>OX388153.1:12260779-13607179 GCA_947579745.1 Apocheima hispidaria | reverse complement strand
TTTACAAAAATAAGCAACTTTACAGTATAATTTTCTACTCACCTACTGTAGGTGAGTAGAAAACATTTTACTAAAAACATTTTCAATAAAAACAATCGACAATATAAAATTGAGACAATTAAAAAATATATATATATAACAAAGGCGCGAAACATTAAAATAACTTGTATTAACTAATTCTGTGTATTCCAGGTACTTCTGCCGCTCGTGTTGGCTGTGGCAGCACACTAACGAAGGTCTCGAGAGCCACAAGGCCCTCATGCGCAACTCCAAGAACGCGGCGCTGCCCCCCGCGCGCACCACCCTGCAGCCCGGGCACGCCGCCCCCGCCCCCGCCCGCCACCCCTCGCCGCACAGCGACAATGGACTCTATAACGGACATTGTGCCACCCAGAAAGACGGTGAGTACCTAGTTTAACAAGGCTCTGGGACAACTCTTGGACGCGGTTTGCGTGCTATAGCGGCAGACATGGAAGCGTGTCGGGTGTTGTGGGTGGTTAACTCGAGAAGTACTTTTGTCTCGACAAGGTCGTAACGTGCAAGAGTTCTGGGATAGTTAGTTTTCAGGCAATGCTGTTGGTGCGACTGGTTTCAGATTTCAGTAGCTTATACCTAGATGAATAATTTTCCAAGCGCTATTTTATTACCAAAACGACCTCATTTCATGAAATTGCTAAACTACCATTATAACTAGGCTTTAATTTTTAGGTACACCATCCTCGACCACTAGCGGCGTCGGGAGCGGGACGAGCGGCGTCGGGAGTGCGACTAGTGACGCGGAAGCCACGACCGACGAGCGCGAGCTCTGGGTCAGTGTCTAACCACCCATGTTGAGGAGCCGCTATTAAGTTGGGCGCTTCGCCAGCATCTTATTCCATAGTTGTAAGGTTGATTTTTGACCTGATATTTTGTGGTTGCAAGCTCTGCGCCCTACGTAAACTATGTTTTTTACGTATCCAGGTCTGTGGGTTATGTGATAGTTTTCGTAGCGCGATTGTCGGTAGATTTCGGACCTTAATTTTAAATTGTATAGTTGATTTTAAACTTTTTAATGAAGGTAAGAGCTTGTAAGCACTAAAATATTGGCCTATTCGCAATATCATTTGATTTATATTTCATTTAATTATGTAGTATGTCGAAAATTTGCTGTATTGGTTTTAAAAAACAGCTATATATACTGTCCTATAAACAAATTCACAATACTGTCCAAAACCTATTTTTGTAAATACCAATTCAGAAATATTCCTACATTAGATGAGTTAAAAATTGTGATCTGAAATCTTAGTATCAGTAATGGGAATTTGTTCGACTCGTTTAAACTGAACATATATACCAGTTAACATTGAACTTTATTTGTATACGAAAAACATAAGACATTCTCATTCTCTTTGACCATATTGTACTATTGATTCTTGTTACTGTTCAGGTATTTTATAAAGACCTTTAGTAGCTGCTAGGAATATTGGAAATTACTCTTTTTATATGTATTTTCTGTCTACCCATTTGCTGCAGCTACAAAGGGCCTTGCTCGCAAATATTCTATAGACCTGTTTTAAAAATATGCTGTCTTTTTTTTCTACGCGACAAGTCTCGTTAGACAGTAACTTGACAGCACGGTTAGCTAAAATGGGTTCATGGAAGTTTGTGAAAGTGACTTTTCGATGTTGCTGCACACTAAAATCGTCCCTCGGCGGCTAACAATACGGATGGTTATAGCACTCAAAATCGAGATGTCCCGACTTTGAAAAGCTACCGTTTCATTATCGAGCTGTAACCACCATTATTGTCACTGTCAGGGTATGTTCGCGTGCGTGAGATGGTCGAACGACTGAACATCGAAACTTCATCTTACATTAATAATTATTGTTAAATACGCTATCCGCGTAGTACAGTTTACAGATTTTATATCGAGCTAATTAATTTTTAATGCCTCTAGGATTTTAACTAATAGGCGATCACTTATCATTTTAAAGTTTTACAGCTTTTAAATGTATATCATAAGGTTTTCGTAATATGAAATGTTGATTTTATCGAGCTTTGTTTGTTTAATTACTTTTACATGATTTCAAATAAAGGTTTACAAATGTTTTAAGTTTTTGCTTTAAGGTGATGGGAAAGGCAAAAACACGAAAACAAGGTGTTTTTAGAAACATGTCTGGCGAAAAATATAGCATGTGGAGCGTCGATATTTATACATCCTATTACACATATCTTGTAGTTATTATTGCCGACTCCAAGTACTTGCTGTCGGTTATAGCTAGCACCAGTGAACACCCACAACTATTTCAACTACTTTGATGTACCAAGATCTAGCAAAGCGTGTTTTATGGGTGTTTCACATTCGCTTAGTAGCAAACTCGGACTAGTTGTTCTTATAGTGCGTATCTTTTCTGTACAGGTCTATTTGTTTCGAACAGTGATCAAAATAACGATTTTTTAAACAAACTATTTGCGCCTACAAAAACGTCGCTCTTCACGAACGTATTGTGCTCGCAAAATACGATCAGGCAATAGGTGTATTGTATTTGTATGGACGGGACGGAATGGCAACGTCGCTCTCACATCCACGAACGCAACGCCCGCGAAAGCGCGACCCGCGGACGGGACGGAATGGCAACGTCGCTCTCGTGGATGAGCATGCATGCACTTTTCAGCGCCCGTGCGGTATAGTCACAGATGATCTGTGGGTATAGTATAGGCAGATACCTAAGCTCAAGCCGTTTGGTTTGATTATCGAGTGTATTCTAGTGGTTTAGTATCGAGTATTAGTATCATAAAATAAATATGGAAAATAAGAGTGGGCGGAAACCAAGACCATCAAAGTTGTTTCTAAAACGTCAATCACGCATTGCAAATGCTAAATTAATGTTTTTTTGTTCGTCATCGTTGCATGCCTTAACCGTTCATAAACAGTTCTTTATTTTTTTAGTAAACAAACCGAGTTTCTTTGGATTTTAATGAAAAATATATCACTTTATAAAGGCACATCAGCTAATGTTATAATATTCAAAAATCAATCATAGTTTATAATAAATCAAAAATAAACAAATTTTTCACATTTATAATATTAGTTGAAGTGTGATCAAAATTAACTTGTATGTTTTTTCTTCATTAACATTAAGCTCGCGTACTAAATTTTGGTTCAATAAAAAAAAAAATTGTTCTCTTCTGAAGAGATGAGTCTCTGGTCATAAAATATTCTGTAATGAAAACATTGAAACAACTCACTGCAGTGTTGTTCCAAGTCGATTTTGGGGCTGCCGTATCTACACTTCAAAATTTCCGTATTTGGGACAAAATCAAAAAAAAATGCCGTATGTTCTAATTTTTCATTAAATTGTATTCAAGATTATGATTCTTAGCTTTTATTTACTGGTCTCCATGTATATTTTGAATTGTGGTTAGAAGTTATGTCTCACTTTCACTTGGAAATGGTATCTCTTCTTCTCTTATCTTCCGCAGTGTCGACATTTTCACCCTTGAATTTTCTTTTTTTTCTGATCAATGTATCACTAATCCTAACACCTTCTCTAAGCTCAGTGAAGCGATGTAAATACAAATCACTTAATAGTCCAACATCTCAATATTGTCGTATTCATAGAGGGCGTTTTTCAACGGGGAATCCCGGGTGCTCGGTGCGTTACGTTACACGAAAAATTAGTAATGGCAGTTTTTTTAACTCTTTCGTGGATTGCCGTATATTTCATACAAATATTATACGGCTTTGGAAGTGCTGCCGTATGCCGTGTATTTGAAGCGTAGCGTGCCTAAAAACCGTATAATATGGCAATTGCTGTATGGAGAACAACACTGCAACTCAGTAGGTATCTTCTGAGACGCCGGACCGGCCGCGCGCCATCTAGCCGCATAGAAGCGCTAGTTCGATAGTAGGGCAGCGCGCCGCCCGTAGATGGCGCTCGTGCGGCGCCTAAATGCCCAATTTAATTTTGCACTACCCTGCGCCTTAATCGCTTCTCCAATTAGATGGGAAGGGAAAAGGGGTATAATTTTAGTATTGCGAGCAGTGTATTTTAAAGGGAAATTCAGAAACTACCATGCAAATGTGCAAAGTTCCGAGGATTAAGAGTTAGCAGCTTCTTAACAACTTTCAAAAAAAAAGTCTGCTAAGCTTCACTCCTGTCCTCAAATTTATGAAAGCCCCTTTACATACCTTTTAGCCGATGCGAAAGCCGTGTTATAATGCGTTCCGAACGAATTATTGGTCTGCCTTTATTTTTGTTTGGTATTTCGATAATTATTTTTAGTTCGATGTTCATTCTTTTGTTAAGCCCTAAATAAATCAGTTATGGAAAGTTGTGGCGAAAACGAAAATGCGTCAAAATCAAGTGCGCCGCTGCTAATGTTACAAACGTCCACTACTAGCGCCAAACCACAGATGCAGGGACGGTCAACCTAGTTACCATTGGCTTGATTTCATAGTGATTTATGCATTATTAGCTAATTATCAAAGTTATCGTAATGTATTCGATTCAATAAATATTAAAGGGATTTTACAATTGTACTAATCAATATTATAATAATTGATTCTACAAAAACATTATTCTGAGACATTGATTTGAACGTGGGGTAGTCAAGTTATTTTTAGAATTAACAGTCAGAATGAATTGAACAACAAGACGGTGTGAACGTTATAGTTTTTGGTTGCGGAAAATTACAAGGAGGATTAGTGTGATCACCTGGATTTTTATTCCGGCCTCCCTGACCACTATCTGGTAACACTAACGCCGACTAAAAAGCGAAATGTATTGTTTTTTTACATATAATACTGTATATGTATATATGTATATACTGTTTTATTTTTTAAGTGTACTGTATTTTTTGGCTTATTTTGAAATTCATTTGTTACTGAACAAATGTTGGCAACACTATCGCGGAAGTCACAAAGGCACAAATAGATCATTAGCCACACTACGCGGCAAAAACCGCTGGTAGCGAGATACTATAGGAGCCATTATATGAAAAGGAACTATAATAGTAGACTCTTTGAATTTAAAAGTAGATATATAAATAAACTCTTTATTGTTTAAGCTAAATCGTACATACATTAAAGTAAAAAAAAAAACATGAATGTGTTGCAAAAAATCTAAACATTAAGTTCGTTTTGTATGGCATCACATGATGTTTAATCTTTAGTTTTTACCCGACTGCCCAAAAGTAGGGTAATATTTTGGGGTAAATGTAAGGAACAAGCCACACTCATCTGACGGGGCGTTCGTAACCACCAAAGCAATTTTAACCTAAGCGACATTATAATACGATACAAACATCGAGACGTTACGCCTGACGTCATAAGACGTGAGACACGGGCACGACCTTTTATTATTTGTATCGTATTCTAACTATACAAAGGTTGAAATTGCTTTGATGGATAACGGTTGCGTTCGCGCCCCGTCTGATGAGTGTACCTAGCGCCTAAGTATGATTGTAAGATGTGTGTTGTGTATTCTTGTAAATACCTCCTGTAGTCTAAGCTGCTTGACCGATTTTGAATTGAGGTATCGTTGGCTTCCTCTTTACGCCTGGTGTGACATAGTATATGTGAAATAGTACACCGCCGTCTCATCCATACAAAAAGCGTAGTCTGATACCCACCCCTAAATGTTATCCGATGTTCTATGTTATCTACACCGTGAAAAACTATGCTTGACAGTAGTTTTCGTTGTAATAGGCATCTTCGTTGTTATAGGCACTTAAGGTAACAAAATGTTTACGTTAAAAATACGACGAAGACAAGAAGTTGTTATTAGAAAACCATTTTATTTTTTTGAGTATTCAATTAATAGCGGCATACATTATGGTTTATCCAAGCCACTGACATCAAAAACAAAAGATTTTATTAAGATTTAGGGGCTGATAACAGACTACCCCCGAAACGCTAATGTCATCAAAAAGTTAGGAAAATGCACTAACTCTCTCTATTGCAGGCACGCGAAACAGTGCGACAGCTATATATTTTGAAATATCGAATGCGCCAAAATCTCGCGGAAATACTCTTAACATCATTACTGTGCATAACGGGGCTAATACCAAACTGAAAGTACATAATGTACCACATTCCACACATTTCAGTTAGCACACTAGTGATCCTTCGACGTGTATGTATAACGGTGTGTATGTACATAAGGTCGGTCAGTCGAAGCTCATGCTCATGTCCGAGATGTTGGTGTTGTCGGCGGTGGCGGCCGGCGCGGGCGTCGCCGGCCGCGCCGATATGTTCACCGCGGGGAACGGGAACTGGGGGATCTCCTCTTCTGTAATATGACAATAATTAAACTGTTATTCATTGAAGACTTGCTACGGTTTCACACGTAGACAGAGAAAGCAATAAACAGCTGGAAACGTGTCCCTTTCCCACAGAAAACAAGGATGGAAAATTAAGTATTACTCATGACAAAGTTATAATATTTCTGTACAGTAGTCAGTTTTTCAAGGGAAGGCTATTATTACTGCATCCAGATTGGTCGAAAATTTGTAACGGTTATCGTGATTGGTTGTTATCACTCTAATATTGTGCGTAAGCGTGTATGTAAATATATAAGTAAGTGTTCCCGCTCAACTCTGTAACGGCTGAACAGATTTGTATGAAATTTGGTATAGAGGTAGCTTATTATACCCTGGATTGCCACATATGCTACTTTTATCCCGGAAAAATATTCGGTTTCCGTAGAATAGCGGATGAAACCGCGGGTCGCCGCTAGTGTACGATATTTTGTCTCGTGTGCAGCCAAGCTAACCGACATTCTATACCTATCCTTTTTTTAAGGTTTTATCCCAGTATTGAGGAGAAATAAAGACAGTCGAGCCGTTTTTGAGTTGAGCCGCAATTGATTGTATATATATACAGGGTTATAAGGAAAGGGTATGCTAAGCCGAAAGGGGCTCATAGTACTCATGATTGTGAACAACTTTTACTATGAGTGTCATTGGCTTTGTTCTACGGAACAACTGTTTTTTTTTTTCGAATGTTTCGCGACACTTACCAGTCAAAGCGGCGTCCAACCTGTCCACGATCGCGTCCAACAAGGCCAAGGACACGACGTCGTCCGGATCCTTCGACAGCGCCGTGTGCAGCGCGTCCGCCGCGTCCACCTCCTTGCCCAGCAGCGCTAGGCACAGCCCTGGTGTTAACACCAGAATATATAAAGAATTTTACACTAAAATAACAAAAAGGAATCAATATACATTTCAATTTTTATTTTTTTATTTCCTTTTTTGGTCGAAAGAAATTTACAATTACAAAAAATGGTATCAGTGATTGCTTATTCGTTAATACATTATTTAAACAAGTTATGTATAGTTTATAAGTAATTATTAATTTAATGTTCATTTAATTTATAGTTCCGTTTTTTTGAACGATAAAATCCGAACTAGATCAGAACTACTTACGATTTGAAAGTTGGCAACATTATTTTGGAAAGTGACATTTCGATCTGTCAGTTTACTCCTTCTGATTCAAAATTCGACCGTAGGTATAGGCTGAGTAGTCAAAGTTGTTCAGCCCTGCTATCGAAGTCGTTGAAGTCACTCGAAAGCTTCGGACGGGTGTAACAGTTGTTGGTATACTAATCAGCATTTAGACGTCCACTGCTGGCCGAAGCCTCCCCATATTCGCGGGGTGGTTGCCATAGCTCCCACGCTTGTTAGGCAAATTGTGGAATGAGCTTTTCCACCAGCGGTTTTTCCGAGTAACTACAACGTGGGGTTCTTCAAAAGAGCTGTTAATAAAGTCTTTAAAGGTCGGCAACATATCTGTGATGCCCCTGATGTTACAGGTATCTATAGGCGACGGTGATCGCTTACCATCAGGCGGCCCGTCTGCTTGATAGCAATCGATGACATAAAAAAAATGTGGCTGATGATAATGATGACAAACAGAAGCATTTCTCAATTTGGTTCGAATGTAATATTGCGGGGCACGCACTGGTCCCCGAGTAGTGTTACCTATAGCGGCGTAGGTGGAGGCGCGCGCGGGGCGGAGCGCCAGCGCGCGCTCGTGCCACTCGAGGGCCTCGCGCGGGTTGCCGAGCGCGCGCGTGGCGTGCCCGAGCGCGTCCAGCGTGGCCGCCCAGCACGGGTTTAACTGGACAAAGACAAAGATACGCCATGCTTTTTGCGATCTCTCGTCCGATTTAGATAAATCTTGATATGACTTAGGTATCGTATGGTATAGATGAGGGTAGTGGAAGGCTGGTGCCACAGATTACCCTCTATAAATACCGGATTACGAGATTTTGTTCTGTCAAAAACAAAAAGAAGAACAAATAACCGACTGCAAAATATAGCCTATATCACATCGGGCATAAAGAGGAATCCAACGACACCTCATTCGTCAAAATCGGTCAAGCCACATCACACACACATCACATCACATCACATCGGTCGGTCATTCTACAGGAGGTAATATAGGAACACACAAACATACTTACATACACCCCGGGTTATGGGGTTAATTAAGGTTACATTTTTTCATGAGTGTATTTTGGTGAGGTTCGATCGGGCCTCGTGCGGTATCCCGTATCTGTATGAGGTATAGTATAGACCGGTCGGTGCTCCGACCCGACACTGGAGCAAACGCATTTTCTATTCTTTTCTATTCAGTATTTGGTACAGACGTCGATTACCAAAGGCACACAATCATACACCGACCTCGCCGGCGTGGTCGAAGAATCCCAGAATCTGTCCGAAGATCGATTAGTGTCTCTCCAAATAATCAAATATTAACCAAACCGCTAGGGCCCAAGGGCACACCCCTTCAGGGGTGCCGGGGCAAGTTTGATAACCCCCAAGCCGACTTTCGTAGTGCAGTCAGTGCCCTTGCGCTAGTCACCCTTGCGCCGTAAAAATAGTTTTAGGGCTCGACGCTTTTTGCGTTCTCCAAAGTCCGGTCCCAAAGTAGTTGATAAAATATTTGTAAAACTTGATAAATGGCACGGACCCCGGAGTCCGTGGAGCAATATTGTAAAAAAAAAAAAAAAAAAAAAGTCCGGTTATAGTAGGTCTGCTGCAGAGGCCGATAAAGGCGAACAGCTTAATCATGCACAAAAAAAAAGTTTTAAAAAGGCCGGTGCGTGCTCACGGGCCCGTCGGCCTCCCTGGCGGCGCAGTCGAGCGCGGTCCGCCACAGCGCGTGCGCGGCCGCCGTGTGCCCCGCGCCGTGCGCCGCGCAGCCCGCCTCGTGCGCCACGTGCGCCGACCGCGCCACGCGCGCCACGCGCTCCCACACGCCGCCCGCGCCCGCGCCCTCCTCCGACATCGAGCTCGACCCGCACTGCGCACAAACACACCCTTGAGTATAGTATACCGCGGGGACCGAGTGCAAAGAAAATGTATAAAGAATTATCATCGCGTCTGGTCGAAGCATCTCGTGACCAAAATGCTGGCCTCTACCTGGCCCAAAGATTCGCCATCGCCATTCAACGCGGCAATTCGGCCAGCATTTTGGGCACGATGCCTGCTGGTAGCGGTTTATTAGATTAGGGTTAGTTTTAAATTGTATTTATGATTATTTTTACTTAGAGTTTATTTTAATTTATTTACTATTTAATGTTTATTTAAGTTATTGATATTAAAAAAATAAAAACCCTTGAGTATTAAATAAATATATCTGGGACATTTTTGCACACACGGTCATCTGACCCCAAACTAAGCAAAGCTTGTAATATGGCTGCCAGAGACTGATATACGTACATGAATATTTTTTAAATACATACTTATATAGATATTAACACCCAGACATAGAACAAACACAAATGTTCATCACATGAATGTTTGTCCTAGGTGGGAATCGAACCCACGCCCCCAAACACAGAAGGTAGGTTCACTACCAACTGAGCCACCGGGGCAGTCAAATTACTAAGTTATTGGACGGGAATGTGAAGCAGTCATGTCGCGTCATTGTATTATTTTCCAATACTTGTGTAAATAAGGGAGTTCGTGAACGTGCAAGAGTGTTTGTGAATAGTATAATATTGGGAAACGTGACTCTTCGTGTTGTTTCCAGAACTCCATAGAAACCTTTAGTAAAGTCTCCATTGCTTTATTGAGGCATGACGTGGACTTGACCGTGACTTACTTTGCTTGATTTAAACTACGTAGTATCCAATCGGAGTCAATTGACCGGCCGACATCGAGCTGCACTTATTTTTATGATTGAAAAGCTACGCTTGTCTCTCCACACATCCATCTTAACAATCGCATCTCCGATGCATGCAATTTTCTTTCATGCTTCGACTAGACTTGTGGCTCAGTGGGAGGATTTCAACCTTCTGAGCTGTAGGTTGTGGGTTCGATTCCCACCCTGGACAAACGTTTGTGTTGTGAACGTGGATGTTTGTTCTTTGTCTGAGTGTTTCTATGTATTTATATTTATGTATTTACAAAAAAAAAAACAAAAAAACTATCAGTTCACAATACACTGGTTCCCATAGTACAAGCTTCCTTAGTTTGGGGCTAGATGGCGCTGTGTGTGAAAACCGTCCACAAATATTTATTATGCTCTCCTATAGTGGCCCAACAGTCGGACTGTGAGTGTCCGATATGATGAAGTAAGACCCCCCAGAGCCGCTCACCTGTCCGTTGTGCGCGAGCGCAGCCCGCATCAGGAACCGCTCGCACACGGGCATGTTGTTGAGCAGGGAGCACTCCACCGCCACGTACAGCGGCGGCAGGTGGCAGCCCGCCATCAGCTGCGACGCCTCACCGACACAATAGATAGATAGATATACTCTTCACACTAGATCGTACATAGCTCGGACAGACAACAAAACATTTTAACTAGTGTAACAAATGGCGGCCTTATCGCTGAAAGCGATCTCTTCCAGGCGACCTTGGGATGGAGAGGATCGTAGAAGCGCCAAGTAGTAGTATTTGCACACTACTGCTTGGCGGTTGAAAACTGCCAAAAGTGTGCTTTCCCGGGCGTTTTGGAGGTTTGCCACGATGGCACCGCAGCAGTCCCGGGTCCCATGTGACAGTTACCTTGAAGTAGGCCGCCATGGCCTGGTCGTGCTCCTTGTCCTGCGCGAAGCTGTGTCCGTAGGCGAGCCACACGCAGCCCGCGCTCGGCTCCAGGCTCTTGGCCTTGCACAGGTACCGACGCGCCAGGTCGCGCTTACCTGCCGCAGTACATCACACTTCACACTTATATTATAAATGAGAAAGTTTGTGTGTAAGTATGTAAGTGTTTTTGTTCCCGTTCAACTCTGTAACGGCTGAATGGCTTTGGTATGAAGGTAGCTTACACTCTGGATTTACACATAGGCTACTTTTTATCCTGAAAAATGTAACCGTTTAGGTTTCCGTAGAATGGCGGGTGAAACCGCGGGGCGCAGCTAGTATATGTATTATAAATGCGATAGTTTGTGCGTATGTGTGTTAGTGTTAAGGTGTGTTTGGCCCCAGCCACTTCCGTAACGGCTGAGCGGATTTTGATGAAATTTGGTATGGAGGCAGCTGGTACCGTTATCACGGCTAAACGGCTGAACGGATCGACCAGAATTTTTGCATATTTTGGGTTATAATGAAAGGGTATGCTAAAAAGCCGAAAATGGCTCATAGAACTATTCATTATGAACAATTTTTACTATGGGATCAACCCTGATATCGAGAAAAAAAAAACAGCTGTTCCATAGAAAAATGTCAATGACACTCGACAAAGTGTATGGAACAGCTGATATTTTTTTCTCGATTTCAGGGTTGGTACCATAGTAAAAGTTATTCACAATCATGAACACTATAAGCCCCTTTCGGTTAAGCATACCCTTTTCTTATAATCCTTTATAGGCTACTTTTTTTTTGTATGTCCTCGCGAACGAAGTCCCGGATAACAGCTAGTGTTGCCATACCGATGAGATAGTAGTAGCAGCCGACGGCGAACCAGGAGGTCCAGGTGGTGGGGTACGCGTCCACCAGCGTGTGCGCGAACGCAAACAGCGAGGAGCTCTTCTTCAGCTCCACCAGGCAAGCCACGCGGACCTACACACATACACAACTAGTGACGGAGCCCAGCACGCCTGCCACGGCCGCCGGGATACAATGTTGTCCACCACATTTATCCCGCGAGAACGAGACGGATGTATGCATATTCTAGCTTTGTCACGTTGACGCGAAGACAAAACTGGTGGATATAACTTAACGGCGCCCGTGCTAGGCCTGCATTGAATTGTGTTGGAAAAAAAAAGTTATATGTCCAAATTAGCGACTTGACCTCAAACGGCCGACCTTTTGTCACAGAGTTACCGGGCAATGTAAATTTAATGTTTTAGGTGCAACGATGCAATTTTAGGACATGTGCCGCCCGGGTCCGAATATGACTATAATTCCGACCAGAACCACCGGAGGACGGGCAGCAGTGTCCTCTTAGTAAACGGTAAGCATTCTGAGATCCTCAAGGAGCCTGTTAAAGCCTCATTTCCTAAAGGGGAGCCCTTTGTTTAGCAGTGAACGTCTTCTGGCAAATGATGACGTTGTTGAAATTTAATATAGGTTGCAAGTACGAATATTCACGATACATATATAACTACTTTTTTTTTACGCCCCGTAGCGATGCCCAGGCCGCGCTACGGCTCTTGTAAATGAAGCCTGCTGCTTTTGTACCCCTGGTTTGGGGACCAAATGTAATATCGAGTATTCATAGGGGATTCAAGTTAAGAACGTTCTGAACTGGCTCAAACTATACCCTGCGCTCTCCCAATACAGAGAAAGATATTGCAAGAATATAATCATGCGAAAGAATATAATCATTCTCTCTTTCTGGGTGTTTGTCGCGTTATCGCGGCTAAACGGCTGAACGGACCGACCTAAATTTTTGCATAGATATAGATTAGAGGTTGTAGACGGACATAGGCTACTTTTTGTCGGTCCACGCGAACGAAGTCGCGGGTAGCAGCTAGTGATGTATAGTACCTCTACGCAGCACCAGGGGTCGACCGAGTCCAGCGCCGCCAGCGCCTCCTTCCAGCGCGCGGCGGCGGCCAGCCGGCGGCTGCGGCGGCCGCACGCCTCGCTCATGCGGCTCCCCACCAGCGCGCTCTCTGCTAATGTCTGCCCAGGAAACGACCCACTGTTAGCCCAAACCAACAGATCACACTCTAGATTCTGCATTCAGGACGCTCGAAGCGTACCATGCATCAGTCTAAATACACTTATAAGAAAGTACTCTGATTGGTTGATTGTTAGGCGCGAGTACGCGTAACCTTGAGATAGCCAATGAGAACGCTCGGTCGCACTCCCCGCGACCCGCGCCGCGCCTCAAGCTTTGGTGACTTCTTGTAGGAACAACGAATCTCGTAATGTGGTATCTAGTGTGACCTGTGGCCCAAACCGCAAGGTGCACGGAACATGGCGAATAAATCGGAAACTATGACACTTTTACTGAATACAATTTTTGATTTTATAAGTCATCACGTCGTTCTGACTGACCCTGACTCTTACGAGGACTCGTGTATCGCAGAGATGACACACAAATATACCCAACACTCACACACATTATTTGTTTACTGTATTTCTTTGTGCAGACCTAATTATGTATATATTTGTAGTGACCTAAGTAGTGTATTATTGTTATTTTGTATTAGTAGACTTGTATTGTAGTTATCTTTCAAATGTTTTATTTTATATATTTTTACCTGTTTTATTGTAATGTATTTTACTTTTGGGAAGACACTGACTGCTGCAACACAGCCAACGCTAAAGCAGCAGGCAGGGTTACTAAATTGTATGTGTATTGTATGTATAGTAATTAATTGAATAAAATATTTTGTATTTGTTCCCTACCCTTACAAGGTTATCCATTCATTACGCCACACCCTGTATAGTTCAATAGTCCAAATTCTAATCTAGTGACCTGTGACATCAATCAAATGTCAGTTAAGTCAACAGATTAGTTGAATTTTCTATATTTTTAAGTAATAAAGCACATTAGTAACATTATTTTTCTTTTCCAGACTTTCAATGAAGTTAATATATCTTCTTTTATCTCAAATTCATTATTATATCCATTTACAATGTGAGTTGTTACAGGTTTTTTGTTATTTCTATATATTCGTATTAATTTGTATAAATCAAAAGGAAAAGTTTGTTGACACGCGGACAAGTAATTCTGAATCCCTTATGTCCACGTCTTCACACGGGTTAAATACAATAAATATAATTTTAAAAGCAACAACGCTATTCTAACATCTTGCAGTTACATAATCATAGCAACTAGAAGTCTAAATGGCTATAACTAACTTTTTTTGTTGACTTTTCATGTTCTAACGTAATAATTATTATAATTGAATGTTATTAACATTGTATAACGCATTTAAATGATCATTGTATTCAGTGAATAGCCTCTACTTAATTTGCATACTATTGTATACAAAAGGTTATTATTTTTGACTTGTAGATGAATATTTACCAATACATAACTTTCACTTTGACTAGAGACACAAATGGTTGACGTAGCGTTGAAAGATTGAGAACTTCACCACAGTATTTTGAGTAAACAGGCGTTTGAGTACATTGGTCAAACAGTCAGTGGCGGATTTACAAATTTTCAAGGAATAGGCTATACAAGTTTTGCCGCCCTTGCTTCTACAAAACACTTCACTCTTTTCACTTATACAAAGCGTGGGCAGAGGATGCAGAGGCCGATCACTGGTCGGGGGGCGCCCGGCGGCGAACTAGCTGTTTTACAGAATATGGAAGTTTTCTACTCTCGGAATGTGCAATGACAAGTGAGAGAGGAAAGTCATCAGCAAAATTTGTTGCAGACTTCTATCTGTGAGACATCAGAAAACCGTCATGCAAAAACCTTCTTTTTTTTTGTAGAGGTAGAAAAAAAAATCGGTCCCCAAATTTGCCGCCCTAGGCTCAAGCCTCCTCAGCCTGCTGGTAAATCCGCCACTGCGAACAGTTGTACCAGCAGGATACCGGTTACCGTCAAGTCGGGAGAGGGCGGCGTGCGCGGCAGCGGGCAGTACCGCTGCAGGCGCTCGCGGTACGCCGCGCCGAGGATCACGGCCTCCGCGCGGGACACCTGCCCCTCGATGTCGAGAGACTCCACCAGCTCGCGCTCTGAAATTACAATCCAACAACTCGAACAACGGTAAGGCACGAAATAATTCCCAAAGAAGCTAAAACATTTATTATTAAAAAATGCTACTATAATATAGAAGAATTTTTGGAGGACGCAAATTTATAAATTTAAGTTATAAGTCTTATAAGTTTTCTGTATTTATTAATAGGTAGTTTTTCTTTTTTAGTATGAAGGCAACTATACTGTTTGCAATACTCTATAACAGGGTATAATGTGCATTTTAGTACATTCTGAAAAATGTTACCATTACGCATTATGTGGCAATGTATTCTTAAATAAATAAAGACGGGGGCGGAAGCGGGCGCGCTACTTCAGAGCAATTTCAACCGTAACTTCGTTTAATTACAATTCAAATCAACAAGTAATTTTGTTATTATCATAGCAATACATCCCATCACTAAACAAGTCTATGGCGCTACGTTACACATATAACACTTTGCTCCATTTTTCTTACTATGAAAACTGACGTGGTTTTGACACATTTTGTTTTAATAAAACGGGAATGCTCACGTTAAATTGAGTCGGTTATTCCGACTATATTTTCGATCACATTCGGTGACCTTTATCAAGGAACGCTAAGAGTGACGCGCGCGCGACCTCGTCTTGCCTTGCACTTCATTTTTCTTTCAATTCGATTTTATATGTAGACATAACATTTTGGCTGGCTAGATTTACTATAGTTATTACGGATTCCATATTTTCCGACTGTGATATTTAGGGTGCAACTGAAATATTAAGAGGATTGTCCTTTTGCGAGGTTTTGGCGCATTCGATATTAGAAATGGTATAGCTGTCGCTCTGTTTCTCGTTTGTGCAATAGAGAGAGCTAGTGAATTTTCCTAACTTTTTGATGAAATTATCGTTTCGGGGGTAGTCTGTTATCACCCCCTAAATCTTAACAAAATCTTTTGTTTTTGGTGTCAATGGCTTGGATAAACTATAATCTGTGCCGCTTTTGTTTTTCCCAAAAAAACTGAAATCGGATAACATTTAGGGGTGGGTATCAGACTACGCATTTTGTTTGATAAGACGGCGGTATACTTTATTTCCCAAGTCATGATTGTAAGTTATAAACTTACGAAATGGAGTTTTTGGCAGGAAGGTGAAGAAGTCATGTCGCATCATAAAATTATTTTCCAAAACTTGTATTATTTCGAGTGTTAATGTCTAAAAATTGTGGATTTTTATTCATTAAGGGTTCATGACCGTGCACGAGTGATGGTGAATAGTATAACGTCGTGAAACGTGACTTTTCGTGTTGCTTCCAAAACTCCATAGAAATCTTTAGTAAAGTCTCCACCACTTTACTGGGGTATGACTTGGACTTGACAGTGACTTACTTTACCTGACTTGGACCATGACTGAGACTTATTTTAGTTGTGAAATATTTGACTTCACTTGAAATATTACAATACTTGACACTGGCTAAATACACAAAGTGAAGCCAGAACTTAAGAGGAAAAAAAAACTTACGAAATAGCAAAGTAGTATGTATCCGATCACTTTTCTCCAAACTATCTCCAATTTCCACGACTTAAGGTGCAACGTTTCGCTCAGCGCGCGAAATTAAAATTTTCTTGCGTTTTATGTCAATTACAGCTTAATTACTCATCGTAGGTTCATAAAAACTAATATTGCGATAATAAATAGATTGTTTCAAGAAATTACACCAACCAAAAATTCAAGTTTAAAGCTAGTATAAATACATTTCCCACTAAACCTAAAACCAAGATGAAAATCAGCTTATTGAGATTTGTAGCTAAACCAATGTTATCTAGGTTATCATTTTACTCGTAATTTCTTAAAACAACTTATTTATTGGCGCAAAATTGGTTTTAATAAATTCACGAGTCGTCGTGAATTTAATTAGTCGTAATTAAGTTGTAATTGACAAAAAACGCAAGAAAATTTGAATTTTACGCGATGAGTGAAACGATGCACCTTAATGCGCACTTTTTAATGTACTAACTTTATGTTAGGTAAAAGATTTTAAAGTCGATCCTAGCCCAGGAAACAATTTAGTATTTAGTTTAGTTAAAGCTGAGTTTTACAAAAAAAATTACATATTTATCTCTAATAAAGAACTTTCAAAATCAAATCAATCACTCTATTTCATAAGTCATGATTGTAAATCGCGGCGACGATCGAGATTGAAAAGGAACGGCTTAGATATAACCAGTTGTAGGACTCACCCTCTCTAGGTGTGAGCGCGTGTTGTTCCAGCAGCAGGTCCAGCGCCTCGTAGCAGGCGCAGTCCGCCCTCAGGGCCGCCGAGAGCGCCTTAGCCGCCGCCTCGCGCCGCTCGAGCGCTACCAGCGCGCGGGCTTGCCACACGAGCACGCCGGCCAGGGCTCGCTGAATAACATAACATTTACATAAGCACTGGTTACCCATTACTATGATATAAACATTAATGTCAAATAACTATTAATCACACTAATATTATAAATGCGAAACTTTGTGTGTAAGTTTGTAAGTAGGTAAGTATGTGAGTGTGTTTGTTCCCGTTCAACTCATTTACGACTGAACGGATTTGGATGAAATTTGGTATGGAGTCAGCTTATTCCCTGGAATAACACATAGGCTACTTTTTATTCTGAAAAATTTAACCGTTCCTGTTGAATAGCGGGTGAAACTGCGGGACGGAGGCAGTATTACATATATCTACATAGTCTGTGGTGGTACTAGTGGGTGCCAAACTAGGCAAAGCCTGTATCTTGGTGGACGTCTTCTGGCTGACGATGATAATGATAAGTGACGTCATTAGGATACAGGGCCTGCTATCGCTCGTCAAGTAGTGTGTGTCATATTGTGTGTGTGATGGTAAATTTGCCTAAGCTGGAATGTGTCCTTACATTATGTGTCTGATCAGTAACCCGTGGCTCCAGCAGCATGGGATCTGCCTCGTCCATGAGGTCGAGAGCCGCCGCCGGCTCCTTGGCGGTCAGGTGCGCGCGCATGCCGACCCCCAAGCACAGCAAGTGCTGCCTGAAACACGAGACAGAGACAGAGGGCCTTATTGTGTAACTTTGGTGGCAATCATAATCACATGCCATCCCGCTCACGAGCAATGTGATAGCGTGAGGGTGATGGCATGCCGACACCATTGCCACCAGACTTTCGCAAGAAGACCCCATTAAAGCTTTGTGTTCTAGAAACTTTGCACTCAGAAACAAGAACTAGCAACTCAGTGTCACAACAACTAAGTTGAAAACCACTATTACTGTTAAATGTGAATTTTCGTCTGATTGGCTTCTCAATCTGAAAATTACAAAATGTTTTGTCTTGCATCTTGGTATAAAAAACCTTCAATCAATCTATAATTTCAATGGTGTTGCCATAGCCTCGGTCTGCCAACAGAAAGATCAGAGGGTAATTATTTATAGCTTTATAGGCTATAAATAATTACCCTCTCATCCCTCTGACACATAGACATAGACGTCACTCATGACGCAAAAAGGAATTGAATGACAATTCGCTTGTTAAAAATGGTCAAGCCGTTTAGAACTCAGTTATAGGAACACACAAACATACTTACATACTGACATACACACCAAAAACATTACCATCCTTCTTGGACAGTCGGGTAAAAATGCAAATTCTTTTATTAATATCATACGCAAATCATTTCAAACTACGACAGTATACATTTTCCTTAAATTCTACAAAACATATATAAGGCCTCTACTGGAATATGGTTTTCAAGTTTGGAGCCCCTACTTGAGGAATATTTGATTAGCTAGAAAGTGCTCTAAGAAAAGCCACTAAAATCATATACATATACTCTTGGCAAATCCTATGACAAAAGATTAGAAGCTCTGCGTCTCACTACCCTTGAAGAAAGACGGCTACGCTGTGATTGAAACATTCTGTTCTGAACAGGTTTTACTACATTCCTGACATAACCAGCATGTAAACGCTAAAGGACTATGCAAGAGGCAGCAGACGCCACAAGACTATGCTATAGTCTGCACCATCACAAACCAACACTGCACACCACATCTTTAGCAATAGATTCGTTCACAATATTGGAACAGCTTGCCTGAGGAGGTGGTCTCAGCAAAATCTATAAATATGTTTAATAACAAGCTAGACTAGGATAATTAAGGAAAAGATATTGAGTTTCAACACTGTGTGACATAGGCAAGGCACAACAGTCTATCCTGCTCACCTATGAATAAATAACTATGATATAGGAAGTAAATATGATCAACAAATTATCAAATTTAAATGATTGTCAGCCTTAGACTTGGAACAATGAAACTGCTTACTTATGCAAACCCCTAGACGTAACAGCGTGTGCAGCCCTGTGTAATTCTCCCCGTGCTAGCATGGCACTCGCCAGCAGCCATATGTCATCCCCACTGGCACCGTCTGTCTCGCTGCCGGCCGCCGCGGCCGCCGCGTCCGCCCAGAACAGCGCACTCGTCCATTGCCCCTGGAAAACATTACATATAAAACTGATTAATACTAGTAGTTCTGCGATCAATATACCAAGTTTTATCAAGATTGGTTGAAAAATATGATCTGTACACGAGTACCGATGGACATTATCAAATTCGGTCGTTGTATGGCGCCGCAGCAAATTTCCCCCCTTTTTGGGAGAAACCCCTCCAATGAAAAATCGCCGACGCCAAAACAATTTTACAAAATTGTAGAACCTGTCACCAGGTTTCGGCAAGATTGGTTGAAAAATACGACCAGTACGCGAGTACCAACATACGGATAGATGAAAGCAAATTTTGCCAGTTATAACTGAGACCTTTCGTTCGCTTCGCTCAGTCGGTCATTAAAAGTGTGGAAATTTATTTTTACTTGAATCTTTAATAAGTGAAGGGATTTGAATAAAATTTACTGTAGAAGTTAGAATAAGCTGAATGACTTACATTTTAATCCTGAAAAAGAAAATTTCATGTGGGAACAGTGTGGGGCTCAGTGGATTTATTTATATAAATGTATGTGAGGTCTGATGCATTGTTTTGTGGCTGAATTCGAAACAATTAACAGTTATAAAAATTGTATACTTACCAATTCAGAATATTGCTTTACTAGAGAACGCACGAAATCCACGTTCACGCGGAGATCTTTAAATCTTTCGTCGTCACTTCTGGACATTTTTGTTTGCTACCATTAAATAGAATACAAATGTTAAGTACGTTATTAATAATGTACCAAAAAGATTTATATGTAATTATCTAGTAAAAGTAAACATATTTCATAGTTTTTGTGACATTTCAATTCAAATTCTTTGAACTATTCAACTCAAAGAATATTTTGATTCAACTTTATTCGTTTTGTTTTCTTTTTTTTTTTTTTTTTTGTTCGCCCATTTCTGGGCAGGCTAAAGCCATTAAGGCCATACCGCCTTGTCTAACATTTTTTTTTTTTTCCCTATTTTGTTTTTGCCTCAGTAAAGTGGTGGAGACTTTACTAGAAGCTTCTATGGAGTTTTGGAAACAAAACGAAAAGTCACGTTTCACGATATTATACTATTCACCAACACTCGTACACTTTCACGAACACTTAATGGATAAAAATCCACCATTTTTATGCATTAACACTCGATATAACACAAGTATTGGAAAATAATACAATAGCGCGACATGACTTCTTCGTGATCCCGCCAAAACTCTTCTCGTTTTGTTTTCGCATTATTCAGTGCTGCCAACAAAGATTTTTTAAAATGCGCCAAGTACCTTGTGTTTTGCTGTCAAAAATTCGTTAACATTATGTTTTTCGGCATTTTGAATCCTCACGGAACGTAGAAAATTTGTATAATTAAAGTCATGCAACAATCACTGAACACTCTCAAACACAACAGTGTTTGAGGGATAAAAACTAACTTACAATCAACACAACAACTTACTTTAGTATTAATTAACCCAGCGAAGCGAAGATCTCAGAGTTTACTGGGACAAATCGGCATTTGTATGTAAGTTTGTATGTGTAGTGTGCGTGTATATTTGTCCGATGATAACTTGCGAACCGTTGATCCGATCTTCGTGAAATTTTGTTGGCTAGTAGTTAATTTCAATACAATTTGAGCTGAATCGGTCCAGGGGTTGTGAAGATATAGGGATTGCGAGGTCTCATTTCACCGCGAACTACTAGTTAATTAAGTATA
This sequence comes from Apocheima hispidaria, assembly GCA_947579745.1. Lineage (NCBI taxonomy): Eukaryota > Metazoa > Arthropoda > Insecta > Lepidoptera > Geometridae > Apocheima > Apocheima hispidaria. Next base: position 13,585,955 of record OX388153.1, on the reverse strand, counting down.
GACTGTATATTTGACCGACATTATTGCCATTATACGAAATAATTATTGACTGAGCGAAGCGAAGGTCTCAGAATTTACTGGGACAAATCGGCATTTGTATGTATGTTTGTGTGTATATTTGTCCGATGATAACTTGCGAACCGTTGATCCGATCTTCATGAAATTTTGTAGGCAAGTAGTTCATTTCAATAAAATGGTTAAATTCGAATATGAGCTGAATCGGTCTAGGGGTTGTGAAGATATAGGAGTCGCGAGGTCTCAGTTCGCCGCGAACTACTAGTTTTATTTTACCATGAATTTCTAACATGTAATAAACATTTTTGGATGAAAGGGAGTTATTTTATTATATCACATCAGAAGTTAGAAAGATTATTTCCCGTTTTCAACGTATCCAAATTCGCCAGTTGTGACGCGAAATCTGATATACTAGCAATATTAAAATTATTCGCGAGGATTCGCGAGACTTATTTTTAGCTTGAGATTGACAGTGACAACTAAGTAAATTTTAATTTTGACAGCTTAAACAGTTTTGACCTTAGACGAAGCATCATAAGATCCATGGTTTTGACAGATTGACAGTTTTTTTTAAATATTCTATTTCCTTTCTTTTTTTTTTACTTCTTTTGTAGTGGTGGTGAGGCCCCGGCGGCCCTGACATCGTTTCAAAGAGATGGCTATATATAAGTTTCTGGGTGAGCGAAAGGGAGAAGCTATAACCTTAATAGTTTGTTTCTTTTGCTCCCGTGAAATTCAAATCTAGCTGTCCCTTTCTCACGTTATCAGGTCTTGCCATGTGAAGACACCCTTATATCCAATGCCCTGACTGCAACTGCCAGCTCATTGCCAGCTGCAGCTCACAGTAAAGAGAATATAAATACTACGCACATTGGGCTCACTCATGAAGACGGCGGAAGAAAAAGAGAATACAAATACTGCCGACGGGCCCATGGGCCCATGCTTAGACTATGATGATTTTAATCTGAGGGCCCATGGTATCGTGATCGATACCAAAATTAAATAAGATACTGTAATGATAATTTTTTTAAGTTCTTCAATTTGTATTTGTGTTTATTCAAATAAGCACGGCTATTTACCCGTTAAGCTAATCAAATTTTACCTTGTTTCTATTCTGGCATGGCTTAGATTATTGTTAATAAAATAGCAAAAGACAAAATAGGAAAAAACCGTATGAAGTATTTGTCTGTGTAGATATTATATATTGTTACTAGTATTTAGTTACATACTAGATACAAAGCATACTACATACGATTACATCAGAATCTCTTCTCTAAGCTTTACTACCAAACCCTAAGAAATGGAAAAGTGTAGCTTTTATATTTTCTCTCCTTTACTCATAGGCAATCTGGATAAGCGTAACCTCTTCTGCGGTTTCGAAATTATAGTATTGAAATTGATCGCATTATATTTCGGATGCATGGTCGTTTCATCTGTCAATTGACAGATTTGAATTTTGATGACGGAAAGAAAAAGGTTATCCATTGAAAAAGAAGGAATTGGTTGATCTAACAATATTTAATAATTCTATTAAAACGGCGTGTAAAAGATTTTAATTTCTATTAGTTAGTGTGTCTAAGTGTGTTGATATTAGTTTGAAATAAGTCTGAGGCCACCGAGAAAGCAACGTGTCATAGGTTAGGCCGTTGCTGAAACATGATAATACAGTTGAAATAACATGACTGAAAGGAAAATGTGCAAGTTTTACAATTTAAACGTGCCTGAGCGACGGTCTGGGGAGGCTGGTGGGTTGGGAAACCATACAAACGATGAGGACGAGAGGAATAACGACGAGCAAATACCCCCGGTGGTGCCCCCACACGAGCACAAGCTGGAGTATGACTACTGGATGTGGTTCTCGCGGCGGCCGCCCGCCAGAGACGCCTCCACCACCACCACGGGCTACGGACAGGTACCACAACAGTTGTAACTGCTAGCCAATACATTAACTTAAACATGTAAACAAAGCATTGATAAGCCTACTATAAGAAAACAATAGTTGGTACCCACATCTTGCTGGTTCGGCTATTCATGTTTTTATGAGTAACTAACAGAAAGTTTATTTTAAAGCTATTTTTATGTACCTTGACAAACCTCTTGGCTTAGTTGGTGCCTAATAAGGTATGTTCGATTCCAGGCTGGCCACATATTTTAATAAATTTAAATATTTGCTCCGAGTCTGAGGTTTGGTTATGTATTTGTTATGTGTGTTGTGTGTTAGTTGGCATTTCTCAGCCCTTGTGCTGAGAAATGCCATCAAACACACAATCATAGTGGAGAGTGTGAGTTTGAAGAACTATTATTATTACCTATTTAACAATAACAATTATATATTTCTTGCTATAGGCGAATTAGCTTTTTATAAAGTACTAGTGACCTGGCTTCACATGGGTACCAAACTTTAAGGGATCACCCGCTGGGCTAACCTAAAGATTGCTTGAAAGTTTTATCAAAATCAATCCAGCCGTCTTGGAGTCCATAGTGAACATAGATACATATCGAATTTTATAAATATAGATATTCCCTTGTGCAAATAGTATTTACAATCTACAATCTCTACAAATCTTAGCTTACTATACCATTCCAGACACCATTAAAGGTCTATAGATAATGAGTTATATTTTATATGTACCTGAGAATGTCCTAAAACTAAGACCACCATGGGACGGTCAGCAGCATCCTCTTAGTAAACGGTGAGCATTCTGATATCCCCAAGCCTTATGTTCTGCCTATGATTTAGATTTAGAAACACCAATTTTGCTAATTGTGACAGTGTTGTGACTTTCAAGTATGTAGTTTTTAAGTGTACCTGAGGCACACATAATATAATTGTGTCTATTACATACTTAATCGTACGAAATCTGACATCAGGGCTACCCACTCAGACTATGAACTTTCTTATTAAATTAAATTCAAATTCAAAAAAAAGCCGTCTGCATGTTTTGATCTTATAACATGTAATTTTAAGTGTCGTGCTAATTTAAGGACCCTTTGACGCCTTTGAGAGTAAACTTTTCAGTGTGTATTACCATGCAGTAGGGGTTTTGTCCAATGGTCAACATTCTGATAATGAATAAACCAATGCGTCCAAATATGTTTTGAGCGTTGATACTAATATAAGATATAGGATGCAAAATATAGAGCCCTTGTTATATGAGCTCTCGTACTGACCTTGTTCAACTTGAACTAAGAATGGTTTTTAGTAAAGGTTTGATTTTTCACTGTTTTCCTGTACCACAGAATAAGTAATACCAGAGGTAGCCTATGACACTCTGGACATAAAGAGGAATCGAACAACACCTCAATTGTCAAAATTGGTTAAGCCGCTTAGGCTACACAAATCTTATAGGAACACACAAACCTAATTACATACTGACATACTTACATTCACCCCAAAAACATTACCCACCTTGGGCAGATGGGTAAAAAGCAAAAATGTTCATTAGTCCCTTCCCCAGCCATACCCGTCAGTCCCTACATGTCTTAATTCACAAAATTCTAAATTTCTCATAAAACCCTAAGTAATATTATAAATTTGATAGTAACTATCTCTCTGTCTGGGTGTTTGTCACGTTATCACAGTTAAACAGATGAAAGATCGTGCTGAATGTACACTAATGAGAAATCCGATAGCATCTAAAAAGTTGTAACATATAAGACAACTTATTTCCAAAAGTTACCCTAATTTTATGGAATCACTCATGTATAACAGACGAAAACGAAGAAGATATTCAAAGGAATAAAATAATAAATATTTGTATTTGTTACTGTTTCATTTACAAAAATAAATTTAAAAAAAACAATTGCACACATCTGCACTAAATGTGAAGACCAATATTGTACTGGATTGCCTTTTGCTGGAGGCTATCTTCATCATCCCAGAGATAGTGCCAAGCAGTAGTGTCACAGCCAAGCAGTAAACGTAAGGATGTCTAAGTCGCTGCTTGGATTTTAAAGTGAAACTGGTGATTATGTCCAGGCGTTACGCATGGTGGGCGCGGTGGGCAGCGTGGAACAGTGGTGGGGGCTGTACACGCACATGGCGCGGCCCGCGGAGCTGCCGCCGCTCTCCGACCTCCACCTTTTCAAGCTCGGCATCAAGCCCATGTGGGAGGATCCCGCCAACCTTCATGGAGGCAAATGGGTGAGTAACAATACCTGTAACAATGGAAGAAAGACATTTTTGGGCAAAGCGTCCCAAAATTTTCTTATTTCTTAACCTTTTAATGTGCACCTTATTTAACTGATTGCACCTTTTTTTAAATAGAGCAAGTGCTTTTTACAACAAAATACATATTAATTCAATTGAACTATTAGCGATTTCAGGTTTGGTCCCATAGTAAAAGTTGTTTATAATGATGAGTACATTTATATACCTTTCAATATTGTTGCACCTTTCAGTTATATATATGTATATATAAAATAACAAGCTTTTTTCTAAGAATCAACGCTCATATCAAACTTTTGTGATAGAGATCTGAAATTTGGACCCAACCTTCCTCAAATGGTCTAGGTCAACAATAAGAATGAATTATGCGAAAGGGGGTGAATTGGACCCCCAAGTTAGTATGGAAATAAAAAATTTTTTCATGCTACGCCAATGAAACTTTTCTGTACTAAACAAAAAAATAAAATAAAGAAACACATGTATCAGGAGTTTTGGAAAATTAATCACCAACAAAGTTAGATGGGGTTTTGAAATTACTGTAGCCTATGCGAGCGAAGCCGTGCGGCAAGCTAGTAGACTATAATAAAGGTGAAGTTGTGTTTGTTTTATTGATGTTTTAGGTGGTCAGACTGCGCAAAACGCAGACGGGGCGCGCGTGGGAGGACCTCTGCATGGCCATGCTGGGCGAGCAGTTCATGGTGGGCCCCGAGCTCTGCGGGGTCGTGCTCTCTGTGCGCTTCCAGGTAACATAACAACACTGATGTTATTAAAAACTCAAACATGTTTGTGTTTCTTTTTTGGAAATGTTTTTGTGTTACTGCTTACTATTTTTAGTATTTTTACATGTTCAAAAGCCTCTTATTGGGTCAAATTAGGGTATAATTCTTCAAACCGATTTAAAATCCGCGATTGGTACAGAGCTGGGATGATGTACACATTGTCGGTGTTAACGGCAAGAATAGTATGCAAAATGAAGATGATAATGATGATGATTTTTCTGCCCGAAAAACTAATTAACTGAACAAAGGTGAGTAGCATCGGCGCCACAGAACTCCCTAGATACCGCACAAAGCATCGCTCGAAATGTACTCTTATTGGTTGATTACTAGGCGTAAAATTGGGCAAGGGTGTCTTTGATGCGTTTAAAAATGCGTTATATTTCAGAATTTCCATTATAACCTAATGCTTAATATGGTCTATATTTGATAAAAATGTGATATTTCTATATAACGCACCTCATTAGTTATATAGATAAAAATCTTATATCGAGATATATGTTTTTTTGTTATTACTTATAGGGAAAAAAAGATTACATGACATTTTCTCGATTAAAAAACAACATTCAAAAGACCTCGATTTTTCATTTGCGTGCGCTCGGAACCCCTACTGTATATTCAAGTGATTATTACACATAGTGAGGTAATAATAATATCTAAGTTTGCATAGAAAAATATTTTGATTGATTTCCTGGTTTAAATGTAATTAGCATTGATCTGTTTTTTTGACTAACGCGCGCTAAAGCCATCTCTTTTCATCTGCGCGCGAAAGTGTATAGCGCTATATTTCTCTAGCCTGCTAACAGGATCTAACTCGCCTAACCACGCTAAAAAATATTATATTTATTTATTTAAGCATTAGATTATGTGTTCAAATCGCGTTACATTCAATTATAATGTTGAGTGTTAATCACCCTTTACCCTGTAGTACGTTATTGCAGGACGATCACCTGGCAGTGTGGCACCGGACGGCGTCCGACACCGCGGCGGCGGCGCGCGTACGAGACGCCCTGCGGCGCATCCTGCAACTGCCTGCCACCGCTTCAATAGAGTACAAGACGCACGGCGAGTGCCTGCGCGCCTCGGCCTCCGCCCCCGGCGCGCCGCCCTCCCGCAACCACGACGACCACGAGTCGGAGACCGAGCGCAGCTCCTAGCCACACGCCCCTGCCTCGCGCTCACTCGACATCCGACCGAGCCTGCGCGGCACACACTTCAATCCGTGGAAGTAGATACGAACCTAGCACACTTCAGAATAACCTGCAATATCCTCCAACCGGGGTTTGATGAAATTCATGTTTCAGGACGTTAGCACACCGCCACGATCGATTTCATTGCTACCGAGATTCGTTCTCGCTTTCCCTGATGTATTTAATGTTGCGTTCTCGATTGTTCGTAAGTGTTCGACCGCGGTGGTGTTCTAACTCTGGAACTCTTAAAAAAAATATGATTTTTGTTGAACTAGTCAAAATGAAGTTGAAATCGAGTGAGATGCGATTAGATCAAGTACCGATCCCCCCCTCCGTGTTCTCATAGAGATTGTAAGGATGCTGTAGCCGAATGATGTACATATAGTGAAATTCAATGTTATGGAACGACGCTCGGTTCACTGCCAGAGCCGATAACACCTCGTCACCTTGTACAGTGAAAAGAAACTGGTTAAAAAATAAACAATCAGAATTTTTATTTGAAGTATTGCTTGCTTTTCCTTTTTTAATTAGTCAAACTATCATCATCATCAGCCTGAGGACGTCCACTGCTGAAAATGGCCACCCACTTAGAGCGCACTGAACGATAATTAGCCATTTGCATCCATCGGTTGTTCGCGACTTTTACAATGTTCGTTCGTCGGTCTACTTAGTAGGAAGCCTACCTACGCTGCGTCTCCCGGTTTTTAGTCACACTTTAGTTAGATAATTATTATCACACCAATATTATAAAAGCGAAAATTTGTGCCTGTCTTGGTTCCCGTTCAACTCTATATGTCTGAACAGATTTGGATGAAATTTGGTATGGATCTAGATAGAAACATAAATTTTTTATCCCGGAAAAATATTCGGTTTCTGTAGAATAGCGGGTGAAACCGCAGGGCGCAGCTAGTCAGTCACATATTTTGTTTTGCCTTAGTCTTCGCACGCGGTGCTGCGATGCCGAAACAGAGGCTCGGTCCTCGGTCTCACAAACAAAGTGATGAAAAAACCTTCCATTCAAACTTTCGTCTCTTCCAGTATGATTTTACAAAAATCCTTTAAATTTGTTTGGAACCATATTTCCATCCAGTGAAATATTTATTGTCCATCCAGTCAACTAGGTACGTGTGTGATCAAAACGTTTTGTTTTCTGTGGCTTAAAACCACTATCATCTACCGATATTCGAAACGGGTTGTGAAAAGGCGTGTGCAAGATGCATCAATCAAAGGAAGTATTTGTCTAGAAAATATATTTTATTTAATTAAATACATCAAATCTCAACGACATTCACATTAATTAAAATAAAATGATACACATTGCTTTAGACATACACTAACACAAAGACTATCGTCACAACACTAAATACTACGATATAATTTTTAATCTATAAACTTTTACTACCTTACAACACAATTTAACCTAAAGTTGCGAACACACAATTCACAAACATTCAAATTCATTTAGGCCTCTTTCCCCCGAATACTGAAACGTTTGTTAACTTTGACAACAGATTAATTCTAATACTGCCTGTGTCTGGCACTAATCAAATGACAAAGACAGCAATAAACTTAATCTGTTGTCAAAGTTAACAAACGTTTCAGTATTCGGGGGTTTGCTGTTTTATTCGATTTTACCTCCCTTGGAGTTCTATTTTTCCCCGGACTATCCTGTTTAATAGGGTATCATAATTGGTTTAGCCGTGGGATTCATGCAGTTGCACCTTTGTACTACCATTTTCTAAAAATAAATAGTTGCTGTATTTTCTCAAATATTGAAAAATGACATCATTTAATAGCTAAATAATATTTCAACCAGACTTTTGCATTTATATTAGTGTCACTGAGTTTCTATGACTAACCTGATGTGTGCCCGCAACCTAAATCTGACATTCAGACAAAATACGTAACTATCTTAAAGTTAGTTATTTACATTTGGCAACTCGCTTATCCTATGTGTTGTGATATGAACGCGGCACAGATAAATCAACACCGTGAAGATTCCCTATTCATATATTTATGTTCTAACATCACATAATTTCCAATGATATATTTTGTGTCAGTATGTGCATTAAACGCCTCCAGATATTACGTCTGATATCATGGGAAACGGATACCTAGATTACCATTTTCATGAGAGCAAACGCGACAAACTATGATCTTAGTGTTTGTTTCTTTTACTCCCATGAAATACAAGTCTAGATATCCCTTTCGCGTAAATCAGATCAGGTGCATGTGTAGAGGCTACTAAAAGCGCTAAGCTGCAATATAAAATATGATGCCGTAGTAAGTAGACCTACCACGAACTCCTAGCGTCAAAGTTCTACAATTCCCGACAAGAAAGCCTTCCAACAAACGAGAGAGAAAGAGATAAAGTATAATTTTTCCTCTGGTTTGTCGGTCACGTGACTCACGTGTTTAAGGGCCTTAGCGAGCTTGGTAAGGATTATGAAGATGCGTGCTATCTTCAAAATCGTGTTCCAGAAAAGTACTACGGTCTTATCAACCGGCTGCCGCAAGATGCCAGAGACGCGCCGTCTATTCTAGATTATTCCATTAAGGCAAGGACTGATCGTGATTTGAAATGAGTATTGTCCCGCTCAAAGTTCTAAGGTTTAAAGTTGAAAATCGCATATTAGACAACGGTAGATTGTAGTTTTTCTTTGCTTTTTTGCCGATTATCGGAAATATACAAATCAAATAAAAAAACTACCTTGTTCGCCGTATAAACCACAAGGCTGGATATTTAATTTGTAAAAGAAAATTTGTAGTTACCGCTGAAAATTCAAAACATTTGATTTCAGCAGTTTTTCAGGGGGTCATTTTGCGATTTTTTATTTTGTAACTAAGACAGATTGTCGAAATGTTATTGGGTTTAACGTAATTTTAATTTTATTTTCTATCTGTAGTATTTTTTTGCAGCTGATTAAGTAATCTCGTCGCTTCGAACAAAGCGCTGAAAAATGCTAGTTTTTGTTGTTTTGCGATTGGACCTCGCCTTAAGAGGAAATTAAAAGCTTGCTCTTCGAACAGGGTTGCTTGTTGTCTCGTTTTTTGTATCGCTCCTGTGATAGTTCTCACGAAAATATGCGAAATGAGTGATTTTCAACAATATCCCAAACAAGAGTAGCATTTTTTATTCACTGGCTAACGCGACGAATGTTTTGAACAATTCGAATTTCATCATCATCAGCAATAAGACGTCCACCGCCACTGTCCACTGCCGCATAGACCTCCCCCTTAGAGCGCCACACCGACCAACAACGGGCCACTTGCATCCACCGGTTGCCCATGACTTTCACAATATCTTCGGTCCACCTAGTGGGAGGCCTACCTACGCTGCGTCTTCCGGTTCGTGGTCACCGCTCGAGAACCTTTCTTCCCCGCCGGTTATCGGATTTGCTTCCTATGAATAGAAGATCTTTCATTTCGCATGATATATTCGTGAGACGAGCGATTCAAACATAGAACCCGGGACTATGAGGCCAGCTGGATGACGGCTTTAATGAAGCCGTTTATAGGTTTCCTTAAAGATACTTTAAATAAATAATCGTCGAAACACCTGGACTATAGCTAATTACGCACGCCAATTAATACTATACATTTCTACACTCACTGATTCATTCACAAGAAAACTTGTGACTTGCACAGAGACCTCACTACACAGATCGCTAAACAATAAACTACACTAGATTCATTGCTTCAATTTCATCTATTAGCACTTAATAGCTCTGAGTTAAATGTAAAAAAATTTACGAATCGACACACACACATACATCGACAAGTAAAAAAAAAGCCAATTAATAATAACTAGTTACAGTCTTACTATTTTAAAAGAGTCCTTATTTTTAAACGGCAAGATGGGGTTTGTTCTTTGCTGCACAAAACATTATTTTCAACTTGTAGGGCTGTGTTCAGTAAGATCGTCCGACGACGCTCCATGACATGCTGCAAACACAGATTACACCTTAGATTCTGCATTTCGCTCGGAGCGCACCACGCATCAGTCTAAATACACTTATAAGAAATTACTCTGACTGGTTGATTGTTAGGCGCGAGTAGGCGTAACCTTAAGATAGCCAATGATTACGCTCGGTCGGACTCCCCGCGACCCGCGCCGCGCCTCAAACTTTGGTGACTTTTTGTAGGAACAACGAATCTCGTAATGCGGTATCTAGTGTGATCTGTGGCTGCAAATGTCATCGAGCGTCGTCGGACGTCCTTACTGAACAAGGCTCTAGAATCGATGTCTATGTACAATGGTAATTTGTACTACAATAATCACATATTTTTTTTCACAAAAAAAAAACCTTCATTCACAAAAACAAATAAATGCTATAACCCAACTATGAAAAAGGAGGGTTATGTGAACTGCGCACAGATGACTTAAATTACTATACTTTTTCAGGAATATTACGTTTTTATGAGCGTTAAAATATGGACTCCCGAGTAACTATAATAATTATGCAAAATTAAATTAACCTAGTGCCTATAATAACAATTTTATAATAATAATAATAATAATAATAATAATAAATATCTGGGACATTTTTGCACACACGGTCATCTGACCCCAAACTAAGCAAAGCTTGTAATATGGCTGCCAGAGACTGATATACGTACATAGATATTTTTAAATACATACTTATATAGAAATTAACACCCAGACATAGAACAAACACAAATATTCATCACATAAATGTTTGTCCTAGATGGGAATCGAACCCATGCCCCCAAGCACAGAACGTAGGTTCAGTACCAACTGAGCCACCGGGGCAGTAGATTATTACTTAGTAACAAAAAAAATAATAGATGCTCAAAGTATAGTAAACGGGGAATAAATGGCACATCCTGGAAGCAATACAAACGTATACAAAATAATATATACTTATACAATACATGTAAAAAAAACAGAATATTATACAATTTAAAGTAAATTTAAACATGACCTGACCTGACATCGTGCGAAAGGGACAACTAGACTTGAATTTCACGGGAGCAAAAAAGCAAACTACAAAGTTTATAGCTTCTCCCTTTGAAAAGTGTGAAAATTGTGACTGACTACTAATATTATTATTTTGTGATTTTGTATGAGTCTGTGTTACTTGAAATAAATTATTATTATTTCGCTCCCCCAGAAACTTATATAAAGCCTTATATAAGTTTCTCTATATAATATCTCTTTCACACGATGTCAGGTCAGGCCATGTATAGTTCTTAAGGTTACACGGAACGGTAGTGCTATAGGCAAAAACTATGGCGCTGTTATCTCGCTCACGCATAGGAAGTTTTTTTATGATACAAAATTATACAGTGTACTTCTGAAAATGTGAATTCTAGAAAATTCAGCCGTTTTGCCAATTGTTTTTTTTTTGATTTTCTTATAATTACCAAAATAAATGTTTTTTTTCTAATCAGTATAAAAGAGTGGTGTAGCTTGCCTTAGTTAGGCACTGTATTACAATATATTGGGGGGCCCAAATGAAGGGCAACGATTTTTGAAATAAACAATAATAATAATTAAATTCTAGGTGGTATTGAACTATAATGGGCAAGCGTGAGCTTAACATCAGGTGAGCGACTTGCTCGTATCGTCACCGAGTAAAAAAAAAAAAAAACTTTCGGTGCCCATGTATCCCGGGGGGCCTTATCATTGATACGGCGGTATCAACTCCCCTGGTATAAAACATATCAAAATGAAAACTTGTACTGAGTATTTTGAAAATTACCGAACCGCATTTTAAAAAAACACGTAATAATTTTATGGTGTCTTTAAAAGTGCTAAATAGCTGCAACCAGTAGTCAGGGCCTTTGACCAAAATAATTTAATTGCACTACCATTATAAACAAGTTACTAATCTTTACTATTTTCTGAAGTTTTCAAAGTAATCCGATTTAAAAATTTAACGAATATATGTCAATTAAATTCTCGGAATCCTCATTTCTGTATAAAGAAAACGGAAAATTTATAAGGAAAATTTTTGTATATACGGAGCAAGCATATTAAATATCTAACTGTCATAATATTATTAAATTGTGTAAATAATTCATTAGTCTGTTTGCCTACTTTAACTCGAAACATAATTTTTTTATTTTGTAAAACTGACCGTAGTAATAATTAATTTTATTTATTGTTTGAAAACACGAAAATATCAGCTTCATCTTCTTTGAGCTTAGTACTAGCGTTCCATGTGATCTTGTATTGCCGCAAACATTTTGGCCGCCGTATTGCTAGTTGCGAAAAAAAAAAGATATAGATTTCATTTAAATAGCGTAAAAATCAATAAAATAATCGATGTTAACAAGTTACCGTCAAAATTTAAACGAGTTATTTGATTAAAAAAACGTCAAAAAGATATTAACAGTACACCCGACCATTCTAAGAACAATTCTGACAGCTACAATGAAATTAAAAGCCGTACATTCTGATATCTTTTGCTAGTTTTTGAACGTTGGTAAACGTTATAGCCGGTAGCCGATATCAACAATCCGATAACAGTCAAATATTGAAAGAAAATGTTTTCATCAACTTTTTACAATGTTACTGTAGCTGTCAGAATGTTTCTAAGCGCAACTCGGGTATGAAATTAAGGTACACGCGATTTGATTTCTACGACTAAAATTTTACAAAAATAGAAGCTAAGCGTTGCAGTAGCTATTAAAAATACGATAAAAATTAACATTATTGCTACATATAATGATACCGGGGTTTGATGAATCGTTTTGCATATCACAGTAACAAAAGGCCTTATTCAGAAACGTCCCGTAGGTCTAATATAGACATCTGCCTTGTCTCGTTTGTGCGCGTGTGCATAGATGGCCTTATCGAACGTTTGTGAATGAGGTGATAATATATTTAGATCTATATGTTGTATTTAGACAAATGTTGATAAAATTCTTGATCTTGTACTGGGATCGAGTTACAATCATAAAAGCATAGGTGTATACAAAGAAATAATGATAATGGGTAGACATTTTCGATTTCTCAAAATTATGCATCTCACTCACTCAACTTGTATTCTCTTAGGCTTGAGTGAGACATGTTAAACTATCTTTTTAACTGGGAAAGAGGCAATTAATAAGGATATGTTAAAAAAATGTTACAGGTTTGGCGCGTTGAACTATTATGTACTAAGTACTAGAGGTGACACTGCAATAAATTGCGATGCTCCATTTAACTGTGGCACAAATGCAACACTTCACTCAGTAAATTGCTAGAAACATAAGCCTTATTCACATAAATATATGCCCAGGATGTGTTCTAGTACTTACCCTAGCATAGTTATGCGATTATATTTTGTTTTTACCCGACTGCCAAAAAAGGAGGGTAATGTTTTTGGGATCTATGTACGTATGTTTGTGTGTTACTTTACCTCCAGTAGCCTAAACGACCTATTTTGACGAGTGAGGTGTCGTTGGATTCCTCTTTACGTTCGGAGTGACATTGCCTACATTTTGCAGTCGGTATTATGTGTTGTTTTTAATATTACTTGATATTCAGTACTCGAGTGATCGTCTTGCGAGTGACTGTGATGTTAAGTAAGGTTGCTCAACTGAAATGAAACATTGAGTGAAGTGTGGCAGCAACTCTAGTATACTCTAGTACGTAGCGTAGTATTGGTAACTAAGCAACAACCTATCGTAGTCAGCATACCTAACAACTTTTACTTTTAATAATTCACAATTTTTTTTTTCCCAAAATTAAAATAAAAACGTTTAAATTAGTGCTCCAAATGACAATTACATTACACGGTTTCAAATGAAGCAAGAAGCTGTCATTTGCACCAAAAAAAAAAAACAATCATACATTTTTTTTTTGTTAATGTGTTATATTTTTGTGAAAAGTCATAGAACAAAAGTTCTAAAGAAGTTGGAAGCTGCCTACGAGAGGCTGTTGGCTACTTACCAATAACCCTGTAAGTAACAGTTGGTACTACTAAATCAAGTCACAAAAACTTAAATCAATACTTGTACATAAGACAGTTACCTCACATACGTTGTGAAGCTTTTGAAACTGATTGTCAACCAACCAGTTGATATTCAACTTTAATTATTTATCAATGGTCTTTTATACAATTAAAGGGGTTTTAGCCGCTAGTTATCTCGCTCGCACATTTGTAAGTTTTTGTAGATAGAGAGAGACTTTCTAAAAACTGTGTATACGTCTATCATATCAGAAATATTTTAAAGAAGTTTTTGTTTTGATATATTTTAATTACACGGTAGAGAAAGAAAAAAAAAAAAAGTATTTTTAGTTATTTTTTTCCCTTTTCTCTGTCAAAGTACATTATAAAGAAACACAACATACACTTTTGGGAATTCAAAAATTTTAATTTTTGGCCATTTGAGCTGATTTTATAGCTTTAATAATGTCAAAAAGCGCGAGCGGGACTACTGTCGAAGCGACTTAGATCCCAAAACCTGTTTGAAAAGCTTCGCACTTTTATGTCTTGATGATCCTATCTATGATATGAGCTAATCTAAAAAAAAAACATATTGATTGTGCGTTATCTTGATTGCTGATACCTTTTAGAGAGTGATAAAGAAGGGTGAGAACAGCAGTCTGATTGCGAAAACTGTCAAATTTCAATCACATTGGATTGACGATTGATTTAAATATCCACCTGAAGTATTTAGAAATAATGAAGGTGTCCGGGTGATCGTTTATGGGGGGCGGGGGCATAGCGAAAACGAATAACGCTGCTTAAAATGTCGTTTGAATTTTAACCTAGTTTTTTACCCGACTACGAAAAAGGAGGGTTGTGAGTTTTTTTGGTAGATAAGTTTATTACAGTGGAGGTGTAATTCAAATAATAATAATTGCAATTTAACTTTCAATTGTTTTCATAAACTATTGTATTAGATTTAGGGTTACAAACAAAAATCACCACTTTTGCATATACGCTATACTTACAGCTAGCAAGAAAAAAAAAAATGTTGCACTGCACTGAACTATTACGGGCAAGTGTGATGCTTAACATCAGATGATACAAAAAGTCAATTAAAAAAAATCTTTTTTTTTGTCCTAACTATGTACAATCTGGTGTGAACAATAAAGATTTTATCTATCTAACAATAAGTTTTAAAACGTTAGCAAATTAATGTTTAAACATTTGTTGTACCACAATACATCGCGCCCGCGTCCGCAAGCTGTCTCCAATTACAATTCAATTTTTTTGCTGATAAAAATAATGCATAGGTACAACACACAAAATAAATTCAACTAATATAATACTACACAAATACTACAATTACGCCGAACAATTCCAAATAAGACCACACTTTTATTATATTATATTTTTTCTGGCAAGACAGTCGGTGTGACGGTGATCCTAATACTTGATCGAAGTTGACAGCAATCGCAATCCTACTGCTGGATTATGTTAGAGGTACATTTGTGACGGATGCTATCCGAGTATATTTCTCTTATTATGTAAAGTTTATCAAATATTTCGATACATTGTACTCAAAGGAAGTCACCTATCGGTAGGTTAATACGTACAATATAATTATCTCCAAACTATCAGGAACCTGTATTTCACAAAACCTCTATAAAACTTAGTGTCACTTCAACAATTCCTTCATTACTATTAGGGATTATTATGTTTTAAGTGTAGATTTAAGTTATAGATATTTGTTTACTTACTGTAGCCCTACCATAACTTATCGAATAAACTTTCGTACTATGAAAACTGACGTGGTTTTGATACATTTTGTTTTAATAAAACAGGAATACTCACGTTAAATTGAGTCGGTTATTCCGACTATAGTTTCGATCACATTCGGTGACCTTTATCAAGGCATGCTAAGCGAGACACGCATGCGACCTCGTCTTGCCTTGCACTTGCCTAGCATTCCTTGATGAAGGTCACCGAATGTGATCGAAACTATAGTCGGAATAACCGACTCAATTTAACGTAAATTTTATTAAAACAAAACTATCGTACGATGAAGTTACGCTAGGGGCACAGTTGTAATAACCCATTTATATGCTCTATAGTGCTCCCGAGACGGTCCGACTGCTATACATCTCTCACATTAGTTTGACAGAATATCTCCATCTTTGCTTCATCACATCACTATCACTTTAAGTGACATAATGACGAGGCTCGAGTTCATGTCACCATCATGTCACTATTCGGTGAAAGGGGGCGACACTTCTCCATCGGTTTATAAGGGGCGTGTTTTCTGGAGCGAGGGGCGAACGGCGCGCTCGCCTGCTTCAGGGTTACTATAATAGCTATAAATTAATCTGTGTTGTGTTGCACGTCACAGTTCAATAAGCGGCAATTCGACGAGGGGGCGCCGTCAGCACATCTCGGCGAGCTCGTGTATGAGGAGGGGCGTGGTGTCGGGCGTGAGGGGCGCGGGGGCGAGGGGCGTGGACGCGGGCCGCTGGGCCGCGATGCGCTCCAGGACGCAGGACGCGGACAAGCGCGCCTCCGCGTCGTGGTCCCAGCACTCCTCCATGGTGTCGCAGAGCACGGCCAGACCCTGTGTGGAAGACTTACTTAGCTACACGTTGTGTTCGAAACGCATCACACCTAGATCCCGTACTAAGAGCCGATCGTAGCGAGCCACTGTTTCAGCCTTCAAACATCCTACCGCTGGGCCTATCCATATCAGGCTAACCTCGAAGGGTGATTAGGCTATATCCACAACGCTGGGCCAGTCCGGGTTGGCGGATTACTCACTTCTTCTTTCACGCAGCAACAAAGCAACGGATCGACCTGATTGTTGCATAGATATAGTGTAAGGTCCGGAGAGTGACATAGGCTACTGTTTATCTCGGGAAAATGTACGGCTCCCGAGGGATTTTTCACGCGGATGAAACCGCGGTGCGCAGCTAGTACACGTATACAAATTTAATCTCATTGGTTCATTGCTAGGCGGGAGTAGGAGTAACGATAACCTGTGGTCACAGTCCCCTCAACCCGAGCTTACGTCAATCTTTGGTGACTTTTTTTCAGAACAAGTCTCGTAATGCGGCATCTACTGTGATTTGTGGTTCGAAATCATGTGTGTGAATTTTAGTGTTTTATAATTTACTAGCGCGTTAGCGCGAGTAGACGTATCCTTGGGATAGCTAAAGGGAACGCTTGGTCTCACTATCAGCAACCCGCTCTTTCCTCAAACTTTGATGCGTTTATGTCGGAAAAAAGATCTCGTAATGCGGTATCTAAAAGGGGTAATCTGCGGGTAAGTCAAACTCCTGGTCGCGGCAGTAGGTGCATTGATTAACTCACCGGATGGTTGCGCCACTGGTGCGGTATGTGAGGGCGCATCTTCCTTTGCACCACCGCATCTTGCATTTCCTCGAGGCTCGGATGAGAACCCACTTCCTCTTCAAGCGGGAGTCGGTATTGTGCCGCTGATTCTATGCCAGCGTCGTTGCACCTGCAGATACCATGAAGACATTTCTTTAATACGCGTTTTGCCTTCTACTATGAATAAGATATACAGGGTTACAAGGAAAGGGTATGCTAGGCCGTAAGGGGCTCATAGTTGATTATGAACAATATTTACTATGGGACCAACCCTGAAATCGAGAAAAAAATATCAGCTTTTCCATAGAAAAATGCTAAGCGAGACCTCGTCTTGCCTTGTTCCTCGATAAAGGTCACCGAATGTGATCGAAACCATAGTCGGAATAAACGACTTAATTTAAAGTGAGTATTCCCGTTTTATTAAAACAAAATAACCTAGCCTTCATCGAAGTCCTAATTTTTTTTTGTTCATTATATTACAGTATGGGATAAAAAGTTTCTTTCCTCATAACATAAATAAGCTCTTACTTTACATTATTATTTTACATTTTGTACCTAAGCGGAGCTGACTGATAAAATAAAGCTCATAAAAAAAATCGTACCTCTTTCATCATCATCATCAGCCATAAGACGTCCACTGCTGAACATTGGCCTCCCCCTTAGAGCGCCACACCGACCGACAACGGGCCACTTGCATCCACCGATTGCCCTCCGGGTGCACCGGGTGTACCTCTTTCGATAGAGTTAAACCACAGAATTCTCCTTATATTTAATGTCTTTGAGTTCAACGAACTAAACAAGTCTGTCCAAGACTCCAAGGCTTAAACGCACTATCATCTAACTCGTCGAGTAATAAAACGTCACTCCAGAAGACCTCTAAGTGCGAGCGAGATAGACAGATTAAATGATTTATGACCAGACGACTCAAACGATAATTTGTTTAATATAGTGTACATGCATTATTACTATTTTCGGTTTTCCACAATTTCATTCGAGCGATCTGTCTACCCGACTGTCCAAGGAGGGTAATGTTTTCGGGTTGTATGTAAGTATTTATGGTATGTATGTTTGTGTATTCCTATATTATCTCCTGTAACCTACACGGCTTGTCCGATTTCGACGACTGAGGTGTCGTCGGATTCCTCTTTACGACCGGAGTAACATAGACTACATTTAGCAGTCGGTATTTTGATTTTCTAAATAATATTAGTTGTTCCTTTCTAACAACGATCAAAACACTTCTTAGATAAATGTATGACGTAATGTCGCGACGAAGCCGGCGCCGGCGCCGGTTACGTTACTTTATGATTGAGCACACATATTAATTAGATCTTTGTAGGTAAAATCTGCTCCTTATAATTCCTCCTGCGTGCTACGTCATTAATCTTTAAACGAAGATTTATCGCATACTAAATGTTTTAACGAAATCAGTAGTGGCTCTTCAAATTATTCACCATATCAGAAAAATAAATGCCTGCACTTGTGTTGCAAATAACATTTTTTATTCTTGATTAAAAAAAAATTTTTTTTTTCCTAAGTACTGATTCTCACACTAATTGTAATAAGGCAGTTTCCGGTTAATATGACTGTTATAAGTATATCCTAAGTAATAATATAAATCCTAAAGTAACTCTCGTCTCTGTTTTGGTGTTTGTCGCGTTATCACGGCCGATCGACCTGAATTTTTGCATATATAGCTTTCTTATAGATCCTCTCGCACTTTAATTATTGATGAGCATGAATTCATTTTGAAGTGCAGTAATGAAGTTCTGATGTTCGGCCGCACGACGCAGTAGGCATGCGCACCTCGATAGAATTTTCTCCACTTCACAAAAATAGGACACGGCAACATTGAGCTTAGGTATTGTAGCTCAAAGCACGGCATCGATTATGCACAGAATTAATTTGTGGATTATGTATGAGATAAGAGACGAGAAAATTTTGTCGCGGTGCCCATGCTAGGCCACGCTACAGGTCGCGCTTTCTCGACCATTATAATAAATAAATAAAAATTGGTGGACGTTTTATACACATGAAGGGGAGGGTTGATAGCCTTGGCGAAAGAGGGAGGAGGCTTATGCTCTGCAGTGGGCTGAATAAGCTGCCAATGATGATGATGATGATTTTATACACAGCGCCATCTAGCCTCAAACCACAGCCCCAAACTAAGCAAGCTTGTACTATGGGAACCAGATAACTCATAGAATACATAAATACTTTCTTTTTTTTTTGTAAATACATACATAGAATACATAGAAACACCTAGACAAAGAACAAACGTCCATGTTCATCACACAATTGTTTGTCCTGGGTGGGAATCGAACCCACAACCTGTAGATCAGAAGGTGGAAATCCACCCACTGAGCCACAAGGCTAGTCAAATTGGCCGCGACAATATGCTCTGCGATCGGCCAAATGTATGTAACGCGACTCGGGTCGCATGCACGACTGAACACCACAAAGATATTGGTCGAAACTATTTATCTTCACCATTTCTTAAGATAACATTCCTCATTATTTCGTTGCATTCTTCGTATCTATTTTTAGCATTAGTTACTTTGATAGTACGAGAGGTATGAACTCGTTTAGTACGCATATCCTGTTGTGGTCGCCGAATGGCCATTCATAATACAATTTATAGTAATTGATAAGAGGGGACATCTGTTTACATGAATCATTTATGAGGTATCTGTGGCAGCTTCTAATGTATCGGGCGTATTCGAAATTAGTTCGGCTAGCTGCAGGTTGCAGCGCGCAATTTTGAAGTATACGTCTTTTTAGGACATAAGAAGTCCCATCCTTAACTAAGCCCACAATCACTTGAATCCTTATGTGTGTGTTATCCTTATTGTGGGCCTAACATAAGAATTGCGACATTATGGTAGTCCCTCGGTCACTCGATTCCTTATGCAAGCAGTAAGAGTAATTGTGGCCCACAGATAAGTGTTGTGGCCCCACCGTAAGTGCGACATTATGGTAGTCCTTCAATAACTGGTTTCCTTAGGCAAAGAGTAAGAGTGATTGTGGGCCTACCATAAGAATGCGACATTATGGTAGGCCCTTAATCACTCGATTCCTTATGCAAGGACTAGAAGAGCTATATTTGTATAAATTCCACTGTAAGCTGCTCAGCCGTTTTCACTAAACAAACACACCAGGAATGAACTCATTGTTCACAGTGTTTAAATATTGATGATGTTCATGATTCAATTTTCATCATTCACTCTACCCTTTTAACTGAAAAAGATAGAAATATAGTCTTACCTGGAGACAATCTCCCAAAGAACCAGTGCACAAGCATACATGTCGATTCTCAAGAAAGCGTCCTTGGTGAAATTGATCGCGCCGTCGAGCACCTCCGGAGCCATGTACCGCCTGGTCCCGACTTGTCCGTGTGCGTCTCCGCAGCCTCTACCCGCTACGAATATCAGAGCCAGTCCGAAGTCGGCGATGCAAGCACTCATGTCCGCTTTGAGGAGTACGTTCTTGGATTTGAAGTCACGGTGAGCGACCGCCGGCTTGCCTCCACCTTCTTCGTGCAAATGTGCGAGACCGCGCGCCACGCACGCGGCTACCCGCCACGCTTCCACCCAAGTCAGAGTGTGCGCTTTCAGGTAGTCACACAAGGAGCCCTACAAAATAATTATCATTTGTTTAAAATTTAATTTCTACACAAGAACTTGTCTCGATCATGGTGCATCATTTTTTAAAAATAAACGATAATGATTCAAAAATTTATTGTATGTTATTAATGTTAGATATTGACGTCGATTCTGATGTACCTTTGTACTATTTTTTAAACAAAATATGAGATCAGTGCTAAAATAATTACCGTCACTTTGTCACTTTTTGAAATGAAAAGAGATGCAGAACATTTTAGACCTGTCAGATTGGTTTAGTTTAGGGAGTGGTCAACAGAATCTATGCCAATGCTGGGATTTTATTGATAGAATTCTTTAATTATTGCCTTCTTTTGTGACAAAATGAAATTTGTGAATGAGAAAAGAGTTATGGATGATTTTATTCCTGTCAGATTAGTTTAGCTTATAGAGGGGATTCTAATTTTAGTTTCAGATTTGAGTTTCCTTACTTTCTCATGATAAGCAGAAATCAGCCAATACTCAGCCTGCAGATTATCTCCCTTCTTATCAACTCCAATGTAATGGAGAATGTCTGGATGGTCCATTCTAGCCAATCTATATATCTCCTGCTCCGCCAGCCAAGACTGCTTGTCTTGTAACGGGAATACCTTTACTGCCACATCACGTTGCCCCAGCTTAGCTCGCCATACAGCTCCGAATCTACCACGAGCCCTCACTTCACAAAGTGTAACTTGTCCGACCAAATGTCCAGATTCGTTTTCCAATCCTCCTGCTGAAGGCGGTCTTGACAAGGATGCTTCGCCGTTAGCGAGCTCAGCGAAGGAGCTACCTTTACGCTTTCTATACAATAAGTAGCAGCCCACTAATATGGCAAATAAGAGAAAGAGAGGGGTTAAAGTATATGCTATAACTGCTTTTGTATCATCATCAGAATGCGGTACAACGGATGCAGGTATTCTCTCCACTGGTGCGTCAGTTTGTGTTGCTCCGGCTTCAATTCCAGGGAAAGTAGCATTCATATTACACATATCTCCCTCACAGCAGCAGTGCAAGAGGGGTAGTTTGACATTGTGAAGACGGCAACTTGAAGCTCTGTCATTGCATGACACAGTGTCAACGAAACAGCCTTTGACTTTAACAAATGCTGTGTTAGTAGTGTTATCAAAATGCCAGAGTATAAAGCAGTGGACACTTTTGTCCGATTCAACAGGTGGGCATTCCTCCTTCTTAACATTGGTGATGCAAGTGGTGTTGTTGGCAGAGTCACAGGTTGGTTCAGTGCTATTGTAGAATTCACAGTATCGAGTGGTTACACCCCCTTCTTTTGGGCGCGGCGGAAGACTCTCATCGAGGTGAGGGGAGGCTATTGTGGTTTGGATACCTAAAATAATTAACGTAATTAACATTTCATTCATAACTTTGGTTTAACTCTCACGAGTAAGTTTACATAAAATCACATTTAATTCAAAATCCATCAATACAAAAGTATTACTAAACGTCAGCATTAATGACTAAAACGATATCATTTGCATATATTGCTAGGTCAGGTTTAGCTTAAATGTTTGGAACTTACCAAACAGCAAGAATAACAAATGTAGCATTTTCGTCGGCGGCATCGTGTAAGCCACGGAGCAGACGGGGCCAGCCCTCCTGACCCGAAGCGACAACCCAACGTTATTTTTATAAACGGCCCCGACGTAAAACGTCTCGGCTATTTGTGAAATTCCAACATAAGTACATCACAGGCAAACAACGCACATTTCAATATTTTGTCTCTTTGACACAAACATGGGTAATAAACTTGTAAACTAACATGCACTTAGGTGTGAAACTGGGTTTTACACCATTGCGGCCTTTTTTCCACGGATTTGTTCACGAATTCCGAAAATAGAAAACATGAATAGAAAATCACTTCACTCAATCTCACAAATTTGTGTTTTTTACTTTTTTAACTTTTGTTGAGTTACTAGGGATATGACGAAAGAATACTTGTTGATACTCAAAAATAATAAGGATCTAGTAAAAAATACTTCTATGGTATAGACACTAAGGAGTTTTGGAGGAAACGTGAAATCATGGCGCGGCGCGTCATTGTATTGTGCTACAATCCAATACTTGTATAACACAAGTATTGGATTGTAGCACAAGTTGTTCGAGTGTGAAAACGGTGGATTTTTAGTCATTAAGTGTTCGTGAACGAGTTTGGTGAATAGTATATAGATGTAACACGTGAATTTTCGTGCTTTATTTAGTCCCTACAACTTTTGAGGGATGCGGATGACTAAGAATTGCCCGAAGTTGATCGTGACCTACTTGTACACAGGCTAAATACACAGCGTGTGGAGCAATAAAAAAAATAAAAATAAGATCTCTTATTTTTCGGCTCCACACGTTGTGTGTTTAGCCAGTGTCAAGTATTGTATGTAATATTTCAAGTGAAGTTAAATATTTAAGAATTAAAATAAGTCTCAGTTATAGTCTAAGTCAAGCAAAGTAAGTCACGGTCAAGTCCACGTCATGCCCCAGTAAAGCGGTGGAAACTTTACTAGAGGTTTCTATGGAGTTTTGGAAACAACATGAAGAGTCACGTTTCACAATATTATACTATTCACAAACACTCGTGCTCGTTCACAAACACTTTAATGAATAACAATCCACCATTTTTCTACATTAACACTCGGCATAACACACATTTTGGAAAGTAATACAATGTCGCGACATGACTTCTTCATGTGCCCGCCAAAAGTCATTAAGCATCTTTGACTTTTGTTATTGTTAACGTCAAAAAATATTGAAATATCAACATCAGTAAGGAAAAGGTAAACAATAATAAATAATTTAAAAAATACTGTATAAAAATACGAAAATCAATTAAAACTAATTGATTTATCCTGATATTACTGATACTGTTCATGTGAAACTTTATAAGTGATGTCCTTCTACTACCTCACCGCAGTAAAAGGCGACATACCTGTACATTTGATGGAAACTATAATTGTTAAAAGGTTGGAATATTTGAAGGCATTTTTAAAGGGTGATAGTTCTGTTTACAACGAATATGTTATCGAAGGAAGCGTGTATGATAACGTAGGACACTTTATGCTCTGCGTTGTGTCAATATTGGGAGGTAATACAGAGTTTTCACAATTTATTCTCAAAGCGGAGGTAGAGCTGTTCAAAAGAAGATTAGTGTCCCTAGTTGCCTATGATCTAAGAAGTTTTGCTAAAAAACTGCTAAGAAACATCAAGAAACATGAACACATTCCTCCATGTATTGAACCTCTGCAAATTTTATGCCAACACTTGTTGTTGAAAAACTTGGCACAGCACATCTGCTCATTCCACAAAAACGAATGTCATCTTTACAAAATCAAGTTAAACTTTAGACACTGTCTGAATTACATTGCTAAAAGAGAAGTAGAACTTGAGAATGGCACAGCATATTTACCATGTGGTAAATGGAAACAGTACTTGGCAATACTTTTCGGCAATAATCTGAAAGGCAGATTACAGAAAACAGATCTAGTGGCCTTAAAAAGTGATCCTAGGATAATGGAATTAGTTCAGAAAGTAAGACGAGACTTCTTCCCAAAAACCAGTAAAGATTCTACAATCTTACATAGTACAGAAGTGGATAATAAAGTGAAACATTTTCCACCATGTATGTTAAATTTACATCAAAGTTTGAGAAAAAAGCATAGACTGTCTCACTCTCAGCGATTTTACTACAGTCTTTTTTTGAAAGACATTGGAATGCCAGTTGAAGAAGCCGTGTCCTTTTGGAGAGAAGAATACAGACAGAGTCCTAACGGCAGTCACAGTTGCTGCCACAACTGGGAGCAAGATGAGAAGAAATATTTATATGGCATAAGACATATGTATGGATTAGAAGGAGCTAGAAAAAATTATACTTCAGTGAATTGCCAGAGAATCCAATCCATAGACAAAGCATGCACCGAAGGAGGGTGTCCGTTTAAGTCCTTTGATGACTCAAAAATGATACCATTATTGAAAAATCCTTCAGAACAATTATTATTGCAAATAAATGAATATAGCTACCGGAGTCAATATTCAAAGTCATGTTTGTTGTATTTAAACAGCATTGTAGAGACTACCAACTGTGATAATCTTAGCTTTAGTTTTACACCCGTTCATTATTATAGAATAGCTTCTAAAAGCTGTATTAAACATTTATGATAATTTACAATTTATTAGTAAATTATTAAAAAAATATTATTTGCCTTATTTGTTTTGTGTTTTTTTTTAATAGACACCTGACTAATTAATGTTGGATTGACCTCTTGGGAAGCCATGACCTCTGTAACAATGTTCCGGGATGAAGAGGGGTGCAGTGCAGAGATGCATGATGCTACCGGGAATGGCTTTAGTCGGCCTCAAAGAGGGAAGAAATGAATGAGAATTCTCGTTCAGAACTAGTTTTATTGTAACTACACACTTCCTACCTAAAGCACAATGCTTATAATATAATTAGGAGCTTATAACAAACATGGGTTAAAAGTGGAATCACAGCTGTCTTAGCATCTTCGAGAAATAAAAACTCAGCAAGCTAGCCCTCTGAGAATCTCAGACCTCTGCCCGCACGGCTTCGCTTGCCTAGGCTATATTAAATGAAACACCCCATCACCTCTTTAGAGGTTGATTTTCGAAAAATCCTGAGCCGTGCCTTTCTTTTATTTTTGATGCAAGTATCATTTGTTTGAAAAAATGTTTTATTTGCATATATGTATATGCCATGCAAAAATCCATTTTACCCCTTTAGAAGTGGACTTTCAATAAGGTTTTTATTGTTCACCTAGACCATTCGAGGAGTGCCTTCTTAGGTATTGGGTTCAAATTTCATTTTTATTTTTATATTCATTTTTCAAATTATAGATTATAAGTTCTGATTATGTTTTTACCAGACTGCCCAAGAACGAAGGTAATGTTTTTGAGGTTTTTCCATGCAAGTATTTATTAGTACTTATGTAAGTATGTTTGTATATTATAGCCTAAACGGCTTGAACGATTTTGACGAGTGAGGTTGGATTCCTTAGTAGTAGGGTACTTTGTGTTTTTCTTATTTTTTTTTTTTTTTTTTTTGCCATGGGCTAAAATAGGCTATAAATATTGAGTGGCTGCTGCTGAGCTAGGTTTACACCTGTATTTCGGCAGGCAGCTTACTTCCCTGTGTAGATGGATAGCTGTCAGCCGTACGACAAACGAGTGTACTAATAACAAATTGTAGGTACATGAATATAGATTTCAAAATATAACTTATATTTTGTCACATAAAATATTACTTGTGATATGTGATAATCATTATTATTATACTTCAATTTTTAACCGTGCGAAGAGAAAGTCTCAAATGGCTAACTCACAGATGAACCAGATACCTCGTCACGCGGGTTTTGGTTCGATTAAAAGTCACCACATTTTGAGGAAAGCACGGGGTGCGCGGAGCGTGACAAATAATTCCCATTGGCTATCATCAAGGTTACGCCCACTACTGTACCGAGTTAGTACGTTCCGTAGTGATGGGGCGAACACTTGGGTCGACTGCCGCTCTGCCATAGTAATCGCACTCACTCGAATCTCAACTCACTAACATAACATTACTACACAACACCATTAAAGTACTAATTTTTCCTCAGTGTCGTGCACTCGCGGATTTCCTGAATCAGTGTGTATTGTCACCGTACGGATGTGTAAATCTAATTCAAGATGGGATTGAAAACTGAGAATCATATTTCCTACACGCTGCATAATAAAATTATCTACTATTAGTTTCTATTGACGCAACATTGTTGTAAAATTCCTAGTATTTAACTGCAACGGTAACGACCGGAAGCATCAAGCAAGCGCGTGCGACTAAAAAAATCATAAACTCGCAAACCTTCGGGAGCCCCGCGAATCACAGACTAGCGCGGCATCAAAAGATGCATCGCCTTTCGGCGACCGCGCCGCGGCTTTTTGTCAAAGAACAAAGAACCCTTTCGGCAATATCACCAGGGTTGGATTTAGGTACGTTGAAAACGATAGCACAAAAATTATAAAAGGATATTATTTACAAAAAAATATAATACTTACGCTTCATTATTTTTAACCTATTTCCAAAAAAACGGAAAGGTTCTCAAGTAGAATGTTTAAGAAAAAAATAATCAAAGGATTAAGAAGGCTACAGACGGCCACGGGAATTGATGAAATGCAATGATGCGTATTTACGAATTTTAGTGAAATACGCATCACTGAGGATTAACAAATAATTTTTTAAAACGGTTCATAAACGACGGAGTTCCGAGTAACAAAAAAAAAACTACTACTTGAGAACCTCCTTCTTTTTTTGGAAATAGGTTAAAAATAATAAAGCCTACTATATTTTTTTATAAATACTATCCTTTTAAAATGTTTGTGCTATCGTTTTCAACGTACCTAAATCCAGCCCTGCTTCTGATTTTTAGGGTTCCTTGTAGTACTACAAGGAACCCTTATAAGTTCGTCATGTCCGTCTGTCTGTCCGTCCGTCTGTCTGTCTGAATCCTTTACAGCCTTATAACTTTTAAAGTTATAAATTTACATGCATGAAATTTTGCACAACGATAGTCTAAGTATAGACATACAGTTTCGGAAAATAAAAAAAAGCTTTTGTTTTTAAATAAGGGTAGCTCCCATACATGTAAAGGGGGGGTAAAAAAACACTGCACCCCATCATGTTGGGTGTCGTTGAATAGGAATTTGTAAGGTGACCATTTTTTGACAGAATTAAAAAAACATACTTTTATATTAATGGGGTGGCTGTCATACATGTAAAGAGGGTATAAAAAAAAGCCTGTACCCCGCATGTGGGGTATCATTAAATAGGTCTTTTAAAATGATGTTAAGGTTTCCTATACCATTTTTTTATCAAACGTACTGCTTGCGAAATATTGGCCGACAAAGTTGCTTGCAATACCCCCCCCTGCCATTTCTAAACTATGCATCTCAGAAACTTGTAATCTTCCATGTTGATAGATCTTAGTAAAAATTTTCTTTTAAAATTATTTTGGGCAACATGTGATAACTACTTTTTGAGTTAGGCTGTAATAACGGATTAAAACTTCAAACATCCTACGCACCTACGGAACCTTACTAAGCATGGCCTGACATGCTCTTAACAAGTTATTTTCTCTAGTCTCACCACAGTCTCACGCACATGCTAGATGCTGCCGGTCGATTCTATCGTGATTTCGTTGCTTGTCGAGTTTAGTCCAAGCAGAAGGTCCCGAGTGCACAGTTTAGTTATTTAGAATTCATCAGTGTTCGAATCCCTTTACGGTATGGTGAAAATCGAAAATGCAAGTCTGCGTTTTGTTTAATGAGTCACAACACTACTTTATACGTGCGTTCGCCAGAAAGGGACAACTGCATGGGATATCCGCAATGAGGAAAAGGGATAAGTGACGAGGTGTCCATTATACGCTGAGCTCTGCTATGTCTTGTAAAACTGAATTATTTTACTTACCGATGAAAAGTTATTCCGTCTTTTTTGTAGTTTGAGTGCGCGGATGACTTTCTACACAATTTCACTGCACAGATAGTCATTTTTGTTTACTGTTGGTTATCAGGAAAATAAAACAACCGTCTTATTTTGTAAGCTGCACGCACGCACGCACAGCTCTGGCACTTGGTCGGAACTGAGGTTCAATGTTTGGGGCGGCGTCTTATATAAGTCTTATAAAACTTATGTGTTGCGCGCTAGGCTCGTCCTAGACTAGGTATCTAGTTCTATTCATCTGTGGGCTAACTACACGAATGCACAAATAAAAGAATAGGTCAGCTGTAGTCACTAGTCACACATCTGTGGCTGTCAAAAACTCGTTTATTGGGTACCGACGCAAAAACAACCGTCTAACAAACCATTTTTACGTACCTAATTTACACGAGAAAACCGTCTGCGCGTTTTAACGTAGGATAGCGCCATCTAGTACACTTTCATAACAATTCCTTATATACTAAGGGTGTCCATACATGGCCTGACCTGACATCGTGTGATAGAGATGGCTATATATAAGTTTCTGGGGCAGCGAAAGGGAGAAGCTATAGCCTTAATAGTTTGTTTCTTTTGCTCCCGTGAAATTCAAGTCTAGCTGTCCCTTTCACACGGTGTCAGATCAGGCCATGTAGCGAGGCCTTAACAGTTTTGCGAATTTGGTTCGCGCAGATAGCGGTTTACAAAATGAGAGAAATAGATACTAATATTTATTTTCCTCTCATTTTCACTCTTTGGTCAGATGTCCGTGGTCCAGTTTTTTTTTTTTAATTATGCGCTGTTTTACAAAACTTTTACTATCACTCACAAGGGACTGGAGTCCCTACGCTGAAGCAGTATGACCGAGATCTTGGCATATCTACAAGGTCGTCGCCGTATCACAAGTGGGCACGGGCAGGATGCTTAGAAGCATGCCGTCCGCTGGTTTTCAAGTGTGTTATCGCTATTAGAGTACGGAAGCATGACGGCGTTTATAAGTATGTTCGTGTGTATATGTATTTCTCTGTCGTTATGCCGAACCTTTCTTGATCTGATCTTCATGAAATTTTGTAGGCAAGTACTTAGTTCATTTCAATAAAATTTCTAAATTTGAATATGAAATTCGGCGTAGAACCAATGTCGCCGACATAGCTTTCAGAGTTTGCAAGCTGAAGTGGCAATGGGCAGGTCGCATCACCGATGACACAGGAACCGACAACCGGTGTGGAAGACAGGTTCTTGATTGGTGATCACGAACCGGAAGACGCAGCGTAGGTAGGCCTCCCACTAGGTGGACCGACGACATTGTGAAAGTCTCGGATAACCGGTGGATGCAAGTGGCCCGTTATTGTTCAGTGTGGTGCTCTAGGGGGGGCGGGGGGGGGGGGGGCGCTATGTTCAGCAGTGGAAGTCTTATGGCTGATGATGATGATGATGATGATGATTCATTATATTGTGTGAGGGTACCAGACATATAGATAAATTCTATATGGGGCCGAACGAGGAACGGGGCATATACCTATAAATTAAGAGTAGGTAACGCATAGTGAGGTGTCTGCAACACATGTTATGTTGATATCACAAGGGAGTACTCCTTGGCACGCCTTGATAACGACTTCAGTTGATTTCAGTCGATGCCAGGCGTTTGCCGTCCGCGCCCGCTGTCATGGAACACCTCAGCTTTCCGGTTCAATTCGACGATAATTCCTATGACTTAAAAAAGTTTATGCGCGATCACCCTGGAGGTGTGAACACGCTAAAATCGTACAACGGGAAGAGTGTTAAAGAGGCAATGCTTAAATTCGGGCATAGCACTAGTGCTTATCACATGTTGAATGATTTGAAAGTGGGACCAGTATTGAAAGACGTTAATTTGACCGGTGTGAGCGGAAACGGAAGGATACTTACTAAGGATGACGATACACGAGATGTTCAGGATATTGCATTTTTGGAAGAATTGGAGGTAGGAAACAAATTACCGGACAACATAGAAATGCGAATAAAGCAAAAACTTTTTTCTTTCCGCGGCTGTTTTCTTGGAATCTTTTAAAATGCCTAGACCGACTTTTCTATGCAGTGGACCTTAGAAACGTTTAATGAAAATCTGTTTAGCACCGGTTTAAAAGTTATGAGATTTTTCAAATTGGTCACTGAGGTTTTAATATTTTATTGGTGGTCATTGGTTTGGAAAACAACGGATTGCCTGATAGTAAGCAGTCGCCTATATCTGTAACAGAGACATCACAAATACGAAACCGTCCTTTCACCTTTTGAAGAATCCTATGTCCATGACTCGTTTCTTGTTTCACCTCTTCGGATAAAATACCGCGGGACTAATTCAATCCAAATTCTAGTTTAATTTCAGTTTCACACAAATCAATTATATATTGTGGATAGTGTGTGCACGAGCTTTCCATGGATCTTTTGAGCGGATTTAGATAGTGCGAAAACCGTGTCGCTGATTTACGTTTGAACAGTTCTTTGATACACTGCCGTTACATACTTAAGAATAGAGTAAGTAGGTATACCGCCGCCTTTCTGTGCAAAAAGCGTACCCCTAAATGTTATCCGATTTTGATGATTTTTCAAGTATATTTTATTTACAACTTGGAAAACTATGTTTGAGTTTTTTTTAAGTTTCGCAATGTCTTCGTTGTTAAAGGCACTTAGTGTTTCTTCGTCGAAAATACGACGAAGAAACGTATAAAAGTGACGATAGTCGATATAAAATGATTACACCTCTTGATTGTACAAATAATTACTTTAATTCACAGAATTCTGCTTATAAATATGTCTTTGCTTTAATTCGATTAATTTTTCGAGACCTTCCACTATACTTCAGATACGTCCTCTTCTTTCTGTGTTGCCACCACTCCGTTTTAAAATAACAACTAATCAACATAAGTATCACTCATGTTTGAGGGATAAGGCGGTTTAAAGTCAATAAACTCCCAAGTACGAATACAGTAGATTTGCTGAATTCGATACTTATAAATAAATAATCACATTGTAGTGGTACTAAAATAGCACTATTCCTAACAGTCGGCCTTTCCTGATAATTTCCCGTCCCGGGAAAAATACTTAAAACAAAGCAAAATTATAGGAACAAAGAAACCTTTTACAATGTTTTTTTTTGTTTTTTTTTTACACCTTTTAAAAATAAGATAATGACTATGAACTTGAACATACACATTTAATCCGGATTCCCGTTTTTCTTCAACCAAGTTAGTATACTGCGTAATAAATCAAACAATTTCTATCCACTTACACTTAAAATCTTATATCTGTGTATTATGCTTACATACATTCTGTTATAAGATATGCTGTTACAATCTTCGGTATTTCTGATTCTATATCCAAACTGGGGAACGCCTATGTTCAGCAGTGAATGTCTTCTGGTTGATGATGATAACCGAACTGAGTCTTGGCAAATTTAAAAAGGCTCTTAGACCCAATTTCAACAAAATTTCTTATTCTCGAGAATAACTATATCAGATATTGCTTATCTCTCCATATTTACTCTTGGATAACTTACGTATACGTTTCACCACTATATAACAGAGTAAATTTAATCTCATGTATGTAGTTTTTCTGTGCCGTAGTTTGATTGTTTCGATTCGAATGAACAAAGCGAACGAATGTTTAAGCCGTCTAAATTAAATTGCTCACGTCTGTCGTGTTATGTAATGCGTACTGTATAACTATTCATTTTAGTAGGGCTTTAAGTCAAAATTTTAAAACGTCTAGTCGTCAACTGTCAAGATTATGAAAAGAAAATATGTCTGGCAGACGCCATATTGAACTTTTAACCCTGGTATACCATTTACTCTCTGAAAATCGGCGGAGTAATGATTTACTCGCGAATAACACAGTAACGAATACAGTTAGCCACTCCTTATTATTGCAAAAATTGAATGATAATGGTCTAACAGAAACAGCATACAAAATATTTCAATCTTACTTGATAAATAGAACTCAAATAGTAAAGATAGGCACAACTCAAAGTAATCCTCAAGATATCACTTTCGGAGTTCCCCAAGGCTCAATCGTTGGGCCATTGTTATTTATATTTTATATAAACTGTATAATCGATCTTGGGTTGCTTGGGAACTTGACTCTATATGCGGAGGATACATGTCTTTTCTATTATGGCACCTCCATTGAATATCTTAAGAGTTAGGCTCAGAAAGATCTCAACATTCTTTTAACGTGGTTTGAAGAGAACCTTCATACAATAAATACTTCTAAAACATGCTAAGTGGTATTCGCTGCCAAAAACAAGAACATATCAACCAACACAAATTTAACGATCAACAATGTGATTATACATTAAAAAAAATCTAACGGAAAGTATTTTGGTTTATCTCTAGACAGTGGACTTACATGGAAGACACACATTGCTAACATCATGGGTAAAATACGGTCTCTTACTGGTGCCATAAGAAACTGTGTACGCTGTCTCCCACGTAAAATAAGGTACACTATATACAACTCTTTAGTCATACCACACATTGATTATTTAATTGAAGTGTGGGGCTATGCTGCTCCGACAAACCTAGACGTCTTACAAATTAAACAAAACAAACTCTTAAAGGTACTATTTTCATATGATTATTTAACACGTACGAAACTGCTATACAAAGAACTCAAGATTATGAATATAACAACTTCTTTTAATAATAGCGATCTTATTTATAATCATTCGAACATCTCGTTGAGACCCCTTCCGTTCTCAGCCAAGGTAGTAAGCCTGATTATAAATTACTTATTTAAAATCATTCAAACATCTCGTTGAGACCCCTTCCGTTCTCAGCCAAGGTAGTAAGCCTGATTATAAATTACTTCATTTCTTATAATAATAGCGATCTTATTTATAATCATTCAAACATATCGTTGAGACCCCTTCCGTTCTCAGCCAAGGTAGTAAGCTTGATTATAAATTACTTATTTAAAATCATTCAAACATCTCGTTGAGACCCCTTCCGTTCTCAGCCAAGGTAGTAAGCCTGATTATAAATTACTTCATTTCTTATAATAATAGCGATCTTATTTATAATCATTCGAACATCTCGTTGAGACCCCTTCCGTTCTCAGCCAAGGTAGTAAGCCTGATTATAAATTACTTATTTAAAATCATTCAAACATCTCGTTGAGACCCCTTCCGTTCTCAGCCAAGGTAGTAAGCCTGATTATAAATTACTTCATTTCTTATAATAATAGCGATCTTATTTATAATCATTCAAACATCTCGTTGAGACCCCTTTCGTTCTCAGCCAAGGTAGTAAGCCTGATTATAAATTACTTATTTAAAATCATTCAAACATCTCGTTGAGACCCCTTCCGTTCTCAGCCAAGGTAGTAAGCCTGATTATAAATTACTTATTTAAAATCATTCAAACATCTCGTTGAGACTCCTTGAAGCTCGAACTGGAATGATGGCTTTTGGGCGGTGATTGCTGGGTCATGCATGCGAGAGCTTTCGGGTAATTGAACCACGGCTTGGAAACACCTCAGGTCGAAGCTGCTTCGAATCGTCTCGAAAGCGTTCCCAACTCGAACCAGACTGCCGGCTTCTGCACCGCTGATGACTTGATCGCCGCTTACTTCGCGATTTCCGTGATCCCCGCTCAGGACCGTTCAGGACCGTCGTTTACGTTCCATTTTCTCTGAAATGACCAGGTTTTCGAACAGTAAATGTGTTCAGTTAAATTCAAAATATGGTATTTATGTTCAGAAATGTGTCCACACCTAAAATAAAAACTTGAACTTCTCATACATCTGGCTACGGAACCTTGCTCTTTGCATGTCTCGACACATACTTACATACTTCTCTACTAGTAAGATCAATCAAACAATTAACAAATTAAATTAACAAAACTTTAACTTATACCCGCCAGGGAGTAATGTAGCTCAAAGGTCAAATTTTTAAAAAATTAATAAAATGTGTCAAAGCGTAAAATTTACCAACAAGAGTAAACAAATACTTCAAACTGCGCAAAAGTCCATACTTTTGTAACGCTTATCGTTATTATTAGGTAAAAATCGTAACTTTTTAAAATAAGTTATGAACACACTGGTTGTCATATTAAAATTCTAACCTGATTTTAATAATCAATTTTATCATGCTAACTTTAATCGTGTTATTACCTGGTGTGAGGTGACTAAATATCACCACTTCACGCTTTAAACTACAAGAAAACAATACATAATTTGCGTACCTTTCCTAGGCGTGTTTCCTTCATTGAGTGTGTTTTGCAGCACGATCTCAATTATATCCCACGCTCTGAACTAAAAGTGACGATAGTCGATATAAAATGATTACACCTCTTGATTGTACAAATAATTACTTTAATTCACAGAATTCTGCTTATAAATATGTCTTTGCTTTAATTCGATTAATTTTTCGAGACCTTCCACTATACTTCAGATACGTCCTCTTCTTTCTGTGTTGCCACCACTCCGTTTTAAAATAACAACTAATCAACATAAGTATCACTCATGTTTGAGGGATAAGGCGGTTTAAAGTCAATAAACTCCCAAGTACGAATACAGTAGATTTGCTGAATTCGATACTTATAAATAAATAATCACATTGTAGTGGTACTAAAATAGCACTATTCCTAACACGTAGTTGTTATTTGATTACCATAAACATTTTTTTGAAAAAACAAAACAAAGCGGCATAGATTTATGATTTATCCAAGCCATTGACACCAAAAACAAAAGATTTTGTTAAGATTTAGGGGGTGATAACAGACTACCCCACAAACGCTAATTTTATCAAAAAGTTGGGAAAATTCACTAACTCTATTGCACGAGAAACAGAGCGAAAGCTATACCGAAAAACAAAATAAAAATATCCTTTCTCCACCTTTAAAACGATAGGAACATAAACGTAATCTGAATTTAGTATAGGTACCTTAGTACCTACCTAGACTAGATACAACCTACAAAGACTACCTAGAATGCAACATACCTATTGATTTAAAGGAAATGAATCATCGCGATGATTGCACCCGCAAAATAGCAAAGTATAAGATACGTTTAGATTGACCGAACGAAGTCTAACAAACCAAAAAGTCACGAAGCATAATGCCCTAAAGTGTCACGTTATGGAGATTCTTATCTGGACATAAATATTGCTTTGTAGTAATTTTAAGGTTCAATTGTCTCTACAATTCAATTCATTTCTTGTAAGTGTTTCGCAATTTCGCCAATGTCAACGTGACACTTTAGAACATTATGTTATCTGTCAATTTTTTGCTCGTCTATACATCCAAAACGTTGCTTTTAAAACTTGACCTGTCACAGAGAGCCGTGTTAAAAGTTATTACCGGTGACGCCCTGTATCAAGTTTTTTTTTTTTTTTTGTTATTTGTCGGCTTGCGTTTGACTGCTATCGCGTCTGATGTTGGCTATGACGATGGAGCACGCTTTCGTAGAAGAAACCAATTCACTCGCGACTTGAAGACACCTAATAATTATTAGGAAAAACCCACTCGGGCAGCGCATTCCACTGTACAGTATTTCGAATAAAGAAAGTGGAATCAAACCGTTTTGTACAAGTTTTTGGTATAGGTATCAACCATGAAACGGTGCCGCTTTTTCGAGGTCCTTGTCTGGATCTCCTCTTATTCAGGGGCAATCCAGGCACAACTTTTTTCCAGCCTCTTCTGTATGCTTTGTGCAACCTCGGTACGAACCTAACACCCTGTATTTTACCTTTTACTTAGCGCTGCGCCAGATAAAGACACAGGTCCACCTAGTGCGAAATCTAGGGTACTAGAATATGTTATAATTATTGTTCACTTTTGCTTAAATTTAAAATATTTGTACAAAGAACTTTCAAAATCAAATCAATATTTGGCAGATATTATCTACTAGTAGTTCGCGCCGAACTGGGACTTTGCTACCTCTATACCTAACTTCACAACCCTTTTAACGATTTAGCTCATATTCGAATTTAAAAGTTGTTTACATCTACCTACAACATTTCATAATGATCGGATCAAAAGTTCGCAAGTTATCATCGGACAAATATACACACAAATCATAAAGCCACATGTTTACAAACTCAGACTTGTGAGGTGGTTATTGCGATGATTGTTAGGTTCAGCCGACAACGCTGCGCGACCTCGAACCGTATCGCCGCACGATAAGGTGTATGGTCGCGCAGCGTCGTCGGGTGAACCTAACAATCATCGCAATAACCACCTCAATTTACGGGCCCTGGGGCCGAACCGTGAGGTGCTTATTGCGATGATTTTTAGGTTAAGCCGCCGTCGCTGCGCGACCACGAACTGTATCGCCGCGCGATAAGGTGTATGGTCGCGCAGCGTCGTCGGCTGAACCTAACAATCGTCGCAATAAGCACCTCACGGTACGGCCCCTGTAGACTCGTTACAGTAGCTTTCAATCGATTGTCAGGATTAACTATTTTCAGAGAATGCGTTTATTAGTTTCACTCTGTCCAAAAAACCTATAACGAAGATACTTACATTTAATTTTCTATTCCAGGGTCGCCTAGACTGGTCGAAGCCAATCCTCGGCCAGCTGGAACTCATCGCTCCAAACTACCACCGATGGGTGAACAGTGCCGTGTACCGCCAGTGCCGACTCTTCGACAACCCCATTTTAGAAGCCATGTCGTACACCCCTTGGTACTTTGTCCCCGCCTTCTGGGTGCCCGTCATACTGTACCTCGGCTACTCGGGGTACGTCGAGACTGTTGATTGTGGAGGTATGAAATAAACCGGTTCTTTATTGTTTAAAAAAAACAAGGTGCCCCAAAAAACTGCTGTTCCATACATTTTGTCTAGTGTCATTGACATTTTTCAATGGAACAGCAGATTTTTTTTCTCACAGTTGGTCCCATAGTAAAAGTTGTTCATAATGATGAGTACTCTAAGCCCTTTTCGGGCGTTCACTTACCGATGGGCGACATTGTACAATGTAATCGCTTGCTCTATATAAAAAAATATAGAAAAAAATAGGTAAAAAAGCTGCATGTTTTCTTCATTATTAATTTACACCGGCTATCAAGGATATCTTCAGCCACGTTTTCTTCAGCAGTT
Source organism: Apocheima hispidaria (assembly GCA_947579745.1). NCBI lineage: Eukaryota > Metazoa > Arthropoda > Insecta > Lepidoptera > Geometridae > Apocheima > Apocheima hispidaria. The sequence continues at coordinate 13,548,362 of OX388153.1, read as the reverse complement.
TTTATCTTAGTACAACTCCGCTAGCTATATCATGGTTATTTGATAACCAAGGATTATCTTTGAGGCAAAATAACTTCATATCATTCGACTTCCAATTTTCGCACTGTATCAGCCTTAAAACACCCCACTGCTGGGATATCAGCACACCCTAGATGGGTGATTATATAGCCCATATCCACCAAGCTGGCCCAGTGCGGGTTGGCGGAATTTTCGCACTACGTTGGCCACTCGGAACTTCACACAATCAAGAATATGCAGTAAACTTAAATTATAATCTTACAGAGAACTTTTTTTGCATAATTTTTGCACTTAAAGTGATTTTTCCTCATGTACAAATTTAATCTACTGGTTGTGAAGCTAATCTATAGGTAGATAATATAATAAAGTTAAAGTTACATATAAAAATAAAAAATAAACTTTGAAGTTTTGTTTGTTTGTGGGAGGTAATCTCTGTAAGTAGAGAATAGAATTGGTCGAAAGCTACAAAGCCCTGGACCCCTATTCGGAGAAATGACATTTTATCTCGGTCACTGTCTCTCTAATTTAGAATTTAATGGGAGTGAGAGTGACCGAGATAAAATGACATATCTCCGAATAGGGTCCCTGAGCCCTGAGTGGCTTATTAAAGCCGCATGCAGAAGCTTATTAATTTAAAATAAATCAAAAGGCGGGTAAAAACCTACTATGTAAGTTATTATGACAACTTAGCGGTGAGTCAGCACCTTGTAAGTTACGTAGCAGTCGTAGCACTTGCCTACCTTGAGCAGAATTTACAACTAGCAACCCATTTTAATTATTAGACGTAAGGTAGAGGCATGGCAGAGGTGTGGCTTCAGTCATTACTCTTCCACAGTTTTATTGCAACACAGAACGGTGCCAAAGTGTACGGACGCGTTTTATGGCTAGAATAGAACAAGAAAAAAAAAAACTGTCTTCAACTTGCAGCATAATATATATGACACTCCGGATATGTAAGTCCAATCATAGAAATGACCGAATATAACGACACGTCACAATCAAAAATCAGTCAGCCCGCTGGGGCTTTGAGGCAGTAGATCTAAAACTTAAATTATAGACTAGCTGCGCCCCGCGGTTTCACCTGCTATTCTACAGAAACCGAATATTTTTCCGGAAAAATAGCCTATGTGTTAATTCAGGGTACAAGCTACCTCCATACCTAATTTCATTCAAATCCGTTCAGCCGTTACAGAGTTGAACGGTTACATACTTACATAATTACACACTTGCACACAAACTTTCGCATTTATAATATTAGTGTGATGTGATGCGAAAGTTTGTATGTGTCTTTGTGGACGCTCTTCTGGCATAGTTGGTAGTGCGTCTGCCTTATAAGCATGCTTATTTCAATGATGAATTGATTTTTTTTGCTCTGAGTCTGTGGGTTTGTGTCCTTGTCTTTGTGTGTGTGAAACTTAAGAACTATTATTTTCTGTAGCTGTGAATATATTTTGAAAGTTGCCATTTAATGTTCCCCAAATGTATTTTTTATTTTGAATTAGGAATTTCTTTAATCCAAGGATTGTTTAGTAAGTAATATTCAAATATTGGTATGTATGTCCTAAAATCGCTACCAGAACCATCAGAGGATGAGTAGCAGCGTCCTCTTAGTAAACGATGAAGATTCTGCGATCTCCAAGTCGCCTGACAAGCGTGGGGATTATGGCAACCACCTACCCCGATAGGGAGGAGGCTTCGTCCAGCAGTAGACGTCTAAAAGCTGATTAGTATTACAGAACATATACATTATTTTGCGGATCGGATTTGGTTAATGATATTGTGATTTACATCCTGTAAATTAAGAAATTGATACAATTTCTTAAATACTCATTTTTTAAAATTCATTTGGCTTATTACATTACATTATCAGCCTGAAGACGTCCACTGCTGAACATAGGCCTCCTTTTGCGTATAATATCTAGTAATATTTACTATATTGTGAAACGAAAGCGGTATGGTAAAAAAATATGCAAGCTGATATACGTTCAACTCTAATTTCAGAATTTTGCACAGCAGGACTCTCGAACCTGCAGTTCCTATTCCACCTGTTCCAAGGGCTGCCCCTGTGGACCGTGTTGGAGTACTGCTTGCATCGGTGGGTGTTCCACCTGGACCCTGGCGCCTCTATCTTCATGATTAAGATCCACTTCGTCATTCATGGCTTGCATCACAAGGTTTGAGTTTTCATCATCATCAGCCGGAAGACGTCCACTGCTGAACGTCCACTGCTGCCCGCGAACACAATGTCGTCAGTCCACCTGATGGGAGGCTTGTCCACGCTTGCGTCTTCCGGTTTTATTTAAGTTACCGCGCGGTGTTTTTTGTCTTACTAGATTCAAATGCAAGGCTATTTTGAATAAAAAATCTGACAAGTTCGTGTCGTGACACGCTCAATGCATGCTCATGGTATGATTCCGTGGCTATGTAGGAAATAAATAATCTTCATCATCAGAGGCAAGTTCTTCGTGTCAAAGTTGTTTTGCAGTTTTCGGATCATTTTTGTATGACTTAAAATGTATTAAACTGGTCGGCTATAATTTCGTAAACTATAGACAGAACTTGACTGAAGTAAGTCATGATCAATTTTAAAAGTATGTTTAGTATTATTGTTTTTTTATACACAACGCCTTCGCTGGGCATAAAAAAATCGAAAACCTTTTAATTTAGACTCGGATATTTTGAAAACAGGACGTGCCACTGAAAAACGGTTTTACAAAAATATTTTGAATTAAAATCCCTTTTCAACGATATCCTGCTCTACAGGGTAGGTAAACACAAATTTAGGGTGTCTATACATAGCCCGACCTGACGTCGTGTGAAAGGGACAGCTAGATTTGAATTTCACGGGAGCAAAAGAAACAAACTATTAAGGTTATAGCTTCTCCCTTTCGCTCCCCCAGAAACTTATAATACCCATCTCTTTCAAACGATTTCAGGTCAGGTCATGTAGCGAGGCCTTTATACCTATTTTTTATACGTTCGTATCTATACAGGCTGATCCAAACGGTGACGTTAATCCGAAAAATTTAAGTTCTTCATAACCTTTGTTATGAAGAACTTAAATTTTTCGGATACCCAAATTCGGCACGAAAATACCCCATGTACGTCTAAGATTTTTAGTAGTTATGATTTTTTTATTTTCTTAAGGATTTTACAAATGACCGGCTCCGCGGATTTTCCAAATTGTACCATTTAGCTTTTTTTAAATAATGATACCACTCGCTTCGCTAACGTAATGATCGATCTGAACCATTCGCATTTGCTTCTATTAATAGAAAGTCTTACATGTCATATAATATTTTCGTGCGAAATATCAGACGAGCGATTAAAAAATGGAGCCTCAGAAAGGAAGGAAGGACATCGTAGTTTGCTACGTAACCGCGTAGCAAACGCGAAACCGAGCGAAGAAAGTCGCTCGCTACGAACGTATAACCCCCATCTCTGTCTTATTTCCTCTACAGGTGCCATTCGACAGCTACCGGCAAGTTTTCCCGCCGCTGCTAGCGCTGGCTATCACCTACTTCCTGTATTCCATCATCGGGTTGCTGGTTTCCTACCCGTCATTGAAGCTTGTCGGCGCTCTTGCTGGTAAGTTTTAAAGATGCTAAAGCTGGTAGCGAATCAGCTTATGATGGTGATTCAAGTGGTTGGGTACAACCAGCATCTTGCTGAGTGGGGGCTGGTTTGTGGCAAAAAACTGTACACAGAGTTTATTTTTCACTTGTTAATTTATTTTTCTATGTTTTTTGCTACAAAAAAACTATTATCTATTGTCGTAAATTCCGGGATAAAGTAAAGGGATAAAGTAGCCTTTGTGTTAATCCAGGATGTAAGCTACCTCCATACCAAATTTCATTCAAATCCGTTCAGCTGTTACAGAGTTGAACGGGAACAAACACTTACATACTTATACACACTTACACACAAACTTTCCCATTTATAATATCAGTGTGATTGAATGACAAATTCAAAATTCTGATTAATAGATAGTTATCAGTGAGATTACGTCGCTCCGTTCCATGTTAACTAAGTATTTATTTATTTAGATATATGCCTATATAGATAAATCCTACGATAAGATATGAGATTCACGTAGCTTTTATTACCTATCTACTATGTTTGGAAGGTGATTCATTTCGCCTGTCCGTATAGCTGTAATAGGCATATCCGAATCCTCGTGAGATAAGGGTAAACTGTCTTAGAAACCATTTACTAATTTTGTATGAAAACGATTTTGACGTAAGTTCTTACTATTTAGTGCTTTAAAATGTGGCATGATTGGCACCATTTCTGTTTTACACGGAATAGAAACTCAAGTTATCTCAATCATAATGGTATGGAGAAAAGCCCTACTTGTTATGAATATCTTTGCATTAGTAATATCAGTGAAATTCGGTAAATTTTTATGAAGGAAAACATCGTGAGGAAACCCGCATGTATGTAGTAGAAACCCCCCAGTATGTGAATCCGCCAACCCGGTCTGGGCCAGCATGGTTGATATGGCCTACTTGCCCTTTGAGGGTATGCTGATATCCCAGCAGTGGGATGTTTAAAGGCTGATAGAATATATAATATAGAATCAGTAAAATAGTAAATAAAAATTATATTTGATTTGCAAAACACGCTACTTAGGTTCTCAAGAGATGGCGTTGAAAACTTTATTGAAAACATATTTTTTACGTAGTGTATTGCAATCTAATTTGAACTATCCTTAGATAGCGGACATAATCAATTTATACTATGTTTCTATATTAAGTATATTTTCATCGGCTTTTATAGCGCTTTGGACATTAGCTGACCAAATACGTAAGCTTCAGCAGATATTTTTAAGGGCATTTAGACTCTTAGTATAATTTTTCCATGGCAAGTACATTAGTAAAACTGTAATTTTCTTACGTTTGTATGACGCATGAATAGTTAAAAATACAAGTGCCTATTTACTAACCGGTAAAATACGAATTTTATAGATCAAGATAAAAATGTTCGCTCGCCGATCATGTTTTTTTTTATTTCCTTGATAAAAACATACGTAAACTTAATTCAAGGATGTTAAGTAGTACAAAGATAAGTGCCCAAACGTGTCTTAATTAGGTGCTAGCGTGTTTTTCTTGAGTTCTTACCTACCTGCATACTGTTGCTGACTGAGGGCTCCGGTATCCTGCATATAGAGTCCAGTAGAGTCCTGAGTTTTTGTACGCCATCAAAGCGCACTAGACACCAAATTATTTGCAGTCACACATTCTCGGACTAACTATGCACATAACTCAATTATTAGCCGTCTACATATAACTTACAATACGAAATTTAATAACTTAGTTGACATCTTTCACTGTAATAAGGAAATTTTTAAAAGGGATATCTTTAAAATTATTCATGACAATTAACTGTGTAACTTAAATACCTGCATTTATACATCCTCTCACTACACTCTTATCCTTCACACACACAAACACAAGCACGCACTCACCCTCCCATACATACACGCACCCACAAACATACACGCACGCACACACACACATAGATTTATGTCTGTAGTTAAAAGTCCAATTATATAATATAAATCCATAATTGGCTGTTAGTTAAGTTTTGTAAGTTTTTGTCTGTTTTTTTTCTAAGGGCTGTGGATTTTGTAAATAAATAAAATAAAATAAATAAATAAATATCCATGAATGGCGCGAACTTCTTGAATGGGCAGTGAATGCCCCAAAATCGGTTGCAGCCGCAACTGTTATAGACCGAGACAAATTATAGTTTTATATTCCCGGTCGACGTTTTTTTTAATTATTTTTTTAATGATGATACCGGACTAGTAAGTGGCAAAGGCAGTTGGCGTTGGGCCTCGAAACTATTATTTATAAGGCGCTTAGCGCAAGGGCACCGCAGCGCTGCGGTGCGTACGATTACCTCGGCGTCCTTGGCTTGGGCCGTCACCCGGAATAGGGACATCAGACTTGCCCCGGCAACCCAGAAGGGGTGTGCCCTAAGGGGGGTATAGTTAGCTTGATTTTCCGATTTTCTGACAGATCCTGGGATTCTTCGACCATATGATTGTGTGCCTTTACCAAATATTTCTTGTTGCCGGGAACTGTCGGATCTGGAACTCATAATTTACTAATAATGAGTTTACTCAGTATAAGTTATTCACAATGATGAGTTCCAGATCATCACCGACCGAAAGCATCCGACAGCTCCCACAGTAGTTCGACAGATTGTCGCGATTTTAGGGATGACGAAAATCTCGAAAATAGCGAGAAAAAAAACATCATTACGAACAACTTTTAACAACTGTTCCATACATTTCGTCGAATGGCATATTTATTTCGCGATTTTGTCGTTTGTCGCATATTAGATTAATGACATAGCATGATATCTTAGAATACGTTGCCTGGATGAGATCGCTTTAAGCGGTAAGGCCGACAATTATAAGCCTTATGTAGTCGATAGTACTACTTACTGTATCTGTTGTTGTTTTGTGTGTTTTTTAATAAAAAGTTATCTGTATAGGTTATAGTCCCTTGCCGTATTTGGAGTAGGTAAACACAGTGTCTCCATGCTCGAACACGTTTATTTCGGACTTATGTCTATAACGTACAAAAGCTGTTGCGACCGAATAGTCGCTTAGGCAAAATAATATTCCTTTATTTATCGCGAACACAACATTACACCTTCAGGTTTTTATGTCCTTCTGGCGTCTTATTTTTCTCCCGAGCGGTGATTGGTGCGTTCGAGATTTCGGCCAATCACCGTCCAGTATTCAGCGAAGCAGTGGTGATACAGTGTTGCCGCTACACCACCCCCCCACGGTGTAAGATGAACCCATTTTCAAAATGTATCTATCATAAGAAGTTGAGAAATAGTAATATTATGTTATTAAAACGAATTCAATAAAAAATGGTAACCCACATACTAAAAAAGGGTAGGGATAGGGAAAGAGACGCTAGACGTCAATGGGCAACTTAAAACGCACCTGACGTCCTGATCGTGAGACATATTCGCGGGGATTCGTTGGAGTTAAAGGTATGGGAGGTGTTGGAGCGGGTACTGCCGGAGGAGCAAACACAGGTTTGAGATTCGATGGTATTTGTAGCGACTCTTCAATGAATGCTGGCTTTACACGGTCCAGACTCACGCGCATGTCTTTATTTCCCACTCTAATTGTGATGGTCTTCGCATTTCTGTTAATGACTGGATGTGGTCCAGTGTAGGGTGGTTTCAAAGATGGCCTAACAGTGTCGTCCCGCAGGAAAACATGGGTTGCGCTGGGTAAATCTTTGAACACGAAAGACGTCGTTCCGTGTGGCGTGATGCTGGGACCGGATTTATGCTCGCCATATGTTTCCTCAACTCTGATGCGAAATCCGAAGCGTCAAAAGTGTTTGTCGCATTTGAAGGGGCAATAAACTCTCCGGGTAGTCGAAGAGGTTCCCCGTAAACGAGTTCTGCAGAAGAGGCCCGGAGGTCTTCTTTAAGTGCAGTTCGCATCCCGAGCAGCACTAAGGGCAGAGCGGTACACCACGTGCCGCCGTGGCACATGAGCGCCGCTTTTAATTGGCGATGTAGCCTTTCCACCATTCCGTTCGCACATGGGTGGTAACTTGTGGTACGCGTTCGTTGGGCGGAACAGTGTTTCAACAATGCATTGAATAGCGCCGATTCGAATTGGCGGCCCTGGTCAGTTGTGACGACTGCAGGGACGCCGAAACGAGCGATCCAACCAGTTGTGAAAGTTTCAGCCACTTCCTCTGCTGTGATGCCAGTCATCGGCCATGCTTCTGGCCATCGGGTGAATCTATCTACCGCTGTAAGGCAGTATTGGTATCCTTTGCTGGAGGGCATGGGACCGATAATATCAATGTGGACATTCCGAAAGCGATTTGTAGGAGCCGGGAAACTTCCTAGTGGCGTCCTGGTGTGTCGTGATATTTTGCTGCGTTGGCAGGGTATACATTCCCGGGCCCATTTGCAACAATCTTTCTTCATAGAGGGCCATACGAAGCGATCAGCCACTAATCGTGCAGAAACCTGCGCGCCTGGGTGACTGAGATTATGGAGCTTGTTGAAGAATCCACGACGGAAAGAAGGAGTCACGTATGGTCGTGCTTTTCCAGTTGACATGTCGCAGAAGAGGGATATCTCGGTGCCTGGAATGCAAACTTTTTCTAGCTGAAGGGAGGAATTTGTCATGGCATGCTGTAATTCTTCGTCAGTTGTCTGTTCTTGAGCTAGTGCGGAGTAACTGTCTTCAAGTGAGATGGCTTCTATTCTGGACAGGGTATCTGCTACCACGTTATCTTGGCCCTTAATATGTACCACGTCCGTTGTAAATTGAGATATAAAGGAAAGCTGGTTTAGTTGGATTGGAGGTAATTTGTCACGGCGCTGAGTGAAGGCATAGACTAATGGTTTATGGTCTGTATATATTGTTACATGTTGAGCTTCCAATATGTGGCGAAACTGTTGCACGCTCTCATACACAGCGAGAAGCTCCCGATAATAGGCAGGCCATTGTGCCTGTTTGCTAGTTAGTTTCTTGCTGAAGAATGCTAGTGGTTCCCAATGGTCATCTATTTTTTGTTGAAGGCAAGAACCGACTTGTAGCATGGAAGCGTCCGTAAATAGACCCAGTGTGGCATTACGGGCGGGGTGAGCAAGTAGAGTGGCGGTACTGAGACCTTCTTTACATTTTTGAAAAGAGATTTCTAGTTGTGGTGTCCAGGGCATCGGCTTGGCACCCTTGAGTTTAGAGTCAGTCAACGCGTTGATCAGGGGAGCCTGTAGCTCTGCTGCGTTTGATAAGAATTGGCGATAAAAATTTATCATTCCTAAAAACCTTCGAAGGCCTTGCACAGTCTTTGGCAAGGGAAAATTCTGAAGAGCTACAATCCTTTCTGGTGGAGGGCGTGTGCCGGACTTGTTTATGTGGTAACCTAAGAACCTCACTTCTTCAGCCCCAAAGACACATTTGGATGCATTCACCACGACGCCGTACGCACTCAGCCGTTGAAACAGGATTCGCAGGTGCTCCAGGTGCTCTTCTGCAGAGGGTGAAAATACCAGCACATCGTCCACGTATGGGTAGCAGAATTCGAGCCCCCGTACGACTTCGTCAATAAAACGCTGGAAAGTCTGTCCAGCGTTCCGTAGACCAAAGGTCATGAACGGGAACTCAAATAACCCAAAAGGTGTGGTGATGGCGGTTTTGCAGATTTCGGCGTCGTTGACCGGTACCTGCTGATAGGCCTTCACAAGGTCGATGGTACTGAAGATGCAGGACCCTGAGATGTTGTGGGAGAAGTCAGCAATGTGGCGAACAGGGTACCGGTCAGGCACAGTCCTTGCATTTAGAGCTCGGTAGTCACCGCATGGCCGCCATCCGTTTTCGCCTTTTCTAGCCATGTGCAGGGGAGAGGCCCAGGGGCTGTCTGATGGTCGGGCAGTACCACACTTGACCATATCTTCGAATTCCTTTTTGGCTGCAATCAGTTTTTGTGGGGCCAAACGTCTTGGACGGCAGGACACTGGAGGACCTTCAGTTGTTATTATATGGTGTACTGTGGTGTGCTTAACTTGTCGTGGGAAACCTGGTGGCCGGGTCAAGTCCGGAAACTCCAATAGGAGTCTGGAGTAAGGGGAGTTGTTATCGATGGACACAGATTTCACGCTAACCTGGCTTACCTGTGCGATCGTCGCAGGAGTGGTTAAATTTGTATTTCCATCGATGAGGCGTCTGTGGCGAAGGTCGGGGAGTAAATTGTAAAAACTTAGAAAGTCTGATCCTATTATCGGGTTCTGTACGTCAGCGATGGTAAAGCTCCATTGGAAATCTCTGCGTAGGCCGAAGTCAAGATGTAGAGAGATGCTGCCATATGTTTGGATGGTACTCCCGTTTGCTGCGGACAGCTGGTAGCCAGATGTGCTTCGAGCCTTGGCCAACTTTTGCGGAAAACAGCAGAGGTCGCTTCCTGTGTCAATTAAAAATCGTTGTGCTGTAGCTTTGTCCGTTACGAATAAGCGGCGGCTAAGGTTTGTGTTGCGATCAGTCGCCGCATCTACTGATCGCTCTTGTTGTTTTCCTGACTTTTCCATTTGCAAGGAGTAGTGCACCTGTTGGCCTTGTTACCAAAACGCTGGTGATACCAACATACACCTGGGGACGATCGAGAAGTCGAACGGGACCGATCATTTTCGCCTCGCGATTTTGAGCGCGATCTCGATTCTGCTGTGAGAGCCTCAACTGACTTCATCAGTGCTTCGACGCGGAGAGTTAGTTCTGCGACCTCAGAAGATGGGCCCTGTACTGCATGAACAGCTACTGGTGTTGCCACTTCTACGATTCTGTCTGCTATGTCAGCTGCTTTCTCTAGTGGCAGGTCTTCTTGAGCAGCAAGGATGGCCTGTGCATTGTTTGGCAAGCGGCGAATCCACAATTGCCTTATGATATCCTCGTTTTTGAATACTGTTCCTGCTAAACTGCGGAGGTGGCGAAGGAACTGCGACGGTTTTCTGTCGCCGATGTCTTCATCACCCAAGAGTCGTCGCACCCTATCTTCCCTGGACGCGGAGAGACGCTTTAATAGTTCAGCCTTCAGGTATTGATAACAGTCGTTCTTCGGAGGGTTCTCAATGATGTCGGCAACCTCGCCAGCTGCCTTCGAGTCTAGCGTTGCTATTATGTAATTGTACTTTGTCCGGTCCTGCGTGATGCCGGCAATTTCAAACTGAGCCTCGGCTTGGCCAAACCACACGGAGGGTTTATCCGTCCAAAATGGTGGTAGTTTTACTGAAACTGCCATCACTCTTTGCTCATTCGCTTGAAGTGCTTTAAGTTTTTCTTGTAAAAGATTTATTTGCTCTTCCGGTGTCGCCATTGTGTTTAGTTAGGACCAAGGGCGGTAATACGAGTTAGGGGTAGTGAAAAACAAAATGAAATGTGAAATACCGTGAAAAGACGCTACACAACAACAAGGGATTAATGGGCGGCGAAACTGTAATTGTTGCCACTACAACGTGTCATATATGACAGTGGTACAGTTACTAAATTATACACAAATTGAAAAAAAAAAAAAAAACTTAATTATTAATTACAATGTACAAGAGTTAGTTGTCACCTAGGCTAGGTAGATAAATGGATATGTAACTTAAACAATCAAAATTTTGGTTTGTTTCACGATATAATAAAAGAGAGATATTAGGACGTGGAATAATATAAGATGGCAATGCGATACAATACCAATACTATGCCTGCAAAAAGTGAAAACATCTGAAGTTTAATTTTAAAAAAGAAAAAAAAAAAAAAGAAAAACAGTCGATTGTGTGAACCTTAAGTACGTAAGTAATGCAATCTCCTACTGAGCTCCGACTGTTGGATCTTGTGGGCCGATTAGGCTAGTACGAATTCTACGAACCGAATCGGATCGTGACGAGCGTGTAAAGTTCGATGCGACTTGTTTCCTAGTAGGTAATAATAGAGTCGTGTTGTTTCACAGGTTCGGTATTTAGTAGTAGCATTGTATATGACAAAGTACTTTTGTGTGTAGCACCTGGTCACACTGACTGTCTATTCAAAGAAAAATCTTCGCACTCACCGGAAAACTACGGACATTACCAGTGTTCCATGTTTTTCGTATTCCACCATCTATACATTTTACTGTCTATGTTTACACTTCGCACCGCACTTTTAAATAGACTGATGATGGACTGATGATGAAGCACGCAGCGCACGAAGCGTAGCCGGGTACGCGGATTGCGCACCCGCAGGGTCCCTCGGAGATGATGCGGGGCTCTGCCCCCTCGAACAATGCGCGTCGATCACGTCGGGGTCACCATTATAGGTTATAGTCCCTTGCCGTATTTGGAGTAGGTAAACACAGTGTCTCCATGCTCGAACACGTTTATTTCGGACTTATGTCTATAACGTACAAAAGCTGTTGCGACCGAATAGTCGCTTAGGCAAAATAATATTCCTTTATTTATCGCGAACACAACATTACACCTTCAGGTTTTTATGTCCTTCTGGCGTCTTATTTTTCTCCCGAGCGGTGATTGGTGCGTTCGAGATTTCGGCCAATCACCGTCCAGTATTCAGCGAAGCAGTGGTGATACAGTGTTGCCGCTACATCTGTCTATCTAACCCCCGAATACTGAAAAGTTTGTTAACTTTGACGACAGATTAAGTCTGTTGCTGCCTTTGTCATTTGCTTAGTGCCAGACAAAGGCAGTATTATAATTAATCTGTTGTCAAAGTTAACAAGCGTTTTAGTATTCGGGGGTAAGTCAGTCGTCTAACCGAACGTACATTGACCATTCAACAATTTTCGAGCCGATTTAAGTATATATTAAGGACATAGTAATAATAATTATCATTGAAAAATCTGGGCACATATCCAGTAGGCATTATCTTCATATGGCACTATAAATTACAATCCGCATGAATTTCAAAATAGAATGGTGCATAGAATTGCAGATCAGATATAAAATGAATGCCAAGAAACACTTGTGTTGGCCGTTTTTCAAGTCACGGGATGTGGGTTATTCATCATAATGACGTCATTGACACGCTATCTGTTAATCTGTAGCATTATCGTATCATAATATTGTATTATTGCGACCACAGTTGTCTCGCTCGCGCATTTTCACTTTATTGAAGATATAAAATCACTAAGAATTTACAAACAAAGTAATATTTTAGTGTTTTGAAGAAGGTTTCGTTTTTAATCAGAGAAGTTTGGATTTTTTAAGTCTTATTCGTAGATTTGATAGAGAGAAGCAATCATGGTATTTTTTTTAACAAAGTCGTTGATTCTTCTTGCCTTGGGTGCAGTCAAAGAGAATATAAAACTACGGGTGCAGTCAGGATCAATCATGTCTCCATTTAAAAAAAAAAAATTATAGTTCTTGTGTGTCGCCAACTATACTGGCTGCCTTTTTTACCGAGTCGGAATATGTAAAAAAAAAACTATTTTCGTGTTATATTCAGTGTCGTGACCAAATTTATAAGCAGAATTCTGTGGTCGTGACGTACGGAGGACGAAAATCTCTTTTAGGTACATAGGTGGAGTAGAAGCATAGATGTATGACAATATTTTTATAATCCTCTGTTGCTTGAAAAAACTTACCACAAATCTGCCTTCCGTACAAAACTGGATAAAAAAAGTCTATACCATAGGCTTCTTCTTAGAGTACGGTTTAAAACGATGCAAAAAGTAGGTTTATATAATGCGCATTTATTGGCTCCTGTTAATTCCGTCATTCTGTGGTTTTCGTACTATTTATTGAAAAAAATGGATTTAATGCAGGCCACAGTCTGAGGCGAGCAAAGCAAGTCAAGGTCAAGTCCAAGTCATGCCCCAGTAAAGTAGTGAAAACCACTCGAAATAACACAAGTTTTGGAAAATAATAAAATGACGCGACATGAATTCGTCACGTTCCCGCCAAAACTCGATTTTTGTGTTCGTTGCAGGGTACCTGACGTACGACATGATGCACTTCTACGCACACCACGGTTCCCCCGCGGACGGGACCTACCTCTATGCGATGAAGAGATACCATTCCAACCATCACTTCATCAACCACGATAAAGGTAACCTTTTCAACTTTAAACTCACGACTCGAACAAATGTTCAAGCTGCAATCAAACGTTTTGCCATTTATTTTTTTCTTTTTTCTTTTTCAGCTTTTGGCGTCAGCAGCAGATTATGGGACCGCGTTTTTAGGACATTTGTGAGTGTTAAAAGGTTAGGATTTAGCTTAAAGTGGTAGTGTTTTATATAATAATACCTAATTGTTATGCAGAAAGTAGTTGACCTATTTGACTCGGGGTATTTTTACCCGACTACGGCAAAGTAAGGGTTGTTAATGATGTAAAGAGTGCGCTATAACAAATAACATATATTAGAGATAAATATATTAGACTTTCGCTTGATATTTAGTGTCCGAGTTTCATGTTATAAAAAATGGCGTCGATTCTGTTGTTATATTCTCTGAACTAAACTGACACCACTGAAAATATTAGTTTGCGCCTAAATGAGATCTCGCGAGTCGCGACCGTTATAGCTTCACAAGGCCGATTTTGCTTATATTCAAACTTAAAAATTGTATTGAAATTAACTTACTTGCCTACATAATTTCATGAAGTGTTGATCAACGGTTCGCAAGTTATGTTAAGTTATGGGTATGTGTGTGTACATACATACCAACACAATGTATAATATATTATAGACATACAGATAGATAAATTTGGGTATGTACAATAAATTTACCTATGTACAGAGTCGTAATGGAAAGGGTATTTTAAGCCGAAAAGGGTTCATAGTACCTACTCATCGTTACGAACAACTCTCTCTCTTTTTTTCCCGATTTCATGATTGGTCCCATGGTGAAAATTGTTCATAACCATAGAACTCAACATTATGAAAAAATTTTTTTAGGGCTCGTAAGCCTTTCCTTTTTCCTTTCCTTATAACCCTGTATGCATTCAAAGTTGGTAAGTTAGACTTACTGGTTTGTATTAAGATCAAAATGCGATCGACTGGCTAAAGACTAATTATTACCACCTCTTGTTAAAATTACGTGGCAAAGTTTTGAGATACTATAAATTTAAAAATGGAACTCTCGTTTAAAAATATTTTAAAAAGCTATTTATGAGAAAAAAAAATGAATTTTTTTCATGACAGCTGTTTTGTAAAATTAGGAATTCCAATTATTAAATTCAGAGTACCTGTGATGTAAGTAGTTATCTACACAGGCCTCCGGCCGACCCGGCCGTTCGGGTCGGAACCAAGTTTCCAATGAAACGTACTATGTGTACATTGTTATTTTATTTAATTTTACTTTGATTGTTATTCGATCAGTGGGCTCATCCCGTAACTCTAAAAGCGATAGCGAGAGTTGCGCGAGCGGGACCGCGCATAGTGCGACTAAGTTGGTACGAGCAAGATGGGATGCTCTCGCAATCAGAATCACGAACGTTTCAAAGTTAGAGGATAACCCCGCAGGTCAGGAATTAATTAGGTTCAAAATGTACCTTTTTGTTTACAATAAATAAAGACACAAAGAATCACATAACTTTGAACTGCTGTATGAACTAGACGTAAGACGACTTTTCTAGTCGGATAGACGACGGATATTAGAGGCTATGATAATTTGAGGCTTTTCTTTCTTCTTATATTTTGGCTCTACACATAGTATATTTAGCTAGATCAAGTTCTGTAATATTTCAAGTTCAAGTGAACTAAGTGTCTGTAATATTTTAAGTGAACAAAAATAATTGACATCGTACGAAAAAAAGTTTGAAAAATATTTACCGAAAAGATAACAATCTATGTTACCTATGTTACCTTTTCACAACTGTACGAGTGAACGGATCTTGATGACAGTTACACATGTAACATGCATCAAACGTTACATGTTTTTCATCATGTTTGATAAATGTTATCAGCCTGTATCTACTCGTATGTAGTTTCTTTATTTCGGCTATTGTTTTTTTTATCATAATCGAGAATATTTGTAAATATTATCATTGTATTAACTATTTAGACATGCGACATGACTAAGAACCTGATATACGTATTACACACCTGATGACCACGGACACTGGACCGGACTGGACCAGCGAGAGAAAATATTTCTATCTCTATATTTTTAGGGTTCGCTCGTAACATATCGGCAGGTCTGCGTATATTTGTGGTGGTACGGAACATTTAGTGCGCGAGCCCAACTTGCACTTGGCCGGGATTTTCATATTCGAGAATATGTATAAATCTTATCAGCAAATTACACAAATATATATATACATATTGCGTGGTTTGAAGGAACACTCCGCGCGCGAGCCCAACTCGCACTTGGCCGGTTTTTACATATTTGAGAATTTGTGTAAGTCTTATCAGCATAAATTATCTATTTAGATATGAGGCATGACTAATAGTTCATAACCTTCGGCAGCAGACCAACGGATGTATAAGAGAAACATACCTATCATTCTCTCTCGTTGGATAGACTGTGGTCCACGCGTACCAAATATGCTGCGGGCTTATCCCGTAACTCTGAAAGCGATAGTGATAGTGCGCGAGCGGGAACGTGCATAATGCGACTAAGTTGGAACGAGCGGGATGGCATGCTCTCGTATTCAGAATCACGAACGTTTCAAAGTTAGAGGATAAGCCCCCAGATCTATAGGTTCAAAATGTATTTTTATAGGAAATACAGCAAATTGCAAATTGCGTTCATGACAAAACGCAGAATTTTAACTCTAATTTATATACTCGTACGACGAATTTAGAATCGGATAGACGATAGATTTTAGAGTTTCTTTCTATGACAATAAGGCTGAAAACGTATGAAAAAATTTATGAATTATTTATTGAAAATCCAAAAAAATACTTTTTGCCAAAGTACCAAAGTTCTTTAAGTATATGAAAAGAAAGTAAATCTGAATAGTATCGAGGTAAGTATATCATTTTGCTGACATATAATTAATTTAAATAAAACTTTTTTCATTCCATTGTATAAGTATTTGTATTTAATTTTCCAAAATTGTATTAAATTCTTCACCTTTGTTTTTAGGTTAACTTAGTAGTTAGTCCACTGGTAGTATCCGAAAACGGTTTTTAACTAATGAATTCGGAGCTAGTTGATTCAATTTTATGTTTAAATCTATAAATTAAAAATGTTTAAATTTTATGTTTTCTATTAGTTTTGCATTATCCCTGTACCTACCCAAAATAAAGAATGTATGTTTTATTGTTTTTTTTTTCTTTTCTTTGGTTGCCTGAAATAAATTAATTTTAAAGTAGGTAGTTTTAAAGTAAGTAAGAAACTCCATACAAACCTTTAGTAAAGTCCCCACTTAACTGGGGTATGACTTGGACTTGTCCGTGACTTACTTTACTTGACTTAGACTATGACTGAGACTTGTTTTAATTGTGAAATACTTCACTTCAAATATTACAAAACTTGACACTGGCTAACACAACGTGTGAAGCCAAAATTTTAGAGAAAAAAAAAACACTTCAAAAACATTTGACAGTTTTTGACAGCTAACGCACTGGCTTACATGGCCGACGCGCCGCAAGGCGGTTCCAAGTTGAGCAAACAATACTTTGTGGCCCATCCGCTATAGTAGAAAATCTATATAATTATATAGAACAGGAAGTAATATAGGAACACACAAACATACACCCCAAAAACACTAGCTTCCTTCTGGGCTGTCGGGTAAAACACATATATTCAATTTTATGTTTATATCTATCTCTGTACCCAAATTAAATAATTTATTGTGCGGCCAGACGTTGTTTAAGTCTGTGCCAAATGTCAAGTGGCTAGCTTTCATAGTTCTTGAATAATCGGCTGTGATCTACAGACTTACAGACAGACACCGAAGTCTCATCGTAATTTCTTTTACCTGAGTCTGAAGTCTTTTACCACTTCGGTGCGGAACTCTAAAAGAAATGAATCAGATATTAAGGGGCGTCGGTTTTGGTTTAGACGATACATCTCTACTTTTAGGTATGTCAGCTTATTTGGATAAAGCTTGATTCAAATCAAATCGAGGTAGACATTTTGGCACTTGTGAACACCGCACAGCAGGATTTCCCTTTAGAAACTACTAGTTGTTACACGCGACTTCGTTCACGAGGACATACAAAAAGTATCCTATGTCCGTCTTTGTGATATATAGTAATTCCTTATCAAATTTTATCAAGATCCGTTCAGCCGTAGCCGTGATAACGCGACAAACATCCGGCCAGAGAGACAAAGTTACTTCTTACAGTTCGCTAAAGGGCGTTGATCCATTTTTTGATGTTTTGTACGGACTGACAGTTGCTTTGAAGGGAATTCTGAATCGCGTAAGCGAAGTTTTTTCCTCGAGACGAACGTATTCATTTTCATTCCTCGAAGCTTTATTGGTCCTGATACGACTTCGGCTATATTTCTCTGAATTATAATATTAGTTAGGGTTGCGATTTAACTATGTTTTAGTAGATAAAGGTGTGTAGTCTTATTATGTAGGTAAGGATGTCTATTTTTTGTTTTGTGTGTTACATGTATGTCCATTTTAGGAGCACACCCCGTTTCCTTACTTATTCCTTATATAAATCCTCTCCGTGCTAAGGTTACCTGGAAGAGATCGCTCTAGCGATAAGGCCGCCGCCAGTAGTTACACTAGTTTTAAGTAGATTTTTGTCTTATGTATGTCATTTCATGTCGTACGGGGAGGTGAAAACGCTGGCAGAAACCGCCAAGCATGGAAATTACTCCACGACAAGACCTACGCTCTTAAATTTGATGTTGAATGAATGAATATAATTTCTGCAGTGCTAGCATGCGCACCGCAAAGAAATCTTCTATACTCTTCGTGTCGTGAAAAATGAGACAATCGTATATATAATCGTAGCCGTGTCCTGTTCTTCCTTAGAGAAGATTTTGTCGCGGTGCGCTTGCGAGCCCTGCAGGTGTGAATAGTAAAGAGTCATCTATCTATTTAGATAGATTAACTCTTTATTGTTAACACAAAATTTTACATAAATTTAAAAAGAGGCTTAAAAAGTAGTGTAACAACTGGCGGCCTTATCATTGAAAGCGATCTCTTTCAGGCAACCTTAGGATGGAGAGGATTTATAGAAGAGGTAAAAGACGAGGTGTGCAATGATGGAGAATGGAGATTATGTGATACTTTCTATTTAGATGGGTCAAGTTGTCTTTGGATGTTCTGCTGGTGGAGATACAACATAAGACTTAAATTAACATTTCATTGTAATGACCCGTTTCACGTTGGAACCTTTAAATATAACGTGTCAAGCGTAGATATCACACTAATATTATATATGCAAAAGTTTGTGTGTAAATATGTATGTACGTAAGTGTGTTTGTTCCCGTTCAACTCTGTAACGGCTGTTCGGATTTTGATGAAATTTGGTATGGAGGTAGCATATTCCCTGGAATTACACATAGGCTGTTTATCCTGAAAAATTTAACGGTTCCTGTAGAATAGCGGGTGAAACCGCGGGGCGCAGATAGTAATGCATTTTTTTTATATGCACTGCAAGCGAATTCTTGAACAACTTACTTATGTTGTAGTTACGAAATGAAATCATTGTAACCATCATATTGTTACTACAGGTGCATTACTCAATACATGCACTTGTGAAATCGAACGAGATAATTCACCAAATCGTGCTCTATCCTTCTGTAAATTGTTACGTTACGTGATATTGTTGTAATAAACGTGACACGATTAGCGATCTAAATCGATACTAAGTCTAGTACCAACCCAAAACTTACGCGACGAAGGACCTAATTTTCTTCCGTTAAAACCGAATTATTTATTTAAAAAATTGACCTAATACAAATAACCGCAAAAATAAAATATTTATCAATTTATTTTTAAACTAATTAATTATAATAGTAGGCCCGTGACTGGACGAAAGAAATGATAACGTACAAGAGCCATTAGGCTAATTAAAAAAGTCGTTTTTTTGCCTAATGTAATTGTTTTTTTAAAGCTGCCAGTGCTAAATAATGGATATGAAGAGGTTTTACTTTGATTGCAAGCTTGTAGGGTTGTTTGTAGTGACAAGTTTATTGTTAGTCAATGCTACTGGATGCTGTTTTTCCGGATGGGACTTCTTGACGGAAGAGTTGTTGCCAGCAGTGTGTCCAATTTTGTCCACAACTAAAATAGTGAAGAATATATTTAAGACGCATGTTATTGGTAAGTTAATTTTACAGTCTAATTATCTGTCCCGCCTACCTTATTTTTTTCAATGAAATTAGTGGCAAACAGAAGTACGGGCCTCCTGATGGTAAGTGTTCGCCGCCGCTTAGATACACCTTCGATAACCAATGTAACTGTCAAACGCATAAAGACTATTTTGAATAATTAGAAGCTAGGGCCCATTGTGCAAACGAGACCTCTTTTCCAACTACACAGTTCTATTTCAGACAGTACGCTTGGCCCTTGGATGTTATCGGTATCGTTTTAGCGATTATGTTCTACTGTGTCCGGGTTTTTGTGTCGTTAGTCGATACAAAAACTCAGGATGGCGGCAGGTACATTAGTTAACTGTAATCATTATAAATTAAAATGATACGCTTTGAATACAGAGTGCCGAGTGCGAGTTTTTCCAAATCCGTTTACTTTCTCGATCGCGTTAACGTTAACTATAATTTGTATGAAATACAAATCATACAAATTATAGATGCGAATGGAATAGGAAAAACTCGCACTCGGCACTCTGGTCCCGATTTCATTTGGTTTTCGAAGGTCGAGCGAAAAAAATAAATAACAACATCATCATCGGGTTTTTATTTAAACTCCTGGTTAGAACCCCGCGCCCTGTCTCCGGACGCAGACCCGGTGCTATATGAATAGAGCTTTATCTTGTCTTCTCTAAACATACACTTATACAGTATATAATTCTACACACATCCTACACCTTCAGCTCTAGAATATGTAGTTATACATAGACACCTCGACTAAAATTAATACCATAGTTCTTATTTTGTTATTTAACAGAAGAAGACGGCCCCATAACATCAGAGCTAGTCTCCGAATGCGTGAAATGCGGCCGCGAGCTCTCCCGCGCCAAGAAAAAGCGCGGGAACGAGTTGGTCCGCAACGGCATCAGTCTGGAAGTTTCCACGCCGGCCATGATGCACTTCTTTACGGCCAAATTGCCGGCGGATGTCAGGAAGGCTTCGGAAATATCACACGAGCTGCTTACTGCGACTAAGCTGCTGCAGTTGAAGATTTGTAGCAGGTGAGCCCATACAATGGGGATGCTATTGTTTTAAGCGTGCAACTAAAATCAGCCACAAAAATCTAACAAAAGCAAATACAATAAATAAGAGTTAAGCAATCCGGTTCCGAACTCTGTCAATTATCGCATTGCCTGAACCTCAGAACAATAACTGAAGCATGAACACACCTAGGTGCTTGAAGCTTCTTTTAATTTTCTTGCGTGAAAATAAAACGTGGTCGTCATTGGTGGTAGGTTGGTTTTGTGCAAGCGTTTATCTGTTTACAGTACTTCCGCATTCAACCACCTTACGAACAAATACAAATTCGAGTAGGAGCCCTATTAAATAAATATTAAAGGAGAAGAGTCCACAAAACGAGTGTAAATTGCCCCACCAGAATGAACGAATGGGGAAAAGTTGACTTCTTCATTTTAAACATTCTCTGCCTTACCAACTTGCCCTGTTCAATGTTCATGGGGTAGTATGGAACTAAGTACACTCATCTGAATTCATTCTCATGATTGAACTGTGATAGGGTTTGGAGGATGGCCCATGATAAACTTACTTGCCAAACGCAGATATAAATATTGTTATTTTCCACAGCTGTGACGTGACTCCGAACACGTTCATGTCGTTCCTGGAGCACCAAGTGATCCGGATCAACGACTGTTCGTTCTGCAAGCCAATCAGCGTCACGTGCAAGGACAGCAAGTATCGCACTATTGACGGAACTTGCAATAACTTGAGGAAACCAGAGTGGGGGCGCCGGGGAGCACCCTTTACTAGGATAGCGGCTCCGCGGTATGCTGATGGTATGCCAGCATTATTTTTAATTTAGGGTGCTTCTGCAACTAACCTTAGGTATTATGCGACGGTGTGGTCCAAGACTTACCAACCCTAGCACGGATTGGGAATTTGATCTTGAGATTGCTAGAGCACACCGTTAGGTGCTTAGCGACACACTTTCAACTCGAAATTATTGCTTCTAGAAAGCAACAGTTCCAGTAACAAAATGTTGATATTTGCCACTTCCATCTTCTTTAGGTATCTACGCCATGCCAGTGGCCAAGAGCGGTAGGCAGCTTCCCAACGCCCGCGCCATTTCTTCCAGAATCTTCGCAGACCGACCTATCTCCAGCCGAGTGATGACCAACCTCAACATGCAGTGGGGGCAGTTCGTCACACATGATATAGTGTTCCAGGTTATGGAGGTTACGGGTATGTAAACTCTGAAACATGGCATTTGAAGCACTGCGAACCGATTACATATTCTTGGAGTGAACTATTTTCGTCTGTACCTATGGCTGCCCAGACACTCGCTAATGACATCAGCTACATTTTGTGAATTTTGACCTTTCGATTTTTTGATGATTCACTGAAGATATCACTTACATAATCAAAGCTTACATTCGTTAATAGACACATGTCGAGGATTAATAGTTTTTTTTTTAAATGACGTCTGCATCCAGCATAGAGGTAGCTAGAAGTGGCCTAAACGCAATGCCTATGATAAATCCTGTGAAAACGTAGCAATTCGAAGTATTGTTTTTCGAAGATTCAGCGATGAATCATTCAAATAATTAAAGATTTTTTTACGTACCTAACCATTTTTCTTTGTATCAATTTCAATTTACTTTACCAATAACTTATAGACGAGGGTGGCATCCAGTGCTGCCTCGGCAGCGGACAAGACGTGCTGCCACAAGAGCTGATGAATGATAAGTGCATACCCATTTGCGTGCCTGAGACGGATCAGTTCTACCGGCAGTTTGGAATTAAGTGCCTCAACTTTGTCAGAAGTATCACGACTCCCAGAGATGACTGCAGTTTGGGGTACGCCGAGCAAGTAAGAAAAAAAGAATGTTACAACAAAATCTATCACTAAAAAGTTCTTACAAGGCGAATGAGTATCCTTGATCTCGAGAGTTTGTAGGCCATCTGAGGGGCTCCGAATAAATGACTCTGATATGACTTAGCGGGTGTCGTAATAGAAAAAATAGCTATGATGGAATTGACTCTGGTCCCTAAGATCTGTTCATACCTGTGTGTTGGGATCCGATGAGTAAGTAATTAAGTTTTTTGTAGTAAGTTTAGCTTATTCTATTTCTATGGAAATTACTGTTTAGAAGACGCCTGCCATTGTAAGAAAAGTGCAATATTTTTAATACATTCTGAATAGTCTGGTGTGTCACAAAAGACTTTGAAATGACTCCGCCTATGTTCTGGTGTTTTCCTAACTGCTTTGTATTTGACCACATCCAACTTGACGTACGGTTTACGATGGACGAAATCGAAGTCTTGTTTGTTTTCAAATGTTCGTAAGTAGATAAATTGTATAAACAAGAAAACAACTGAAAACATCATAAATCACCTGAATAAACACAGGTGCGATACTTTGTAAATGATAACTTATCACGATACGGGGAGTGGGCCACTGACGTCTATAATAGCAAAATAGAAATCAGTAAAGTACTTAAGTGTTTATAAATATGATTCAACAATACATGCCAATTATTTTACATAAGCGTACCTTCATCATCATCATTTAAGTTCTAATCGACCCATTCCAGTTCTGGCCATAGGCCTCTTCTTCACTCCTTTATTGCCGGTCCTGCGATCTCATCCACGTCTTGCCCTGTGCTCTGATTGCCTCTGACGATATCGTCCTTCCATTTGGCTGGTGGTCTGCCAACTGGTCTCGGTACCTTAGGCAGGTACTTATTATTCGAGAATGTTTTATTTAACTTATCTTTTTGTATTAGCTCCCATAAAATGTTTCGGTACCTGTACTACTTACTCGTATTACCGTCGTACCGCAGTTTTGAATGCGACATCTCAACTTATCAAAATTTAAGAAGCTGAAAAAGAATTTACTTCTTTGACACACTGTGTGTGGGTAAAACTTAAAAATGTTTGCATGTGCATGGCTAACATTAGTGTGATTACAGATGAATACTGTGACCAGTTACCTTGACGGTTCCCAACTATATGGGTCAGATAAAAAACTGGCTTCAAAGCTTCGGAGTAAGAAGGGCGGCCGACTTCGTCAGGAGACCAGGAGGGGGTGCAAGAGGGGATACCTGCCCTCCGTAGAGGATAAAGGGGCAGTTTGCTTGCTGAGGAATACTTCTGACCCTTGTTATTTGGCTGGTAAAATGTTTTATTGTAACGTCACTGACATCTATATATTGTAAGTGCATAGCATATACATATTGTCTGTATCTCAGAGGACAATTCTTTGTTTTCATCTCATAGACGGGGATAGTCGTCGTTTGTTTAAAGCATTTGTTTGGACTGGGGGTTTTTACTTCTAGCTGTTGCTGATTATTTTATGGGTTTTCACAATCAAATTCTACGAGACCTACAAGATGATCTCCCAAGTAGTTCCGACTAAATCTTAGCATTAAAATAACGCGGTTCAGAGAAGATATTTTTTTTTTTAAATGCGAACGATTAGAAATAGTCTGACCATACAACACCATACGCTGCAATAAGCTGATTGAAAAAAATATAATTCTTGCAGGAGACGGCCGAATAAACCAGACCCCAACCCTAGCTTTGCTGCACACTCTACTTCTCCGAGAGCACAACAGGGTGGCCGATATTCTGGGTAGTCTAAACCCGCTGTGGTGCGACGAGAAGCTCTACCAGGAAGCTAAGAAGATAGTGACCGCGGAAATACAGCATATCACTTACCAGGAGTGGTTGCCGTTGAATTTCGGTAAGATCTCGAGCGAGACCGACAGGAATGGAGAATCAAAGTAGGGTTAATTAGGGCTGATGATCGCTAAAATAATATCTTTTCTTCATTTAAATCAACAGGTTTTTTTTTCTGCGTCACTATTTAAACCTGTTATTTAATCTTCTTTAGTTCAGGGGAACTTATCTAAGATCTTTCTTATTGCCAAAAGACTCTTAGAACAGGAACAGGAGGTCGACTCCTTTCCGATCACGTTAGATTTCTTATATGTATAATTAAAAATGCTAAAAGTAAAGCCCTGATATCAAAACTATTAGGCCGCCTGACTGAAGGCATCTGACATGTGATGGCGGTTATTGTATCAATCACGCTATGATTGCTTCCCTGTTTGATAACTTTTCTTTCCAGGCGAGAACTACCTCCGCTACTACCGCATATCGCCGTCCAGCCTCTACAGCCACGACTATAGTGATAACGTGAACCCCGGCGTCATCAACGCATTCGGCGCGGCAGCCTTCCGCTTCCTGCACACCGTCATACCCGACGACATCATGACTTGCCCTGCCGGTTACCACGCTGCTTACTTTTACAAGTGAGTGTCCGAACCTTATGTTTTTGGATACTTTCGTCTAGATAAATCTTCGTCAAACGTGGCGCGCATGGCCTCGCTTTGCCTTCTACGTAGGTACTTATGTCTGACCCTATCGAAGTCTCACCTGTCGTGTTTGTATAGTACGATGTTTTATTTTTCGCCAAGCCCAGTTATCAGCCTTTTTACATCTCCGCTTAATTACGAGGCAAGAATTTCTCGCAGAGAGAAAAACTTTGTTAGATGATGATTAGTGAAATGGAAACTAATTTTATAAATCACCACCTGCAGACAATGTTCACACAATTTAGGCCATATTGTAACGTCCTTTTTAGTGTGTGTGGCCTTATTGAATGTACGAGCAAGAGTGTGAAAACCATGAACATTTCAAATACTTTTTTAAAGGTTTACCTGTTATTTACTCCCAGGCGACACTTGAATCAACCGTCGCAAAATCTGAATCCACAAACCATAATCCAAAATCTCTCCTGGGTTCCACTCTCAACCATATTCCAACATTTTATTTTTCTAGATATAGTGACCATTACTTCAACCCGAGCCTCCTCGAATCAACCCCTGAGTCCTTGGACGACTTGATGCGCGGTATCCTCGCCCAGCCTGCATCAGAGTGCGATAGCTTCTGCTCACAAGAGATCACCAACCTTTTGTTCAAGTCACACAACAAGTGGGGCATGGACCTGATAGCGATGGATGTCCAGCGGGGAAGGGATCATGGTCTGGCTTCTTACAACGATTATAGGCGAGTAGTCTTCCTTGCAGTAGAATATTTTTCAAGACAAAATCAACCAAGATTGCATCTAGTTCAGTCTTCATTTCAACCATACATTCTTTGAAGTGAGATCAAGGACACCGTACCGAACGGCGCTAACCCGAGATGTATATGTTTTTTTTTCTCCTTTTCAGAGAGGTCTGCGGTTTGTCAAAAGCAAGAACCTTCCAAGATTTAGCTGGAGAAATTCCTCAAGATGTAAGCGTTTTCCCTTCATCCTTGATTCTCCAATTGCTTGATCCTCCAAAAAGGTATCACTTGCAGCCAGCTCAGCACACATTTTTTTTGTAACTGGTCTTCCCCCATTCCAGCGAATAAACGCTCTAGCGCAGATTTACGAGTCAGTAGACGACATCGACTTGTTTGTGGGAGGCGCTATGGAGCGCGGCGTGCAAGGCTCCGTGCTGGGACACACGTTCCACTGCATCGTAGCTGAGCAGTTCTACCGTACACGGGTTGGCGACCGGTTCTTTTATGATAATGGGGAGATGCCGAACTCCTTTTCACCAGGTAAATACGAAACAACTTGATAGATAATAAGCCGGTCGGAGTAAGCGAATTTTACACCGAAGACTACGCTGCATAGCCCATAACTTGTACTTATGCCACAAATCATGTTAAAATGTAACTATATTACAAATCTATTGTTTTCCCGCGTGTGTTTAAATTACTTTTTGTAGTGCAAGATCCCATATTCCTATTGTACTAGACGCGATATTGCAGCGGAAAAAACACTAGATTAGTTGAAAATACAGTTTGAATATGAACTTCCGCAAAATAACGCTTAATTCAATCGGCAATATGTTATCCGACTCATCTGCTTTGCGCAAGAGCGACAAAGCTCCAGGGCCGCTAGTCTCGACAAATTCAACTCTATGTTTGCGTTTTTTCATAACAATTCGTGTTCGTTGTCGAATTTTTGCGTCATAGCGACCGAATTCGGTCGCAAAGTGCATAGCATATGGATGTGTTCGTTTTCGCGTGAAAAATTGAGCCAACTCAAGAACGTTGCTATCAAGCTGACGTGTTGGCGTGCTGACGTCAGTTTACACGTGTAAAGAGTTTTTGGCGCCAGTCACTGGCACCTATAAATATTTACAAGGGACCACTGCCACACCAACGCCGTCAAGACAGTTACTATCAGGGACTTACGTCAAGCCGAGAGCTTCTATACACATTACTGGTTTCTAGTATCTACCAAAGAAACTCTGTATTTCATATATGCTAGTACCGACTAGATCTTAGCATTTTAACGCTTCTTTGTCAGCCAAAGAAGCGTTCTGTATCATTAACAAAAAATATTTTTTTTCATGTTATTGCTTATCAGTATCCATTTATGAAGTGGTCTATAAAAATAACATTGTTTTGTTTTTAGATCAACTAAAAGAGATAAAGAAAGCGACAATGGCGCGCCTCATCTGCGACAACACAGACGTACAATACGTGCAGAAAAAGGCGTTCGAAATGGAATCACAGACCAATCCAAAGTATCGGTGTGATGACTACAACGCCATACCTCATGTGGACCTCACTGCTTGGAAGAAACCGTTCGATATTTTGGATTTGTAGGATAACAACACCAGCTAGTTAGCCCTGCGTCGATCGATCCCTACCCACCCACGACCTAAAGTTTAATCTTAAAGTTCTGAATTTATGTTTTCCTTCGTCAAAGGTGAAAAGAAAATGAAAAACGAAGAAACCAATGAGGCGATTCGAGTGAACCCTACAATCAAATATCCGCCTTATTGTCCTAACAGCAAACACACTGACAGCGGGGAAAGGCTCGCTTAAAAGTCGAACTCCAAAAATTTCGAAACATCGATTGGTTTCAGTTTTTATTTAGCTGAAATGAACCAGCCTGTTGCACATTTAATGTTTTTTACTTTTTTTTTTGTAAGGTTTTTCGAGCTCTCTTGCTGCCCTCATATACCTAAGTGTTATAGTAATAAGATTTATTATTGTTTATTAATAAATAAAGTAATTATACTTTGTTTTATCTCATCCAATAGCATAATTAGAAAGGATTCTGGGTTTTTTCCCAAGAAATTCAACATTTGCATATTACAAAACTATATTTCAACAAATATAAATGATATACCTTATAAGACAGGATAAAAAATCTATAAATTGATAGCACTAATGTACATCTGCACTAAAGTCAACAAAGATAAAACTTAGCTAAGCATCACCTCAACTAAGTCGGACTTAGGCATGTCAAAGGAAAGGACATGTCATAAGCATTTACCCCCGAATACTGAAACGTTTGTTAACTTTTACGACAGATTAAGTCTATTGCTGTCTTTGTCATTTGCTTAGTGCCAGACAAAGGCAGTAATTAATCTGTTGAATAGAATGAATGACTAACCTAACAATGAAAAATGGGTTAAGAAAATAAATTTGAAATTGAAAAATTGCGTTTGAAAAATAATTAGAAATTATGATAATTAGAATTAATCTATTGTCAAAGTTAACAAACGTTTGAGTATTCGGGGGTTAGGCAACCTAAGTTTTGTGCAACGCATTTTTCATTGTTAGGTACGTCCTAGAGAATCAAGTATGAACTTAGGAGTGTCAAAGTTTAGTGCAGACGGGCATAAATCACCGATCAAAAACTATCACAATATTGGAATTTACATAAGGTCTTATTTAAAAACGTCACATAGCCTGATTTTAGCTAAAATGTGCTGTCATGTTTTAAAGCGTAACTCCACAAATCCACATATAAGTTTGTAAAATTGGGCTTAAACCACAGAATTACCCCTACATATTCCGCAGTCGGGATAATCCAAGCGCAACACACGACGGTCAAATAAACCTAAGCGTTTCACTCTCATTGGTTAATTGCGAGGCGTAGTTAGACGTAACCTTGAGATTACTAATGAGAACGCTTTTCCTCAGTTCCCGCAACCTGAGTTCTTCCATATTAGGTGAGTTTTGACGAAACAAAAATTTCGCAATGCAGTATCTCTAGGGGTAATCTGTGGATTAACCCACAGATGACATTATTATTGGTATTGTTATCACTTTATTATCATTAGGTACGCACTTATTAGCTTATGACTATCATCATGTTTTCATAATTGTATCACTTTTTTGTAGTTGTAGGACTCTTTTGCAAGAGTCCGTCTGGCGAAGTACCACGTCTTAGCCAAAAGCCAAGCAGTAGTGTGCAACCATTACTGTGTTCCGGGTTGAAGGGTAATGTTTCCAGCGAAACTACTGGGAATACAGAGATACATCTAATATCTTAGGGAGAAGAGCGCAGTGCATTGCCGCGCAGAGTTTGGAACTGTTGAAGATCAAAATTTTGTGTGGCATCGAACTTATATGGGCAAGCGTGACGCTTAACATCAGGTGAGCGACTTACAAGTCGCCTCAGTACTACAGAAAAAAAAAACACTATCGAGCTAAATCACAATAGAACTTTGGGAGTTTTGTCGGGAACGTGAAGAAGTCATGTCGCGTCATTATATTATTTTCCAAAACTTGTGTTATTTCGAGTGTTAACGTGTAAAAATGGTGGATTTTTATTCATTAAGTGTTCGTAACGTTGCATGAGTATTGGTGAATAGTATAATGTCGTAAAACGTTACTTTTCGAGTTGTTTCCAAAACTCCATACAAACCTTTAGTAAAGTCCCCACTTTACTGGGGTATGACTTGGACTTGACCGTGACTTACTTTACTTGACTTAGACTATGATTGAGACTTGTTTTAATTGTGAAATACTTCACTTCAAATATTGCAAAACTTGACACTGGCTAAATACACAACGTGTGAAGCCAAAATTTTAGAGAGAACAAAAAACAATAGAACTTGTCAAAATATTTGTCACCTTAAAGGCCTCGCTACATTGTCTTACCTGACATCGTGCGAAAGGGACAGCTAAACTTGAATTTCACGGGAGCAAATGAAACAAACTACTAAGGTTATGGCTTCTCCCTTTCGCTCCCCAGAAACTCATATATAGCCATCTCTTTCATGCTAGGTCATATCAGGTAATGTATAGCCACTTTAAAATTGACATAATAACACATAATAATATAAATATAATAAATATTAAGTATATACTTAAAATAGATATTGCAGGTACAAGAATGTAAAATTATTTGATAGAATTAGAACCAATGAATTAGAACTAAAACTATTGCTAGGAGCTTCTAATTTAACCTTTTCGGTGCCTATTTCATGTGAGTGACGTTTAATACACAATATTTTTTGCTACATTGGACATCATGTGACAGTCAAAGAGGATGGTGACAGTGACTGACATGATGGCTACTCACTTTTTAACACTTAATTGCGCTAACGCCATCTATCGGGTCATTCTGTGAACTTATTTTTTATTAATTTGAAGAAAATCTCCAATTGCCATGATTATTTTATCAAACCAGTTTTTTTTATTCTATACGTTTTCAATTATCTGCTTTGTTTGCAATAGTTTGCGTAAGTAGCTCATCTTGCAAAACGAGGTCCAATTTTAATCATAGATGGCGCTGCAAAATTATTCGGTAACATTATTGAAAACATGTCTAAAGTTACCCTGATTTATTATTTCAATAGAATCATATAATAAGAATGATCATCATAAGATGGCGGGATCAGACAGACGTTTTCATAAAAAAAAAACGTAGCTATGTTTTTTTTTTATATATCTGTCATTCTTATATTAGCAGGTTCCTTTCATCTTTCTTTTCTTTCCCCCACAGCGCGGTAAGTGTGTTCTGGACCCCGCTCCAGGTCACAGAACTATGCATGAGCTGTGAAAATCCCCCGGAGCCAGGTTTCACGATTCTCTCTACTAGAGGGCGCTTGTACAATCTCAGCGCTTCGGTTCGCTGGTCCTCGGTTACTTTGCGGTCGTCCAAATGGTTCAGAGATGGAAATTGTGATATGACGAATAACCTGAAATAGTACAGTTAACATCTTTATTTACCAACTAAGTTTCACACAATAGGTTATTTGACAACATTGAAAATATACTACAAATTGTGTCACCCTATCAGATCAAATAATCTATATATTTTAAACACTGTTTTAGACTTTCGTGGTGGTTTACAACATTACTATTAGTACTCACGGGATATTTACCACGGTTATTATTTTATACATATTTTCTTTTTCTATATATTTTGTTTTAATAAAACGGGAATAATCACGTTAAATTGAGTCGGTTATTCCGACTATAGTTTCGATCACATTCGGTGTGAAACACACAAAATGTATCAAAACCACGTCAGTTTTCATAGTAAAATTCTATATATATAAAAATTAACCCCTATTTTTCATGGTCACGCTATAACTTGAGAAAGGCTGGACCGATTCTGATGATTTCTTTTTTGTTGTGTTCGTAATTGTGAGGACAAGGTTTGTATGAAGAGTTTAACGAGGCCGTAGGCTGATCTTCGCGGGCATCAGCTAGTAGCGTATAAAACATATTTCACTTTATTTTAAACTGTAACTATGTATATTTTTTGCAAATTAGACGATACATACAAATTGCTAGACCATACTACATTTGCTATTTATTATTATCGGATCCGCCAACCCGCATTGGGCCAGCGTAGTGGATATGGCTTAAGCAACCTGAGAGGGTAGGCCGATATCTCAGCAGTGGGATTTTCAAAGGCTGATACAGATTATGGGATAAGCAAAATAATTATACTTTATTATTCTAAAAATGCGCGAAAACGTGTCGTGTCGTGACACTTACCTGTATTGCAAGTACTCGTAAAAAGTCCCACCATTGAAGTAACTAGGCGCCGCTGGGTTACCCATCAGACACAGGTACTGGAGGTTCGGACAGGACTCTTTCAATTTACCCACCCATGGGAAAAGAGAGGAGATCTTGCAATGGTTTAGCCTGTAAAATGAGATTAAGATAATTGTCATAACATTCCTTACCTGTCCAATGAACCGTATATGAATTTCTAGCAGTGAATCATATATGACTCATTTCAACAAGTCACTTTGTATCACATTTGATACACTCATGATTTTATTAATATAAAAATGTTTGATGCATATTCTGATATATAGCTAGTTTCATTATCATGTGAGTTTTCAAGACCTGTTTGTGAAACAGTTTACTCCATACTATTATAGATCTCATACTTATAAGAAACCATATTTCAAATCTTGGTTCAAATAAAAACGAACCAAATCTCGAGGCAAATGCGTTTTGCGTGGACTCAGAGCGTTAGCTATCTTAAGGTTACAGTTAGTCGCAGAGAGCAATGTACCAATGAAAATTATTTTTACTGGAGTAAACCGAAATGTTGTGCGTTTCAACGCTTCGATTGTCTACAATGCGGAACGCCTTTAGTGCAGAATCTAAAGGGTAATCTCTGTTTTGAAAACAAAGTTATTAAGACAAGTTACAAGGTCTTACCACAATAATTCTAGTTTTGGCAACGGCGGCAGGATGCAGTTCTCTGTGATAGGGTTGTGATCAGCTATCAATGAAGTCAGATGTTTGAAGTATACTAGGGAATCTAAATTCCTGAAAAAAAAAAAAAAATTTATTCAAATTGCCTCTCACTGCTAGAAAAGATGGTTTATTACTAATGGACAACCCAAACCATCCACCTGGGTGGTCGGTTAAGAAAGACCACCAGCTGTCTGTCACCTGGGTGGTAAATAGTAGATATAAGTGTATATGCAGGTGAGAAAAAGTAATAATACGAAAACTTTCGAAAAACGAAAAAAATCGTAGTACTCTTAATAACTTGTAACAGCTCCCTTATAGGACAAGGGACTGCCTAATTATTAATTGACCGAGCGAAGCGAAGGTCTCAGAGTTTACTGGGACAAATCGGCATTTGTATGTATGTTTGTGTGTATATTTGTCCGATGATAACTTGCGAACCATTAATCCGATCTTCATGAAATTTTGTAGGCAAGTAGTTCATTTCAATACAATTTTTAATTTCATATGTGAGCTGAATCGGTCCAGGGGTTGTGAAGATATAGGGATCGCGAGGTCTCAGTTCGCCGCGAACTACTAGTTACAACTATTTTAATTAGTTTTCACTCTTCCTGTTGTATTTAGGAATCACCAACTATGAATAAAACTTACGTTATTTTATTATGACTAATGTCCAAGTACTTGATGTGCTCTGAGAACCTCTCGACAATTGTTTTGGGTATTTCGAACAGCCTCTCGTAAGCCAGTGTCAGTTTTGAAGATTCCTCATTGTCTGCATTTGTCTCTGATGATCTTTAAACAATAACATTAGTCATGGGATTAGTTAGTATAGGGTCACATTGTGCTCATAGGGTGGCGCCACACGACGGTGCGTTTTTTAACGTTAGTATAGAAACACGCGCGATACAACACACTGAAAACGCCTGTCCGCGCCGCGCTTGGCTCCACGTCCAGCGCCACGTCGCGCGGCGCGTATCAATGTGAGATGAGAACCGCTTAACTCAGACGACTACATAGAATACAACTTTTAAACATTTTTTTTTCTGCATTTCACAAGTTTTTTTGAATTTTGAATTTGAATTTGAAATTGGAAAAAACCTAAGCTCGAAAATTACAATGACTAACCACTGTGACAAATTTTGGGCATTTTATTCCTATTGATTGGGTGCTGTTTACTTTTGAAGATAAGTATGTAGGTACCTCTTTTAAAAACACTTATAAGATTACTTATATTGAATACCATGTTAATTTAGTTAGTATTTTATTATTTATAAAGATTACAATTATTTTCAAAAAAATATTTTTCAATTTCTATAAACAATTGTTATTAAAACTGGCATATACATTGTCTTCAATTACTCCATGATATATGTTTTTCATTAAAACAGTCAAGGCAAAATGCTTTTTGACATTCTCTACACTGTGTGCACACTTGCTTCGCTTGAATCGGATTCGCACCCTGTTCTTTTAATTTTGCGTAGCATCTGGTACACCGCTTTCGGACCAGTTTGTTTCCACGTCGCGGTATTTTCTCCAGCTGATGTTGGGCCTGTGCTTCATTTATTGATAGCAGCTGCCGTGACATTGAGTCTAACCAACAAATATTATAATTAGAATTTGTGTAGAATTCAACATTTTCTCCATCTCATGGATCATATCTGACTCATGAAAACCATCTGAATTCTAATTGTGTCTATGAATTATATGCACCTTAATTTTCCACACAATTTCTGGCATTTATTCATCGCTGAAAGGGTGGTGCGGAAGTGGCGGGCAGAGGGGGCCAAATGCCCCTAAAATCATATGAGTTCTCCAATTTTACTACCTGATAAAGAAGGTTTCTCAGTGCTCAGTGGTATATCCATCACTGAGCTTTGTTTTTTTAAATGAAAAAGGTTTATATTTAAATGACATTCTTAGAAAACTCATGACTGATAATCTGATTGACCTAGTCATTTCTGTTTCGTCTTATAACTGCAGTAAATTGACCGGAAGCAGCCGGGGCCGGAGATTGAAGGGGTGACCAAAGAGGTTTGCACTAGCAGAGAACCGCGATTTCACCCGCTATTCTACGGTAAAAGAATATTTCCCAGGGTAAATAGGATTCATAAAGGGTTCTGACTTGTTTAAATAAAATTCAGTAACAAATGATATTAATTGAAATAGCTTTTTGACTGTCGGTAGTGTGTTTACTATCTAATAATAATAAGATAACTAATAAAAAACTTTTAATTCACGCATAATAATAAAATAATTTCACCCATAATTTCACAATATTAAAATGAAAAAGAGAAACTAACAAACTATTTAAAACTAAATACATCATCGTTAAATTGTGAGAATATAGATTTCCAGTTGGGTAGATAATTTAATGATGAATTTGAATTTAATAAATCTGCTAGGTCTGGGAGCCTTGTCTGACCCATTGCGTTCTGCAGCATCTCCGACATAAGGCAACCTAGTATGTGAACTTTATTTCTATATTTCAACCTTCTACCAAAGTAAAATTAATGGACGAGCCCTAACTACAGAACTTCCTTAAAAAACAAGTCATAACAATCGAACTTAGGCTTCAATACGTAATTAAAAGTATGTAAGTATGTACATTTATCACAAAAAAGAGATATTGAATATAATATATACGAGAGAAAAAGGGACACCTAGGTTTATCAGTCGCTCTCGAACTTTTCACAGACTATGAGCGAAAGAAGCAAGGTGACCAGACGGCACTAAGTAAGAAAATTCTCTAACTTAGACCCGTCCATTCATTTTACTTTGGTCGAAAATTTCAACTGAATAATGAGAACAGTAAGACATTCTCATTATGGAAAGTGTCACTGTTACCCATCAGTTCAGTGCCGTCCGTTTATTGAAATTCAACATTTCAAAAACCACATTGTCTTTCATTTTAATTGTTAGCAATGACTTACATGATCAGATCTGGTGGTATTGGTACATTAGTCATCTCTGCGAATGAGTCCTCCAGCACATCTCGAGATATATCCACTGCAATCACTCCGTCGTCCGACCCTGCAGATGTGCCAGGGTGACTGTGAAGGCAGACACTAATATAAATACGAACAAGAGTACCTTTTACCTAAGGGTGGTCATTGCACTTGCATGGGACCTTATATTCTTTTGTAATTAACCTATGCCTATGTGTTAGTTATCACAGAATAATCACAGTCATTTTCTGTGATTCTCGTACAAACTAATTAACACTTTCGGACAGTTCTGTAAAGAATAAATTATTTATATACCTGTTTAGTCATAAAATTCAATGTTATCAATTCATTAACTAGGATATAGTCAAAAATAGCACACAACGTAAAGAAAAACCTGAATCTGAAGATTAAATTATTGCAAAATAGTCTGTAAGCAATTTAAACCCTGATTAAAACCCGTATAAAATTAAAATATGAATTAAAAAAATGTATAAACAAAAAATCAATCAAAGAAAATCTACACGAGAAGAATGACAATCTCATACAAAAAGATCACTCCCGAAAAATCTGCTTAATACTAGATGGCGCTTACGTATTTAGTCAGCTAATGTCCGAAGCGCTATAAAATCCGACAAAAGTATGGTTAATATAGAATTATAGAAACATAGTTTTGGTATTGTCCGCAATTTATGGTTAAGTTGAGATCAGTCATTGCAATATACGACGTAAAAAAATATGGTTCCAAAAATAATGTTTTCAGCGCCATCTCTTGAGAACCGAGCGTGTTTTACAAACAACATATAAAATTTTACTTATATAACTCATGCACAAATATTCTTAATATGCACGAAAAAGAAAATAGAATAGCGTTTTTTCTTCGTAGCATTACAAATGGTTGGGCTTGGGTTTCAATTTCAAGCCAAGCAGAAGTTGTGACGATCATATCGCAGTATAAACGACTAGCGACAGCATTCGTCCACTAAAATCAGACTACACAATACAAATCTTTCTATGGACATCATTAGCTCTTAGTATAATTTCTCTATGAGGCACTTTTAAAAAGTAAGGGTGTCTACACATGGCCTGACCTGACACCGTGTGAAAGGGACAGCTAGATTTGAATGTCTCGGGAGCAAAAGAAACAAACTATTAAGGTTATATCTTCTGCCTTTCGCTCCCCCAGAAATTTATATATAGCCATCACTTTCAAACGATGTCAGGTCAGGCCATGTAGCGAGGCCTTTACTCAATTCTAAACAAGAATTTAGAATATGAGCGAAGTCGGTAAAGAGGTTTTTGGAGTTTTGGCGGGAACGTGAAGAAGTCATGTCGCGTCATTATATTTTTTTCCAAAACTTGTGTTATTTCGAGTGTTAATGTGTAAAAATGGTGGATTTTTTATTCATTAAGTGTTCGTGACCGTGCATGAGTATTGGTGAATAGTATAATGTCGTGTATATTCGTATTCGTGTCGTATATATTTTCGTGTTGTTTCCAAAACTCCATAGAAACCTTTAGTAAAGTCTCCACCACTTGACTGGGGTATGACTTGGACTTGACCGTGACTTACTTTACTTGACTGAGACTAGTTTTAATTGTGAAATACTTCACTTCAAATATTACAAAACTTGACACTGGCTAAATACACAACGTGTGAAGCCAAAATTTAAGAGAGAAAAAAAGATTTTTTTTTTCGAGATATAAAGGTCTATTCTCAGTTTGGGGCTCCATTTGCTAAGCTATGATGGATGAACAAATGGGCTTATCCTCTAACTATGATACGTTCGAGATTCTGATTGCGAGAGCATGCAATCTCGCTCGTACCAACTTAGTCGGTACGAGCGCCATTGCTTTCCGAGTTACGGGATAAGCCCACAGACCCAATACAAATGGACAAAGACTTGCCAAATGAAGCACCTCAAGTTTCTGATTTACTGGGCACTATAGATAAGCGTTAGCGCTTCTATTCTCTTTGCTATAGACGTTCATATTTTTAGGGATTCCGATACAATTATCAGTTACATTTATTTTCCCTCCACTACTATACATCTACTACGTACCATACTATACTACACAAAACGGTAGTGTAGCGATATTACCCGCCCATTCCGATTTATTTGGAATTCTTTATTGACCAAGTGAGCGAACCGAAGCAGTCTCTGCTTTAAATGGCAGCTTTCATCTCGCCGTATGTTGGCGTTCGCGTACAGTATCTTTCAACTAATTTTGACGAAACGCTAGTGATTTTTGATTGGTCTTTTTTTTTCGGGTATTTCCTCCAAAAAAAAAGGAAGTTTGCTGTGGCACCATTTAACGGCCGATTTTGATAATATTCGGTTGCGAAATCGGTCAAAAGCTTGTCAAGATAAATGGGACATCGAGTTCTAACGAAAATTGTATGAAATTTTAGAATTGAGTTTGTGCAAATAAGTTTTGCTAGCGAGGCCTACTGTTCACAGAACTACTTATTAGTTTTTATTAGGATAAATTGAAAATTAGCTCAGAATAATGCTTTAATACCAATTTCACTGATGTTATGGTTTTTCGTAGTCGGGTAAAAACACAATTATAAGTAAACAACACCTGCCCTTACCTTTGGACATAGGAGCTGGAATCCATTGCAATAAAATACACGTAAGATTCACACCATTGAAATTACTTCAGGTTTTCAACAAATACCTCTGTATTAAACACTGTTTAGGGGGACAAATCTTAGTGTTAAGATCTTGACAACGTTTCACTTTGTTTCTGAATAAAGTAAATAAGTAAGTTATCATTGAAAATAATATTCGTATGCATGCTTATCGGACGAAATACGAAGGAGAGATAAGCCCACCTACTCACACATCATGTTTCGCTTACATGTATGTATGTGTGTAATAAGTAATATTTACTTTATTATGATGTGTGAACTTTTGTCAAACTCAATGACTAACGCGATATCGTGATAGTGCACCCTCTCAGCCCTTGCTCTTAGCGGGTCATGCCGTCATCGCTGCTATCGTCTCTGGGTCGTATCGTTAGAAGTGTTCATTGAGCTAGGTACTTATTTGGTCTCGCGAATTACACAATTTTGAGAAATAATTTTGGGTCAATTAGAATTAAAAAATAGGGGATCTAGCAAATCTAGGGGATTTTTGAAGGGATTTCTCTCTACTTAAATTCTTTTAGTTTTTCCTAGAACATCTTAATATTTTTCATCTTAGCGTTAGTCATTTAAAAGAAAAGTACATCTATCATTGACCTAGTGAGCGAAGCGAACGAAAGTTTGTTTTAACTAGCAAAATTTGCTTTCATCGGTCCGTATGTTGGTATTCGCGTAAAGGTCGTATTTTTCAGCCAATCTTGACGAAATAACTTGGTATACAGGTTCTACAATTTTGTAGATTTTTTTTTGTCGTCGGCGATTTTGATTATTTCCCCCAAAAAGGGGGAAAGTTTGCTACGGCACCATTTACCTGCTGATTTTGATAATATTTGGCATAAGGATTCAGTACTCGATTCTATACAAGAATTTTGAATATGAGCAAAATCGGTGAAGAGGTTGTTAAGATCGACGAGGTCTTCGTTCTGGACATCAAACTGAGAACTCACGACTCATTTTGACAACCTTTTGAATCTTTTTGCTCATATTCGATATTCTTGTTAAGAATTGAATCGGCAGGTAAATGGCACCGCAGCAAACTTCCCCTCTTTTATGGTTGAAATACCCAATGATAGTAAAATATCATAATATCATTGGAAATACCTTGGAGGAATGAAAGAATGGAAATACCCCACAAATCAAAAATCGCCGTCGACTAAAAAGTTCTATGATTGGCAGATGTTGTGGAACTTGTGGAACGCAACGCATCAACGAGTCTTGGCGGGAACGTGAAGAAGTCATGTCGTGTCATTCTAATATTTTCCAAAACTTGTGTTGTATCGAGTGTTTATGTATAAAATTTGTGGATTTTTATCCATTAAGTGTTGGTGAATAGTATAATGTTGTGAAACGAGACCCTTCGTGTTGTTTCCAAAACTCCATAGAAACGTCTCCACAACTTTACTGGGGCATGACGTGGACTTGGCCGTGACTTAATTTTCTTGACTTAGACTATGACTGAGACTTATTTTAACTGTGAAATATTTGATATCACTTGAAATATTACAATACTTGACACTGGCTAAATACACAACGTGTGGAGCCATAACATAAGAGAAAAAAAAAGCATCAAAATTTTTTGTTGACACCAGTTGACACGTCACAGCTGATGCGAAAGAAAGAAATGTCAAAATAAATAAAAAATGTGGAAAGGAAATTGTGTTGTAGATTGAATGAATTACCTGATTTATTTCTTGGTTTGCTGTAAATAGACTTCAAGATGGATGTAAGTATCTCTTAGAATCTTCAAAACACAAATCATTTGTACAGCTATGTATAGAATCTAAACCATAACCTTTTACATGCAGGAAAGTAACATACCCATCGATATAAACATAGGAAAGCTGCAGGACTGGCTTATAAGTCGCAGACATGTCAACAAAGAATGGCAGAAGACCATAATAGCCGTGAGAGAGAAGATAAACAATGCCATACAAGACATGCCAGTACACGACGGCATCGCCGCCTTGCTGTCCGGTAGCTACATCAACTACTTTCACTGTATAAAAATAATAGAAATATTGAAAGAGACCGAAGCAGATTCCAAGAACCTTTTTGGTAGATATGGGTCGCAGCGTATGAAGGACTGGCAGGATGTAGTGAAGACTTACGAGAAAGAAAATCTGTATTTGGCAGAGGCAGCACAGATGTTAGTGAGAAATGTGAGCTATGAGATACCAGGGTTGAAGAAACAGATTGCTAAGGAAGAGCAGATGCAAGCTGTGAGTTTATTTTGATGAATTATATAAAAAGAAATGGCATTGAGTCTGTTGTACTAACCACTTTCTAAATTTAAGTAATTTAACAGGACTAAAATATTATTATCTAGTTTTGTTTTGTGAATGACTATGCTGTTGGCTAATGGCCTCTATAGCTTTACCGGACTGGTGGCAAATGCAGATAGCATTGCCACTAGTGTGTCGATGGTGTTTTTGATCGATTGGGCTTTAAAAACTATTATTAATTGTGCAACATTTTTTTTTTTATGTTACTCGGTGACAAGACGAGCAAGTCCCTCACCTGATGTTAAGCGTCACGATTGCCCATACAACTAGCATAAGGGCACCGATGCGGTACGAACCTCGGCTTGTGCTGTCACTCGGAATAGGGAATCAGACTTGCCTTGGCGACCCAGATGTGGTGCGCCCTAGGGCCCTAGAAGGTTGATTATCTGTTTATTATTTGGAGAGAATCTAACAGATCTGACAGATCCTGGGATTCTTCGACCTCACCGTTGGGGTCATTGTATGATTGTTTAAAATTATCTGCATCTAATTTTATTTCAATGCATAAGAAGGCGGCATCTGTGTGACACAGGCTTTACTCATGATATTTTGCAATTCATTACACAATAATTTCAGCCTTGTTAAACGATCTATACACTCTAATCCAACGCTAAGTTTGAAAATAATATTCAAGTGTTGTTTAAATGAGCTATGATCAACTCAAATTTAATAACAAACTTTTCAGGAGTGTGAGAAGAAACAGGCGGACTATTTAAAGAACGAAGCGTCAATGAAGGCAGAGTTCCTCTCTCAGTGCAAACAGCTTGGCATCCCGGGAGAAAGGATCAAGAAGGAGTTGGTGGACCGGCTGCAGGAACTTCCCGAGATGTACGATAAGGTGAGATGCTCGTATGTCAGCACCAACATAAATCAATGTAGTGCTCTAAAATTAACCGATTAATGAAATCTAATTCAAAATTTATAAATCCTCTAAAATCGCAATATCTACCATTCCAGATTGGCAAATCCCTAAAGCCACTCCTCCCGGCCCTACAACTATACTCTGCCTACTCCAAGTACATCCTCGGTGACCGTGTGACAGAAGTGCTGCCACTTCTACAATACGTGGTGGAGCACGGCAACACCACGGTGTACGAGTGGAGCTACGGAGAGCCCCCGCTGAGCGTGGAGCCCGACCCCGTGCTCATACACCTGGGGGACGACGAACAAGGTGCGGGGGACCAGGTAATTTACATAAGAAGCGAAGGAGTATTCAATAGGCATTTAATAATAAATAAATAAATAGAAAAAATTCACGAATGTCGAAAACGTATTCATAGGCGAGGGTGACGGCTTACTATCAAGCAGCCGGCATGCATTTATGGCATAAACAGATCAAAAGCAACAACAAAAAATAAGTAATAACATTTATATTAGGCATACGTGTATTTAGTTCCCAACTGTTATCTAACTTCTGTACTTCTTTCCAGATAGACTTCGGCGACGGTGGTCAGATCGACTTCGGGTCGACGGACGCGGCCGCTCCGGCCGACATCGACTTCGGGGACGGCGACGCGCCCGTCGAAATCGACTGGGGGAATATTGATACCGTTGCCGACGAACCAATTGTAAGATTTTACATTATACATCCTAATTAATATTATAAATTCTGTGTCTCTGCCTATCTGTCTCTCTGTCTACCATCGGTCTCTCTGATTATCTGTATCTCTGTCTATCTGTCTATCTGTCTATCTGTCTATCTGTCTCTCTGTCTTGGTGTTTGTCGCGTTATCACGGCTAAACGGCAGAATGGATCGAACTGAATTTTTGCATACTACTACGGACATAGGCTTTTTTTTTTGTAGGTCCACGCGAAAGATGTCTCTGGTAACAGCTAGAAGTTAATATAGCTAGACTTCGGTCGGCCCGATCGACATCGACGACTCACAATATGTATTTTTCTTTTGTAAAGGGCATTTATGTTGATTACTTTTTGAGAAACTAATTTCATATTTGATACCTGGAAGACACAGCATAGGTAGGCCTCCCACTCGACATTTTGCATTTTTCTCCCACTCGCGGCTGGATGCAAGTTGCAAATTGTCGTTCAGTGCGGCGGTCTAAGGGGGAGGCCTTTGTTCGGCAGTGCACGTCTTCAGGATGTTGATGATGATGATGATGATACATAACCTAATAGACGCTGGGTATTTTTTCGACACTGTGTTGTGAATTACTATTCAGTGTTGTGAATTTGTTGGCGGGCTCTTCTGCAGAGTCCGCCTGGGGAAGTACCACACCTTGAAAAAAAAAATGTTTTACAAAATAAGTAACTTTACAGTTTGGACCAGAACATAACTTACAACACCTTACCTACTAAATAATTACAATAAAATTAAAATTAAAACTATATTGCTATTCCAGGACATTTCATTGGATATGGCGAATATATCCCTCTCTGGGTCGGGGATAGTGGTGGAGGAGGCGGGGGTGGGGGGCGGCGTGGCGCGGGGGAGGGACGCGCTCTCCCTCCTCGACAACCCGGCCACTAGGAACCTGTTCATTGACCAGCTGGTCGAGGTATGTATCGTCCTAATATTATATACTAGCTGCACCCCGCAGTTTCACCCGCTATTCTACAGAAACTAATAATACTATAATAATACTGATAATTATAATCTGGGTGTCTTCAAGTCGCGAGTGAATCGGTTTCTTCTAGGCAAGCGTGCTCCATCGGAGGCTAAATCCTGGTTTAACATCAGACGTGATGGCAGGCAAATGCAAGCCTAGAAATAATAAAAAATAAAAAAAAACTTTTTCCGGGAAAAAAGGTGGTATGTGCTAATCCAGGGTAAAAGCTACCTCCACACCAAATTTCATTCAAATCCGTTCATCCGTTACAGTGTTGAACGGGAAAAAACACA
The DNA here is from genome assembly GCA_947579745.1 of Apocheima hispidaria. NCBI lineage: Eukaryota > Metazoa > Arthropoda > Insecta > Lepidoptera > Geometridae > Apocheima > Apocheima hispidaria. The sequence goes on along the minus strand of OX388153.1, from coordinate 13,505,368 downwards.
CTTACATACTTACCTCCTTCCATACTTCCACAACTTTCGCATTTATTTATGATATTAGTGCGATGCGAAAGTTTGTTGTGTATGTGTGTAAGTAGGTAAGTATGTAAGTGTGTCGTCCTTACCATTTCCATACAAATCCTTTACATGCTAAGGTTGCCTGGAAGAAATCGATTTAAGCGATAAAGCCGGCAGTAGTTTCACTAGTTTTAAGTTGTTTTTTTTTGTCTTATGTATGTCATTTCTGGTGTGACCAATAAAGAGTTATCTACCTATGGAGGTAGCTTATTTCCTGAATTAGAATATAGGCTATTTATCTCGAAAAAAGTAACCGTTCCTGTATAATAGCGGGGGAAACCGCGGGGCGCAGCTAGTAACGACATAAGGGCAGACCATTTGGCGGCCCACAGTGGCGATTCAAGAAGCCGCCATTCTTGTGCTTATGTCGAAGTTGGTAAGGTTATAATAATAATCTAACCTGCTTCGAGAAACGTGCGTTTCGAGCTCTGCACAATGTGGCGCGACCTCTTTGAATCGGCAGTGGTGGCCGCCAAATGGTATCCAGTTAATACCCTATAGATATGACACCCAATTAGCGCATTACAATAATTTAAGCAATGGCTATGGCGCGTAAACATACTCACATACACCCCAAAAACATTACCCTCCTTTTTGGGCAGTCGGGTAAAAAGCTAAATGTTAGTTTGTTCGCAGCTTGAGTCATTCCTGAAGATGCGTGTTTACGAGGAGCAGCAGTCCAGCGAGTCGCACAGCTTCTCCCTCCTGCAACAACTGCCGACGGAGAGTGTGGCGGCGCTGGGGGGCATGCTGGGCGCGGTGCACGACGCCGCCGCGCGACTCACCGCGCCTCATCAAACACACCTGCACAATGTCAAGCATTCACCGCGGTGAGTCTCAGCGTGCGGCCCGAAATTCTAATCAAAAACCGCGGGGCGCAGCTAGTCGGATATAAATGAATCGTATATCAATTTGTAGTTAAAAATACGAATTAATAAAAACCAGCAGTCTAAAAAATATTCTAATACTATGTTATGCCCAACAGGTACGTGGACGTGCTAACCGGTCAGTTGAAACAGAAGCTAGTAGTGTGCGAGAAACTATCCCGATTAGCGAGGCGCGCGAGCGAGCAGCGCGAGAGCGCCGGCGCGCGCGCAGCCGACCTCCGGCCGCGACTCACGCGCCTCACCGCCGCCACGCGGGAACTGCAGCAGAACGTAAGTTAATGTAGAATAGAAGCTGTTCGTGTGGGTAGAGGCTTCAATTTAAACTGATTTAGCTCGCTTCGCTTACTTCGCTCTTTTCGCTCGTTCAGTCGCTAGCTTGCTCACTTCGCTCACTTTATTTCGTTCATTTCGTTCGCTTCGTTTATTTCGCTTTTTGCAAGCAAAACTTATTACATTTCGCGTCTACTCGAAAAAAAAACATTAAAGGTATCTCAGTAACATCCTCTGGGTACTAGATCCAGGTTCAAGTCTCACCCCCGAATACTGAAACGTTTATTAACTTTGACGACAGATTAAGTCTATTTCTGTCTTTGTCATTTGCTTAGTGCCAGTCAAAGGCAGTATTAGAATTAATTTGTTGTCAAAGTCAACAAACGTTTCACTATTCGGGGGTCATTGTTTTAGATTATCCTGTTTAGAATATGTATATTTTTCTATTTCAGATCGAAACTGACATTTCCAAGAAGTACAAGGGCCGACCCGTCAACATTATAGGCGGTGCTAAGTTCTTGTAGGGATAAGGGGTACTTTTGTATACCTACCATACAAACATGAAATCGTATTATGCATATTTTTTTATTAATGTCTGCTTTGACGGAATATAATGATTTTTATGTATTAATTGACTTGTTTGACGTTTCCCTTATTTTTACCAAAATAAATGTAGTTTTTAAAATAGTTACCGCATGTCGAGAAAAATGGGGGGTGGGGGGGGGGGTACCAGTTCAAGGAGGAAATAAACGAGACGACGTTTAGAGGTAACTATGGCATATATGTATGTCCACGCGAACGAAGTCGCGGGTAGCAGATAGTTGGTTTATAAATGCCGGAGTTCTGAGGTAAAAATGCGCAATCGAATTGAAAACTCTTTTTTTTTAAGTCGGTTAAAAATGTTATTGTTGGAGTAAATAAAGCTCCTGTTAGTGGCATCATTGCAGAAATAGCGTTCTAATACCAATGCTTTTTCAAGTGCTTGAGATACACAATTATCATACTAGGCCTACTTGAATTTTAATTGTACAAATATTGGCCAATCACCAAGTTCAACGTTCAGCTTAGTTAAACAACGTGGCAGGTACGGTGTTTGATCATCACCTTCGGAAGCTGGTCGGGCGTTTGCAATGTTGATAATTATTTCGAAATCAATAGCGCGTATAGTTACCCGGCTGCCCAAGTAGGAAGGAATGTTTTTGGGGTGTATGTTTGTGTGTTCCTTTAAATGTAGTCTAAACGGCTTGACCGTTGGATTACTCTTTACGTCCGAAGTGGCATATATTATAGCCCAGTCAAGTTACGGGACTTAGTATGGAGGACCCGGATTCCGGAGATAACTCATAACATAAATATTAAATTGTGATTGGTTTAATTTGCTGACGTAGAATCAATATTAAATTAAACAGTCTGTAGGTACGGAACATAGAAAAAGCAATTTATGCTTGAGCCGTAACACATTATCGTCGCCGCCGACTCACTGCCGTGCTTACGATCGTCATCTGAAAAAAACTAACATTGCGCAAATAAGAGACTACATTCCAAAATGTAAAATTTGAGTCTGTTCCGGACACACATTTAGTTTAATTATTGTTTATAATATGAGGAGTTGGTTCTACAATTATGTACCGTAAAAATATGGCTAATAGGATAAATTATGCAGTGGTTATTTTTTATAAAACTTTTTATAAAATTACTTGTCTATTAGTTACCGGACTGCTTTAGTGCGGTCATGCTCTGACATTTAAAACCAATTACAAGTTTTAATTTGGAACAGCATAATACTTTATAGGTCAATGAGTAATATAATAAGATATAGGTACATTATGAACATTGTGTTAGAGAATACAAATACTACAAAAAAGTTTCGAATTTCAGGATTTCAGTGGAGTAGACTTATAGTCTATGACGTCGTGTAAATGTGTATGGGAATTTCAATTTTGTGTCCACCCGTTTTTGAGATATCTGCGAAAATCACTTTCGTGGATAAGTGACATAAATAAAATATTGTAAAACGGAACATCGCGAGGTCTCAGTTCGGGGCGAACTACTATTTTTATTTTCTTTTTTGTAGACGTTTCCTACTTATGATTAACGACAACTTTTTTTATTGCAGATTTAAATATTCTAGCCAGTCTTTTTTTTTTTTTGTTTTTGTTGGTTTACCAACAGGATGAGACAATCACAAATAGGTACTACTTAACTACTTAGGTACATAAAATAATATAGTACTAATAATAAACATGATAATACATTGGGACCTATGTAACAGCCCAGTAACAGGTAAACTCTACATGTTTTTAATTTTGGACAGGTAATGGGATCACAATACAAACAGTATTTTGCACAAAATCAAACAATTTGTCAAAAGCCCTCAATATTTAATCAGATTCCTTCAAATCAACCATACCAGGAATAAGGGTAGTAATAGGGATAATTCCAGTAACTGTAATAAGGGTAGTAGAAATAAGGGTACGGGTAAGGGTATACGTAGCAGTCTACTTCCGTCCCCTTCTTATCATCGGATCTTCTGGTCTGGCAGACTAGCTTGCTGGATACTTGGCAAGCGCAGTAGGCGATTATTAGTAGAGTCAATAGAAAAGTTTGACGCTGAAGCACCATCTGAAATTCGGCACACTAATATTATAAATGCGTTCGTGTGTAAGTGTGTAAATATGCAAGTGTGTTTGTTGCCGTTCATGTCTGTTATGGCTGAATGGATTGGAATGAAATTCGGGATGGAGGTAGCTTACACCCTAGATTAGCACATACGCTACTTTTTATCCCGGAAATATATTCGGTTTCTGTAGAATAGCGGGTGAAACCGCGGGGCGCAGCTAGTAAACTATAGTTCGAAGGACGGAAGACTGCTGGCTTTTAAAAAGTGACCCCCGAATACTGAAACGTTTGTTAACTTTGACGACTGATTAAGTCTATTGCTGTCTTTGTCGTTTGCTTAGTGCCAGACAAAGGCAGTATTAGAATTAATCAGTTGTCAAAGTTAACAAACGTTTCAGTATTAGGGGGTTAGAGTCACACAGCGGGCAATGGGGAGATAATTGTTCGGAGTTTCTTTGCGCGATTAAATTCTGAATGAGCAGAATATTTGCAGAAGAACCAAAGTCACCGAATGGACACAACAGCTTAACAGTGGACTTATTCCGGCTGACAATAACACGCAGTCTATAATAGTTAAATCATGATTTGTATGCGATTGTCAATCAGTCTAATCTATCACTTTTTTATGCAGAGGGCGGCTAACACTTGAGCAATAGATTTTTGCCAAGCCCTTGTCACCATCATCATCAGCCAGAAGACGTCCACTGCTGAACTAAGACGTCCCACTGAAAGACAATCTAACGTTTGCATCCACCGGTTGCCCGCGACTTTCATAATGTCCTCGGTACACCTGGTGCCTACATGTGCTGCGTCTTCCGGTGTGTATTAGTCTCCATTCCAACCTTCCTTCCACATCGGTTCTCACAGTGGCCTGGCCTACCCGTTGCCACTTCACCTTGAAATCCTGATAGATATGTCGATTAATTCGGTCCTTCGGCGAATATCCTCGTTACGGATTTCCTGGGCCCTGTAATGGTGTGTCAGCGTGGTAAAGCCATAGGAGCTACTTAGGTATATAAGATATTATCGATTCCTTACCTTTTTGAAATGAGTTGAGATTTTGCACATGTTTTTTTTTTTTATCTAACCGTTGTATTTCTAAGTTTATACCAAACTATTCGATAACTACTGTCGATCAACACAAAAATAATTGATTTGTAAGTGTGACATTGCTTGATTACTTTTGCTATTTACTTTTTTAAGAGCATTTGGCGCATTCGATATTTGAAATTGTGTAGCTGTTGCTCTGTTTCTCTTGCGTGATAGAGTTAGTGAATTTTCCTAACTTTTTGATAAAATTAGCGTTTCCATACCATAACCAAAAACAAAATCTTTTGTTTTTGGTGTCAATGGCTTAGATAAACCTTAATTTATGCATGTATTGATTTTTCAAAAAAAAAAAAAAAAGTGGTATTCCAACAACAATAATAATTACTTTTCTTGGTCGTTTTTTTTGACGCAAAAAATGTCACTTTAAGTGGTTATAATAAAGAAGATATTTCAAAATTAAAAAAAAAACCAAACGTACAAGCATACCTTTTCACGGCGTAAGTAGATAACATGTAAAAAAATCGAAATCGGATAACATTTAGGGGTTGTTTCAGACTACGCTTTTTGTATGGACAAGACGGCGGTATACCTACTTTATACTAACGATACTACTAACTGTAAACTGTATACTGTTAAAATCCGATTATTTGATAATGCACTTTGTGCAAGGTTTTGGTTTTGGTTTTGGTTTTTGTGCAAGACACTTTCTAGTCTAGAAGGTGCTCATCTAGATATATTATAGGTAACTTCGACCAATGAATTTTCAGTAATAAAAAAATTGTTTTAATAATCTTTGGCTTCGACTCTCATGTTAAAAATAACCAAGAGCCTAACGCTGTGTACTGGCAGCCTTACTGGAGTGCCAGGTCCCATTCTAGCCTAGGCATTCTGCCATCTTCGTCAGCACTCTCATTGAGGTAAGGTCAATATTGAAAAGTGTAAGTAAAATATATGTGTAGTAATTGCTACCTGCTAGACCTTCCTTACAAGGTCTAGGCCCGAGAAGTGGTTTGAGAAAAGCAAATATTAGTCAAAAAATAAAGTGAAGATATGCCTAGTTGTGACAGAGGTAAATACCTAGTTGTAATTAAGTGTGGGGACGACCTCGCATTACGGCCAGGCACAAATAAATGTCTTTGGGGTCAGGTCATCTCATGGGAGTACGAGGCGGGTGAAGATGTAAGTCAAACAATGGCGGTGGTGACACACAGACTATGTACTTCTGGTCCTCATATCGGGAACCAAGAAGTTTGAAATTCAATATTTCGAAACCCTAATGCGTGCCCATGCGTTGCGGTCGTCACCCTAAGATATCAGATGGTAAATCTAATTTCACCGGAGACATTGCCCTTCAATCGGAAACAGAAATGATTCCATACTACTGCTTGGCAGTTAAATTGGCGGAAAAGGTAAGGGATACATTTCCAGGCAAACTCTGCAAAAGTGTCCTACTATTACAAAACACCAGTAGGTAAATTCTACTTGTAGTAGGTAGGTAACTTAAACTTATAGTTATGATAGAAGAGAAAGGGCAGGCCAGACTATAAAATTAGGTCCGAGATCAAGTTCATCCATCTAAAAAAGGGGTCGATCAGATCTAACAGATGATGGATGGAGTTAGTACTCATATCTAAATTGCAAAAACATATTGTTGCGATGCGACCAAACTCTATATAGATAATTCAGTATTCTCGTCCTATCTTTTACACATTTTCTAATTTAAAGGTAGGTAAATTTTTTTTGTTATTTACGTGTAACGAATCGAAAGGTATAAACAGTTACAAACTACTATGTTAGGTAATATCTGCAGTGGTATCAATCAGTGGTAAAAACCAATGTTTTTTCTAATGGCAATGTAGTAAACAACCACGAAAGTCTTAAAACAGTGTATAATGAACCAGTAATATACTCAAAAAATTGGGATATTGAATCATCGCATCCATACTATTCTCACAGCAGAATTCAAGCCTACGTCATTGTCATTACGCTAAGTGAGCTTTATCTCATGAAATGCCTTTAAACCATAGATAAATAGAACTATCCCTTTTATATGTGCTTTAAACATACTTAAATGCGACACACCGTGAGAATCGTGAGACACTGTAATGCAATAATAATATAATAATTGTAGAGGCCGTTTCCACAAATCATTTTTATTAGCGACTTGGGTATTAACCACGGAATAGATAATAGTAATTTTATTCTGCCAACAGTTAGACCTCACGAGCTTTTTCGCACAACCTCAGTTCTACAATTTCAAAGGCTTTTTTTTTCGTCTGCGATTTTTGATTGGAAGTAGGGGTATTTCGCAGTTTCGTCATAACTAAATACTTATGATAAGGTAGCCGTAACAGAGAGACAACGTTCTTGTTCCGAAAGGTTTAAGCCAGTGTTTTTATTAATATTTTATTTCTGCATTTATAACAAACAAAAGGTAATTTCAATGTACATACATATCCTTCAGCGAAATAATAACGTCTCCTTGGAAAAAGTTACTGTTTGTTACTCTATTTGCTGCAAACAACTCTACCGCGGCAACCGCGCTCGTGGAGATGTCGATTTAGTGAATTAGTTTATCTGAGATGCCATAGTTCCATAGGCAGCCGTGCATAAACTTTTTTTTAAAATGGAATTTTAACAAAAGTATTGCGCTAGCGAAAGTACGACGAGATGTTATCTGCTTACTCATTTTTTCATTCACTCATTATTACTGTTCATTTTTTATAATTACAATAGTGTGGCTTATGAATATATATTTATAAGTTTAATAGTTGGTTGGTTCCGCCAAAAATTTACCAAAGTTGAAGGAAAATGCGGGTTGCGGGGACTGCGACCAAGCATTCTCATTGGCTATCTCAAGGTTACGCCTTCTTGCGCTCACCAATGATCCATTGAAAGTGAATTTATGAATGTGTATTTTGACCGATGCGTGTTGCGCTCCGATCGTCCTGAGTGCGGAATTCAGGGGTGATCTGTGGCTCAAGTACACATTATGTGGAAGGCACATGGTGATTATTTTGTATTTGTTTATAAAAGCTATTATTGCCCAGATAACAAAATAGTACACATAAGTATGGGATCATCAAGTGAGTAATTTAGTAGGTAGCTAATTTCCAAACAACAAAATTTAGTTCAGTTAATTAGTAAGATATACTTTAGTAAATAAATTGCTATACTCTACTGTCTAAATGCCGGGCAAAATAGTTGTAGTGCGTGAATTGTGAAAGTTTGAAACTGTTGATTTAGTACTTCAGCTAGATAAAATTGTACAATCGTTAGATAATTTATCTACTATAGGTACGTACACTTTCCTACTTATCTAAGCGTTTTTGTTTTGATTTTGCGTGGTCACCTAAAGTCTTTGTCATAATAATAATACCCCTTCGGCCGTCTACGAAACAGGAGTTTCTTATACATTCATGTAGATGCTTGCAAATCTCTGAAGCCTATAATAATTGACCTTCATCTCTCATAGCGCCCGCTTCCCTATTTTTAATAAGGAAGTTCATTACCACCTTTTTGGTTGAATGTTCACCTTTCCACAGATTAAGGATCTGGACGCCACGTAATTTAAAAAGATTATCCTAATCCTAACTACTATTATAAATTCGAAAATAGCTCTGTCTCTCGGTCTGGGTGTTGTATCACGGCTAAACGGATCGAGCTGAATTTTTGCATAGATATAGCGTGAGGGTCGGAGACGGACAGGCACCTTTTTTTGTAGGTCCATGCGAACGAAGTCGCGGTTAACAGCTAGTTTATTATAAACGATTTTTCGGGGTTTTTAAAAATACTACTTACTTACTTGCGACTTTAATCTAATAATAGGCATACCGATATATTTTGAAAAGTACTTAGGTTTGGTGCGTTTACTTCGATGTAATGGATTCTGACGTAAGTCGTGGTAGCTTAGTTGGAGCACGCTCGCTTCATATTCGTGGGGCCGCGGGTTCGAACCCGGGCGGGTCCGTACCGATAAATTTGTAACTTTACGTACGAAAGTACCACTGGCTTTTTGGAAAAGGAAAACGTCGAGAGGAAACCAGCATATTGTCCGTAGAAGTAATTCGATGGCGTTTTTGAAATTAATCGACCAATAACAGCGCAAGATTTTAGCGCACGTAGTACTTTACTTTGTCATTGGTAGATTGAAGTTTCCGCTACTACAATTGGTCTACTGCGTAAGTACGTCGAGAGGAAATAGTAGTTGTGTTACCATATTTTCCAGTAACTACTCATTCGATTTCGATGGAACATGTAAGTTTATTTAAATAGACAAAATAACGAGATCTTTGAGGTTACAAAAGGAAATTGTAACAAGCATTCATGGTCCTTCCGGACATCGGCGCTTTTATACAAACTAAATGTTTGTACCGAAGTTCGGGGCCGCGTTGGTACAATATTATTATAGGTATACCTATTACGTAAGTCGACAGATTTCCTTCTATTCAAAATTACAGAAAGGGGTCTTTCCACTAAACTTGGAACGTGACTGAACTTGACATCAATTTAGAATAATTTATTTCATCATAATGTAAATTTAATCACAACGAATATGAATTCGATTTTTATGCGAAAAAAAAAACGAGTTTTGATGATGTCAAATAATTTATTATGTACATATTTGTGTTAGAATATTTATTAAGGCGTGGGTCATCTAAACATGAGGATGTTCTGCAATAGCCTGAGAGGTGACGACCGGCATAGAGCTCGTCCTCTTGGACAAGAGTACTTCTTCACACACATAGCGAATTGCCTGAAAAAGAGAACAAAACCGATTAATATTTTTCTTTTGCCTTTATTTTGAATTTAACTTTTACGTACGGTAACGACATGCTTTTGCCTTTTTTTTGTTGACAAGTAGGAAATCATCATAAGATAAGGCTGACTTAAGATCTCGCTGAGTTATGTAGAAAGTATCTCTATTAAAACCCCTACAAAAGCTTGGCCCCGGGTTTCCAGAGGAACGTATCGGAAATTCGGAACTCTTTGCCGAGGGCTTTGTTTAACTTCAGCTTTCCCCGAGACTTGGCCTACTCGATACAACATTTTATCCCTGCACGCTAGGCTACTGTACGGCTCGAAATACTCCGAGTAGAACGAACAGTAGTACCAAACTGTTATAGATGAGTTTTGGCGGGAACGTGAAGAAGTCATGTCGCCATGTATTTTCCAAAACTTGTGTTATTTCGAGTGTTAATGTGTAAAAATTGTGGATTTTTATCACTTAAGTTTTCGTGAACGTGAACGAGTGTGGAATAGTAAGTATACTGTTGTGAAACGTGACTCTTCGTGTTGTTCCCAAAATTCAACAGAAACCCCGTAGTAAACTCTCCATCAGTAAGCTAGGACTTGACCGTGCCTTACTTTGTTTGACTTAGACTATGCCTGAGACGCAGGAGCGTAGCTACCGCCATATCAGCCGTATCAATGATACGGGACCCCCGGGCTACAGAGGCCCCGAACGTTGTTTCTTTACAAATAGTGACCCTTCATTTGGGCCCCCCAACAAATTTTGATACAGGGCCCTTCTAGGGCAAGCTACACCACTGCTGAGACTTATTTTATTTGTGACATATTTGACTTCACTTTCAATATTACAATATCTTAGACACTGGCTAAATACACGTGTGGACCAAAACATAAGAAAAAAAGAAACTGTTATAGTAGCTCACCTGTCACACTCGCACAGCCTGCCCGCGCAACCGTTTACAATCTGGCCCTGCGTGTGATGGTTCTCGAGCGCGCACAGAGGCTCTCCGTGCCAGCACTTCCAGTAGTAAGGCTGGAAGTACACCGTGTAGAAGGGGCAGTAGATATTTTCGTAGCACTTGTCGTGCATTTGGCAGCATCTGAAGAAATGAAGCGGCACCTTTACCAGCGGGCCTAATATGCGGACCGTGACAACATCTTCTCCACTCTTTTTGTCGTGGAGATACTGTAGGAAAATCGCAATTTTAAATTTTCCGACATTGTTAATTTCTAAGTTGATATTTAAAAAAAACTAACAGATTATTTATTTTTGGTGTTCAGACGATTTTCTTTGTTTTATTTACTATTTGTCTTTGAATTTTTATTTTTCTTTAATATTATTTTCTGAAGAAAGCTGGAAAAAATAGTTTGTCTATGTATACTTTTGAATTTTTCAAACAATAAGTAAACGTAAACAAATTATTTATTTTCAGAATTAATAAAAATAAATATTAAAAAAAGAAGAAATAAATAAAACAATGTAGGGAAATTTAAAATAGCGATATCAAATATAAGTCCTGTTTAGGGAGGGAACGTTATGTCACAATGCGGCTACGATTATCTAAAAGAAGTCCCAGTGGAATGACACTCAAGTTATCATCGGACATTTATACACACATGCAAACGCCTTTCCGTAGACTTCTAACAACTTTATTGTACGCACCTATCGATGCCATCAGTAGGCCGTCCCTCGCCCAGGAATCCACAGTAACACCCATACCCCTTGTAGGACAGCGGGTCGCATCCGTTTGCACAGGTCAGCATGTTATACAGGTGGAAAACCCCTCTCTTGCCACGGTTGTCACTTCTGTATGACTGGGGGCTTATACTCCTGGGAAAAAGTAAAGAACAAAATAATAATAATTTAATTTAAAAAAAACTGTACGTAAACGTTTATATTTTGCTTGAGAATCTTGTGATACGATTTTGTCGCTCATATTTTTTTTTTTTTTTTTTTAATTTATTTAAAGGGCTTTGTCGCTCAGCGACCACATCGCCCTGTGATTCACACTGTACACAACAAATATACATAGACTAAATAAATAAAAACACTTTGGCGCCCTTAAAATGGCCACGCAAATCTGTCTTTTAAAACAGATTTCATTATATCTATCTCATTTACTCTCTTACTTTTCGCATCTTCTATCGCACTCTTGTTTAGAATGAGCTGTTTAGAGTATGCAACGGAGCCGAACTCAAAGCGCCATTTTGAAGGTAAAACGTATCTTTGGTAAAACATCATTCAATTCATATATTTCTCAAATATGGGTACACACAGTACACTTACGTACATTGACAATAATATGATGTAATCCGCCAATTTAGCCGAGCTTCGTGTATTACTGATGTTCTTACTTCCCTTCTTACTCTTACATACGAACTTACGACACACTCTCTGGGTCCAAAAATAAAGTAGCGAATAATAAAAACTGTTTTTTGGAGCGATGTAATAATATTACTACCTTTAAATGTAGCATCTAACACTCCGGAAATTGAGGCTAATCTATTACATATTATATTTCTAAATCAATCAAACCGCTTAGGCTACAGGAGGTCACAAAGAAACATACAAACATACAGATTAACATACATTCGAAAAACATTACTCCCCTTCCTTGGGCAGTTAATAACAACTAAGTAAAAATAATCAAAACTGACTTTATACTTTATACGACTAGTCATCACCATCGTCAACCATTTTCTATCCACTGCTGAATAAGTAGCAAGTACCTATGATTATTCTCTTTGACCCTTCTGGTTCGTGCTTAGGAGTCAAACTCACATCCCTTCAAACTAACGACTCAACCAGTAATTAGTCAAACTCACAACCCTTCGCTAACGACTCAACCACTAATTAGTCAAACTTACAGCCTTTCGCACTAACGACTCAACCACTAATTATCAACCAGTGGTTGAGTCGTTAGTGCGAAGGGCTGGGAGTTTGACTCCTATAGCACGTACCAGAAGGGTGAAAGAGAATACTTGTGAGACTCATAGGTACTTACTCAGCAGTGGATAGGAAATGGTTGTCAATGGTGATGACTAGTCGTATAAAGACGTGGGAGTCTTTGCAGTAATTTTCATTTTTATTTGACCCAGGGTTATAGTCCCGTAAAAATAAAACAAAAGAATGGCAAATGCACAGGGAAATAAAAACGATGTCGAAGCGGATATCCAACAGACCGTAAACGACTAAGAGCATACAGTATTTAACGATTTCCTTGCCAAAATATCTCTGGCTAGATTAACATGTGAGTATACCAAGGACACCAGTGGTTTGGAACTAATTTGCAGTGACCGATGTCTATATGAAATATGTTTGTATGTAGGTAAATTTTACCTCTCTTTACCTTTAATTTAGGTACCACAATGTAATGTTTGGAAGCAATATATATTCTGAATTTAACAAAAATATCTCAAAACGAATTTATAAAAATGGCCCCAGCTGTTTTCAATTAGCATTATTGCAATGCGGAGAACGTTACGCTTCTTCCAGGCGCATTTTTACGGGGCTAATCTCAGTATAATAATGATCAAAATTAAATTTTGATGTAGTCATATTATAATATCATGCCAAAAAAAATGTACTGTATCGGAGATGAATTAGGAATCAGGTTTTGTCAGATCTAGCTGCGAATTGAACAACAATGACTTTAGTGCTGATAATTAAATATATAAATTATACAAAGAGTGCTAATGTAGGTACATAGAAAGATGCGTAACTCGATTGATTACTCGTAGTAATAAAGACGTAAGATGACGCTAAAACTATAATATGCGACAGGGTCGTCACAATTTCGGCTTGACTTGAAATAAAAACTCGAGCTAACTCATTCGTAATGGTACAGAGAAAAACCGCGACTTGTTATGAATATTTTTGCATTAATAATATCAATGAAATTATATAATTATATTATTTCAAAAACTCGATTGGTTTTCAAGAGATAATTTTTGAAATTATAATTTTGAAACATATTTTTTTACGTCGCATATTGCAGTCTAATTTGTATTAAACCTTAGATATCGGCCATATACTAATACTATGTTTCAATATTAACCATGTGTTCATCGGCTTTTAATAATTACGCCATCTAGTTTTAAGCAGAGTTTTCGAGGGTACACTTTTTTGTTTTTGTATGTTTTGTTGTTTGTACTTTTTTTTTTTGTTTGGGTGTTTTCGTTTTGTATGGTTGCTTCTCGTGTAGATGTTCTCTGGCTCTACCAACAGGGTATTGAGTTTTATAGCGCAAATTTTAACGTTGACAAATTTATAATTTTATAGACATACGTCAAAATCCTTTTCTTTTTCCTCCTAAGAGGATTTTGGCGTCGTACGTCTTCTGCATTTGCCAGAGTCAAGTACACATAATTATATATTCTCAAGTTTTGTTAGATATTATCAAACAAGTCATAGTCACGGTCAAAGTCGAGCATACAAGTCACGGTCGAGTCCAAGTCATGCCCCAGTAAAGTGATGAAAACTTTACTAGAGCCTTCTATGGATTTTTATAGAACAATACGAAAATTCACGTTTCACGACGTTATACCATTCACCAACACTCGTGCATGTACACTTAATGGGTAGAAATTCACCGTTTTACACATTAACTCGAAATAACACAAGTTTTGGAAAATAATAAAATGACGCGACATGAATTCATCACGTTCCCGCCAAAACTCCAAAATCCTTTTCTCAATTAAGCTTCACTGTAGTTGAAGTAAACTAAACATGTGGGTATAAAACATTGAATATCATATCTCACCTTACTCCTTTCCTATAATCCTCTTCAGGTATAGAATACCTGAACGGATCTCTTGCAAACCCAACTAGCAGCTTCCCCCTCGTTTCATCTAAATAGTCCCTCTCTTCTTCCACCTCGTTCGCTTTGGTTTCTTCACTATGCCTAAGCTTCGCTTCTACACTATGCTTATTTGTGGTTTCTCCATGCGTATGCGTGGTTTCTCGACTATGCTTATGGTTGGCTTCTTTATATCTATGGTTAAAACTATGACTGTGTGGGTTGTATGTAACTGGTGTGTATGGCTGAATTTGGGCGTAGTTTGTGCTGTTGTAGATCTGCTCGTAGGTTAGACGGTTAGGCCATGCTGAAACAAAAGAAAATCTTTAAGCTGATAAACTCCCTAAAGATAGGCTTGTGACACTACGAATTCTTCTAGTCTTGAGTACGCTGATAGCTACAATGGATTTTCCTAAAAGTGCCCGTTTTTAGTTTTTCTAACGTAATTTATTAAAGCCGAAGACTGGCCCCCTTATTATGAAACTTGCGACTAAATCGCGAGTCGCAAGTTACATAATAAGGGGGCAGGCAGTAATGTAATAAGTTGTAGCTATACTTATTAATTCAGGGTCCGGAATTTTCGTAGTACTTTTAATTTGTCAAAGGGATTACACGGTTATCGATATTATTCTTGATATTATAATGACATACGCCTGTAAAACAAGTAATCAAAAATCAATGGAATAATTGTTAGTACCAATTTGATAAGGACTTAACAATCTCTTTGAGGGGCAACACATCGACAATCGGAAGTCGATAAACGTGCAATTCCTTTGACAAATTAAAAGTGCTATGTAGAGAACGTATTATGATGGTGGTGATGACGTAGGTAGGAAGTATGCGTTGCTTCACACTTCACTACGGGAATAGTTCTCTGGGTGAAATGAAAGTAGGTTCGGTGCACGATAATTCAACTATAATCTGTGAACACGGAAGGTTAACATTTATATTTTAGTGAAAACAAAATATTACAAAACAAAGAAAGCTTCGCGAGAGTGTGGACTGTCCTTAGTTCGGAGGACGACTGCTGGAGGGCGCAGGCGCGGGGGCTCGGGTCCTTGCAGCGTCGCCTACGCATGTGGTTCCATAGAAAAAAGGGTAGTGGCCTGGTGCAGCAAAACCCCGCGCTACAGGTACGAAAATTCCGAACCCTGCTTATTATACTTTTTTTTTGTTTATTCGCTCGTTTTGGGCAGGCTAAAGCTTTTAAGGCCATACCGCCTCGTCTTACGCTGCTTATTATACTAAAAAAAAAAACCTGAAGGTTTTCATTCAGTTTATTTAGTATTTACATCGTCCGATACAAAGAGTATATAACGCTGCGCTGTCCGATAGCGTATGGGCTCTAAAACAATTCTGTGCTTTTGTTGGAAGACTATAGAGAAGTATAGATCGATCGAGTGGTTATAACATTTAGAGGATCGAAATTCATTATAATTCTGAATTAATTAATTTAAGTGCCTCTCAAACTAACTTTTTATAACAAACTTGTTGTTTATGTTAATCGAAAAAATGTTAAGGTAAGTAAGTAGATATGCTATAATTTATTATCTACTGAATATCTGGATCCACATTGGGAACGTCTTCAAGGGCGAGTTTGCCTAATTTACAAGTAAGATACAAGATTGATGTTTTTAAAAATGTCTGTTGAGTAGATATTGTGAATTTGCGAATTATTTATTGCGTGTTATTTAAATCAAGTACCTAGATTGTATTTAATTTTGTAATGCTAAAGTGGTAGGAATCTACAAAACCAAAGAACTCAGAGTTCTACTTATCATACATCTAGTTGTGAGTTACCCGACCTATCTTTTTTAGCATTGTATTTTATCGTGTTTATGTCGTCTCCAAAAGTGTCTGCTCTTATGAAGATAAAAAACAGCCACAATGAGCAAAAGCAATTTTGTTCCTATATCACCTTTTTACTAACAGCTGAACCAATTACGATGTAATTTGACAAAGTATATAGTCGACGCATAAGAATTATATAAAATTTATAACTCAAGAACGGCTGGACTAATTTTTATGATTTTTGATTTGTTGGATTTGTATCCGCCCTGAATAGCAGAATAACTATTAAATCATCAGAAAAATTCACAAGGTTCGTATGAAGAGTTAAGCGAGGCCGAAGGCAGAGCTTGCATCGCGTACGAAGTCGGGGGCATCAGCTAGTTTTCAATAAATGTAACTTAATTTAAAATAATGAGGAACTGGTGCATCAAGGGTACGAGAATAATTATTATGATAACATTGCACGTCCGCTAGGACAGACTTGAAACTTAGCATAGTAATTCCACCATTGTACATGCATCGTACACACTTTTATGCAATAAATGTTTATTTTACTTTACTCGGGCAAACAGGAAACTTGTACAGTTTACTGCTTCGGTAAAAGGTTCCTTCCATAAGATACTTTATATCTTTTGTAACTATGGAAATGAAAAACCAGCTCCACCAGTTTTGATTTTCAAATCAAAATTCAAAATGCGTGCTAAAAATCTGCTGTCAGCTTTGCGAATCTAATCTAACGACCTTAACTGATAGATCAGCCGCACAATTGACTAATATTAGCGGCAATGTTAGCCTGAAAACTGGCTTCACGCACTGAATGGCCCAGAACAATGGTGCTAATTCAAAACGAGGCACAATGGAGATGTATCTGATCCGGAGTCAACCGACCGAGGAAACGATACTACGGAGGAAGTTCTAAACGATGGTATTTATTTGCACACTTCAAAACCACACTTTTCCTACAAATATACTCGACAAAATTAGTAATTTTTTGTACAAAAAATTTAACTCATCAAAACAAGATAATGTCGCGGCACAATTATACTAGAAAGCTTCGCTTTCAAGTTCAAAAATCGAGTAGCACTGAACTGTTGTCGGCAAACATGACCATGAGGCGAGTCACTTGGCTGTCTCGTAACTTAGCATGTAAAACTTTTTGATGCGAGATTTATATTTCATACCTGCAATTTAGATTTCATATTATAAATATAGTGGGTTGACGGTGGAGTTTATCAGTTTCTGAGTGTATTTGTTAGTACACAGTATTTGTTGGTAGTAAGCAACAATGAAATAAATTTGTTCAATTGCATTGACTGCAAATAATATAATCACAGTATATAACCTACCTAGACCTACCTGTCTAGAGAATAAGAGCAACTCAAAATCAGATACAAGATCGTCGAAACAAACTGGATGGTAGATTCAAGATAATGTGTAATTAAAAGTAGCCAAGAACATAAAATGGTAAAACCACCGTATCAAAGATGAATCACATTCAATTTGGGCAAAAAAACTAATTACAAACTTTAACAAAATATCTGGTCTCTAGGTTAGTAGCTGATTGCAGCACACATTCTAAAAGAGTGTAATTGGTAGATTATGGAGTGTTCAGTTGCAAATTGCTGCTAGAGAGGACGCGTTCAATGGCACTCTGATTTTGATCAGTATACACTATTTACAGGGCATCCTCGACTCGACTCAATCAGATACTGTTGATACTGATACAGATACTCGCCGTTAAAATTTATAGCTCATATTTTAATGTGAATCCGAGATCAGATGAGAAATATCACAGCAGACGCGAACGGCCTTATAATTCATGTAACACAAGGTGAGGGAAAATAATCGTCATCCACAAATCCTCAGAATCGTATATCTGACAGCGGTGCGATCTCAGCTGCAGAAAATTGGCATATACATTATACAGCCATAAGCGAAAATTCAACTCAAACTCCTAATACCATCATCATCATTAGCCAACCGATCTGTTAGAGACAGCCCTTTTACCAGCTTTGTAATATGCCTTGGGGGATCTTGTAGGTGTCTGGTAGTGACTGACGACAGCTGAAGGAGTGACGCGGGGAGAGCACTCTTGTATTTGTAGCACTCCTTTATGTCGCGGGGCATCGCACGGTATGTTTGCTGATTTGCAGTATCAACTCTAGATCAACTGAGTACTGAGTAAACGATTAGGATTCAAATCTACTTGAGAGCCCTTCCTTCATAGAGTTTCTCGTTCGCGCATTTTCGTCATTTTAGAAGACAAACATCATTAGTGGGAATATCAAAGCCAAAGTTTTAAGCGTTGGCAATGTTATTCTAAAGACAAATGCTTTTTTTTTAAAATTCCCTTTACTAATTTTTTATCTTCAAAAATGTTGAAAGTGTTTGGACGACAAAGATTTGGTAAGAATATAACTGACACAATAATGTGAGCAAACAACGACTGCTATTTTTATCTCTAAAATCGTGATAATTATCCACCTTCTTATGCAGTGCCTACTAGTTGTTAATCGCGCGTGTCTTGACCTGGCTTCATCATTGATTTCATCGCGTGCTAAAATGCATATTCGAATAAAGCATATTTGATTTCTTTGTTTGTTTAGAATGTGCAATTATACCTACGAGTAGCTATGAACTTCAGATAACCTAAATACCTATACCTGTTTACACACAATGTTTGTACAACCTGCATTGCCTTATTGTATTGTATGAACTAAATATTTAGTAAATGTGACTTGCCCAGTGTAACTACCAATGTTATAAGGCCAATAAACGATTCTATTCTGTTCTATTCTATATCTGCTAAATTTAACTAAGGATTTTAACAGCGTTTTTTTGCTCATGAATGTTAATGTTATCTCCGAATTTAATTTAATTTGAATTATCATCATCAGCCATAAGACTGAATATAGGCCTCCCCCTTAAAGCACCATAGCGACCGAAAACATGCCACTTGTATCCACCGGTTGCCCGTGCCTTTCACAATGTCGTCGGTCCAACACTAGTGAGAGGCCTGCCCACGCCTTCCACGACTTCCAGTTCGAGGACGCCGCTTAAGGACCTTTCTTCCCCATCGGTTATCGGTTCTTCGAGTTATGTGGCCTGCCTATCGCCACTTTAGCTTGCAAACCCTGAAAGCTATATCGGTAACTGGTTCTTCGGCGAATATCCTCGTTTCGGGATTCTATCGCGCAAACTCCAAGCATAGCTCTCTCCGTTGCCCGCTGTGCGACTATGAGTTTCTCCAAAAGGCCAGTAGTCAAGGACCACGTTTCAGTTCCTTATGTTATCACTATGCAACACACATTGGTTAAAGACAAGGATCTTCAGGCACTGCGGAATTTTGTAAGCATGTTGTAAGATATTCCGCAATTTCCTCAATGCGGTCCATCCGAGTTGGATTCTTTGGGCGACCTATAGCTAATACTACCTACCTAATAATGCTAATCTACCCAATAAATAGAGTACGACATAAGTATAGGAAGTATAAACTTGGTCAAAACTTGTGTAAGCAATGACTTGTGTACCGATTTCGCAAATTATTAAATTCCTTCCTTGCTAATTTTGATTTCGCAACAATTACATCGAGACTGAGTATACCCGTTACCTATTATATAAACATTTTTATGACCTCTACATCTAGTTGATAGTTTCTATTGCAAGCGTTATACGCTTTCTTGCCATACATACATTAATAGTTAATTAGTATGACTTCTTGTTAGTAAAGTGAGTAAAGTAAAGTAAATATTTATGTCCAGGATCACGTTTTACATTGATGCATAATTTCATTACCAGTCTAGTGTACACTCTTGTTATATACTGACTTAACAGTAGGCCCCAAGCTCGGCTAAGCCAGTCTCTTGGTGACCCAGGACAGATTTATCTGAATTTGTTTAAGACGCGCGCGCTAAGAAGTGATCAAAGCAACAACCAAAATGGCTCGAAGGACCAAGAATAACATTTTATTTATGAATAAAAGATATTATTTTGTATTATTGAGTACCAAGTGAGCGAAGCGAACGAAAGCCTCTGTTTTAAAGTATTGTTTTTCAATATTTACCCTACAATATAAGATTTTTTCAATGTAATGTTTGTTAAACCAATGGTGCAATTCGTCCATTCGTCAAAAGAGATTTTGTGAAGATTTATTGATTTTATTGTGAGGCTTATAACAATTCAAGAGAAAACCGAAATGTAGTATAATTGTCAAAAGTAGTTTATTTTTTAGTTCCCCAAGTAATTGTTTGAGGATTCAACCCTGCTTATAATCTTGAAAACCTAAAAATTTGAAAATCTTACAAACTTTATTTATATTTTATATATCTGGAACTCACGATTTAAAAAATCTATGAAATCGTAGAATTGCGTGCTCGCGAGGTCTACTTTACACAGAACTACTAGTTTAAAATATAATAAGCCTGCATCAGCCTTGCTGGGATATCGGCTTCAAAGTGATTTGGGCCATATCCACCACGCAGGCCCAGTGCGAGTTGGCGGAGTTCATCTCCGGAAATACGCAGGTTTCCTCACGTTGTTTTTTGTTCCTAAAAAGCTAGTGGTACAAAGCTGGTACAAAAAATATATCTGTACGGGCCCGCCAGGGTACGAACCCACGACCCCAGGAATATGCGATGAGCAACCACAAATATGGATACATAACAAAAAAAAAAAAAACGAATAAACTTTACCTTAAAAAAATGGTAAAGAGTATAGATCTAATAAGGTAGTAACCTAATAAGCTTCATAAACTTCATAATTGAATATTCTAATCCTAACTATCCCAATCCTAATCCTAATCCTAACTTCCCAACTGATTCCAACTAATATTATACTTCAGAGGAATATAGCCGCAGTCGTAATAGGACCAACAAAGCTTCGAGGAATAAAAACGAATACTTTCCTTTCGAGGAAAAAACTTCGCTTGCGCGATTCAGTACTCCTTACATTACAACTGTCAATCCATACAAAACGTAAAAAATGCACAAAAATTGATCAACGCCATCTAGCGAACTATATGGAGTTACTTTGTTGGATGTTTCTCGCGTTATCATGGCTACGGCTGAACGAATCTTGATAAAATTTGATAAGGAGTTACTGTATATCACAAAGATGGACATAGGACACTTTTTTTATGTCCACGCAAAAGAAGTCGCGGGTAACAAATAGTAGAACATAAAGTATGATCGTGCATTATTAGATCGTTTTTCCCGTGTTTGTTCAACGCATCTAAGCGAAGCTGAGCACTAATAGACCTACCTGAAACATTAGCTATCAAAAAAGCTGATACAACTGTCTTTGTTTTATATACAAGTACTTCATATTATACTACCTAATACGTGTTCAATTTACCTTTGTCAGATTGAGTACAAGGTGATATTTGCTTTAGATATAACATAATGATGATTGTGCACTTGAACTTTGAAGTCGATGAATTAGATTCAATGAATAGCAGTATTTTTGTGGTTCCGTAGCAAACTAAGGAATCCTTATAGTTTCGCCGTGTCTGTATAACGTTCGTTATGTCTGTCTGTCCGTGTGTATGTCACGATCCTTTTATTCAGAAGCAATCGGGATTAAAAACGCTTAAGTTTGGCACATGTACCTATGTTAATAAAGGCATCAAATTGGGTAACAACAACTCATACACAAGAAGAGCCGGAATAGAAAGAAGAAAAAATATTTACCTACCCGTTGGTGAAGTAGGCCTAGCCAAATAATTGTCAGATAAAAACCCTTTCTCAATATCACGTTCCATTTAAGAAAAAATCATACAATCCGAAATAACTTTAAATAATATTACTAGGTACTGAAGTTTAATAGTTTATAAGATTTTTCCGACCAAGTTCTTGCGTATGAGAAGTCTAAACAAAATGTTCTGGACAAATCCGTAAGAACATCTTTGCAAGCTAAGAACCTAACATAGCTACGGAACCCTACCATTATCGTGGCACGACAAGCGCTTGACATATTTTTTATATGTGGTGATGTTACAAGATTTAGATAGATAGATAAACTCTTTATTGTTCACACCAGATCGTACATAGCTAGGACAGAAAACAAAACATTTTAACCAGTGTAACAAATGGCGGCCTTATCGCTGAAAACGATATCTTCCAGGCAACCTTGATTTAATGAAGGTTTCTTTAAGAAAGGGAATAAAATATTAATATATAAGAGGCTGGTAGAGGAAAAAGTTCCCATAAATCTGGCAGCACTGCCACGTTTGTCAGCAATGATTATTTTTCGGTCAAAGTTGGTGCCAGGTTGATGTTCCGTAAGTTGCTTCCTAATTAACCCATATCATATTCATGTAATCGATAAATCTGGATATAGTGTGCGCTTCTTCAAACAATAATGATTTGAAATAAAATCCCATCTTAGACTTGTCTCGAAGTTCCACCACAGAACAATGGTTCCATCCGCTACACCAATCTATTAAAATATCCACAGAGTGCACCAAGCACCAACATCCAAGATTTGGCACGACATTCTTGCGTACAGTCCAAGAACTGAATTTTCTCCCGTCTCTCTTGTTTCCTGAGAACTACAATCTAGGCTTTTTTAAGGCCAGAGTGAATTTTGTTCACCCCATTGTTTTCCATCAGTCGAGTTGGTAGCAAAAACTATTCCCAATAAAAGAAATAAATAAAAAACGAAATTTAAACGATAAATGCGATCTAGAATGTCCTATACATATCCTAACTAATATAAATGCGAAAGTAGCTCTGTCTCACTGTCTGGGTATTTGTCGGGTTACCACGTCACGGCTAAATGGCAAAACTGATCGACCTGAATTTTAGGATTACAGACGGACTTAATATGGTACTTTTTTTTGTAGGTCCACGCGAACGAAGTCGGGGATAACAGCTTGTGTACTATATACGTACGGTGGTTGAAAACAACCAGTACTGACATTTATCAGTGTTCAGGGAATGTAACTTTGTGATAGATAAAGCATATCATGCCAGTTCAGTGTAACTATTGGCGTGACTCTACATTGGGGAGATGCATAGAGTTTGTTAAAGTACACTAGAAGCTTCTGGTCGCCTACAGCAGAACTATGCTTTATAGGTACAGTCACATAATGCACTCTATTACTTTTGAGTGGAGTAGGTATTATCTTTTGATTCGAAATCCACTATTATTGACCTAGTGAGCGAAGCGAACGTAAGTCTCTGTTTTAACTAGATAAAATTGATTTCATCTGTCCGTAAGTTGATACTCGCGTACAGGTCGTATTTTTCAACCAATCTTGACGAAACTTGATATGCAGGTTCTACAACTTTATAGAATTTTTTAGACGTCGGAGGTTTTTTATTTGTTAGTGTATCGCCCCCAAAAAGGGGAGAAGTTTTCTGCGACGCCATTTACCGGCTGATTTTAATAATATTTGGCATACACATTCGGTACTCAATTCTTAACAAGAATCTCTTTTTTGTAAAAATACCCACAATTCAAAAATCGCCAACGACTAAAAAAATCTATAAAATTGTAGAATAGAGTTAGTGCGCGCGAGGTCTACTTTTCGCAGAACTACTAGTTTACAGAAGGTTGTAATAATAATTAATATAAGTTTTCATACTCATGGCTCTCCAATAGGTTTCCCTGTGCCGGGGAGCCCGGGGGTGGTCGACTTCCTGGCGACCCTCCTCGCACGGTAGCGCATCTGCCTTACAATCAGAAGGTCCCGGGAACGAGTCCTAGCCGGGTAGATGTTTGTATGGTGAATTTAAATACCTGTTCTCGATCTGGATGTTAGCTGTCCGTGTCTTTGTGTGTGTTCCATGTATTCCATGGCAAGCCCTAGAGAGTTAAACCTAGGAGGGATGTTGTAAAGAGGTATGCGTGTAAAGAGTTATTTACTTTCCCGATGTGTGCTATGATTTTATCATCTTCCAGCTCTGATTACACTAGGCGGAGTCGGTGCATAACGTTTCCATCCTCCATGATCTCCACCATCCTCCATTCTGTTATCTCGACATTTACTCCCCTCATTCGCGTATCATCTTTTACAGACTTCATTGGCACCTTTTTGGTAGCCCCCTCGCGGTGCTATCGCTCACCACGGGGTAAGAATTTCAAATAAAAATACGACAAAGTGCGAGTCATCAATTTCTATGATGACCAGCCACAGGCATGACATTTAAAACTGATCTACGACGTCGATTGACCTTCTTTTACTTGAATTGTTTGTCTACACGACGCCCGCATGCTTACTGCTAGATAATGTCAAGGTAGCAATAGATTATTCGATTTATTAGCAATAGCTTTTTGGGTATTTCGAAGTGACCTTGAACCTGTCTTTAAAGATGGTTCGGAGAAATATGTCGCAAAATTATTGCACCATTGAATTGGTTTTGTTGACATAAAATGTACTTACTGTAAATAAAAGTAGATCGCTTTATTACGAAATTAATAACTCGGTCAGCAAATGAATGATTCAGTCCTTAGCAACATTTATATATTAGCATTCGCCGAAGAACCAAAGTCACAGTCATAGCTCTCAGGGTTCGCAAGCTGAAGTGGCAATGGGCAGGTCACATCGCCCGAAAGACTTGGCACCACACGTGAAATACTTATCATTGATGACTTCCGGTGGCCATCAGTGGTCTTCTTCATCAGGCCCGCGTTACGATATGATACTTTCCGAATGCAAATGATTGACTTGTAAAAATACCAAAATCACTATATGTAAGCCATCCCATTATCAGAATTGGATTTTGATTAAAATGGGACCAATCTGTTTATATATCATTTTAATGATTATTTTATTTTTAAAGTTGGTTTATAAATGACGGAGTCTGAGGTAACAAACATTAAGAAAAAAAGAAAAAAAAAATTAGGCTAGAGAACCAGCTTCCAAAAAAAAGGAGGTTTTTTTTGGAAGTCGGTTGAATAAATGGTATATACGTAAATGGTATGGAAGTCTGTCATTTTCACTTTGCATATGTGAGGCCGAAAGCCGAGGCTCATTCCCTAGCGCTAAACTCGCGATCCTGCAGGTATCCCATATACCATGCACTTCATACTTTCTGGTGTTCGATTACCACTAAAATAATACAACCCTGGTCTTGAAATCGTCACATTGTGCAGCCTTACTTATCCCATTTTATGCTAGTTCTGTTTAATATCTTCGATCATACCTTCACTTAACATCAGTGGAGCTGCGGTCAAACGTCTAGTCTGCCAACCATTAAAATAAACGTTCCTAATTATGAATTGTAAGTACATTACGAAAAACCTTTTAAAATCAGTGGACTTTTAAGTAGGTACTTCTCTCTCATATTGCTCCAATACTACAGTCACCAATACTATTGTTGCAAGATATTATATACTGTTGCAAGATATGTAATATCTTGCATAATAGTATTGGTGACTATGCAACTACTAATTTTAGAACTATTATGACGACTTTCCTTTATATTGGTATTTAATGTTACCATTATGACCATTTTAATTCGTCACGGGTTAGATAATAGATATGGTGAATCGAATAAAAACTTATATAGATATGGAATAAAATTAATCACACACGGTGGTTACCATCACGCGAGTTGGTGGCCCAATGGCGACCTATCTATATATTTAGAAATGGTCCCCTATTTTTCCTGGTCACGCTATAACTTGAGAACAGCTGAACCGATTCTGATGATTTCTTTTTTGTTGTGTTCGTATTTGTGAGGACAAGATTTGTATGAAGGGGTTAGCGAGGCCGCAGGCCGAGCTTCGCGGGCATCAGCTAGTTACCGATAAAAAACAGAATGTCAAAGAACACTTGTCATAGACATTTCATGGACGAACGTAAAACGTTCGAAGTGAAGCCAAGGCACACATAACGTGAACATAAAAGCCTAATTTCCGCCAAAGCTATAACTATTCTCGGAACATCCGAAAATAAATACGGTTTGTGTAGGTTAGCGAGTGAAACAACGAGGCGCTCCTAGAGCGTATTTAAAAAGAAAAAGTACTAGCTGTTACGCGAGACTTTGTTCGCGTGGAACTACAAAAAAAAAAAAAAAAAGAGTAGCCTATATCCGTCTCCGATCCTTAAGCTATCCTAATATATATATGCAAAATTCAGATCGATCCGTTCAGCCGTTTAGCCGCGATAACGCGACAAACACCCAGACAGAGAGACAGAGTTACTTTGGCATTTACTATTAGTTAGGATGTCAATAATAATTAATAGGTCTTTTAAAACATTAAAATTTTCTCGAAGACAATTAAGTACGTCCATGACTTACTGGCAATTAGATTTAACGGTTGTTTAGATTGCATGTAATTAAAAACATTCATGTTTAACCATTTTTACGTAGATTTTTTCACGGCCATCAGGAATTACTTTGGTGTTTTTACGACTTTAGTGAGATGAACTAGCGTTGAGCAATCGTATTTTATGTTTACCGTCAGCCAGGACGACATTTAATTTCCTTATTAAATGTTATTTGCCGTGAATATAATAAATATGGATAGATTTTTGAATTACATATTAATTCATTTATGTAACTAAAACGGAACCACCAATGACATGAGCTCTGCAAGTTTATAATCAATAAATAAATATGTATGTATAGATATATGTAGTTTCAAACACCAGCAGTGTAAGTCATTGAGAAATGATTAAACGTAGGAATGGTAAAATTAAATTAAATTAATTAAACGTTCAATGGTGTATGTACAGTGTTTTATCGAGAGTCCAATTTGACATTTGCGGTTGACAAAATCAGCTTTATAATTATATTCCTATCGTCCTATTTAACGGTTATCGTTGACGTAAACCAAATTTTGGCTATTTCTAAATGTCAAATTTGTCGATCGGTAATTAACATACTTGCGGTGCTGGTCCATTACTTTTTGAGAAAAGTGTTAACACACAAGTACAACATCACCGTGCTTTTTTAATGGCTCCAACTAAAAGAACCCAAAAATGAAACGTGATAAATCGCATTATTTCATAAAGAGTCGTCAATTAGACATTACGGAGTGAGTGAAAGCGTGGTTATGGTGCGTCGCAATCGTACGGCGAAATATTTTCGAGATCAGTGTGATAGGACCGGTTGACCGCAGACGAAAGTTGACCGCTAGTGTCCATTGGTATACGGACATCATACGGCAGAGCCTACCGTGTGTACAACGGTATTGCTGTGTGGAAAAACGTATACTTATGGAGCATGAGAGGGTGTGTGGAGAGTGAATGTCCATAATGAAGTTCGTCTATCATAATAGAATCTATCAGAATAGGTGTTATGCCCGGGGACGTCTGACGTCTGACGTCCGGAGCGAGGATATTCGCCGAAGAACCAGTCACCGATATAGCAATCAGAGTATGCAAGCTGAAGTGGCAATGGGCAGGCCACATTACTCGAAGAACCGATAATCGATTGGGAGGAAAGGTTCTTGAGTTGCGACCAGAAGTGGCCTCCTACTAGGTGAACCGACGACATTGTGAAACTCACGGGCAACCGATGGATGCAAGTGGCACGTTGTTGTTCGGTGTGGCCCTCTAAGGGGAGGCATATGTTCAGCAGCGGAAGTCTTGTGGCTGATGATAATGATGATGATTATTTATTTTTTTATCCATAGAAATAAAAAAATGGTAGTGAATAATCGACGACAAAAATCCATTACTGGACGTTATTGAAGTTATTCAATGGAAACACACTCGTCCGGTTATTAAAAGGCGTCAAGTTCATGTAACTCGTCCAGTTATGTCAATTATTTCGATTTCCATTTCGCTATTACATAAATGTTTTTGCATGCAGAATATTTGCTACTAATTATTATCTAACATTTATTTTTGTCGGAAGATCATTAACCCAATAACTATGCGATTATATATTTTACTATTTGTAGTTTGACCGATGCGTGGTGCGTGGTTCTATGAAATCTACGAGTATGAGATAATGGGATTATCTGTGGTTGTCGAGCATGGTTTTGAACTGATAGTTCAAAATTCATAGAAAATACGTAAAATTTAACTTCACGAAGGTGGTAAAACAGCCCACTAAAATGGTAAAAAAATATGAATGAGAAAGTGTTTCGAGAGAAAGACAGCGCTAACTTTCGCGCGTTGAAAAAAAGAGATAAGCGGGCGCTAGTCAAAAAACCAGATAATAATTACATCTAAACCAGGAAATTTATCGAAATTCTGTGCCATGTACACCTAAATATTATTATATTACCTCACTATTAGTGTGATAATCACTTGAATATACACTAGGGATTCCGACCGCCAACGAAAAACGTGTGTAAATCGAAGTCTTTTCAATGATCTTTTTTATCGAGAAAATGTCATGTAATCATATTTTCCCGCCATGCAATACCAGATTACAGAACCAAAAAAACATATATCTCAAAATAAGATTTTTAATCTACATAACTAATTAGGGGCACTAAGTAGGAAACTTAATTTATAGGCCGTTAAATCTAGTTGAAATAAATTTCTATTCTTTCGTAACTTGTACAAGGTAAAACAGATAAGCAGATGCAATGTAGAAAAACAAGGATTATGTGACACACCTCATTGAATAAATTAATAAGTTCTTTGTCAATAAACAAGTTTACTTCCAAAGGAATGAGGAAATCCGACCACGGCTTTATAATGTGGTGATGAAGTCAATACAAATTAGTTTACTTAGAATAAGAATATATTTATAAGATCATAATAAGTATTTATAAGATATTTATAATTTATCTTTGTTATCTAAACTTAAATAAACAAACTAAAACTACAAAGAAAAAAAATATTGTGAAATATTTAACTTCATTTGAAATATTACAATACTTGACACTGGCTAAATACACCACGTGTGGAACCAAAATTTAAGAATTCGACAGAATTGACAGATAAAGTTCTATCTCTGGCTGTACCATGGATTTATCTTAGTGTAAGATAAGATCTACTAAGATAAGATACTATAATTATTATCATTATCGACGTGGTCAATGGTAATAACAAAGATAAATTTTAGTAAGAGTACTAATGTCCTTGGAAAGATGCGTAACTCGATTGTAGTGTTAATAAGGACGTAAGATGTCGCTAGTACTTTAATCTGCGACATGATCGTCATAATCACTGCTTGTCTTGAAACAAACTCAAGCCAACTCGTTCGCAATGATATGGAGAAAAAATGCGACTTGTTATGAATATTTTGAAATTGTTATACATTAATAATATTAGTAAAATTATTAATTTTATTTCCTAAACTCGCTAGGTTCTCAAGGGATGGCGATGAAAATATTATTTTTGGAAAAATATTTTTTTACGTCGTATATTGCAATCTAATTCGAACTAAACCTTAAATAGCGGACATCTACTTAATACTATGTTTCTATATTAACCATATTTAACTTTTATAGCGTTAAATACTCACACTTTTTCTATGAATTCTCTCCATCCAAAGGTAGCCTGGAAGAGATCGCTTTCTATGATAAGGCCGCCAGCTGTTACACTACTTTTTAAGCCTCTTTTTAAATTTATGTATAATTTTGTGTGAACAATAAAGAGTATCAAGCGCCATCTAGTTTTAAGCAGATTGTTCTGGGGTACACTTTTTTGTATGAGATTGTTATTCTACTCGTGTAGATTTTATTTGGTAAACTAAATATTCAGTTTAAAAAAAAGTGCGTACTAAAACTGCGTCTAGAACCACCGGAGGATGGGCAGCAGCGTCCTCTTCATCATCCTCATCATCCTTCGACCGCTAAAACGACTAACAGCATGCCACTTGCATCCAACGGTTGCCCGCGACTTTCACAATGTCGTCGGTCCACTTTTTGGGAGGCCTGCCTGCGCTGCGTCTTCCAGTTCGTAGTCGCCAGTCAAGTACCGCGCAAAGAAACTCCGAGCATAGCTCTCTCCATTGTCCGCTGTGCGACTTTGAGGTTCTCCAAAAGGCCATTTTTTTTTTGTCTTGTTCATGTTCATTTATAACCCACCTGTTGGAAAACGCTACTGAGGTCGTTGAGCACATTATTTACCCCCTTCATTTAGGGGAAAACACTAATGTTGGCAGCGTACAATAACTGTTAATAATCAAAGCTTTTTTGGTTATTCTCGATTATAGACTTTGGGACAGCTTTTGTAAGTTTTGGAAAGCATTATGTAACAGTACCGCGAAAAGGGCAGGTAAGTTAAATTACTTTCTGATTTCTCTCAACCGGAAACTTCAATAATGTACCTATGAACATTCGTACTGAGACTAATGTCCGTACAATGCAGGTCTGTAAATCAGATTAACTTACCAAAAGAAGTTCTCCTTAGAATTAAAGTTTGGGTAAGTTAGATAACTTGGATAACTTGATAGCTGGACTCCAGAGCCGAACTGATCCGACACCACACCGAGGACATCCCAGACATCAGCCTGCACGCGATTAGAATGGCTCTCGAGCAGCTTAAAAACAACAAGGCGCCGGGAGATGACGGAATAACGACCGAACTTCTGAGAGCGGGTGGAAAACCTGTACTTTTAGTCCTTCAGAAGTTAATTAATTCCGTCATACTCGAGGGTACTACGCCAGAAGCATGGCACAGGAGTGTGGTGGTGTTGTTCTTCAAAAAAGATGATAACACCTTACTGAAGAATGATAGGCCTATCTTGCTCCTGAGCCATGTTTACAAGCTGTTTTCAAAGAGTTATTACGAACCGTCTCGAACGTAGGTTGGATGACTTTCAGCCTCCCGAACAAGCCGGGTTCCGTATAAAGGATAAAGTTCATGATAGAGACGTGAAATTTGAACCCAATACTCTACAAAGGGTCTAGTTGGACAATACAAACGGATTATGTGAAATTCGACCTTTAAAGGGACAAAACGGACCCCCAAAGTTTGTATCATCATCATCATCATAAGTCATAAGACGTCCACTGCTGAACATAGGCCTCTCCCTTAGAGCGCTATACCGACCGACAACGGGCCACTTGCATTCACTGGTTGCCCGCGACTTTCACAATGTCGTCGGTCCACCTAGTAGGAGGCCTACCTCCTGCTACAGTAACTACAGTGCTACAGTTTGTTACAGTAAGTATAATCAAATCGGAAACGCGTTGTGCAATCGAGCTGCGCCCGATTACTGCGCTCGGTGTGCCGTCGCGTTTATGCGACACTGCTTACGGAAAACGCTCGGTATATCACATTGTTCTATTTTTATGCAATTGTAACGTAACAGTTCGGTATTTAAATTTTGTTTTATTTATTTGAGCGTAGGGATTATTTTGAATCTTACCTCGGAATTCTGAAACATTTGTTTTTTTTTAACTTTGACAACAGATTAATTCTAATGCTGCCTTTGTCTGGCACTAAGCAAATGACAAAGACAGCAATAAACTTAATCTGTTATCAAAGTTAACAAACGTTCCAGAATCCCGAGGTTAATCTGAACAGTGATGTTAAGTATTCTATAATTTTGAGATATTAAGTATCTACACAAAATAAAAATAGGATAATATCCGATATAATAATCTGAGTTAAAGTTTATTATATACTTATTCTACTGCGAAAAAATCTAGAACGAAACACACTTTACACTAATATAGCAAAAAAGCGAAAATGTGTAAGTGTGACTACCCACTCAAATCCGTCACGGATAAATCAATTTGAATGAAATTCGGTATGATAGTAGCTTATACCCCGTATTTGCACATAGGCTACTTTTAATAAAAAAAAACTTTTTATAGGCCGTAAAATATACGGTTTCTTGTCTAAGCTGTGTAACCCTACACCAGAACCGCGATCTCTAAACAGTTTTTTTAATTCCGTTATTTAGGTATTAAGATAGGTACCGACCTGATTCACAAATCACTGATGGCACTAAAAACAGCAATAGACCCGCATACACAGCTTCTGAATAGGTTAATTTTCGACATTCTTGCATAAAACTCCATGTCGCTTTTTTCGCCGACACATTTTTATCGTGATTTATATTTTTGCACTCCATCACTACACAAACAAAAGTTTTCGCAGTATAAAACTTGTTTTAAACTAATTTTTGTATCAAATAAAAAATACATGATATCATGAACTTTTTAATTCATAATTTTTTAAAGATAAATAATTGTTCGATTTTCGAGATTCGCGCCATTAAAGGGCGGGAAGACGCGCGCGGAGCATGCGCGCTGCTGCGTACAATGATCTGTCATTTTTTCTGAGGCACCTGCGGCTCAGACCTCCCGCTACATACAACCTTCGAGTGAATTTTTATTCATGATCGTGAGTAATTTTCTGCTCTGCATATCAACATACTTATTTACAGAATTTGAATGGAGAGTAATTTTTACAGAAATAAAAAACATTTTGATGTAATTGGATGCCATTGTGGTAAAAAATGGGTAGATACTTATTATGTATGTCTGTATGTAACGCTAATCTCACGCTATATCAGTTTCTGATGTTTTATAAAAAAAAAATGCTCGCACGACGAAGCACGCAACGTGTAAATGCAAACCTATAAAATATAAAATACATAAGTCACGTACAATTTTATTTCTAGTTAAAATAATAATAATGACACGTTTGAAATTTAATACCTATGCGACTTAGTTCACGTGGACCTACGATAAAAAACAGTAGTTCGTCTTAATTATATGCAAAAATTCAGGTCGATCCGTTCAGGCGCTTAGCCGTGAAACACCCAGACAGAGAGACAGAGAGACAGAGACAGAGACAGAGACAGAGAGACAGAGTGACAGAGCGACAGAGAGACAGAGAGACAGATAGAGATACAGAGTTACAATCGAATTTTTAATACTAGTAGTTCTCCCCGAACTGAGACCTCGCGATTTTCAGTTAGACGAGTTTTTTATTTCACTTACCTACCTGTTTATAATGTATAGTTGTATATGTTGTTCTTCCAAATCAAAACTTCTAATTCATTGTCCGATCAACAGTTTCGATCGAGTTGAAATTTAACAGGTAGGTAACGTGGTTCCACACGTGGTTCTTATGCACAAATGATGATTAGGATCAAATGATTATGATGACACTGAGCTATTCTGATGCTGATACCGTTACTGGTTCGGCTTTCAGACAACAAATGTTGCACATCGCCTGCACCTAACCCCTAAGACCTGCTGTGGTTTTCAGGTCAAAAGGTTTCCTAGTAGTACCGTCCGCACTATCCGATTTTATGTAGGTTGCCTTTAGTATATTACATACTAGCATAGATAAAATACATGACTAGGTACCTACTGGATGCACAGAAGAGATAACTAAAGGCTATTGGCGAAATCGCAGTATATTGTAATGTCCCATTTAATTGTGGTCACTTTGCCAAATTACAATCATCGCAAGTTATCCTCGGACAAATATACACACAAACATACATACAAGTGCCGGTTTGTTCCCGTAAACTCTGAGACCTCGCTTCGCTCGGTCAATTAGTTAGGACTAGGGTTGAGCAATATCTATAACACAAAATCTCGGTATTTGTACTCTGGTGATTATGTTGAACTCAAGAAATACGATTATGATTTTATATTATTTCCATTTTAATAGGCAATGGTTATAAAATTGTTTATAGCTTGTATATCATGCCCCTATTCAAGCTGCATGCGTCACCGCAGAGTAAAAAGAAAATGATATCGTAGTTAATAATGGTAACATTGGCAATAAAAAAAAATGGTAATATTCAAGAATTCGCTAGTTTAAGATTTCAGAGAATCTTATCGGCGCCTACATCTGGTGCGGCTAGGATGCTCTATCAGTCGGCCTGTAGGCTCTTTAAAACTAGAGTCACTCTTTAAATTTATTTTGTATATTTTTTTTTCTCTTTCCTCCTAAGAGGATTTTGGCGTCGCACGTCTTATGCATTTGCCAGTGTCAAGTATAGTTATATATATTCAAGTTTTGTTAAATATTATCATACAAGTCATAGTCACAGTCAAAAGCGAGCAAATCAAGTCACGGTCAAGTCCAAGTCATGCCCCAGTATAGTGGTGAAAACTTTACTAGAGCCTTCTATGGAGTTTTGGAAACAACACGAAAATTCACGTTTCACGACATTATACCATTCACCAACACGCGTGCATGTTCAAGAACACTTAACGGGTAAAATTTCACCGTTTTTACACATTAACACTCGAAATAACACAAGTTTTGGAAAATAATAAAATGACGCGACATGATTTCTTCACGTTCCCGCCAAAAAACTCTATTTTGTATTTGTGTGTTAACTATGGGACTGACACAGTCAAATGTGACTCAATGTCCCTAAATAAAAGAAGATTAAAAAAAAAAAAAAAAAAAAAAAGATTTCTTAATATTTCGGACATTTATCTTTTTCTTCTCAAACAAAAAATATGTCTATACACTTAGTTTTATTTTTCCAGCCAATTTGCCGGATGCTCTTACTAGCACAGGTAATTTATATTTTTCCGCCCGTAGACTTCAGACGTAGACGAGAACGGTCAAGACCACAGAAGTAGAGGTAAAAAAATTCCTCTTCTGTGGTCAAGACCCTCCTCCTCTATGTCTGAAGAGTCTGAGTCTACGTCTGAGTTGTAAATTCCAAAAAAAATAAATTTTTGAATCTATTTTTTTTTGAATTTACAAGGAAAAAAAATTGCATAGCTATTTAGATAGCTAATTAGCAAAACACCTTTGATTTGATTTAACATTTCATCATGATGATGCGACTTGACCCGATTACGCAGTTTCAAAATATTTGTCCCACTTTTCGCACGTTGTGCAAAACTAACATTTGTGTAAAAAAAATTACAAGGACAACATTTTTCCATACAAACTATAAATTATTTTTGGGGATTTACTTACGATGTTTTTGTGAAAAATCATTAAACTATTTATCTATGGTATAAGATGTAAGGAAACTGTCTAGGCGAGGTTTTGCGTTATTTCAAAGGCATCCTGTAGGCCTACTTACTTACTGTACTTGAGAAAATCCACTGTGACATATAGACGAACAGTCTGACGGACAGACACCAGTCTCCATTTTCCGTTTTAGTACGGACTTGCGGGAAAGTGAAAATGCCAGAAGAAGTCATGTCACGTTATTGTATTATTTTGCTTCACTTAGATTAAGACCGGGACTTGTTTTAATTTTGAAATATTACAAAACTTGAGACTGACTGGAGACTAAATACACTATGTGTGGTGCCAAAAGAGAATAAAAAAAATTTGTGATTTTCTTCAATTCTGGCGCCACACGTGCACTCCACATTTTAGCTTACATAATCATAAAGAAGCAAAAGTCAATGTAATCCAGTTACACTAGGAGAATCTAATTTTTCGATAAAAGCATTAAAAGCACGTTTATCGATAAGTACTTCCCGCAAATTTAATGGAAGGCCACGAAATTCACTTACAAGATGCAATTATTGTTAGAACATAAAAAGCTAACCAGTTTATTGAAAGATAGATGGACTTTCGGTCAAGTGATTTGTCAGAACTCAAATGACAAAAACATGTAAATATCTGCTGTAAATTTAATCATCATTCATTCATATTCGTAGTTTATAAATGAATACATTTCATTCGATATTTTTAATCGATTTTCTATTGTAAGTTATTCGATTAAGAATAAGTATAAATATTAAATCAATGTTGGTCAATCAGTCTAACGAGGACGAATAACAAGGTAAATATTTATTTATTATTTTTGTGGTAAGTTTTTAGCCCAAACAAAAAAAACAAACGTAACATTTCAGCACCCCCCAGAAAGCTTTACTAAGGTATATATTTTTTTAAGTCGATAGTTTGACACACTCACCTGCTGTTAAGTGACGACATGGTCGAAGATGGTGAGCAGACCTAGCCTGGAATGGGAAGTGGCTTACAAATAAAGCTGCCAAATTTGCTAGGGGTGTGGTCGGACCTGAGGATCCAGTGTTTGTTTACTACGCAAGTGCTCTAAAAACTCCTGACGCTGCTTGAATCATATATATTACAGTAAAGATGTTCACAGGCCTATGATGATGATGATTTTATGGTGATACCTAGGTAAATAGTAACTAGATATCGTGAAAGAAGTTTGCCTGTTCCCACCGTAATGGCTGAACAGATAGGATGGCATTTGGTACGAAGGTAGCTTATAACATGAATGATAACACGTAGGTAGCTACGCTGTTTCACCTCTACGCGAGGCATTATCAGGACGCGCTCACTCTTCGAGCGGAAAGGCGGGAATGAACCAATGAAGTTCATTTCTATAAAGTTTATATTTATTAAGAGGTAACTATGGCACCGTACATCCTATCCTAACAAAATTATAAATTTGAATGTAACTCTGTCTCTCTGCCTCTCTGTCTGGGTGTTTGTCTAGTTTTCACGGCCAAACGGCTAAACGTATCAAGCTGAATTTTTGCATAGATATAGCTTAAGGCTCGGAGACGGACATAGGCTACATTATTTGTAGGTCCCCGCGAAAGAAGTCGCTGGTAACAGCTACTTCCCTATAATCGTATTCCCCTGTTTCCTCTCAGAATAATGACACTACAGAAAATATTTTTTTGCCATAATATTTATATCTATCTATTCCAAGCTCATGTTTTTTTTTTAAAGTACAAGTCTTAAGATTTTAATTATGTTTGAAGATGGACTTCGGCAAAGTAACGCCAGATTCAAACAACTATTCTAAGAGAATACTTAATTTTTCCGTACTATTTTTCTTCTCAAACATATCTTTTAGTACATTTTGATCAGCTGTTCCATACATTTTATCGAGGGAACATTTTTAAGAAACACCAGTTTTTTTCGCGTTTTCATGGTTGGTCCTGTAGTAAAATTTGTTCATAATGGTGAGTATAACAATACTAGAATACTTCATGGCATCTAATCGAACTCCTTGTATTCAAAAAGCTTTTTACCCGACTGCCCAAGAAGGAGGGCAACGCTTTTCGGGTGTATGTAAGTTTATGAGTAGTATTTGTGTATTTCTATATTACCTTCTGTAACCTTACCGGCTTGACCGATTTTGACGACTGAGGCGTCGTCGTATTCCTCTTAACGTCCGGAGTGTCATAGGCTACATTTTGCACTCGGGTATATTCCTTCTTTTTTCATAATTACTTAAAGCATTATTTTTTTCAGAGATGAGTTTAAGAACACATCTACTAGCAACGATACTAGTTTTACAAATATACAGAACACTCGCAGACGACTGTGGAAATTTGCAGCAAGTCAAGTGTAAAATCGAGAAGATTCCGAGTGGAACTTGGCCCCTTTTCGCATATCCCCCTTTCTATCCATATTATTATTATTATTACCCTGTTGCCTATGTGTATCCAGCTTTTTATGTAATAGGATAAATAGTTATTTAGGGATCACTTGAACTATTAAGAACCCGTTTCCCTCACGGCCTTTCTCGTTCGCGCATTGTAACATTTTTGAACATAAAAAAATCACTGAGTGGAAAATAGGAAAAACAAATAGTCAGTCTAAATTAGACTAGCTTTTCCGCACGGCTTCGCTCGCATGGCTATATTATTATTGCGACATCGTATTTCACCACTTTAGGAGATTATTTTAGAAAAATCTTGAGACAAGCTTTTCTTTATTTTTTATGTTACAAAGTTTCACTTTGGGGGTCCATTTTACCCCTTTAGAGATGAAATTTCGCAAAATCAGTTCTCATTATTCACCTAGGCTTAGGGTTTATTTCTATTTATTTACTATTTAATGTTATTTAAGTTACTAAATAAATTTACTTAGACTAATAAAGGAGTATTGTGTTCAAATTTCACATCTCTATCATGAGCGGTTTGGTCTGTGCGTAGATTCCTAGAAAAGGGCTTGTTATTTTATATATACGTATAGATTACAATGGTCATCTTAGAACAACAATACCAATTTTTTTTTAAATTGGAAATAGTTTTGACATAGTCATCTTATAATAACAATGCAAAATTTTATTTTAATATTTTCTATTTTACGAGGAGAATGAATTTGAATTGTCAATCTTTTTTCCCCTCTTCACTAAAACAATAATCCGAAAATTGCTATGAAACATTAGCTGAAATGGTATTTATTCTACAGCTATATTACTGTTTACCTTTTTAAATGCCCCTCAGTGATTTTAATCTTCAAAAATGTTGAAACTGTGGGGAAGGGACTGATAGGCCATCGTAGCTTACATGCTAGCTTAAGGATGTTTCTAGAGTTTGATTTAGCAATAAGGGTTCTGGCCCAGACTAAGAAAACCTTATAACTTGCCATATCAGTTATTATAATTATTATCAGTTATATGTCTATACGAGTATTTAGTGTAGTTTAGATTATAATTGTCACGTCACATAATTTCCATTTTGCACACCCCGTCTTTTACATCTTCTACGATCCTCTCCATCCCAAGGTTGCCTGGAAGAGATCGCTTTCAGCGATAAGGCCGCCATTTGTTACACTAGTTAATTCTTTTATTTTCTGTCCTAGTTATGTACAATTGTACAATCTGGTGTGAACAATAAAGAGTTTATCTATCTATCTATAATTATTTATTTATTTATTTCATTACAACTATTTTTACAGGATAGCACCTAATACAATAGTGTAGTTATGTCAACATTTTAAATATATAACAAATTAGTCCAGAATATTAAATACATGAAATGTCAACTAAATTATACAATTATAAGAAATTACTCCAGAATATTAAATACATGCAATGTCAACTAAATTGTACAATTATTATTATTATATTAAATTATTATAGAGTCAATATTACTTATTATTATGTTCTGTGGTATCAGTCTGTCCACCGTCCCGCAGTCTTTTCGTCCAGTGTCTAAAAGGACTATAATGCTAAAATTGGTACACGCAAGTGCTTAATTATACGCGCCACCAGGAAAAATATCGGAATTTTGTGAAATTCAGCTACCTAACTAATATGGAAGTTGAGATGACTAATTCTAAAAATATTCGAGTCTAAAACGGCTATTTTCGATTCTATTTTGTATGGGTTAATTTTTTATTCGGAAAGAATCTTTAAAAAAATCTTGTAAACTGAAATTATTTCTATAAATAGCCGCTAATAGCTAATAGTAAATATGTAGACTCACAAAACATTTGAAAAATCAGTAAAACGCTGTGGGCTCGGTCAATGGAATTGTTAGTTTATGTTGACCATAGATAAGGAACTCTACCATGAGACTGACGGACACGCACTCGCGTGATTTTAGTTTATATATACTGTGTATAGTTGTAATATTTCCATGCTGTAGTTTTATCCTCATTGGTAGTTTATATTCAGATTTGTCTCTTTTTGTATACAATTTTAGCTGACAACAATACATACATACCGCCACTTGTGGCACTAGCTTAAGTATAAGATAGTTATGTACATGTATTCTTTTTATTTTTGGTACACAATAAAGAGTTTCTATCTATCTACATACATCAAAAATTAAAGAAATTTAAAATGTTTGTTCGTTTTATTATGTTATATGCTACTGAGTGACGATCTCGAAACTTAGAGTCGCACTGCGGGCAATGGTTGCTCGGGGTTTCTTTTCGCGATAAAATCCGGAAAGAGGTTATTCGCCGAACACAGATCACACTAAATACCGCATTACGAGATTCGTTGTTCCTACAAAAAGTCACCAGTTTGAGGCGCGGCGCGGGTCGCGGGAGTGCAACCAAGCGTTCTCATTGGCTATCTCAAGGTTACGCCTACTCGCACCTAACAATCAACCAATCAGAGTAATTTCTTGTAAGTGTATTTAGACTGATCTGTGGTGCGCTTCGAGCGTCCTGAATGCAGAATCTAGGGTGTGATCTGTGTCGCCGAAGAACCATAGTCACCGATAGAAGTTTTGGCGGCAACGTGAAGAAGTCATGTCGCGTCATTGTATTATTTTCTAAAACTTGTGTTATTTTGAGTGTTAATGTGTAAAAATGGTGGATTTTTTATCCATCAAGCGTTTAAGTTTATTCATGAACGTTCTCGTGTCTCGTGAAGTGTTGATGAATAGTATAATTTTGTGACACGTGACTCTTCGTGTTTTTTCCAAAACTCCATAGAAACCTACAATAAAGTCTCCACTACTTTACTGGGCTATGACGTGGACTTGACCGTGACTTACTTTGCTTGACTTAGACTATGATTAACTTGTTTGAAATATTTGACTCCACTTGAAATATTACAATACTTGGCACTGGCTAATTACACAATATGTTCATATGTTCCCTCATAACTTCTAAACTAAGTACTTATCGTAATTTGACAATTCAGGGACCCTATTCGGAGAAATGACATTTTATCTCGGTCACTCTCACTCCCATTAAATTCTAAATTAGAGAGACAGTGACCGAGATAAAATGTCATTTCTCCGAATAGGGTCCCAGGTATCGTTGGAAGCGCCTTGATTGTCTGCTGGTTATATGTAGGCTATGTGGAGTCATATTAAATTGAATAAGGCGCCCTCTAGCGGAGATAGTAATCAACTATAAAATTATTGATGCCGTGATGGGTATCAAATGAGAGAGCTAATTACATTTTAATTAAATATGTATATATATATATATATATCCAGAGGATCTTCCTAGCCATTCAGCGCGGAAACGCTGCGAGTATTTTAGGTACTTTTGGTCAGGGTCCGGTTCGCAGGGGACTTTTAGAGTAGGTTAGGATATCCTATATATATATATATATATTGTATTGTATTATAATATATATATTGCTACCTGTTTTTTTTACAAACACATTGTTAAAAAAATGTTTCACAACCAAAAATGCGCCGTGAAGTAAGGTAAGGACGTAGTCGGGTTTCAATCAATATATATTTTTCAAAAAGAACTACTTTTATTTCACTACCTATATAGTTTTAAAACTTCTGTAAATCTATCTATACATACCTATTCGTCATGTAAAAACGTGAAGGTAAATTTTCACGTGCTTAAAAACAAACACAAGTTTAACTCTGTGCTAGGTAAAGTTAATTAAATTCTTATCATAATTTAATGTAATTTCTCTTTTACTGATAAATCGTGTTTCTGATAGTTTGCACGAGACATAATAATAAGTGCTAGTAATATATTATTCAATACAAAGACAAAGAAAAGTTAATTAACTTTGTAACCTCTAAAGTTCACAATAGATAAAGTAGGCACCTACTTACCTATACCTACGTAACGTTTTTCAAAGTACTCTCATTTCAATTAATAGTACTTTTACTCAAATTACTCAGCTATTTAGTACTAGCTGTTACCCGTCACTTCGTTTGCATGGACCTATAAAAAAAGTAGCCTATGTCCGTCTTGACCCTTAAGCTATATCTATGCAAAAATACAACTTGATCCGTTTAGCCGTTTAGCCGTGATAACGCGGCAAACACCTAGACAGAATAAGAGAGAGACATATAGACAAAGTTATATTCAAAGTTACAACATTAGTTAGGATTAGGACGAACGTACAGTTTGACACATCTAATAATTCCTATCGGCAGTATTCTTTTGCGCAGAAAAGCACAGACCGGTTTCTGACAGCAGCCAAGCCAGTATTGAGTACACGATTCGTACACTGTCACACAAGCGGCCGGCCGGCCGCGATTCCCCCGAAATCGAACGACCAATAACAGCACAAGATTTTAGCGCACGTAGTACTCTACTTTACCATTGGTAGATCGAATTTTCCCGCGCTATTAAAATTGGTC
Source organism: Apocheima hispidaria (assembly GCA_947579745.1). Lineage (NCBI taxonomy): Eukaryota > Metazoa > Arthropoda > Insecta > Lepidoptera > Geometridae > Apocheima > Apocheima hispidaria. The sequence goes on along the minus strand of OX388153.1, from coordinate 13,463,526 downwards.
TACTACGCAGGCGGTCATACAAAAAAAATTGCCTATATCCGACTCCGATCCTTAAGCTATATATAAGCAAAAATTCAGGTCGATCCGTTCTGCTGTTCAGCCGTGAAAACGCAAAAACACCCAGACAGTCTGACAGAGAGTCAGAGCTACTTTCGTGACTCGTTCGTTCGCGTGGACTTACAAAAAAATAAAAAGTACACAACGACCACGACCACAACTGGCGGCCTTATCGCTGAAACCGATATTTTCCAGGCTCCTTGTTGTACTACGGAACCCTAAAAACATGTAATAGTTTTTCAATCATGTTGAATTCATGTTTGAATGATTTTTGGCGAAAAAGCTCATTGTGGTTCTAGCACAACATCATTAAGCATCGCTATCTTTCTTAAAACAAGAGACTAAAACAACTTGAAGGTAAATATACAACAAAGGCTCGGAATGGTTCTATCAATGTAATATCCAGTCTCATCACAATAATGGCTGCATTATTATAAACTAACGGACTACGAACTACAAGTCGGATAGCCTTTTGTAGCCCTCATTGCAAAGTAGCAGGTATGGTAGAAACACAGATGAATAGAACTAGATACCTAGTCTAGGACGAGCCTAGCGCGCAACACATAAGTTTTATAAGACTTATATAAGACGCCGCCCCAAACATTGAACCTCAGTTCCGACCAAGTGCCAGAGCTGTGCGTGCGTGCGTGCAGCTTACAAAATAAGACGGTTGTTTTATTTTCCTGATAACCAACAGTAAACAAAAATGACTATCTGTGCAGTGAAATTGTGTAGAAAGTCATCCGCGCACTCAAACTACAAAAAAGACGGAATAACTTTTCATCGGTAAGTAAAATAATTCAGTTTTACAAGACATAGCAGAGCTCAGCGTATAATGGACACTTCGTCACTTATCCCTTTTCCTCATTGCGGATATCCCATGCAGTTGTCCCTTTCTGGCGAACGCACGTATAAAGTAGTGTTGTGACTCATTAAACAAAACGCAGACTTGCATTTTCGATTTTCACCATACCGTAAAGGGATTCGAACACTGATGAATTCTAAATAACTAAACTGTGCACTCGGGACCTTCTGCTTGGACTAAACTCGACAAGCAACGAAATCACGATAGAATCGACCGGCAGCATCTAGCATGTGCGTGAGACTGTGGTGAGACTAGAGAAAATAACTTGTTAAGAGCATGTCAGGCCATGCTTAGTAAGGTTCCGTAGGTGCGTAGGATGTTTGAAGTTTTAATCCGTTATTACAGCCTAACTCAAAAAGTAGTTATCACATGTTGCCCAAAATAATTTTAAAAGAAAGTTTTTACTAAGATCTATCAACATGGAAGATTACAAGTTTCTGAGATGCATAGTTTAGAAATGGCAGAGGGGGGGGCATTGCAAGCAACTTTGTCGGCCAATATTTCGCAAGCAGTACGTTTGATAAAAAAATTGTATAGGAAACCTTAACATCATTTTAAAAGACCTATTTAATGATACCCCACATGCGGGGTACAGGCTTTTTTTTTATACCCTCTTTACATGTATGACAGCCACCCCATTAATATAAAAGTATGTTTTTTTAATTCTGTCAAAAAATGGTCACCTTACAAATTCCTATTCAACGACACCCAACATGATGGAGTGCAGTGTTTTTTTTTTTTTTTACCCCCCCTTTACATGTATGGGAACTACCCTTATTTAAAAACAAAAGCTTTTTTTTATTTTCCGAAACTGTATGTCTATACTTAGACTATCGTTGTGCAAAATTTCATGCATGTAAGTTTATAACTTTAAAAGTTATAAGGCTGTAAAGGATTCAGACAGACAGACGGACGGACAGACAGACGGACATGACGAACTTATAAGGGTTCCTTGTAGTACTACAAGGAACCCTAAAAATCAGAAGCAGGGCTGGATTTAGGTACGTTGAAAATGATAGCACAAACATTTTAAAAGGATAGTATTTATAAAAAAATATAGTAGGCTTTATTATTTTTAACCTATTTCCAAAAAAAGAAGGAGGTTCTCAAGTAGTAGTTTTTTTTTTATTACTCGGAACTCCGTCGTTTATGAACCGTTTTAAAAAATTATTTGTTAATCCTCAGTGATGCGTATTTCACTAAAATTCGTAAATACGCATCATTGCATTTCATCAATTCCCGTGGCCGTCTGTAGCCTTCTTAATCCTTTGATTATTTTTTTCTTAAACATTCTACTTGAGAACCTTTCCGTTTTTTTGGAAATAGTTTAAAAATAATGAAGCGTAAGTATTATATTTTTTTGTAAATAATATCCTTTTATAATTTTTGTGCTATCGTTTTCAACGTACCTAAATCCAACCCTGGTGATATTGCCGAAAGGGTTCTTTGTTCTTTGACAAAAAGCCGCGGCGCGGTCGCCGAAAGGCGATGCATCTTTTGATGCCGCGCTAGTCTGTGATTCGCGGGGCTCCCGAAGGTTTGCGAGTTTATGATTTTTTTAGTCGCACGCGCTTGCTTGATGCTTCCGGTCGTTACCGTTGCAGTTAAATACTAGGAATTTTACAACAATGTTGCGTCAATAGAAACTAATAGTAGATAATTTTATTATGCAGCGTGTAGGAAATATGATTCTCAGTTTTCAATCCCATCTTGAATTAGATTTACACATCCACAATGACAATACACACTGATTCAGGAAATCCGCGAGTGCACGACACTGAGGAAAAATTAGTACTTTAATGGTGTTGTGTAGTAATGTTATGTTAGTGAGTTGAGATTCGAGTGAGTGCGATTACTACGGCAGAGCGGCAGTCGACCCAAGTGTTCGCCCCATCACTACGGAACGTACTAACTCGGTACAGTAGTGGGCGTAACCTTGATGATAGCCAATGGGAATTATTTGTCACGCTCCGCGCACCCCGTGCTTTCCTCAAACTGTGGTGACTTTTAATCGAACCAAAACCCGCGTGACGAGGTATCTGGTTCATCTGTGGGTAGAAATGAGCACCTTTTAGCGGCTAAGAGCATTTTGCTTATCATAAGTAGATATTCAGACAGAAATACTCGTAGAGTATCTATTAGGTATCTCTGCCTGCGTATTTTAGTCGGTTTTACTTCTTCAATTTTGGCTCCACACAATGTATTTAGCTAGTTTTAAAAAAATGATTTCTTGTGTTTATATTTCACGAAAGTCACAGTGTAAGTAGTGGATACTTTTTTTTAAATTTATTTCTCCATAATTAAACATACATAGCATTTTTTCTGATTCTGCCTAACTGCATATAGCAGCCAACCGCTACAAGTCGCTGTAACTGCTATAAGTCGCGGGCAACCGGTGGATGCAAGTGGCCCGTTGTCGGTCGGTGTGGCGCTCTAAGGGGGAGGCCTATGTTCAGCAGTGGACGTCTTATGGCTGATGATGATGATGATGATGCATAGCAGTTTGTAGGCAGAATGTAACTCTCATTGTGAACATTGTCCTAAGTAGGTACTATGTACGCGTAGTTACTTACGTAAAAAAAAACTAAACTCGCATAAATTCTGGTATGTAAATACCTACTTAAAGAATTTAAAAAAAAACAGAAAAATACATAGGCGCAACATAAATTGATTTCTTAGTTCTGTAATAATTATTCAAGTTCGACAGAGTAGGTACTTAATACTTTGTTTGTAATTGTAAGCTACGTGACGAACATTCTAGACGTCTACGAATATTGCTTCATTGTTGTATGCGAAGTTATTTTGTAAGTTACTAATAAGTTACGAATTTTTCGGAAGTAGTTTTATTGTAAAGACAGTGGTTTTTATTCGTTAAGTGCAAGAGTGCCGGTGAATAGTATAATGTCGTGAAACGTGAATTTTCATGTTGATTCCAAAACACCATAGAAGGCTCTAGTAAAGATTTCACCACTTTACTGGGGCATGACTTGGACTTGACCGTGACTTGCTTTGCTCGCCTTTGACTGTGACTTTGACATGTTTGATAATATATAATAAAACTTGAAAATATATATGTACACTTGACACTGGCAAATGCATAAGACGTGCGACGCCAAAATCATCTTAGGAGAAAAAAAAACGGCAAAGAAAGAGAAATGGATTTTTCGTCCAAGAGAAAACTGGTTCGTTTTTCGTTAAAACTAAAGTTTAAAAAATATGCTCTTATATTCTCTTTGGATGTATTGGTTTTGCCCTTTGCCATTATATTGTTAGAACTTTTGTCAAAACACATTTAGATTGTGGAGTTGTTAAAAGTCACCCCAGTAACTTTTGACGCAATACTTCTCTCTCGAATTTTCAATGCCTGAAAAGTAATTTATATTATTCGCTAATGTGTCGGTTCTACCTCTATAAATTGAGAGGAAAAATGTAAGAGTATTTTTTCTATTGAACGTGGCTTAAAATACTGATGTTGATCGAAGATTTACTCTAACACGAATTTCATGAATACGATTTGTAATGATTTTGTGATGGAACACTTCTACCAAAGAAAAACTTTCTTAAAACTTCCTTAAAAATAACAAGTCAAAACAAATTGAATGCTTTAATACCAACAATTAAGCTTCAATACGTAGGTAATTAAAAGTATGTATAGTAAATTTTCATTTTTTTTTAAATGTTTTGTAATGTAATGTTTAGTTCTTCGTCGAAGAACCAAAGTCGCTGATATAGCTTTCTGAGTGTTCAAGCTGAAGTGGCAATGGGCAGGCCACATCACTCGAGGAACCGATAATAGCCGATGGGGAAGAAAGGTTCTTGAGTGGCGACCACGCACCGGAAGACGCAGGAGGCAACGCAACGCAAGCTAACGTTACCCATAGAGAGAACAGTGTAAACTGTGAACAAAAACGAGTTCTAGATCGTGTGCGGCGATATTTCAAACTGCCTTTTGGCTTGCACATCAAAAACAGTTGTCTTAGTTTGCACTAAGACACGTTAACTTATTCGCGGTGTCGGGCGCGAACACGAACTACCAAACATAGTTATGGTAAGTACTGTGCAAGTGTTCACGTACAAAACGCAGGTGCGGTGGAAGTAGCGGGGGCAATATCTTCATACACACACGAACACACACGCACACACAAACACGCGCGCGCGCGTAAGATTGTTTTCTTTTTATATATATCTATATTTTTTTTTGCTTCTTTGGTTATTTAATGGCATAGTAATAATGTAAATTCTAAATTAATGTTCACTTACCTTAAATTTAACTTTTTTTGTTTTGGCATACTTATGTAGTAAACAGGAGAGGCCACTGGCTCCCGACACACAGTCTATGGCTAGTTGGGGAGACTCAAGGATCAACAATTTAGTTGTAATTTTTGTTATGCCCAAATAAATTTGATTTGATATCAAACGTGTGCAGTTGTTTGTATGGGTTCACGACGAACTAGCGGCGAAAAGAGGAGCCCGCAATTTGCAAAATGTTACCATTACGCATTATGTGGCAATGTATACTTAAATAAATAAATAACGGCAAATTACATGAAGTGAAAACCCGAGAGATGGAATCTAATTGTGGTCAGGTGCGGTTAAGCCATAATTTTCGTTCAATCGCTTCATTGTAACGAGCAACGGCTGATTAGGAAAACAAAATATTTTTTTAATTACTTAACAGATAAAGAAACGTACGTGTATTCCGTTCATGTGAATTCCTTTCTAATAATTTGTACTAATTAAAACATTGCAAATTGAATATTAAACACTAAATTGTGTTATCTAAATTGGTAGAATTTTAATAGTAAAAAAATCCATATAGAAGTTTATTTGGTAGTTATTGCAGTAACATTATTGTCAGGCTCTAGCATTTCAACACGATCTTCATGAAATTATTTTATGTAAGTTTGAACGAGGCTTGCAGTTTTTTTTCAGAATTTTACATCACTCTATTAGGTATTTTTAACCAACTTCCAAAAAAAGAGGTTCTCACTTAGTTTTTTTTTTGTTTGTTTGTTACTTCAGAACTCCGTTATTTATGAACCGAGTTGGAAAAATATTTTTGTATTTGAAAGGAGATACTTCCAGATTGGTCCCATTTTTATCAAAATGCAGTTCTAATAATGGGATCCATGAGGAATTGAGGGAACTCCTCATATGTTATAGACGTACATGTAGCGATTTTGTTACAAGTTAAGCATTTCCATTCAGAAAGTATCTTTTGAAATGAAGTGATGAAGAAGACCGTAGATGGCCACCGGAACTCCTCAGTGATATGTTGTTTACGGTCGGTGCCAAGATAATCTCGATGATGATAGATAGCGACTATGACGAAGCTTTAATTAAATAAATGGTAAATGATGATGAAGTCGTTGTTTTTTTAAATTATATTAATATAAAATGTGTCAAAACTTCTTCAGTTTTCATAGATTTACCTTTTTTTTTTTCGATTAACCTACTTTCCACCACCTGCGGCCCTTCACATGGGTCATTTTCGTTTTCACTTGGTACCTAGTTATAATCGACTATAGTTATATTTCTAACTGCTTTTGGATTCTTAAGACATATATATTGTGCAGGTTCAAGTTCCCATTTGGTTTCAGATCGTTGTGGTCACGCTGTGCATAGTCGTAGTCAACACAATGTTCGTGCGAAAAACCAAAGACGGCGATGATAAAAAAAATCGAGTCTATAATTACCAGTTTCGAGGAAGGACCACGACTGCGAAAAACAGGATTGGTTTGCTCAACGTCGGATTCTGCAAAAACATGCAGGAGACGAAACCCGAGCCATCTATGGATCCTGATGCAAGTATTCAATCCAAGATCAAAAAGTGATCGCCGCGCGCAAAAATAATTAGATTGAACTAATGTTCACCACCACTAAAACTGAAGTGCACTGAAATACACTAGCTTTACAAAACAAAAATGCACTGAAATACACTAGCTTTAAAAAACAGAAGTGCACTGAAATACACTAGCTTTACAAAACAGAAGTGCACTGAAATACACTAGCTTTACAAAACAGAAGTGCACTGAACTACACTGGCTTTACAAAACAGAAGTGCACTGAAATACACTAGCTTTACAAAACAAAAATGCACTGAAATACACTAGCTTTAAAAAACAAAAGTGCACTGAAATACACTAGCTTTACAAAACAGAAGTGCACTGAAATACACTAGCTTTACAAAACAGAAGTGCACTGAACTACACTAGCTTTACAAAACAGAAGTGCACTGAAATACACTAGCTTTACAAAACAGAAGTGCACTGAAATACACTAGCTTTACAAAACAGAAGTGCACTGAAATACACTAGCTTTACAAAACAGAAGTGCACTGAAATACACTAGCTTTACAAAACAGAAGTGCACTGAAATACACTAGCTTTACAAAACAGAAGTGCACTGAAATACACTAGCTTTACAAAACAGAAGTGCACTGAAATACACTAGCTTTACAAAACAGAAGTGCACTGAAATACACTAGCTTTACAAAACAGAAGTGCACTGAACTACACTAGCTTTACAAAACAGAAGTGCACTGAAATACACTAGCTTTACAAAACAGAAGTGCACTGAAATACACTAGCTTTACAAAACAGAAGTGCACTGAAATACACTAGCTTTACAAAACAGAAGTGCACTGAACTACACTATACTAGCATCCCCTATGCCCCAATTTGGTCGTCCTTCGGATTTTGAGTTTTTAACATTAAGTTAAAAAAGACTGACTAAAGGGCGTGACTACTAAAAAAATACGCTATAAGTATATAAAATTATAAATAAAAATAAAAATTAATAAAATTAATAAAATTAATAAAATTAATAAAATTAATAAAATTAATAAAATTAATAAAATTAATAAAATTAATAAAATTAATAAAATTAATAAAATTAATAAAATTAATAAAATTAATAAAATTAATAAAATTAATAAAATTAATAAAATTAATAAAATTAATAAAATTAATAAAAAAATTAATAAAAAATAATAAATTATAAATTATAAAAGAAAAATGTTGCCCACGGTAGAAACTGTACAACCCATTCCAGGGGCGGATTTCCCAATAGGCCGAGTAGGCCCGGGCCTAGGGCGGCAAAATTATGGGGGCGGCTAACTTGATGGTATTTTTTTTTAGTAGTCACGCCCTTAGTCAGTTTTTTTAACACGTCAATGTTAAAAACTCAAAATCCGAAGGACGACCAACTTGGGGCATCCCCTAAAGCTAGTATAGCATTTCTAGCAAATACCACATATTGCTATCGCACTCTCTAATTTGACTAAGAAAGAGAGGTCGGGTCACTGTTTTCTCAGATAAGAGAAAGAGAGATCAGCTGAGTTCAGCAGTGGACGTCTTCTGGCTGATGATGATTATTCATTAAGGCTGGGTTGCACTATAATCCAAGTTTAAATTACTGTTATAGTTAAATTAACTGTAATTTTAACTTTAACAATGTAATTTTGCCAGCATGTGCTATCTGTCATTTTGACCATAGTCAAAATGGTGCAACACATTCTGCGCTTAACGGGAGTTTTAACTGCAGCTATGACATTTAACTATAACAGTAACGTTAACTGGAGCTATGGTGCAACCCAGCCTGCGTGTTCGTGAATGAGCATGAGTGCACTACCAGTATTTACCATGTATAAAGTGGTGAATCGTGTTTTTTCGTCTTGTTTCCAAATCACCGCAGAAGCTTCCAGTAAAGGTAGCTTCCATCACTTTACTGAACCGCGAATTGGACTGGACCGTGAATGAAATTGTTAAGTTAGACTTAGACTTTGACCGTAATTTATTTTATCGTGAAATATTACACTTCACTTGAAATATTACAAAACTTGACACTGGCTACATACCTACACTAATATGAGTTGAGCCAAAATTTCCGAGTTTTTTTTTTTAAAAGCTTTATATTTTGTTTTATTCAGGGTATGTCGTTATGGCCTTGGTGGTACGATGATTGTGAAAAGTTATTGAAGGACGAGTTTGTACTAAACCAGAAAAATAAGTATCTTAAACCTTTGCATAGTTTCATTTCAAATATGAAGACACAGAAGAATAAAACTATTCTTGTAGACGAAATAACAGATATGATGAAGAAAATTGAAGATTATAAAAATAATAAGCCTTTGTAAATATTCTCTTATGATTCTGACATCTTAAGGATTCGGATTTTTGGATTCCTCAGTAAATCGGAACCCTTAAAGTTTCACCGTGCCGTTCGTCTGCATGTCACGACCTCTTTATTTAGCGACTGTAAGCTATTAACAAATAAAATAAATAAATATAAATAAAAAGTTAACTAATAGCACTGAAATTTGATACACCTATTAGAAAATTATCTATTCTAGTGCTTTTTTTCTCTTTCGTGTTTTTTTTTTAATATTTCCTCTCTGTAACTGTATACTAAAAAAAAAAAAAACGAGGAGTTCGCTCCGCTCGCAGTGTAAGGCGGGCAAGAAAGGCTTGGTCCCGTACTGACGTCCTCATTTCGACTATTGTTAGGTTACCAATGCTGCGAGATCGTGAACCTAATCGCACCGTGATACGATCCGCGGTCGCGCAGCGCCGGCAGCTGAACCTCAAAATCATCGCAATAATTAATCCAGTACGGGCCCAGGTTTTGGGTATATGCTGTAAACTATTACCTATTCTGTGGCCGGGTTAGGTGCAAACTTAGTAAACAAGTAGTACCTGTAGTTTATTGATAGATTGAAGTGTTTGTTTATAGATTGAATTGCAATGTAATGAAGTAAGTACCCAGAGATAAGGCCGATTTATCGTTTTCATTATGCCGTGTATCTGTAGGGTTATTTTTAATTATGGGCTTATTATTGGATTGCATTATCATTAATATCTCAATGTTGTTACTGGAATAAACATCTGACTAAGGCTTCATGAAACTAAGGTCCAGCGTGTCTACTGAAGTATTAAGGTTTTAATACCTAGGTACTTTGTACATAAATCTACACAAATATATAAAAATACTAGCTTCTGCCCGCGACTCCGCTCGCGTTTTTCTGGAAAACACTAATCCATTGAGTTACTATGGAGGTACATTTTATAGGGATAAAAGTAGCTTATGTGTTAATCCATGCCACAAGATACCCCAAAACCAACTTTCATCAAAATATGTACAGCCGTTAAAAAGCTAAGAAGAAACATACATTATCACCAAAATTATAAATAACTTTTTTGATACCAACGGGAGCTGATTTTGAAAACTGTGGTTGTTTTATTTTTCTTGTAGAGAATCCATTCAAGTTTGGTATCAATCGAACCAGAGAAAAAATAGTTTCATACAAACTTTAACACTTCATTTCATCCCCTTAAGGGTTGATTTTCGAAAAATCCTTTCTTAGTGTGCGTTTACACCCCTCAATAAACATATCCTCCAAATTTCAAGTCTCTGCGTCCAGTGGTTTAGGCTGTACGTTGTCTATAGGTCAGTCAGTCAGTCAGTCAGGACAAAGCCTTTTATAGGTATAGATAACTTGCATTTTTATGGTTATCATGCATTTTTTAGTCACTTTTGCCGCGGGATGAGCCAAGGATAGCACTTGGAGCTAAGTTTAAATGATTACAGTTAAATGAAAAGCCTTCTTTTTTGTAAATACAAGAGTTAAGCTAAGCATAAACTGTTACCGAATATTAGAAACAGTACAAAGTACCTAAAAACTTGTTTTCAAAACAATTGGGCTATTTCCTTCAATACGTTGTGGTATTGAAAACGTGCGCCGCGCTGGTGGCGTTTACGAAATAATCATGGAATTTCATCTAATTGTGAGTGGTTTATAAGTATAGTATAGGTATAAGACTTGTGGTGTAGATACATAAAAAGATAAAAATTAAAATACATACATAAACCTAATTTAAAGCAATTTTCATGTTATTATTTCTTATTTTGGCGAAGGAGGAGAACTCGAAAAAGTTTCTTTTTTCTTTCTTCTCGAACGCGGTTTTAACAACCCGATGTAATATGTAATGTATAAAATCAATTACTCGTAGAAAACTACACCAACCTTAAATGATATACGCCATAGGGTAGGTATATTTATTTATCAAGGCGAGCGAAGCTGTGGGCAAAAACTAGTCTACGAATAATTGGATTATGCATTTTTTCTAGAAATAAAGGAATGGAGGGTTCTGTGATAAAATTTATATTATCATAAATAGATCAGTTAATTATTATTAAAATGTGATTTCTATAGATTCTTTCTCGCAAATAAATTGGTTTCAGATACTAATATCTCTACAAATAATGAACGTCATTTCAAAAAAGTACTTATCGTCATCAGACGAAAGCATAGAAAACTTATTGTACTTTAAAGACTGCCAGAAGGATAAAAACCACGGACCTCCGTCTACTCCCCAACCATTCAATAGACTTCTTGCTCCACCCAAGCCCAAAGCGATGGACTGTCCATTTCCCAAGATGTGCTGCTCAATAACTTGTAACGGAGGGAACGACTGTAGCTCCCCAACTTCTTTTCTCGGTCCGCAAGGTTCAACGGGAGCAGAACAAGTCTTCCCGCCTATCAGGCCACTCAGTGCACCCGTAAAACCGCAAGTCCAGCCAGCTCTGCCCAGAGCTAAGAAGAAGAAAGTCAAGCAGCCGATGAGGATGCAAATACCGCCAATGATGGATGGCCGACGAGATTTTGGCTTTACGAAAGACCGGATCAAAAGCCTGATCAACCAAGATGATGACATCAGGAAGATATTGAAAGACCTGGTCAGGGTAACGATGCAGAAAGTTGATTTGGTGGATATGATCAGTACGAGAAAACAAGGCGAGGGTGTTTCTTCACCACGAGCTATCCCGAAGTTCAGTGCGAATGATGATGAGGACGACGAGGATTTGGAGTAAAGTGAAAGGAAAATAACCTCAAGAGATACTCCTTCATTTACTTCTTTGGACAACTGGCGACGTGAATAAGGGTTTTACGTATTCAAGTAAACGAATTTTAAGTAGGATTAGGTGATCAAATAAATTTTATGTGCAGTTATATTCTTTTATATTCTTTTACTAAAGCAATCGTAAAGCTACTTAGGTATATACAGTATATATGTTTAGCCTTACATAACCTGCGTAGCTAAAAGTTTTTTTCTTTTCTGTGTGCGTAGCCTTCAACATTTGTATACACCTTAAACGTAGGGCGTGTGCGAATAAACCATGCTTGACAAAATAATAACTGCAGAGTAGACAGAGAAAGGGAGAGAGAACGAGAGAGAAAGAGAGAGTATATTCCGTATTATTTAAATTTTTCTCGAACTGCTAATGCTGCGTAAAATGCTTTGAGTAGATTCTAGGATTTTAGAGCATAAAAACTGATAAGAACAAACACATCTTTCTTTTATAAATAATTTCATTTATAATTTCGAACTTATATTACCTACTGATTTTAGGTGCACGTAAATTTTTGTAATTTTTTAATGATGCGTAACGCGGAACGGACTCGTTAGCCAAATTAAAAATGTAAACGAAAACAGACTAATTCATAGACAAAGACATTCACCGCTTGAGAGTCGATTTAAATGTTAAATCTAGATATAGGCGTGTTGGGTTTATAGGGGCATATATAAGGGAATATTTTTATAGTTTCTAGCGAGTTACGTAACTGAAGTTTTGCAAAGCGACCACAATTCAAAGGGACATTACGATGTTCTGCGGTGTCGTCTCTAGTAGGTGGTACATAATAGCCCAATGTTTCAAACTTTGGTTCATCATCAGTCGATGTTAAACCCACGCCCGTAAGTATTCTAGAAATGAAATGCCAAGTAAATATAGAAACATAAATCAACACTCAACATCTAAAGCTCTCGCATTTGATTATCAAACTTTGCAATCTAATTCCTGCGTGAGATCCGTCCAAACGTAGCCAGGGGAAAAATCGCCCAACTTTTTGTCCAACAATTATCCTACATTAGCCGGAACTCAGTCCCTTGACGTATGCAAATGGTGCAAATGAAAATTTACATACATCTCGAACGAGCCTCTGAGAGGGTCCTCGGGGAGTCCTCAGGAAGCGGTTCGTTTGAGACCATAGACTAAAATAGTGGTTGTCGTAATTTTGTTTAAAGTATCATTTTGGTATATATAACTTTATATAATAACCTTTTATGACTTTCAATGAGTTGTCAGAGGTTTCCGGTCGGCCTAATAACTTAATTTGATTTACATTTTACTCGACTGCCCAATAACGAGTTGTGTTGTTCACAACAACAAAAAATGTTTTTGGGTGTGTGTAAATAGTTGTATTTATATATGTTATGTGCTCCTTTTATTGCCTCTTGCACAGAAAAAATCTAGAAGTATTTTTTTTCTCTTCTTTGGCTTCTTATAGTCTTAACTGTATCTTGACGAGTAGATGTCCTTGGATTCCTCTTTATGTACGGAATGTCATCCTAACGAATATTACAAACAAAGACATTTTATAAGGAGAATTCTGTGATTACAAATTAGACTCTGTCTATCTGTCTCTGACTCTCTGTCTGGGTGTTTGTCTCGTTATCACAGCTAAAAGGCTGAACGGATCAAGCTGATGCTTAGATATAGCTTAAGGGTCGGAGACAGACATAGGCTACTTTTTTTTGTAGGTCCACGCGAAAGTAGTCGTGGGTAACAGCTAGTTTATAATATACTAGCTGATGCCCGCGACTTCGTACGCAATGAAGCCCGAAGTCACGGGTAACAGCTAGTGGGCTACATTTGCAGTCACAATGCACATACTAGTCATGGTCCCATTAGGACCATTAACTCGATTTCCCAAAATATTTAATTATTCTATTAACCCTTTCTTAATATATGTACTTTTTTTTTGGTACATGGGAAACAAGTTAAGTTTACAATGCATTTATAGAAAACTAGCTAGCCCGCGGTTTCTCCAGCGTGGAAAATACCACACATTTAAAAAAAAATGCTGCCTATGTCACTTCGCTTAAGCTTCATTTCAAATTCAGGTCGATCTGTTCAGAATATAATACCGCTCGAATGATTTTTTGAAAACGACCTCTGCGCTTATGTATTCCTGGTATAAATTATTTCATAATATCAGTCCTACCAAAATTGCAAAATTCCATACATTTCTCCGAAAATAAGTTTTTTTTTTCAGGGATAAAAAGTAAACTATTTGCTATTCCAGACTAAAGGCAAATTTGATACAAACAAACATGAGTGACAAACATCCATCCATCCTAACTGTCGCTTTTGTTAAGTAGTTAGATAAACGTATATTTACCTCGATTATCTTATGCGCAATGAATCCAAATATAGATCAATCCAAAACAATTAATGGAATGTTTGTTCGAGTCTTAAAAAAAAAACTCTTGGAAAAATATGCTATCTATGAAGCACGTTCGTTTAGCGATTCAAATTTCTTTTTCCAATGTGTTTTTCCTCTGATTGGTATTGTTTATTATTGTCATTTATTGTCTAGTTTTTTTCATAGAATACTTAGCATAGTCTAGTTGGTGTTCAACCATCTCTCTGCCTTTTGCGCAGCAGATCCTGGGTACGATTCCTAGCCAAATACCGAAGGGCAATACGAAAAAAAAAAACGTAAAATTGCCCGTCAATGTTTCCAGCGTAATTACTGGGCTTCAAAAGATTTAACATCTAATATCTCAGGGTGACGAGCGCAGTGCATTGCCGTTCATGAACTGTTGAAGTCCAAAATTCTGCTTGGCACTGAACTGTTATGGGCAAGTGTGAAGTTTAACATCAGGTAAGCGCCTTGCTTGTCTCGTCACCAGCTGCATAAAAAAAAAAACATTTGTATCGACTTAGCCGTGCTATTTGTGTATGCGCTCAAAAAGTTATCAACGCATTACACCAACGTGGTATGGTACCTACAGCGAGTGTTTGTAAACGTTTGTCGAATGTAGAGCCTCCATGAGGCTAATTTTATTTTGGGTTTTTGGCTAGAGATTTAAAAAAAAAGTCAACCTCAGCTTAAGGCATCGACCGTCTATATACAACTATACCCATACTAAAAGATATACCTACGGGTGTTCTCGTGTCCGGCCCACAATGGTGCTACTCCCGTGCTCATTCTGAACAACGTTTACTATAGGACCAAACCTGAAATTTAGAAGAAGAAAAAACCCAGCTGTTCCATACATTTCGTTGAGTGTGAATGATATATGGACAGCGTTTATTTTTTCTCGATTTCAGGTTTTGTCCTAGGGATGTTAGGCAATTGCTGGTCTGCGTTAAATTATGCGTTCTGTCAGATAAAGGCCAACATTCTGGTCGTGAGTCGAAACAACCAGTAGCTCTGATAGTGCAAAAATTGTTCTTATTATTGGTAAATAATAATATGTTGATATGGTAACCCTGTAAGCGCGGACGAAACTTAGTTGTAACTTACAAATCCCTTAGCAAAATACTCGACTACACCTACACCTCCATTTGCATAAGTTATGGAAACTTTTGAACTTATGTTAACTTTGGTACTGATTAATAAGAATTTATGCTTTGTTATAAGATTCAGGTCCTAAGAGAGATAGTCGAGACGGATGTGTTTGTGGGTACAGCTTAATTAATTTGTCCGTCTAGTTCTTATAAGTTTGAAATTAAATAAAAGACAGGCGATACAGTGACTACAGGAAAATCGGCTACATTGAAATCAAGAATTTTCTAATATAGCGGATGGGCCACAAAGTATTGTTTGTGTGCCATGTTTTGTATCCAAGCCAAACTAGTATGGTAGTTGTCAAGTGTCAAGTGTTTTGTGTTCGCGCTCCAACTACTGTACTAAGTAACTGTGTACTAAAAGTCAAACTATATTTAAAACACGAATTTGCGCGTTTGCTACGAAATGGCTACGAAATTCGTAGACGGGACAGAGTTATGTTTGAAAAGCAAACATCTACGATGACCTTGATGACACAGATTAAGGAATACTCACTATCAGTACAGAGAATCGATACCTTGAATGAAACTACGCAAAAATGTTGAAAACATTCTTCGTTGTTATGCCGTGCGGTTCTATCCGCGGTTTTCCACATGACCCAAACAAATATTTGGCAAAAAAAAGACAACATCATAAACAAAATCAACAAAAATCATAAACAAATATTTGGCATTTCTGTCAACCACGCGACCTATCTGATACCATGACCCATACCTAGCATATTACGTTATTAAACAAAGGTTTTTCAGTTTCCTCTCAAATTTCTAAATGACTACCCTTAGTCCGTCCCCATGATGCGTATTTGGAATCTCTCATTCTCTAATCTGATGTTTAGCTTCACGCTTGCCCATAACAGTTCATTGCCCCCCAGAATTTTGAACCTCAAAACCATGCGCGGCAATGTACTGCGCTCGTCACCCTGAGATATTAGATGTTAAATCTCTGTGTGGTCAGTAATTACGCTGGAAACATTCCCCTTCAATCCGGAACACAGTTATGTTTGCACACTATTGCTCGGCGGTTGAATAACTGGCAAAGGAGTGGTATTTCCCTAGGCGGACTCTGCAAAAGAACCACTACAAAAAAAGTATTGTTGTTGTGGAAGTCTATTTTTTGTTTTGTGTTATTTTGTGTATTATAAATAACGCTAATAAAATAGTATGGATAAAAAAAAACTATTAGCTGACTAGCCTTGTGGCTCAGTGGGTGGATTTCCGCGTTCTGAGCTTTAGGTAGCGGGTTCCCACCTAGGACAAACATTTGTCTGATGAGCATGGATGTTTGTTCTCTGTCCGGGTTTTTCTTTGTATGCTATGTATATGTATGGTTCCCATAGTACAAAGTTGCTTAGTTTAAGGCTAGATGGTGCTGTGTGTGAAAAACGTCTACCAATATTCTACAAATAGGGGGTCAAGATTTTTCGGTACCTACATTTACATTTTAGGTAGGTAACTAACAAAAACCAAAAGTCACTACGCATAGTCTGTTGCTTAGGTGATAAAGCACGGAATTAATCATCACTATGCCTGCAATTAAGCCTCTCCGAAGTGGATCCTACTCC
Organism: Apocheima hispidaria; assembly: GCA_947579745.1. Classification (NCBI taxonomy): domain Eukaryota; kingdom Metazoa; phylum Arthropoda; class Insecta; order Lepidoptera; family Geometridae; genus Apocheima; species Apocheima hispidaria. The sequence goes on along the minus strand of OX388153.1, from coordinate 13,446,624 downwards.
ATTAGAGGGCAGAAACAACAATCAACTGATTGCATGTTTAATAACTTCACACTACTACAGCGTCAACTTACGTCGGGAACGAGACAGAAATAGATGGGAGTATCGCTGTTTCCTTCTCCCGTTATTCAGTTTTCAAATCTGAGTTGCGAGTGGTCGGCGAACGTAGGGCGGGCTGGCATAGAGTGGGGAAAGGCGTAGAGGCGACACTTTTGCTAACTTTTGAGTAAATATTTGGCCGAAGGTTATGAAATGGTAAAGGTTAGTATTAGATGAGGTGAATTTATTAGCTTAATATTAAAAATTTTGTTTTACATCTTAGCCTTTTAAAATCAATTAATAAAAAGGATAAATCCAAGGATAGCGGACCATCCCACAAGAAGACGTGTAGGCTACTCTTAGATATAATACATAGTTACATTCATACACATAATTATATTTACTAACGTATGTCAACTAATAATAATATTTATTTACTAGCCTACATAAAAACATAAGAAATTAAAACATTGATATGTACAAAATATACTATCTGTTATATTTATATACATAAATAGCTCAATAAAATAAACTAAACAAATACTAATAACTATTTCACTACATATCAAAAGTACATAAATATAACAGATAGTATATTTTGTATATATCAATGTTTTAATTTCTTATGGTTTTGACGTAATGTCGTGGCTCAAAAATCTCTGTAGGTACTTGGTTCTAATTGAGCACAAGATCCCTATTCCGCCCAGTTGTTTCGAAAGTCCAAATAGTCCTCATGACAGCCGAACTCCCGTAGAAAATGGCGCTATTGTACCGTAATTAACTATCTCGGGCTCCGCTTACCACCAGGATCTATCAGGAAGTCGAAACTAGACTGTCAAGGACATTTAATAAAAAAGAAGAAGCAGAAAGCAAGCTATTGAATGAAAAGCAACACCGATTATCTATTATATTATTTGCGCTAAATTTCCTAATGAGAGTAGTTTACAGCCACTAAACTTGAGTTCACGAAATTTTTATTAATAAGAATACATTTATTATGCGTACATATATTTTGTTACAAGATATGATGTTACAATCTAGGGTAATGCTGTAAATATTACAAAATATTACGGTGTAAGTGCGTATATTACTGTTAATATTACAAGTGCTAAGATGGGTCTGGTTTAGGCTGTGCGTTGATTGTAAGTCAACGACACGACAGTTTTAAATGTTTTGATAAAAATTTGTTATTTTTCAATTAAACAAGTAATATAATTATTTTAAACCAACTACAATTTGTAGCCTATGTCACTCCGGACGTAAAGAGGAATCCAACGACACCTCATTCATTAAAATCGGTCAAGCCGTTTAGGATACAGGAGGTACTATAAGAAGACACTGACACACATACTTAAATACATCCTAAAACAATTACCCTTCTTGTTGGGCATTCCGGTAAAAAGGTAAGTAACGATAGTTACTTACATATTATATGGTGTTCTTTTCTCACTCTCGAAAAGTGCACAATGACCCCCGATTTGTACATATAACGGCATAATACGCCTACGTCATATCCACCTACACGAGTCCTTGTACGTTTAGCCCCATCTGGCGCGTCTGCCGCGCTCGTAGGTCTACGGGCAGCGTTTAAAAGCGAGCGCGTATGCCGCCCAAGCGCATTCGACCGCCGAACCTTCACGCCGTTATTCCAAAACTGGGTTGTAATAGTAACTATCGAAGATAGAAAAGTTTCAAGTGTTTGGGATTAGTCCGATTTACTGGTGAGTATATAAATTTAAAAAAAAATTGGTAAGTAGTTTTTAATAATCTTTTTTATTTTCAAGACTTTTATTGAAAAATATTTTGGTAAGCAATATTTCCATAAATAAGTTAAAAACATCATTTAAAATTTTACTTAAGATTAAAAAAACTAATATTTTTACAATTGTTTGTTAGTTGTTATAAAAACAACTTCTCAATTATATATATTTTTAGTTTAATCACTTAAATATCTGTATTGCAAGTTAAGCATACATTTTACTTGAATCATTTAAATAAGCACTGCTTCAGACTTTCGCGGTTGTTAACTAAATTTAATTTTTGAGTTATTTTATGTTTTTGTGTTAAATCGTGGTAAATATCCCGTGAGTAGGTACTAATTTAAATACAGTTGTAATAACTGAAAAGTTTTAGTTTTAATATTTAAATAACTGTTCTAATAACGGCCATAATAAAAGATAGCTACATTTTATCTTAGATAACTTACTAAAAGTTTCCGGAAATTTAATTTGGTACTTAGTTATTTATTTTGAAAACTTAATTTTCTCGAATTTAAATTAACTAATATCTCACTGATTCATAATTCCACTCAATTCATACTAAAACAACATGTGCAGTGTTATTAAATTATTTAAATTTGCTAATTATATTTGTAATAAATAACGTTATAAGGATATATATAAAATATATCTTAGTAATTTGACTGATTAACAACCTAGATATTATTTACATAGCGTGTAGCGTCAATTATCCAATAGAATAAAATTAAATAGAAGTACTACAAAATGACACAATTAACCTGATACAACAAGTAAGTACAACATAACCAATATAATTCCAACTATTATTTGTCCTTTTGAGCAACCAAATCGAAAATTGATAGAATACAAACAAAGCCAACAAGGCTTTGTCATAATACGTTAATTCCTGTTTAGTGAAGGTAAGTAAAAATATTATTTTGTATCTATGGATCCCCAAAGGGGTTTCCTGTTCCTCGCTTTTAAAAATAGATCTACTTTAAAATATTTGTTTCGCGGGAATATCATTCAACTTGACAATTCGTCGCCTGAGTGCTTACCTTATGTCGAGTGCTTATTCTATCTACCAAGCTTACCGAAAATTATATTTAAATGCCGAATCATTAAGGATTCAATTTCGGTTCTATTAATATAAGATTTGTGGAATGTAATACAGTTTTTTTTTAATTCATGACAAACACATAAGTACATAAAAGAGAAAAGGAAATGAATTTAATTTTATTCTGTCTTTTCACAAAGCACCGCAATAAAATTTCCTTGCTTGAGTGTTCTATGTCCATAGTTTCTTATATTTCAAACTTCGTAACAAAGATTGAGTGCTTGTGTGTTCTATTTCAACTTCGCTGACCAATCAGAGCCCGGGATGAAGCTGCAACACCGTTTCCGAAATTTTGTTTGATTTGTTATTATTCTAAGTCATCATCATCATCATCATCTCAGCCATTGGACGTCCACTGCTGGACATAGGCCTCCCCCTTAGATTTCCACGAAGAGCGGATAAAAGCGGCTCGCATTCTTAGTAAGGTCGCGGAATTAACTTCGAAGCAGCAAAAAATATTTAAAATTTTGCTTAAAATGTCATGATATTTTAAATTTTTGTCGTGATATACTGAAAAATTTCCAGTACAACATTTAAAAATGCCAGCAATATAAGTAACGCCCGAAAAGCGATCCTTAATAAAATAGCAATCTAGCCACACGCAGGCTAATAAGTAATTTAAATCTAGACTAAACTTCTAGGTATAAAAATACATACATCGCAAATTAGTGTGATTTATTGGCGTACAAAAATTTTCCACTCAGACATACACATCATAAGTTATAACTTCTGTATAAAAAACTTTAACACGTAAGTGATAGCAAAATTTATGAAAAATGCCACAGCGCCCCCTAGCGAGCGTAAATAGAAACAAAAAATTTCATACATTTCATCTAATTCATATTCGTCTATGCTAATGATACGATCATAAAGTATTTTTTGCTAATAGTTAAGTTAGGAGTAAAGAAGTACCTTATGCAGTACTGTAAATCAAGCTTCGCCTTATCCTTTCCAGCAAGTCAGCAACAAGATCAATTCTAGATGGTCGTTTCTTATCGTTAAGATGTCACTAGAGCTAAGAATCTTTCCTTCCAAGTCCGCAGGCTATAAACATTGAGCTATGTACTGCTATGCTAGATAAGAAGTGACACCGCATTACGTTGCGATGTTCCATTAAATTGTGGTCACTTTGCTAAACGTCACTCAGTCAGTCGCTATATAGAGCTCACTTTATGATCACGCTTTTTTTTGTATTTTTGTATAAATATGGTGAAAAGTTGGTGTGAACAATAGAGTTTTCTTGGCTGAACGAATCTTGATAAAATTTGATAAGGAGTTACTGTATATGACAAAGACTGACACAGGATACTTTTTTTATGTCCACGCGAATGAAGTCGCGGTTAACAACTAGTTACAATATATTGCTGTGTCGCCTCTAGTACCTAGTACATAGCTCAATGGTTGGAACCAATGCTTTGTTATGGTGCTTTGCAACTGGGCCAATGTTTTGTTGCATTGCTCTTTGTCGCGTTGCTACTGATCTTTCACTATCATAAACGCTTCTCGGATCGCAACTACTACAGTACTGGTAACAGTAAATTTAAATATTGGCTGTCACATAAATTCGGAATTATCAAAGTAGTTGACCGAGCAAAACGGAAGGTCTCGAGAGTCTTCGGGAACAATTCAGCATTTGTATGCTAAGTTTGTATATTTGTGTGTATGTATATTTGTCCGACGATATCTTGTGAACGGTTGACCCGATCTTCCTGGAATTTTGTAGGCAAGTAGTTCATTTCAACACAATTTTTAAGTTCGAATAAGCAGAAGAACGAGCCCGAGCTCTCAATTCGTCAGTTGTCTCAGTTTCACTTGAAATATTACAATTTTGTTAATTTTGCTGACTTTACTTGTTGAATATATATAAAAAAAAATGAAACCTAACCAAATATAAAAAAAAAAAAAAAACTGTTTATTACTAAGAGTATTACAAAAAAAAACCACAATCTTGCTTAGTCAAATCTTATAATTAAAGATTGTGTACTAGGCAATCTTATAGGAAGTCCTTTGATCTAATTTTCTCATAACGCGCAACTACTGTTAAACGGAAACAGTAAATTAGTCTCCCCACTTTACCTCTCTAGCGGTTGATTTTCGAAAAATCCTGAGACCTTTCTTTTTTATGCTTAGTACACAAACCGAGTTTCATTGGCTGAGCATGAAAAAATATTTAGTTCCATAGGAGCTTCGGGAGTTCATTTTGCCCCTTTAGAGGTGTAATTTCACAAAATCCGTACTTATTGTCCACCTAAGAAGACCCAACCGTACCTTGAAGAGTATATTGGGACCAAATTTCGAGTCTTTATCAAGCGGTTTGGTCTGTGGGCTAACTCCTAGAAAAGGGCTTTAAGGCGAGGACGGATCGTGATTTGAAATGAGTATTGTACTCGCTCAAAGTTGTCCGGTTTAAAGTTGAAAATCGCATATCATACTTGATCAGAAAGCGGTAAATTGTAGTTTTTCATTGCTTTTTTGCCGATTATCGGAAATATACAAATCAAATAAAAAAACTACCTGGTTCGCCGTATAAACCACTAGCCTGGATATTTAATTTGTAAAATTTGTAGCTCCGCAGAAAATTCAGAACATTTTTTTCAGAAGGGGGTCATTTAGCGATTTTTTATTTTGAAACTAAGACAGATTTTCGAAATTTTATTCGGTTAAACGTAATTTCAGTTTTATTTTCTATCTGCAGTTTATTAAGTAATCTCGTCACTTCGAACAAAGCGCTGAAAAATTATGCTTTTCGTTTTTTTGCGACTGGACCTCGCCTTAAAAAAAAAAGCTTTAAAAAGTTCTGTGATTAGCAGGCAAACAACTATGCTGTGTACTTCACAGAATAGAATAATATAGTAGGAGAAAAAAAACTTACGCGTTTAACTTGTTTACCCAAGCCAAAATTACCCTTTGTTCTAAGTAGGTAGTAAGCTTCGTTCCTATTTACCTTGTTTGAAGTTAGAAGACAGCCAAAATGATGAATGGCCCCATTTTCTAATTGGTTAATAGATAACTTGGGTGGTTACAATACCCGCTTCAAATTAGAGAACTTAGTTATGGATGAACAATCGGGCACTTAGTCTTAGTGTACATTCTGTCTCCTCCACACACGAGTACTCGCATATTATATCTTGACAGCCACTTTACTGAATTTGCTCATATTAAAAAATCTTGTTTAAAATCAAGTACTGAATGTTTACGCCAAATATTACCAAAATCGGACGTTGTATGGTGCCGCACCAAATTTCCCCCCTATTTGGAAGAAATACTCCTTCAATCAAAAATCGCCAAATCGCCGACGACTAAAAATTTCTACAAAGTTGTAGAACCTGTATACCAAGTTTCGTCAAAATTGGTTGAAAAATACAACCTGTACGCGAGTGTCAACATACGGACCGATGAAAGCAAATTTTGCCTGTTAAAACTGAGACCTTTCGTTCGTTTCGCTCACTTGGTCAATAAAATTTTCAAATTCAAATTCAATTTGCCACACTAAACTCTGAGTTCCTTGTTTTGCTCGGTGAACTACAAACAAATGGCTTACATTTATTAAGTAACTCAATTTCCCGTTTTGGAGTTATAATGCTGCACAGAATATGTAATATACGACATATTTTTAAGTAAGTTTACTTATTACTTGTTTCTGTGTACTTGCGTATCTGTGTCTTGGTTGGTTGTAATAATAGAAATGGTCTTTTTGGATGAATAAATAAATATTTGATTTGATTTGATTTGAAAATGTTTTATTTTTATTTTTATGAAACTTGGTGACGAGGCGAGCAAGTCGCTCACCTGATGTTAAGCTTCACGCCTGCCCATAACAAATCAGTGAATCCATCCTTCCAGAATTTTGAACTTCAACAGTTCAAAACCACGAGCGGCACTGCACTGTGCTCGTCACCATGAGATATTAGGTGTTAAATCTCTTTATGCCAAGTAATTACGCTGGAAACATTGCCCTTCAATCCGGAACACAGTACAAGCAGTAGCTTGGCGGTTGAATAACTGGCAAAGGTGTGGTACTTCCCCAGGTGGACTCTGCAGAAGACCCCTACCATTAATAAAGGGAATGTATTTTAAGGTAATAGAAAACAGATTATAAGACTAATTTAATAAGCCCCAACGAATTATGATATAATATAATTCGTTGTAAACAGCTGCCAGCAGGATTCGTGCTCAAAATGCTGGTCGAATTAGCGCGTTGAATTAATAATCTATTCTATACTAATCCTTTGAGCAAAGTAGAAGAAATGGCCAATTTAAATATGCTTACTAAGTTTCATCATCGTATTCATTCGGGTCGGTCGGTAATTTAAATACACGTACGAAAAACAACGATGCCCGGGAAACAGTTAATGTAAGATATTTTTAATTCAGTCCATACATACCAATATTCATAATTGTGTGTTAGCATAGTTAGAAAAACGGAGGTAAAAAAAAGAAAGAAAGGGGAAAATTAACGATCGGCATTTTCAATTTTACGCAATAAAAAATTGCTGGAAACATTGCGTGGCGCGCCCCTTCGACATTTTTCTCGAAGTTTGCACGCACCCAAAGCTTTTTCGACGCAACCCTAGCTAGTGAAGAATCCAACCACGTTTTAGAGTATCCACGAATCCATAAAGTAGGTTTCTGATCCGAAAAACACACGAGAGAAGTGGTGTGTAATAGTAGATTGTACAACTAGTGCATAAAACGATCCATTTTAGGCTAGAGGTTTATCAGCCCGAGCTGAAGGCGAGGACGGATATTTAAGTCCAGGGTAAAACTCGGCATTTCACTTTAATTGCGAGGAAATAAAACAGTGATGTTGTAAGTAATATCTCTTTAATTAAAATATTACTTAATTTAAAAACAGAGATGGGCAATAATTAAAAAGATCACAACGTTGCGCATCTCTAAAAACGGCTCTCATAGTACCCACGGCTTGCAACCACGGTTGTCGGTTCTTTAGTTCGCAACGGGATTGGGGTTCGGGAAAATGCAGCTGATAATCTGGTAAAAAAAAGTTTTATTAGCACAGAAGAAGTGCATTCGTGCTATATAAGGTATGATGAAGTGCATTGAATCCTGTAGACCTGCTTTTATGTCTCAATAACTCCTAACAGTGCCATGTATTTATATTTTCGAGGTGGCTAAATTTGTGAAAAGCGACCCATCAGTGTTCACTGCTTTCGATAAGATTAACGAAAGAACATACAATTATTCGCGTCTCAAAATGCCGAATGTAAGATTGGAATTGTTCAGGAATAACTGCATTTACATGGCGCCTCTGATTTTTAATTCCCTACCAAATAATTTGGTCGACTTGTCTTTTGATAAATTTTGTACGTGGCTAAAAAAAGTGGCTAGTAAGCGAAAGTAGAATTTTAGTTAAAGAGATCATGTCGCTTGTACGTTTATCACGCAAAATATTAAATTGAGTTGTTAATTTCTTTTGGCATATGTATTTAAATAATTTTAGAATAATTAATTTGAACGCCTAATCTGAGGTTGTTATTGTCTATTCAAACTTAATTTAAGATCTATGTTACCCATTAACGAGCAAATAAAGAATTGAATTACATGAAAATAATATTACCTTAAACTTCATTTAAGTACCTACTGGAATTAAAAGTTAAAGATTCATCGTAACACAAAGGACAAGATTTAATACTTAGTATACAGCGGGTTTTTTCTTCTTGTATATTTGACAAATTGTTTTATGACTGAAAGTCGTTTGACCCCAGACAAAGATAATATAATAGTAGATAGCGCATGTATGCAGAAATGTTATTTTTGAATAAATCTCGCTTCGGGCGAGGAACGAGGTGCAGTATCTGGAAAAATTACGTCATTTGCGCAACAGTAGATTTTTAGGTTCTTCGGCGAGCGGGGAGATTTCGACGTACGTGTTTACATGCGCCAACTTATCACACACTACTCCTCTTTTTGCTTAAGATGTTTGCTGGACTCTGTAATAAATCGCGCTTACGTATGTCCGGTTCAAATTATTTCATGCAATCCGAGGCTCAGCCGGGCAATCATAGACGAGCTTAGGATCTTTTGAGCGTATTAGTATTTAGCTAGCCTAGTGATAGCTGATGGCCTTTGATGGTAAGCGGACTAGCCTGGATTGGCAACAGGTTATCAAGTGAGGCTACTGGAACACAAATACTTAGTCATTGGAATGTGTAGCAACACATTTTCAACTTGATTGTAGTATCTAGCCGCAAGTTAACCTGGCTTAGTTTATAGTATACTAGCTACGCCCCGCGGTTTCACCCGCAATTTAACAGAGACTGATTATTTTTCTGGGATAAAAAATTGTATATGTGTTAATCCAGCGTGTTAGCTACCTCCATACCAAATTTCATTCCAATTCGTTCAGCATAAATAACTGATATTTTGTGAAAATTTCAATCGATTAGCTATAATTACGGTTAAAAAGTTTCAGAACTAAATGTGTAGGATAGACATAGAGAGAAGACAGAGAGACAGCGTAGAGATAGGGTCCCGTTGGAACCTTTTGATGGGTACGGAACTATAGAAAAAAAAATGTACTTAACATTTTTTGGTAGTGGTAGGGCTTTTCTGCAGAGTCCGCCTGGGGAAGTACATCTTTGCCAGCTATTCAACCGTCAAGGAGTTGCAAACATTACTGTGTTCCGGATTGAAGGGCAATGTTTCCAGCGTAATTACTGGGCACAGAGTTTTAACATCTAATATCTCAGGGTGACGAGCGCAGTGCATTGCCGCGCATGGTTTTGAACTGTTGAGGTTCAAAATGCTGGGTGGCACTGAACTGCTATAAGCAAGCGTGAAGCTTAACATCAGGTGAGCGACTTGCTCGTCTCGCCGCGAAATTACATTTAAAAAAAAAAAGTATATTACTGTCATCGTCAAACTGTTTCGATATCTCCAATTTAGATGTACCGGGATAGGAAAGCAGTAAACAAGCTCTACATTTGCAACTATCAATATTTTATCTAGGCTCGGGCTCCCTAAACAGATTACCGACAAAAACATGTGCCGGAATACAGCTCACTCTCTAATCTATGGAATACTTTTAGTTGTCTGTTTCAAAATAACGCGAAAAAAAAGAAAGGCTTGCTTTGTGAAGTTGTATCCTAATCCAGCCCTCACTATCTTAACTACTTAGGACAATGTTCACAATGAGAGTTACACTCTGCCTACAAACTGCTATGCAGTTTAGCAGAATCAGACAAAAAAGCTATGAATGTTTATTTATGAAAAAACTATAATATTAGATATAAATGCCAAAGTAACTCTGTCTGTCTGTTTGTCGCGTTTTTACGGCTAAGCAGCTGAACGGATCGACCTGAATTTTTGTTTAAAATATTGTTTTAATTTAGGCAACTTTTTTTTTGTTGGTCCACGTGAACGAAGTCGCAGGTAACAGCCAGTAAAGAAAGAACCTTGTGGAAAAGATATGTTCATAATAGATTTGTATTTGATCTAGATAACATTGCTAACGTTTGTTGGAAACATTGCCCTTCAATCGGAACACAGTAATATTTGGACACTTCTTAGTGCTTGGCGGTTGAATAATTGGTAAAGGTGTGGTAGAAATTACGTCTGCTTTATGAGCAGGGCTTGGGTTCGATTCCCAGCCGGCAAGATATTTAAATGGTGAAATATTTGTTATTTGAACTGAAGTAAAAGTATTTCAACTACAAAAGGGGCAATGTTTTCTTTTATATCTTGGCAATTTAGGCTAGGTATAGGTAAGGAATATCCTGAATACTCACCCAAAAAAAAAAACAACTGTTTTTTACTTTCGCGGTTGTTTACTACATTCAATATATTTATTTCTACGACGCAGTATTGGGAACTCAAAAATAATGCAAATCGTGGTAAATATCCCGTGAGTACTTAATTTAAATGCAAAAAGGCTCGTCTGTACAAAATTAATGAAAAAAAAAACGATTTTTCATTCGGTTACTTGCTAATCTTACGATCCAGCCGTCTTCTGGTTTATATTACTGGAAATACTGTATGTGTATGCCACTGCTGCTATTAAGCATCATTTATTAGAATACCGTTTACGCAATGTTGGTATCTAAAAATATACCACATTTAAAAACACCTCCGCAAGACATCTAATCATGAAAAAATATTCAGGTATTCAAACGCAACGTGTTATAGGTAATTTAGCTAAGTGCCTGTGCCGTAGCAAGTTATGACGAATATTTTTACGGTGCCCCATAAAAACAGATTCAGGGTATCTTCGAGACTTCCATTAAAATCTTGGTATGTTTGTTTATTGTTATGAGGAATGAAGTTCAAACTTTTACAGATAACGGAGTTGCCTGAAGTTAAAATACGAATTGAGGCACCTTAGTGATGTTTTGTTTTCAAATGGGTAAAATGGTTTATGTTTAACTGGGCTAAATCAAGAAAAGATGCAATTTTTCGCGTGGTGATGGTTAAGTGCGCGCTAATAAAAACACTGATAATTTCTAACTACAACTCCCAGGAAAAATTCTGTGCAATGCTAACCTAGGAACCTTACTATTAGAGACTTTCACTTGAATATACGCTAGGGTTACGGAGATCTAGCGATAGTGTGTGTAAATCGAGGTCTTTAAAATATTTTTATCGATAAAATGTCATGTAAGGAATTTCCCTATTAGCTATACGTCGATAGAACCAAAAAATACCTTATATCTTACGTTCGTCTCTGAAACCTTAGAGCATTGTGTCGACACGTGTTTCACCCCTACGCGAGGCATGTCAGGACGACGTGTTGACACTCCGAGCGCTCGGCCGCGAATGACTTTATTATTGAGTCGGTTATTCCGACTTGAAGTTTCGATTACAACCGGCAACATTTTTCAAATAATGCTTTAGATGTGACGTTGCCACGCAAGGAAAGACGTGGTAGCGCGCGCGTCTCGCCCCGTGATAAAGGTCACCAAATGGTATCGAAACTCAATTTAACGTGAGTATTCCCGTATTACTCAAGTAACATTATTGAATTTCACTCTCGGTAATTTTATGAAATTCAAAATGTTGATTTTGCGAGCAAGATAGCGCGGATTGTGTAAAATATCATGTGTCAGAAATAAAATAAATTCTGTGGAAAAATATTAAAAAAATAAATTTAATTGTGTTAAATAAATATTAACAGGATTGAAATTTTAAAGAAAAATAAGTTTTTAGTCCGATAAAATAAAATTTAAAATGCTGCCAAGCTTCATGTTGCCATATGAGATTTCAGTTGAGTTACGTACGCTAGACTCGTTAGACCCTCACTTGTTAAGATTTTTGTTTCGAGCAATTTACTGAGTGCATAGTCGCACATGTGCCACAATTGAATGGGACGTGATGAGACCTCCATACCCCCCTCTCTGTCTCTTTAATCATGAAACCGAATTTGCGTTCTTGAATCTATCAGTTTTACTGTTTAGACAACTAACATCCGTCAGTCGTTTAAACAGGAGACTACTTTGGCCATATTGTGTAAAACTTGTGATCTCTATAATATTTAATCGATTGTCAAAGGTTTAATGAACAATTTACAAGAGTAGCATATTTCTTTCAAATCTCAATCTTTTTATGGTTTTGGATAACCAAGCCTCGAGAAAAAAAATATTTTGTGGAGAATAATATTCCGGGTCATTTCAAAGCTTATATTGGTCTGGCGTAGAATAGTAGCTGACTCACTGGTGGAAGATCATGCGACTCACCTGATCTGAAAGTCGGTTCGGTAATGCACTGCACGTGAAACTCGGAGTCCTGTTGGTAAAGTAGAGATAATTGCTAACGGTCCAAAATTCAATCACAACTCAACCCCCTTCTGGATATAGTACCAAGTGTGTTTCGTCAGCAGGTCAAAAAAAAATGCTGGTATTTACATAGTCGGCTGGTTCGTCAGCAAGTAAAAATAAATAAAAAAAAATGCTGGTATTTTCATCGTCGGCAGGTTCATCAGCAGGTAAAAATAAATAAAAAAAAATGCTGGTATTTTCATCGTCGGCAGGTTCATCAGCAGGTAAAAATAAATAAAAAAAAATGCTGGTATTTTCATCATCGACAGGTTCGTCAGCAAGTAAAAATAAATAAAAAAAAATGCTGGTATTTTCATCGTCGGCAGGTTCATCAGCAGGTAAAAATAAATAAAAAAAAATGCTGGTATTTTCATCATCGACTGGTTCGTCAGCAAGTAAAAATAAATAAAAAAAAATGCTGGTATTTTCATCGTCGGCAGGTTCATCAGCAGGTAAAAATAAATAAAAAAAAATGCTGGTATTTTCATCATCGACTGGTTCGTCAGCAAGTAAAAAAAATAAAAAAAAATGCTGGTATTTTCATCGTCGGCAGGTTCATCAGCAGGTAAAAATAAATAAAAAAAAATGCTGGTATTTTCATCATCGACTGGTTCGTCAGCAAGTAAAAATAAATCAAAAAAAATGCTGGTATTTTCATCGTCGACTGGTTCGAGAATAAACCAAATTAAGCTCTGTAGTCAGTTATTAATACAGTAAATCAAAATGTCAAAATGAGTCCCAACTCTATCAATCCTCCCTTTGTCTACGATGAGTTCTGTTTTTCACCTTCCGTCTCCATCATCAGATCTGCAATCTCTCACAATATGGCATTGCCTTCGGAACTTGATAGGCATACGCGATCTCCGCTCAATTGAACAAGGAATACTAATACAAAACCCATTTGCAAAATTCGACTAAAACATACATACTTACATACCATCATCGACTCAATTGAACAAAGGGGGAACTGGTCAAAACTAAGTTGTTAGGTTTGACCCTAACATACATACCTATATACAAACGTTGCTAGTTTAATAAAAGCTTGAAAAGATATATTTAATAACTATGCGTGTTTACGATCTTGGTTGTCGTTGCTCCCACTGCATTATGAACAAGGCGATTAGGTTGTATATCAAATTTTAGGTCTCTTAGCACTATACTTAGCTTTTGGTTTCGGCTTGTTGACTTTTGGCTCTATCACTCACTTCACTATATTCACTTAATTTAGGTAGTCAGTAATTTTGACTTTACGCGCACGCATCTCTGGCTCGACTGCCTCATTCGTTTGCTAGCAAGCTTCCACGCTCTCTTTGTTTCCTCTGTTCCCATTGTTTTTAATAAATGTTCCTAGAACTAATATTTCATTAGTCATGGGGTTTCTCTTAAGTAATTTGGTCAATGCTTTTGGGACTTTTAGAAAGCTCAAATGTGCTGGTGATGTATACCGCGTTTTTATTATGCTTAGGTAGTAAAACCCTGGTACTTTAGCGGTTCTTTCTGCCGTCTTTACAATTTCACATGTGCAAGGGTTCACTATTGATCGTTGTTTTAAAACCAAAAAAAAATTAAAAGCCCGTCCTTGAAAATATTAATTCGAAAACATTGTTTACTGTTTCTTTATCTTCGTTGTTAGTATTTTCAATATTATCAATTATTTCGATTTTTTTATTTTTTTTTTATCACCGGGGTGGTATGTGGATGTTACATCCCCCTCTCTGTATGTGTTCGAAAAATTATTTTAAGTGTTTCGTGCACATACACTCTTTTAGGTTTCTGTCTTTAGTTTCTTTATAAAACTACTCTAAAAGTTTTCCTTTTGAAATGTGCTCCCCCCTCTGACTCTTACTAGGTCTCTTCTAGTAGTTATTAGGGACTATAGGAGCACACATCACTTGCTAAGCGTAAATCCAGACATTATTTTCTATTTTTAATATTATTTGAGTTAATATCCCCTCTCTGACTGTTACTAGACCGCTTTTATTAAAGTCTGGAGACTTAGGAGTACCCAAACATACATACTACTACATAAATATATACTTATGCACTTACATACAACCAAAACATCGTTTCTACGACGAGTCTTATCCAAACACTATTAATGTCATTACGAAATCACGTAATAGAAAATAGTACAAATACAGATTCACCCCGAAATTAAGTTCAATAATTTTATAATTCTGGCGCCAACGTCATAAATTCAACGTTTGCAAGTGGTTCAAAACGCCTGTAGAGGGCTTTATCTATCGTAACCCAGCACGCTAGAACTACGTTTTTCCTGCCCGTTTCGAAACCGTTATGCTACTTTCACGTTCGAAAAGGTTGCTGACAGTTAAGCCTGTAGCCTCGCTATACTATTCACGACCTATACAACGAAACCGTGGTTGGCTATAATGTTTATATTTAATAAAGTACCTACCTGTACTTAAATATTCTATGAACAATAATTCAGAATTCATAATTTATTATTAACCTATTTGGACGGGCTGTGGACCATTTTATCGTTTGATTTTGTCATGAGAAGTGACGTAAGCCCAAATCACAAAAATATAATCCTTATAAGTTTACTCCTTTAGTTCAATATAGAAAGCCATTCAGTAAATAAATGACGACGTATAATTATACTTAATACTTAATTCTATACCCAAAACCTGCTTACTATATTAATATTATTACAATTTATAATTATTAATATCATTCATTTATGTAATTGGTTTGTACATGTAGTACATTGTATCAGTAGATAGAAAAGTGATTTATTTTTGTGAATAATTATTAGTTTTTGACCTGTAATAATTTTTTTCAATTGTGAATTGTGACCAATTCACAATTATTGATGAATCATATAGCTCCATCGTCCATATACCCATCCAGGTGTAACTCTAGGTTTTGTTCCTGCTATCGGCAATACAATTAATACTAGCAGCACTCCGCGATTTTACCTGCTGTTCTATAACTAGTAGTTTGCGGCGAACTGAGACCTCGCGACTCCTATATCTTCGCAACCCCTGGACCGATTCAGCTCACATTCGAACTTAAAATTGTATTGAAATGAACTACTTGACTACAAAATTTCATGAAGATCGGATCAACGGACAAATATACACACAAACATACATACAAATGCCGATTTGTCCAGTAAACTCTGAGACCTTCGCTTCGCTCGGTCAAAAACCGTATATAATTTTCCAAGGTAAAAGTTCCCCCAGGTCCTTAGTCGAGGGTATGAGCTACATCTGTACCAAATTTTAAGCTTAATCTGACCATTTAATTTAATTTAATAATAACAAACAACACACGTACTTACATAAAAAGTTGCAATAATAATGTGTGCGATTAGCGTTCTATTAATATACTAGTATGTACTGATTATTTTTAGGCAAGATTTGAACTTATTAATTTTATTCCCCTTTATTGGGTCTCTGACATCTCTCTCTACAATCAGGATAATACAAACTCTATATCAACACTAATATCTAATCCCTAATCTTCAATTTGGTACTTACAACTTGACGAGCTTCCTGGCTTAGTCGGTAGCGCGTTCGCCATATAAGCAGGATGTCTAGGGTCGTTTCCCAGCCGGGTAAGTGTTTGTATGATGAATTGAAACATTTGTTAGTTTTTTTTTTTTTTTTTTTTTTTGTGTATTCCATGGCTTCTCCGACTCAGAGAAACCTAATGGCAAGCAATGAGTGTAAAGTATTGTTTTCTAATTTTATTTATTACAACCCACTATATTGGAGTGTATGTTAAATATATCTCTGACCTGAATTGGATTTTGCCAAAGCTAATTTTGACCACTCTATTATATGTATATTTGTCTGATTTGTAAATTGGCAGCAAAATTACAAGACTGTATACTGTTAAGTGTGGCTTGAACCCACGAATTCGGCCTCATAGCATCATGTGTGTTCTAAAGTATTCAACTTTCTCAATTTTAGCATAGGTACTATGTACCCTAGCTTACGTACTCGTTTCAGTACTTAATGACTTACCAACGTTCAGCCTAAACTCTATTATTAGTTTCTAAACTTATTCTAACATTTAGATTTTTATATTATATAATTAATGTCACTTGTAGAAAGTAGTTAGTCTTAATAATGATATTCAATACTAATATCAAATTACACCCAGCACATGATAGTTCTGTAGAGCGGACGTTTGTTCTAAAGGTTAGCCACATGTTCTCCTAACCGTCTAGAGCCCTTCAATCCCAAACCATTCCAAACAACGACCTCGAATTTCATCTCCACAAAACTATTGTAGTTTTATTAGTTTTCTTTGTAAAAGTCATTAAAACAGACATCCTTTGTTTTAATGATAACACGCTGTTTTAAATACATAGTATTGTTTGATAATTGCTTTTGGTATGGCGTGCCAATCTATTATTATAGGTTCTTTGTTAAAGGTCCGTATTTAGAAGTTGTAAGGAAGTCCCCTTTTTTTTTTTCCAATAGCTAACCAAGTGCGCTGCATGAAAATATTTCAAATTGTAAGCCTACTTTACCCCTTTAGAGGTGGAATTTCGCAAAGTCCATTCTTATTCTTCATCTAGACCACTTGAAGAGTATCGAGTCCAAATTGCACGTCTCCATTATAAGCGATTTGGTCTGAGTGTTGATTTTTTGTATTTATAGTTGCAAATGCAACTTTCACTAAAAACAGTATTTTTCGTTCCCTGACTTTCCGATATAAAATAAGTAAGTAACCTCAATTCATAAACCTTTGACATCTTACAAACTATAAGTCCTACGTTGTGTATATTCTTAAATATAACGTCCACTGCTCAACATAGATCTCCCCTTAGACCATCTCCGACCTCTCAAATGTTAATAATCTTTTATTTTTACTTTCCCTTACGTTTTTCCCTTACTCAGGTCCTTTCATTTCGTTGTAATAGTTAAATATTACATTTAATGACGAAATCCTGGTCACGGCACCAGATGAGACCTCCATACCCCCCTCTCTGTCTCTTTAATCATGAAACCGAATTTGCGTTCTTGAATCTATCAGTTTTACTGTTTAGACAACTAACATCCGTCAGTCGTTTAAACAGGAGACTACTTTGGCCATATTGTGTAAAACTTGTGATCTCTATAATATTTAATCGATTGTCAAAGGTTTAATGAACAATTTACAAGAGTAGCATATTTCTTTCAAATCTCAATCTTTTTATGGTTTTGGATAACCAAGCCTCGAGAAAAAAAATATTTTGTGGAGAATAATATTCCGGGTCATTTCAAAGCTTATATTGGTCTGGCGTAGAATAGTAGCTGACTCACTGGTGGAAGATCATGCGACTCACCTGATCTGAAAGTCGGTTCGGTAATGCACTGCACGTGAAACTCGGAGTCCTGTTGGTAAAGTAGAGATAATTGCTAACGGTCCAAAATTCAATCACAACTCAACCCCCTTCTGGATATAGTACCAAGTGTGTTTCGTCAGCAGGTCAAAAAAAAATGCTGGTATTTACATAGTCGGCTGGTTCGTCAGCAAGTAAAAATAAATAAAAAAAAATGCTGGTATTTTCATCGTCGGCAGGTTCATCAGCAGGTAAAAATAAATAAAAAAAAATGCTGGTATTTTCATCGTCGGCAGGTTCATCAGCAGGTAAAAATAAATAAAAAAAAATGCTGGTATTTTCATCATCGACAGGTTCGTCAGCAAGTAAAAATAAATAAAAAAAAATGCTGGTATTTTCATCGTCGGCAGGTTCATCAGCAGGTAAAAATAAATAAAAAAAAATGCTGGTATTTTCATCATCGACTGGTTCGTCAGCAAGTAAAAATAAATAAAAAAAAATGCTGGTATTTTCATCGTCGGCAGGTTCATCAGCAGGTAAAAATAAATAAAAAAAAATGCTGGTATTTTCATCATCGACTGGTTCGTCAGCAAGTAAAAAAAATAAAAAAAAATGCTGGTATTTTCATCGTCGGCAGGTTCATCAGCAGGTAAAAAAAAATAAAAAAAAATGCTGGTATTTTCATCATCGACTGGTTCGTCAGCAAGTAAAAATAAATCAAAAAAAATGCTGGTATTTTCATCGTCGACTGGTTCGAGAATAAACCAAATTAAGCTCTGTAGTCAGTTATTAATACAGTAAATCAAAATGTCAAAATGAGTCCCAACTCTATCAATCCTCCCTTTGTCTACGATGAGTTCTGTTTTTCACCTTCCGTCTCCATCATCAGATCTGCAATCTCTCACAATATGGCATTGCCTTCGGAACTTGATAGGCATACGCGATCTCCGCTCAATTGAACAAGGAATACTAATACAAAACCCATTTGCAAAATTCGACTAAAACATACATACTTACATACCATCATCGACTCAATTGAACAAAGGGGGAACTGGTCAAAACTAAGTTGTTAGGTTTGACCCTAACATACATACCTATATACAAACGTTGCTAGTTTAATAAAAGCTTGAAAAGATATATTTAATAACTATGCGTGTTTACGATCTTGGTTGTCGTTGCTCCCACTGCATTATGAACAAGGCGATTAGGTTGTATATCAAATTTTAGGTCTCTTAGCACTATACTTAGCTTTTGGTTTCGGCTTGTTGACTTTTGGCTCTATCACTCACTTCACTATATTCACTTAATTTAGGTAGTCAGTAATTTTGACTTTACGCGCACGCATCTCTGGCTCGACTGCCTCATTCGTTTGCTAGCAAGCTTCCACGCTCTCTTTGTTTCCTCTGTTCCCATTGTTTTTAATAAATGTTCCTAGAACTAATATTTCATTAGTCATGGGGTTTCTCTTAAGTAATTTGGTCAATGCTTTTGGGACTTTTAGAAAGCTCAAATGTGCTGGTGATGTATACCGCGTTTTTATTATGCTTAGGTAGTAAAACCCTGGTACTTTAGCGGTTCTTTCTGCCGTCTTTACAATTTCACATGTGCAAGGGTTCACTATTGATCGTTGTTTTAAAACCAAAAAAAAATTAAAAGCCCGTCCTTGAAAATATTAATTCGAAAACATTGTTTACTGTTTCTTTATCTTCGTTGTTAGTATTTTCAATATTATCAATTATTTCGATTTTTTTATTTTTTTTTTATCACCGGGGTGGTATGTGGATGTTACAGTCACCATGGTCACTTCATAATATAATACAATATATAATATAATAAATACAATATAATAATAGTACAGTACATAATAGCTCAATGGGTGAAACCGAGAAATTCAAGTACAGCAGATTCCTTTGAAAATCGTTAAGCCAGTTTACAGAGTTTCCTTACAAATAATTCCTGGATATTACCTGAGTTTGAAGTAGAGTTGACACCATAGGATTGGATTTCATTGGGTGTCAAAACTGTGCTTCAAATATGATACAACGAAACTTTTGACTAACGGCTAAGTTTCGACAAGCGCTCTTAACAAAAGATCAACTTTGACCGCTGGTAAGTTTGGTATTTGGCAAACCTATGTAATGTTTTGGTAACTTGATTAAGTAAACTGGAACTTATCGAACGACGCATGAGAATATTACGCAACAGTAATTTTATTGAATCTTATTTTTTAAAGTTTATATTCCTAAATATTGAATAAAAAGTTTGATAAGTATCTCAAAATGTTACAGAAACTAAGGAATTGAATTCACTACCATCATTTACCATCATTCTTCCCACAGATTCAAAATGTATCTAGTTCAAAATGTATCCATAAACTTTAAAATACAACTTTCATACTTAACTAGATACATAAATGTACATTTCAAATAAATATAAAATAAATAAATAAATAAATAATATGGTAATGTGATGGTGATGTGATGTGATGGTATGCACATTTGCAACTTTTTATAAAAAAAAAACATTCTAACCCAGTGAAGAAAAGAAAAGAAAATTCCCAGTGAGGTATCTCATCAAGGAAGGATATATATGAAAAATGAATTTAAGACAAACAAAAAAATGTTTATAGGCAACTGACTTTCACAACAGCAGTTACTAACTATTGCGGCAAGTAAGTTCGAATCGAACCCTAGTGTTGAAGTTTTAGACCGCACAAAGGCCTGCGACATGTTTTAGCACAAACAACCGGGACTTACAATCGAACGTGTCATCTGAAGCACTAAGCGTTCACGATCAGTGGAAACTACTTGAGAAAAATCAACACGAGTTTGCTCTCGCAATAAATGAGAACTACAAGTACGAACACAATCACAGAAATATTATTATTTAAAAAATTGCTTCTCATTTTAGCCCAGTTTGGGCTAAAATAGGTCTGTAGTGGTAAGGCTCTCTTGCAGAGTCCGCCTGGGGAAGTACCACACCTTTGCCAGTTATTCAACCGCCAAGCAGTAGTGTGCAAGCATTACTGTGTTCCGGATTGAAGGGCAATGTTTCCAGCGTAATTACTGGGCATACAGAGATTTCACATCTAACATCCCAGGGTGACGAGCGCAGTGCATTGCCGCGCATAGTTTTGAACTGTTGAAGTTCAAAATTCTGGGTGGCACTGAACTATTATGGGCAAGCGAGACGCTTAACATCAGGTGAGCGATTTACTCGTCTCGTAACAGAGTAACTTAAAAAAAAAAGGTAAAAAAAAAAAAATATTGTGGTTAACTTATTTGCTTTTTTTCATTTTCGTAGTCCACTCGCGATGCATTTACAATATAGTGATAGTGTTGCTAAAAATGTTTGTTTATTTTAAAAATATTTGGCGAACTTTAGTCTGTCACGTGTACATTTCGAAGTTTCCGTACAAATTCAGTTAGATGATATACGAGCACCGTTTCCCTTTCCCATAAAAGATGGATTTTCCAAAGATGGATTACGAAGATCACGCACTCCAACGATTCGGCTTTGACTAACTCTTTTATGAAATAACGCGTCTTCACTTGTGTTTTGTTTATACCTATGTCGCAGATACAAGATATCTGCCGTTGTTGAGCAGCAATAGAAAATAAATACTAAAGCAATGTTAAGTTGTTTTAAGTAGTTAAGTTGTTAAGGTTTCCCGTCTAGCTCGTACTTACGCACATTTCCAAAATAAAAAATTACAGAGAGGAAATTAAAACAAATTGATCATTTAATGTCTTTAGAGCATCTTGTCAATGTTTTTTTTTAGTAAATTTCATGGTTTTTTTTTGGCGAAGGAAAACAAAAAAACTTTTTTTTTGATTTTTTTCCTTCTTCTTATATTGAACCTTTCTCCTTCCTTTATTGAACCTGGCTCCTCATCATCAGCATTAAGACGTCCACTGCTAAACATAGGCCTCCCCTTAGAGCACCACACTGAACGACAATCGGCCATTTGCATCCACCGGTTGTCCACAAGCCTTTGTTCAGCAGTGGACGTCTTCTGGCTAATGATGATGATGCCCATTAAAAAAAATTAGACGCAAATTAAAATGACGCAGTGATTGGATCAACTGCCTTTGTTTGAGATCTAAGCACACCAGAAATATCCTAATTATTTACCGAAACCTGTGCAGATCAAAGCTGACATTGGAGAGAAATGTTTCTCGAATTCTATAGGATTTCTTAGGGGATTGTTGGGGGTTTTAACACTGCTTGTTTCAAAGCGCTATTCTGGTAATTATTATTTTTAAAAAAAGGAAAAAGAAGCGTTTTCAAGTGCCGTGTTTGGTGGTCGTATTATATTTCATTGTTGAATCAAAGCATTGAAAAAATAAGTATGGAACCATTGAGCACAATAAACTCAATGTATAGAACAAATTTTATTGTTTTAGGTACTAAAATGACGCAAACCATGCTGGCAATGACCATCGTCGCTGTCCTGATGGTCTCACACGGAGTCATCGCAAAACGTGAGTACAACAATGACATTTTTACAACAATCTCCTGTAATGATAGTGTATTGTTTTAATAATAAATAAATAAATAAATTTCAACAGAGAGAGAACGGTGACTCGCTCTCTGAGCTGTATCGCGAGTATTGGTAGATATCGATAGAAACTTAGTATACTCGCTTAGAATAGTGTTTTTGTCGACGAATAATACCAAATCTGACGTTTAGAATAGAGAAAACTGATTTTGTCAACGGTGACTGTCTTTATCGATCTATAAGATCTATACTTCAACTGCTGGTCCGGCAAAATTGACTCAAACGACATACTTTGCTTTGAGTCCAACCATTGACCGAATATTAGAACATTACACGTCTTCTTCTCTTGAAAGCGTCATTGCTTATATCCAACAAATTCTACCCTCAAAATATCACCTCCAGACTCAGGCATTTTTTGAAAACTACGAGTATACGACTTTTTTTTGACCGTTGTGACGTGTCGATAATGTTATATTTTTTTTTTTAATTCTTATAAAAAGCCAGAAGTAGAATATTATACAAACAAACTACAGAGCAAAAAAAAAACTAAAACTTTTTTATTTACTGCACAGAACGAACAGTTGGATTATTCGAAGACCATTGTCAGTCCAAAGACAATTCAAATCACAGAAGAGGAAAAAAAATTACCTGTTTTTTTTTCTCTTTACTCCTAAGAGGATTATGGCGTCGCACGTCTTATGCATTTGCCAGTGTCAAGTATACTCATATTTTTTCAAGTTTTGGTGAATATTGTCAAATAAGTCATAGTCACAGTCAAAGGCGAGCAAAGCAAGTCACGGTCAAGTCCAAGTCATGCCCCAGTAAAGTGGTGAAAACTTTACTAGAGCCTTCTATGGAGTTTTGAAAACAACACGAAAATTCACGTTTTACGACATTATACCATTCACCAACACTCGTGCATGTACACGAACACTTAACGGGTAAAAATTCACTGTTTTTACACATTAACACTCGAAATAACACAAGTTTTGGAAAATAATAAAATGACGCGACATGATTTCTTCACGTTCCCGCCAAAAACCCAATTTACCTGTTTCTCTCTTCTGTGATTCAAATGCTCAAGCCAGTTAGCAGTTGGTATCAGTTGGCAGCATCCATCTGCTAAATAATGTCAAATGTTTTGATGATTTAATTCTATGGTTCTTGTCTATGTTTATCTAGACTTGTGACGTAATATGCACCAACAAGTTATTGGTAGGGCAAAACTCTCAAAAGAATACAGAGAAAATTTGGGCAAAATCGGGCAAAGCATCTGATCACATGGACACCTATGCGATATTGTTATTTTTTTTTTTTTTATTTCAATTCAAAACTGTAAAACATCTCTTTGAACAGTGTTCTGAATTGACCAGATTCAGACATCGACATAAAGCTTTGTGCACACTTCTGAGGGCTTCGCCATAGGTCTTATATGATTTGATTCGGAAAGTGTCAGCCATAGCTTCGTGGGAAAAACTTGTAACACACAGTTTTAGTGTACTGAAGCAATTTAACGGAACATAGAAACATTCATTGCTTCGGTACACTAAAAAAATGTGTAGTATTATTATCATTTTATGTTAAAAACATTTGTTTTCTCTCCTGTGTACTATACATGGCACTGGCCGAAAATACAATCAATTATGGTCTTCTGCTAATTATTTGCCATTGGGTCATAATTTTTATGGTATTATTAGATAGTTAGATCTGTGGGAGGACTAATTATATCAAATAGCAATCGTCCTCTCACAGATCCGTGAATCAGTGCATATTGACATTTGTTTTTTTTTTTCTATGTTATTGTGGTTCAATTAAAAAAAAGCGATTAAAATAATATTGATAAAAAATCTCGTCTGATCTGTTGAGTATAACTTTGTCGTATTCAAATAACTAAACACTTAAGACGCCTTGAATTGGCAAAGCATATGATAATAGTTGCTTTTATTGTTTCAATTTTGCTTGCACCCTTTTACATAAATTCTTATTATTGGACAGCACTCGGCCACCTTTCCATGTTGGCATACGAATTGCTAACTATAGGGGATGAGATTTTCCTTTTTGCCAACCTGTTATTCTTCTGGTTGTACTTATTCTTCGCACTTAGAAAATCAATTCGATTTGAGGAATAACAAAGAGGAAGGTCGATTTTGTTGGTAATTCTGCAAAATCAAGACTACTAGACTAAACTTTGTTTTAAATTCCTCTTGCCATCAAAGCTGCCACATATGATATAGCGGTATTTGACCGAGTGAAGCGAAGGTCTCAGAATTTACTGGGATTCGTATGTATGTTTGTATATTTTTGTGTATATTTGTCCGATGATAACTTGCTAACCGTTGATTCGATCTTCATGAAATTTAGTAGGCAAGTAGTTTGTTTCAATTCAATTTTTAAGTTCGAATATGAGCTGAATCGGTCCAGGGGTTGTGAAGATATAGGGCTCGCGAGGTCTCATTTCGGCGCGAACTACTAGTAGTAGCTTGATTTCACAAATTCCTACTCGTAATATCGTAGTTGGTTAGCACGGTTCCTAAAATCAAATGATGAATCAATCAAGAACATCCGTTTATTTTTTTCAATCATTTTAAGCAACCATTAGGCCTACACTGCCGATTAAAAAAAGTGGGGCCCGTCCATTCATTTTACTTTGGTCGAAGATGTCACAGACCCAAAGAGGAATCCAATGACATTTCACTCGTCAAAATTGGTCAAACCGGACAGGCTACAGAATGTAATATAGGTACCACATGTACATATATATACACACAAACATATATATGTACATCCTTATAAAACCCCAAAACATTACCCTCCTTGGGTAGTCGGGTAAAATCAACTCTTTCAGTCTAAAAGTAATACGAGTATAATGCGTGTTGAAAGCAATCTCAAAGTTTTATACAAATAATTTAAAATAATCTTCATATATTTTCTCACAATAAATTCTTGTTGATTAGACCTTACCCACCGTATCACTTATCTAACCCAAACGTATCTTTGTACATCCTGAAAAGGGTCGGCTCTATAAATGAGTATTTAAAAATTGTACTTTTTTAACGTCGAACAAGGTGGGTTGGCTTTTATGCTTTTATTATCGGAAAGGCGGCATCATTTCGTTTTTGTGGCTTATTTTAGACCTTGCTTACTCGCTTTATAAGAAGGAAAATGTAAAAATAACGGTTGATGCATGGTTTATAACTTATTTGAATCACCCCCGAATATTGAAATGTTTGTTAACTTTGACAACAGATTAGTTCTAATACTGCCTTTGTCTGGCACTAAGCAAATGACAAAGACAGCAAACAATTAACAAACGTTTCAGTATTATAAATAATAATAATAATCGTTTATTGACCAAGGCTTAAAGGCTATACAATTTTGCTTGCACAGTATAAAATCGACATATAATTTATTGGTAGACGTTAAACAACAATTTTGTTTGCCTAAGAACTAGCTGGCACCCGTACTAGTAATGAAACTGTGCTACTGGCGCCAGAGCTCTCCGCAATATGTACTACATAGTTGTGTTTTGATCGAGTCATAAATTTAATTATTACAATTTTTCACAAGAATTTAAATTTAGAGATGGACTTGGAATAATTCTAGCAACTTTTGAAAGTTTACAAAAATAATAATAATAATACAATTGTTTTAAATTAAAACAACAAAAATATTAATAAAATTAGCTTTAGACTTGCACACTTATTAACTAAAATAAGTGTGCAAAACGTTAAATTATTGTTGTGTGTGTGAAAATAATGTGTGTACGTGTGAGTGTGAGTGAGAGAGTGAGTGAATACATCTCTGCAATACTCAAGTCCTCGTAAGAGTCCGAGTTTGCGGAGATGGCATGCATGGGTGAATGTGTGAGTGTAACTGAGGGAGAGTGAGTGGGTGAGTGTGTGAGCATGGTATAGGGGAAGAAAGCGTAACTGTTAACTAATAATATTCAATAGCTTTTCAGTTTCAGCATAGGATAAGGTTTTAAGCCATTCTTCAACTTTTAGTTTAACTTTTTTAAGGGGAAGCGGATAAATATAAAGTTCTTTGTTTATGACATTATAGAGATGATTAGCAAGGTGAACGTAATTTCGTCTGGCGGAACTAGTACGATGAGGTAAGATGGGACAAATTCTTTTACGCTTTCTGATGTCTTTATCATAAGGCAGTTGCCTATGCTTACGCATTATGACGTAAAGAATAGACAGCTGCCTTACAGTTAGAACTTTGACGTCTTCGAAAAGGGACTTAGTTGGGTATCTCATAGGTTTTTTGGACATTACCTTAAGGATAGCTCTTTGTGCTCTCTCTAGCCTTAAGAGGGTTTCCGCGCAGGCACCAGCCCAGACCGTATTGCAGTAGGACAAAATAGATTGGGCGAGGGAGAAATAGACAAGTTTGAGCGTGTTAAGATTTGCAGATGACCTAAGTTTCTTGAAGATGTAAATAAGGCGCCTAGCCCGATTTGACAAATCTTCCATTTGAGGTTTCCAGCTAAGGGTACTATCTATCTGAACTCCAAGATACTTAATATTGTTTGTTCTAGATAATTCAATACAGTCACAGGCAGAAGGAAATAGATGTTGGCATTTATTGGCAGTGATCGAAAAAGTATTTTGGCATGGTTGGGAATCTGATCTAAGTGAAAAAGTTATATATTTAGTTTTCGCTATGTTGAGGGTTAAAATATTAGAAGAAAGCCAGTCCAGGATAATTCTTAAGGCGCATTCCGCTTGTCTTTTGGCATCACACCAGGTCTTTCCGTGTATTATTAAAGCAGTGTCATCTGCGTATGTAAAAATGTTGCAGTTTGGTATTTTAAGATGACAGAGATCATTCACATAGATGATGAATAAGATTGGCCCTAAAATACTTCCTTGGGGGACTCCAAATCTTAAGGACATATCATCGCTTATATTACCGTCAATTTTTACACACTGATTTTTACACAACGATCAGTAAGATAATCCCTGAAGATCTCCAGGGCAAGACCTCTGTTGCCCAGTCTTTCCATCTTGGATAGCAACGTCGGAACAGAGACAGTGTCAAAAGCTTTGGATAAATCGAGAAATATGCCAATGGTTTTATGTTTAGCGTCTAGGGAATTAATTACAGTTTTTGTGAGGTCTAAAACTGCATCCTCGGTAGACTTTCCTTTACGAAATCCGTACTGGTTATTGGATAGTAGATTGTATTTATCTAAATAATTTATGAGCCTGTGGTTTAGCAGTATTCGGGGGTCAGAGTTGTATTTGTAGCTTCAATGACAGTGAATGCTCTGGATAAGTAAAAATTTACTAGTTACTTAAAATTAGTTGAGTTGTGGTAGCCTACCGTAAAAAAATAGGCAGATAATGATATCATTTTTTTAAATCGCTTTCCACTCATGGCTCCGCTTACTTTATTTTGAACGTGTATGCTAGTGTCCCAATTTGAAATAGATGATAGAACTAAAAACTACTAGGTTTCCCGTGTTGGGGATGCCTAGAGGCACACACAAAATAGAGACAACTAACACCCGGAGCCGATGTTTTAGCATCTTTCAAATATCTACACGGCTGAGGATCGAACCCAGGACTTGAGTACTTAGTGCGAGTTTTTCTAAATGCATCGTCACTTTTGATTCATTTTGTGTTCAGACTTTTCACTTTGAGTGAAAAATGCCGAATGAAAGACAGAAATTAACAAAAAATTAACCGTCTGATTCAACCTTAAAGGAACATCTATATAAGCTACTTCCATACTCAATTCAAATTCAAATTAGTTTAGCTATTACTGAGATAAGTGGGAACAAACATCACATATCTACACACCCACTCAAAATACACAGATTTTAAATGGTACTAGCAGCGCCCCGTGGTTCCACCCGCTACCCTACAGGAACCATATATGTTTCTGAAATATATAACAATAAATAATATATAATAATATATAGCCTATGTGTTTATAAAAAGTATAAGCTACCTCCAAACCAAAATTCATATAAACTCGTTCAGCCGTTACGAAGTTGAGCTACAACAAACACAGTTACAAACTTTCGTATTTATAATGCTAATTTCGGAATAAAAAGTAGCCTACCTGTTAGGTTAATACATGATATGAAGCTATATCTGTACCAAATTTCATTCAAATTCAAATTCAAATCCATTCTGTTGTTACAGAGTTGAGGTAAGTACAAAAAAAAACAAAAATCAAAAGTCATTTATTTCGACCATCAAAACAGGTCATAGAAAATACGAAAATTACAATTATACACATTTTGACATTTGTTCGTTAGTCATCACATGAACCACACAGCAATGGTTCATGTAATGACAGTCAAATCTACTTGCTAATAGGTTAAGGATGGTGTTGGGGCTGGCTCTGACAGACTTACAAACTTTCGAATTTCTAAATAAATGTGATGTGATGTTTGTATATGCCTTTATAATTCAGTGGCCGGTCAATATTATGTTTACCTATACGGGCGTAAAATTCAAACTCAACAACAAAAACTAGCACAATATCAACTCCCGCCTAGGTTATTAACTTTACCAAGTTATTGTTAAGTAAATATGATTTACGTTGCCCAAAGGGTTCTATACTGAACAAATGTGAAAACTTTTAAGAAATACAGACGTTCAGGTAGTTTACGCCTAGCTAAATTTGTTAAGTTACGTTAACTTAGGTAATGTTAAGTAAGCAGGGCACAAACATGTTTCTTTTATTACACGAAAAACTTCAAATGCTAAATTTTGTTTTAAATGGTTTCAGGTAACTTAATACTTACAAGTAAAAGAGCTAAAAGTAAAATAGGATTTGCTCTACTATGGTTCTACTTGGTAAAGACAGATTGCGTGTTTTAAAAGATCTGTTTTCCATCAATTAATTAGTAGAATGAAATATCAGTAAGTAAGGTAATTGTTGAGAATAGTAGTAGAGTAGATGAAGATGATTTAAGCTTCCCTTTCGCACTTCCAAGACCTTCCAACTTCCAATTTCCACCAGTCCAATATTTTAAGTAAAATATAATTATGCCCAAAATCAGCTATTACTGAGTTAAATGCTACATCTATAAGAAGATTTAAACTTCCTTAACAGACTAAGCTGAATAAATTTTCACTATAAGACACGACCCCTGTTAATTCAACAGTTACCCAATAACCAGCTCGAAATACGCTCACAAAACACAGAAATGAAATAAGAGAGATTTAAGGTGCGCATCGGAGGCCCTGGGGTGATCAAAAGTTTAAAAATGAAAACATATTGTTTACCCTTAAATGAGCCAAGTTTCCGCCTTCCAGGCCTTTGGGCTTTAAATTTTAATTAAATGTTTCATTTGTTTTACCTACCTGCTTATTGAGTAATAAGGTTCATTATTAAATATTAAAGTGACAGTTAAAGATAAACAAGCGGAAAGCCACTACAGACTGGTTATTATAGATTCAGTTTGTAAATTCAAATTCAATTTATTTAGCCTGTGAGCTTGGGTTACAAAGTTGATATAATTATATGTAAGAGGTACAAGTTCTCCAGGTCCCGCTTTGTACAACAAATACAAGCAGTTAACAATACAACTAAAATAATATAACTAGATCACAATTAAAACATAATAAAACTGATTAAATTAAATACAATGTACAAATGGCAATTACTAATGTCAAACTAAAAATACAATGTACAAATTAATAAAGTATCATGGGACTTTTTTGTCATTTAGAAACTCATCTAGAGAATAGTATGCTTTGGAAAGAAGGAAGTTAATAAGTCTGGTTTTGAAGCTGTTTAAATCGCTCCATTCGCGGATTGAATTTGGTAGTTTATTGTAAATTAATGGTGCCATACAGAACACACTTTTTGACATTAGAGCTGTTTTTGTACCTTTTGGAAATTTTATAATATATAATAATTAGATTCCAACCATTTAATAACCGATGTCAATGAATCTTTAATGTAATTCCTAATTAAATCTAAAATATGTTTTAATGTAATGATTTTGGACGTAAACATTTTGAAAAGCATAAGTACGGACT
This sequence comes from Apocheima hispidaria, assembly GCA_947579745.1. Taxonomy (NCBI): domain Eukaryota; kingdom Metazoa; phylum Arthropoda; class Insecta; order Lepidoptera; family Geometridae; genus Apocheima; species Apocheima hispidaria. The sequence continues at coordinate 13,416,153 of OX388153.1, read as the reverse complement.
ATACGATATATTGCTTATTTGGAATGTTGAACCATAGAACTACTACTAGGATTTCTTTGATATCAATATAAATTGTGTGGAAAAAAATATTTTTACCCAATCTATATACACAGGGTGGATTTTTGAGACGAGACAGTAAGGGCAGGCCTTTATTATATACGACTTCATTGTTCGACTTCAGGAGTCCAATGATGAGGCATTGGGTCTCTATTCATATGTATACTACTATATCAGCCTTTAAACATCCCACTGCTGGGAAATCAGCCTACCCTCGAAGGGTGACTAGGCCATATCCACCACGCTGGCCCTGTGCGGGTTGGCGGATTCACATACGCCATCGAATTTCTTCTCCGGAAATATGCAGGTTTCCTCACGATGTTTTCCTTCATATGTATAGAAACAAAAAATGACAAGGCACTATTGTGCACCTTATGTTTATTTGTAATGACAGACTCCCCTTTACAGTGTGATTAAATTTTACATTAGATTTAAGATATAATTTACATTTTTATGAGGCACATTTTGAGATATTCTGAACTGCATTCACAGATTTTGGAAAAAATTTACAGTCAGCGAAAAAAAAAAAAATATAAAAGAACAAGCCTTTTTCTGGGAATCAACGCACAGACCAAACCGCTTATGATAGGATCTTGAAATTTGGACCCAACATTCCTAAAATGGTCTAGGTGAACAATAAGAATGGATTTTTGTGAAATTCCACATCAGACGGGGTAACATGAACCCATGGGTTCATGTTACTTTTTATGAATTATTTTTCTATGCGAAGCGAATGAAACTCTGTTTGTATAGTAAGCATAAAAAAAATATTAAAGGCGCGTCTCAGGTGTTTTTCGGAAATCAACCTCTACAGATGGAGTTTAATTTAGAAGCGTTTGCGAGCGAAGCCGTGTGGGCAAGCTTGTTATAAATAATTTTACTACATACGTTTTAAGTTGACATGTAAATAGGACTTACAGAGTAAATGAACATTAATGAAAGGGGGCCACTCATTTGACTCTTATATAAAAGAGTAAGTAATACACCCGATAATTAACAAGTAGGTTATATATGAGGATCACCAAGTATCGCATTCTTGAAAGTATAATACCCGTCAGCACTAAAGTTTGACAGCGCCTAATGAAAAATGCGTTGCACCAAACTTAGGAGGTTGCCAAAGTGCGTAAGTCTTGTCCTTTCCTTTGACATGCCTAAGTCCGACTTAGTTTAGGTGATGCTTAGCTAAGTTTTATCTTCGTTGATTTTAGTGCAGGCATAAGTCAAGTACTAAACAATGTCAGTATTAATATGTAGGCGTATGTATATTTACGAAACACGTACCTTTCCACCTTTTGTTTCCCGTCTTCCCAAGTGGATAGGCGATACAAAGTTACTCTCGCCAATGCTGAGGCCGTGTCTTATCTACATCTCATTGAAGACTTAGAAGTATTTTATCAAAGTAATGTTATTGACGACGCGTGACATTTAACGTGTTCAGTTTTACATGGATTGAAAAAGCAATGTGGTTACGTTTTAGGGTACCGATTTCTATTTACATATGTTCTTATGAGCAGGGTATCCTAGGTACTTAGAACTCAATTTGGGTTAAAATTATCTACACAATCAATAAAGGCATTTTAATTATACTTATATTGGTATAAAGCTATTGCACGCGGCTAAAATTATGTACCACATTGGAAAAAGAAATAGAAAATAACGCTCTAACCTATTAGAAAAGAATGCCAAAGAGAATATAAATACTACGTAAAAGAATGCAGCGAGATGAACGAAGTCAAACGAGTCGAAGACATTGATGACAAGATACCCTAAAACAAAGAGAATATAAATCATGGGCTTAGTTTCGTCCACGATATAAATACTACGCCTAAGACCTGACAAAATAATAGATTGAAGATTCAAGATATTTATTGCGGAATGTAGGTGGAAACAGTTCTTAAAAAATACAATTGTGTATCATACAAACTACCTCCTATTAAAAGGTGTGCAACAATATAAGTACCAAACGTCTATAAGCTCGGTTCGGTCTAGAGCAGCTTTCATTTTGGTACTGAAATAATTATAAATAAAATAATTAGATGTCAATTTCACATTCGTTTTTTTTTTTAATACGAAGATATGAATTAGGATCTGTCAATGGACGCATTTCTCAAAAGGCACGTCACTTCTGATCAGCTTAAAATAAAGCTAAAGCTTGTCTCATAGACAGATTGCTATGGATGATCAAAAAAATATTATTTACATTCAGATTTTCCGCTTCGTGAACGAAAACTCTGCTCTCTTTGTACTGAAACATTTTGTTGAAACTTCTAAATCAACCACAAAGTTGTTATCAATAAAATACAAGACGATTAATGTTTTAACTTTCTCGCAACTTGCCTTTTGAATAAAACGTTTTAAGGCTTTTTGATTTAAAAATAGCCGTATGATTTGTTAGCTTACAATATAATTTTGTGTTGATATGACTTCGTAAGTTTTTATGTTTAGTTTACAATATAAATAAATTGGAAAATTAAATTACACAATAATAAATAATATTCTTTTTAAATTAGGAACATCTGGATACTCTTAGAGGCAAGTAGAAATAAACAGAAAGCGCTGTTACGTGATATTTTTGTTTGAAAGTATAAATGAAAACTGAAAGAAAATCCTGTTAATAGTTCTGAGATATTTTGCAGAAAGTCACATTGAAATTTTCAGCATTGAAGAGAATCTGGATTTCCTAGAAGTAGACAAATAACGGAAGCAAGTAAAATACGAAGAAGAATGACTTTGGCTGAGGCATAATGACATATTTAAACGAGACAAAAAGAGACAATAAATCCATATCTAGAGACCTTAAACTAACTAAAACCGTCACCGACCCCAAAAACTGGCAACACAAAAATACTAAATGCCTGAGTTTTAAAATTTTATAACATGAAATTTTTCTAATCTCGTGATAGGAGTTTTTTCCAAAATTTGTGTTATTTCGAGTGTTAATGTATAAAAGTGGAATTTTTTATCCATTAAGTGTTCGTGAAAGTGAACGAGTGTTGGTGAATAGCATAATGTTGTGAAAAGTGACTTTTCGTGTTGTTTCCAAAACTCCAAAGAAGATCTTGACTGAGGCAAGCAAATGATTGAAATATATAAAAAACGGAAGACAAGGCGATATGGCCTTAATCCATGGCACTAGCCTGCCCATTCCGCGAAAATAATAATATGAATAATCTCGTGATCTAATATAATTGAGATCTAAACATATATTTGAATCTTCACGAAGTCCATAACAAACAGTGCAACAAACAAAACGGACTCGAATGTTACCGAATTGGACTAATCCGAAAATCTTGCGAAAGCTCCAATTCTGTGACCGCACGTTGCATAAGTTTAGTTCGTTAGACATAATCCGATCGTCGCGTCCGGTTTGGTTACGTTTAGTTATCCGGTTTAGTTCCGCGGACACGAGTGTTGACACGTGGACCTCGGTCAACATTATTCCGCTTAGACAGAATTGTTTTTTTCCCTCCCCTATTAGGAGATATGACAAATTGATGTCGATTTCGAGATTCCAATCTCGATCGTCTCTCATCTAGATTGCCTCCAATTGTCATTAAAAAAATCTGGTTGGTCAAGTTTCATGAAAGTTAGGCGCCGAGTTAAGGCGTAGTCAATAAGCGAACCAAACGATTGCGTCACAAGTTTGTATCCAGCTCACGCGGCAGCGATAGCTTGAAATTAGCGATTTTTCTTCAAATTTTAGTAGTAGTGTGCCTATTATCCATATGCGATAATATCAGGTATCCATAGATGACGGTGAACACTAAGAGTTGCTATACATGGCCTGACCTGACATCGTGAGAAAGAGACTGCAAGACTTGAATTTCACGGCAGCAAAAGAAACAAACTATTAAGGTTATAGTTCTCCCTTTCGCTCCCTATACTATACTTATATATAGCCATCTCTTTCACACCATGTCAGGGCAGGCCATGTATAGCCACTCTTACCATGAGATGGTCTGGTTGCTTGCAACATAAGACACAAAAAATAAATTAAAAAACAACTGCAAAATAACTTCATAAATGAGTACAAAGAAAGTCTTTGATAAGCAAAAAATCAATTTTGTGGAATAGTGTAGTTTTCGGTGAAAATGACATGTCATAATGGCATTCTTTGGAATTTGGGACAGTTTTGATCGTTCAACAATGAATCTATTGTGAATGGGTCATATGAAATCAATGGTTGCTACGTCGTTGCTACGTAGTGTCTACGAAGTTTAAAATGACCCAGTTCTTTTAAAAAAAATATATTTACTAGCTCACAATAACATTCTGAATGCGAAAGCTTGTGCGTAAGTGTATAATATATGTATGTAAATATGTGAGTGTGTTTGTTCCCGTTCAACTTATTGAGAAAGTTGTTAGCTTAATAGTAAACGCATCGGTTGCCCTAAACAGTTTCTGAGTCACCCAGAACTATGAACATTGCGCATCAAGGCAACTGCTGACGTTGCCCTGCCCTATGAAGCCAATATTTAAGCCAAGATAGGGTATAATAGTCATATGAAGAAACACGATAGAAGCCTTGAAGTGCTTTGACTTAAACCAAAGAAAATCTACACGAGAAGAATAACCAATCTGCTTAAAACTAGATGGCGCTTAAGTATTTAGACAGCTAATGTACCAACCCGGTATATAAGCCGATGAAAATGTGGTTAATATAGAAACATAGTATAAATATAAGTCCACTATTTAATGTTTAGTTTAGATTGCAACATAACACGTAAAAAATATGTTTCCAAAAAATAATGTTTCAACCCCATCTCATGAGAACCTAGCAAGTTTTGCAAATAAAATATATAATAATAATTTTACTGATATTTTTAATGCAAATTCATAGCATGCGCGTTTTTTTCCGTAACATTACGAATGAGTTAACTAGGTTTCTATTTCAAGTCAAGCAGAAATTGTGACGATCATGTTGCAGATTACAGCACCAGCGACATCTTACGTCCTTATCAGTGCTACAATCGAGTTACGCACCTTTCTATGGACATTAGCACTCTTAATGTAATTTATCTATGCTTATTAAACAAAACAGAAGGAATAGTTGCCATGGCCGAAAACGGCTGGCTGGCAAGTGCTTAATATTATTTCAAGCATAACAAAAAAACCAGGGTTCGCCGATATATATCAGCGGATATATATCAAGATATATATCAATTGATTTTTATCTTGATATATATCAGTTGATTTTTTCCTGTCTTCTGAACTAAAAATTTTGGAGATTAATGTTTACCTTGGCAACATGTAGCGAAAAACTACTATTCAGAATAATTTAGGTTTGTTCCCAAAATGGCAACTTCATTTAAAGTTGGGGAAATCCCCTTTACTTTAACTTACCAGTACGGCTAGCTTTTTATTGAAATTCAAAACTTAACTTCATATCATATAAGGTTTATTTTACGAGGTAATAAAATAATTGGGGATTCCCTGGTGCTCCTAGCGTTAATAATTTTCAGTTTTTTGGGAAAATTTGCTTCTTTTTCTTAACCTGGATAAAAATCCGATATATATAAAAAAATCGAATTTTTGATATTTATTATAAAAATCGGATTTTTTTCTAACCCCGAAAAAAACATACAGCAAAAAGCATTAAATATTGTTTTATTTGTATTATTTCATTTTTCCAGGCGGGTGTTCTGCCTTCGGCCATTCCTGTTTCGGCGGCCACGGCAAGAGGTCCGGAGACACTGCTATGGATGCAAGTATCCCTAATTTATATACCTCAGTTAATATCAGTTAATTATAATAAAACCTTCCCTTGGTCCTTAGGGCACAGAAGCTAAGTTGTCCGATTTAAACTTCCAGGTTAGGTTACAATTATACGATAAGATTTCATTTACAAAGAAAAATTTCTATTATTTGAAATAGTATGTTGTAAGTTGTATACATTTTCAACTGTGCGATCTTCGGGGCAATATATATTGTTACACGAACGAAGCGAATCACGCATTGGTCAAACTAAACACATAAAAATTCAATTTCATTGTGCTAGTAGGCGTCACCATAAAAATTTGAATCGCTTTCAACTTCCTCCAACTGTGGTGCATTTCTGTCGCAGTCCCTGATGCCAAAAACACTACTTTAACAAAAAAAAAAAAAAACTACGAGATTTTTAACTTACTATTTTGGAGTTGTCGTGGCCATCTGTGGTCTTCTTTATCAGTTCCCCTTCACCAAATGATACTTTCTGAATGCAAATGCTTGACTTATGAAAATACCAAAATCGCTATAATATTTTAGGTGTTCCCTCAATTCCTCTTAGATTATCAAAACTAGATTTTGATGAAAATGGAACCAATCTGGAAGTATATCCTTTCAAATAAAGAAATATCTTTCCAAATCGGTCTATAAATGCTAAAGCGGCTCAGAGGTCACACACATTTAAAAAACTGTCTACTTGAGGACCTGTTGCTTTTTCGTGTACCCTTTTCTGTTACAAATAAAACTAGGGTAACCGCGAATTCTCTCAATTCCTCGTTATCTGGTTCCCTGCGCTCCAGTCTCGCAGCTTTTCACGATAACTTCAGTTTTCCATCCGATTAGGGGCAGCCGTCTGTCACAAATTCTAGACACCGTTGCAGTAACTGTCCTCTGTGCAGGTCAGGTTACTTCCAAGTGAATTGAAACAGACCGTGTGGATACCAAGTCATGTTGCTTAAAAGAAAAATAGAGTAACACAATGGCATGGTTCTATATAACTATATCATAGATTATATATAACTTTTCAGTGTCACGACTTACTGTGTCTTTTAAAACATTTTTAAGGGATGACTTTTTTTCATCTCGTTGTAGAACTTAATAGGTGGATGTTTTTCGTTTGACCTATACAGGAATAGACAAGTACTCAGGGCCTGGGGACTCTATACGGAGATATGACAAATTGATGTCGCTTTCGAGATACTAATCTCGACTGTCTCTCGTCTCGATTGGCTCAGACCACTCGAGGTATCTCGCACGCTAGCCATCGTGAATATCTCGAAATACAGCGTTGAGAATAAGAAATCTCGAATAGGGGTCTTGTACCGTTGCCTGCAGCGTCAATCAATCAATCAAACCATTAATCGGCGGCTGAACCTAACAATCATCGCAAAGAAGTCACAACACGGGCCCAAGATCACGAAATATCGGATCCAAAGCCACTACAGAGGTCACTGCACAGAATTTCAATAAGCATGCCTGTATCTCGGCCACTCGAAAATACTTGAGATGTTTTATCAGATATTTTTTACCCGACTGTTCAGAAGGAAGGTAAGATGGAAGAAGGATGGAGGAAGGAGGTTGAGTGCTCGGTTAGACGATAGAATGTATAATCTAATTGATATAAATAACACTTCCAATGGAACCAAATTGAAATCGCCAAAAAAAATCAGCTGTTCCATTTCGTGGCTGCATGGAAATTTTTCTATCGAACATCTGATTTTTGTTTCGACATTTCGGGTTTGGTCTCATAGTAAGAATTGTTCTTAAGGGCTCGCTCCCCCGATTGTCGCTATTTCGTTTGCACTTTTTCAACGTTTTTTATTATGAAAACTGAATGGAAATAAAAAAATAAACTTTTATCTATCTTTAGAATACCATTTAATGGAATTTTTATGTAAGCATTTTCGATTTTGACGCAGAAGGAAAAAACTATTTTTTCCAGTTTTTTTTTTCTTCTGCTTCTTTAACGTTTTTTTTTTTGTGCGAACGAGACAGCTAAATTAAGCCAGCGAGTCCTTAATGGCCATTACTATGGTATAATGAAATATCACCTTCGTCTAACCAAACTACAGATCAGTCTGATCTACACTCTATACCGTTTTATAGATTTCAAATTGCAGGGTGTTGTACGTCCTTAAATCCAGAGGGAAATTTTACTACATTTTGCAGTACGGTTTTTGTATTTATTTTAACAATAATACTCGTTCTTATAGGTTTCTGTGTGGTGCCGACCTGAACTAAAATCAGACTAGGCTGTAGGTCGCGTGTTGCCTTAAGAAGAAAGTACAATTATAAGTTATATTTCTTAACTAAGTACCTTATGTACCTCTAAGTAACTTCAAAGAGGATGTCTGGGATTAATTTCCTTGTATAAACAAACTACCTTACTTACTATTAACACGGTCATAGTCTTGTTGAGTTTGGACTTAATAAACAGATGAAATAGTGCCGACATACCCGCGGACCGCAGTCTGTGACAAAGGGAGAGAGAAACACAATATTTCCGTTGTTATAGGCAACTTTTTTGCGTCAAAAGCGTAGCGTAAGCGTAGTAAACATTTTTTGAAAAACAAAACATAGATAGTTTATGGTTTACTAGCGGCGCCCCGCGGTTTTACCCGCTATTCTAAAGGAACGGTTACATTTTTCAGAATAAAAAGTAGCCTATGTATTAAGTTATTTGTTCTTATTCCAGGGAATAAGCTACCTCCGTACCAAATTTTATCCAAATCCATTCAGCCGTTACAGAGTTGAACGAGAACAAACACACTTACATACATACACGCTTATATACTTACACACAAACTATCGATTTTATAATATTAGTGTGATCCAAACCATTGACATCAAAAACATATTTACAAACACTCTTTATTGCACGCACGAGAAACAGAGCCACAGCTATATACTTTCAAATATGCGCCAAAACCTCGCGGAAGGACTATCCTTTTTGTAGTTTATAATATCTTTATCTTACTTTTACTGTTTTCATCTTGTAGGTGTCCAGTCCGGAGCTGATAGCGCGTCACCAGATCGGGCAAGAGGAAACCCCGCCTCACCCCGGGTACCCGCACTCCTACAACAACGTCCTCCAGCCTGGCGATGACATCATACCCATCAGAGACGGAGGTACAAACCTAGAAACACCACCAACATTATTTTAGAGCCGTACCGTGACTTTTGATTGTTAGTATCAGGTGCAGACGCTGCGCGATAAGATTCACGGTCGGCTGAACCTAACAATTATTGTTATAGGTCTCATTCACAGGCCTTGTATGTCAACTGCTGACTGACAGGAGTAATTCCATGTGTGTCCGCCAGAAAAAAAAAACGTTTGACAAAATAACATTTTAATAACATTTAATTTGGGTGATGTACATGTAAATATAAAATTTATTTAAATTTATATAATTATGTAAAATATGTATCCCTGGATAAATAAAATCCAACGTCAATAAGTGAATTACTCACTTCACGTCAATAAGTGAATTATTGACTTCACGTCAATAAGTGAATTATTCACTTGACGTCAATAAGTGAATTATTCACTTCAAGTCAATAAGTGAATTATGCACTTCACGTCAATAAGTGAATTATTGACTTCACGTCAATAAGTGAATTATGCACTTCACGTCAGTAAGTGAATTATTCACTTCACGTCAATTAGTGAATTATTCACTTCACGTTAATAATTGAATTATTCACTTCACGTCAATAAGTGAATTATTCACTTCACGTCAATAAGTTAATTATTCACTTATTGACGTTGGTAAATGGAGTCATTATGTCTTCGGCGTAGCAGAACTGTCACTTGTTTGACGAATTTAAGAGGACCTTAAATAAAAACGCCTCTCAATGTGGCGTTGGTTGAGAAAAGTGGGCGATGAACTAATAAAAAGTACAGGATTTAAAAAAGAGGGCAAAGATCCTCAATTTCTATGGATGGCTAGAAAAATTGACGAAATCAGAAAGGGGCGAGCGGCGAACAGACCGTCCGAGCCGAAAACATGTAAAACTACTCATCATTCTTAACAATTTTAGTCGTAGTGCATTATACAGTTGTCCGGACATCGGTGTCCGCGATTTCATATTTAGTCTCGTATAAAAAGTTCAGTAAATTCATAATGATGAGTACTATAATACGTATTTTCAGCTCGGACACCGATGTCTAGACACACTATATATTGCGTGCGTCAAACTTCGGAATCACTTCATATTTTATTATATGTATAATATAATTTATTTTAGATGTTCATATCAGTGTAATACATTCACGCCAAACAAATGTAACAAACAATGTGCCAAATTTACAATAAATTACCTAATTCTATAACCGAACTAAACCATAGCAAATTTAAACAGATTCTTAGGCATTTCTTTGAAAATAATCCTTCCTATAAATTAAGAGAATATATGTCAATGAAATTCACAGAATCCTCATTTTTGTGTAATGAACAAACGGAGTAAGCAACATACCTACCGGTCACAATATTATCAAATTGTTAAAATTATTTATTAGTTTGCCTAATTTAACTCTAAACATAGTTTAATTTGTAAAAGTGACTTGCCTGTAATATTCAATGTTATTTATAAATATTTCTGATTTCTTTTCTGATTTTGTTCAGCATAAAACGCCACCAGCGCCATCTACTATTTGAAACACACCCTTTCTACTTAACATGCTTTCTGAATTAATCTTACCTACAAACATACTAACAACAAAATAAACACACTAAACTATGACGTCACATACAATGTCGTTGCTTGCACAGGTGCTTACGACCGCGAGGACTCGGCTCGGGACGTAATGAAGCTGAAACTTCGCAACATCTTCAAACACTGGGTGAGAATAATTTAGTTAGCCTCTGCTGGTGCGGACACTACCGTGATCTCATTATAACTACGTACTAATTTATCTATGCTAATATATTTATAATTATAATTTAATATTTAAAGTTATTTCTTACTTAAGAAAATAAAAATAAGATAAATTAATATATTGAAATAAAAACCAAGTATATAAAATAATGAAAATATATTTTTAAAAAATAGCGTTACTACAATTAAAAACACTAAGATTTAATGCATGATTTAAAAAAAAATTATAACAATGAAGTAAATGTTTTATAAGGGAAGGAATTAAAAGTCTATTTTATTTTATTTTTTATTTATTTATGTTCTAATAGCTGCGGCCCGCGGTTTCACCCGCGTGAAATATTCCTCGGGAATCGTGTACATATTTTCCCGGGATAACAATCCTGTGATGTCAGTCTCCGACACTTAGCATATCCGTGCAAAAAGTACAGGTCGTTTTTTTCCCATTTATTTTTTCTATTTTATGGACAGCTATTTTACAATTAATTACTCTTTTCATATTTTTTTTTACAATTTATAAAAAACTCAGTCTTGCCTATTTTTATTGTTATGAGATAGAAGTGGACACAATGAGGTGGTGGAAAAGTGGAAAGCTGTATAGTGACTGGTATAGAAACCATGTCGATTGCTAGTTAATAAAATTAGACCACTAAGTAAGAAGCCAAAGTAAGAACACCAACGATGCTTTAACTATTTGATATACAGCAGTAAATCTTTAACAGCAATATTTCAAACTATTTTTAAATAGTCTTATCTAGAATTCATAATTAAATTTGATCAAGTTTATGCTTTATCCTTGATGTACAATTACGAAATTTGGGTTTTCAATAAAAACGGCTTGTCATAGAGATCGTGCTTCCGATGCGGCCTTGACGTAGGTAACATAGATAGCATAGGTTAATAGATTTCCATATAGCCAAATGTCAAGTGAGAAAGAGAGTTATTTAAATAATATTATCTATGTAAATAACTATTATTATTATTATTTACATAATATTATGTAAATAACCCACTCTAAGTAAGCCCGAACAACAACCAATATTGTAATGTATTTATTTAAACTTTTTATTCGCAGATACAGGACAACTACAGGAGGTCACAGCAGAACGCCGACGATAGCTATTACGTAGAAAATATGTAAAATTTGTTTTTATATCAGGCCAGATTATTCGAAACTTACCGCATCTATTGTTGAAGTATCTACTTTGTGAAATTGAGCTTTATTTTCATTTTGGAAAGGGCAAAACGTCAGTCAACGTTGAGAAAATAATTGGTTAACCATTTTTTTTTCTAATAGTAAAATTTGTACTAATGTTTTCTCTAATAATGAATGAGACTAACAATATTTTTTTAGCTTTTATGCATTGCTAGCTGTTAGCCGCGACTTCGTTCGCGTGGGTATACAAAAAAAAAAAGAAGTAGCCTATGTCCGACCGACTCTTAAACTATATCTATGCAAAAATTCAGCTTGATCCGTTCAGCCGTTTAGCCGTGATATCGCAACAAACACCCAGATAGAGAGACACAGAAACAAAGAGACAGACAGACAGAGTTACTTTCGAAGCTATAATGTTAGTTAGAATAACTTTTATCAGTTTATCTAGCAGAGAGTCTGCGATTGATGATTTGGTAGGAATTTGCTTCCAAATGTCAAGTTTCGCAATTTTTCATGCTAGTTTCTTATCATGACTTTAATGAATAATATTTTATGAAAAAAACAGCATAATAGATAGTCAAAGTTATTTTCATAAATATCAACGTTTTCTCCAATTCCTCTAACCAGGAAAAGTTAGATGTGGATTTATTGGCTGATGTATTTATTACTTAGATTTATCCTTTATCGACCCCGAGGCTACTTCTTACAGGAAAAATACGGCTATCCATGGGCTGGAAAAATAGGTATATATATCTACTCACTTGAAAGGTATCGATTGAAGTGCTCTGTGGTTAAGATTTAATAGCTAGGCCTCAAACGCTCACCGAAGTTTTAAATCCCTGTTTAGCTCAATCTTTGGGTGAGTTTATAAACCCACCCAAAGACCACTGTGATCTTAGTGTCATTTCAGTTAGAACACTCGACTCGCTTATGCATTTTCAACATTTTCGAAAAAATGTCAGTAAAAAGAAAGAAAAACAAAATATATGAAAAAATAAGAATTGGTAAATATAAAAATGCGGTCCTCCCAAACTTTTTTATTAATTCTCACTTATTGAAGTCGATTCTCTTGTACAATTTCTAAACTACATTTTTATAATTCTAAAATTATTGTTGTTATATTCTATGAAACAGAGACGCAGGTAATTTCAGAGCTGTCAGATAAGCTTAGTTTAGAGAATGGTACAAAAGAACCGATGCCAATGCTTTTTTTTTTAAATATTCAAAGAGATAGCTGTGCCCGGGAAGGTGGGTTTAAATTGAGTCCTAGTTTGTTGTTCTAGAATCTAGATCAACAATCGCTAGACCCATGAAATATTTGTGTGTGGTGTGGTCTGATAACGTTGTCAGGCTACTCAGTCACGACAAGCATGAGAAAAGTGTTGTCTGAAAATGAGGCTCATTTCTTAATCTCTGTTAACTTTTCTCTGTAGATACTTCAAGCTGTCTTCTTACTTTAAATATCTTGTCAATTATGAATTGTTGGATTAAGAAAATACAATGTTAATAGATTGATAACTTATAATACATAATATTGGATTACAGTTTAAACTATTAAACTATTTGGAAAAGTTACTAGGTTACATTGATACTCTTAGAATTTGTCATTTCTTGTTATTTTATTTATACTTTAACTGTTATCGTTAACTTTTACCTTACATTATATGTGACCTTCATGAGGCAAGTTCAAATATTTAATGTAATTGTAATTTTAGGTTAATTTCAGTTACTAGTTATACTTATAAAGTTTAAAGCCACATCCTATAAATATGTTAGTGGCGTAAATATTTTTATGAAATGGCTGGTGATTTTTCGAAATATTGTTTCTTTTAAGTTATTTTTCTTAAAATTCTATAAGCGTAAAAATATTCATGTGTATTGAAATATTTAAAAGAAGTTTGATAAAAAAAAAATAACTTTCTAAAAATACATTTAAACATGCAGAAAAGGTTTTAAAATGTTCTGAATCTGGTTTTTATTATTTAAAGTTTTTTCTCGGTACCTGAAAATACATTCGTTTTGGTAGATTAATAAAATATTTAATAAATTAAAATATTTTTATTGTTACATAAGTTTACCATCAAAACTGGGTGTATTATAATGAACTATGTACTTAGTGATATATTGACTGTCTCTAATGATATAAGTATGTTTATGTAATAAATGTATAGATACATCATAAATCTATTTTCATTGTTTTATTTAATCATAATAAGTCCTTATTATGGTCCTTTTAACGGTATTTTCAGTAGTGGGTGTCTTCTGGCCGATGATGAGGATGACAGGGAAATATTAGGGACAAAAACATAGAAAAAATCAACAAAAAAATAAAAAAACTCAATGTTGATGTTTGGAAAAACTTGCGCAAGTTCTCGGGGACGCATTGTTGCTTCAAATTTAAAGTTAAAGTTTAAAGTGTTCAAGTTAAGGTGATAATAAAAAATAAAAAAAATCAAGACAATCTTAACCCATTTGTACTAATCTTTACTTAATTATAATAAAATTAATATAGCTAGTACATGCTACTACTATGTCATAACTAAAATAAAATAAACTGAAACAATGGACTAAACATTTAACTAATAGCAACATTCCAGGTGGAAAAATCACGCTCGTGTAATAAACCTCAAACATAGGATAGAAAAGACTCATTAATGTAACTAGAAATATAATATCCTCATTATCACTTGTACAGACTTACTTCAATATTTGATCTTATTAACTTTATGTCTATCTTCTATCTATTCTATATGTTAATATTTAGATCGACGTCTTACTCTTTTAAAAACCAAATCCAAAGTGACCGACTCGCCAGCCTAGCACCAACACCCGCCCGATCACCCCCTCCAAGACTACTTTTTAGGTAAACGGTTCTCCATTGGTTGATGGTGCTACGCCAGCGCCCTCTACGCAAAACTTTAATCGGTATAAGTCAATAGTCAAAATTATACTAATTATATAAAAATCAACAAGATACTATAGATGGCGCTAATGTGTTTCCGCTAAAATATAGGTAAAGCAAAGAGGCGATAACACTCGAACCATCCATTTTGTTAAGACTTACGGAACACGTAACTTATTCAGTTAGTAAGTACCCACTGGCCAAGTATCTACTAAAATGCTAGACTAAAATGTTGTGGTTTGCACTACTGGAAGCACATAAGAGATTTTTTTTAACCTTCTCTTTTCTGTGGCTGAAAGTTTGTATGATTTTCCTCATATTCGAACTAAAAAAATATAGAAAATACTTGCATACAAACATGAAAGATCACATGAGAGATCAACGGTTCACGAGTTGTTGTGTGAGTAAATACGAATACGAGTACGAATATCGGTAGTTTCCGTAGACTAATGTCCGCCTGCACTAAACTTTGACAGCTCCTAAGTTCATACTTAACTCTCTAGGGTGTACCTAATGATGAAATATGCGTTGCGCCAAATATAGGAGGTTGCATAAATGTAGACATGTCCGGAAAGGACATGCCTAAGTCCGACTTAGTCTAGGTGATGCTAAGCTAAGTTTGATCGTTATTGACTTCAGTGCAGACGGGCATAAGATCTTACCTTATTTTTTTGCCCGACGCTAAAAACTTCGTAATGCGGCACGGTACGATTTACTTTTACAATGTAGAATTATTGACCGAGCGAAGCGTAGGTCTAAGAGTTTTCGGGAACAAATCAGCGTTTGTATCTTTGTTTGTTTGTCCGACGAAAACTTGCGAATCTTTGAAACAATCTTCATGAAAAGTGGGTAAGTAGTTTTAAATGTATTTCTCCTAATGAAACATAACTAATATTATTCGGGCACTTCGCACTCTCAACGTCATTGCGGTTGAAATTGACCTATTTGATTGTGCTCTGAGTGAATTTACAAAGATAGCGTTAAGGGTGTTGTTAACACAAAGACATAGTTAAGAATAACTTCTTAACTATGTCTTTCTTCGCTATCGCATTAGGTAGTGACGCATTAGATGTAATGATAGCTGTAAGTTGGAAAATAAATAACTTATTTCTAATTCTGCCAAACTGCATAGTAGTTTGTAAGATTGTGTTTCATTTTGACTATGAGCAAAATCGGTCCAGGGTTGCAAGGTCTCAGTTCGGCGCGAACTACTATTATACCCTTATCATATAAATACCCTGTTCAATAAGAAAATAATCATCGGGATCGGTTCACAGCACATAAAAGAGAATTAACATTAACTTGTAGATGAATATTTGCCAATAAATAACTTTGACTTTAACATTTTCCCCTTCTGAGATTCACAGCCCGTAGAGGTATTGACGGATTTAATAGGCTATTTGATTACATTTGAAAAAGTATTGCAGATTTTAAAATGTTAAATGAAATGTATTGGAATACATTGATATTTTTTAGAGATCTGTTGTATTTTCGGTAAGAATCGATGCTAAGGTTTGAATAAAAAATTTACGCGGCAAAATGTGAATCATAACGCCCGTCACATCAAAGTAATCACAAAACAGGTTTTTTTTAACTTATCATTATTTTTATTAGCGAATTTTGATTTATTTACCATGGTGTGATAAATAGGAATGTAACTTGTCACAAAGGGTTTCCGATAACGTGATTCAAACTAAGAAAACTTATCTATACATAAATATAAAAATGCCTCGCCGCTAAAACTCAAAAACCGCTTGAATGAATTTTGATGATTTCTTTTTTGTTGTGTTAGAAATTATCAGGACAAGGTCGCAGTCGAAGTCGTGGGCATCAGCTAGTATAATTATGAAAATCAATTGCCATGCGTTCTCGCAAAAACTCGCAAAAACTTGCAAGAACTTGAAAATAGCTCGATCGAATTGAATATTTTTTTGTTTATTTTGTTCGCCTCAATAATTATGGGGTTTCCACGCGGATGAAACCATGGGGCGCAGTAAACCAAAGTTAATTTTCCCGCATAAATTTGTAGCGTATTTTCAATACGGTCAATAGCCTAGACGTAGTTACATAAGTATTCTAAAACAGAACCTCCTTTTCAAGTTGAAGAACCATATCATAATGATTCAAAAAGTAGCCTCTGCTAACTTGCTTATCCACCCTTTATAATCCCATCATCACTCCCATTTAATATCAAAATGTGGACTTAAACATTAACGAGTTAATCGAATTAAAACTCCCCGGATAATTGGTAAACTTCCCAAATGTATAATGTCCCAATTTTATTATAATCTCATTAAAAGTTGACGGGGAAACTGCTGGGAAGGCAATTATAGCAACTGGAGTTTAGATTTGTGGGTTGATATACTCGTACTAAGCAACAATGTACTCCTAGCTTATAATATCATGTCATTCCAGATTTTGAACCTAGAGATTGGGTCTTTTTTTTTTTTTTTCCTTCTAAGATGATTATGGCGTCGCACGTCTTATGCATTTGCCAGTGTCAAGTATACTCATATTTTTTCAAATTTTGGTGAATATTGTCAAATAAGTCATAGTCACAGTCAAAGGCGAGTAAAGCAAGTCACGGTCAAGTTCAAGTCATGCCCCAGTAAAGTGGTGAAAACTTTACTAGAGCCTTCTATGGAGTTTTGGAAACAACACGAAAATTCACGTTTCACGACATTATACCATTTACCAACACTCGTGCATGTTCAGGAACACTTAACGGGTAAAAATTCACTGTTTTTTTTACACATTAACACTCGAAATAACACAAGTTTTGGAAAATAATAAAATGACGCGACATGATTTCTTCACGTTCCCGCCAAAACTCCAGATTGGGTCTTACTCATACAAGTTGCTTTAAGTTAAGCAATGTTTAAAATTCTCTGTCAACTTCAGGCTGACGTGAAATGTCACGCGCAAAAACGAGACATACCTTTTAAGCATTGATTAAATTTAAGCAACTTTTATGAGTTAACCCGACGTTGTTAGAGTTCCTTTATTGGTTAACCTGTACTCCTTTTTCTTAACGTTTGTTCGTACTTTCATTCAACAACAAATTCGCAAGTACGGGCGGGAGGCCTTGGTCGCAGGTGAGGTGAGGTGTGCGTGGTTTTGGTTTAAATCCAAACCAAAACCACACGTACACATACTCAACTACTCACGCACACGTACTCAAAGATATTTCCATTCTTTTGATACTTACTGTAGATATTCCAAGAAGCTACATGAAATCCTTAGGAACAAAAGGGCGGATTACCAAAACAATTCATTCCAATGAATTTAACTCTGATCTAACAGTAGACAATGTGGTCTTAAGGATGGCTTTATCAAACCCCTGATTAATATTAGAGATAATAGCAATCCTGCATTGTGATGCTTAGGCTTCAAAATGAAGATAACGTTGATTCTTAGTCCTCTGTGAATATTATAATTTGCCTATTTAGTCCAATATGGGGCAGTCTATGACAGAGAAAAAAATGTAACACAGTAATGTAATTTCTGTTTCAAATTTCTGTCCATACCACGGTTACCTGAAAGAAATCGCTTTAGGCGATAAAGCCGCCCATAAAACTGCCGGTATTTTATTTACGTATGTAAGTGTATTTGTTCCCATTCAACTCTGTAACGGCTGAATGGATTTGAATGAAATTTGGTATGTGGGTAGATTATTTCGTAAATTTTTCTTCTCTCTTCTGTGCTCGTTGGCTATCCCAAGGTTACGCCTACTCACGCCTAACAATCAACCAATCAGAGTAATTTCTTATAAGTGTATTTAGACTGGTACGTGGTGCGCTTCGAGCGTCCTGAATGGAGAATCTAGGGAGTGGTCTGTGAAAATAACCAACAGTTTTGTTCCCTTATGGACACAAAAGTAAAATGAAATTACAGGTGAAAATGAAGCGATATTTTTAATGTGATTTTTGACTTTAATGCCATTAGGTTAAGGTCAAATATTTTCGTGCCTTTTCTGATTGTTTGTATGAACTCAGAAGAACTAAAGCCCCCTTGAGAAGTTGCTAAGGGTTAGTATTGTTTTCTGGAGATTGAGGTTTGATCCAAGACAAAGGTAATTTTTTTTGACGGAATGGGAGCGAAATATTCCAAAAATACTCGAGGATCGGGTTAGACTATGTAATAGGCTTGAAGGAGTGCGGTCGTAGCGGCTCTTTTGCTGAGTACGACTGAGGAATTACCACATCTTTGTATTCAACTGACAAACAGTAGTGTGCAAATATTACTGTGTTCCAGTTTGAAAGGCAATGTTTTCAAAAAAGATTTAACATCTATTATCACAGAGTTCCGAGCGCAGTGCGTTGCCGCGCAGCATTTTAAAAAGCGAGACTTCCAAATTTTGGACGGAGCTGAACTGGCAAGTGACTTGCGCGTCTCGTTACTCAGGTCATTACTCATTCTAGGGATCCGTAGATGCTTGCGCTGATGCCGGGGCGTTAGCACTGCACGGAGCATCGGTATCCTCTGTCTGTAGTTAAGAGCCTACTAAAAGGGGACCTCTGGACTCGGGGGTGGTTAGAGGTGGGGCTCTAACCATCTACCGAAGCGAGTCCGGGGCGGACGACAGCGTCGCGTGGCGGACGCTGTTGTACGCTAATGCGTCTCACGACAGCTGCTAGCTGTCCCGGGAGGAGCTGAAGCGTGGTGCTGAGAGCTCCGATGCGTTCCCTGTTCCCTTGGAGATGCCGGGGCCTCGGTCTGGGTCAGTCCGACACTTTGCAAGCTACTAAATAACAACAAATAACAAGTTATTGCCGTTTCATCGTTGGACAGATTTAGACGTAGTGATGTGCCATGTGTTACCTCACGTGTTGGTCCAAAGGGTCACTATTGTCGTAAACTGGGCACAAAGGGGACGTAAAGTAGCGATTTATCTTGTTAGTAGCACAATGAAGACCAGATGACACCTACCAAATGGAAGAAAGTGGGTGACTACGAGTACTATGGAGTAACACCTTTTTCTATGTAGGAATGTTAAAAAATATGAGCCTTTGGTTGGAACCTTTTATCGTAACCAACCACTTGAACAAACTGTAGTTTGATTTCGAACTGTAGCCCCTAAGTACCGTTAACTAAAAAATTATAGTTACTGCTGTCCTACTCTCTACTCTTCTACTTCTTTAGCTGTACCTGACGGGGTCCACAATTGTGACCAAAATGTCAAACTACTAACTATGTATGTTGGTACATCTGTGGTTGGTACCAACTAAGTACCAACATACATTGTGGAATGCTGAAATAAATCTGATCAAGTAGTTTGCCGGGTTTTGGGTCAGGTTTAAGAAGATTTTGAGAAAATATTTTTGAATATCACCCTCCGGGATTTTATCTGATAAAAAAAAATGTAGATTGTGCGAGCGAGAGGACGCGTATTATGTTAAAATAGCTTTATGCATTACTTTTGTCTTCTCGAAGTTGCCTAAAAATTACATTTACCAATATTATTTTCAGCTAATTTTTTTATTTACCTATCTTTTCAGGACAGGTCCAAAGTTTTAGCACCTGCTGTCTTGTAAGTCGTAAAATAGCTTTTTTCACACGTTTTTCACATTTCATACGTTGAGATTTCTTATTATAGACCATAGACATAGACACCAAAGACATTTATAATGTTAATCGAGGTTCTAGGGTACAAGTGAAGGATAAAAATCACAAAATAGTTAATTTAAAAATAACAAAACATTAAAATATAATAATATTACAACTAAACAAAAACACATGAAAATATTTTTACTATTACAAACTTACAATAGCTGTTAAAAAAATTGACCATGACCTATATGGCCGATGTTTAGGAGAGCTTTTTTTGACTAAAAAGCTAAGCTTGACAGCTTGACAGGTCAGGTCAAGACATTAGGTCTCTCTCTATATTTTATCGCATTGACAACGGGGAGTATTTGAAGAATTGTTCGACCTGATACAGGCTCGCAGTTTTCATCGCACCAGCCGCCACCGCTTAAAAGCTCATCCGCATAAAATCGATCTGTGGAAA
This sequence comes from Apocheima hispidaria, assembly GCA_947579745.1. Classification (NCBI taxonomy): domain Eukaryota; kingdom Metazoa; phylum Arthropoda; class Insecta; order Lepidoptera; family Geometridae; genus Apocheima; species Apocheima hispidaria. The sequence goes on along the minus strand of OX388153.1, from coordinate 13,395,447 downwards.
TCGCACACTATGCGTTTTACGCGATCCTTTACGCTTCACACCTGCAAATTGTGGAACGAACCACCTGCGGTAGTTCCGAGTGACTACAGCACGGGGATCTTCAAAAGGGCTGTTAATAGAGTCTTAAAAGGTTGGCAACGTATCTGTGATGCCCCTGGTGTTACAGGTATCTATAGGCGACGGCGATCGCTTACCATCAGGCCCGTCTGCTTGTGTGCTACCTATGGTATAAAAATGCATTTTTTTTGTTTTTCTCATAATAATAATGTTAGTTAGTTAAGGGACCTTAACTCCTTTTTGAATGAGCCAATTTTGCCTAAAAAATCGGACGCATTTCATTATATACCTACGAGATGACTCTGTAGATCCGAAAAACAAACCCTCGGGAGCTAATCTGTCGATTCGAATAACAGGGCACGATAATAAGACTGGAGGACTCGAATCAATCTCGACGTTTGCCTGGATTTCATACGATACACGATTTTCATTCGATTATTTCAGGCAACCTGATCAGATTTATAGGGTTCCGTAGTACTAAAAGGAAACCTTATAAGTTCGTCATGTCCGTCTGTCTGTCTGTCAATCTGAATCCTTTACAGCCAAACTTCCGAAGCCTTATAAAATTACATGTACGAAATTTCCACAACTTAATATAGACCTACAGCTTAGAAAAATAAAAATACTTTTTCTTGTAAAATAAGGGTAGCCCATACATATAAAGAGGGGGTAAAAAAAAATTCGCTGAACTCCATCATGTGGGGAATCGTTTAATAACAGGTCTTTTAAAGGTAACAATTTGCAAAGAATAAAAAAAAAATATTTTTATTTTTATGGGATGACATATGGACAGGATAGGGGATAAAAAATGCCTGTCGCCCGCATGTGGGGTATCATTGAATAGGTCTTTTAAAATACAGATATGGGTTCCTACACCACTTTTTCATCAGATGTACCGTTTGCGAAATATGGGCCAACAAATTTTCTTACAATGTGTCCCGGCCCCCCTGCTATTTCTGAACTATGCATCTCAGAAACTTCCATGTTGATAGATCTTAGTAAAAACTTTTTTTTTAAATTATTTTGGGCAATACGTGATAATATTTTTTTGAGATATGCGGTAAAAACGGATAAATACTTCAAACGTCGTATTTACTAATATAAAATATGTCAAAAACAAACAAAAAAAAAAAATTGTGTGTCAGTTTAAATAAACACTATAAGCAAATTACAAGTAAAAATTACCTAAAGTATTTTTTTATATATTTAAAGGTTACTTTTGAGCCTATTTCTTAAATAAATTCTATAGAACAGTCATTTGTTGAGTGAGGTAACGATCTGTAATTCAATTAAACTTTGGCTTTTCAACATTAATAATTAAACAATCCCTAGTAACATCGTGTCAAAAACAGCGCGGAAGCATCATGGGGCGCTAACTCCAGAGATTTGTAGGTATTTATTTATTTATTATTTTTATTTATTTATTTACATCAACTAGCACCGAACACGAATTACGCTAATGAGAATTAAGATTAAAATACCGTATACCGTGTCGGAAAGATTCAGGGCCCCTATTCGGAGATATGACAAATTGGTGTCGATTTCGAGATTCCAATCTCGATCGTCTCTCGTCTCGATTGCCTCCGACCACTCGATGTATCTAGAACGTTAGCCATCGTGAATATCTCGCATTAAACATTAAACACTTAAAAAAAGAATAATTAAAAAAAAGCATTAAACTAGACAAAAACATCGTAACATTAAACACGAAGCGGTATCTTAGTACAATTAATTACATGCGCGTAAACTTGCTTATTTGCGAAGCTAATGGGTAGCTTCGCAAATAAGCTATCAAATCCGAAGTTTTTAGTCCAGATAGGTGGATATCGAGCCGATCGTTAAAAGTAGCTCATTTCCTCTCGACTTCGGTCCACTTGCACGTAAACACCGGAAAATGAAGGAGTCATGCAGGTCGATGGGGGACGGAGATGGGATGGTGACAGCTTTTTTCTAATTAACAGGCTTGGAATTTGTGGTGAGCCGTGATCAAAGAAAGCTCTGCTGGTGTTTAGTTATAGTATGGTCGAAGACGGTAATCAGAAGCCAGTAAGACTGGAATGGAAAGTAGCTATAAAGTATTGTTTAAAGTATCCTACATCTTTGGTACTGACGTAAATTATTTATTTTTAATACGTTTTATATCAGGTTCACTATCACTTGAATGTGGGGAATGTGTGAGAGAGTGAGAGTTTTTGTTTGTAAAAAAAAAATAACATTTATTAGTCTTCTAATCATCATATTTAATAGTAGTAGTAGCTCAGTGGGAGCATGCTCGCCTCATATTCGTTTGGTTGCGGGTTCAAGCCCGTGTGGTCACGTACCAATGACTTCTTAGGAACTTACTTACGGATATACCACTGGCTTTTCTGTGAAGGAAAACATCGCGAGGAAACCTGGGCCAGCTTGGTGGATATGTACCAATCACCATTCAAGCGTAGGCCGATGTCCAAGCAGTGGGATTTAAAAAGACTGCTGCAGAGAATCATCATCTTTATTTGAAAACTTGCAAATGTACATATGTAAATTCAATGACAATATAATAATACGGTACAATTGAGCTGGTGTGATGATGGAGCTGGAAAGAGGACGACAGTGCTCTTCAATGAAAACCCCTCAATACATTTTTTTTCGTGCGAGTTTTTTAAGGCTTTAATATTATAATTTTATTATATACTTTGATTGAGCTTCGAAATGCCGACCATGGTCTAACAAACGGGAGTATAAAAGAAGGAGGAAAAGTATTTCTCTCTCTCTCTCTCTCTCACTCGTTTGTTGTGGCAGCTCACGCGAACCAAACCAGCCCCTTATCATGGATGTACCTGATCGTGATAGTGATAGTGCGCGAGCGGGACCGCGCATAGTGCGAGTATGTTGGCATGAGCGGGATGGCATGCTATCACAATCAGAATCGCGAACGATCATAAAAAGGGAACAGGTCTTGCACTATTACTGATAAGCGAAATGCTCCTACCCAAAACTAAATAATCAGTTTTGTACTTCCGGAAAATTACCTTCGTATACTTATCTAATGTTACTTACTAGCTTTCAGTGATTTTATCAAGAAGCCAAGACAATAATAGACTGAAAGTTTTCGATAATATCTGATCATACCACTCTCAAATACGAAATTGCCGCTTTGTTATTGGCTGATTAAGTTTGAGTTCAAATGACCTTAATCTACTTTAGAACCAAACCCCTACCGAGGAAAAAGCTAAAGTTTTCTTATTGATTTGATTATTCAACCTGGACCGAAATGTCTTAAAAAAATGCAAGTTGTTGGCAGGAGGGCAACTTTGTCGGCCCATATTTCACAAACGGTAGGTCTGATAAAAAAATGGCGTAGCAAACCTTAACTTCATTTTAACAGACCTATTTAATGATTAACGATACCCCACATGTGGGGGACACGCGAAAAAATATTTTTTATCCCCACTTTACATCTATACCCTTATTAAATTAATAAAATTATGTTTTTTTTATTCTTTCAAAATGGTCGCCCTAAAAAGACCTGTTCAACGACACCCGCTGTACCCCACATGATGGGGTACAGCGAGTTTTTTTTTCATCCCCTCTTTACACGTATGCCCATTATTACGACCCTTATTGTATAAATAAAAAGTATTTTTATTTTTTGAAACTGGAGGTCTTTATTTAGACGCTTAAAACTTTGGAAGTTATAACGCTGTTAAGGATTCAGACAGACAGACGTAAATCACGAACTTATAAGGGTTCCTTGTAGTACTACGGAACCCTAAAAAGTACAACGAATAAGAAATGTCGGACCAAACTCCGTCCAAGTCTCGTTATCCAGGCTTTATAATTAAAGCTTTTGTTTCCTTCTACTTCGTTTTGTAATTACCGCCGCCGAACTCCGTTTGTCAAAGTGGTATTTGTGGCCCGAGATTCAGAGGCCCTCAGTTGGCCTCTTATGTACGTAGGTACAAACGTATTAGTCAATTCTTGTAGCGCTAACATACCGGAACAAAGAGAAAATGAGAGGAAAATATGTTTTTCTCTCGTTTGTAAGACGGCGACTCGGGCTTTTAGAAAGTATAAGGACTGATGAACCAGACGTAAAGAATAGAAAATGTTAGTTAAGTTAGTTATAAAGAATGTATTTTGAAAGGTGAACCAGAGCGTCTGTGCGGTTGAGGACCTTAATGAATCATACTAATATTATACATGTGAAAGTTTGTGTAAAGTAGGTAAGTATGTAAGTGTGTTTGATCCCGTTCAACTCTGTAACGGCTGAACGGATTTGGATGAAATTTGGTATTGAGGTACGTTATTCCCTGGATTAACATATAGGAAATTAACCGGTTCTGTAGAATAGCGGGTGAAAACGCGGGGCGCAGTTAGTATTTTATATAACTGTGCCATCAACCCAGAAGAAATAACAGCTGTTCCATAGAAAATGGTTGACGAAATTTAAAGAACAGTTTTTTTTTTTTCGTGTTTCATTCATGAGGTACAGCGAGGTCCATTGAATCCAAATGAAAGTACACCTGCATATACTTAAACCTACCTTCAAATTTATAGCAAAATGAAAAAAATAAAATATAGAGAGGACTTATGTACGTGTTCTGAATTTAACACCAACTTTCATCAACCTAAGATGGACGGCTTCAATTCCGATTGTACTAAAATAATCGAAATCAGGAATGCCATATCAGAAATCCGAAATCAGAAATATTTATTGTTCATAAATAACATTAAATATAACAAGCAAGTCACTATTAGAAAAAAATACTTAAGTTTAGAATTAAATGAAATTAGGCAAACTAAGTTATTATTTATTAAAATAATCCCATAATATACTGACAGGTGGGTACTTATTATGCTTTACTCCGTTCGTTGTCCGTACAAAAATGAGGATTCTGAGAAGTCCATTGACATGTATTCCCTTAATTTGTAGAACGGATTCCTTTCAAAAAAATGCTAAAGAGCCTTTTTAAATTTGCTATGATTCAGTTCGGTTATGAAAACAGGTAATTTATTGTACATTAGTATTTTGACGGCCCTGTTTCTCAACTTAAACTTACCTATTCCATAGCTTGTACAGCTTTTCCTTGTTTCGTAGGTTGCACTGATGCACATCCTTACACATCTTTTTGGTAAATTAGCCTCATGTATTTCCAGCAAACTGTCATATATGTCATTATTTTATTACTTTTGAAGTGGTTTTTCGCGGAAAAAACCGTTGATAATAAAATTCTAATCGCTCTTTTTTACCCCAGATTGTAACTGCATATTTTATAACAGAATGTATGTGAGCATAATTTATGGATATATGAGTTTTTAAATCTAATAACGGCTTGTTTTTCTAGATCTTACGTACAAATACGAGAGAATTCTCTGGATTAAGATAATGGCCCTAATGTATACGCTTTATACAGAAACATACCTAAAAGAATACATAAATCGTAACATCTTCGTTTTTTCATCCTAGGTTTCATAGGTCCAAGAAAATTTTCACAGGTAGATAAGAATTTGTGTGGTTGTATGGCACAAGATTCAGACGATTATTATAGTTCACTTAAGGACTAAAAAACTTTGTTAAAACAGGGTACAAACTCATCTTTCTAAAATTTATATTTCTTAGTGTTTGAATATGTGAAAGTAAAAGTTCAGTTATGTATTACTAGCTGTTACCCGCAACTTCGTTCGCGATACCCTATAAAAAGAAAGAAGTCTATGTTCGCCTCCGACCCTTAAGCTATATCTATTCAAAACGATCTATCTGTTATTTTTAACGATCTATTTGTTTTATCTATGCGATCAGTTCAGCATTTTAGACATGATAACGTGACAAACACCCAGACAGAGTCACTTTCGTATTTATAATATAAGTTAGGATTAAAATTAGGATGGCCTAAGTGTTACCACATTGCTATAATACGTAATGTATTTCAGTCACAAAATAATTCAGATTTGGGCACAATTGTAGAAGCAGCCGCCAGACAAGTGAAAGTGCACGCTTTATTAGTCTTGCATTTTATTTAAAAAAATTGTTGCGACGCTTTTCCATCCTTGTGGCTGGTAAAATTGTAAAAAGACGCACCATCGAAGCCGTAAGGCAGCATGTCATCCTTCAGATAGAGCTGTTTAGAAAGAAGAGGCCATCAAACATTCGCTTACCTGTAATAGGCCGTTTTATAAATAATGTATCTTTCTCATATCTTATCCCACTCGCAACAGACTGCAATTAACGTTACCTTTATTCGTGGGAGATATAACGTACAATGCTTTTAGTGTACGTACATACCTACAATCTTCATGGACCCTGTATGTTTCACTTATAGCTGGTATTGTTTCTTTTCATTTCGTTTATGATAGGCTAAGATTTACATTAGACATGAACAGCTTTAGCCTAACGATTTGCTTTATCTATATTCATTTGTTTTATAAACGTGATCTCTCATAAATTATTAGAGCCATACTAGTGTAAATAAAGTTTATTGTATTTTGATGCAGTGTATTAAAAACAAACACTGAAATAATATATGCACACAATAATAAATCAACAAATCCCAACCAGACTATTGGGCTGTTCGTACATTCAGCGATTGTGTTGTAAGTGTTGTTCAACATGGAAGATAACAAGTTTCTGAGATGCATAGCTTAGAAACGGCACACACACACATTGCAAGCAACTTTGTCGGCCCATATTTTGCAAACGGTACATCTGATAAAAAAAATGGCGTAGCAAACCTTTATTTCTTTTGAAAACACCTATTCAAAATTCATATATATATAAAGAATCGCATGGGGGACATGCGTTTTTTCCCCTCCACTTTGTACCCTATTAGTATAAAATTATAAAAGTTATAAAGCTGTAAAGGATTCAGAAAGACAGACGGACGGACGGACATGACGAACTTATAAGGGTTCCTTGTAGTACTACGGAACCATAAAAAGAAAAACCCGCACTGTAATAAAATATTCCAATGTAATGCCAAAAGCGCAGGCTTCTTGACAAATAATGAAGTGGGATCGTTATACAAGCGAAGAACAATTTCCTTGTTCTACCAAATTTTCTCCAGTTTTTACCGCGTGGGAATCATGTAACGCAGGGGTCTCCAAACTTTGAAGCCTTGGGGCCATCATATTTTTTTCGGTATGTTGCAAGGGCCATAAGAATTTTAATTTTTCTGCCCACCTAAGCAAACATCAATAATATAATTATCATTCTGTGTTTTCATTCTCTTCCATTCAACTTATCACAGCAATAGTAACAACAGTAAAACATTGGCTGTCGTGGGCCAGATTGATGACACTAGACTTAAACTGTCGCGGGCCGGATTGACGGCAGTGGCGGGCCGGATTTGGCCCGCGGGCCGTAGTTTGGAGACCCCTGATGTAACGCATTCACTTTAGATGGATGTACGTAGCGTCGCTAGGGACAAACACGCTTCCGCGTTTTTGTACAAAAAATCTGAATTGACATTAAAGTCTTGGGATGTCGAACTCACAAGCACAGAACATAATATACACGGTTGTCAGGAAAGGGTATGCTAAGCCGAAAAGTGCTCATAGTATGACTCATCATTATGAACAACTTTTACTATAGGACCAACCCTGAAATCGCGGCAAAAATATCAGCTGTTCCATACATTTTGTCGAGTTTCATTGACATTTTTATATGAAACAGGGTCGGTCCCATAGTAAAAGTTTGTTCATAATGATGAGTACTATATGAGCTATTTTCGGCTTATAACCTTTCCTTATAACTCTGTATAATTCAGAAGTATAATACTTTTTATAGGTTCGTCTCGCTACCCAATTGTATAAAAACATCTACCGTTTTACAATAAATAAACATTATTATTTTTTTATTCTGTTATATTTCATTGGAACAAAATGTGCTGTATTTAAAAAAAGTTCATTTCGAGGTAGGTATAGAAATTATAACGAACTGAAATTAGCTTTTACTTATCTGTCGCCGTTCCTTAGTCTCGCTAAAACTCAAAACCCGCTCGACCGATTTTGATGATTTATTTTTTGTTGTGTTCGTAATTGTCAGGATAAGGTTTATATGGAGAGTTTAGCGAGGCCGATGCCCGAGCTTCATCGCGTACGAAAACAGGGGCGTCAGCTAGTCATACATAATTAGGAACTAAGTATAATAAGGATTCAAGAGTTGGAAATCAACAATGTCGTCGATTCTGTCATACCATTAACTAAACCAAACCGATCTGATAGGACTAAGATTGTTGGATCTCTTTTTATTTCAATACTAGCGACCCGCCTCGGCTTCATACGGGTACCAAACTTCCCAGGATCAACCCTGGATTAATCTGAAGGTTCCCTGAAAATTTCATTAAAATCGGTCCAGACGTTTTGGAGTCTAGGGAAAATACATATATCCTTTTGTGAGATTTCAATGGATGTCGACAATTTTAGAGCTCACAAATCAAGTTTGTCAATTATATACTTTTAGACTTTGCAAGACTGAATTTCTATTTTTCCGTTTTACCCACTGACATAAAGGCAATCAAAGAAAACCAATCAATTTCCTTAAACATTTTTATAAATGGCACATCTGACCTTAACACCTATATCATACAAACTATATAATAGTCAATTGTAACCCAGCCTTACAATTGACATGCTTTCTACATAATTACACGATTTGACAAGGAGTATTAAATTAATGTACAAACACCGAATAGAGCGTATAATACGATAAAAATAAACTATGAAGGTAACAACGTCAGTCATTGCATGGTGTAGTTTGCATTCACTTATTGTCGGAAGATTCTCTCTGAAAGCAAAAAGGACACATTTTAAAATACACAACAAAATCAAAATATATTGTATCCGGCAAACGTCTTGAGCAAAAAGTGAAAAAATCCCGTAGATGGGAAAAGTTGGCGCATGTTCACGTGAGTCGAAATCTCCCGCAACCTTCCCTCCGCCAAACACCTAAAGATCGACTGTTACGCATTATGACGTAATTTTTCAAGATACTTGACGGATATTCATCATCAGCCATAAGGCATCCACTGCTGAACATAGGACTCCCTCTTAGACTGCCATACCGACCGACAATGTGCCACTTACATCCATCGGGTGCCCGTGACTTTCAGAATGTCGTCGATCGCACCTAGTGGGAAGCCTGCTTACGTTGCGTCTTCCGGTTCGTGGTCGCCACTCAAGAACCTTTCTTTCCCATCGGTTATCGGTTCTTCGAGTGATGTGGCCTGCCCATTGCCACTTTAGCTTGCAAACTCTGAAAGCTATATCGGTGACTTTGGTTCTTCGGCGAATATCCTAGGTCCGGATTTTATCGCGCAAAGAAACTCCGAGCATAGCTCTCTCCATAGCCCGCTGTTCGACTCTGAGTTTCTCCAAAAGTATAGTAGTCAAGGACCACGTTTCCGGATATGGTAACAAATTAAAACAAACATCGAGAAAAAACATTATAAAGAACGTCGAGGTAGAGCTGAAGTAGTTCGTTTTTTTTTTTTATTTAGGTAGGTATTTGAATAAGTGCAGAAAACAATTTAATTACATATTAGTTATAAAATTATACATAACTAGCGATCCGCCCCGGCTACGTACTGGTGTAATTTAAAAAAAATAAGTATATATATATATATATATATATATATCAATCTACTGTGAAAAATTAACTAGCTGACGGACGCGGTGCCAACCTCGTCAAAATTCGTTGCTTGGTATACTGTGGTGGTATAGGAGGAGTTAGCGGATATACAGACAGACGCGGAAAGCGGCTTTTTTATACCATGTAATATAAAGCATAGATGTTTCAACAATATTTTCTTTTCCACCTCTGCTTTAGACACATTTAAATAAAACATCTCTAATTAGTGTTTATTTTTTAAACAACGGACTGTCGCATATTTCGGATTATTATGTTGCATATATTTATATATATATATATAAATATAATTTAGACAATATTTTTTAATAAGAACGACAGTCCTTGTTACATCGTATTAATTATTATTTTTATTCTAATTAAGTCCAAGAGATAAAACCATTTCCGTGTCATCCTAGTCTATGATAATTTTTAACTTACCATTATTTGCCAGAGTTTCATCTCAGAAAGCGCGTTGTCGTCCAACATGGGTTTTGAGTCAGGAATCCTGCTGAAGGGTAAATCGAACGCTACCTCCTTGTCACTGAAATTACAAATTTATGTTTATTATGGCAAGGAAATAAAAAAATACAAGTTTGTGTTGCGTGGTCCTTAGTGATTAAGTTTACTAAAGGTACTAGAAGACGTGTTCTGGAGCGGAGATCACGAAATAATTAATTAATACGTAGCTTAAGATGCCCTGGACCCTTTTTACGTATCTAAATACCTAAATAATCAAGTCAACGTTCGGGAAAAACATCTACGGCACAGTTAAAAAAAAAAAACAAATAACAAATAAATAAAAAAATACAATTTAAATTCCACGGGCCGCCAGGAATGCTATCAAGGTTTTCCCGGTGATTTTTAGAATAAGACAGTAAGTAGTCAAAGGCATCGAGATTAATTGTACCTCACGTTTGGGCGCCATTATCTTGCTATTATGATTTTAAATATCTTTGTATTAACAAAAAAAAACAAAAAATAATAATAATACTAATGTTAAAGTTAAAGAAGGTTAAAGTTACAGTTAAACTTTTAATTTTTTTGCTTAGTCTTTACTAACCGCCATCTAACGGAGCTAGAAGTAAGCACTTACTTCAGCGACTTGTCTGCAGAAGACGTATCGTCAGCCTGATCCACTCTGAAGATGGCGTTGAGGTCTTCGTTGTTGGAGATTCGCTGGCCATGCTTCTGAAAGTTTCAGAGGTGAAATTGTAGATGGCGTCTAAACACATGCTAGTCGAGATTCGATGTTGGCCCATATTCAAAAACTTTTTTGCGGTTTTTGTAGTTAATTTGTAAAAAAAAAACACATATCTACCCATGTAATTAAACTGGCGGTATGTATTACTAGTTCTTAGGGTTTAGGGTGCATAAACATCTGAATTAAATAGATAGGTAGGAATCTAAAGTTTAATTGCTTACTGAAAGCCAGTAGCTTAATATTTTTCTAAATTTGATACGAAACAAATCGTCAAATTCAAACTCAGGCTGTTTTCTTAAATCCCCTGTCAACCAAAAAAATCCACCGTTTTTACACATTAACACTCGAAATAACATACGTTTTATTGAAAATAATACAATGATGCGACATAACTTCTTCAAACTACCAAACGCATTACTTTCGACAAAATTTTTTTGTACAAATGTTGGTGAATAGTATAATGTCTTGAAATGTGACTTTTCGTGTTGTTTCCTAAACTCTATAGAAACCTCCAGTAAAGTCTCCACCATTTTACTGGGGAATGACTTGGAGTTGACCGCAACTTACTTTACTTAGACTACGACTGAGCTACCTCCAGACCGTTCAGCCGTTACAGATTTGAACGGGAACAAACACACTTACATACTTACACACTTACAAACTTTCGCATTTATATATAATATTAGTGTGATATAATATATGTGCGTATGAAGTGTACCCACCATCTCAGCGTTGGCTGCCATGCGACGCAGCATCCTTGTCAAATACCAGTCAGGAGCGGCTGCCGGAGGTTTGCCTGAACGCTTTCCGTGAGCTGGAACGTAGAAAAATAACTTTTTTTCACGTTATATTTAAATATATGAAAAGCACGTCTCTTGATGCGCTCATGTAAGGTTTGACATCACCACCGGCAGCTCGTTCAGCCCACTACAGAGGATTAGCTTCCTCCCAATCCTTCGCCAATTGTTGCTGGTTTGTGCCAATTTTTCCTGGTATCGGATATTATCGATATCGGTATCGATAATTATCTGTAAGTGTAATTTCAGTGCTCTATTATAAATAAACTCTCTGGATAAAAGGATGGAGAATAATCATATTATATGGTAGTCTGCATCATGTTTTGTACAGAATGCTCCAATTCTGTGTCCGAGAAAAAGTATCAGCTGGTCCATAGAAAAGTGTAATTCACCCTCGATGTCAAAAATTTTTATTTTCTTGCGATTTCATGGTTGGTCCCATTGTAGGACTTGTTCATAATTATGAGTAAGTATTTGTCCGTAGAATATGTCCGTTGACTACCCAATATTTAGGTTATGTAAAGACGTTTTGAAGTTCCCAACCCTTTGTCAAGTTTGTCCGAAAGTTAAACTGTTTCCGATTGTATTTTGAAAGGTGAAAGATGTTCAAATCTTGGAAACTTTGGGTCCGTACACAATGGCCCATTAGTGTATTCTCCGCAAACTTTTTCGAATGAATAAATTATTAGTTATTTTACAAACGAAAATGAACGCTAATACGTGGGCTGTTCCAGAAGTACTGTACTGTACAGCCAAAAATAATCAATTTATGAGATTTTTTTATTTACCATGAAATAACACAAGTTTTGGAAAATAATACAATGTCGCGAGATAACTTCTTCACGTTCCCGCCAAAACTCCTAGCGCTCCTGTTCAACGTTGACGCGATCGGATAGGTTTACACAAACGGAGAAACTCGCAAACAAACATCGGTGGAGCTAGATCTAAGCTGTAAGGTGGATGGAGTAGTAATTAAACGCCAATAATGGCTAAAAAATCCATTGTTCAGCCGTGTGAAGGCCCGCGTTTTCTTGGTGAAAAAATGCTCATCTGGGAACAGGCTCTGTAACGAATCCCTAGCTCCGCTTTACTCGACGAATTGAAGTAAAAAATTAAAAGTAATTAATTATCTGTTGGTGCATGGCCAGTGTTTTTTTATCCAAGGAGGCTTACATTGAAATTACCTTTCGACTTGTTATGCAAAAATAATAATAAAAACTCGTTGGCTAAAAACTCGGAAAAACCTAGATACGAAGGCCAGCTTCACAAACCATTTGGAATCAACAAAGCTTGCTTGAGTAACAATGTTGTTACAGATGGACTAACTTATTTGCAGAGTTGGGCAAATAATATAACTAAAAATGTTTTATGGATAGCTGTCTACTTTGTTCAGAAAATACGTCGGTAGCGCCTTTATTCGACTCCACAAATAAGTTGGTCGCGCTGTACTCGAGCAAGCGCGTCAGCCTGACGGATTCCATTTCCTTCGCGAGCGGCTCTAAATTGCATGACTACCCACCATCCGTCTCCAGCTCAGCACTTACCTGGGCTTTGGCTATTTCAAACGCTACTCGAGTAAAGTAAGTGGTTAAGGTAAAGTAACTCGTATATCAAATTCCTGTTCGAAAACTGGCATGAATGCTTTGGCCACTTTGTGTTTTTTTGTGCATCTGTGATCAGAGATATGCAAGAACCGAGCGGAGCTGAGAGGAGCTAGGCTGGGTTGAATTTTGTTTTTTTTCAAAGATCTTCAAAATAAACAAAATACATTAAACTCTTTTTTTTTTTTAATACTTGTACGCAGCTTATTCCAATTTCTGTCCTAAGCGCCTTTGGAATAGAAACTACACGTCCTAAAACTCGCGTAGTTCCACCCAAAAGTACGCGCTCTTATACCATTCGTGTTTATTATATTTATACATATACTTTAATTATTTTAATAAAACGGGAATAATCACGTCAAATGGAGTCCGTTATTCAGACTATACTTTCCATCACATCCGGCGATCTTTTTCACGGAATGCTATAAGCGAGACGCGCGCGCGACATCGTCTTGCCTTGCACAGCGGGCCGCGGCGCGCCACGCGCCTTATATCATCTGATGCTGTGCTACTGACGACTGACGACTGCTGTGTACTGCATCAGCCTTTAAGCATCCCACTGTTGGGAAATCGGCCTACCCTTGTATGGTGATTGGGCCATATCCACCACGATGACCCAGTGCGTGTTAGCGGATTACACGACAGTTTCTACGCTTATTATAAATGGCCGCCTGACCAAACAATTCAAATAGACGTAGGTACTTATTACATAACTTTTAAACTTTTTATCCAAAATCTTTCAAAATTAAGTTATTTTAACACTTGAAGTTCACTTGAATTATCCGCTTATTGAACATCAAAGGTAACTGTGATTGATTATCTAACTCACTTTCGTTTTCATCTGGTTGGATAAATGATAAATGATATTAAGTTTTTTTTTCTACTACAATTGTAAAATGCTTGTGAAAAAACGTCGTGAAACGTAAAAAAGATATTTAGGAGATAACAAGCAGAAAATAACATAAGCAGTAGCGGGCAGCGAGGCGGAGTAACGGTGTGCTGCAGCAGGCCTAGCACGGGCGCCGGGTTAAAGTTATGTCCACCCGTTTTGTCTTCGTCAACGTGACAAAGCTAGAATATGGATACATCCGTCTCGTTCTCGCTGGATAAATACGGTGGACAAAATTTTATCCCGGCGTCCATGCTAGGCCTGCTGTTGTGTTTTTCATTGCAGCGGAAAAGCAATAGAGTTTTGTTTAAGGTACTATTTGAAGACTTGCGCAAAGTAACGCCTTATTCAATCAAACCTTCATTAATATATTTTTTTTGTAATGTTTCCTGCCGACTGCACCTGTCAACTCTCTTTTTTAATAATTTCATATCACGTCCGTTGGAATGGTAGTAATTAGACCGAATTACAGCCGACGTGACGCGACGGGATCAAAACGTTACCAGGTGATCACACCCGTTTCATTTGGGGTAAGCCGCGTGATTCGTATTTAGATCAATTAAATTTGCATGTTTCTAATCACTTGTTAAGGGGTTGCTACTCAGCTGTCTTGTTCGCACTTTTTCTACATTTTTTTAAATAAAATGTACTGTGTGGTTATAAAATAAAACGTCAGAGATATCTTTAAAATACTATTGTCAATGTTTTATAGCAATTTTCAAGTTAATTCAACTGTTATTTTAATGTGGTAGGCTAAGTAGTTTAGGTAGTTGTAGTTTGTATGTATTTTGCATTTTCAAGTTATAATTTTTATTTTGGCGAAGGAGAAGGATAAAACAACATTTTAGACATTTTTCCTTTTCTTTCGCAAAAATAAAAAAAACTAAATAGAACAGTTTTTTTTTTAATTTGTAATTTTAATATAAAAAAATGTTGAAAAAAGCAAACGAAATAGCTGAATTTGGGGAGCGAACCCTTAAGGTTCCTACCCCATTTTTAAAAATTTGTTCCGCTTTCACATTTTCACATGTTGAAGATAATCACCTAGTGCGACATGTCAAACTGATGAAAACCAAAGATCTTTAAAACCAGCAGTTCTTGTTGAATGTGTTAGTATTATGAACAGTTGACGGACCCTCCTATCCTGAGGGTCCTGCTCAGTCTGAGTCCTTCTCTCTCTTGCACATAATTATACTGATTAGAATAAATTAAATTTATTACAAAATAATTATAAACGTTAAATTGAGAACATCTTCACTTGGTCTTCTGAACAAAACCACTGGATATCAGCTCTTTTTAAAACATCTAAAGATATTCATAATCATAATACGGTCCATAAAATGTCAAAGTTATTGATAGATGTCGCTAATGCACTCTTTAGTTCCTTTTCAGAACGCGATTTTATGGGTCATATTCTTGTAAATAAACGTGCCATGAAGGTGCTATGAAGAGTTTTCTTCTTGAACAAATGTTGTACAGTGTGATTCTCCGAAATCCTAAATAGCTCATTGCTCGTTGTACTCAAGTTTATTTGTTTATTTCACTATAACCGTAACTATAACTGGATACTGATAAGCAATAACATGTCAACCCACAAAAAATTTTTTTTTTGTTAATGATACAGAACGCTTCGTTGGCTGACAAAGAAGCGTTCTGTATCATTAAATTTTTTTTTATTTTTTTTGTTAGTTGACATGTTATTGCTTATCTTTATCCAACTATAACTAATTCACTATATATATTATATTCTACTTAAATTATAATCACATCGATTAACAAAATAATTAGCATTGATTAGCGGCGCGCTATTGCCGAAGATCCAAACGGCGCAAATATTCTAGACTTGAACAAAATTACTTATTTGTGCCATTTAGGGTAGAGACACTTGGACCGCGTGGACCGGGTGCTTTTGATATATTTAAAGATTTGATTGACTTAAAAAAATTGTTTGTGACCAAAATGCTGATTTATATTTGTGACAGAAAATCATTATTACGCATTAAAAAAACATTAATAAAAAAAAAATAAAAAAAGTCGAGTTAACAACTTTTTTAACTTTTTTGTTATACAGAAAAAAATGCGAAAAAAATGAAATCTGCAAGAGATTTCTAGTTAATTAAAAATAACCCTGCGTCTATTACATAGCTTAGTTATATCATATTTTATGACACATAGGTACACTTTCACGAGAGATTTGGACGACGTAACTAATGATATCGTATTTATTAGTATCTGTGGATTCCCACGTCCAAAGGTGGGTTTTATTGAGCGGCTGTGACTCTATTATCGTTAATATTGGTTCATTTTAAGCCCAGGGATTATCTGGCGGTTTATTATGAAAAAATGCCGGCATCGACACTTTAGATGTTTTATCATGGACTATTTGGTTGGACGAAAAATGAGGTTGAGCTACCGACGAAGGAAATACATCGCGAGAAACCATAACTTGATGGTAAAATTGGTGGCGGGTGGAGCGCGCTAACATTTCAATTTACGCCCAATCATTTCCATACCTACTAGGTACACTTTTTTTGACAAAACTTTGAAATGAAATGAAATGAGTTTTTATTTGCCAGAACGCAGGTTAGCAGGTTTAAAATCTTTTGCTAAATTTATTTCATTTTTTTTGTTAAATTTGATATCTTTTTATACTATTCAAGTTTCTATAGGGTTAGAAAGAAGAAGTTCATAATTCTGGGTGGCACTGAATTGTTAAGGACAAGCGCAGCATCAGACGAGAGAATGCTCGTCTCGTCACTCAGTATTATTTAAAAAAAGGATATGACGACTGTGCCTGCAGAATAATAAAAAAAAACCAATGCCGTTATTCTGAATCTTCGTTCAATCTCGTAACGTTTCGCAAGAACTCGCAATCACAGAAATTATCTTCTCGAAGTTTACACATGTTGTAAAGTCTTTAGTTTTTATATTCTGTTTTAGTTGATAAAATATTTGTAAAACTTGATAAATGGCGCGGACCCCGGAGTCCGTGGAGCAATATTGTAAAATATAAAAAAAAAAAAAAAGGTTTTACATGACATGATATTAGAATCCCCGAATACTAAGACGTTTGTTAACTTTGACAACCGATTAATTCAAATACTGCCTTTGTCTGGCGCTAAGCAAATGACAAAGACAGCAATAGACTTAATCTGTCGTCAAAGTTAACAAACGTTTCAGTATTCGGGGGTAAGATGCTTTTAATTTAATTGGAGCAAATGACTCACCTCCCCAACACGAGTGTCCGTAGCTGAGGCATGAACCTGGAAATCAAATTAAAGACAATTTCGTTAATAACAAGTCGAGATATGATCGGAGTATTCAGTTAATTGACTAATTTTGACATGCCTTTATTTTTAATAGTAAAAGATTAATTGGCGTTTTTGTGGAAAACTTTTCATTATTTTTGGATGACAATTAAATCTTGCATTTATAAACACACTGGCTGCGCCTCGCGGTTTCACCCGCTATTCTACAGAAGCCAAATATTTTTCCGTCATAAATGAGGTCTATGTGTTAATCCAGGGTATAAGCTACCTCCATACCAAATTTCATTCAAATCCGTTTAGCCGTTACACAGTTGAACGGGAACAAACACACTTACATACTTACCTACTTACACACAAACTACCGCATTTATAATATTAATGTGATTTGAACTATACTGTAACTAAAAAGAATGCTGGCGCTATCGCCAGCACACACACACAGACCATGTAACCTACGTGTTGTAGCTATCTACAACATGTAGGTATCTGTGTACAGGCTGTATTTTTGAGAGGTTGCTCGGCGGTGTCTGAGTGGTAGAGAACGTCAATATCAACACTGAAATGTAAAAAAAGGAAGCGTGCATGTATAGTCTGTATTGATAAGTAAATTTTTTTTTTGTTTTGTTTTCTTTGTAGTAAGTTTCGCGTGTATACAGTCACGCTCACTAAAAAGCTTCTTCTTGCGGCGGCTTCTTGTAGCGGTTCGCCCTCTTCCCTCGAATATTGTTGAGAAGAGCGATGGCTGGCACATCCGTCAAATCGTGAATGGTATATTCCTTTTGTAAGGCTTTAGTTTTTATATTTAGTTTTAGTTGACAAAAATAATTGTAAAATTTGTTTAAAGGCACGGACCCCTTGCCGGACACAGAAGTCCATGGAGCAACATTACAAAAAATAAAAATAAAAGTTTACATCTACCAATATAACCACGCCACCTGCTCACCAAGACCCCAAGCATCGGTCAAAATACGCATATAAAAAACTACACGTACAGCGGGGGAAATAAAAAATGTCCGAGTTCGATCCGAGCTGATTCTTCATTATCTTTATAATTAACTACTGTTAATTTCACTACACTGTTCGTTACACTACACTGACTTGATACATCTGTGGAGCTCTCGACCATCAAAGACGCTGCTAGGTGGATGCATTAAGCCGACTAATTGCCCCATCCATATCCAATAAGTCTAGTCATAGTTAGGCTGATGATATCTTCCTTTATAGGTTTAATTTACATCTAGGTCCATCTTTAATAACAGAGCTCTTTGCATTTAATTGTTTTAAAATAATAAGCAGTTTGCCCTGAATCGAGGCCTCAATAAAACAATTCAATAATTTTGGCCTTTGTATTTAAAATTGTAGTTGGATCTTTGAACTAACTTGCTTACAAATTGGATCAACGCTAATCAGGTTATCAACAACAAACAAAAAAGTTAAACGAAACGTTCAAGCGTTTTAAAAATTCAAAATTGTACCGCAACATTGTCGCTAAAGCGTAGATTACGTTTATCACAATCAATATTGATCAAAAGGCTGTATTTGTTTGAATCCAATTTGTTTGTTCGCGGTGCTGAAGCATAAATCTGTGCCGATGCATAAAGATTTCCCCGAGGACTCATAATCCGCTGATTCCTTTGAATGCGTGCTTTAACATCACACACGGAACTCTTTTTAGAACTTACTAGCTGCTTTCCGCGGCGCTATATGCAACTTTACAGTTTTTCCAAAAAGGTTACTGTTTTTTTTTCGACTTTCTAACACGTAAAGGTGGACTTTGTATACTTGACACTGGCAAATGCATAAGACGTGCGACGCCAAAATCCTCAAAGGAGGAAAAAAAAAAAAAATGGTGGACTAGTAGTTTTTGCGGGAATTTGAAGAAGTCATTTCGCGTCATTGTATTATTTTCTAAAACTTGTATTATTTCGTGTGTTAATGTATAAGTATGTTGGATTTTTATCCATTAAGTGTTAGTGAACGTGCACGAGTGTTGGTGAATAGTCTAATGTTGTCTAATGTGGTGAATAGTCCAAAACTCTATAGAAACCTCTAGTAAAATCTCCACCACCACTTTCGCCGTTGTGTTGGCGTGGACTTGACCGTGACTTACTTTGCTTGACTTAGACTATGACTGAGACTTATTTTAATTGTGAAATATTTGACTTCACTTGCAATATTACAATACTTGAGACTGGCTAAATACACAACGTGTGGAACCAAAAAATAGAAGAAAAAAAATAAAAAGTGGACTACGTCCTGTGTAGTTTCCTTAAGTTTTCGCGTCCATTTACTTTAGTGTATTAGTTTATATCTCAGGTGTAACCCTAGTTTTGGTAGTGAAATAGTTTTGAACGTTGCTCACTGTGTGTGTGCTTTTATAATCTTGCGCGTGCTTCAGGTCTAAACAACCTGTGCACCTAAATTAAGGGTTTACAACATCCCTTCCTTGAGTTGTGAAGATCACTCTATTATGGCGTACGTTATTTCGGCAAAAGTAGCAGGCTACCATATTATGGCGTCGTAAGTAAGTCAAAAAAAAACCGCCATTTCCACCAAACCAGGAAAATGTTGTTTGCCACTCCAGGTGCAATGTTCTGTTCAGCCAGTATACTGTTTTAGCTCTGAACATACGCTAATTCTGCAAAAACCAATTTAAAAAGTTATTAGACTTCTTAATATTGATCTTGTAGTAAAACAATGTTGCACTTTAACAATTTTGTTACGTATTCAAACTCCTTTCATACTTAAATGTTTACTGTAAGATGTAACCACTAGCCATATTCATACTGAGTGCTAGATAAAAAAAAAACTTGAAGTGTACCATTAGTATTTCTTGTTCCTTGTTACCGTTTAAAACCTACATTTGTTGTTTAACTTACAGATATAGAATAGAATATAATTTAATTTTTAAAATGCATAAAATAATATTTGTCTTATGTGGAGAATCATAAAAACAGGTAAATTGATTTTGAACCAGTCTCTAGGTTTGTGATTCAGAGTACAACGCCCTTTCCACAGGGCTTGTGCTGTGTTATTACTTGCCTTTAGACATATTACTGGCACCTTATGTTGTTAGAAAAAAAAGTACATTTGCTATATGGTTACTATTCTAATTTTACAATATCTTCATGCATGTAATATAAAAATAAATACTAAATATAAATTAAATGATGCATAATCCTAACTGATATTATAAATGCGAATGTAACTCTGTCTCTCTGACTCTCTGTATCTCTGTCTCTGTCTCTCTCTCTCTCTGTTTCTCCGTCTCTCTGTCTGTCTGTCTCTCTGTCTGGATGTTTGTTGCGTTATCCGGCTGAATGGATCGAGCTGAATTTTTGCATAGATATAGCTTAAGGTAGGAGGCGGACAAAGGCTACTTTTTTTTGTAGGTTAAACGTTGCATCTATATATATATAAATGAATCCCTATTTCCCTTGGTCACGCCATAACTTGAGAACGGCTGGACCAATTTTGATGACTTTTTTTTTGTGTTCGTAATTGTTAGGACAAGGTTTGTATGAAGAGTTTAGCGAGGCCGAAGGTCGAGCTTTATGGCGTACGAAGTCGCAGGAATAGATAGATAAGATTTATAGAATACTCTGTAATATTCACAACAGCAATGACACATAAGACAAAAAAAACAACTTAAAACTATACTACTACACTACTATACTATATTTACTACTACATTTACTACTATACTTGTTCATGACACGAAAACTTAGTATCAATACAATGTCGCCCATCGGCAAGTGACCGCCCGAAAAAGAGTACATATCCATGTGTGTGTGTGTGTGTGTGTGTGTGTTAGGCATCATCGCTGATGTACCGCGGTGATGCCAGACACTGGACACACTATCACTAGTATCTTATACACGGAGAGGAACAAAAACACACTCGCAATATACAATGTCGCCCATCGGCATGTGACCGCCCGTAAAGGGCTTATAGTACTCATCATTATGGACAACTTTTTCTATGGGACAAACCCTGAATTCGAGAAAAAAAACTGCTGTTCCATACATTTTGTCGAGTGTCATTGACATTTTTCTATGGAACAGCAGATATTTTTGTCTCGATTTCAGGGTTGGTCCCATAGTAAAAGTTGTTCATAATGATGAGTACTATAAGCCCTTTTCGGGCGGTCACTTGCCGATGGGCGACATTGTATTGTACACACACACACACACATATGGATATGTACTAATATCTCCGTCGCATGTCTCTACTTTGTAAATTGGCACTTTTAATTACTAAAAGAGAATCAATCGTTACCTTATCGATGTTTAATCAAGAACCTAACGCGTTTCGTTCAATACTTTATTGTCATAATCGGTACCTATTGGTAGATACATACCTACGTACATACGAAAATCAAAATTGTAACATATATTTAACAATATAAAAAAAACTAGGTATGATTAGCAATTTAAAATGGTAGAATTTTATAATTAAACAATATTTATAACTATCTCAATAAAACAAAGTCGGGTTTTTTCGAACACTTATAACTCGAGAACGGCTGGACCGATTTTCATGGTTTTGATTTGTTGTATTTTTCTCCGTCCCGAATAGCAGAACAATTATTAAAACAAATATCGCATCGCGTACGAAGTCACGGGCATCAGCTAGTTTCAAATAAAACTTGAAATAGTGGACATAAAACATTTTTTTAAGCCTATATTTTCTACAATTTCATCTACAATCAACACAAAACAAATGTGTATACCCCTTCAATATGAAATGAGACATTCCCAGTCCAGGGAATAGTTATTTGCATAATTCTAGTTTCCTCAACTTTTTCCTATAAAACTATGCCAAGCGAAAATTATCCCTGACAATGTACTGCACAGCAAATCATTCCTAGTATACTTTAAGGCCTAAAACTCACTACTTATTGCTTTTCTGGAAAAACATAATGATAATGAAAGATAAAAATTCATAATAAGCTCCAAAAATGACGAAGCGCAGAGTAGAGAAAATATCCAGAGGTAGCATACTCGTGCTTTTCTAAACTACTGTGCTCAAAAAATCATGCTTCGTGCTCGAACATACCTCCGCGTTGACTGCGCCAGCCGTTGATTTTTTCTATTAGATTAGAGGGCTTGCTACCTCTGTTAATTCTCTGCTCTGTGGATGAAAGAGAGGGTGTTAGTAGTATTGTCTAGTGATGGTCGGAAACTGCCGCCCGCTGTGGAAGCGACGCTGTAGCTATTAAGACTGCCTTTAAAATGCTTTCATGCGGTGTTGAGCGTTCCAAATTGCTTCTCAGCTGTTAGTGCACGCGATTGACGTTTGTGTGAATTGGAATCAGCATTCAATTATCTTGTATCGTTTTCTTATTGCTTCTCATTTGTATTTTGATATTGGTTGTTGTAAAACATTTCAATATGATATATTTATCAACATTTTATTTTATAAATAAATATTAGTGGACGTTTTTCACACAGCGCCATCTAGCCCCAAACTAAGCAAGTTTGTACTATGGGAACCAGATGACTGATAAAACACATAAATACTTCTTTTTTTGATGTAAATAATTTTGATGAATTTTGAAATAAATACATAGAATACATAGTAACACCCAGACAAAGAACATAGATCAGAAGGTGGAAATCCACCCACTGAGCCACAAGGCTTTTTCAAGTGTTGTATTTTTTTAAGGTTGGAAAAAATAAATACAATTTTAAAATATCTTTTGGGCACACCACCAAATAAATTGTTTCAAAGAGGATATATCCTAACGTTTTAGAAATATTTTTAGAACTACGATTGCACGAGTAAAGTTCTTTGGTGCGTTTTTAATCCCATCGCTGCCATTGAATTAATTAAAATATTAAATGGCTTCCATGAAGTGTAATTGCTCTGTAACAAGTCAGGCGAGACCTACCCCAACGTTCACGTCGCATGGGTATATTTACCAATAACATGGGGCTTTTCCCTTCAGTTTTTGTACACTGTACAGTTAATCAATGAACTGGAACAAAAAAAAAACATTGTTTTTGTCGTTGAAAAATTCTAAGAGTTAAAAATGAAATAATTAACTTTTTAAAGCCATAGGTGCCAAACAAGGAGAATTGCTGATGGTAAGTGATCACTGTAACACCAGGTGCATCAAACTTCTATTGCCCCGATACGGCTGATGTATGTACTGGAAAAAAAAAACTAAAATTAACTTATTTCATTCGTTCCAATATATTTCAAGACTATTAAAACTATACTTCCGCATAATAATTAATAGTACCCACTATTTCGGTTCAAAATTTATTTTTCCCCAATATTTACAAGATAATTATCTTATCTGCTGTCAATCATTGTCAATGAAATAAGCTGTATTATCTTGTTCAACGATAAAATAACTGCTGAATTAATTGCCTGCATATCACCCAATAAAGATAACAAAATTCACAGATTCTCTATCATCTCGCAGAGTTGCTGGATGAAACATAGTTATTGCTAAATATCCCAAGTGCAATAGAGCCTGGAATAGTGCCGCGTCAGCTGCTGAAGCTGGTATGTCTAATACAGCGAGATGGCTCAATACAAATATACTTATTTTGAACGTTACAAACAGTAATTTTAAAGGTTTTCACATAAATCGAGCTACTGAATCCAATTTCGCGCGCAAAAGAATACATTCTAACTCCTGCTTAGCAAGTGCAGCGTCTCCAGCATCAGCGGAGCCTCCTGTATCATGTGGTTACATTGATCGAGTTATGATAGATCAGAAGCTATCCTTTGGGTATCATATCTCCGTAAAACAAACTCGGTTTGAAACTGACGGTATACAGAGATGCTCCACACACTCACTCTCTCACTCACACTCACACGCCCTCTCCACCCTGACATATTCTCACCTGAACTCCACTTTTAGGAACTTGTACGCTTTTGCGAAATGGATGGCTTTAGATTACAGAGTACGGAATTCGTTTTTAATTTTAAGTTTTGTGACTAGGAAAATAATGTTGATTAGATTTTTACATGACAGTAACAATTTTGAAGAAATATTTTAATTATTATCCACCTATATAATTAATAATTTAAAGTTGAATTGTAATTTATTAACTTTTTTTAAATTTAATAATTCCACAAACAAATTATTTTAATGATATCTTATTCTAGTCTTGATTTAGATGTTAAAACGTATTCAACCAATCAATTTTATAATTAAAAAAAGCAAAGTCACAAACAAAACACAGAAGTCGAATTTACCTAAAAATAATACCTAAAAATTTCCGTCACGATCAGACGACGACAGTCCTCAAAGGTAGGCAACGCACTCACAATGCCCGGGTATTGGAGGTGACCATATGAGGCGGAGACCCCATACCGTCAAGAGTTCACGAATTCAGTTCTATATGTCATCATCAATCGTAACAACAACAACATTGGTTGAAACCCTTGTCCTGTCTTCAGGCATTGCAAGATTTTGAAAGAGAAGATATCACACAATTTGCCGAACGGACAGCATTCGGCAAATTGTCTGCGTTGGATTCTTCGGGCGACATCTTTGTCGAAGTTGGACCTACCTAACTGAATAATCTATTAAAGGTAGTTAAATTAAAAGATATGAAAACAAAACAAAAGTTTCTCTAATATATTTGTAATCTTGTATGATACGGATAAAACGTAATTTTTTGGAAAAACACATTTAGCGATCTTCAACATTAAAAACTCGAGAGGGAACTCCTCTGAGAGAAGTTATTCTAACAAATGAAATATGCTAATGTTTTCCCCTCGATTAAGTTTACTCACAAAACTGAATACGTAATTAGTTTATTATTTACTATTTAGATACTTCAGAGTTCGCCAGGTGAAATTACAAATGGAACAAGCCGAGTTCGGTTTGATTGCTAATCATAACAAAAGCTATTTTCCTTTACAATTTTCATCTTAAAGAGCAGCCACCTACTTCTGCCAAGTTGCTTATTTTGCTTACTTGGCGTGAGCCTGGCCTTTTTCATGCGGTAAAATTTTAGCAAGGTTCTGCGCTGTTGTCTGTTTTATGTCTGTAGGGGTCGAGAGCTCATTACATTTTCAAAAATTTATCACTGGTTGATTAGATGCGTGACCAAAATGCTGGCGCTTACTTGGCGCAACGGATAAGCATCCCCATTCAACGCGGTAATTCCGCTAGCATGGTACGCTGCCAAGTGGATTATCTTTAGACCTTGAATTGTCTCTGGGTAATCCAACTGTGCCTTTTATGTACCTAGTAGGCTATGTAAACTTATATGTTAGCTTATATGTTTTTGTTTAGTTAATAAAGGCACTTGCCCGGTAAAAATAAATGATGTGGTATTTATTATAATTATCTATATCCACTGATGACCTCTCTCCTGTCATTATATCGTTTGCATTTTTTAACAGTTCTTAATATGAAAATCATCAGTGACTTTTTATTTTGGCAAAAAGTAAGAGACGCACTCGTTTTTTTTCTTCTTTTTCACAGCAATGGGATGTGTAAAGGCTGATGTAGAAGTATTTTATACGCCGAAAAATATGGAAAAAAAAGCAAACAAAACCGCGAGGCGAAGCTAGTGACTAGCTATCTACAAACACGTTATTTAGTACTTGAGCCCACACTCATGTCTGCCAACAAGTCTGCCATAAAATGTCTCTATCAACGTTATTAAATCCTTCACTTAATGGCCGACATAAAAACCAGTAAACACGCAAACTGGTCAAACATTTGCTCTGCTGTCACAAATACCCTGACTATTAAACTACGTGTAAAGAAATTATAGATAAACCTCCTTATACCTAAAGAGGATAAATGTGAAAATAAGGTTCGAATTACATGAAGTTCGCGGTTTTTGGAGTTTTGGCGGGAACGTGAAGAACTCATGTCGCGTCATTTTATTATTTTCCAAAACTTGTGTTATTTCGAGTGTTAATGTGTAAAAACGGTGAATTTCTACCCGTTAAGTGTTCGTGTACATGCACGAGTGTTGGTGAATGGTATAATGTCGTAAAACGTGAATTTTCGTGTTGTTTCCAAAACTCCATAGAAGGCTCTAGTAAAGTTTTCACCACTTTACTGGGGCATGACTTGGACTTGACCGTGACTTGCTTTGCTTGACTTTGACCGTGTCTATGACTTGTTTGATAATATCTAACAAAACTTGAGAATATATATGTATACTTGACACTGGCAAATGCATAAGACGTGCGACGCCAAAATCCTCTTAGGAGGAAAAAGAAAAAAAAAAAAAAGTTCGCGGTTTTGTGTGTGCCAACTATTAATCATCGTCTAAAACCATTGAGCTGTAGTAATGTAGTTTTGGCGGGAACGCGAAGAAGCCATGTGGCGTCATTGCACTATTTTCCAAGAATGGTGAATTTTTATCTATTAAATTTTCGTGAACGTGCATGAGTGTTGGTAAATAGTATAATGTCGTTAAATGTGATTCTTCGTGTTGTTTCCAAAACTCCATAGAAACCTCTAGTAAAGTCTCCACCACTTTACTGGGGCATGATGTGGACTTGATCGTGACTTACTTTACTTGACTTAGACTATGACTGAGACTTGTTTTGATTGTGAAATATTAGATTTCACTTGAAATATTCCAATACTTGACACTGGCTAAATACACAAGGTGTGGAGCCAAAAATCGAGAAAAAAAAACCATTGAGCAACTTGGTACCAGCCCGAACGGACGGAGGAGGCCTGTGTTTTTTGGTAGTGGGGTAGTGTTACGATGTATTCTATGTATGTATTTATAATAAAATTATTTATGTATTCTATCAGTCATCTGGTTCCCATTATACAAACTTGCTTAGTTTGGGGCTAGATGCCGCTGTGTGGAAAACGTCCACCCATATTTATATTTAATTTGTAACGTAATAAATAATTCTACAATATTAATTTGATAACGTTTCATAGTAATAACTGAAATGTACATGCCGATTGTGCCTCAGACATCGAGATAGGCATTCAACTCGATTCGAATCTATACTATTTCTGGAGCTCTTCATTCATAAAGACTTAATTGTTTATTGAAATGTAATTAATTGGGATGACTAACTTGTTAAAATAGTTGTATAATAGAGATTTCCAAAATTATTACTAATTTGAGAAGAAATAAGAAATAGTTTAAATCACTTTTTCGTGCACGTTGAAGGAGAAAATGTCACGTTCAACAAGTCAATACCTTACACCACAATCCCAGTCAAAGTTACTGTTATAGTTTAAATCTTAACATAAATGCCAAAGTAAGTCTGTCTCTCTGTCTCTCCGTATGGGTGTTTGCCGCGTCATCATGGCTAAACAGCTGAACGGATCGACCTGCATTTTTGCATATATAAAGCTTAACGATCGGAGACGGATATAGGCTATTTTTTTTGTTGGACAAAAAACAAAGTCGAGGGTAGCAGCTATTTAACTATAACTTTAACCTTAAGGCGAGGTCCAATCGCAAAACATCAAAAATTTGCATTTTTCAGCGCTATGTTCGAAGTGACGAGATTACTTAATCAGGTGCAAAAAATACTGCAGATAGAAAATAAAACTGAAATTACGTTTAACCGAATAAAATTTCGAAAATCTGTCTTAGTTACAAAATAAAAAATCGCAAAATAACCCCCTGAAAAACCCTTCTGAAATCAAATGCTCTGAATTTTCAGCGGTAACTACAAATGTTGTTTTACAAATAAAATAAGTGGTTTATACGGCGAACCAGGTAGTTTTTTTATTTGATTTGTAAATTTCCGATAATCGGCAAAAAAGCAATGAAAAACTACAATTTACCGTTTTCTGATCAAGTACATACATACATACATTATCAGCCAGAAAACGTCCACTGCTGAACATAGGCCTCCCCCTAAGACCGCCACACCGACCGACAATGTGCCACTTGCATCCACCGGTTGCCCGCGACTTTCACAATATCGTCGGTCCACCTAGTGGGAGGCCTGCTTACGCTTCGTCTTCCGGTTCGTGGTTTTTTTCCCATTCTTCCCCATCGGTTATCGGTTCTTCGAGTGATGTGCCTGCAAATTGTCACTTCAGCTTGCAAACTCTGAAAGCTATATCGGTGACTTTGGTTCTTCGGCGAATATCCTCGTTTCGGATCTTATCGCGCAAAGAAACTCCGAGCATAGCTCTCTCCATTGCCCGCTGTATGACTCTGAGTTTCTCCAAAAGACCAGTAGTCAAGGACCACGTTTCAGTTCCATATGTCACCACTGGCAACACACATTGGTTGAAGACCCTTGTCTTCAGGCACTGCGGGATTTTGGACAAGAAGATATTACGCAATTTCCCGAACGCTGCCCAAGTCCAAGTCATCCGAGTCGAGTTCTGATCAAGTATGATATGCGATTTCAACTCTAAGCCTTAGAACTTTGAGCGGGACAATACTCATTTCAAATCACGATCACTCTTCGCCTTAACAATGAAGTTTAGCGAGCATGTGTTGCGCCATCTTATTTGTTGTTATAGTTAAAGTTACCTGAGTAGGCTTTGCTTGAATTTTAACTATAACGTTTACTTCAACCCGCCAATCTTGTGTAGTTAATGTTACCGTTAATGTTTGATGTCATTTTGAGCATAGCTAAATTATGCAACACATTTCTGCTTGACGGGAGATTTAACTGCAGTTATGACTGTAGTTAAAAGTTAAATGTAGATGGTGCACCCAGCCTAAGAGAAATAATATTTTCCCGTAGCACTAGCCTTCCATAGTAATTGTAGCGTTTTCCCATATTATTACCTATAATAATCCTAATATAATAAAATATATCCTCGGAATTTTTCCCGTAGCACATGTAGTATTTTCCCGTAGCAATTGTAGTCTTCTCGTAGCACTTGTAGATGTTCGTACCAATGTCACACGTAGTACATCTGAGATATTTCGTAGCATTGGCTACGAAATATTAGCATTATACGGCATTGGCTTAATACGGCATTAGCATTGGCTTCGTATTTCTTAGTTCTAGTAGCTTTTTTTCACACTTATACGATCCGTTCCGTTCCTCGTTTTACCACAACGTCGTATTAAAAAAAAAAACTTTATTGACACCACAAAAATATTTTACCGTAGCTTTAGTAAAATCTTTAATGTACTATCATAGCATCGGTAATTTATAGGGTAACGTTCAAAAAAAGGTAAAACGATACTCTTATAAGATATGTGAACGTCCTTTCGTCGGTCACATTCGGTCGGTTTTTTTGTAATAAAGTATAACTCACCATCTTGCATGACGCCTTCCTTCAAGCGAATAACCCGCTGGCCATATCACTCCGTTACTCAAATATTTGACGTTCAAATGTACAAGTGCAGGCAGTAACAGATTCAAAAATCTTTTCCAAAATAGAATCATCTTGTCTTGTTTTGTCAACTTACAGACGTAGTTATATAAGTTTAGAGACTTCAATGTGAACTTAAACGTCCCTTGATAATCGGAAAAGTGTGTTAGATGTTTTTGACAAATATTAATCTTTCCGAATGTTTGTGCGTGATCAAACTCCTAGATGCGATTTGATTCTTGTTTCTACGTAAGTATTTTGGCAACGTTTGTGATTCCCTAGAGATTGATGGCGTGAGTAAGCGACTTTAGCATTCTATTCATTTCCTATTTTTGTTGCCAAAAGAGGCTCTATAGAATTTGTTAATAAACACACCATAAATCAGATATATGAAGAAATATTATACAGCAACACCGATTGTTTTTTTAACGTGCTGGCGGCATTACCACGCTGAATGGCAATGCTTATACTCATTAAATCATTGTGCCCTCGACTGCTATGACACCATATTATTGTGTATGTTGTTTTGTCGGAAGTAGCAGGACACCATATTGTGGTGTCTTTTGTATTACATACGTCATACTCCGCCACTTCCGCCAAAACAGGAAACTGTTCTTTGAACTTTGCCACTCCAGCCGAATGAATTTTACATTTCCAATCTCACTAAATCACATTATTTCCTTATGTTTTATGTACTCTAGAAGAAAACACATTCTTCATAAGCCCATTTCATATTTGACGTCACATAGGTTAAGCCAGTTTGCTCGTGAAAGGTACAAATGAGATTCAGAGAAGGCGCACTCTGATTCGCCGGGATCAGCCGCGATATCCAGACTAATGTGGCGAAGGTTATAACCTCATACTGTAAAGGTGTTAGGAGAATTTACTGGTGATTCGGTGTTTTTCGCCCCACGACTTTGACTAAAAGGTCATTTTTAACATGGTTTTGTTGATGAGGTCTTTAAGGGTTCATATGCGTGTCGTAAGCGTAAAGAACGCAGCAGTTGCAAAAGACGTCACATGTTAGGTATTTGTGACCTCACAGGCGCCTGTTGAGCTGTCCATGAAGTTCTTCTTATGGTGAATTCTAATAAGTTTTGTTACGTTATAAGAATAACAAAATACCTGACACTCGACAAAATATCTAGAACAGCAGATTTTTGAATTTTTGAAAAGAATGACGAGTTAATGATATACCACACTCAACAAATCATCCCAAACGTTTAGGCCACAGGAGATAACATCGGAGCACAAACATACTAACATACACCCCAAAACCATACTCTCTTCCTTGTGTAAAAAACAGCACACAATAAATTCAGATATTTGTGACCTCACTAGCGCCTATTGAGCGTCCCATGAAATTCCTCACATGATGAATGTCGTCAGTCCTTTTAGTGGCAAGCCTACCCACGCTGCGTAGTCCAGTTCGTGGTTGCTTCTCAAGAACATTTCTTCCTCATCGTTTACCGTTGCTTTGAGCCAGTGGCCTGCCCATTGCCACTTCAGCTTACAAACCCTGACAACGTCAGTTACTTTGGTTCTTCGGCGATTATCCACTTTCCAGATTTATCGCGCAATGAAACTCCGAGCATAATTCTCTCTACTGCCCGCTGTTTGACTCCGAGTTCCTCCAAAAGGTCAGCTAATAAGGACCACGTCTCAGTTCCATATGTCATCACTGGCAACACACACTGGTTGATGAGCAGCGTCTTCAGGCACTGCGGGATTTTGGACGAGAAGATATTACGCAATTTCCCTAACGCTGCCCATCCGAGTTGGATTCTTCGAGCGACCTCTTTGTCGAAGTTGGACTTACCAAACTATAAAATGTGTTCAAGATGGATATAATGGTCAAAAACTTTGTGAGTACCTTTCCCAGCAACTACCGGTACGGGTACAACATGGGCATTTGACATGATTTTCGTCTTGTCCATGTTCATTTTAAGACCTACCTGTTGAAAAACGCTACTGAGGTCGTTGAGCATATTATTGAGGGCCTCTAGTGACTCTGATATATTTCTATGTCATCGTCAAAACGAAGGTGAGTGATGCAATGTGGCAATGTTATGTTCAAATTCTGTAAAATATACAGTATTTCACAACTTTAATATTTTACCCTTTTGTGTTTACTTTAAGTACTGTATTCTATCTGTACTTGTTTCCATTCCATAGTTTATTCTGCTCAGTGAAGTGGAAATTGTATAATATGTTATTTATATTAGATTATGAAAAATATTAAGATTTTCTTCGGATGATTTAACGTTTGCAGAAAGTTTCTTAAAAATACATTCATATTCGTAGTCGTATTTCCAAACTATATGCAAAACTCTCGTTTAAATATGGCAAAACATACAATTAAAGTCTGCACAAGGAGACTTTTGGTCCAGACATTTGTAGAACTAGAATCTTTTTAAACTGACGCTTTCCATCTTTGGCCACACCTCA
Source organism: Apocheima hispidaria (assembly GCA_947579745.1). Taxonomy (NCBI): domain Eukaryota; kingdom Metazoa; phylum Arthropoda; class Insecta; order Lepidoptera; family Geometridae; genus Apocheima; species Apocheima hispidaria. Next base: position 13,363,325 of record OX388153.1, on the reverse strand, counting down.
TAGCGGGTTTCTTGATTAAACTATATATTGATGCAAAATTAGTTCAGCTGTAATTTACAAAAAAAAAACAAGAAAATTTGAATTTGGCGCACTGACCGAAACGTTGCACCTTTAACTTCTGTTTGTCTATTACGTGCCACATGATCGAGAATTACAAGACCTATACGAGAGATGTTTTTATAGTTACTGTACTAGCTCATTTAGTAATACGGGATGTACTGAATACATTGCTGCATACTAATACATTATCCTTACCTGTAGCACACTCGACCAGGCATATAACGAGCAGCAGTGCAAAGACACGCGCGGCGGTAGCGGCTGGAGGCCCCCTGCTGTGCTTGTCCTTTTCCATCGTGCTTCTGTGTAAAAAAACAAATGCATCATATGTTAGATTATATGTCAAATGACGTGAGCAAGCTGTGGATTACTTTTTTTTTTCTTTAACTCGCGGTAATAATGTGAGTTGGTTAAATGCATACATCGTATAGACCTAGTGATAAACAATGGACTAAATAAGTAGTAAATAGGATCCATGGACTATTAACATGGTTCATGGCTTTAACTAGGAACATATGTAGGATTAAAAATAATATAAATTAAATACTTTGGGGCTGCGTAACATCACAAAAAGATTGCTGTATAGCTAATAAGAAGCAATGTGGCAAAATGCATTTTATTATTTATTTTTTCATAAGATTTAGCAATCAAATGACAGTACATGTTTAAAACTAAGTCATTCAACACTTGATTACGTTTGAAGAAAAAAACCTTATAAATAAATTTACGGTGGGCACAGGATGAGGTAATTAACGCTCTTAGTGTTGGGTGGTCAAAATTCCTATATGCGATTTGCACCTAAGATTCGGCTCGAAGAAACCGGCCAATCATAAAAAGGCGATCTAATCGGCAAGTTCAAGCTGTTTTGTCCGTAATACATTCTGGGAGGCAAAAGTACGAGCAGTATAATCGTTATTCGCTTTGTGTTCAAAAACAGGGAAATGAATGGAGTAATTTTAGTAGGTTAGGCTTTTGGTGTTATAGAATTATTTTTTGCTAATGCTATGCTCGGGGTTTCTTTGCGCGATATAATCCGGAACGAGGATATTTGCCGAAGAACCAAAGTCTCCGATAAAGCTTTCAGAGCTTGCAAGCTGAAGTGGCAATGGGCAGACCACATAACTCGAAGGACCGTTAACTGGTGGGGAAGAATGGTTCTTGAGTGGCGACCACGAGCCGGAAGGCGCAGCGTAGGCAGGCCCCCACTAGGTGAACCGAGCACATTGTTAAAGTCGCAGGTGGATGCAAGTGGCACGTTGTCGGTCGGTGTGGTGCTTTAAGGGGGAGGCCTGTGTTCAGCAGTAGACGTCTTCTGGCTGATGATTAATCATTTCCTATGATTCTTAATATGCACATAATCACGGCGTCTGATGAACTTAGATTTCTAGATATTTTCTAGACAACTCAAGCAACAAATAGTGCAAGTCACAAGTTGAATAGTTTGCGGTGCGTTTTATCTAATTAGTTTTAATGAACTTTGTGAGGTCCCGAGAAGTTAAGCGATAATATTATTGTGATTTTACAAGTGTTTCTATGAAGTCTTTCGGAAAATTTGGACAGATTGGGGGTAACGGTTGTTTTGTTTAGATTTGAGGAAGTTGAATTATTTAACATGATCACTGAACTGCGATCGTACTGAATTTGTTGAAAATATATCTGTAACGTAATATAATGGTAGCATGTAACGTTATTGAAATGGATTTTAATAATTATTATTTACCTGCGGCCAGAGCACATTTTTCATTATCTGTCACACATTACATTGCATTATCAGCCAGAAGACGTCCACTGCTAAACATAGCCCCCCCCTTAGACCGTCATACTGACCGACAATCCCCCGAACACTGAAGCGTTCGTTAACTTTGACAACAGATTAATTTTAATACTGCCTTTGTCTGGCACTAAGCAAATGACAAAGGCAGCAATAGACTTAATCTGTCGTCAAAGTTAACGAATGTTTCAGTATTCGGGGGTAAGTGCCACTTGCATCCACCGGTTGCCCACGACTTTCACAATGTCGTCGGTTCGGGTAGTGGGAGGCGTGCCAACGCTCCGTCTTCCGGTTCGTGGTCGCCACTCAATCTGTCACACATTTATTTCTATCTAGTTTAACATTTGTATAAATAATTTTTCTGTTTCTCTTTTTATACAAATAAATAAATACACTCCAAAAATAAACATACATGAGTGCGTAAATTATAATATCCTCGATTCAAAATTTGTCTATTTCTGTTTTTTTTTTTTTTAATGAACAGGCACAAACATGCATGCGTGGCAATGCACTGCGCTCGTTACCTCAAACTATCCGATGTTAAATGTCTTTGTGCCCAGAAATTTTGCTGGAAACAATGCCCTTTAATTCGCACACAGTAATGTTTCTGGATCCTCAAATCCAAATGTTATTTACACTCTTGACGATTTTTTTCAAGATAATTTTGAAGATCTACAAATCGCCATACCCTTATAGGGTCATATGTAATAGTAAACCCAAAACAATGTATCCACATATGCCGCAATAAATGATTGAGTATTGAGTTTGCGTTTGCGTTTACTGGTTGACGGTTGAATAACTGGTAAAGGTGTGGTAATTTCCCGGGTGGACGCAAAAAGTCTTGTTCACAGCGCAGGTAAAGCCGCAGGCAAAGTTATAATAAAACTAAGATTACCTGGATAGATTCATTTTTACCGAGTCCCGCACAGAAAGCGGAGTTTATCTTAACAATGCATTAGCATGTCTAACCGCTGAGACAAGTATCATAATCTTCTAGAATATGAATAGCTACGTTTTTATTCTCCACGAGAAACCTTTTATCCAGTCGGGAAGAGGAAACGGTGACGTCACGAGCCATATCTACATCTACAAAAGGACAAGCCTTTTTCTAGGAATCAACGCACAGATCAAACCACTTATGAATGAAAGATGTGAAATTGGGACTCAAAACTCCAATAAGAACAGATTTTAAGAAATTCTCCCTCTAAGGGGTAAAATGGCCCCTAGTTTGTATGGAAATAAAATACTTTTTCATACTAATATAAATAAAACTCGGTATGTATACTAAGCCTAAAAAATAAAGAAAGGCTAGTCTCAGGATTTTTCGAAAATCAACCCCTAATGAGACGAAATGGAATGTTCAATTTACCGTTAGTTACTACACTCAGTTACTGCCACCTCCGCAACAGACAAAGGAACATAAACAATTTACCATAGTATCCTACAATTTACCGTAGTATGCGAGAGAAGCCGTGCGGGCAAGCTTGTCTTTGATATTCATTAGATAAGGTCAAGAATGCTTCAATTAAAATGGTTCGTTATTTTCAGTGTTCCTAATGAAGATTTCGTTTGCTATACATGTAAATGATTTTTAATGTTTTAACAAGAATGTTACTCACACTAATATTATAAATGCGAAAATTTGTGTGTAAGTAGGTAAGTATGTAAGTGGTTTGTTCCCGTTCAACTCTGTAACGACTGAGCGGATATTTACCTACCTATAGAGTAGCCCTATAGAATAGCGGGTCAATCCGCGGGGCGCAGCTAGTATGACATGAGAGGAATCCGAATCCTCGCACATCAACACCTGTAAGTATGTAAAAGTTTGTAAGTAATATGTATGTTCGAGTGTTCTATAGCCTTAACGGCTTGACCGATTTTGACCAGTGAGATATCGTTGGATTCCTGTTTAAGTCTGGAATGTCATAGGCTATATTTTGTAGTCAGGTTTCTTATCTTTTTAATAATAATACTTGTTACAATGTAATCTTTACCCGACCAAGAAATAATATAAGGAAGGAAGGTAATATTTATGGGTGTAAGCATGTAGATCTCCTGCAGTCTAAACGGCTTGACTAATTTGTATAATGAAATGTAGTGGTATACCTCTTTATGTCCAAAAAGTCGCTACAACCTCAGGTCGAAAAAACGGATGAGAGTACATAAACAGTAAATTTTTATGTATGCTCATCCTCACAGCTCGCATTTCTAAACTAATTTGACAAGTTTGTGTCAGTTCAGTAAATCATAGTTAACTTGGCCCGATTTGTCATAATGCTTTTACTATCAAACACGGCCTCATGGGGTTCGAAAGTTTTAGCACCCACAACTTTGACTTTTGCCACTTTGATCAAATACAAGGTTTTCGGTTAAATGACGGTCGTACCTTGAGGCGATTCGATAAGCAAATTAAAAATAGGACTTTAATATTTCATGGAGTCCATCTGCATTTTTTTAATGTTAATCTTTGGTATAAGCTGCCTGCATACCAAAATTGACCCAAATCCGCTCAGCCATTACGGAGTTGATTGCACAAACACACATGCTTACACACTTACACAAACTTTTCTTTTATTTCGGTTTATTCCGGTTCGTGGTCGCAATTCAAGAACCTTTCCTCCCCATCCACCCATTATCGGTTCTTCGAGCGATTTGGCTTGCCTCTTGTAAACCCTGAAAGATATATCGGTGACTTTGGTTCTTCAGCGAGTATCCTCGTTCCGGATTTTTTCGCGCAAAGAAACTCCTAGCATAGCTCTCCCCATGGCCCGCTGCGTGTGACTCTAAGTTTCTCCAATAGGTTAACAGGACTACGAATCAGTTCTAGTAGCCATCACTGGCAACATACACTGAAATTGTGATGTAACTGTCTTCATATTTCCAAATAATGTAAAAACATACAAAACATTTATTTCTAGCAGCAGTTTGAGTTTTACGTTATTTCACTTTTTCCTTATCACAATTTTTTTCTTCCTAATGCTATACATGTTATATTATTTTCAAATTGTTTGTGGGGCATTTTGTGTATAGGCTTCTTCTATAACTAAAATCATCATAACAAGTATATATAATACTGCCGCCTACATAAATACGTGAATTTATTTCCATTCAATGGCTGCCTGGAAGAGATCACTTATAGCGACAAGGCCGCCACTTGTGGCACTAGTTTATAAGGTTATTCTGTATGTTATTTTGGATTTCTGGTATTCAGTATATAAATAGTTTATATCTATATTTACCATCAACAGTAATCCCCGTAATCGCCTACAAAAGTCATCATCATCATCATCAGTCATAAGACGTCCACTGCTGAACATAGGCCTCCCCATTAGAGCGCCACAGGGACCGACAATGTGCCACTTGCATCCAGCGGTTGCCCGCGACTTTCACAATTTCGTCGGTCCACCTAGTAGGAACCCTGCCTACGCTACGTCTTACGGTTCGTGGTCGCCACTCAAGAACCTTTCTTCCCCATCAGTTATCGGTTCTTCGAGTGATATGGCCTGCCCATTGCCACTTCAGCTTGCAAACTCTGAAAGCTATATCGGTGACTTTGATTCTTCAACGAATAATGTCATAGAAAGATAATATTAATGTAGGATAGTAACATAGTTATGAATGTAATCCTAACAACAACATACGACATTGTGTGTAATATTTTTGCTGCTAGATAAGAGTATTTTATTATTATAGCCATTTTAGCAAAAAATGTTAGCTAGAACAGAATGAAATAAACTTTTGCCCGTGACAGTCCATTTCTAACAAAGAAACTAGTACAGCTATATAGGGTAATTTTTTTAAATGGGATAGTATGAAAAACTCCGAAACCATAGGAGATACAAGAAAACTGTCTTAGGTTTTTTTTTTTGTGTATACCATTTTGGCATAATATTTTTTTTTGGTTAAGCGTGGGTTCCCCTTAAAAACTAGTTATTGTTTTTTTAAATTCGGTTTGACTCAGTTTTACGTAAGTGTCATTTCATTGTACCAGGATTTGGAAAAACCGGATCAGTAGAAGTAGTTATAGTTTAACTGGTAGTAATTTATTAAATTTGACTAATTTCTACTGCTCCGTTTTTTCTTCCAATAAAACGATCCTTACATTAAATCGAGTCGACCCGCATTAAAAAAATGATCAAAGCAAATCATCTCGTGTAATATAATATTATACAATATAATATATAATAATATTTGGATAATCTCTGAGATGTATCTCTTGTCCCATTGAAAAGAGTTCAACGATAACTATAGCTTTTGGTTCAGATGTCTCATTTTTCTCCTTGCCTCAGTTAGTCTTCGATTTTTATATTTTCTTGTATGATAATGGGCAGTTATATAATATAAGTTGCCTATGTTTAGGAAGGTTTCCCATCCTTTTCCAATGGGGAGATCTTTATCCAGCAGTTGACGTCTTCTGGCTGATTATGTGAGGCAGGTTATTTGTGTGTTTTGTCTATTCTGACTTAGTACGTTCGTATAGCGGGTAGCATATGGGTTTTTACTGAATTTCGGCTAACCCACAGCACAATGAAGGTTGTGAATATTTGACTTTTATGAAGAAATTATTTACATCGGCACAAAATATTCACACATCATGCTTTTGGCTGCAAGTCATAAAAAAAAACCGTATTTAAATTAGTAGTCAGAGGGCTTATCACGTGAGTCAAAATAGTGTTTAAAAACCCTTATGTCATTCGCGCCATGCTAAGTGGAACTGAGCCTACATCTAAAAGTTTGTAGTAATCTTGAAGGCCTCTGACATGGCATAGCCGTTTTTTGATAGAAAAAACAACCGAGACCTACAATTCAAAGTGTCAGCAGAACCACGGTCCGCTCGGTCTTAGTGCCACTTGCGGTCACCCATCCGAAGACTGACTCCTTTGCTTTAAATCGGTGGTCGGTTAGGAACATTATTTGATGTAATAAATATTTTTAAAAAAAACAACAGCAGTATAAGAACATTATGGAGTTTATACAAAATTGTAAATTCTTTTAGCTTTATTGTGAGTAGGAATTTGAATTATATATACGATACAATACTTAAATTGATTGAGAATCAGAATAAAAATACAAATTCTTTTTAAACATTCAAAAAGATTTTATAAAATGTAGTAGATTTTAATTTGTTTACAAGTTTTCATAAATTCGTTTCTTGTATATATTTTTAAATAGCTTACATTATCACATTTATATTTCAAAAGCGAAACTTTGTGTTTGAATTTGTTTGTTCCCACCGTGACAGCTAAACGAATTTGGATGAAACTCTGTATCTTTTATTCCCAGAAAATATATGTTAACTATATGGAAAATTTAAGGCGATAGCGACCGAAAACGCGGGGCACGGCCAGTATTTCGTTTAAAAAAATAATAATATCAAAGATTTAACATAAACAAGAAACACAAAAAAAAACCCCATGTAAATTTAGAACTCTGTAATTAAAGTACCTCTATATTTGTCTAAGCATATAAGAACTTGTGTCGGTCGGTACTCACATCGAGGAGTTGCAGCTGATACCTTCACTGACCACTGTTCACAGGTGTCTACTCGCCGCTTCGGAGCGCGTACGCTTATATAGCTTCGCGAAAAGCTGCACCGTACACCGACCATTCAGTACCACAACTCCTGAACTTTTGTAGAAAACTTATTTTACGCGATGCCATTCATGGATGATGACAACCACAACACATAATATAATGACACAAAAGAGAGGATATCAATGGCAAATCAACTCTGCTCGACAATAGATACTTCACCAAACTCAAAGTCCTGAGACTGATTGCAAATAGCACTGAAATAAAAAAAAAACACGGCTGCCCAAGTGCCCAAGGAGACTAATGTTTTTGAGATATATGTTTAAATGTGAGTATGTAAGTATTGTTTGTTTGTTCTTTTATTACCTGCTGTAGCCTAATCGACTTGACCGATTATGACGAGAGAGGTGTCGTTGGATTCGTCTTTATGTCCGGAGTGTCATATGCAGCAGTCTGTTTTTTTTTGTTATAACACTTAATAATACTTGTCGGCTTAATACTTTCTACGTTTGAGTCCTGTGGCGTTAAGTTTATTGGCGTTTGAAAGGTTGATGGCTACGCATTTTTTGACGGAAGAAATAACCTAGTTTCGTTCCACATAAGCTTCTGTACTGTCTCACTTTTTTTCCAGCAATACAGCGTGGGAAACAAATACTGCCGGCAACTTTTGAGACTGCATTAAAATGTCAGCCTGAGCCAGGATTACCTCGAGACGATAATGTACGCATGTAATTTATCGTATGTAAATATTTTGTATGTACGCAGTTAATTACAAAATGTTTAGTGCAATTTCACCCTGTGCACGTATTTTGGTAGCTCCACTACAGGGTAAAGCGTAGCGATATAATTAATAGACTTTTCAAGAGATTCGAGTCGGTGAATTTATTATCAACAACATTAACATCATTATCATCAGATAAGCGACTTGCTCGTCTCCTCACAAAGTTCCAAAAATAAATAAATATGCCTCCTAGTATATCTAATGTGGCGAATATTGTAACAAGCTTCTAACCTAACATCGAACCAACATTTTTTTGGTGGTAAATAAATATAATAATATACTTATATTTGTGGCTAAGAAAGTAAGTGGAAAATCGGGCTTTTCCTCTTACTTCCTCATTTATTATAGTGCTAAGTACCGTGCTATGTATGTGACAGAAGACTATTATTTACCCAACCTAACCCACCGAAGTATTTTAATTCCCTCGAAGCCGAAGTAGCAAAATGACAAAAAGCGGAAAAAAACCAACCGAGGTTATCAAATTTTCAAAAGAGCAAAATATCCAAAGAGCGTCAAGTCCAAGGAGTACAATGACCAAAGAGCAAAATGTCCAAAGAGCGAAATTTCCATATCGCAAAACGTCCAAGATTCCAATTATACTGCTTACTGAACTGTCATGATAGACAGTGCGTGTGCAACAGGTGGTCCACTAAATACCTATGCCTGGAAGAGGTTGTTTTCAGCGATGAGGCCGCCAGTTGTTACACTAGTTTATAAGTCTTTTTTTAAATGTATGTACAATTTTGTGTGAACAATAAAGAGTTAATCTATCTACCCAATTCACTCATTTAGTTAATTTTCCATTACTTGTATTATTTTGAGTGTTAATGTGTAAAAACGGTGGATTTTTTTCCATTAACTGTTCGAGAATTGTCGTCCATTTAATGCCGTGACCCGTGACATTTGTATTTTTACAGAACTCCATAGAAACCTCTCGTAAAGTCTCCAGCATTTTACTGGGGCCCGATTTGGACTTGACCGTGACTTAATTTGCTTGATTTAGATTATGACTGAGACTTGTTTTGATTGAAATGTACTTTACTTCGCCTGAAAGTGCAGAAGTTTTGTGTTTAAAACAAAAAAGGAAGTTAAATACCTACTTTTATTAATACTATCTTGGAAACAATCAAAGGATAAGTAAAATTCTATAATGTTATTGTTTCCCTTTGTTCTCGTTTTTTTTTTTTTTAATAAAAACATGTCATCTCCATTGCTCACTTTGGTGTCCTTCGAATGCAGAATGTTTGAATAAACAGATCAATTCTCCTGCTGGAGGCTAATATTGCAATGAATACGTTTCTATAATTTTTGCAAAGGAAAAAATTGTATAAAATTTACTTATATTTCTACGTAGGTACTCTTTTAGCAGAGGTCGTCTGTCTTTTGTCTGAACTACAAAACAATAGTGTGCAAGCATTACCGTGTTCCAGATTGAAGGGTAAATTTTAATCAAAGATTTAAGAGTTCGCTCCGCTAATTAAGCTATCTCCATCGTTCTTTTTAATTTTTATTAATTGTTTTAAAAAATATATATAAAAGTGACTGAGTGGAAATTTAAATTTAAAAAACTAGAATAACAATGTCAGTGTTGTAAAGCAATTTTTATATTCTGACGACAGAAAAAAACACGTCTTTTGGATATTTTTCCTTCTTCGCCAAAATCACAGTATAATTAATATCAGTTAGGATTAGTATTATCAAATCATGCTCAGACTTTCTTTGCGACCTAAAATTCGGAACGAGAATATTCGCCGAAGAACCCAAGTACCGACATAGCCCTCAGGGTATGCAAGCTGAGGTGGCAATGGGCAGGCCACATCGCTCGAAGAACCGATAACCGATGGGGAAGAAAGGTTCTTGAGTGGCGACCACGAATTTGTCGGTTGGTGTGGCGGTCTAAGAGGGAGGCCTATGTTCAGCAGTGGACGTCTTCCGGCAGTCATTAGCCGGAAGACGTACACTGCTGACGTCCACCGCTGCTGTTGTAATGATGATTGTAAAATCAAACAATAGAGAAATATCCAAAGACATAATTTATAAGGAGAATTCTGTGGAAATATCATAATAATATATTATGATATAGGTCATATTGATTTATTTATTTATTTATTTATTTATTAATAAATGCCTGTCACACTTACAGCAACGCCAAGGCGTATGACAAGCCAGCAACATTTCAGTCAAGCTTAATTAATTAAAATTTCTACAAATACAAAATTCTTCATAATATAGATAAATAGATTTTACACGTCAAATATAATAAAATTGGTCCAAAATATTAATTAATTGAAAATTATAACTACAAAAAAATGTCAACTTAAAAATCTAATACACACATTCACAAACATACATAATTTAATTAAAAACACTTCAACCTCCGGCTGTTGAGCGATCAGGGCATTGAGCAGAGAGATGGCCTGGGTCGTGGGAGCGTACTGAGACGTGGTGGTGCGCGCCCACGGAGCCGCGAGCAGGCGCCGCGTGTGCGGACGCCGGGCCCGCTCCGGTGTGACGAACGCGAGACGCGACAGAGTGGCCGGGTTGTCTATCCTGTTGTGGAGCAACAGGTAAAAGTGTACCATTATAGCACACTTGCGCCTGAGCTCCAAGGTGTTGATTCCCACCATTCCCGCTACGAAAAGGGACGGATAGAGATACGGATAATACCAATACAACTTTTGATACAAGAATCGAGCGAACCGCCTTTGCACCTTTTCTACCATGAGTTTGTACTTATTTTCGTGGGGATCCCAGATTATGGAGTTGTATTCCAGTTTACTCCGTACAAACGCATAGTAGAGGGTAACAACGGTGCTCCTGTCTTGAAACCGCTGGGATTGCCTCATGACAAAACCGAGCGACTTATGAGCACGGCCGCATACATCAATAATGTGTTCGTTAAATGTCAATTCAGTATCCAGAGTCAAACCTAGGTCACGAATACGTTCCACACGTTCGAGAGGAGCACCGTGAATGTTATACGGGTATATAATTGGTGAACGGGCACGAGTAAAAGTTATAGTCTTACATTTAGAAGAATTAAACTCGAGACGGTTCCGTTCACTCCACGCTACAACATTATCGATGTCTCTCTGGAGCGCCTCGGAGTCTGTATCAGTTCCTATACCCAAGAAAAGCTTTAAATCGTCAGCAAACATAAGGCACTTGGCTGTCCTAACGACACTCGGCAAGTCATTAATCATAATTGAGAACTGGGTCGGACCTAATGTACTGCCCTGGCTCACACCAGAGCAGGTCGCATACGGATCTGAGCGGTAGTTGGAGAGCTGGACATATTGTTGCCGATTAGAAAAATAACTAGAAAATAGCTTTAGTAAATTTGGAGTAAACCCTACCTCCGAAAACTTTTTAAGTAGGACGTCGTTATGGACGCGATCAAACGCTTTTTTGAAATCAAAATAAGCCGCATCTACCTGCTTGTTAAGATCCATCTGTGCAACGGCGTAATCAACAAAATTTATGTGGTTTGTGGCGGTTGACCTACCTGCCCTAAATCCATGTTGAGCATCGCTTAGCTGCGCACTGACCTGCCTGGTGATTTCCCTATTAAGAATCGACTCGAACACTTTACCGAGCGCCGATAAAACAGCTATAGGCCTATAGTTCTCGACTTTTGATCTAGAACCATCCTTGGGTATAGGAGTGACTCTGGACACCTTCCACTGCGATGGGTACGTTGCGGTGCGTAAAGACAAATTAAATAAAAATAAAAGTGGTAGTTTCAAAATTTCATAGCAATCCTTGACAACGTATGGCGGTATACCATCCGGCCCTGTGGCAGAATGTGCCTTCAGTCGACGAACTGCCCAAAACAAATCGCGCGGACCGACACTGTCTACTGCGATACGAGACGAGCACAGAGAGCTGGCTGCCTCACGCTCTGCTACCTCAGTAGACAGGGTAGGGGTGTCACTCAGAAATACAGATTTGAAATACGTGGCAAAGGCGTTAGCGGCATCGACTTCAGACACAGTATTGCCGGAAAATTCAAATTCGCAGTTGGACTGTCTAGTTGATTGCTGATCTTTGATAAATTTCCAAAACTGTCTCGGATTGCTTTTTATATCCGCCTCAGTTTGGGTGATGTACTCTTTATAGGACGCGTCAATAAGATGTTTTATCTTTTCTCGATAAAATTTAAACATTTCCCAGTTAAACTGCTTATTTTGTTCTCTGTACCTTTTCAGATGAAAGTGCTTACTCTTAATACAACTTATTATCTCTGCCGTAAACCACGTAGGATACTGATAACGTGGGTTAGGATTAAATGCCTTCTTAAGGGGAACACAACCATCAAAACAAGTACTCAACAGGCTATAAAAAGTGGCCACCGCCTCATCAACATCCGTCAATTGATATATCTCATCCCATTCCGTAGCGGCAAGGACAGGGTACAACGAGTGAAAATCGGCCTTACGAAAATTCCATTCGCGCGGTAAATGATCGCGGTCCGGGCGCGGCAGACGAACGCGCGAGACGCCGTCCCGCGGCCGCGGCTGGCGCGCATTTCGCACGCTTACCCACAGTGGCGGGTGATAACCATCAACCTTATCGGGTACCAAAGGATCCGTGTCTCCACTCACCTCGATCCAGTCATCACCGTGATTGCTCAATACCAGATCCAAAATTCCATCGCATTTATTAGTAATAGTATTGTGTTGTTTCAATTTACAAGATGATACCATAGATTCAAAGTGCATACGAATATCCTGACTAGACGAATTTAAATTAAAATCTCCCAATATCACAACATCCAACTTAGGGTATTTAGCTAAAACATTTTCTAATACAGTAAAGGTATTGAAATATTGATCTTCAGCAGATCGCGGAGGAATATAAACAACACAACATACAATTTTCTTATAGTGCAAGGTAAGTATCCCGATCACGATTTCAATCTCGTCTGAGTACCCCTCGATGTTGAGTATCTGCTGAACGTTGAGCGAGTCCCGCGCCGCCAGCAGCACGCCGCCCCAGCCATGGTCGCGCGCGCGGTCATGCCGCAGCACGGTGTAGCCGGCGGGAAACAGCTCCCCGTCATAAACACCAGACACCAGAAATGTCTCAGTGAGTGCATATACATCTGCCGATAACGTGAGTATGGTCTGCTTGGCAGGACAGAGCTTCGAACGTAGACCCCTGACGTTCTGGTAAAAAAACGTGTAATACCTGGATTTTGGATTTTTATTCGGCCTTTTGTGGGTTGCGAAATCCACTACGCCACGGTTTGATGTAAACATCCTCAGCCCAGTGTTCAGGCGACAAGTATTTTTCGACATCCTTACTCGGCACTGTCAGTTTAAATGACGCGTAGTCACCGCGAGATTTTAGAGCCTCTGCGGAACATTTATTACCAGGACAAATATTGCTGATATGGGCCAATACTTGGTCGGCCGTAGTTCCGATTAGTACGTAGTACAAGTGCAGATAGGATTTCCTTTCCGCTGCCACAATAGTGCAGGCAACAGAACCCGGGGCAGCCGTGCCGCGAATTACGTTGCTGGGTGCCCGACGAGTTCGACGACTTTTAATTTCAGTCCACACATTGTCCATATCGGATTGCGGATGATTCATCGCCATCGGTTCCGCGTCCGCGGCATCAATGGATGCTTGCAGCGTCAGTAGCGGTGGCGCCGGCGATAACAGCTGGGTAATCGGGGTGGGAGGCGCGCTGTGGCTCGTCGACGCGACCTCGGCGCGAGTGGGAAGAGGCGACGCGTTGCGTCCTGCTCCGGCCTTCCGACTGGTAGCGACGATCGCTTCCGAAGCCCGAACGTGTGCTTCTCGTTTCGGCCGCTGAGGCGCTTGCTTCGTGTTCGGAGCGCTCCTACCCTCTTCCACAGCATTTTCAACACGTTTTTCTACTACAATCGAGTCTTGATGACCACTAGCAAGTTTTTTAATTAGTTTGTTTTGTTCAATCACTAACTTCTCCAGGGATATAATTCTATCCTGCATGGAGTTCACTGTTTTAGTTAACTCGCGAATAGCAAGATTAATAGTTTTATCAGACATTTCTAATTTTTACAATAACAAAACTGCAGAGATTAAATGTCGACCTCCGGCCTCAACCGTAGACACACCTTACTCAACCGTAGATACACCTTACTCGAGTTCTTCAAATACAATGAAGGTCGTCTACAAAAGCTATTTATAGTTATACATGCTATTCTATTGTAGCAATAAACCACAAATAAGTAACAAAGATTGTATTTATAACTTACACAAATGACAATATGTTTTTCCATTCATAGCTACGAAGTGAAATGTCGTCCAATCTGATGGCTTTTTGGCCCTCGTTTATCTGATGATAATCTGTCACCGACATTGCAACTCTTGACGGTAGTTATCATCGTATTATTTGCTGAAAATCTGTCGTCAAGCCCCTAACGGAGTGTTCAAGGTGTCAAATATGAGAGCCGGTTCCCATTCTAGGCTAGGTGCGGTTACCATGCTCGACAGCAACGTCACAAAGCATCAGGTGAGTTTGTGGTAAAAAAAAAACGGTGACTTCGCAACCCTGTGTCTTTAAAACCACTCGACAGATTTTGCTCATAGTCGAATTCAAAAACTATTGTGGTACAAACAACTTCCCTATATTTCCGCCTGCCAAGCGTGGAGATTATGGCAGCCCCGTTAAGTTAAGGCCTCTACGCATTTGTTCAGCAGTGGTCGTCTTCTAGCTGATGACGATAAGATCGAAAAGGACATGATTAATTTAGGGGCAAGAAATTGGTAGTTGATACTTGGCATGGACTTGCGCAAGTTTTCTAGAGATGCTTTGTAGGTTTACGTTTAAACTCATTTATTCGCTTCGAATATAGTTTACAATTGAGGTGTTAAATATAAAATTATTATAGTTCTTAGCACAGATATGTTTGACTTAAAAATAATAACGTATTTTGATTTTCTTAAAACAAAAACAAAATACCCGACTGCAAAATGTAGCCCATTTCACTCCGGGCATAAAGAGGAATACAACAACATCTCACTGGTCAAAATCGGTCCAGCTGCTTAGGCCACAGTGGTAATATAGGAGCACACAAACATAAATTCGTACATACTTACATACACTCCAAAAATATCCTCCTTCTTAGGCGGTCGGGGCAAAAAAATTCATCGCTATTATTACGAGTGTAACATTACGTCGATATTCGTAAAAGCATGAAGCAACGGACGACACGGTCAGTCTTCAGATGGGTGAACTTGAACACGTGCTGCAGCTCTACGGTGGGTCGTATTAAAATTAAATTTCACTTCCCGGGCTTGTAACAAAAACCGCTAAGCCATGTCAGAGGACTTCAAGCCTCTACGAACTTACTAACGGATTTTTATTTTTGAAGGCATACACAATTAACACAAGTTATGTAGTACACAAGTTATGTTTGCAAGCTGAAGTGGCAATGGGCAGGCCACATCACTCGAAGAACCGATAACCGATGGGGAAGAAAGGTTCTTGAGTGGCGACCACGAGCCGGAAGACGAAGCGTAGGCAGGCCTCCCACTAGGTGGACGGACGACATTGTGAAAGTCGCGGGCAACCGGTGGATGCAAGTGGCACATTGTCGGTCGGTGTGGCGGTCTAAGGGGGAGGCCTATGTTCAGCAGTGGACGTCTTCTGGCTGATAATGTAATGTATCATAAGTTTTCTTCAAAAAGAATACAATTCTAAAAACATCGGAGACATTGTCAGTGAAGCTTTAAGCTAGTAATCATAACTAGAAAAAACAAATCAGACAACGTGTACTATCTCATTTTATTCTTCTCCCTCGGGGCATTAAAACTCTTTAATTCCTACCTAATTATCTTTTTCATTGTTTTCATCTTTGCGAATAAAAAAGTAGATAATTGGTATACGAAGCCTACATTTTTTAAATTTACTTTGGTCATTTATTTTAAATGATGTTGCAGGATGATTCGCCCATAGTTTCAAGTAACCTGCCCGAAGAACAAGAAATGTCTGTTAGCTTTAAGGTTTCATAAGTGACATAATTTATTTAAGTTCTACACTCTGATAAACAGACTTATAACGCTACGTTAGAAATTTAGCTGAAACATTTAAGTTTGAAATCATCTTCATCAGTCAGAACACGTCCACAGCTGAACAAAGCTAGACCCTAGAGCTTAAGCCTTAGAGCTCCACACTGAACGGCAATGTGTCTTTTGCATCTATCTGTTCTATCTGGCCTTTTGGAGATTTTGCATCTATCTGTTCTATCTGGCCTTTTGGAGATTTTGCATCTATCTGTTCTATCTGGCCTTTTGAAGATTTTGCATCTATCTGTTCTATCTGGCCTTTTGAAGATTTTGCATCTATCTGTTCTATCTGGTCTGTTGGAGAAACTCAGAGTCGCAGAGCAGGCAATGGCGAAGACTATGCTCGGGGCTTCTTTGCGCGACTATTATATATTTTAGGGTAATTACGAGTCGAGAAAAGCTTACACATGATGGCAAGAGCTTCGACTGACCCTACCTATTCGTGTCTCCTAGAGATGTAACTTCAAAATGAAATAATTAATAAAAATAAATAATTTGAATAAAAAAGAATTAAAAAAACGACAAAAAATTAATGAATCTTGTAATAAAATAGTAAAGTAAGTTATGTTGGTTAATCCGCCAAATTATTTGCGTCACCTCCTACACTACTTAATAATTTTTATTACACACTTTTTACGGCGAGCATTAGTACGAGACAGTAAAACCAAAAATGACCACTAACCCCATTCAAATATCGTTCAGATAATAACCCGCCATATTATGGTGTCGTCGTGTCTCTACAGATATTGTCAACCTCCAGAGAAGCACGGCCCGCTAAGATTTTATTGCTTATCAAGTTATGATTATTGAATTAAAAATAATAATGTAATTTTTTCTGCGTAAAATACTATTTCTAGCGCTTTGATTAGAAATCATTCAATCAATCTTTCAGTATTCGTTCGTTAGTGAACGTTCAGCATGCATCATAAATTATAACTAGGATACACCCAATCCTGACGGAGAAAGTTAGTAAACATTTTAGTGTCTAGCTCTTTCGGCACACGGTCAGACAATGATACAATAAATTAGTTTTTGTTTTTATTATAATTAAACTTAGTTTCTTTTTTTGATTTTTTTTTTAGGGACTTTCTTTTGTTTGCATGTCTATGTCAGCCCCATTATACTTATAAACAAGACAAATATCTAATACTAGCTGTTACCCGCGACTTCGGCAAACGAGTGAGCTAGAATCATTCAGGGCCTGGAGAAAAGAATTTGCCAGTCCGTAAACCGTTCTAGCTGCCTCAGAGTTAGGATCGGATAGAATACTATGGATTACCCCTGGAGTCGCTCACTTCAAGCTCAGCAAATATTAGTTCCCTCTCGAAGGTTTGATCAGTGATAATAATGTGTGACGTCAACTCGGGATGCTTATTAAGAATAGAGTATGATAGATAGATAAACTCTTTATTGTTCACACCAGATTGTACATAGCTAGGACAGAAAACAAAATTATGCCGCTGTCTTATCCATACAAAAACTCCAGCTGATTCCCACCCCTAAATGCTATCCGATTTCGATGATTATTTATAAGTTTTTATACGTCACCCTGAAAAACTATGCATAGAGGTTTTTTTTTTAATTTAGAAAAATCTTCGTAGTTATAGGCACCAGAAGTGGTGAATATTTTGCGTTAAAATTATGACGAAGAAAAGTAGTTTTCACAAGAAAACCAAAAATATATTTTTTGAAAAAGAAAACCGAAACCTGACACCATAGATTATTATTTATTTAAGCTATTGCCACCAAATACCAAAGATTTCGATCACATTTAGGGGGTGATAACAGTTTTCTTCCCAAACGCTAATTTCATCAAAAAGTTAGGTATATTCACTAACACTATTGCGGACACAGGAAACAGAGCGACAGCAATACAACTTCAAATATCGAATGCGGCAAAACCTCGCGGACGACCCTCCTAAGCATCTTAATATCGAATTTTTAAACGAACTTCAGAAAATACAATGCGACCCATAAACTGTGAGAGTGCGACCTTGTACTGCGGTTTTTGATCGCTCCATTTCCTTTTAATATTCTATGAGTATATTGTTATGGTTATGTGCTGATCTACCTTATAGCAAGAATAGTTAGTTTCAACTAGTTCTCTTCTGTCAGTAATTACGATATAATACCTATCTGATAGGCAGGGTTGTACCTTCTGCCTGTTCAGTCTGGGGAATCCTAGAAGACGTTTCCCATCTTCTGTCGAGTGTGGACAGACAGAGTCCATGATATCACACATGTTGCTCATGCTCACGCAGTATAGTATAATGCTTTTCAGGTGCCAGGATAAGTCTGATATCTCTATTCCGGGTGACGCCCAAGCCGAGATTCGTACCTCAGCGGTGTCCTTGAGCTAGTCACCCTTTTTTACGAGGAGGAAATCTTCACAAGATATTCGACTATTTTGGGGTGTACCTGGGTTATGTGGGATTATGCATGGTGGCCTGCCTTGGTCCTTGACCGAGGGCTCCGGGATCTCCAAGCAAACGTACCGGATCCTTTACCACCACGCTTTAGCTTCTCACGGGACAGCTAGCAGCTGTCCTGGGACGCCTAAGCCTACAACAGTGTCACCCACTCGACGCTGTCGTCCTCCCCGGGCTCGTTTAAGTAGATGGTTAGATCCCCAACTCTAACCTACCCCGGACCCATAGATCCCCTTTTAGTAGGCTCTTACCATACAGGCAGGGGATACCGATGCCGTATTCTAGTGCCCCGGCATTAGGACAAGCTCTAGTCACCCTATTAATACCAACAGTCCGGTAAAGCTGTAAAGGCCGCTAGAGGCCTTTATAAAAAAAAGAAACAGCATAGTCATAAAAATAATAATAATAATAATAGGATGGTGGAAAGAGAAACGATCGACTATGATAGTAGACAACGTATATAATTTGTTATAGTTTTACAAAAGCTTATCAAAACATATGGCGTTGATCGGGAGTTTTCCCATAGAAACCATATCCTCATGGCCAATTTGCGGGGATGTCCCGACATAAACGATCAAAATTAAACAGTCTCGGTTTAATAGCCTGCCCAATTTATTGAGTATACAATGTACATATACTTATAGTCCTTTTACGATGTCAGGCTTACACTGGGCAACATTAGTGGACGTCTACACGAGCAATTTACTTCTAGGTTTAGTCACTTTAACCTGCTATAACTAAGTATTAGACGTTATACGACAGTTGTTTTATGTTTATGTAATCATTAACGCAAGAAATTTTTAATAATAAGATTTGCTTCGTTCCGTTGTTTATCCGCAAAGTTGGATGAATTTTATAATTTTTAGGGTAAAAATTACCTGATTACCAACCTACCTACTATAAGTATGTTTTCATAATGCACAAAGCACACATTGTTTTCCAAAAATCAAGATCAGTCCGAACGTTTATCCATGAAAAGATAAAAGACCTAGACGTCGTATAGACGAATACAATACAGAATCCTAAAAAGCAATAAGTATGTAATCACTCAGTCTGGGTTCCAAACAAATTTTGGTAGTAAATAAGTACCAATAGAGCAACACTGGCCTCACCTCTTCGGGTCCGTACCGAGTTTACTAACCAAAATTTCATAATCCGATAACGTAAAATCTGAATGGAGATCCTGATAAATAATAATTTTAGTAAATTTCTGCAGTGACTGCAACAAAATGTTTTATAGACGAATGTTTTTGTAGTAAATTTTTATTAATAGAAAAAACGTTACCGACAAACAAATTAAGAAAAAAAAAAAAATCTAGATGACTATGGCTGATGCCAAGGCACTAAATATTATCCCCTGCCTGTAGCAAAAAGGGGACTTCTGGTCTCGGAGGTGGTTAGAGGTCGTGGCAGGAAGTTGTCGTAAGCGGAGGCATTTCAGTTAACCTCGTAACTGTCCCGGGAGAAACTGTAGCATCAAGGCAGGCAAGAGGGGGCTAGTGAGCATAATAACACATAACCCGGCTCCACCGCAAAGCAACCGTGTATCTTGTGAAGATTTCCCCTTCGTCGACAAAATATAAAAAAAAAAACGTGAAATGTATTATTATTTTTTATTTATGTACTTTTGCTTCTTTTACTGAGAAAACGGTATCAAACCATAAACTCTGCACATTTAAATACGTACGCGAAAGATTTTAGCGAAAAAGAACATCGACTGTATTATGATACTTGAAAAACATTTGAGAGAGAACTAACTGGGAAAAACAAATTTTAAACATAGCTCTAAGATCGCATCATCTTCTATTTTTCAGCCATAGATAATTAGAGAAACACAGGCCTCTAACCGTGGGCCGTTCGGGCCGGCACCGAGTTGCTCAATGTTTTCACCTACATATACTGGTTTTGTGCTCCATCTGTCGATTACTTTTAATACTAAAATACATAATAGCGTGCAAAGATCTTGTACCTACTTGGGCTTGCGACAACTTCTATAGAATTCCGAGGGAGGTCACTATCACAAATTTTGATCAATAGTCTACAAAAGCCTTCCTCTGACGGACAGGATTTTTGGTAATAATTATCTAGCTCTATCATTAACTACCTCTCACAGGCAGTTTTCTAGCATACTACTCAGCAACTTTTTACAAAACTTGACTAAATTTACACACAGAAGAGAAAAAAAAATGGTTGTCTATAAACCTTTAATTGTCTCTGGGTAATCCAGTTGCCTAATGTTGTTTGCAAGGAATTTGTAAATTTATTAAAATTAATTCACTACTTATTAATACACACATTTAAACACCCATACATATTTTATTTTTTTCTAATTATTCTCCATTTCTATATTATTATTTTTTTGGTCTTGAATAATATTGATTATATACATATTTACAATAAAATATAACAAAATAGCTACTTACTTAAAAGAAACAACTTACTTAAATTAGTTATAAACAAAAATAAATAAATACAAAAACCTAATAATTCGGTTTTTGTATTCATTTCTTGCATACATATTATTTAAATTAATAAAAAAATATTTCTATTTCATAATAAAAATAATACTTGGAATGTTTCAAACGATTAAATTACTAATCAATATTGTTTGTCAATCCATTGCAATTTTTTTTTTCACTTAAGATAAGCATAATATAACTCCGTCTATTAGCTTTTTTCTAGATAAATTATTATTTGTCACATTGTTAATTAATTTTCAAATTACAACTTGAATTTATTTTATCAGTGGAAAATTTGCATCAACGCAAGTTGTTTCGCGGCTCATTTCATACAGAACAGTCTTTCTTCCAGCGTCTCTCCAGTACCACCGCTTGGCGGAATACGCCAGTAAGCCGAAACCTAAGAGCAGACACATTATTGTGATGGTAAGTATAATGTAAGGCCCGTACGTGTATAACGCTAAGAATGCTGTTATTGCCAGCGATGGTAACTTTGGATGTTTCTGAAAAGAAATAACAAATAAATGGTTATAAGGCCGCATGGCACAATGCTCTCTCGTTCTCATTACTAACATTTTTAATGACAGTTTCGCTGAGAGGTAAAAAAAAAAAATTTTAATCGTTGGCGTTGACAAATAATGAAGACAGTACCTTGGACGAAACGTATGATGCTAAATCCATGGTGGTGACCCTTCGAGCATTTGATTTAGTCTATTCGGTACCTATCTTTTTGACGTGAGTGACTTTTAGTTTTTATTTTTATTTTTGTGGAATTTGGTGACGAGACGAGCAAGTGACTCACCTGATGTTAATCTTCATGCTTGCCCATAACAGTTCAGTGCCACCCCAGAATTTTGAACTTCAACAGTTCAAAGCCATGCGCGGAAATGCACTGCGCTCGTCACCCATTAGATGTTAAATCTCTATGTGCCCAGTAATTACGCTGGAAGCATTGCCCTTCAATCCGGAACACAATAATATTTGCACACTACTGCTTGGCGGTTGAATAACTGGCAAAGGTGTGGTACTTTCCCAGGCGGACTCTGCAGAAGAGCCCTACCACTACTTAAACCTTTTTTTAGACATAATGGTCTAATCTGACAGTAAAAATAAAGATCCAAACTAAAAAAATAATAGTCATAATAAGTATGTAAGTAGTATGTAAGTATGTATCATTATAATTTTTCGATTTGTTTAATTTATTTTTCAAGCTAACAACAAACAACAAAAAGTCAACAAAGCTAACAGTGAGTGATACACACGGTGCAAAAGGTAATACATACGTAGTCACAGAACACTTGACTAGGACTATGATGGTAACTTTATGCGAATTTGTACCGATAGTACTCTGTGACGGTTAAAGAGGATGGTAACAGAGACTGACTTGACTTTGATGGCTGTTGGCTACTCGCTTTTTATCACTTCATTGTTAGCTAACGCCATCTATTGGGTCATTTTGTAAACCTTTTTTTTCAAATCGGCTGTCACAAAATCTCTATTGCCTGGAATTATACTAAAGGTCACATCAAACAAATAAAATAATGTATATATATATATATATATATATTTTTTTTTAAAGATTTAAAATGTTTTATTACATGTTAGTTGTCGTGTTAGGTGAGTACGCTTCGCTGTGCGTGCTAAAATTAACTTTATTGCGAGGTAGAGAGATTCTCAATTTCTTTAATTGTAATCACGGAGTGAGGACAGGAGTTAATTTCCTCGTCGGACGACGGTCGTCGGTTGTTGAGGGGACACTTTAATGCGGACTTTTGCCCTTTTCTTTATAGTAGTTCCCTGTGCGCCCTACAAAAGAAAGAGTGCCTTACAAGCTGAGTTGCTAAGCAGAGCGAGGCGGCCGTATATGCCACCCGAACATTTGCGATGCGCGTAGAAAGTAATGATGTGCTCATTGAACTAGACATCCGAAATGCATTCAACAGCGTCGAGAAAGACATTATCTTGTCAGAGGTCAAAACGTTGACGCCGGCCATTTTTCCATTCCTACACCAATGTTACGCAACTCATAGCAGCATTTCTTATAACGGTGTGTGTATTATGTTCCAGATGGGGGTTCAACAGGGAGATTTTTCAGCTTGGCCATTCATAAAGCCATAAACTCTCTAGAGGCTCCTCTGAGAGAAGTCCCGACACAGTAGAGAGGGACGTGAGGTTGCTTTGCTCGGCTCTCAAGGAACTTGGCCTAGAAGTAAATACCGCCAGCGAGCTTATAGCTCAGTGGCTGCGGAATCAAGCGACAGATTCCGGTCTTTCATACCCAGACTCGAAAGTCGTCGACCGGATTTCCCTAAATCTGCTAGGTTCTCCCATTTTCCCTGAGGGCGTGCAAAAGTGCATGCAAGAGAAGACGCGGGTCTCGGTATCACTTGTGGACCACTTTAAGCAAATTCCAGCACACGCGTCGTTAGCACTTCTGAAGAATTGCTTCAATTCGCTATGCCCAAGTTAACCTATGTCATCAGAACGGTTCGAACTTGGAAGCACCCTGAAGAAGTTTTACAGTTTCAAAGCATCCTTAAATGGGTTTTCGAAGACATGTTAAACGTCCGTCTTGGTGAATCGCAGTAGTTCCAAGGCAGCCTGCCAATGCGGTACGGTGGCCTGGGTGTGCGCCAGCTGCAGGAGACCGGTACCATTGCCTTCCTCCCCTCATCGCATGGGAGCGAGGAGCTTCTTACCTAGTGATGGTGACTTGACCCGCGTCCCATAAGCTGAGGAGGCACATAGTGTGTGGTCGATCCTGTGTCCAGTCGTTGATACGCCCTAAAACCGAATTGGCAAAGAAGCTGAGTCGACTAGCCATGTAAGCAGTTCCTCTCGCATTTGCAGGACGAAAACTCGGGTTTCCAGCTGGCCCGAATTATCGCTGCTGCCATACCGGAGCCTCCGGCACTTGGTTGCATGCCCTGCGTTCCCCTCATATGGGTACTTTTTTGGATGACGACTCTTTGAGAGTGCCCGTGGCTCTCAGGCTAGAATGCTCCGTTTGTGAGCCTCACTTCTGTATCTGTGGGGCTAGTAACTGGCCTTGATAATTGTTGGGTATAATGTTGTTATAATAAATATATAAAAATTGTTGTCTAGATACGAGAGCTATGTATATTTTTTTGATTTTTATCTACCGGTTATCCTCCTAACGATACCTAATTATCTACGTCTAGACTATTGTAATTTTGAACAGACGCCGGAATCCTAGCAGCTGTAGTGCTTCCTAGTACCTACAGCTGGTGCCTAAGCACCGACAAATTTGTAATTAAAAGAAACAGTGTTTTTAGAATTGTAAATTATGAAATAACCTACGGTTACATCAATGTTAAATAAGTTTTAGTTTAAATAAATTTATTGAAATTGACCAGATTACGGAGGATGTTAAAAAATCACGATTTTGTCATTTCCATAAACAAATCTATCAATTTGATCAGATCCCATTATAACATTCACAGTCGTATTCAATCATATCCACGAGAACAAAAGCAATACTTACAATTATAGCATGACAAACTGGCAGCACAGTATCCTTGAATCGTTTGGTCTCGGCATTATAACCAATGTCGCCAAGAGCCAAATTTAGCTGAATTGATGCAGAAGAAGAAAGTGTCACGCCAATATTCTGAAAAAATAAGTTTAAAGCCTTAATCCCGTCCACATTTGCCTTTGCCACATTCGCGCATTTTCACATTATAGAAGATATATAATAATCAAACGAAACACACAATGTTCAGCAGTGGACTTCTTATGGCTGATGATGATTCACTCCCTTCGGCCCGCTACTTGAACTTTCAGTTTGGCCCGCGACTTTTCAAACCCACACCTGCCCACACCTGATCTTAATGAAAAATGGTCATTTTTCGATGGGGACACAGGCTGCGGTACTCCGCAAGACTGTTAGCCTCATATCAGCACACAACAGTGTCACAATCCTCGAAGAAAATAACCGAGAGGAGGAAAGATTCTTCTTCTACGAACCAGAAGACGCAGAGCGTCCCCACTATGTGGACTGACGACATTGTGAAAGTCACGGGAAATCTATGGATGCAAATGGCAGATTGGCTTATATAATATCAGCAGGCAATTTATACCATCTTACCGAGCTGGTAAATTATCGTCAAAGACCGTTAATTGTATACAATTCGAAACCCAGTTGAGAAAAAGTAATAAACAATTGATTGCCGTAAGCATGTAGCCGTAAAAGTCACAATGTTTTCTGAGGTCATAACTGATTACGTAATTTTCCAGGTTTGTTGTATTTTTAATCAAATCTTGGCAAAATCGTGTAAAGTAAAAATATGTATATATTTTTTTTATTTTTCATTTATAGGCTTGCGTTTGACTGCCATCACGTCTGATGTTAAACGAAGATGCAGCCTACGATGGAGCACGCTTGCCTAGAAGAAACCGATTCACTCGCGACTTGAAGACACCTAGATTAAAATTATCAGGAAAAACCCACTCGGGCAGCGCATTCCACTGTACAGCAGTTCGAATAAAGAAAGTGGAATCAAACCTTTTCGTACGAGTTTTTGGTATATCAACCATGAAACGGTGCCGCTTTTTCGAGGTCCTGGCTGTCCGATAGAAGAATGGGCAGGGGGGAATAAGATCATGCAAATCCGAAGCACACCCCCCGAAATGCATCCTATAAAATACCGAAAGACTAGCTACTTTTCGCCGATGACCAAGACTGTTAGGATGATGTACTATGACTGTTTAATGAAGTTAGGTAAATAAATAAATAAAATAAATATGTGGGACATTTTTGCACACACGGTCATCTGACCCCAAACTAAGCAAAGCTTGTAATATGGCTGCCAGGGACTGATATACGTACATAGATATTTTTAAATACATACGTATATAGATATTAACACCCATACATAGAACAAACACAAATATTCATCACATAAATGTTTGTCCTAGATGGGAATCGAACCCACGCCCCCAAACACAGAAGGTAAGTTCACTACCAACTGAGCCACCGGGGCAGATCTGACTACATGATCCCTATATGTGCATAATAAATTATTTTAGTCCTTAAAAGAAAACAAATAAAAAAGTTAACAAAAATTTCCACATAATGAAAGTTAACAAAATAAAATAACTGATTATTAACTATCAAAAAGCAATAGGAAATTTTTTTTAGGAAGGTTTTTTAACTTTTTGGAAATTAAATTTCATTCATTAATTTTATTGCAATAAAATTGACGAATGTGCGAGCGAGAGAGAGCGAAGGGCGTGAGAGCGACCAAGTCCGCCGAGGAGAAACACAAGTGGCACCGCGGGAAATAGTAAAGCGTTCATAAGCTTACCGGGTCGATGACGATTTCCGTAGAGTGCAGTTTCCGGTCTGGTTTGAGGCCTTCATACCGCTCGAGGATCCGAGGGTCAGCGTCGAGGAAGTGACCTCGAGATATGGCAAAAGGAAAGTCTGTAACACAGACGTTTCTTAGTTAGTCTGCGTCACGCTTTGAGACTGATCTGGGTTCTTGTAAGACCACGATTTCCCTTTTTTCATGTTTGACAGGCAGGGATAATAAGCTCACCTGATATTAAGTAACGATGTGATGGAAGATAATACTAAACACACGCCTGAAATGGGAACTGGATTTCAAATGAGGCCACCGGATTGGTGATAGATTTCCAACCTGAGCCATGCACCATGACACCACCATGCTATGATTTCCACACGAAGTTTTTATTTATCGGTAGGTCAAGCTCATTATTGGAGTCAAGCTCATATCAAACCCAAGTGCTGTGGTGTGCGATTCGACCGCGCTAACCTCTGATATCTCACAGATACAAAACTTCTTACTATACTTTCTAACCCTTGTATGTAATGATGACAACAAAATTGGTGACGCCAAGATGTGTGCTGTGCTTAGAGCGGCCATGTAAGGCTCTTCGTACACTAGTACGCTACCGAAATCCCCGATACCCGAAGACTTTAGTAGAGTTTACTTCAGTACCTAGACTTGCCTGCATATTATGTGAAGTTATAAGTTATTCGTTTTTTTTAAGCATGAGCACTTTTAAAAATTTGGCTACGAGCATCTTATCTTAAAACGTCTTAAAAGTGCTCATGCTACAAAAACGAAATAAGTATATAATTAACGAAACTGATTACCATCCAAACCACCCATACTGATAAAAATAGTTTGTCAATTTTTTGAAAAACTTACTTAAGTAGCAAGGCGCAAGATTGATTAGCCCATCGGGGCACCACTTGCCATTAATGAGACACAACTCGTGGTCATTCAGGGTTTCATTGGCAATATCATACGTAAATGCTTCAGATCCGTACTCTGTCGTCTTGGTACCTGAAATCATTAGCTGCTTGATTTATACTGTGTTACGACGTTGGTCCAGGCAATGATGGAATAGAAAAACGATGATACTTTCAAGACGTCCTTTAATCGACTGCCGTTCTCATCGCCCCAATTACACTCCCTTCCTTTCGTGCTACCCTCGCTTCGTTATCTCAAAAATAGTTGCCAGTACATTAATAACAATTCTAACTATTAAAAATCAAACAGAGCATCAAAATAATTAACTTAACAGAAACTTGCTTAGTCGTTAAACATTATACTGATTGGAACATTTGTGGTAGATCAAGAAAGATAGCATTCTCAACATTCTTTAATTCAATCTCAACGTAGTCCCCATTTGTACGTTCATACGAAATCAATTTAACTATGTTACACTATGTAGCGAGAGTTTATTGCAGAGTCTGTCCAGGGAAGCTAAACTGCAGATTAGTAGTCACTAAACAAACATCACTATATACTGGAAGAGCAATATTATCAGTGAAATGTTCGAGTAGATTTTGATATAATCAAAGAGATGAAGTAGATATAAGACAACCAAAATCAGGAAGGAGATTCCTGATACCGATTTCTCAGTATACATTCTACCCAGGGAGTATAGAATCAGTATTTCAAAGGGAACTTTCGTACCCGATTATCAAAATAGCAAGGAACCTCTTCCTGGCTAGGTAAATAAAAAATTCTCACCTGTGAAATTAAGTTGGAAGACCTTACAGACGCTGTACCGATATATGGAGATAGGCGTATCCCGAGCTATGCCTGGCGGGAACGCTGCACCTTCGTAGGTGTTTGTAAAATTCTGGACGCTGGAAGACGTCAATGTATGGTTATTGTCAACAGTCAACAGTCTGAGAGTCAACCGGAACAAAATTGGGGAGATTTTTTTTTAGGCAAGTGCCTTTATTGACTAAATGGTAAGGTTTTTTATGTTAATTCATAACCATTGGTTACTCGTCAGTTTCTATTTGTTATACATTTTAAATTAAAAAAAATTATCATCAATCAATAAATAGTTGAAAAAAAAAAATAAAAAAAAAATGGCAAATATAAGTACATTGGTAAATTAATGTCTAATGAAATAAAAAAAAATAAGAGAAATTACATAAATCAAAAAAAAAAAACTAAGTTACTGACAGAAATTTGGCAAAGTGGGACATACACACCCCAATTAAATGGAGCATTGCAGTATACCGCAGGTTGCCTCCAGAAGTACATAACAGAATAACAACCAGTCAAGGGCAGACCTAGCATGTGCGCCGCGACAAAATCTTCCCTATGCTTTGTCGTACGAAAATAAGACAAAAGAATATATAAACGCGCATAATCGTAACTGTGTTATGGTTTTTCACGACAAAAACTGTACTTAAAGAAGATTTAGTCGCGCTTGGCTGCTGTTTGAAAATGATCCTCATATTAATTTATTTAGGTATTATTATTTTATCAATTCTTCTCCATTGGGTGGGCATTACAGGTTACCCCAATTCGCCAACCCATGGACCATATTCTAAGCTTAAAACTAACTTAGAACAATAATACAACAAACAAAGAATAACTGAAAGAAAAACTTAAGTTTTTTTATGGCATGAATGGAAGATGAAAAACTAATAATAAAAACATTGATTGAAAAGACAACAATAAACAAACAGCAACAAAAATATAAAAAAAGTAACATACTAACTAATACTTATTTCAGTGGTTTCATCACTAGGACCTTAATGGTGTCATAAAATATACTCATGTATGTTTTAAAAATAAAATATGTTTTAGGACTGTGGTTAAATTACCATAACAAGAGACCACGACAACCACAAGTTTTAATTACGATGCAACATGTAGGTACCTACTTGTATATGTAGCTACAATCCACAGTTTCATCTGTCATACTATCTGCAGGAACTCTTAATTTCCTTTTTTATTTTTTGAAATAACACTCATTTAAGAGACGTTATTTTTTTGCAACCGAACAAAATAATATTCTAAGTACAGTATGTATCTATGGCGGATTATTGGCTGCCAGCGTTGGCTGCCAGCTTCACACCGGTTAAATAGCTGTCCCCTTAGAATAACTATTCTAAGGCTGTCCTCCAAGGCTGTCCCCCTTTTCCCGCGGCGCGTAAGAATTGAAGTCCATTCTTGTTCATTATTTCGAGTGCTCGATATTCGATATCGATCAAACTTACTTCAAACTTGAAACTCATACTACCAATGTAACAGTAAACTATCCGTTCACGTTTACACGAAAACGATTATCTTTACCGTATGTGCAATCTCGTACTACAGAAAGTTCACTCTGAGATGACATTTAAATAAATTGAGACTATCGCTACAAAAGTATAGGTCATTTTAGTACGCATATCGAAGCCTAATCGGCGATATTGCCTACAGCTGCCAAACACGTGCGTCAAGGCGAAATAGAGTCTGTCTTCTTTGGCCTTATATTAAGCGTGCTCCACTCTACAGACAA
Source organism: Apocheima hispidaria (assembly GCA_947579745.1). Classification (NCBI taxonomy): domain Eukaryota; kingdom Metazoa; phylum Arthropoda; class Insecta; order Lepidoptera; family Geometridae; genus Apocheima; species Apocheima hispidaria. The sequence continues at coordinate 13,333,433 of OX388153.1, read as the reverse complement.
CTTTATTGTTTACCATCGGGCAGGTAGCCCAGCCAAGGTACGGAACTAGTATGGAGGACCCGGACATAAACCACAATACTGTTTTAGACTTTCGTGGTGGTTTACTACATTGCTATTAGTACTCACGGAGTATTTACCACGGTTATTATTTTTGTTGAGTTCCCGATATTTCGGCACAGTTGCATGCGCCATGTTCACGGGTAGACTGAAGATGCGGGATGATAAAAAGATTTTTTAGATTTTGATTTTCGTAACTTTTTATCATCCACCCGCATATCAATTTATAATTATATAAAAAAAAATGTGTTTGATATAGTTTGCTGACGTAGAATCAATATTAAATTAAATTAAACAGTGTGGAGGTACGAAACATAGAAAAAACATTTTGTTTTAATAAAACGGGAATACTCACGTTAAAATGAGTCGGTTGTTCCGTTTCCGTTTTATAAAAACAAAATGTGTTAAAACCATGTCAGGTTTCATAGTAAAATAGAAAAACAATTGGTTCTACAATTATTTACAGAGAAAAAAACCTGTTATAAATTATGTCCGGGTTAATCGCTACATTGACTGGGCTAGTGGTCAAATATAAAAACTATTTTATTAAAAGAAGAAAAAAAGCGGATACTCATACATTCAAATTTGTATAGTAGGTAGGTATTTCTGTAATATTTACCTGTCGATAATATCGCAACACTTCTTCTTTGTTCTGAGAAACTTTCTGGCTTTTTTTAAGCTAAATTTTTCGACATCTTTTGTTCCAAGCGTTATTGTATATTTCGCACCCACGTCATAGATCTGAGAAAACAATAGTTATACAGGGTAATAAGGAAAGGGTATACTGAGCCGAAAAGGGCTCATAGCAATCATCGTTATGAACAACTTTTATTATGTGACCAACACGAAAATCGAAAAAAAAAACAGTTGTTCCATAGAAAATGTCAAGGACACTCGACAAAATGTATGGAACACCTGATATTTTTTTCTCGATTTCATGGTTGGTACCATAGTAAAGTTGTTCACAATCATGAGTACCTACTATGAGGCCCTTTCGGCTTAGCATAACCTTTCCTTATAGCCCTGTTTATGAGAAGGCAGTTTTCGATCTCCCACCCTCTTACAGAGAATATTTTTACTGATGTAAAAATGACTAGGCGTGATATTGAAATAACATTTATTTTAAGAGTTCCGTAAATCAAAAGAATTTTGAATGATAACAACAAACTGTTTTTTTGTCCTCTTATTTTTTGGCTCCACACGTTGTGTATTTAGGCAGTGTCAAGTATTGTAATATTTTAAGTGCAGTAAAATATTTCACAATTAAAATAAGTCTCAGTCATAGCTTAGTCAAGCAAAGTAAATCAAGGTCAAGTCCACGTCATGCCCCAGTAAAGCGGCGGAGACTTTGTTCGAGGTTTCTATGGAGTTTTGGAAACTACACGAAGAATCACGTTTCACAACATTATACTATTCACCAACACTCGTGCACGTTCACGAACACTAAGGGCCGATTTCACCATCAAAAATGAACGCGATCAACGCAAGCTAAACTAGTTTAAAGTGGCTAACTGACTCCAAAACGTCAATTTGGATTTCACCAACATAAACTAAACGTAGTTGGGGCATAAGCGAGTTTAAATTCTAAACGCCCGATTTTGGGAGGTTTAAGCCCTTGAACGCGTTTATGAGGCGGTACATCTGTACTGCAGATGTTGAATAGCAACATTTCTCGGTATAAAAAGGATCTATTATGTTCCTTGCTCCACAATGCGATATGCATCAGTACATCAGTACCTACTTTTAAATACTTCTTCAAATACAAGCTAAAATAACTTTGTGGTAATTGTATTATTTTATTTTAATGTTTTTTTTTGTGATGCATTGTAGTGATTCTGTTATTTTTTGTTAAATCTACCTAATTTTGTTTTACATTTTTAATTATGGACATAATCTGCAATAAATTATGTACGAAAATTTGCTGTAGCTTTTGAAGATAGTGATGGAGAAGAGTATTTTATCCGCCCAAGGCACCCAAGATGGAAACTACCACAAAACAAACGAACTCCTACGCAGACTATCAATGAAATCTGTTCAACAGCGACATCACAACTTTGAGGAAAGAGAGGGAGGAAGTTTTGATAGAGACAGCACTACTACAGATGACGTCTGCGCTCAGTAAGGTCCATATTCGCGTACCCATAGCACGTAATCTTGGTTTACGTGAACGCGACCAATATCGTGCCGGTGAAATCGCTTTGACATAAACCGAGATCAAACTCTACGTTTGAACTTGTTTAAGTAAAACCGAGTTCAGCTAAGCTCGTTTTGTGATGCAAACGGTGAAATTGGCCCTTAATGGATAAAAATACACCATTTTTACACATAAACACTCGAAATAACACAAGTTTTGGAAAATAATACAATGACGCGGCTTGACTTCACTTTCCCGCCAAAACTCCATCCTCTGCTGTTCCGTATTACATTAGTTTTTTTTAATTATCTGTATAATATTTTCAGTAAGGATGCTCTTGCTGTTAATAAGGACGATAAAAACTCACCCTCTCCATGACGCCGCTAGACTTGTAGTAAAAAAAACCCGGCAGAGCGGTATTGGCCAGCTTGATGAGAGGATCCGGATAGCCCCAAATGTATTCATGGGCAGTTATGTTTACAACAGCCTTGGAATGGGTACTGGCAGCGAACATATTGAACAAATTGCGAAGGATGAAGGAGTATTTACTCATCATATCGGCCGCTTGCTGGAAATAATTAAAAGATTAGGTACTTCCATTAACGGAAATACGTATTTATGGAATTGACGGTTATATATTATATTAACTATTATATTATATATATTAACTGTAAAAACGGTTGATTTTTCGTGACCGACTAAAGGCCTCGCTACATGGCCTGACCTGATATCGTTTGAAAGAGATGGCTATATATAAGTTTCTGGGGGAGCGAAAGGGAGAAGCTATAACCTTAATAGTTTGTTTCTTTTGCTCCCTTGAAACTTGGTCCGTGGCATTTATCAAATTTTACAAATATTTTATCAACTAAAACTGAATATAAAAACTAATGACTTTACAAATACTATACAATATACTATTAAAGAGCTAAGTGCTATTCTAGGTTTGAGTATAAACTCCGAGCAGTCCAGCTCCCGCAAGCAGCACCCGTTCACGAGTTGACACATGTGCCAGCCACCGCTGTCCTCAACCATATTGGAGGGAAGAGGGCGACCCGCCACACGACGCCGCCTTTACTAACCTTAAGGCGACATAATATCTGAGATATTGCGTTGCACCGTTGCATAATCTTTTCTAAGGTTCACACTCATGACTGACCACGACCGACTAACCTTCACACTGCTCTCACTAGGAAGTTTTTCCCCCCTACAGTGTACGAAAGCGGAGCTTCGTAACCAGTTGCGATCGAAGACTTTATCCGCCTGATTCCATCTCTATCTCGTTTGTACTTTATTATGAATATTTTTATTATAAAAAATTAAAAGAGAAAAAAAAGCATGGAATATGACTCTGAGTTTCTCCAAATGGCAACATACATTGGTTGAAGACCCTTGAGGCACAGCGGGATTTTGGACGAGAAGATATTACGCAATTTCCCTAACGCCTAGTGCCATGCTTCTGGCGTAGTAACCTCAAGTATGACGGAATTTAAATAACTTCTGGAGAACTAAAAGTACAGGTTTTCCACCTGCTCTCAGAAGCTGAGTCGTTATTCCGTCATCACCCGGCGCCTTGTTGTTTTTAAGCTGCTTGAGAGCCATTCTAATCTCGACTAGGCTGATCTCTGGTATGTCCTCGGTGTAGTGTCGGGTCAGTTCGGCATATTGCTTATCGTTATTATATTGTGATCGAAACTATAGTCGGAATAACCGACTCAATTTAACGTGAGTTTTATTAAAAAGAGGCAATATAAAAACAAAAAAAAAAAAAAAACAAGCAAGGGGAAAAAAACTTACCAGCATTGGGGTATTAGGCATCGTGACATAAAAGTCTTTAGGATCTCCAATGGACTCTTCAGGGATAAATTCTGCCCATAGCCGAGGAGTATACACCATCAGTTCTGTTTCTTCGTCTATCACCAGGTCTTGGTTAATTCGGTACTCCCTAAAAGTATTTTATTTATTTATTTATTTATTTATTTTCGGAAAACAAACAGTATTATCTTAGCTAGCTTATTAATTAAATTATTTCTAAACACCATTTATTAGCTTTCGCACTTTGAATGGTATGGAATTTATTATCATGATAAAAAGTGACAATTCAAGAAAAAGACAGCGCTATACACTTTAGTTGGCAGATGAAAAGACATGGCTTTAGCGTGCGCTAGTCAAAAATAAGATAATTGCTAATTACAAAATAAACCAAAAAAATATTATTATTATTTCCTCACTATTCGAATAATAGTCACTTGAATAATAGGGATTCGAAGATATAGTGAAAAATGTGTGTAAAAAATGTATTTTCAATTATTCTTTAAGCAGTAAATGTCATGTAAGTATAATCTTGTTTTTCGTCTTAGCTATAAGTATAGACGATAGAAAAAAAAACAAATTTATATCTCAACATAAGATATTTCATAATCCACATAACTAATGAGGTGCAGGGATAGGTTTTTTTTTTGTTTAGCTTTGTTTGGAATTGCTGAAGTAAAATATAGTAAATTTATTAAGAATGTTAATTTTAGTTCATGTTGCATGTACCTATTAAAACTTTATTTTTGTAACGAGGTGGAAAAAGTTTATATAGTCATGCCACATAGATCACGCACTCAGGACGATCGAAGGTAACCACATATCGGTCAAAGAACACAAATAAAAATTCACTGGTATTTTATTGCTAACTAGCTGTTACCCGCGACTTCGTTTGCGTGGACCTAAAAAAAAGTATCGTAAGGGCTATATCTATGCAAATATTCAGGTCGATCCTTTCAGCCGTTTAGCCTCAAAAAGACGACAATCACCCAGACAGAGTGACAGAGAGACAGAATAGACAGATAAACAGGGAGACAGAGTTACTTTCCCATTTATAAAATTAGTTAGGATTAGGATAGGTGCGAGTAGGCCTAGCCTTGAAATAGCCAATGGGAACGCTTGGTCTCAGTCCCCGGAACCCGCACTTTCCTTCAACTGTTGTGTTTTTGTCGGAGCAATGATCGCGATGATCCATGAACGCGGTTCAATAATCGGTTTTTTGTGGAAAAAACTGGCCTTTTCCGCTTTGAAATCGGGAAGGGCACCTCGCCTCATTTTGGCAGCAAAATATGCACGATCGGCAAGAAATTACAAAACTGTGCAATAACGCTATAAATATCGAAATATTTATAACTCAATTTCTATATTACTGGCATACAGAATTGTTACTAGTTACTTACTAGTAATATAGAAACCAGTGGTTACACCTTACAATTGATTTCATCTCGGAAAAAAGCGCAAGCGCATTATAATCATACAATAACAGTCAACTCACTGATACACAAAAGGTCCTATTTCTTCGAGCTTAATTTTCTCAGCCTCCCCTGCCATGTACTCCTTAGCGTTGGTGAAGTTGAACAAGCTCAAGTAGATTCGAGGACCTTCCACCTTGGCCAGCATCAGCTCGTGAAGAAAACTTCCGTTTCCAAGGCGCAAGTACTGCAAATTGTACGGTTTTCTCGTTATAAAATAATAAGTAATTTAATTATTAGTATGTATTATTTATTTATTTATTAATAAATGCCTGTCACACTTACAGCAACGCCAAGGCGTATGACAAGCCAGCAACATTTCAGTCAAGCTAAATTAATTAAAATTACTACAAATACAAAATTCTTCATAATATAGATAAATTGATTTTACACGTCAAATATAATAAAATTGGTCCAAAATAATAATTAATTGAAAATTATAACTACAAAATAAATGTCAACTTAAAAATCTAATACACACATTCACAAACATACATAATTTAATTAAAAACACGTCAACCTCCGGTTGTTGAGCGATCAGGGCATATTATTAGTTTGTATGTCTTTATTTAATTAGTTTATTCGAGTATCAGTATTACACAATCTCCATCGTTGCGCACAAAGAGTTAGAAGACGAACTCTTTAAGGAATCTTCTCCACCCTCACTTCTCGGTTGTCTGGAGGAGATCGCTTACACTGATAAGGTTGTTACTACTTGTTACACTAGTTTTTAAGCCTCTTTTTCAAATGTATGTAAAATTTGGTCTGAACAATAAGGAGTCTATATATTTATCATAAAGTGGGTTCTGTTCTACCCTTTTAGTATGTATATCAGAATATTTTTGCTACTGCCCACACTTACGTACCAGCAAATCGGTATGTACTGAAACGAATTTAATAACTAGGTACTAGTTTAGAATTTGAAATTTACGCACGTATACATTCATACTTGTCCCTCTGGAACACTCGGCGTATTCTCTCAGTTCACTGGAACTTATTTTCGTGCCTGACAGGCAACTGCTAGCTTTTATTTAACTTGTAATGTTTGTATGTGTGTATGTATGTATGTTAACGTCAACTCAATTTTAGACTAGTTTCCCTTGTTCAATTGAGTTGAAATTATGCATGCTTGTCAAGTTCTGATGACAATACAATATTATGAGATCGAGTTGATTAGATGATGGCGACGGAAGGTGGCAAACGGAATTTCACAGAAACGAACAGTAGATTGATGGAATTTGGACTCATTTTAATCATTTTTTTTTTTAAATTCGTTATTGGATAACGGGTTTTATAAAAGCTTGTCTGAAAAAATATATATTTGTCCACAATAACTTATTTATTTTATTTATGTAGGTGAAACCTTCACAGACAATCGGTGATGCGCGTGTTCGTTTCGGTGTTCAATGGCTATATTTGGCAAATCAAAAAGGAAAGTTTCGTTCAAAAGTAAGCTACCCCGGCTTCAAAACTTGCTAAAGGTGTTACGAAAGAATGTCGCAGACACTGTGGAAAGTATGTAGTAAACAAAAACGTGAAAAAAAAAGGGCATTTTGTTGGGAGATAGATAATTCACAAACAATAGACCTGAAATGTTGTATGAAACCCTCGCTGCGTCATAGCTCTGTCAGTCACTTTCCTAGAATGCTTATGCCAACTATTGCAGTAGTATATGTATAAAAAACTTACGTGCTTTACCACTACTAGCATTGGGTTGACAAATAAGAAGATGACCGGGATCAGCATCAAGGAAATTCCTATTGATGCTGTGAAGAACAGCCATCCTAAAACAAATGGTAAAAGTCTAGTAAATAATTAAATACGCTGCTGGTGTGAGTTGGAATGGGGAAGTAAGGTTCTAGAATTGTGACCACAAACTGAAAGACGCATCGTAGGTAGACCTCCCACTAGGTGTACCGACAACAACGTAAAAGCCGCAGGCACATGGCAGACTGTCGGTTGATACGTGATCACATAATATAATACGCTAAATGGCAGTGGAACAGATCAAAGCGTTTAAATCAATTACATAAATTTAGCGTCAGATAACACGCTAACGCATTTAGATAACAATGCAAACCTGATTTTATCCGTCAATGCTTTAAAAACTCTCAGTGATTCTTTCACAAATAGGTACTAATGAAATCTACCAGCCAGTATTTTATGCATCGCTTTCGATAAATCCCGAAGAAAAAAGTATACACAAATACAGAAGGAAGTGACAGCAATTATTAATGTCGTGAAGAAATTCCAAAAGTACCATCAATCTATATGGTAGATCAGAACCTTTCATATTACGCACAGATCATGAGCCGCTGACAGCTATATTTGGTGAAAACCCGTGGCATTCTCGAAGGATTACAGCGCTACGCAATTTTTCTTAGTACATACAACTATACAATCGAGTATATAAGAAGCGGCGCCAACAGGGCTGATTTTCCGATCCGACAGCTCCCGTCAATAGGAAGTATTCAGTATTTAGTACAGGCAACGGCTATCAAACGCCGGCGTGGTCGAACAGTCCGAGGATCTGTCCGATTAGATTCTCTCCAAATAGTCAACAGATAATAACCAAACCGCTAGGGTCCCAGGGCACACCACTGCCGGTGCCAGGGCAAGTCTGATTTTTCCATCCCGGGTGACGGCCCAAGCCGAGATTCGTACCGTAGCGGTACCCTTGCGGTAGTTACCCTCGAGTCTAAATAATAGTTTTAGGACGCTATATGCGTTCGCCAAAGTCCGATAATGTTGGCCAGTAGAGGCCAACAACGTAGTCATTTTTAAAAAAAAGGCTAATTTCTTATAAAGCGTGGTAGCGGTCCCGAGTACCAGCGGGCGGCGCGACGAAGAGGCGCCGGTGAAGGGGGCGCGGCCCGAGGTAGCTGCCTATGTTAATTTTGCTATTGAAGGATGTTTGTCTCTCACAATGCAACAGTTACAGGCTGAGACCGCTAATGACTCTGTTCTGAAGAGCCTCGGGACATCCCTGAGTTTTAAAGAGTTCTGTGAGTTGAACCCCATTACACACTTAGTTTCACCCGTTTTTATCTAATGAGTAATGAACAAGTGAAATCTTTCGTTAAAACGGTTAAAAAAGGCATTAAAACATTTTTTTTTATCGGGTTGAAAAGTTAACGATATTCAATGTCATCTTTGAAAGTTTTTATTTTATTATCGAAATTCTGATAACACGACGACAAAAACCTCTCCAGCTAAACTAGTGGTTTGCCAAAACCCCCTCCAGACCCCGGCTCTGGAGTAGTGATCTCTTTTGACAATGGGTCTTCGTGTCGAGGTTTTACGGACAGTTGTGTCCGTAAAATCTCTCGAGCTCTCTCAGAATCTCCGTTTTCGACGAAATGATACTGCCGTTCTCGGTCTTCAGCTTCGTCATTTGGCTTTGGCCGATAGACGAAATCTTTGCGAACACTTTGGAGCCCTGGTTCCGCTCAATTGTGTCCTTACTACAGCTTGTATTATAGGATCGCAAGTCGTGTCGCATTGATTTCGAGATTCACCTATTTAGCTTGCCATATTCCGACATGTCAGCTGAAGATTGCAGTTTCATCTCAGTCCGGTCTTCCATTAACTTAAGGGGGGATAGTATTTAAATAAAACAGTATTTAGACAAAATCAAGTTTAATTGGCTGGAAGGTATGATCTTAAAGAAAATAGGAAAAGTTTTGTACATAATTAAACTATACAACAATAATAAAAAAGTCGTACGGCACAAAAATTTGATAAATTTAAGTAAAAGTATTTTAAGCACGGAGAATAATGGGAATACGGCCGGCAGATGGAACGTGACTTTGCCAATAGAAGGGACGAGTAGTCCGAGTTCGATGGCGACTGAGATTTCCTCCCCGTCAGCCTCAGGGAACTTCAACTTCGCGACTGCGGGCATGTCCAGCGCTACCATAGAATTGTCCGTCCTTCTGCTGCGGACGTGTCCGACATCAACGGCCAACAGTCACCTGTACGGACACCAGAACCGCCTGTGTCGATGCCATCAGCAAGCAGTCCGGAGTTCAGAACCCCGCTACAGACTCCTGCGCAGTTCTCGCCGTCGGACTCGGAGCAGAAAGCCTCGACACACCGACGCCGCCGTTAGTTTGCCATCCTACTCGCCGAACCAGGCCAATGTTAGATTATAAGAAACCATTTTAGAGTTCCCTTACAAGAGGGGAAAGATGTTATATACGTGTACCTGCGCCCACCTGTCATTCTTGGAATAAAATAGTGTGCTTCCAGCTACCGTAGTTGGCACTTGCCTGCACCCGTGCACAATTGCACATATCTAACAGATACGTTATTTTGGGAAGGGCGAAGCACATCCAGAATAACACAATCGCCACATGTGCGGAAAGATCTCTGAGTCGTTCTTGAGTATTCAGGAGAAGCTGTATGCAAGATGAAATAGCTTCTTGCACTCCATCAATTAAAAATAAAGACCACAAGAGGGTGAAAGAGTGAGGTGAAAGATCCTTGAGGCTAGGGAAAAGAGAACTGAAGCGTGAAAACTGTGTTTTAGCTCCAGTGTCGCAGGGGAAGAACTCGCATTTGGAATGATTCACCTCCAGACGCAGTTATGTGAGCCGTGGAACAAGAGTCTCTAAGTCCTGGTGAACTTTTTCCTGTGATTCCGTAAGGGTGCCATAATCCAGGTACCACAAGTTCATAGACGATTTGAGTTCTGAGATAATCTTTTGGATCGTTAAACTGAAGACGAGTGGATCCCCCGTTATTAATCGACAAAAATGTATTTATCAATTTTATAATATAGAATTGATATAGAGAACGTGCATTTACATTTGAGGTTTAAATACACCTCTTTTCAATAAAACTATGTACATCTTAAACATTATATTCTAGTCGTTAATTTATAAAAGCATGTATTTTTGTTGATAATGACGTCAGTAATTTTTGGGGTGTGTGCTAAAAACTTACTTTTATTTGCAATCTTTATATCGTCACTTTTATTATTCACTAGCATAATTTTTCACTTTTTACTGCTTTGAAAATCGTTTGAAACACTTTCGAGACGATTATTTCAAGAGAAAAGAGAAAAAAAAACAAACACTATTAATAAAACTGAAAGGATAAAAAAGAAATCCAAACACTATTAATAAAACTGAAAGGATTTGATTTTAATTCGAGTCTTTAAAAATACGAGAAGTTTTAACAAAATTCTTTTGATATAACAACTTCATTCGTCATAACTAAGTATATATTGATTAAACACTGTTTTAGACTTTCGTGGTTGTTGACAACATTACTATTAGTAATGTTGTCAACAAAAACAATAACCGTGGTAAATATCCCGTGAGTACTAATAGTAATATATATTGATTGTTTCGCTTTGTCAACATCCAAATTAAAATACTCAAATTTATTATAAAGTGTCAGTTTCTGGTTATAAATATTTTTTTGTTATTTTTTAACACGTTGTCGTCTATTGTTTATTGGATAATCATACACAATTCGCGTATTTTGATCTACGGTTTTACAGAAAGTTTGAAATGTGTTTAGGACATCGACGGATTGTTCAGACTAGCAATATTAACAGGTAAAATGTGGTTATATAACTTACCTGTCCGTACCAAAATAAATCCGCCAAAAAGCGAAAACCCGCTCATCGAGGGTTCGGTACCTATTGCAAAATTATGAAATACCATACTATAAAATGAAATATAATCCTAAAATAAAATATAAATTGGAGGGAGAGGAAAATACACTAATACTTTCCTCTCTCTCCCAGTTGCCATAATCCTGACCCTTGGCTGCTTGCGGATCACAGAACGCTCACCGTTTACTAAGTGGAAGCTCTCCTGTGGGGTTTACTAGCACGGCGCTGCTGCTCATCCTCCGGTAGGGGTTACTAAGAGGACGCTGCTGCCCCTCCTCCAGTGGATCTGTTCTGGTCGCAGTTTTGGCCCAGTACTTTCCTGTATACTTTGTTTAATTTTCTAACTACTTGAATTTATTTTTAACATTTCTTTTTTCGAATAGGTTTGAATTTATTTGTGTTACTCTTTCACCCACTTAACCATATTGAGATGCCATAGAGCAACACAGGCCTCCTCTGAGCCGTTCGGGCCGGTACCGAGTTGCTCAATGTGCGATGCTTTAAGACTTTGGCCCCCATTACACAACTTATTTTCAAAATTAGAAAAAAAAAACTGTTTTTATTTGCAATCTAAAGTGCGCCAAATTTAACGTCGCTAGTTTTGTAATTACTAAGATAATCGCTTGTGACATACTGACAGACAACGAACCACCACAAAGGTTCCTTTTTATCATTTCGGCACGGAACCATAAAATCGCGTTATGCAAGTGGCGAGGCTGGTAATTAAATCAAAAGATAATTAATGTTGTTGCGTCCGTGTGTAAGTTTAAACGTTAAACATCTTCATCTACATTTAGGTATAAACCAATATGTAATATTATAAACATACATCTCAAATTATAAGTAATGAAAAAATTGTAATTGTGAATTTTAAGGGAGAAATGGGGATAATTTTTATTTTGCTGTAATCCCAAGCAAAAAAAAAAACATGTTGATCCGTTGCTCTGTTGTTGCATGTAAGAGGAAAAAATAAACAAACACACTTTCGCATTTATAATATTGATAGGGATATTAGTAGAGAGTAGTAGTCGTAATACTACATATAATATGGTAAAATAATGGTAAACGATGTCCATGACTATATGCAGCAATCCGTCGTGTATCTACATCGCATATATATATATATATATATATATATTATCTGCATCGAACATATATATATATATACGATATGATGCAGATACACAACTACATATACTAACTATATATACTAATTCCCCCCTGCCAATTCTTCTATCGGACAGCCAGGACCTCGAAAAAGCGACACCGTTTCATGGTTGATATACCAAAAACTCGTACGAAACGGTTTGATTCCACTTTCAATATTCGAACTGCTGAGCAGTGGAATGCGCTACCCGAGTGGGTTTTTCCTGATAATTATAATCTGGGTGTCTTCAAGTCGCGAGTGAATCAGTTTCTTCTAGGCAAGCGTGCTCCATCGAAGGCTGCATCCTCGTTTAACATCAGACGTGATGGCAGTCAAACGCAAGCCTATAAATAATAAATATATATATATATATATCCTGAAGTGCAATCAAAGATATCACCATCTTGAAAAGAGTCATTATATGATTCCACCATCCGAAGAGTAGGAACGTGCAGGCCGGCATTTGAGCAACATATGCCCAATGCGAATAAGCGCACTCCGTTTTTTTTTTTTTGGAATTTGGTGAAGTCACTCACCTGATGTTAAGTTTCACGCCTGCCCATAACAATTCAGTGCCATCCAGAATTATGAACTTTGAACAAATCCATGAGCGACAATGCACTGCGCTCGTCACCATGAGATATTAGATTTAAACCTCTTTATGCCCAGTGATTACGCTGGAAACATTGCCCTTCAATCCGGAACTCACTAATGTTTAAACACTACTGCTTGGCGGTTGAATAACTGGCAAAGGTGTGGTACTTCCCCAGGCGGACTCTGCAGAAGAACCCTACCACTACTAACTTCCCGTTTATAAGTAGTTCTAGGTACAACATAACATAAACTGGTAACCAAATTAATGCAGTCGAAGTTATTGTTAACAATTTAAAAAAGAGTAGAAGCTTCAAGTTTTTTTATTTTTTTATTCCATAGGTGGCTAACAAGCAAACGGGCCACCTGAAGGTAAGCGATCACCGTCGCCTATGGATATCTGTAACACCAGGTGCATTACAGATTCATTAGTTCGATCTGTGCTAAAAGGGGGAGAAACCGAAATTTTTATTCTTGTTTGCCCCCTTAAAAATTTGCAAAAAGTCGGGTCGATCTATTGCTCTGTTGTAGTATGAAAGAGGAATAAACAAACCAAACACCTGCACTTTGTTAATATTAGTAAGGTTTAATTATATTTTATTACTTTTGCATATTTCTTACTTGTATTCTTAGAAGTAATTATTACTAATTGACTTCCAAAAAAGTACGAGGTTCTCAGGACTATTGTTTTTTTTTACAAATATAATTTATTACTAAGACATAACATATAACACGTTTGGGCCCAGGGATACTGCGCATAGGGGTCTAGGCGACTGAAGGTACCTGTGCCTAATGACTGTGTTTTTCATGTTATTTGTGTTCGTTTTGAATTTTTGACATGTATTTGTAATTCATTGATATTATGTACTTGACATTGCTTTAATTTATTTGTTGTTATGACTAATTAAAAGACGTGCTCGCCGTTTGTAAATTTTGCAAATAAATATTATTATGTTGTATTTGAAGTTAAATAAATTAAACATATAACATATTCTTTTCTACTATAGAAGTATGTAGTATGAAGTATGTGTGTGTGTGTGTAATTAGCAGCAGAGGTAAGACAGCGTAAATGTGCCGTCAACATTTTTTGTTTACGTGTTAGTGCCAGCATTATTGCATGGGTAAATTTTCAGAAATCCTGCAGGGATTGGTTCTTTTACCCAACCCGCAGCTTAAGACGTGGCCAAGCCGAGTACGACCGAGGCCTACCGAGCTTATGAGTACGGCAAGTAAGAAAATGAGTAACAAAATGCGGAATTTTAACGGCTGACTTCCCTGATTATCGCTATCTCGTTCGCACTTAACTAATAATTTTCAAGGATAAATTTTCGTATTTTTTTTTTAATAATTATTTTTTCATGGATATAAATACTTTACATATAAATAAAAAAATACTTTATTGAAAAATTTCAATAAAGTATTTTTTTCTTGATAATAAAAAAGTAGTGTAAATTGCTCATTAAGCTTGTTAGTATATTTGCCCTGATGCCGGGGCACTAAAATACGGCATCGGTATCCCCTGCCTGTAGTAAAACCTGCCTACTAAAAGGGTCCTCTGTGTTCGGGGGTGGTTAGAGGTGGGGCTCTAACTAAAAACTACCGAAGCGAGCCCCGCGAGAGACAGCGTCGAGCGGCGGACGTCGTAGGCTTAGGCGTCTAACGACACCTGCTAGCTGTCCCGGGAGGAGCTGAAGCGTGGTGCTGACTGAGGGCTCCGGTGCTTTCCCTTGGACATCCCGGAGATAAACTAAAAACTGAAGATAGCGCCATCTAGATATTTCTCAACGTACTAAAAACAACAAGTTCTTTGGCGTGGCTATGCCAAAACATGGCGCTGGAGCCCATAAGTAAGATTTATTATTACTTTTTAGATGTACCTATTGCCACCGCCTGCCGCGGGGTGACGCGCAAATCTAAAGTTAGCACACCTAAACATATGCGTGGGAAAAAATGTCAAGTACGCTTATTTTTTTTTTCTTTCTTTCTTGGCATCGCACTCTGGGCATTCTGCCATTTTCTGTATTAGGACTTGTGTTTTTAAAAACGGGGAAACCATAAGTCGCGAAATAATTGTAGGCAAAAAAAAAAAATTACTTTTAGGAGAGGAATATGGATCAGGAAAGTAGGATTCATGGAAATTATAATTTTATGTTATTAGATAAAAGAAAAATTGATATGGAATATACCTACGTTTATTTATGGTTCGTAGCCTTGTCGGAAATATTATGTCCTTTTTACCCGATTGCCAAAGAAGGACGGGACAATAGTAACACTTAGGTATAGATTTTATTTGTCGATTTTTTATTTTATTTTATAGAATATGGATCCCCAACAGAAGTTACATTATATATATTCACATTATGAAACATAGGCGTCAAGCTGGGTGCACCTCCAATTACAGGAGACCACGTCGTGCTCATGGAGGTTCGACTAGACTAAAATGAAAATATTTTTTGCTCGCTATAGAGTACAAAATGGTTTAAATTAACTTTAGGTTTACATTGGAAGTGGAAACATTTACTTGCGAGTCGATGGTTCTAAAGCTGCTTATTTTTTTTGTTAAATTATGTATTTGGTTACGTAACCTTTCATTACAATACCTACAAGATTATCTGTTTAATGTTCACCTGAACTTTATAACAACTGTTCACTAACTCTCTCTATCGCACACACGGGAAACAGAGCGACAGCAATACCATTTTTAATACCTACTGCGCCAAAATCTCATCATAGATAGACACAAAAAAAAAAAATTTGGATTTTACATATGAAAGCGTAGCACCTGGGTATGTCCTAAAAGTAAAGCGCAGAAACACCGGAAGACGGGCAGCAGCGTCTTCGTACGTTCTGCGATCCCAAGCCGCCTGCCAAGCGTGGGGATTACGAGAGGAGACCTTTATTCAGCAGTGGACGGGTATGGTTCATGATGATGAATGTGAAAATACACGAGCAAGACAATTGTGCACGTTGGGCCATGAACGAATTCTAAAAGAAATAAAATGCGTGAATTTTCTTTATAATTGGTTCATTAAATCAACCCCTGAAAAGGTTCTGCGAGTATGCTGCTAATTTAGTCCGACTACTTTTTTACCGATTCTTTTTCTTGAATTTAGGACCTCATTTCGGGTAACGACGGTTGGCACTGGCACAAAAAAGGACTGCTAAAATGGCCGAAACTTCTGGTATCTTCATTTTTCTGAAAGTTTTGATAAAAAATTAGGCCATCATATTTGATCTATCTATTAATTTTAGTTAGGTACTAAATGTTTACCAAAGAATATTATATATCATAATCAAAATAATCGGGGGATCCCAGAGCTGGCGCATACTTCTCCCAAAAACTGAGTATAATTATTCAACGGGGAAATGCTGCCAGTATTCTGGGTACCCTGCCGCACGGTGGCGAACTTGACGGCGTGTTTGTTTTGTAGGTTAGATTAGTTTTTATTTATATTTTGTTATTGCTACATTAGATTATAACAAACTTTATCTATGAAATATATATAAAAAAAAAAAAAAAAAAAAAAAAAACAAAATAATATTACTTATGTCAAATTATTTAAACTAAGATAATAACCCACCCCTAACTATCAGGTGCCATGGTGCCCATAACACTGACTGCATTGCCGCGTTGAATGGCAATATTGGCAATGGCTAACCTTTGCACTAGTTACGAGCCGGAGCGGGGATCTTCTCTCTCAACCGACGTCCTATCTCCCCTATTAAATCCATATTATCCTGGCCGAGATCGCTTTTAGCGATAAGGCCGCCACTTGTGGCACTAGCTTATAAGATAGTTCTGTACATGTTTTTTATTATTACTTTGGTTTACACAATAAAGAGTTTATATCTATATATTCTTTGCCTTCGTACCCCAGCAGCCCATGGTCTTTAAGGCGATGGGCAGAAACAATTAATGCGGTATCATCGCCGCCTTTTGTTAGCGGCGCGGCGTCTTCCGCTGTAGCTGCCGCCGGCGAGAGAATGGTGCGACCCAGGTGGCTGGCGGCGACAGTGCTGACGCACGTGGCGACCTAAACCAGGCACTTCTTGTTCTTCCAGGGCAGCAAGGTCAGCCCGTCTAGCCCCCTGCCTTCCGACCTGAGCAGAGCAGCCGGTCCATTCTGGCAACTGAGTGAAGCCACAAGTGTGGCGATAAGCCAAGTGCACCACACTTAGCGGTACGAGACTCTCATCCAATGGTTGCCAATGTCGGGGGTCTACATAGCGGAAGGCTACCTATGCTGTGTCTTCCCGTTCGTGGTCGCCACTCCGGAACCTTTTGGCTTTTCGAGCGATGTGATGTGATTGGTCAGTCAAGGCAAGACAATATTATGTATACCTTGGGTATAAGTCTAGTAAAGTTACATAGTAAGTAAGATAGTAGTCTCGCAAGTTGAACTTCTAATGAAATCTTTTACGATGTGCAATTTAGATGTGCTTACTTTGAAAGGAATCCGCTCCTTCATGCAATGGAGTCCTCTGGACCATGAAATTGATTAAAGTTTCAAGTTAGTCTAATGACTTGCAGTTGGAGTGGGCAATACTTATACAGGTGCATGCCTATTATGATAATTAAGAACTTTCGACAATGTACACTAACAACATTATGATGATATCACAACATATATATAATATATAACATCATGATTTAAAAAAGGGTTTGAAAAAGATTCAAGATACGAGAATACTTTTGTGCTGAAAGCTACCTATGTAAGAAAAGACGAAATCGCGCGCACGTCACGCTTATAGCATTCCTTGAAGAAGATCACCGGATGTGATTGAAACTATAGTCGGAATAACCGACTCAATGTAAAGCGAGTATTCCCGTTTTATTAAAAATTAAATGTGTCAAAAACATGTCAGTTAGCAGTTAAAACTACAAGACGAGATCATGATTAAATTTAGAACACAGGTAATAAATAAAAAAAAGTTAATGTACAACAAAGAAAATCTACACGAGAAGAATAACAAAATCATACAAGAAAGTGTAGCCCCGAAAAATCAGCTTAAAACTAGATGGCGCTTACGTATATTTAGTCAGCTAATGTCCAAACCGCTATAAAATTCTAACACATTATTGGTATTATTATGTCCGCTATAAGGTTTAGTTCAAATTACATTGCAATATATGACGTAAAAAATATGTTGTCAAAATTATGTTCTCAAAGCCATTTCCAGAGAACCTTTTGCAAATAAAATGTTAGAATTAATAATTTTACTGATGAATGCAAAAATATTCACTTCGCGTTTTTTCTCCGTACCATTACGAATGAGTAACCTTAGGTTTCTATTTCAAGTCAAGCAGTAATTGTGACGATTATGGTGCAGATTACAACACTAGCAACATCTTACGTCCTTATCAGTACTACAATCGATTTACGCATCTTTCTATGGACATTAACACTCAGTATAATTCCTCTATGATGTAAAATAAGCAAAAAATAATAATAATAAATTTTTTCACCTTATTTAATTTAATTCGTTTCGACAAACAGCCTTACAGCGAAGAGCCTCGACTAACATCTCGAGAGGCTGTCGCCAGACGGTTTAGACAAAGATCAGATGCAGGAGGCAGTCATCCTCGGAACGATGCGAATTTTCGGGAGGTTCCTCAGACTTCAGCCCTAACCACCGGCCACCTTGAGCGCTGCCTCGCCAGCGGCAATCTAAGTTTTTTTCTTATCTGCTCAAAGAGGTCCACTGCTTGACGAAGTTGCCATAATCCCACACTTGGCAGGTGGCTTGGAGACATCGCATCGCATCGCATCGCATCGCATCGCATCGCATCGCATCCACATCACATCACATCACATCACGTCACATCACATCACATCACATTTCACATTTCGGTAGCCCTCTCCCGGCGCTATTGCGCACAATCGTTTCTAGGCACATCTTAGTATCATGGCCATTTATCTTCTCATGACATGTCCAATTGTCCATACCAGGATAAGCATAAGTAAAAGCACGATATTTCCTAATTTAAATAAAAAATAAATACAAATTATTCAATTTGTATTATCTGGATTAATTTTTGAGGTAAAGATGATCAATCGTCGCTAAGAAATAACTTTATCGCTTCCCGAAGTGTCAACACCATTGATACCGATAAGAAAGCGCCTCCATTCGAGAAATTTATGACAAAACCAACCTTTGAACCGAGATTTTCAAGTTTTATCGTTTAATTTATGTGCTGCTTCCTTTATAGCTGTTTGATAGAGAATTGGCAGTCGAATGAAATCGAAATTGGCAGCCGCTGCAGCGAAGTTTTGAAAAATTACAGCTTCAAGCATTTGAGTGTGCATTTAATTTATGATTTGATTTTATTATTTTTGGGATGATAGGGTGGAGTGGAGGCGTATGTGAGCATACCTCAATTATTGGATTGCTAGAGTGCCATTAAAAAAAAACCTACTGAAAAAAAAAAAACTGTTTTACATTGTTTTGACCGTTTTTCATTAGGAGAGCTCGAACATAGCGTCCCTATTGAAAAACCCTTTACTTGTCAATATTACAGGACTAGCTTGAATTCCCGCATCATTTAAGAGTTCTTGTAGGTAGTAACATCCCAGCAGTTATCTAACAATATTTTTCACGGCATGGCGGTTTCAATCAAATTGATAAGAAATAACATTTTTTAAATTATGCTAGGGACGATCGAAATTATTCTAGTCATCATTATCAGCCAGAAGACGTCCACTGCTGAACAAAGGCGTCCCCCTCAGAAAACGGGTGGGTTGCCACAATCCCCACGCTTGGCAGGAGGCTTGGAGATCGCAGAACGCTCACCGAGTACTATAAGGATGCTACTTGTCCTCCGGTGGACCCGGTGGTTCCGGTGGTCCTCCGGTCATTTTAGACAGAAAGGATATTATAATTAGAAAATAATCGTTAATCAAACATATAATTTACACATTTTAGGTAATTATTAAATATAATACTAAAACAGTGTCTTTTGGTCAGGGTCCGGTTCGCGAGGGACTTTTAGAGTAGGTTAAGATATTTAAAGTTTGACGAATTATTTTTGTAATATTTGAATCTGTAATTATTTGTGACTTGTATTAACAGAACAAATAAAGCTTAAAAAAAACGTACTAAAACACGATTTAAGTTTTTAGTTTTATTTATAAATTAAAAGATGAAAACATACATTCAATATTCAATTTAATAGACTCTCTATCAGGAAAGACCCTTGTTTCTCCAGTAAATATGCACTTTACGGCCCCTTTTAGCTAAGTGACATCTTAAAACCTGGCACGGAAAAACTTTACAACGAGAATTTATAATATTATGTAACTCAACTAGTTTTTCTTTGAAACTGGTTTTCATGGTCTTCCTCAAATTTTAGAAGCAATGTTTATCACAGAGATGTATTCCATAAGATTCACATTTTTGGTATCATGAAAATTTAAAATAATCGATTCTAAAGCACTGGATAAAATCTTTAATACCGAGTAGAAATAAAGTGTTTGAAGTTTGGATTTATTTATTTATTTAAATAAATAAATAAATAAGTTAGATGATTTTCTGAACTCAGCATTCTCTTGATTATTTTTAAGTACTTCGCACAGCTAATATAAATATAAATAATATAAACAATGTTAGCAATATGTGAGAAATGTTTATCATAATTAATTTTAATTTCATTGAAATGTACAGAAGAACTTAACTATAGATCTTTGTTGTCTGAAAATAAAGTTATTATTATTATTATATTATTATAAAAATACAAAATGTTTATTTTCTACATTTGGCGGATTGATTCCCGGCTCTGGCAATTGCATTTAAAAAAACTTTGAATGCAGTTATTTTTATTTCTAAAAACAAAGAAATGTTATGTACCTTTGCGTAAATTTTGCTAACTTAAATATTTAGGGTACTTTCCCGCCGGGGGCATTGGTTTGGTCCAACCTGTATAGATGAGAGTACATTATGTGTTTTATAAGAGCAATACATAGTAGCTAGCAGAAAATTAACAATCATAGAAAACTCTCATGTGGTAGACTGGTAGAACGTCTTAACGAGCAAAAAAAAAAATTAATATTTTTTTAATTTGCTTTGAAGGCTGAAGTGGCAATGGGCAGGCGACATCGCTCGAAGAACCGTTGACCGGAGTTTCTTGAGTGGCAGCCAAGAAGGTAGGTAGGCTTACTAGGTAAACTGACGACGACGATGCAAATGGCAGATTGTTCAGCGTGGCGCTATGGGGGAGGCCTTTTTTCAGCAGTGGACACCTTTTGACTGATGACGATGTATTTTTTTTTTAAATCGTAGGATCATCAGACCCAAAATGCAATAAAGTGTTAGTAGTATGTAGATGTCAGAGGCCAATTTCGCTGAGCGCGAACTGCTTAGCTTGGAAACTCGCAGACCAACTACAAAATTAAGTTTGTCCTTCTATCTGACTTATCGTTTCATAACAACGTTCCGTACTTTCATAGTAATATAATTTTACGAAAAAAAATTACGGAATCTTCGACTCGGTCAGACTCGCACATGTCCGGTTTACCTGCCTTTGGTCTCTTCACTACACACATTTGTAAAGTGTAACTCACACGTCTCCTTTTCCCAAATTTACAGCCTCACGTAGCCAAAAAGTTGCCTCGGTCGTACATTTGCGGCGGTCCACGAAGTACGTAATTGAGGACTGACTGGACGTGACCAGTCCAACCACAGTCCTTCGTGCCCACGGAGCGGTTACGTACGTTTTACATGCCAATTTAGTTCTAAAGTGCCAGTTCAAACGTGCTGTGCAGTTCTAGTATTGGTTTTATAGTTGACAACTAGCTTGTCCGCAGGGTTCGCTCGCTACAGTAAATGACCACCACATTTTATATCTTATTTTATATTTTAGGTTGATTTTCAAAAAATCCTGAGACATGACTGTTATTTTCAATGCTTATTACACAAATCGAGTTTCATTGAAAGCATGTTTCATTTTTATTTTTCATACACACTTTTTCGGTCCGCAAAATTTCGCAAAATCTAGTCTTAATGTTCAATTAGACCATAATATATAAGGAATGTTGATGTTGATTTTGATGAAATTTCGCGGCTTTATCATAAGCGGTTTGGTCTGTGCGTTGTTTCCTAGGAAAGGGCTTGTTCAGTATATAGATTACATTGTTTAATGTCTTGAAATGGTCAAAGTAATTTAAACGCAGTACATTGCCACTATGGTTTTGAAATGTTGGAGTACACATTTCTGGGCGGCAATCAAATGTTATGGCCAAGCGTGACGCTTTCCACGCCATTGTTTCCGTAATCTCTACGCTTGCCATGGAGATTTGAGATCACAGAACTCTAACCGTTTACTAAGAGGAAGATGCTGCCCGTCCTCTGGTGGTTCTGGATGCAGTTTTAGGGCATACCTCGGAACACATACCATAAAACAAACAATTTGAAAATGCTAAATATACATTTTAAAATAGAACGCATAGCATTTTTAGTCAAACGTTTTCAAATACACCTAATGAGGCTGATTATCAGAACACAATAATCACCTAATTTACAAATACAGCCTAATCAATTTAAACCTGTTCACAATAAGCTTTCGAATTACCAATCAAAAGCCTGTCTTCACCGTCCATTGGATTGCTTGCAATCAGTTCAATATCTATTCTACGGTAATTTGCATGACTGATGTTCCGTCGTTGTATTCCCACTGAGGCG
Source organism: Apocheima hispidaria (assembly GCA_947579745.1). Taxonomy (NCBI): domain Eukaryota; kingdom Metazoa; phylum Arthropoda; class Insecta; order Lepidoptera; family Geometridae; genus Apocheima; species Apocheima hispidaria. The sequence continues at coordinate 13,310,922 of OX388153.1, read as the reverse complement.
GGAACCAATTTCCTTTAACTGGATAGCTGTCGGGCAATGGAATGCGATCCACTGTTTAATTGTCGTAGGCTCGGAGCTAAGCAATAATTATAATGGTTTAAATTTCTACGTTGTGGGGCAGATTTTACTTTTTGATTTATTTTCTGTTTGATTGTCTATGACCATGACTTTGACCACATTTTTTTTTTACTTCACTTTTTAATTCAACGGTGATTGCGCGCCAGCTGGTCGCCTGCGCCACCGAGTGCTCGCGGCGAGGTTTATGTAACGACTTTATATTTCCTGTTTGATGTGTGTACAGTTTAAGTTACGATGGGACTGACATGCCAATTTTGGCCAAAGTCCCCAAATAAAAAGAGAATTAAAAAAAAACACACGTTTTACACGTTTTATGGCGTTAATTCCCAGTGTGAGCGACGTTGGAAAACACTCAGCCTGGAATTGATACTAACTCGCAAGTCATGCTGTCTGTGAAAATCTGTCACCAAGCAAGTGTTCAACTTGAGGGGTGGGAAGTACATAATCAAATAGTGGAAAGGGTTACTACCATGCCTGAAACAATCGCTTTCAGCAATAAGGCCACCAGTTGTAACACTAGTTTTAAGCTTCCTTGTCCTAAGTATGTAATAGCTATCTACCATGCTATGGTTTTTTCTCGATGTTTTCCTTCACCAATAGCTTATGCTTATTCTTGGTATTAAGTTATTAAGTTGGTATTAAGATTTAATGAATCTAATTCATAAATGAATCATTTTTATTTATGAATTAGATTCATAAAATATTGTGTATGACCTTGAAATGTTATTATATTAATAGAAAGTAAGATCCACAAAATGGACAATAAAAAAATTTGATTGGAGCTCATGCTTATGATATGGACAATGCTTGGCATAGAGATGGGCAAAAAAACAACTGCTACATACATTTCGTAGTGTGAAAGACATTTATAATATTATATATCATATATTTTTTGTATTATGACATATTTTTAGTAGGGTTTACATATTTGATAGGGCTCTTCTGCAGAGAAAGACTGGGGAAGTACCACACTTTTAACATTTATTCAACCGCCAAGCAGTATTGTGCAAACATTACTGTGTACCGGATTGAAGGGCAATGTTTCCAGTGTAATTACTGGGCACACAGAGATTTAACATCTAATATCTCAGGGTGACGTTGACAAAAGTTGGTCCTAACGATGCTATACGATGCTATTGAGCTCCTTTCGGCTTAGTACAAACCCTTAGCGCATTTATTTTACCTTGTTTGAAATAAATGGCAAACATGCAGATGGGCCACCTGAGGGTAAACATCAAACGCCATCTAAAGAGATCTGTAACACTATCGACGTTGTCAATGCTTTACTTAGGTGTTTGTATATACGCCCTTTTAAAAAAGTTCCATGTTATAATTTGGCGGAAAGATCTTCAGGGGAAGAATGTTCCAAATCTTACAAGACCGTACAGCCCTGTATATCTACGATTAATCATTAACTTCTTCAACAAAGCAAAAAAGTATGTTAAACTTTTTGTTAATTAGGGTCCGTTGCAAACCAATGGTGTGGAACTCTACCCTTTTACTTAATTACTTGAAAAGCGGCCATGCTTTTAATCCGTCCATAACCGCAGTTTACGATCTAATTGGCCATTAGATGGCGCCATAAATCTATAATTGACCAAGTTTCACCATAAAATAGTATTATCTTGAAGCTGTGAGCTTCGATCGGGTAATATTAAGTGAAAAATAATAACGAAAATGGTGAGTTGCATTTTCACCCGACTGCGAGAATAATTGGCGGGATCATGAAGAGGTCATGTTATGATATTTTTATTGTTTCACAATTCTTTACCTTAACAACCTGTTTAACGGCACTCCACATGATTAGGTACAATTAATTATTTTTTTCATCCCCTCTTTACATGTAAGGGAGGCTATACACTTATTATACAAAAAAAAGGTTGGAGGTCTTTACATAGATTATCGTTGCGCAAAATTTCATACATTTAAGTTTAAAACTTTGGAAGTTATAAGACTGTAAAGGATTCAGACAGACAGACAGACAGAAAGACAGACAGACAGATAGACGGTCATGACGAACTTATAAGGGTTCCTTGTAGTACAATGGAACCCTAAAAAGCACTATTGGTAGTGCGGTAGTGTCACGGGAGATAAGTGTTTCGTGATGTGCTCGTCAATGATTATTATTGCGAATTGATTTTAATATTTTTTATTATTATATGTATCAGGAAAGTTGGGCAAAGGTCCTCACGCATTGGGTGCCTGAATGGGCATGGGCCACCCGGAAGGCCCCAAAAGCGTTGGCGGGATGACTTGAACGCTTGTCGTCTGGCCCCGTCAAGCGATGGAGTTCGAAAGATGTAGAGAATTGGGGGAGACCTATACTCAGCAGTGGGGTCAAACGGGTTTAAAAAAATACAATCATTTATACTGTACTATTATACTTATATATTACACCGAACAACAAATGGTGTACGTTATAATGAATAACCTACCGATGATGACTTGACTTTGACTGCCCCGGTGGCTCAGTTGGTAGTGAACCTACGTTCTGTGCTTGGGGGCGTGGGTTCGATTCCCATCTAGGTCAAACATTTATGTGATGAATATTTGTGTTTGTTCTATGTCTGGGTGTTAATATCTATATAAGTATATATTTAAAAAATATCTATGTACGTATATCAGTCTCTGGCAGCCATATTACAAGCTTTGCTTAGTTTGGGGTCAGATGATCGTGTGTGCAATAATGTCCCAGATATTTATTTATTATTTATTTATTTATAGATGATGACGACAATAATGAAATTTTATGTTTTCTTTTATCCTAATTTAAATAATTATTCATTTGAAGAAAGCGATATCAATTACGTTAGATTATATACAAGCATGTAAAGGTGTACTGCGGGCAAGAAAATCGAGCCATACACGAATCACGCCGAATTCAATTAAACCTTTGACGCTGCGAAATGAGCGCTATTTACGAAGTTGTCTTACTCGTGTATGCTTGTGTTCACTCCACATCAAAGAACCACAGACTAAGAAACAAATAGAGGGATAGATATAAGATAAACTAAAAAAAAAATATAGATAGATAGATAGAAACTCTTTATTGTGTACACCAAAATAATAATAACACACGTACAGAACTATCTTATAAGCTAGTGCCACAAGTGCTTTTTTTTCTTGACTAGACATTCGTTTGACCACAATCTCACTTGATGGAAAGCGACGATGTGAATGTGAAACTTCTTGAATAGCCCCGGATTGTATTTGTTCGGAAAGACAGACGCAGGTAAAGAGTTCCACACCTCTGCTGTCCTTACTAAAAAAGGTGGATTGTAAACGTTTTAGTGAAAGCAGGCGTTTTTGAGTGTGTTTCTCTACAAATTCGTAATGTACAGAAGTTTTGAGTGCTACCTCTGTTTCTACGTAATCTGTAAAGAACACCTCACGTTAGCAAAATGGTTACAGGTAATTTGTAATTTCCGACGAAAAGCGGGCGTTTAATCAAATTCACCTCTTTTGGAGTTCTCATTTATGTTATGGGTTTTAGTAAATATAACTTTGGGAGTGTCGTTTAAAAAAGGTTAATCGTTTTTTTTTTGTACTGATTGATAACTTGTAATATCATGGCAGCACCGTGAGTATGGTAGTAATCATCGACAAAGGAGACAGGCAAAATTCTTCCAATATCCGCCACTAAGGAGCTTTACGTAAACGGCTAGGCCACTAAGTACCAAATAACTTTCAAAATTATTTAGTCAAACGAAGTTGAACTGCCACTAATAGACTAGTAACCTGTCCCAGACTAGCGTCTATCGTTCCGAATTATCGCAAAACGAAGCGACATCCGCCAATCAGAGCCGCGTATTTTTTGAGATTCGATCTAGCCCTTAAACCTGATACCGAGTTGGTAGCACTGATGCCAAATAATGCGCAAAGTAAGCCAAATAAATCGTAAGTATGTTCATATGTTCCCATTTTTTTCTCTCATGTTTTGGCTCCACACGCTATGTATTTAGCCAGTGTCAATTATTGTAATATTTCAAGTGAAGTCAATTATTTCACAATTAAAATAAGTCTCAGTCATAGTCTAAGTCAAGCAAAGTAAATCACGGTCAAGTCCACTTAATGCCCCAGTAGAGTGGTGAGGACTTTGCTAGCGGTTTCTATGGAGTTTTGGAAACAACACGAAGAGTCACGGTTCACAACATTATACTATTCACCAACGTGAACGTTCACGAACACTTAATGGATAAAAATCCTCCATTTTTACACATTAACACTCGAATTAACACAAGTTTTGGAAAAGAATACAATGACGCGACCATAATTATGTTCCCTCTTTATCTCCTAAATTGCTTACCAGATTTTTACAAGACACAAACATGCCAAATATGACGAAACGTTAACCAATATGACGTTTTGAATCTACAAAACTGTACTATTAAGTTTTTTCTACTAATATGTAAAACTTGACGATCTGTAAAATGTGCAGTAGATTCCAAAATTAAATTTAAAAAAAAAACACCGAGAAATGAATTTTAATACAGATAAGACGATGAAAGATAGATAGAAGATGAGAGTTTTAGATTTCATGTGAAATTCTGGAGGAAAAATATTGAAACGGTAATAACAATATCATTTTTAAGCATTTTACAAAAGTAGGTGTTTTTTTTCAGGCTTTTAGTTATTTTGTCTTTACTAAACTTACTATTTCTCTGTTTTAGTCTTAACTAGACAAAATTAGTTTTTCTAAAATTCTTGTTTTTTCAAGAGAAAAGCAACCTGCGCCTGCCTTTGTAATTATGCAATGAATAAGCAAAATCAGTGTTGTTTTGTTACAAAGTAATTAGGAATTTTAACAAGGTACCGACACGTTAATATTGTCTTCCACAAAGAGATGGTGTGCGAAAGTTAATTACAATTTATATTAAATTCTAGCATATATTATGAAAAGGCCGGAAAAAATAAAAACAACGATAGAAAAGAATTTTAGTTGTGTATAGTGCCGGCCCTGATACTGAAAGTAAGTGAGATTTTGACATTTTTCTTCAGTATTCAGCAAGATAAATTCAGGCTCACCTCACCTCTCGCGTTTCGCCTCTCACCTCACTTTAGCAGTGACTTAGCTTGCAGAATACGGTACAATACAATGCTGTCTACATTCTACGACGTAGACCTTTTTATAACGTAGGATATCTAACCATGTAGCACTTTCTACGGCGTAACATTCTGTCTGAAACAAGGCGAAGTATCACAGAAAAAAAAGAAGAAGTAAAAAAAACTCATTTGGCGTTTGGCCTATTTAAAATATTCATCATCATCAGACGTCCAGTGCTGAACAAAGGCCTCCCCCTTAGACCTTGCCACTTGCAACCACCGGTTGCCCGCGACTTTCACAATATCGTTGGTCCACATTGTGGGAGGCCTGCCTGGACTGCGTCTTACAGTTCGTGTCGTGGAAAATATGATATCTACCTAATTAGATTAATTCTAAATTAATCTATGAAAATTCATTAAAAAAAATATGTATATATATATACTTTGTAGTTTTTAAATGGTTTTTACGCTCAAGTCTTTTTTTAAACATGTCGCAGATAAAGAAATGTTACAAACAAACCAATGAAAGTCTTCAAACGTCTCAGCTCTCTCAGCGGATTAATTAAAATGTACCCACAGGAAAAAGCCGCGAAAATTACAATTTTAAATAACCCAACGCCATTTTAAAAACAATAAGCTTGCTAACTGCAGCATGAATATTCAAGCCCCATTTTGAGAAAATAATTATTAAAAGGGAGTGTCACAATATTAACATTTGAAAGTGGCAAAATGAGTGCTTATTAAGTTCTTATTAAAATAATAATAATCTAGTTAAGTCCGCGTGTGTCGGCTCCACAGAAGAGGAACATTTTTTATCGGCTCTTTCTGAAATTATGAATTTATCTAAGTCCCCGTAGAACTTAAGCCATGAAACATGACTATACTACAAAAGCAATCGCACTAACATTATAGATGCGAAAGTTTGTGTGTAAGTATGTAAGTATGTTAGTGTCTTTGTTCCCGTTCAACTCTGTAACGGCTGAACGGATTTGAATGAAATTTGGCATTAGCTTATACCCTGGATTGACACAGACTAATTATCTTAATATTATTCTGGAAAAATATTCGGTTTCTGTAGAATAGCGGATGAAACCGCGGGGCGCAGCTATTAATAAATAAAGAGTAAATTTGATTACTGTTACTAGCTGCGCCCCGCGGTTTCACTCGCTATACTACAGGAACTGTTAAGTTTTTGGGGATAACAAGTAGAGCATGTGCTAATCCAGCGTGTAAGCCGCTACATAGTTGAACGGGTACAAACACACTTACATACTAACCTACTTACATACTTACACACTTAGCAATAAACTATCGCTTTTATAATATGAGTGTGATTCGCTGAATGAAAACATCGTAAGGAAACCTGCATATTTTACGGAGATAAAAAGTGATGGCGTATGTGAATCTGCAAACCCACACTGGGCCAGCGAGGTGGATATAACACAGTCACCCTTCGAGGGTAGGCCGATATGCCAGAAGTGGGATGTTCAAAAGGCTGATGCAGAGAAATTAAATTATTAAGTGACAGATAAATGAAATTATTACCAAATGTGAAACCAAAATTATTTCACTATGGATGCAAAGAGAAATCCCCCCACACGTCAAAATCGGTCTAGCCGAGGGTAGGTTTAGGCTGCAAGGGATAATAAATGAAACATCCTTTTTCTTGGGCAGTCGGGTATAAAAAAACAACACATACCAACAAACAAAACAATGTAAACAATGTTATTTTTTTCCAAAACTTGTGCTATTCAAAATATATTTTTTTTTAATTATATTGAGTGACGGGACAAGCAAGTCGCTCGCCTTAAGCGCCACGCTGGCATCATTACGCATGATACGTAAGTAAGGGCTTAACCCAATTTTCTCACAACTTTGACGCTCGTACACAAAAAAGTATACATGTTTAATTTATTATCCTACTGGTTCCACATTTTTAAGGACAAATAAAAATTCGCAAATAAAATGTAAAGAAAAAATTTCTTCTATTTTATAATTTTACGGCCTTTGTTGTAATAGTGTAAATTTAATATATATACTTTTAGGTGGGTAAAAGTTTAGTCAAAACTAGGTACTGAGTAAGGGTTCATGCATACACGTTAGTCACGTCAGCGTCACGTCGCCGATGAGACAGACGCGAGAGGGACGTGACTGATGTAACTTCTACGTAACTATTGTTTTTTGACGTGACTGATCGGCGACTTGATGTTGATGTGACTGACGTGTGTGCATGTACCTTTAGTCCTCAATTGTACGGAACATCAAATCTATAGGTGATCATATCTTATAAACTACTACTTAGTTGTTACCCGCGACTTCGTTCGCATGGACATAAAAAAGTATCATATGTCCGTCTTTGTGATATATACAGTAACTCCTTAATTTTTTATCCGGTAACAAATTTTAATCAAGACCCGTTGAGCCGTTTAGTTGTGAAACCCGACAAATATCCAGACAGAGAGAAAAAGTTAGCTTCTATAATTCGCTAGATGGCGTTGATCCTACTTTTGTGTATTTTTTGACGTTTTGTATGGACTGACATTTGTAATGTAGGACATTCTGAATCGCGCAAGCGAAGTTTTTTCCTCGAGACGAAAGTATTCATTTTTAAACCTCGAAGCTTTATTGGTCCTGATACGACTGCGGCCATATTCTTCTGAATTATATATAAGATAGGATTAGATAAGGATTTCATGTCGTGTTGTTTCCAAAACTCAGTCAGTCAAAAGTGTCAGTTCTTTTTATGTATTTATCGAATACGTACTTATTCAAAGTTGTTATTTTGTTTTTGCTTTACCGTGACGAGAAAACCAGTTTGAGTTAGATATTGCCAACGTTATGTATCTCGTTAATACCAGCTTCTTATTTGTCACTCAATAAACACCGCTGTGGCTTCCATTCAATGCCAATTCGACATGCGGACAGCGGTTTAAGTTGGCAGAACGCCAAACAGGCAAACATGTCGAAAATGCTTTACATAACTACATAATACATGGGTACTTTCATCACGTTCGTCTCATTATATTACTTTTCTGTGTACACATGTTTTGGATTACAATCCAGTTCAGATTTTTACTTAAAATGTTGTATACTAATTGAGAAAATGATTGATATCTGTTTTGTGTACCATAAATAAATAAATAATATGTCGTAAAATAAATATATCTATTGTACTTAGTTAAATTTTATGTGCCAATGGTTTAACCTATCAGCCCTTAAAAATCTGACGATAGGCCTTGCCAATCAGCCTGTACGAAACTGTATACGACCTCCTAAACCAAACAGCCTAGAAATAATGCTACAATCCCATATAAAGCTTAAAAACATTTTATTTTATACAAGTTCTTACCGGCGACTTCGTTCGCGTGAATATAAAAAAGTAACCTATGTCCTTCTTTGTGATATACAGTAACTCCTTATCAAATTTTATCAAGATCAAACAGTTCCAGTCTGGACAAACATCCAGACAGAGAGACAAAGTTACTTTCTATAGTTCGCTAGATGGCGTTGATTCATTTTTTGACATTTTGTACAGACTGACAGTTGTAATGTAGGGAGTTCTGAATCGCGCAAGCGAAGTTTTTCCTCAAGACGAACTTATTCATTTTTATATCTCGAAGCTTTTCTGGTCCTGATACGACTGAGGCTATATTCCTCTGAATTATAATATATTAGTTAGGATTCACGTTTTTTTTAGATAAAATAAAACTGGTTGACTACACTAACTTTTTGTTAACCTGATGGTAACACTTACGCTTACGCTTTCCCATAACAGTTTAATGCCACCCAGAATTATGAACTGTAGCAGTCCAAAACACTGCGGTGCACTGTCCTGTTACGCTGGAAACAAAGCCCTTCAGTCCGAAACACAGTAATGTTTGCAAACTACTGCTTGGCTATCAATCAGTTCATTTATTTTGGCGGTTGAATAACTGTTAATAATTTGTTCTTTTATACTGAATTTTAACAAATCATTTATTTAACTAGCTTAGAGCTTATTTATGACGGACAGGTCGTATAACTTTGCGAGGAAAAGCTTAGTTCATTATACCTATTTAATTCTAAAGCGCAGTAAAAGGCATTTCATGGTTTAGGCAAGTAATGCGCAGAGACGATGACTTTGCTGTTCGAAGGGCGCTGCAGCTGCCCGAGGGAAAGCGGGGATGAAAGCGCCCAGCCACCTTGTTAACAAGCTGACCCAAAGCGTAAGCTGATTACGAGAGCCGACCCTACCTAACGTTAAACAGGGAGAGAAGAATAGTGAAAGCAATTTCACAAACATTGTTTTTCTTCCGTAGTAGTAGGTAGGCAGTCGATTCCATCATCGTCATCAGCCAGAAGACGTTCACTGCTGAACATAGGCCTCCCCATTAGAGCGCCACACCGACCGGCAACGTGCCACATACATCCACCGGTTGCCCGCGACTTTCACAACGTCATCGGTCCACCTAGATAGATAACTCTTTATTGTTCACACCAGAAATAACATCCTAGTGGGAGGCGTGCCTGCGCTGCGTCTTCCGGTTCGTGGTCGCCACTCAAGAACCTTTCTTACCACCCACCTGTTATCGGTTCCTCGAGGGATGGCCTGTCAAGGACCACGTTTCAGTTCAATATGTTACTGGCAACACACATTGGTTGAAGTCGACTTGCTACCTAAATATTTCGTCGTAGTATAAGTCTGAGCGCCGCTGTTATAGATGAAACGAAATTTCTACCTACAACGTAACATGTCGTACCCAAAACGGTAGTATTAGGTCGACCTCACGTGTGACAAACTACGGAAATTACATACGTGCCCAAATCTACGTAATCTACGCAGTAACATCAGCTATCGATAGGCATACTGCGTACAGGTATAAGGCCGTTCGTACATGAATTAATCATGAGAGTCAAATAATTGAGTAGCATCATTTTAATTTATTTTTTATGTAATTGGTGGCAAACAAGCGACGGGCCTCCTGATGGTAAGTGGTCACCGCCGCCTATGGATTCTTGAGGTTGTATAGTGCAGTTTTGCCGGCTTGTGTATGAAAGCTTAAGTTTCAAAGCCAAACCCTAAAATTTACGGAGCACTAGAGATTAGAAAGCGATTTATGGGTTGAAGTAACACCTATATTTGTTTTGAATAACTAAAATTAAATTAATAATTAATAAATTAAACGTCTCAAAATATATCTCACATCATCAGCCAGAAGACGTTCATTGCTGAACAAAGATCTTCCTCTTAGAAAAGGGGGTTGCCATATTCACCAAGCTTGGCAGGTGGCTTGGAGATCTTAGAACGCTTATCGTTTACCAAGAGGACACTGCTGTCCATTCTCTGGTGGTTCTTGTCACAGTTTACCCGGGCCCATGGCATACTTTGGTCCATTATCGATTAATTTAATAATGTAATTATTAATTTAATAATGACATAATAATAAGGTATTCTATTGACTTAATAATTGAATTCTTTTGACATTTTTTTTAAAGTTATTGTAGGTAAGGTTTATTAAATTTTTTAACATTTATTAAGTATGAACTAGGTAAAGATTTCTAAGAAAATATTTTTGCACGTCAGAAATGACGAATGTAATGGAACATTTCAAACTCCAACTGATTACCTGCATTCTGGCAAATAAAAACTCATTTCATTTAATTTCCTGTTCCATTAATTTATCTCATGTTATATAGTATTTGTTATTAATCCCATGTCAAAGATCCCATACTCATCATTGACCATACTGCATCCAACTGATAAAACCGAAAAATTAGATAGTAAGTAATCTGTGTCCAATGGTTAAGGGTCAGGGCTCAGTTTAAGCAATCTGTCAAATGCATGTTATGACACGCTCTGTAAGGTTCCGGAGCTGTGTTAGAAATCAATAACATCATCATAGGCCGTGTTCTCAGCGTGCAGTCGTTTCTGAGGTTTTTCCGGGGCAGTTGTTTGACTTCACATCAGCGTTAACTTGATTGGTACATTTCATAAGCTGTTTGGCTCATTTTTGTTATTATAATAAGTAGTGTCTGTCTCTCTAGTTTTAATACATTTTTTGTATTAATTTTGTCTTAACGTAGCACAAGTTATATCGAAAATAATTGTAAGCAATTAGCAATAAATGTAAATGTAAATGTTAATATCAAATTAATTTAAAAAAAATTTTTTACTCGTGTCCCTTTGGACACGATTAGGTATTAAAAAAAATTAAGCATGATATAAACACCAAAAATCATTTAGACATCGCTATTCAAAAAATATTTTTTTTTCATTTCCTTATTCCATGTGTGAATTGTATTTTTTTTTACAACAATCGAATTTTTTTCCTGTTATCAGGTAATGCTAGGTAGTTAATTTATGTGTTACACGTGTGCTAAATTTCAGTACAATAGGCTTTGTAGTCTCTGAACAAAACTGCCGTAACAAACAGATTTATAGACGGACGAATAAGAAAAGTAGAGAAGAGAAAGTTTTGTGGAAAGCTTTTTTGTAATGCAATAGGCACCCAAAAACATTACCCTCCTTCTCGGGCAGTCGGATAAAGAATAATTAGAACAATAGAATTAGAAATCAAATAGAATTTCAAATTTATTTATTTCCTAACAAAAAATATATACATATTTACAATAAAAAATAACCTACCTACTTAGAATTAAAACAAATTATAAACAAAAATAAATAAATACAAAAAACCTAATCTACAAGCCCCTTGGTGGAGGGGAGTGTGGCCAGAATGCTGGCAGCATTCATAAATAGAATTAGAATTAGCTTGTGAATTCATATTTTAGAGCTGTCCAAGTCTCTCAAGATCTTTTCAGTTTAGTGGTTTTATGCACGATAAGTACCTACATTAAATTTTCTCGATAGAAATCTCAATTCGATGTTTTTTTAACTCTTATCGATTCCTTTCTGGCATATCGCTGAACCCCTGGTGTATAATATTCAAATGTATTGAAACATCTAGTATGGATAAGTACATAATTTTGATAGAATTTTCAGTTTATTTATAATTAATGATTTTTAGACCACCTCGCGCTAACCCCTATCATTTAATTCGCTTGTGGAAGTATATAGCGTTATATTTTTAGCGACTCGACTGAGCTTCATAAATACTGTTTAAATCGTCTGTCACAGCTGAACTTTATTCTATTTCTATAAGTTCTTCTAAGGCTAAGTATGTGCTTGTGCATATAAAACAAAACCATTTCGCTTCATTTTTTTAATAAAAAAATCATTAATATATCCCAGTTATTTAATATAGCAGAATAGTTCATGTTCAAAGTCCTGCACAGTGCAGCAAAGTGCCGTTTCGGCAGAACATTCAAGTTTTCAGGATAAACATTAAAACTGTGGAAATCTTGGCTAGTGCTCGTGGAGTACTCACCGCTAATTGCCACTTTATAGACAAAGTGAGTTCCTAAAGTCTTAACTGCTTGCTAGTGCGGGGGACCATTTCGATAAAAAATTATCCTCTCCGTCAGAAATCAGAAATCAGAAATATTTACTGGCCATAAATAACACTGAAATATATTCACTTAATTTGTAGAACGGATTATTTTCAAAAAAATGCTTAAGAATCTGTTTAAATTTGCTATGATTCAGATCGGTTATAGAATTAACCTTCATTTAATGTTTCAGTAGAAGGTATAGGTAAACTTATTCTCTTATTTAACAAAATAAATAAGGACAAACTGACACACGACGCACTGCCTAAGCTGGTGCGCTTAGAAGCATGATTTTTGCAAAGCAGTTTCTTATACTAATAGTTGTGGGAACAGTAGACACCGCGGGCACAAACGATTTTTTCCGGAATTTCTTTCCGGACAAATATCCCGAACTGAGACCCCGCGACCGCATATCTTGACAACCTCTTGACCGATTTTGCTCATATTTGAAATTTATTGTTTAGACTTGAGTATCAAATGTTTTTGCCAAATATTATCAAAATCGGCCTGTAAATAGACAGTAACTCAAACTTAGACAGAATTAAATAGATTAAATCAAATTTTGCCAGTTGTTGCAAAGACTTCGCTTGCTTCGGTCGGTCAATAACGGGATGAATTTTCAAAAATCCTTTTTTATCGATAGGATTTTTGAAAACTCATGATAAGTATAAATTAAGGATGAATTTAATTATTTTGTATAGAGAGGGCGAAGGCTGAGGCGGTCCCGAGCCATACAGCCTACGAAGTTACGTGCATCAACTAGTAGATGAACCCTTAATTGTTCAAACCGGAAATGATATAAATAAAGAAAGGTAAAAGGAATAATTTAATTATTATTATTACATAATTTATTTCTTAATACATAATATATATTATATTATTGATTGATCCTAACATATCATTTAAAAATTACAAATATCTGCTAAATAAATTTAAGCAAAACTATAATCTTAGTATAGTTTTATAATCAATTCCGATTTTGGCCACACTCTTCTATCTAACAAAGCTGTATCTTGGATGAAATGCCCTCATAATCATAATTTTAATTGTGATTACGTTGAAAAATACTCACTAAGTTATCATTCACTTTAAAGATGTACCTTGTTAAAATTATTTCATTTATCAATCTGTTTTTTCATTAATTTAAGTACGATTAAATAGAATGAATGATAATCTATTTCACAAAAACGCTATTTCCAATCTAAGACTGCGTAATTATATTCGAATTAATCGTGAATCGAAACGCCTTTTAGTGGAGTTTCACATGTTACCGTAAAGTTAATATCGAGTCATGACCACACATTTGTAATTCTTGTATCAGTGCATTAAGCTATCTATCATAGGGATACCTTGGTAGGCATAGGTGTATCAGGCGATATATTTATTTTATTCTATTTCTATTTTTCTATTTTCTTTATTATTTATCTATTTTTCAAGCAATTATTCTAAAGTGTCATGAAGTTTGAGAGTTCCATATTCGATGTAACCTGTGTACACGGAAAAATAATATGCAATAGATTAATAGCAGGCTACGTGAATGGTAAGCTTATTTCCAGTAGATCGATACAGCGATGCCGTAATTTCAAACAATTTTGCACGAAAACCTGCACAAGATAGTCACAAAACAGAGAAGATTGCCGAAAGCGGGGGAGGCTTATGCAGTGCAAAGGGCTGAATAAGATGTCGATGATGATGTTGGTGATAATAACACTCCAGCAGGTATGGAACCAGTAATCAATTTATGTCATCAGCGTGCAAAAGCAAGAACGGAATACGTAATTCAGACCACTTTCAATATGGCAGCAAAATATCTATGCTGCCACTAAAAAGACATATCTACTTAGATTAGAGAGAAAAAAAATACATTACTAATCGGACTGAAGCCTTTTTAAAAAGTACTTTGTGCACGTTTATCAGTGTGGAAAATTATTCTAATTTATTTCTTATAGCCACGGATACCGTAATCTACGGTAAAATGTTAATTTTTTTGAGGGAAACGGATCGCGGTATCAGATACAACGCTCCGGAATTCGTGGCAAATTCAGTCTGATCACGGGATCCGTGTAGACAAACCCTTATTATTTATGATACAGGGATTAGTAGCTACACTATCCACAGTGTTTGACTGATGGTGGTATTTGGATCAAACTCCATACATTTTCGCCCATTGTCCGTATGTGATTCTAACCCCCGAATACTGAAAATTAATCTGTTGTCAAAGTTAACAAACGTTTCAGTATTCGGGGGTTAGTGTACTGTGAATGGAATAGACGCCTTGACACACGTTATTGTGTGTAACGTTCTCGAACCTGTAATTAACGCAAAATTATATGAAATCATTGCAAGAAACAATTTGTTGTGAAACACGTTGATTTTCTTACTATTAAAGAATAGTTAAGCAAGAAGTCTAAAAACCGAAGTGTTATAAATATAAAACCTTTTTATTTTAGTTTAATCTTTTTTCTTACGTATAAAAAACTAGATCAAAGGCACAAAATAATCAAAATTTTAATCTTATCTTATTAAAAATCAACCTTTTTTTTTTAAATTCAACTCTTCCTTAATCAAAAACATAAGGGGCATGTACTGAAGATTTTCCTATTAAAGTTTTTAATATTTCGGTGAACAAATAGCCGAAGCTCGATGCCGAGTTCTAAACATAAGAGGCTGAAAGCTGAGGATCACCGCGTACATAGTCGCGCGCCTCAACTTGTATCTTTATAATCATGTACATAATGCACAAAATTCAATTGATGGCGCTGCTCGACGCGTCAGTTATTTGTCTCACACATCGTTATAGGCGGTCAAAAAACTTTTACTTGACAATTAGACGGCCACCCTTACATGGTGGATATTCCCTTACCTCCTCACATAACGATAAGATTCCAAATTTTTTTTACGCACTGCTAGGATGTGGAATTCGCTACTTGAGACTATTTCGCGAAAAGTACAATATGTAAGCTCTAGGTAAGCGTGCCTCATTCTACAACACTACATTGATTAACATCAGGCAAGATGAGGTCAAACACAAACCAATTTTGAATTAAAAAAATGCCACTATTTTTCACGATAAGATTTTTGTACATCGATAACGTGACCCCATCACTAGTCCTGACGATTAACGGTGTTACAGGGTGAAGGTGTAAAAGTACGTAACGATCCAATTATCCTAACGAGCGCGTTACGGTCCCACTATTGTTATTGTACTCATGAACGCTAGACGTTGTTATGATTGAAATAAAACTCATGAAAGCTTTTATAACGATTCATAAAAGCAATTTATACGAATGCTGAAAAAATGTATGACGCCTGAAAAAATAAATAATCCGAAAACGTTTGCTATGTACATCATTTTAATCCTTAACTGGAGTACCTTTTTTAATCTTCCTGACAGTTTGTCGCCATTTATGCCGATCATAAGCCTCGTGGTCGGCGTCACTGATTTTAATGTCGAGCATTTCGGACACTTGGTCAGACCATCGTCTCGGGCTTCGCCCCGGAATCTTTTTCCTTTCACTTTACCAGTTATTATGAGTTTATCCAGGATCCAGGATTCTCCAGCTTTTCCGGGATTAGATATTCTTAGTAAATGAAGACAAAAAAAATGGTTTCATTTATCAACTTTTGCTGATCTGTAATCATCATATCATCGAAGATAATCATCAAAGCTCTTTCATACTAATTCATACGTAAATATTTTACCTCGACTAACCAGAGAGCGTTAAAATTATCTTCATCTCTTTACATTTACTTACGCGACAACAAACAGAATTTTTAAGTTTTTTTGAGAAATTCAATCAAGATTGAAGAATTAAATTGTATATTAGGAAAATAGCACTATACGCAAGACTGGAACTTACTGCAATGACAAGTACGAGGTCATGGACGAAATGTGATAGTAAGTCTATGTACGAGGTTTTTTAGTTGTCTCGTTCACGCATTTTCATATTATCGGCGACATAAAATTACTTAATGTTCATTTCTAAAAATGCTATGTTGAGTGCCTTTATGATTCTAACCACAACACAATGTGCCAAACATTTTAAAAAAAAAAAGTACTTTTTATTCGACAGAGAAGATCGGAAAAAAGGAGAAACACATATTTTTTTTCGATATCTTCCTTGAAAAGACTGTGCCTCCGCTGTCGTAGCCAGCAATGATGAAACAATGGAACGGTTACCGGAGGTAAGACCAACCTACTGATGTCCGACTCAGTCCTGTCATTGAACGGGTTTTTAATTTTTATTTAAACTCGTACGAAACGGTTTGATTCCACTTTCTTTATTCGAACTGCTGAACAGTGGAATGCGCTGCCCGAGTGGGTTTTTCCTGATAATTATAATCTGGGTGTCTTCAAGTCGCGAGTGAATCGGTTTCTTCTAGGCAAGCGTGCTCCATCGTAGGCTGCATCTTCGTTTAACATCAGACGCGATGGCAGTCAAACGCAAGCCTATAAAAAAAAAAAAAGTTATCTGAGTCGGTTTTATCAATCCAGAACTGTTCCCTTGTTCTCATAACATCAAATAATATAACCAAATAATATCGATAGCTATCCGACTCAGGAATTACTGTTTAGCGTTTCACCCGTCCACGTCCGGCAACCGTCCCAGTTGCCGGCTACGGCTACGGAGGCACTTCCAATTAAAATATATCAAAACGATCTAAAATATTTCAGATGACTTATGATATGCTATACAGATAGATACAACAAATTATACAGATTTGGAAATTCACAGGATCTATAAAAACTTGCAAATATCGAAGTGAGATTTGATGAGCTATGATACTTACATATACATAGCATATCCATAAAATAAATAAAGAAGACAAAAAATGTATAAACTGTCGCCGGCTTTTGCTTAAATCTCCCAAAAACCCCCAATTTTGAAACAAACTTCAGTAACCGTCACAAATTACAATTTTGAAAAGGCTTTCAAAGAAAAACCGCTGTTTTATATAACTAATTAAAGTATTCAATCGCGCGGTTTCTTTTAGGCTTAAATTAATTACACTTTGTACTGTTCTTTATAGTTAAGGCTTTTGTTGTACTGAGCACTGTGTTATGAGAAGACTTTTTGATTGCTGGTTCATCATCATCCAGAACGTCTACTACTGAACAAAAGTCTCCCCCTGGGCTGCCATAATCCATTTAAATAAATACTGGTGGACGTTTTTCACACAGCGCCATCTAGCCCCATACTAAGCAAGCTTGTACTATAGGTTTTTTTTTTTGTAATTACATACTTAGAATTCATAGAAACAACCCAGGAAAAGTTTTCTGGGTGGGAATCGAACCCGGAGCCTACAGCTCAGAAGACATTATCCTCCCACTGAGCTACAAGGCTAGTCGCTAACTTTGAACTACAGCTACAATTTAATTGGATTTTTATAACTGGGCTTTATTCACCAATGAAATTCTAAAGATAATAACAATATTCAAGCCTATTAGCAGTTGGTAGCGTACATATCATGCCGGCGGCATTACCACACTGAATGGGAATGGCGCTTGCCTATAATGTACATCCTTCATACCCACATTTTGCCTTCGTCGCTGTCGGTTAAAAACACGATATAAATGACGCGAAAGAAAAGTTTCGTATTGGTACCTTTGATTTCATTACAAAAGTCTTGTCGGTAAAACGTCCCGACTGCGATCAATTCTACCTTTTAAAGCTGCAGTATTTAGGGTACTCTTTATAGGGCGCAGTATATAGAGTACAGTCAGTATAGTATGGCACAAGTATCGTCTTGCGGGCCAGGCTGCCGCACGGCATTCGACGTCCCACTACGGTCCTCGACGCCCGCCATACCAAGGTACTGTCTTTCAATATGTGTTCTATTTTTGTAATTTAAAACAAAGGCGCAAGTTAACAGTCTGTGATCGCATTTTGTTAAAATTACTTAATATCACGTCGAAGTTTCAAAATAGTTGCAATAATGCACAAGATTCGAGAGCGTGAGACCTCTTTCAAGATGTAAAGTTTGTGGTTCGGTCCCAAGTAGACAACTTTTCAACAAGACGTACGAAATTGTGTTTTAACCCTTAAATTTTCGCAGCTGACTGACAGTTGCGAAAATTTAAGGGTTAAAGCTCAGGAAAGATGTACTATTTGCATTCTAATTAATTTTAGCAGTTTTTTCTATAAAAACTTCTGTTAATTTTCAATACACTGATTTCATTTAAATAATTTAATATTGGCGTGATTTTTTACAAAAAATACTTACATAAATAATACTTGTATGTTTTCTTTTCAAAATCTAACCAAACAGCTCAATTCAATGTTAATTTTTCACATTTAAAAATTTAAACGCTCGCGTGACAAACCGACCTTCTAAAACTAAAAAAACTACCCTAGTCTAAAGTACAGGTGAAAACAAACGCCCTAATCCCCAAAGACTCGTATTTTACGAACCGGGTGGTGCAATCTACCTGTATAATGTGTTACGCAAGAGCGATAGCAAAGTTTGTAGGAGTTTTCCTATAGCGCATGCTAGTTCCTACGAAGGGAAGTTTTGGTATAAATGTAAATACATAAATATAATTCGTATGTATTCATTTAACACTGACTGAATTGCGTGAACTTCAGTTGAGATAATAAGGCTTAACCATCATCATTAGTAATGAATTACCCACTGCTAAACTGCTATAAGTATGATTCTTTTGATTCAGTCACTAAGTCTCTTTACCAAAAATAACAACCCATTTTTTGGGAGAGTAAAAGTATTCGGTAATATAGATTGAAAGGAGTTTTTGTGATTTGGTATAATATCATCATCATCATCATCATCCTCCACGACATTTCTTATACTTTTAGGTAAGTAGATATTTCGTGTCGAATTTCAATTTATTGCTAGTACTAACTTTATTTTATTTTATGGTTTACTAGCTGTTCCCCCGCGGTTTCATCCGCTATTCTACTGGAACGGTTAAATTTTTCGGGAAAAAAAGCCTGTGTTAATCCAGGGAATAAGTTAACTCTATACCAAATTTCATCCAAATCCGTTCAGCCGTAACAGAGTTGAATGGGAACAAACACACATACATCTTCACATACATATTTACAACATACATACTTACACACTTACAAACTTTCACATTTATAATATTAGTGTGAACCTTGACCAAAACTTACCGTGTGTTTAATTAAAATTTTAATATGCTTTACTTTTATTACAATTATCATTTTTTGTGTCTTTAACAGAACTATGTTGACAAGATTTATTGAAGATCATTATCTGAGTTCTACGCGTGCTTTTTGGCTAACCTAATTGGATTTAATTTTCCCCCTAAAAACCTTTTTTGCCATTTAAATAAATAAATATAAAAATGTAACCTCAAAACACCATAAATCCACCAAAATAAGGAAGGCGTAATACATGCCTTTTAGTATAACGGCTCATCCAATAGCAATTTGACGCACCCATGTTACCTTCGTGGAACAAAGAGCCTGCCTTTGCATGTCTAAAGATAAATGGAGCTAATGACGCGTTGTATTTTAATCCAAAATGCCACAGAGTGCCAATCGTATTTCGAATCCACATTTATAATATTTTTGGTCTGAAAAAAGCAATGAATAACCAGAAACAAACGGTTGCGCATCAAAGCGAAAAATTTATCAAACATCTGGATTTAAAAAAAAACTCCTAATCGTACTGAGCAAAATCGAAATACTAAGCGAAAAAAAGCACTAAAAGCACTAGAAACTTGTATTCAATCTGGATAAAAGCCTATACAGCGCTAATAGACAAATAAAGGAACCTATACAAAAGTGTTTTCCGAGAATGTCACAGTAACCCGTATCAGCATTACCTATCTTTTCCAGACAACGTCGATAGGAAGGGTCGATACGATGCTCCTTTGGTCCGGTCACCCGTGAGCGTTCCAATTCAAAGAACTGTTTTTCTTTTTAATACAAGAGCAGTACGAGTAGGACATGATAGATTTGCGGACTTTAATTTTTGAGCGAGCGAAGCGAAGGGAAGGTCTCTAGAGTCAACGCGGACAAATCATCTTATGTGGATGTTTGTCCGAAGATAACGGCGAACAGTTGATCTGAACTTTAAGAAATTTTGTGGGCAAGTAGTTGTCAATTCTTAGGTTTGAGTACGAGGCAAGTCGCTTATCTAAAACTGATGTGAAACTTTGTTTAACACTGACTTTGCTCATGACCCTGACCCTTTCAATTTCTACAGTGTTTGTATATATAACCGCACTGCCATGTAGTTATTATGATAAAAAACAAAATTACTTATAGATATTTTAATTATTATTAAATAATAATAATAATTCAATCCTTTTTAATATTTTTCGTCTATTATATTAAATACGCCTTCTTTTTAAATCTTTATTTATGTTTTGTCTCCAAACAAAAAAATACATGTTACCAAAAAAGAGTCACATAATTTATCAAAGATTCAAAAGCAACATAAAAGTTAATACGGTTTTTATTCAACATAGATCATAAAAACTCTTATCGATATTCTATCAGCCATCTATAAAATAAAAAAGGTTCTTCAAATGTTTCGATAATTCATCGAATCGTAGTAAATGTTCAATCCATATGCGTAACAGATCGGAGATAGCTCAGCTGCTACCTCCAAAATATTTTATGTCGGAAAAGGGTTCGCGTGCACTACTAGACTAGTCTTTGTGAACGGTCGCGATGTATGAAATTGAACGATGTAAGCCACGTTCGTAGAAAATGATTAACAATGCACGCTATCAACTAAGCCAGGACGGTTAATAAATCCGTATTAACACAAAAATATAAGCCCTTTATAAGTAAGTAGTCGTTGATCTGTAGTCTAGTCTGGTGTCAAGTCCTTTGATAGAAATAAACTATGGTTGTTTATCTTTTAGACGCTGTTTTTGGTAAACAGGCGTTGGAACGGTCCCTAAACGGTGTTGATCGCATTAGTGTGTTAGCCCGCTTCTTTCTAATACCCGCATATCCAAAAAAAAAATAAAGGAAAATACAAACAGTTTGAGTAAAAATAAAAAATAGGTATTAACAACAAAATGTTAGTAACAGGTATTTAAAAAAAACTGCAAAATAGTAAAATAAAATGTAGAATAACATTGGCGAAATACTTGAAAAAACAGTTGTTATATCACTCTCTATCTCATAAAATAGAAAATAAAACTATGGAAATTGCTTCCAATGTTGTTCTAAAGATGTTAATTTCGCCATTTTTTTCAAGATTGTATGTATGTCAAGTCCTATGTATTTTTAAATTCTCGCTCAGTGATTTTTTTACCTTCAAAATGTTGAAAATGTGCGAATGAAATAGCTCTGGCCGCGGGCGATACCGTATCGTTCGTTTTACAAGATTGTGTACATCATCATCATCACCACTGAACGTGACAAACAAACACGTGAAACACGTGAACACGAGACGTGAAGATTGTGTGCAGTGACATACAATATTTTTAGCTTCATGTGTCGCCAAGCATCCCAACCCAGTGCGCTCTTACCTTAAACATATTTTATGGGAAAAAGGGCCTTTATTTTTAATGTTAATGTTGGTTTTGTCGTTTCTCACTTGAGTTTTTATAAGGGCTGTTACAGGGCTACCATCTGGTGTTGTCTTTTTATATACTGGTAGGTTTTTATGTTTTGGTATTACGCGAATGACATCATTGTGTGCTTTTATGGGAGACTATTTGATGGCCTACACATCCGATTAAAAAAGGCGGGCCGCTCCTATTCAGAGCCCAAAGCAACTTAAACATCGTAAACACTCTTCGGATAGAAATATTCCAAATAAATACAAATTGCCATTGCAAAAAGCTTCGAAAAGGACTGTTAAAATGAACATTTAAGCCGTATACTTATAAATATACGAGTGTCATGGGACTTTAGTACCCTGATCAAAATAGTTTCGTGCTCCCTGGACACAAATCCAATAAAGGTTCACAATTATTTATGTGATCGTTTCGAGTTATTGTAACTTAGCAGTTTACCGATTCTCTCATACACGTGATTTATCTTATTGCTTAAGGTATAGATAATTATAATAACATAGAAATACAGATAGAAAATAAGTGTTTTTACCTATACAAGGTTATTGGTAATTAGATAACAACCTCTCGCGGATAGTCTCACTACATCACACCGAAAAACGTTTGTACTATGACTTTTAATAACCCCCTTATTAATAAACGCGGATAAGCCTTGGAGCAGTTGCTCAGTCTTCTGTCTTTTTCAATCGAGTTCTAATTTTGAAAAGAGCGTGGTAACTAATCCAAGGGCACTCCACGTTTATTAATACGGGGGTAAATCATAATAACATTACGCGGTTTCAAATTAAAAGGAAAAGGTAAGTACTTACTAAGCAATGATAAATTACCACAGATTAATACACAATTCGTGTGAATTTCTTTGTTCACCGTTGCTTTATTTCTTTTAAAAATCTTATTAGTTAGTAGAATTCAGTCGTCTTCATCATCGTCGGCTAAAACACGTCCACTGTTGAACAAAAGCCTCCCCCTTAGACCGCCACACTGAACGACAATCTGCCATTATTTGAATCCACTATTTGCCCGTGACTTTCACAATTTTGTCGGCCTATGATGTCTTCCGACAGTATCCAGTAGTCACTTATAATGACATTGACTAATTATAAATAATATATTAAAAATAATAAAAGAAAATATAAATTAATATTTTTTTCTACTATTTTAAAATGTTGACGTGTTAATTTAATGTGTTTAATGTATTTTTTAACATTTATATTTGAATTGATAAATCTAAGTTATTGTTAATATATATTGCAAAAACAATTTGTTGTCTATGACAATGTAAATTTTTTAAACATAAATATACAAACTAAAACTTACTAATTAAAATAAATATACATCGAAAGCAATATTGAGAGTCTATAAACCTAAAACAATTAAGTACGTGGTAAGATTTCAGTCACGAACGTTATTAGATTCGAAGAAAGCAATCAAAAGTTGTACCGTATCGCTAATGGAATCGCAATGAATCGCGAAAAGAACACGCTACAGCATAAAGAGACTATCAGCCCGCAAGTTTTTTATCAAACTAGTTTGCCCACAGGGCTTTTTAGGCTAACAGCAAATTAAACACCACGTTTCACCTCTTTAGGGTTTGATTTTCAAAAATCCTATACCGTTCTTTATTTCCTTATTACACTAATCGAGTTTCATTGGCTTAGTGTGAAAAAAAGATTAATTTACATACACACTTTGGAGGTCCATTTTACCCCTTTAGAGGAAGAATTTCGCAATATCCGTTCTTATTGTTTACCTAGAAGATTTGAGAAATATTGGGTCCAAATTTCACGTCTCTATCAGAAGCGGTTCGATCTGTTCGTTGATTCATAGAAAAGGGCTTGTTATTTTTTATTAGACGAAAGAACGAATGAATATAAAATAGACAATATCATAGTTCTGTGCACCGAGTGATAAATACATTTACACAATTTCACCAAAACTAGAAAGATAGATAACTCTTTATTGTTCACACCATAAACTACATGCATAATACAAAAATCTACTAAAAATTAGTGTAACAATTGGCGGCCTTATCGCTTAAAGTGATCTCTTCCAGGCAAACTTAGCATGGAGAGGATTTATAAGGAAGAGGTAAGGGACGGGGTGTGCCCTTATAAAGAAATATGTAACACACAAACAGAACAAATAGACATATTACTTACATAATAAGACTACATACTACTTAAACATAGTAAAATAATAAAAATATACTACTTACTAATACTACAATAATATATAATAATAATGATAATAATATACATACATACATATACATAACAATCACAGAGAGAGCATGACGATGCAGCAACTATCCCGATATACAAATTTTAATTTTTAAAAGTGGCTGAGTTTTGACAAATTGTGTTTTAATAATACGGCAATACTCACTTTTTTAGACAGCTACTCCGACTATATTTGCGACAATAGTTTAGGTGGATGTGATCAAAACTATAGTCAGCTTGACTGACTATTAAAACAAACAGTAATATAATTTTTTTAGCAAGTCGTATAAATTAAAAAAGATTTTTATTAAAAAAAAAACGTAAAAGAAAATAAAAACATTTATCCTTGGCCAGTTGGGTAAAAATTAAGATCTATAATGTCAAAATAAATACTTTCTGAATTGTAGGTAATAATAATAATAATAATCGTTTATTGACCAAGGCTTAAAGGCTATACAATTTTGCTTGCACAGTATAAAATCGACATATAATTTATTGGTAGACGTTAAACAACAATTTTGTTTGCCTAAGAACTAACTGGCACCCGTACTACTAATGAAACTGTGCTACTGGCGCCAGAGCCCTCCGCAATATGTAGTACATAGTTGTGTTTTTATCGAGTCATAAATTTAATGATTACAAATTTTCACAAGAATTTAAATTTAGAGATGGACTTGGAATAATTCTAGCAACTTTTGAAAATTTACAGAAATAATAATAATTAGACAATTGTTTTAAATTAAAACAACAAAAATAATAATAAAAATTAGCTTTAGACTTGCACACTTATTAACTAAAATAAGTGTGCAAAACGTTAAATTATTGTTGTGTGTGTGAAAACAATGTGTGTACGTGTGAGTGTGAGTGAGAGAGTGAGTGAAAACATCTCCGCAATACTCAAGTCCTCGTAAGAGTCCGAGTTTGCGGAGATGGCATGCATGGGTGAATGTGTGAGTGTAACTGAGGGAGAGTGAGTGGGTGAGTGTGTGAGCATGGTATAGGGGAAGAAAGCGTAACTGTTAACTAATAATATTCAATAGCTTTTCAGTTTCAGCATAGGATAAGGTTTTAAGCCATTCTTCAACTTTTAGTTTAACTTTTTTAAGGGGAAGCGGATAAATATAAAGTTCTTTGTTTATGACATTATAGAGATGATTAGCAAGGTGAACGTAATTTCGTCTGGCGGAACTAGTACGATGAGGTAAGATGGGACAAATTCTTTTACGCTTTCTGATGTCTTTATCATAAGGCAGTTGCCCATGCTTACGCATTATGACGTAAAGAATAGACAGCTGCCTTACAGTTAGAACTTTGACGTCTTCGAAAAGGGACTTAGTTGAGTATCTCATAGGTTTTTTGGACATTACCTTAAGGATAGCTCTTTGCGCTCTCTCTAGCCTTAAGAGGGTTTCCGCGCAGGCACCACCCCAGACCGTATTGCAGTGGGACAAAATAGATTGGGCGAGGGAGAAATAGACAAGTTTGAGCGTGTTAAGATTTGCAGATGACCTAAGTTTCTTGAAGATGTAGATAAGGCGCCTAGCCCGATTTGACAAATCTTCCATTTGAGGTTTCCAGCTAAGGGTACTATCTATCTGAACTCCAAGATACTTAATATTGTTTGTTCTAGATAATTCAATACAGTCACAGGCAGAAGGAAATAGATGTTGGCATTTATGGGCAGTGATCGAAAAAGTATTTTGGCATGGTTGGGAATCTGATCTAAGTGAAAAAGTTATATATTTAGTTTTCGCTATGTTGAGGGTTAAAATATTAGAAGAAAGCCAGTCCAGGATAATTCTTAAGGCGCATTCCGCTTGTCTTTTGGCATCACACCAGGTCTTTCCGTGTATTATTAAAGCAGTGTCATCTGCGTATGTAAAAATGTTGCAGTTTGGTATTTTAAGATGACAGAGATCATTCACATAGATGATGAATAAGATTGGCCCTAAAATACTTCCTTGAGGGACTCCAAATCTTAAGGACATATCATCGCTTATATTACCGTCAATTTTTACACACTGAGAACGATCTGTAAGATAATCCCTGAAGATCTCCAGGGCAAGACCTCTGATGCCCAGTCTTTCCATCTTGGATAGCAACGTCGGAACAGAGACAGTGTCAAAAGCTTTGGATAAATCGAGAAATATGCCAATGGTTTTATGTTTAGCGTCTAGGGAATTAATTACAGTTTTCGTGAGGTCTAAAACTGCATCCTCGGTAGACTTTCCTTTACGAAATCCGTACTGGTTATTGGATAGTAGATTGTATTTATCTAAATAATTTATGAGCCTGTGGTTTAGCAGTTTTTCTAGAATTTTAGAAATTGAACTTAAAATAGAAATAGGTCTATAGTTATTGACACTGTCTCTGTCACCACTCTTGAAAACAGGAATTACTAGGGCCTTTTTCAGTGATTTAGGAAAAATCCCTGATGAAAAACAAAGATTGAAAATATGGGTTAACGGGGGAGCCAAGACATCACATGCATCTATAATAAGACTAGAGGGAATGCCATCCCATCCAACCGCACAATTTCTTTTTAGCCCTCGTATTATACGAGCAACCTCAGCGCAGTCAGATTCGAAGACAGCCATAGTATTAGAACAATTAGGATCAAAAGTGGCTGTTTTACTCTGATAATTGTCATTGGATATTTGGGTAAAATTACTAGCTAATTTGCTACCTATGCTCACAAAAAACTCATTAATTTTATTGGTAGATATTTTAGGGTCATTCGACTTGTCAATTAGTGGCGTAGCAGACGAATGAAATTGTGATATATTTGTAATTTTTTTAATAGCTTTCCAAGTTTCTTTGGGGTTACCCCTGGCCCTATTGAGCTCATTTGCTTCGTATTCGCGCTTTAGCCTTTTAAGTAAATTATTACAAAAATTTCGGTATCTAAGGTAGGTGGTTTTATTTATATGGTCATTTAGGTCGAATTTATATTTTAGATGTAATTTATCGCGATTACGAATGCATCTCAAAAGGCCAGGAGTAATCCAAGGTCTTATAATAATTTTTCGTCTAGGTTTAGACAGAGTTTTCGTATTTGATCTAATTATCATTGTAATTGTCTGAATTAGTGTGTCCATGGCCAGGTTGGCGTCTTGACTTTGATAAATATGACCAAAGTCACATGTATACAGCTCGGCGATAACCGCAGGGTAATCAACTTTGATGTACGTATTTTCTTGCTTTTTTTTCATGATGCTATTAAAATCACAGCATAATAAAGTAGCCGCATGATCAGTTATTGTATTTGCAAGAACAAACGTGCTGGCACAACCACGCGTACGTAGCATCACGTGATCCAAGCAGCTTGAATCGCGAGTTGGATACAGGTGAGCAGGTAACATACTGTGAGAAGAGATGATAGACAAATAAAAATCTGAATACTTATTTTTATTATTGGACAGAATATTTATATTTACATCTCCTATAACAGCCAGAGTCTGATATGTAGAGAGGTTGTCAAGTAGACTATTTAAACTGTCTAAGAAGGGATCTAATATCGACTCGGATGGAGATCGATACACTGCGACTATTGCCATTTTATTAATGTAGGTAAATAATAGACAGCTGGCATGAGTCAACACCGGTTCAGTAATGGTACACTGGATATTCGATTTCACATATATCACGACACCGTCATTTTGGTTTTTATACCCAGACCTATGACTGATGTAACCATCTAGGATGGGTGTATCGGGACACGAACTAAGCCAGCACTCCGAGAAAATCAGGATATCACAGTCAATGCTCATCCTAGTCAACAGCACCTGAGCTTCATCGATATTACAACCAATACTACGAATATTTAGATGAAGCACTTTTAAGGACCGAAGTAGGTTATTTTTTGATATTAATTCATTACATAACTCTGGACAACAGTTAAATGTATTTGAGACCGTTATTGAGTCGAGTTCATTTAGTATTTTATCGGCACTATCCATTATAGATAGATAATCCGATGTGAACCAATGTTATGGGTCCGTTTCCCTGTATCGGAGAAACAATCTTTTTAATATGCACTTGACCTTGTTTATTAGAGCGAGTATTAAGTTCAAGGATAACAAAAGGTTTGTACATTTCTTTTATAACGTAACAGTTACTCAGGAGCGTACGTAAGATGCAGTAGTGTGAGTGATTATTTTTTATTTCAGCTGTGGTGAAGCTTATACGGGACGTTAGAGTAAAAATATGTGTTAATAGTGATTGTGTGTGTTGAGAGTGAAAGATAACGCTAGTGGGAATAATAACCATGAAACATATTAGTATATAACTTATATAAGCATGCAAAGAGTTAAATTTAGTTAGGTATGCTACAAGTAATAACGAGCATACTAAAGGAAAAGCTAGTCACTTTTTGATGAGATTGACCAAATCTTTTTCGTTATTAACGCGAAACGCAGGGGAGTTATCTTTTTCTCGTAGGTACACTTTTCCGTGAGCCACCCAGCAGTATGAGTAACGATGGGTTTTTGCAAATTCTCTTGCTAAGAAATGTAGTTTTTTCACTTTGGGAGTAAGGACTTCGGAGATAAAAACAGCGCTCTTCGGGCAGTTTAGCTGTAGATGCGCTGTGTTGAACCTATTTCCCGGGTTATTCCTGTTGTAGGATTTCGAGGCATTTATAAATCTCTCCTTCAGAAGAACGCTACAGAAGTCAGAAATTATAGGCCTGGCAACACCGGGCTTGGCATTTGTGCGGTAGATATCCTTGAAGTCAGCAGGACAAAGTTCAAAATTAAATGCCCTTCCCGACTTAATCACAAGGTCAAGAAGATATTCCTTTGATTCTGGCTTATCCTTGAACGTGGGAACATTTCTTATTTCGACACAGGAAGCTTTCGAGCTTTGATGAAGCTTTTCCATCTCATTTTCTAGCGTCAGAGTGCGCGCGGCAAGCAAATCTTTCTCTCTGTGGAGGTTGTCGCATTTTCCTTTTAGATCCTCATATTGGCTAGTAATAAATTGGAAGGATGCTTTAAATTGGTTGCAATTTTCTTTGAAGTCCAGCATAATCTGTTGAAAAGCCACAAACTTTTCCTCCTGTGTAGCCTGCCATCCTTCAAACATTTTTTTCATCTCGGCCATACAAGTCCCCAAATCACTGTCGTCCCTCTTTCTCTTATCTCTAGCCTTCCGCAATTTAGACCGGTCTTCTGTGTCGCTAAGTGAAGTCATACTCGTAACCGAACTAGCAGGTTTCATAGTACTAGCTGGGGGAGTGCGGTGAAGTGACATTTCAAGAAGTGGGAACAATAAAAAATAATAATAAATGTTTCCGTCGGCAAAAATAACGGAAAAGTAGGCCTATTTCTCGCCCGGGCAGCTGATGAGCAGGTAAATTCAAAGATAGTTAAGTATGAACTTGATTTGAAGTAGTAACTAGGATGAATATGTTGCACTCTTTCTGGCTTAATGCAGTAAGTATAACGTTCTCTCACTCACGCGCGTAGCGGGTTGTTCATTGACGTACTTGCATTCGTGATGTATTGTCTTAGGAAATGTAGTGGGGTAAACGCTTACGGTTGTTCCCGTTTGTGATGTTCACGCTTATTTTCACAACTATAAGATACGTTTTTGATTGTAAGTTGAATTTATATTTATAAAAAATAAGAATCAAGATTCGTGTGGACACGTCTACTCGCTTTCGCGGTCCGAATGGAAGGGGAAGAAATATTGGGTCCAAATTTCACGTCTCTATCAGAAGCGGTTCGATCTGTTCGTTGATTCATAGAAAAGGGCTTGTTATTTTTTATTAGACGAAAGAACGAATGAATATAAAATAGACAATATCATAGTTCTGTGTACCGAGTGATAAATACATTTACACAATTTCACCAAAACTAGAAAGATAGATAACTCTTTATTGTTCACACCATAAACTACATGCATAATACAAAAATCTACTAAAAATTAGTGTAACAATTGGCGGCCTTATCGCTTAAAGTGATCTCTTCCAGGCAAACTTAGCATGGAGAGGATTTATAAGGAAGAGGTAAGGGACGGGGTGTGCCCTTATAAAGAAATATGTAACACACAAACAGAACAAATAGACATATTACTTACATAATAAGACTACATACTACTTAAACATAGTAAAATAATAAAAATATACTACTTACTAATACTACAATAATATATAATAATAATGATAATAATATACATACATACATATACATAACAATCACAGAGAGAGCATGACGATGCAGCAACTATCCCGATATACAAATTTTAATTTTTAAAAGTGGCTGAGTTTTGACAAATTGTGTTTTAATAATACGGCAATACTCACTTTTTTAGACAGCTACTCCGACTATATTTGCGACAATAGTTTAGGTGGATGTGATCAAAACTATAGTCAGCTTGACTGACTATTAAAACAAACAGTAATATAATTTTTTTAGCAAGTCGTATAAATTAAAAAAGATTTTTATTAAAAAAAAAACGTAAAAGAAAATAAAAACATTTATCCTTGGCCAGTTGGGTAAAAATTAAGATCTATAATGTCAAAATAAATACTTTCTGAATTGTAGGTAAAACCATGTACCATCATTATGAATGTAGCAAATATTATTAATAATAATAGATAAGTACTTATTTATTTTTACAAACTTTTCTCCTCTCCATGAAAATTGCTAATTAAAGCTCTAAAACAAAATTTAATATAATGCCAAAATGTTGAATTTCCGTGTCTTTAAGTTCTTTATTTACCAAACACTATCACGAATGTAACCCACAAACAGCAATCCCCTTTGATGTTAATAATTAACTACCAAAACCGCATTCAGCTAAGCAATTATTTGCTCAAGTACATTGCATTGCGAATTCACGAATTGAAACACGGACCATAATACCCAATGAGTAAATTTTCCTATGTAACTATCTACGATAATAATTAACAAGCATATCTACTGGAATTCAAATGAATTCAGTGATTCTCTACCAAAATTTAAGAAATCCATTGATCTCATTAATTATGTAAGTATTTAGTAACTTATTTACATAGATCTCATTATATAAGTAACATTCCCACTTTTTTTCCTCAAAATTTCGTTGGTCGGATAATATTTGCCAAATTTAAATATAATTATTTTGATGTTTCCTAGTTTTGACTCGCTTCATATATTGTTACATTTTCTCATTGTATAATTAAGACTCACAAGTAAATGTTTCCACTTCCAATGTTAACCTAAAGTTAATTTAAACTATTTTGTACTCTATAGGTAGCAAAAAATATTTTAATTTTAGTTTAGTCTAGTCGAACCTCCATGAGCACGACGTGGTCTCCTGTAATTGGGGGTGCACCCAGCTTGATGCCTATGTTTCATAATGTGAATGTAATGTGTAACTTCAGTTGGAGATCCATATTATAAAAAAAATAAAAAAATGATTTAAAACTCGAGCCATAATACCCAATTTTGACCAACGGATAAATTTGCTATTTGATAAAACTACATCTGCATAGAAATCTGTAAATAAGAATCGAACTGAGCTAATTAACAAGCATACCGGAATTCAAATCTTGTTAAAACTCTTAAAACTTCACGTTCTACCGAGAACAATTCCAATTATTCCATTCCATTATTACACCAAATAATGAAGCTCCAATTCCAATTTTACCAATCGCAACGTTACTCGATCATTATTGCGTCCAATTATAAAGTGAAACGTTTACTTAAGGATCGTTGCTTGGTTACAGAATGAAAAAGAGAATTTTTGAAAGCTTTTGAATATACTAATTATAATTTTTATTCTTTTTTTTTTCAGGTGAATTAAACTAGGGAACCATCTTCTCAACTTGTGAGTACAATTTTTATATTATTTTAGTTTTCTGATAATGCTGACCTTCTTGTTTCCTGATAAAGGTCAGAGGTATCTTCTAGGTCTGTGTGCTTCATCTTCGGCCACATCGTCGCTTACCGGCAGGCGAGTTGTTGGTCAAGCGCGGATATTAAAATGATAAAATACTCTGTCTGGGCAGAGCGTAGCCAAACGGCAACAAAATGCAGTGCTCACAGAAGCTGGAAGCACGCTACGCATTAAAAATGAGTCGTAAAAGCATAGCAATATGGTCCGGGTTTGTTGGGTCGTTTTTTTTTTAATGATGGTGAACGTACGTCATTACTGTCGTATAAATATGCGTCGGAAATAGTGTATTAAAATCCATGTTAACGCGCTGAGCTAACGAGGATATTTGCCGAAGAACCAAAGTCACCGGTATAGCTCTCAGAGTTTGCAAGCTGAAGTGGCAATGGGCAGGCCACATCACTCGAAGAATCGATAACAGATGGGGAAGAAAGGTTCTTGAGTGGCGACCACGAACCGGAAGACGAAGCGTAAGCAGGCCTCCCACTAGATGGACCGACGACATTGTGAAAGTCGCGGGCAACCGGTGGATGCAAGTGGCACATTGGCGGTCTAAGGGGGAGGCCTATGTTCAGCAGTGGACTTCTTCTGGCTGATAATGTAATGTAACGCGCTGAGCGGGCAAAAAAAGTATATGAATATCCGTTTTTTGGGCTTTATGTCACATGGTCTGTAATAATGCCAAAAGACAAAAATATTTATCACCAAGTCAACAGAATGACACTAGCCACTTGATTCTCTTTTTCTTTCACATTCATTTTAAAAAAAAAAAGGATATAAGTAATGAAAATGTGCGGGTTATTTGCCATCATTTTATTTATCTGAATTTTTAATTTTTTGTATCTTTGTCTTTCATCGTAAGTGTAGTTACCACTCGGAAGAAAGTGCTATTCCCAAAAATCCCAAAAAAATACCACTCTCGTTGGTAATCCGTCACTTTATCCCCTCAGTGAACAATGTACTATTTTAGTTCTACGCCATACAAATGTAACTAGAGCAAAAGTTATAGTTAAATTTCTCTCGTAGCAAGCTACGAGTTTGCTACGCCATGTTGTAGAGACTACGATAAAACCGTAGACATTATCGTACTCGTACGTGGCTTTGCAATTTATAACTAGCTTAATCCCACGACGTAGTAAAAATAACAACCTTCCATATAAACTGTGATCCTGTTTAAACTTTTATATCTTTGGGGATGAATTTTCGAATATATTTTCTTACTTCTTACTTACGATAATTAAGAAATTCTTATGCTTAACTTCATGATTACTCAGCGGTTTATGCTTGTCTGTCAGCAAATACCCCTGGAAAATCATTTTAAAACTAGATAGCGCTTACGTGTTTAGTCAGATAATATCTAAACCGCTATAAAAGGCGATCAAAATATGGCTAATATAGAAACAGTATCAGTATATGTCCGATATTTAAGGTTTAGTTCAAATTAGATTGCAATATAAGACGTAAAAAACATGTTTCCAAAAATAATGTTATGAACGCCATCTCTTGAGAATCTAGCGAGTTTTGCAAATAAAATATAAAATTATTAATTTTACTGATATTATTAACGCAAAAACATTCATAACAAGTCGAGTTTTTTTCCGTACCATTACGAATGAGTTAGCTTGGGTTTCTATTTCAAGTCAAGCTGAAATTGAGACGGTCATGTCGAAGATTAAAGTACTAACTAATTGAAATCCTAAACGAGATATACTGCCGTGCTAAGAAGAAAAGGCACATCTAATATTTTTTTCATAATTCAGAATATGTAAAACTCAATTTTGAAAAAAAAAGTAGATGTGCCTTTTCTTCTTAGCACGGCAGTATAGAGAAAGTTGCATCTCGTGAGTATTATCGACAATGTACCCATCTTTGTGAACTTTTACTACAGGACCAATATTTTTTTTAACAACATAAGTTAAGTATGGTCTCATCAGATCTCATAGTAAAAGTTGTTAATAATGATCATACTGATGAATGACGATTGTGCATGATTCCGGGCAAACCTGTATTTTGTTTAAAAGTATTTACCATTTTCGGAAGCTATTTCGAAATTGGCCTCGTTTCAGCACGTACAGTTCAGCTTGTTTGAATAGTTGAAAAGTGTGTTTTTAACTCCCAGAGGGAGTTGCTGTCGTTTAATAGTTAATGAGTTTCGAAACTAAATTGTTTTAGCTTGAATACTTTACATAATTTTAACAAAACAAACCGCCTTCAGCAAAATACTCTAAAAAAGTGGCCCTATCGATATATTCTTGGAAAGACCCGTGAAATACTTATTGAAGAGTTCCTGTGGCCATCAGTCTGTGGTCTTCTGCATCAGTTCCACTTCAACAAATGATACTTTTTGAAAATCGCTATACGTATGCCTTTAATGTTTGAGTTCCTTCAATTCCTCATGGATTCCATAATCAGAGCTGGATATTTATAGAAACGGACTAATTTGGAAGTATATCTTTTCAAATAAAAAATAAAAATTCCAAATTAGTTTATAAATTACGAAGTTCTGAGGTAACAAACGTACAAAAAAAAAACATTTGAATTGTGATTTTTTCTGTCCAATACTTTTTTGGAAAACGGTTAAAAAAAGAAAATTTATTACAATTACTTGATATACTGTTAGTAATAATAATTACTTAAAGATGGACTGTAAGAAAAATTAAATAAATAAAGTTCATAGAAACAAATTCAAAAATGTTTACTAGTCTGTAGTGGTAGGGCTCTCTTGGAGAGCCCGCCTGGGGAAGTACCACACCTTTGCCAGCTATTCAACCGCCAAACAGTAGTGTGCAAACATTACTGTGTTCCGGATTGAAGGGCAACGTTTCCAGCGTAATTACTGGGCATACAGAGATTGAACATCTAATATCTCAGGGTGACGAGCGCACTGCATTGCCGCGCAGAGCTATGAACTGTTGAAGCTTAAAACTCTGGGTGGCACTGAGCGACTTGCTCGTCTCGTCATCGATTATCATAAAGAAATAACTTATTCCTCGGAATTGTAATATTGATATGTCCTCTGAGCTTAATAATAATATATGGATTTGCGATTTTAAATCGTGTGATTTAATGTTGTGAATGTCACTTCACTATCGCCAAAGCGTTATTTCCAGTCGATGCAGCGACTGTTCATTTATTCAGAGCACAATGGACAAATCTTGACCGCTGCTAGCCGATGTTGTGACGATATAGATTTCAAATTTGCTATGGTGTATTTGTAATTTGATCATTTGGAATAATAATAGACTCGGATATAGATTTAAAAAAACTGGTATTAATTGGCACGTAATTTGATCAAAAAACCGACTTCAACAAAATACTTTGAAAAAATGTGCGCTATCGAGATATTCTTGACGCTTGAGGAACACAAACATACATAATTATGAACTAACTTACACCCCTAATGCATAACTATCCTTCATGGGCAGTAGGGTAAATAGGCTGATTACCTAATTGATAAAATTATGTACTATTTATTTTTCCGTGATCTTATTAATTACGCTTGACCCGA
Source organism: Apocheima hispidaria (assembly GCA_947579745.1). NCBI lineage: Eukaryota > Metazoa > Arthropoda > Insecta > Lepidoptera > Geometridae > Apocheima > Apocheima hispidaria. Next base: position 13,275,242 of record OX388153.1, on the reverse strand, counting down.
CTTTTTAACATAATAGGGCCTTACTTGGGCCCGATCATTTAATTTACTTTGGCCGAAGTTACCAAGTAAAATAAATGATCGGGCCCAAGTAAGAGAATTTTGAAGACTTTAAAGTGAGCGCCGGCACTCACCTTGCTTCAGTCGCTCTCAGTCTGTGAAAAGTGCGAGACGTAAGTACGCCAATACATGCGATCCAAATATCCGCAAAAAATGCCTTTGATATTATATTATGATATTATATTCGCTCTCTTCTCTTCTCTTTTTTTATGACAAATGTACTACATACATACATAGTTATAATTACGTATTGAAGCCTCAGTTCTATTGTTTTGACATATATTTTTTTGTTGTTTGAATAGGGCCCGCCCATTTATTTTACTTTGGACGAAGAGCGGTAGTTACTATCTTATGTTAGCTTTTAAGGTTCATTCAATGTTTATTATAATTTGTTGTTTTTTTATTTCAAATTAAGCAAAACGTTTCGAGGGTAGGCCGATATCCCAGCAGTGGGATGTTAACAGGCTGATGCAAAAGCGCCGGTACCTGCAAGTCGCTAGCCTGAGGGTAAGCTTGCCTATAGCAGTTCAGTAACACCCAGAATTTTGAACTGCAACAGTTCAATCTAACAGAAAATTGAGTTGGCTGGTCTATTTTTCCCTCACGCACAATTTAATCTAATTCGCTTACAGGTACGCGACAAAAAGTAAGACATTCCTTTCTCATTTACAATTACAGCGTAATCACATTGTAATTAAAGAAAAGCACGCACTGCAGATAGACTCAGAGACGTTGACGAAAATGTCCCCTAATGCCTACTGCGCACGTGATGGGAATGATAAGTACCTGAGCAGCACCGATATTATCCGAGGACTCGTTAGCACTATCAGCACTGAGTCACAGATTAAATAATACTTATGTACATATATACTTGTGTTCCAGTGATGTCTGAGAAGCAATTCCTTGGGCCTGTTCATTTATTACGCAGGACGATTTAGGGGGGGAGGGGATGGGGAGGGTTTAGACAAGTCTTATTTTTTCTTACAATGGGGCAGGAGGTTAGATAATTCTTACGTAAGAACACCAAAGAAAGCAAAAACTATAGTTTCTCAACGCGCGTCTCGCACAGGCGGAGATCGTAGCGGCAATATACCGATTCTTAGGAAAACGTATTTTTTTTTTTGCTACGTTTTCTATGCAATTTTGGTAGATACTGATCTTACGTAAGATCGAAGAGTGAGGGAAGGGGTTCATCCAAGTCTTATTTTTCTTACGTAGCGGGAGGGAGGGTCAGAAACTGGTTAAAATTGTCTTACGTAATACATGAACAACCCCTTTCTGTGGTGCTGTTATGAGAGATTATTCTTTCTGTGGCTTAATTTTTTTTTTTGTTCGCGACATGGAATGTTTGCTTTGGATTACAGCCGGGTTATTCTGGCCCCAAGTGGCCTGCCTCGATTCTCGATGAAGGGCTACGGGAACGCTTCGGAACCCTATACAGTGTGCTTCAGTGTGTTGGTGATAGATAGTAGCTGGCTTGAAACGTGTCCGACAACATCAGCATCTCGACGTTGTAGCCCTCCACGGGCTCGGTTAGGGTTTAAGCAGCTGTAGGGCTCTTCTGCAGTGTCCGTCTGGGGAAGTATCACACCTTTGCCAGCTATTCAACTGCCAAGCAGTAGTATGCAAACATGCGAAATTACTGGGATAAAGAGATTTAGCATCTAATATCCATATCAGATAATAGGGTGACGAGCGCAGAACGTTGCCGCGCATGGTTTTGAACTGTTGCAGTTCTAAATTCTGGGTGGCACTGAATTGTCATGGGCAAGCGTCACGCTTAAAATCAGGTGAGAGACTTGCTCGTGTCGTCACCAAGTTCCATTACAAAAAAGAGCGAAGCCTAGTCTCCGTATTCTGAAACGTTTACAGAATAAGTCTGTTGCTGTTTGTGCCATTTGCTTAGTGCCAGACAAAGGCAGCTTTAGAATTAATCTGTTGTCGAAGTTAACAAACGTTTCAGAATCCCGAGGTAGTTATCACAATGTAAGTCAGTTGGAAATTTTAGGAATTTCAACCAAATAAAGCATAAAATAAAATACTCCACCACGGAGCAACACTAACTTTAGTATTGATATAAAATTGTTATTCCAGCCTGAATAATATCTTGAAACCTTTGAGTGTTTTACCGAAGAACACTTTACTACGGAAATGCTTAGTAATAAAAGCGACCGTAAATTGCCCGATTGCCGTCCCCGGAATCGCCGAGTGACACTTTGGAATCACTTTACTGCCTTTTTACTGTCTGGACAAAATCGCCACGCATGAATGAACGATATAATGCGAAGAATATTTTTTAATTGATACTGAATTGGTGGAGGCGTCGGGTGTCCAAAATGCTGGCTTTTGCACAGAAATTGAGCATTGCCATTCAACGTGGCAATGCCGCCAGCATTCTGGGGACCTTTCCCTCCATTAATGGTCTTTTAATTTAATTTTTATACAGTTATTTTAGGTTTTAGTTTATAGCATTTTTAAGTTTTCTTTAATTGTCTGTTTTATAAGTTGTGCATAATAAATGAATATATTGAATATTTTTGTTTTGAGAAAAGTGAAAATGAAAAATAATAATAAGTAATGTGAAATGTAGATGAGTAATGTCTTCCCTTTAAACAGTCTGGCGCAAGTACCTAGTAAAAAAGAGGCTTCAAAATATATGAAACTACTAGAATAATGGCGGCTATCCGCTGCCTTTTGATCTCTTGACTTTATCGCACTATCTCTGTCGGTATCAAGTTTAGTACATGTTTCATACAATCGCCTTTTTTTATTTTTCTCTGTGGAAGTCCCGTCTTTTAAACGTTTCTCTTTGTTTAAACAAACAATGACATACAAACATGCAAGGATTTTTTTTTATAGAAATAAGTACTTACGTTACTTATTGTCACTTATACATGTTCATGTACTATATAGTATGTAATGGTCTCTATTGTAGCATGTAAAAATAACTGTGTTCCACTTGTAAGAAACACCGGAGGACGGACAGCAGCGTCCTCTTAGTAAACAATGAGGCCTGCAGGCCAAGCGAGGATTATGCACTTTGTAAGCCTTTGTTCAGCAGTGGACGTCCTCCGACTGATGATGATTACTGTGTTCTTGATTGGGCAATGGTTCCGATGGAATTCCTGTTATTAAAGGATGTTACATGTTATATCTCAAGGTGACGAGAGCAGGCATAGTCAGTCATAGATTTAAACTGTTTAACATACTGCGTGGCACTGAACTGAAGGTAAGCGTGACGCTCACCACCTGGTGAGCGACTTGCTCGTCTTGTCTCGCAGTACTCCTTTGTACACAACACGCTTCTGCATTATAGTAAAGAATTTGGAATAAGGAAATATAACTCATTACCAAAACTTTGTTAGGGCTACGCAAAACTTTGTAATTAATTTGTTTCAAAGTACGCCTTTTCAGGATTAATTAGTCTGTTGATCTTTTTAAAGTAATGGTTAAGTTGGACTACAGTTGTGAAAGGTTAGAATGTATTTCTTGTAATATATATTAAGTTTGCTAAAGTAAGCTATTTAGGTATGTTTGGCGATAACCTGCGAAACGTGATCTGATTTTTGTAGTCGTAGGTAAGTAACGTTTCACAATTGGATACTGATAAGCAATAACATGTCAACCCACAAAAAATGGAAAATTGAGTTAATAAATAACGCTTCTTTGGCTGATAAAGAAGCGTTCTGTATCATTAACTCAATTTTCGTTTTTTTTTGTGTGTTGACATGTTATTGCTTATCAATATCCAATTAAGCTCATAGTCTCAGGGACTTGTCCCACAGCCGACGATGACCGAGAAGCGATTAGAGCAAGAAACTAGTTTCGAGTTAGCGAGCAGCGAGTGTATAGTATTTAAAAAAAAATGATTCTTGTCAACGAGTTTAATTTTTTCTCCCAGAAAAATTACCTGACTGACCTGAATTGACCTGTTTTCTGGTGGCGCAGGCAAGCTTCAATTCTTAGTTTTTTTTAAATATTAGCAAAGAGTAATTTTAGCCAAGTCAAGTTATAGCTTACGGAGGACCCGGACAAATTTAATAACAAAAATATATAAAATTTGTAACATAGAAAAAAGATTTATGCTTGAGCCATAATACATTATCGTCGCCACGACCAGGACTCACTGCCGTGCTTACTATCGTCATCTGAAATAAATTCTAACATATCGCAAATAGAGACGATATTACAAATATTTAAAATTAGAGTCTATTTCGGATACGCATTTTGTTTAAAATTGAAAAAAACGTATATTTAATTGACATTGCAATACCTACACGTAATCTGCAGAAGACAGATTTGTCTGTTATCTGCTGAATAACAGACAAAATACATAAATACACAAATCTAAAAAAAGAAATAATCAGGATCTCGAAAATGAATAAGGTATATATTGTGCCGCTGGTGCTCTCTAGCACAGGAGTCATTCCTAAATATCTGAACCATGGGATAAAATTATTAGATCTACCCAAGAATATATTCATGACAATGAAAAAAGGCCGCGTTACTGAATCCGAAGATGATAGCCACTTGGCGTAAGCCCGTGGATTTCATAATCAACGAACTCGAATCTCTCTACAACAACAACAATAATAATAATAAAAACCACAATGTTTTTATTATTATTATTGCTAATAATAGTGCTTGTGGCTCAGTGGGAGGATTTCTACCTTTTGAGCTGTAGGTTGTGGGTTCGATTCCCACCCAGGACAAACATTTGTGTGATGAACATGGACATTTAATCTTCGTCTGGGTGTTTCTATGTATTTATTTATATAAAAAAAAGTATTTATGTATTCTATCAGTTATCTCGTTTCTAATAGTACAAGCTTGCTTAGTTTGGGGCTAGTTAGCGCTGTGTGTGAAAACGTCCACCAATATTTATTTATTTCAGGCACATATACCAAAATTTAAAAATGTCGCACAAAAGATAATAGAATCATTTTTTTTTTATTCCTTTTTTTTAAAAGGTTAAGGTTACTGCTGCAATTTCTGTACGTACCTAGTACAGATGTACGTATCTGTACTAGGTACAGCTGTGCAACACAACATGAAGTATGTAGTATATGTAGTTCATGCCCGGTCATGACCGGGACCAATGGCGTTCTGGTGTCGGAGGCCAAGACCCACTTTGGGTCGCTGCGCCAGAGGGCTTAGAGAGTGTGTGTGAGTAGTTCGCGCGGAATTGAGACTTTGCGACCCCTACAACTTCACAACCCCTGACCGATTTTGCTCATATTCGAAATTATTTTTTGTTGAAATAAACTGCTGGCCTACAAAACTTCATGCAGATCAACTCAGTGACACTTAAGGTCATAAAACTGGCGCATAATAATTTTCTCTAAGCCTTGACTCTCTTACATTTGGAAAGCATACCTTTTTTAATTATATTCTTATCTTATTAGTAAATAGTAAACGATATGCTGCTAACCGAAAACGGATAAAAACTAGCAAAATAATTAGGATAAATATTTTTTTTATTCAGTGTATGGCTTTCTTTGGTTATGTGAAACTATTAGTATGAGCAAATAAATTTAAAAAGTTATATTTTTGAAGTTTAATAAAAATAATGTACGACCTTATGTTATTGTCGGACAAAATGTACAGAAATACAAACGCAGAATTGTTACCTCAGACTTCAAAGATACCTCACAATCAGATTTCTAAATACAAGTATTTGTCGCGGAAAATACCTCGATCTTTTCCCAACGATCCTGGGTTCGTTACATCACTTTATATTCGTTCACTCTGAACTCCGAATTCGCCATTTTATGAGAGTTGCATACCAAATTCACCTTTAAAAGTCTCGGGGAGTAAAGGTAGATAGCATTTTAAATCCGTGTAGGATTGGAAATCGAATAGAATTGCAAGGAATCGAGGTTATTTGCGGGAGGTATACTTACACATACCTAACTTAATTTTGGTCCCTGAAAATAACAATATTGTGTGGCGGTGTCTGGTACCGGACACTTGCTTAATTGCAGTACTTTTGAACCAGAGACCTCGGTGTCCAGTATCGACAAACAAAAAAACTAACCAACGCAACGCTGTAAGAAACACAACACTTTTCTTACGATAAGTAGTTGTTGATTATGTCGCACAAACTGAATAATTTTAGACCAAATGTTTAGACTTTTAGATTAAATTAACAGAACACTTTTTTAGTCTAAAAGCATAATAAAACCACTTTTAGACTAAAGGTGCTTACACCTTTTATTATGACTAAAAGTTTTAGTTTCCAGTTGTTTGGGATTACTATTTCAGTCTACAATTAGTGTGAGTCTAATGGCGTTGTGAATAAGGCAATTAGTGTGAATCTAATGTAAAACAGTGTGAGTCTAATGAAAGCAACAGAATACTAAAATGTTCGGCTTGAGCACAAGCACTTTCATGCAATAAAAACAGTATATAACTATGACCCCTAACCATTTAGCATTGAGCAACTCGGTACCAGCCCAGGCCGGAGACCTGTGTTGCTCTAAGCCCCTAACACACGTAACAACACGGAGCGCAGACCAACTAGAGAAAATAAGATAAAAATATATTTCTATCTCTTTCTCTCACTTTTGTTAAGCAACGGTCTGCGTCAACCAAGTTGTTACGTGTGTTAATGTTCTTATGCAATCATTGTGAGCGAATGGAAGCAACTTAACACAAAAAAAATGTTATCAGTTTAAGACGCAAGCCTAAAAGTGGTTTTAATATGCCTAAAACTTTTAATTTCCAGTTGCTTGGGTTTTTTTTTCAGTCTACAATCAGTGTGTAAATGAAAATCAGTGTAAATCCAATGGAAATCAGTGCAAGGGTAACACTAAAAAGTTTGGTTTCAGAAACAGGCATTTCCATACAAATCTTACCAATGTGTTGTGTCACAAAACATACGTTTGCGCAGCACTTTGGCACATATCTACATATGTTTTTGGTGTCACTATGTTATTCTAACCCTACAGCAACACTGCTCCTCGAGTTGTTGCGAATATATTCAAAGCAGCCACACACTGGTCTACTCGCGTTTCTCCTCGCGCTTCAATGACTTAATAACTCGAATTACGAAGGCCGGAGCCGGAGGATCCAAAGAAACCAAAAAAAAAAGTTTAATTACATTTAATTTCGATAATTAAAATTATAACTAAAAGTACAAGTGAGTGCAACCGATGCTAGGTATACACTAATTGCAAAACATGTTTTATAAATCTATCTAATGGAGTAGGTCACACGGGCCTAGTGTCTTCTGCTGACGCTGCGGTTGCGGCGGCGGCGGCACGAGGCAGCGAAGTTGCTAGGTCGCGCTCTACTGCAGGTTCGATGACGTAACATTAGTCTCATTTTCTCCCAAAACTAAATAATTTAAATGAGGGCTCTAAACGACAATAATATTTTAAGGCGAGGTCCAATCGCAAAACAACAACAAGTAGAATTTTTCAGCGCTTTGTCCGAAGTGACGAGATTATTAATCAGGTGCAAAAAATACTGCAGATAGAAAATAAAACTGAAATTACGCTTAACGGAATAATATTTCGAAAATCTGTCTTAGTTACAAAATAAAAAATTGCAAAATAACCCCCTGAAAAACCGTTCTGAAATCAAATGCTCTGAATTTTCAGCGGTAACTACAAATTTTGTTTTACAAATTAAATATCCAGACTAGTGGTTTATACGGCGAACTAGGTAGTTTTTTTATTTGATTTGTATATTTCCGATAATCGGCAAAAAGGCAATGGAAAACTACAATTTACCGTTTTCTGATCAAGTATGATATGCGATTTTCAACTTTAAACCTTAGAACTTTGAACGGGACAATACTCATTTCAAATCATTATCAGTCCTCGCTTTAGTGAAAGTTGCTAAGTACGATGTAGGGAAATTACCTGCGAGGTTTCTTTAATTAATTAAAATAATAATAATTCATCCAATTTTCATCATCTTGATATCGCTTTATCTCTATCTATCTCTCCAGTCCTTGGCTCACGCCGAAAAACTGTCAAAATCGTTAGCTGCTGGAAAGGCGGGAAGTATGACGAACAGAAGTACGAGTATTGTAGCCAAACTACGTCTCTACCTACTTCTTTCGTGTATCGTATCCGTCAAGTGTGTGACCGCACCATAAAAAGGTAACAACAATGTTTCCAAAGCACAATTAGTTTTTATCTCGTTTTTTGAACCTCGCCTAAAATGTCTCCAACTCAAATATCTTGCTACCGTATTGTTTCAACTTTTATCTTTATCTTTTGGCTCTCGCGGCGCTTTGCCATAACATATGCTTTTTATCGTGAATCCTTTTGTCTTGAACTCTTTGTTTGGAGTTGTTTCCTGAGTAGGATTTTCGCTTTAATTTGGGAGCATAAGTTGTTTGAAATAGGACTTATTCTTTTATGGTTTCTTTCATGGAAAAACTTTCGTGTATTTTTCTTGAGCTTGAGTCAAATCTCACAGCTGAATTTTAGACCAGGGGCCCTATCCTATAATTCTGTTGGCAATGGTTTTCGTTTGCTATCCTGCTCGCTCGCATGGTGCGAGTAAGTTGGCGCAAATGAATCGGAACGCGATGCCCATCGCCACCAGAGCTACATGATAAGGCCCCAGTTCCCCTTGTTCAATTAAGTTGAAATTTTGCATGCTTGCCTGATTCCGATGACAATACAATATCATGAGAGCGAGCTGATCTGATGCTGGAAACGGAAGGTGGAAAACGGAACTCCTCAGTAACTAACAGTAGAATAATAGAGTTTGGATTCATTTTGATCAGTTTACAGAACCAATAACAGATTTTATAAAAAAAAAATTTGGTGCAAATGTCAGCTCACCCAGCTGCCTGCGGTTTCCTTCTTACTAACTGACTTCCCAAAAAAAGGAGGTTCTCAAGTCGACAGCAATTTTTTTTTTTTTTTGTAACCCCGTAATTTTATTGTTGTTATGATCGTTTTGGGAGCAAATGAGACGAATTATTAAAAGTCATTGAACTAATGGGTATGTATAATGTAAGGAAGAAACGTGTGAGAAATTTTCGCTTGATTAAATAACCCTACTTCTTCCAGTAAAATCACAAGTCCGTAGAACCTGTAACAAGCTTGCAAGACGTCAAGATCTTAAGTCTTAAGAAAGTTCAACTGAGGTCACCCAATTTACTGAGCACAGTAATAAGAATAAGAAGGCCTTAAACTTCAATCATTTCAAAGAAAGTGTTTCGTTATATCTTTAAATAATAAATATTGGTGGGCTTTTTACAAACAGCGCCATCTGGCCACAAACTAAGCAAGCTTGTACTATGATAACCCGATCACCAAATGATGTACCTGATAACTGTTAAAATACATTAATACTTTTTTTTTTATAAAATACACAGATACATTCAGACAAAGAACAAACATCCAAGTTCATCATACAAACGTTTGTCCAGGGAACCCACAACCTACAGTCCAGAAAGTGGATATCCTTCCACTGAGAAACGAGGCTAGTCATATCTAAAATATTTTTGTATCAGAGCAAGAAAGCTATTAAAATAAAAATAAAATAAAATAGCCTTTATTTCCCTTATATACGAAACAATTTTTTTATTTTTTCAAATTAATGTTTTTATATTTACTTAGTTACATTATTTATACTTGTCTAGGGCACCCAAACTTGGGTGAAGGCCTCCTCCATGCCTTGCCATCCTTGGCGGTCTTGCGCTAGACGGGTCCAGGTTGAACCTGCAACCTCAACGACGTCGTCGCACCATCTTCTCCGAGGTCGTCCCCTTTTCCGTATCTTGTCTCTTGGATGCCAGTGAACGATGCGTTCGCTCCATCTGCAGTCTGAATGCTCGGGCGAGATGGCCAGCCCACTTCCATTTGAGCCGACATAGCATCTTCACTGCGTCCAATATCTTGGTCTTCTTTCTAATGTCCACATTCTTGACCTTATCTTGAAGTTTAAGGCCCAGCATCGAACGCTCTGCTGATCTTTGAAACGTGGATAATTTCTTTACCAGCTTTTTCGTTAGTGCCCATGTTTGACAACCATAGAGCAAAGATGGCAGTATGGTATTATCCATCAGGCGTTTTTTAAGATGAATGGGTAACTTACTCTTAAATACATCTTTGTTAGCCCAGTATTTTTTCCACGAGGTTGCTATTCTCCGGTCTATTTCCTTAGCGGTAGCATCTTCGAATGAGATCAGTTGACCTAGATATATGTATTCGTTAACGTACTGTATGTTAGCAGTGTTTAGATTGATAGGTATTTTATCTCCACTAGTCATGATTTTGGTCTTAGATAAGTTCATGTGGAGGCCTATATTCCTGCTTTCTGCGTCTAGGGTTGTAAGCATATATTGTAGGTCTTTGTGGTTTTCTGATAAAATCACTATGTCGTCAGCAAAGCGAAGATGTGTCAACCGTTCTCCATTGATGTTGAGGCCATAATTTGACCAGTCAAGCTTTCGGAACATCGATTCTAGGATGGCTGTAAACATTTTCGGGGATATAGGGTCTCCTTGTTTTACTCCTCGTTTGATGTCAAATAGAGGGCCGATCGATTCAGTTTTTATTTTGGCCTTGCAGTTGTTGTATATTGCTCTCAAGATTGCGATATACTTTTCTTGTATGCCCTGTTCTCGTAAACTCACCCAGAGGTACTTATGAGAGATAGAATCAAAAGCCTTGATGTAGTCGACGAATGCTAAGTAGATCGTTTTCTTGTGTTCGTTACATCGCTCTATACACTGAGTCAAGGTAAATATGTGATCCACAGTCGAATAGCCTTTTCTAAACCCAGCTTGTTCCCGAGGCTGCTGTTCGTCTAAGGCTTTAGTAATACGGAACAGTGTTACTGATGAGAACAGTTTGTAGAGCGTCGGCAGTAAGCTTATAGGCCTGTAGTTATCCATCAAATTTGGATCGCCCTTTTTGTACAGCAGTGTAATAACTGAGTGTTGCCAGTCTTCAGGAATCACTTCATCATCGATAATTTTATTGAAAAGTTTTGTCAGCTGTGGCGCTAAAGGCTCTAACATAGCAATAATTGTATCCGTCGATATTCCGTCTTCTCCGGGTGATTTATTTTTCTTCATGCTACTCATGCCACGTTCTAACTCCTCAGTAAGAAAGATAGGAACAGCAGAGGCTTTCGTGTAAGGTTCATTATCTGTTTCTTGGCTAGAGTATAAAGATGCGTAGAACTTTGTAGCCGCCTTTAATATGTCTCTCCTGTTAGTAGCCTTTTCACCAGTAGCGTTATTGATGCTTGGTATCCATTCTTTGTTATAGTCAAATTTTCTTCTGCTTTGTTTTGTAGAGCTTCGGCTCTCTAGTTCTTTTTCTAGAGTAAGCATTTTAATAGCTTGTCTGTTTGTTTTTATATTTTTTATAATTTTTTTATGTAAGTGCTTGAGTCTATTCCTTTGTTGCAGTGTTCGTGGGTATATTCTTTTTAAACTTTCTCTTTCGTCTATTAAAATTTTTACTTCATGGTTTAATATTTTATGCTTTTCTTCCTGTTTATTATTCGGTAATTTAGTTAGACACTCCTTAATTATTGATACCGTAGCTTTGTAAGAGTCGTTGATATTGTCTTTTTCAATTTTGTGCACTTGTTGGTTCATTATGTTTTTTAAAGACTCTATTTCAATTGGTGTAAAATTTTTGGTCTTTTGACCGAATTTTGTGCGACTTTTTTTGTTGTATTGCACATGATATGTCATTCTCAACATTCTGTGGTCTGAAGAGAATTGAGTAGTAAGGACTTCTACATTATTTACTTTATGTTTCTGTTTTACTAATATAAAGTCAACTTCATTGAGCGTTCTGCCCCCCGGCGACTTCCATGTCCATTTTTGTTTCTGATGTTTTTTGAAAAAGGTGTTTGTAATAGAAAATCTATGTTCATAGCAAAAGCTCAATAGCATTTCACCTCTCTCATTTCTCTGTCCATAGCCATAGGGACCGCAGATATCTTGTTCTTCGTTCAATGGCGTGCCTATTTTTGAGTTAAAATCTCCCATTATTATAGTATCTTTTCCTGTGTCTCTTAATGATTTTAATATGTCCTGGTAGAATATTTGAACTTCTTTTTCTGGTGCTTTTTCTGTAGGTGCATACACTTGTATTATATTTATAACTGTGTTATCATGAAGTTTCAAGTCTAATCTTACGACTCTGTCTGAGTATGTTTTATAATCTAGTATACATTTTTTAAGGTGTAGAGCAATAAGGAAACCAACACCATTTCTTCCCTTTTTATCTCCCCTGTACATCAATATATATTTGTCTTTCTCTATTATACCTTGGCCCTGTATTTTTACTTCTGAAATTCCAATTATATCGTATTTAATATTACGTAGAGCGTAGTCTAATTCTATTATTCTGTTGGTGGCTTTTAGAGAGCGAACATTATAGGTACATAGTTTCAGGGAGAGTTTACGTGTGGTTCTTTTGTTAATTTGTCTTTGCTGTAAGATCTTTTCTTCCGTAATTAGATTGCATGGAGGGTTAAGGTCAGAAACTCCCGCGGCGACCACCCGTATTGGGAGTTTTGTATTACTGTGTTCTGGATACATGTTTTTATGTTGAGTATGGTTGTTCCGCGTAGTGGTTTTCTTGTATTCGGGTGCCGATATTAGTTGCTATTCTCTATCTCGGTTAATTCCTGGGCCTTGTATTTCAGGTTGTGGTGTTTTCTTAATATACGACGTAATCGAAGGGCTTAGGCCTTGTGGAGGTTTAATAATAATGGGTGGTTTGTTTTTAGAGGAACCTGTTGATGAAAATGTTTTGCTTTTCTTTGATACTTGTCCAGGTTTGTCAGCGGTTTTCGTGTTATTATTGTAGGTGCTGACCCTATTTTCCGACGGACTTACAGATAGAGCTCTTTTATTATTATTATTATTGGATTTTTCTCTCACTATAAGTTGATCGTACTTTAAAATTGCTTGGATTCCTTTCTGCCTGTGTTCTAAAAGCTGCGGCATTAAGGACTTTCTTTTTTCCAAAACTTTTGGTGGAAAGTCTTCTTTTATATAAGAACCCGACCCTTCCAGTGTAGATTTTCGCTGTAAGAGGGTTATTTTCTTCCCGTAAGTTGTCAGAGTAATCCTTATGGGCCTTGGTTTAGTATTTTTCTTACCCATTCGTCCTACAAACTCTATTTCTTTCCTGTCACATCCAGTTTCCATCTTAAAATTTATAATTTGAAGCACCAAATCTTCTAGCTCAGAGTAGTTTTTCTCTTCTTCCGAGACGCCGAATAATATTAAATTCCTTTGCCGAAGTTTTCTATCAAATTCATCTAGTCTTTTTTCATGTTCTTTTTGTGTGTTTTGAATTTTATTAATATCTGATTCGACTTTAACGAATTTTTCTTCTATTTTATCGTTTATTCTTTGTGTTATATTTTCCTCCACTTGTTTTAAACTCTTTTCTGTGTCTTCTTTGATTTGAGAACGTAGAGCGCTCAGCATCTCAATAAGGGATTCTGACATTTTTTTATTTACTACTGGCGCCCTCTTTTTTGTATAAGTTAATTGGTAAACAAATGGGTTCAAAATTTTTACAATATCTGATAATCCGTCGGTTTATAAAATCTCTGATCGTTGTGCGATAGATTTTTAATAGATGGCGTGACAGTTGCGTGGCATTACTTAGTTGCAAAACTTTTGGTAATTAGCGCCACTTGCTTAACACTTTATCTGCACAGTCGGTAAAACAGCACTTTTATTTACTTTTCTGTTCTAACAGCAGTATTCATTTGAATTTAAACAGACAATTTTTTCTTAATTTTTAAATAAAAGGTGGTATGACTGCGTTTACGAATATTTTAGTCGTGTTTTACAGTAAAGTATGAATGTCACTCACAATTCTTGTCCAAGTGATCTATTTTACGCGCAGTTCTCCCTAAAGTTCAGGATCTAATTTACTTCCATATGCAGCTGTTTTGTAAGTGTTTGCTTATTCTTCTTATTTTCCCACAAATGTATTGACTTTAAACACTGTTCTGCACGTTTTTGCTAAGTTTCGATGCACTAAACTATTAATTTTAAATTTATGATACGGAGCTTTACGATATCAAACTAGAGCGTTATTAGCTATTAACAATTTAAATATAGGCCATCCCTAAAACAATGTTCCAATTCTAAATAGATTAAAACGAATTGGTCATAAATAAACACCGAATTGAATCATCAACTCGCCAATCAACCGATCTTACAAACTAACGACCAGTTATCCTAATCTTCGCTCAAATTTATTGTTGTAAACCAAAACCTGGTTATTGCGAAAGATTAATCGATTTAATAAATCACAGAACCCTTCACCCTTATTTGAATTCAGTGAGTTGATCAACGATTTGTTTTCATATTAAATATTCTAAATCATTGTAATCCCCACGGAAAATCTTAACTATGTTTCATGAAAATCTGATCAACCACTTTTCTTGTTGCAGCTTTTAAAGTTTTATGAAAGAGCTTAGGACATTTCCCTTACGCAAGTGGCCTTTTTATGATGTGGGGGATATCTTCACATGATACTCGACTGCTTTGGGGTGCACCGCCACCCGCAACGTTGTGCGCTCCTGCTACTTCGCGACCGTCCATAGTAATATCTCGTACTGGTTGGAGTTGTGGGGCCGCGCCGCGCTGCCGATTATAAAAGGGTTTTTGTCATGCAAAAAAGAGCCATACACACCATCTACAGAGTATCAAATGAGGTGTCATGCGTAGAGCTTTTTAAAGGGCTCCGTATACTCCCTTTCCCGTGTGAGCTCATCCTTCATATAGCGATATTTATGCACACCCATCTGGAATTGTTTGACGGAGGGGCATCTGCCCTACATTTAATTTAAGAAGCAATATTAAAAAGATCATCTCTTGACACTTGACATCCTTTCCTTACGAAAACTTAATAAAAGTATGGAAACCTTAGACGAAGCATCATACAAGATCCTTGATGGAAACAGTTTGAGAGCTGTCAATTTTAATATAGTTTAGAAAATGGCACAACATAGTCGACGTCATTGGCTAAATGTCATAATAACACACATTCGTCACAACAGTGACACTGGCCAAATACACTATGTGCGGATGCGGAGTCAAAATGTAATAAGGAAAATTACAATAAAGACTAGTGTCAGTAAAAAAACAGTTTCTTAGGCAGGTCCAGTCCATCTTGTCGATAGGGAAAAAAATCGTTACTAGGTGGAAAGTCTGGACCACTCGACTTATTGTTACTGTCTTCACACTCATGTATATCGAAAAGATAGACGAGTGATAGAAATAATTGCCCTGATTCTGTTCATTGGCAATGCTAGAAGCATTTTTTTTATGCCTTAGGTGGCAAACAAGCAGACGGTCCGCCTGATAAGCGATCACCGTCGCCTATGGATCCCTGTAACACCACAGATACGTTGCCGACCTTTAAAGACTATAAAGACCTTTTTATATCAGGCATAGAGAAATTATATAAATATTGCCAATGGCCATAGAAAGATACGTAATTCGATTGTAGTAGCTGTTATGGGCGTAAAAGATGTCGCTAGTGGTTTAAACTGCGATTCTAATTTAAACTAAACCTTAAATTGCGGACAGTTACCAATATTATCTTTCTATATTAACCATATTTTCATCAGCTTTAATAACGGTTTGAACATTAGCTGTCTAAATACGTAAGCACGTCTAGTTTTAAGCTGTTTAATCGGGGATACACTTTTTTCTACGAGACTGTCATTCATTTTTCTCGTATTGGTAATTTTTCTAGATAATGAAGGATCGTAAAGGCTGTTGAGGCAGTTTGCCAAGGTTGATTCGCCATCAAAATAACTGCTAGTTTGCACCTAGACAAATTATTTTATTTTTTTATTTATGCGAAACCACACATACAATAATTCAACTTAAGACTTAAATTATATGAGTAACCTGGCACAGTAGGGCATTGCATTGACAAATTATTGCCAGACAGTGTAAATTATAAATAGACATGTGTTATAACTATTATACTTCTAAATACCTACTTATTATTATAATTATTCTAAATAAGCCAATTAGTAATATACAATATTAATTTGAAGTTTATCGTAGAAGAACTCTTCAATTTTATAATAGCATTTTTGTATGAGAAGGTTGCGTAGTTTTTTTTGAAACACTTTGTCTGACGTTTTTGTTTTTTATGAAGTTAGGGATTATTGACATGTATTCTGGTCTTTTTTTGAATATCTCTGGCTTAGGTTCAGGGAGTAATAATTTGTTCCTTGAACACACGCTTTCCTGCGGGCACAAAACATATAATAATACTCCGCCGCGGTTAGTTTATTTTTTGTTTTTTATGGCGCAGAAGCCACCGATTTATCAACCTTTGTTATTCGACATTTATTGAGCTGAATCTTATTTGAGCTCCGAATATTTTTTAGCAGCAAATTGGAAAGAAAACGGATGAGGAAGAATGAAGTTGCTTCTTCTCAACGACATTGTTTTGAAGAATTTTTTTACGTTTTGTTAAATATGTATTATCCAGTGAGGTAAAACAATCTGGTAGTAAGTAAGTAAAATGTGCTTTACGGTTTCGAGAACCTTCTAGTATGCTTGTATAATGTTCTTCTTTGTTCAGTGCCAATTCATTTACGAAGGTTGATCGTCAGGTTCTTAACGTTCTTTCACTGTCGCAGATATGAAACACAAACACCCTCATTATAACTATATATTTCTGGTCATTATAACACGTACGAATCTCTGAAATACAAGCTTTAGCTTAGTTCAGAGATCCGAAGCCCACAGATATTTTTGAGGTCAATGTTGGAAATAAAGAAATTTTGTATTATCCCCGTCCTTTCCTCTACATTACGGAAACATGACATCTTACGTCTTATGCTTCCCTGGGCCGTTATTCTCTATTGCCATAACTAGCTTGTTACGCGCCATGTTAACTCCGTGTTAGTCGCATGAAACGGTATTCACTAAGTTTCTTAAACGCGCGATTCTTCAAATCGTGCCACGATTAGGAGACGCGTTTAAGTTTAGAGCATGTTATGACGTCACGCGTTATTGGCAAGTTATCTCATGTGTGATAGAGAATAAGAGCCCAGGTATGCTTGTATTATACTTCTCGATTTTCTCGTCTCACAGTTGGTATCGATCGAAAAGACGTTCAAGCCTTCCAGACAGCCGAGCCTCGAAAAATTGAAATTTTTCGATAAAAATCGCGCACGAAATATCGCAGAGGAAGTCAAATGAATAATAAAGCTGACAATTCAATGCTGAACTTGAAGCGAAACAGCCTTGGCAATTGTCGACTCACGCGTTATTTCTTATATAAATATGTAATTCAGGCTCGACGTTTGTTTTAGAGAGGTTCGAGTTTTATATCGAAAAAAGTAAATAAACTGGTACATACAATATTAGCAGGCTTTTGATGTTTGTACGTTCTTGTAAGCTTTTACTTTGTTCGATTTTTTTTCTCTTATGTTTTGGCTCCCACGTTGTGTATTTAGCCAGTGTCAAGTATTGTAATATTTCAAGTTAAGTCAAATATTTAACAAATAAAAGAAGTCTCAGTCAAGTAAAATAAGTCACGGTCAAGCCCAGGTCATGTTCTAGTAAAGTCATGGATATTTTACTAGAGGTTTCTATGGAGTTTTGGAAACAACACAAAGATTCACGTTTCACAACAATATACTATTCACAAGCACTCGTGTTGTTATCCATTAAATGTTCACGAACATTTAATGGATAACAACACTTAATGGATTTTTATAAAATATTATATTTTTTATTAATGGATAAAAATCCACCGTTTTTAAACATTAACACTCGAAATAGCACAAGTTTTGGAAAATAATGCAATGACGCGTTCTTTCTTCACGTTCCCGCCAAAACTCGTGGTCGACGTTGTAAGTTAGACGCAAATTATTGGCCGTGATTGTAAGTTCGACTGAAGTCTTGACATAAGAGCTCGCTCACCCCGTTGAGCTCTCGTTCGCACTTTTTCAACATAATATTATTATTTTAATAATTATATTATATATATTTATATTCTCTTTGATTTTAATATATTAAATTATAAATTATTATTTAATATACACACACAAACACTGGTCATCATCACTGCGATCCCTGACTCTTACGAGTACTTGAGTATCGCAGTGATGATACCCACACACATACACACACACACACCCTCACACATATTATGTAAAGATGTGCTACATTAAGAAAGAGTAGGGACTCTTAACACAGGCATTTGTATGCTTAAAAAGTGTCCCTGGTTGCTTAAATCTGTTTTTGTAATGTGTGTTTACTGAATAAAAAAACTTATTATTATTATTATTATTATTATTATTATTATAATATAAAAAGTCACCGAGTGGAAATTTAATAGTAGATTGTTACACAAGAGATGTAGGTGATCTTTAACACATGAGATAGTTTTGTTACTAATAAGTGAGGGTGTAAAAGATTACCTACTCGCATCTGTACATAAACTACTTTTAATTAACTAGCTAAATAAAAAACAAAAAAAAAATTAAGTAAGAATAAGATGCCATTTTTCAAGAGGCTAGGAAATTTCGGCCTAGTACAAGTGGCGCATTGGTGAAGGTTTCAGCACTATTCCCTTACGCAAGTGATAGTGTTAGTGATAGTATACGTAGAAATCGAGAAAAATAATCTGCTGTTCCATAGGAAAATGTCAATGACACTCTACAAAATGTATGGAACAGCAGATTTTTTTTTCTCGATTTCAGGGTTGGTCCCATAGTAAAAGTTGTTCATAATGATGAGTATTATAAGCCCTTTTCGGACGGTCACTTGCCGATGTGCGACGTTGTATATATATATATATATATTTATTTGTATATTTTTCAACAGTACTCATTTGTGTAGTGATTTTCTATTTTGGCAAAGAAAATGGAAAGAAAAAAAAAATTGTTTGTTATAAACTTATAGACTTGTTTCCTGCTCACTTTTTTATTCGACTGCCCAAGAAGGAGGGTAATGGTTTTGGGGTGTATGCTTTCCATATTTAAGTAATATGTATGTATATTTGTGTATTCCTCTATTACATCCTTTAGCCTAAACGGCTTAACTGATTCTGACAAGACAAGACTTGATAGATTTCTTTTTATGTCCGGACTGTAGCAGGCTACATTTTATAGTAATAAAAAATCTCTCAAAAAATCGAAGTTGCCCCTTTTCGTAGCACGTTGAGTAATTATGCTACATTTTGCACTTCTTTTATGTCTTTGCTTTTTTCATAATAACGTATTACTACACCCTGCCTTATTCGAGATTCTGCCCAAAAATAAAATATCTCAGTAGTATCTTCTCAAAAGGCTTTACACCAGATTATACCTCTCGTATTTCGAGATAGCAGACATCAGAAATGGCACCAAATGCTTATTTACCTGTTTTTACTGCGGGAAAACCATAAATCTCTCTCAAAGATAATTACGGATGAGATAAATTTCACAAAGGGATTTAGAAATTGTAAGTAATACGCACTTGAACTGATATTTATAACGCTTATTTATTTAAGCTATAATTATTATACTAAGTGTTAAGTTAAGCCACGGACTTATTCTACGATATCAATGTCATAATTTATTTATTTTCATTAGTACGGTATTCAACCCATTACACTAACTACATTACAATTAAATACAAAATCATATTCATCGTCAGCCGGAAGACGACCACTGCTGAACATAAGCCTCCCCCTTAGAACGCCACACTGGACGACAATTCGCCATTTGCATCTACTTACCGGTTGCTCGCGACTTTCGCAATGTTGACAGTTCATCTTGTTGGAGGCCTATATACTTACGTCTTCCGGTTCGTGGCCACTCAAGAACTTTTCTACCCCATCAGTTATCGGCTCTTTATGTAAGTGAAGCATTTTCGACGTTTTACGATCAAGTTTTAGCTTCATTATCTACCAATGTTCATAATCTATGAAATGCTTTGTCAACTTCTTACAAACAAAAAAAACTTTGCACATTAAAAACTGGGCCTAGAACACAGATCACACTAGACACCGCATTACGAGATTCGTTGTTCCTACAAAAAGTCACCAAAGTTTGAGGAAGGCGCGGGTCGCGGGGAGTGCGACCAAGCGTTCTCATTGGCTATCTCAAGGATATGCCTACTCGCGCCTATCAATCAACCAATCAGACTAATTTCTTATAAGTGTATTTAGACTGATGCTTGGTGCGCTTCGAGCGTCCTGAATGCAGAATCTAGGGTGTGATCTGAGGCCTAGAATAATGATGATGATGTCTTTATACCTACAGAATCCTATTACAAGACATGCACTTGACATGTTTTATTTGCTCTTACTTCAATATAGCTTAAAAGGTTTTCAGAACTCGTTCTGTAAATAGTTTGCTCTCTGCAGTAAAGTCCTGCACTAGTCGCAGCTTCGAGTAACGATGCTCACAATGGTCTCTCGCCGGGCAAACTTTTCAAGAGAATCGTTACCGCCTTAGAGCTACGAACTGAGAGCTTTACAGTTCTTCACCTACTCGCTGAAGAACTGTAGGAAGGTTTGACATTTTTCTGGTAACCTTTTTGACATTCAATAATACTCAATACACAATAAATTATTGCGACATACATGCAGGTCTTAAATAACATGTTTTGTGTTTAGTGATACATATGTTTTTTTGTAGTGGTAGGGCTCTCTTGCAGAGTCCGCCTGGGGAAGTACCACACCTTTGCCAGTTATTCAACCGCCAAGCAGTAGTGTGTAAGCATTACTGTGTTCCGGATTGAAGGGCAATGTTTCCAGTGTAATTACTGGGCATACAGAGATTTTACATCTAACATCTCAGAGTGACGAGCGCAGTGCATTGCCGCGCATAGTTTTGAACTGTTGAAGTTCAAAATTCTGGGTGGTACTGAACTGTTATGGGCAAGCGTGACTCTTAACATCAGGTGAGAGACTTGCTTGTTTCGTCACCGAGTAACATAAAAAAAAAAACCCTATTGGGGACCTACAGTTGTCGCGGAGCGGTCCATTTGTAGATTGTCAAAATTATCTTTAAAAAATTCGTCAGGTATTTGAATTCGATTTGGATTTTAATATATCTTGACATTGTTTTATATTGTATTTTTACATGACATTAATGACAATTTTTAATTTACCATTACTTTGACCTGTTTATATTTTTAGTTTTTAATCTCTAATGACAGTGTATTATTAATTCTATTTTTCATTTGATTAACTAATGTTTGGTTTCACCATGTTAGTTATATAAATAAATAAAATTATCACAAGAAACGCGTGTTTTGATCACTGCGTAGGTATTATTGAACGTGTTGAACAGAGTGTCTATTATTTACCACGGTATTGCCACATATATAGCGAATAAATTAAATCTAACCTTACTTGTTTGCGGCAGCAATCCTGCTTTTGACAGCGATGTTGCTCTATAATTGGTACAATAATGGAACAACTACTTGTCTACGTTAATAGTGTTAATGTATTAAATTACCTCCCTTGTTTGCTCTGCTTTGTAAGGGTTCTGATTAAGTAATCAAATAGATTTTGTGGTCGTTTTCTCAATATTTGGCTATATTTCGTGGAGATACCTTTTATGTATATACATTTGAGAAGCTAAACCATTCTATAAAAACTTTCTTGCTATCAGCATTTACACGTCCACTGCTATACGAAACCTCCTCCATATTGTATGGTTGCCATAATCTCCACGCTTGTACATCGCAGAATGTTCACCATCTACTAAGAGGTCGCTGCTGCCCGTCCTCTTGTGGTTCTAGTCGCAATTTTAGTACAAGCCCCAGGTTTATGTGGGCATAAACGCGGACATAAAGAATTTAGTCTATCGAAGGTCTCGCTTTAACGCGAGAAACTTCTTGTCACTGAAAAGTAGACAGATGGTTTTATAGACTAGATAAGCTTAGAGAGCGGTAATGCATAAGGTCGTATATTTTTGTTATCTTTCGTGTGCTATTTTATGTTTATTTAATGTTGGTTCTGCTTTTGGTGGATGGTTTTGATTAGGACGCATACCGTTAGCAGAGGCTCTACTTCAGCATGTAAACATTCCACTGCTGAGATATTAGCATACCCTCGAAGGGTGATTAAGCAGTAAAGATTAAAGATTTTCCCCTCGCAATAAAAGGCCATGTCTACCACGCTGGCCTAGCGCAGGTTGGCGGATTTATATACGCCATCGAATTTCTTCTCCGGATATATGAATTTTTCCTCACGAGGTTTTCCTTCACCGAAAAGTCAATGGTATATCCATACGTAAGTTCCAAAGAACTCATTGGTACGCGCCCGCCCGGATTGGAACCCATGACCCCACGAATGTGAGGCGAGCGTGCTCCCACTGAGCTACCAGCAAAGGCTCTCTTGAACCGAATTAAGTTGCAGTTCCATACTCGCGTTGCTGGTTCCCATGATCAACACCGTGAGTGTAAGGTAGTTGTCGCTTAAAAATATTGACATACACACTTTTTTTTTCGGCGAAAAATACCAATTATGACAGATAGAATCGATAAAACGGATTTTACCAACGGCTAATTTAATTTTTCGATCGATGAATTATCGTCCTCGCCCTGCAGTAGTGTACTAAATTCTAAGAATACTTCACACTACATGCAATAAAGTAGAGCCAAAAAAATGTTACAAAATAATAAGTCAGGTTTTTATTTTGTAGTGAATAAAGTCGTGAATAATAGAATAGAATAACATTTATTAAATTCTAGATATATAAGGTGTTAATACGTGCAACAATAGGTATATGTACTCATCGCTGTGAACAACTATAATGGGGGACTAATATGGGACCAAACCTGAAACCGTGAAAAATAATCAGCTGTTCCATAGACGAAAAAGACACATATTCAAATCAAATAAAAAACAGACAAAATCAAATGCAAAAAAAACAAATCAAATTCAAATTCAAAATTTGAAAAAAATCAAATCCAAAATTAAATTTTTCAATGTTCGACAAACAGCTGCTTTTCTTCGCTGCTATAACAATATATTTTTTATTAACAACTTTCAATATTGTTGCATCTTTCAGTAACAACCTGTATAAGCTAGGGGTTTAACTACTTTTGTTTCTAGGGATTTATTCGGTACTGCGGGAATCGACGATCAAAAACTAATATCGGTTCTGAACTGGTAAACATCCGAGCTTTAATTAAATTGGATCCTCGCAGATTCGATCCCGATCGTAGTTTTATACATCTTATGGGATTAATACATGAACTAAGAATTTGCTATCCAACCTAAAACAAAGTATGATATTGATTGGTATATTATATACTAGCTTAACCGCGCGGTTTCACCGGCTATTCTACAGAAACAGAATATGTTTCCGGGATACAAAGTTGCCTATGTGCTAATCCAGGGAATAAGCTAGCTCCATACCAAACTTAATACAAATCAATTCAGCCGTTACAGAGTTGAACGGGAACAAACATACTTTCATTCTTACCTAGTTATACACTTACAAACAAACTTTCGCATTTATGATATTAGTGTGATTATATTACTGATGAATATCTTGAAAAACCTAGTTAGTTATAAACTTAAAAACGACAAATGCATTTTTGAGCAGTTGGGTACAAAATATGTATTACACGAGGCGGAATAATTTATAACTAACCAGCTGCGCCCGGCGATTTCGCCCGCTATTCTACATGAACAGTACATTTTTTCAGGATAAAAATGAGCCTATGCTTTATTCCAGGGAATAAGCTACCTCCGTACCAAATTTCATCCAAATCCGTACAGCCTTTACAGAGTTGAACGGGAACAAATACACTTACATACTTACCTACTTACATACATACATACTTACATACTTACATATTTACATACTTACATACTTACAAACTTTCGCATTTATAATATCAGTGTACTTATAATATTAGTTAGGATGGTTATCTGTTCGCTTCCATTGAAACAACTCAAGACATTTATCATCCAAAGCCAATTTCATCAAAGACAAAGACGAAAGCAGAAAAGTTCGGGACAAGTTCTTGTAAGATTTTTCTTATCAACTTTTGACGAGGCCGATTGATCGCTTCAATATAAGTTTTGATCGGAATGTGTATAGGCTCATTTATCTTATTAGCTTTCTGCACCTGTTCCTTTTTTTGCTTCTTTCTTCATTCATTTCATCATTCGTTTAATCCCTGTAATCGAGCTAAAAGATATTCATATTCATTTATTACTTGCGAGAGTAGGTAGAACAATTTACATTGTGGTCTTAAAGTTAATTAATAGCACACTATCTCAACTATAAATTTAGCATGCAAGTAAATACCACAAAGTCTTAAAAACTACCTAAAATTCATTCCAATTACAATTATAAACAGAGTCAGAATAATAAAATACCAAAAAATTCATCATAAAAAAAGAAATATTTATGTCAACTAGATTATAACTATTTAAGATCTTTATCCTTTAAGATAGGTATGTACATAATTTTTTACAGATTACTTTTAAATATATATTGGTGGACGTTTCCGACACAGCGCCATCTAGCCCCAAACTAAGCAAGCTTGTATTATGGGAACTAGATTTATTTATTTATTAACTAAAACGGCACAATACGCCAATTACATTAAATTTTATCAACCATACACACAAATCATAATAATAATATAATACAATGTCGTACAAAATTACTGTAAATTATTACAGTTAGTGAATATACAATTATGTGAATATATAATTATGTCAATAAATTATTATTTGCAACAATTATATAAAAAAATAATAAAATTTAAATAAAATTAAAATTAGCTTGTAAATAATATGTCAAAAATTACACTGTAACATCATACAGGTCAAACTCCTCTATTTCATAGTCATCGTTGTTCACCTCGCATGCTTTCTTCTCGCAGAACATCTGACATTCATACAGAATACTCCTCCATTCATCCGCAAACAAACTGATAACTGATAGAATACATTTTTTTTTTTAAATACGTACATAGAATACATAGAAACACCCAGATAAAGAACAAACATTACATTTTGGATTATATTTCCAGAAATCTCTGGAGATTCGCTGAATACACTATTTGTAGAGCTATAACATAAGAGAAAAAGGGACTTTATCAAAAACACGAATGTAATACTCGTATATCACATAAATACATTTTGGAGTCGAGCCTAACCCAATCATGTCGGCCCCACTCCGTGGTTATTGAGTCGGGTACCTGTCAAATAACTCGGTTTCCCACTTCTAAGCTCAACTACCCGTAACTCGACCAGGTGTGCGAAATCATACCTTCTTTCGGACGAGGTTTCTAAATAAGATTTACAAAATATTTTTGAAATAGCTAAGAAATAAAGAAAGGTTTTTCGCAATCCGCGATGAGATCTCTTTCACACATTTTCAATATTGTATAAGTTTTAAAATAATTTCGTGGAAATTTAAAAAAACTGGATCAGTGAAAAGTCTGACTCGCATGCCGTGGGTTTTGTACTTTATAATGTAAATTTGTATAGATAACTATGAAGGCCCCCAGCATTGTAAAATCGAAAAGTTTGTAGGCAGAGTGTAACTCTCATTGTGAACATTGTCCTAAGTAGGTAATATGTACGCGTAGGTGACTTAAGTAATTATAACTAAGTAGAAGTTATATTATTATCTAGGTTTCCTAATATTTATGACATGTTTAGTTTAGTTATTATAATATTGGAATATTTACGAAAATAGCTAATAATAATATTAGTGTGATGTGATTCTCTTTGAGGATTTAACATTTCCAAAATATTATAATATTTATTGCTTGCCCATAAAGTTCACATTTCAATGAAACTGTTCGCCTGAATAGAACTAATTGCGATGTCGAAGCATGATTGGTTGATAAAATAGGTTTCGCGGTCAATTGAATTCATGGGAAGCTTCCAAGCCGATAAATCTGAATATACTATGAAAACTGACGTGATATGACACATTTTATTTTTATTAAACGGAAATACTCGCGTTAAATTGAGTCGGTTTTCCAACTATAGTTTCGATCACATTCGGTGATCTTCGACACAATTTAACGTGAGTATTCCTGTTTTATTTAAAAAAGTCTGATTATAAAAATTATTATTATTATTAGCGTGTATTGGCCCGAAGCTGGACAAAGGCCTCCCTTTTATCGATCCTTTTATCTCTGGCCTGAGCAATTACTATTAATAGCCAGCAATAGCTGGCCAGTCCTACTGGTGCTTATCGAGGTCGTTCCGTCATCGCTTTCTCGGTCTGCCGCAAGTTCGTTTGTGATCTGGCATCGACTGGGTGGTACTTGGTGAGAGGGCTTATTTCCGCAACTAGGCCGCGTAGTGGCCCCTTTTGCGTGTCATCCCGGCTGCAGCTAGTCCAGCCACCCGGTGTCCTCCAGGAAAGCCAGCAGCTCGCTCACGCCGGCGCAGGCTTCCCGGAGCGTCCTCGGTGAACCGAGGATCGACGTACGTTGTTCTGCCACGCTGCTGCACTCAAGCAGCATATGCCACTGGGTAGTAATTGTATGTAAAGTATAGTTAATATAAAATGCCAGGTATATATTTTCAGGTTCATTTTAGGCCTACAATTGTTTTCACGCTTATATACTGAAAATGAATTTGTATACAAGCCAAGCCGCCTGTCATGTGTGGTGATTATGGCAACCCACCCCATTTCTAAGGCCTTTATTCATATCCTGATTTTAAAAGACGGAGGTAATATAGAACACACAAATATACATACTTACATACTCATAAACCTACTTACATACACCCCAAAAACATTACCCTTCTTCGTGGGCAGTCGGGTAAAAATATCAGTAGCCTCTACATACCAACAGCAACTACACCAAATAAATCTTCTACAGTTTTTGAAAATCCTTATAAATCGATATGTTCGTACAAAATATAGATAAGCGGGTGTCCATAAATCACGTAGTTAGTCTAAAACCTCACCACGTATCACCAAGGGGGAGGGAGGAATTAAAAAGTTGCTAAAAACATCACGTGATTAATGGACGGCCTCTAAATAGTACAAACGCAGCTAAGGTGCACAAAGATCCTTATTAATCATCCATCAATCTCCTTCTAAAGGGGCATAATGCTAATTTCTTTTGTTACAGATAAAAAATGTCTATCTCAGAATTCAGAAGGAAGAAGCTCCTTTATGTCTTCAATGTATTTTTCGGTAAGAAAATAATTAAGTATTTGGTACATTTAAGGAGAGCGGTTACTCAACAATTTTCTTTAAGTCTTTCTCTATTGAGTTTATTTTTCAGTATAAAATACGTGTAAACTGATATCTAAATAATCGGTTAAAAAAATATTCTAATCGGCGGACAGAAAGAACAAACGACCAAAAGTTGCCAGCCTTTTGGGTATCCTGCCCGAAGATACCTAAGCTATTTTATCACTAACTAGCAACTCGCCCCGGCTTCGCACTGGTACCATACTTCACAGGATCACTCGCTGGACTAATGTGAAGATCACCTGAAAATTTCATCAAAATCCGCCCGGGCGTTTCGGTCTCTATAGAGAACATACTACATCGCCTTTTATTTAAATGATAGAAAAGATTGTTCTTCGTTATGAGTTCAATTTGTATTTTCAGTGTGTATTAAAAAGGTTTATCTACAAAAAAATACTAATAACACCGGCTATAATACAGTAATCAGCAATACTAACTCAGTGCCTATTATGTAGGCACATTCCACCCATGTTCTACCTAACTCAGTTAGATCTTCAGATTCTATTTACTTTCGGGTCCTTTCGTTTTTCCGACCACTCCCTTATATTCGAATGTCCAACATCCAACAAAAAAATGTTCAATACATTTTTATGAGAAGGCGTAATATTTTACTTTCTGTTCCAACTTTTTTTACAGACGTCAACCAGAGTGGAACTATAGAAAGAAAAGACTTTGAACTGGCTATTGAGGTAAGCTTGTACTATTCAATAAATGTTTTTTGTCAGAATGTTCCTACAGAAATGTTTTTGTCGCCATTCCGCGTGTTTCGAAATTGGATATCCTATATGTGAAAGGTTTCGGCAAATAGAACTATAAATAATGGTTATTCGGAGTAGTGACTCGATATTTTAGTCAGTTTTTGAATGATGTTATTGAATTTATTCTCTTCACCCGCATAGGCTACAGTAATTTATTCTTTTCGCCCGCATAGGCTACAGTAATTTATTCTTTTCGCCCACATTACAGTAATTTCAAAAAGAGGTCAAAAGTCCAAGTCAAAAAAAAGTCCCTAAACAGGTGAAAAGGGGCCTCTTTGGGGACTATTATTAGTATGTAAATAAGTTTTTATTTCCTTACAAACTTTGGGGGTCCATTTTACGTAAGAAGTGGAATTTTGCGCGGCCTAAACTGGATAGAGAACCTTAAACTGGATAGAGAACTGTCTCTGAAGCATCGACATGAAAATTTCCAGTCGGAACAGTCGGTTAAAGGCTGATTTACATGATGCCAATCGCTGGAACCGACGCGTTCAATCGTATCCTGGTCGAGAGTGACTGGTATGAAAAATAGCTGCGGCGCTATCCCGCGCCAGTGCTGGTGGCCGGCACTGGAATGTTACGAAAAACTATTTACACAGTGTCATTACCGTGCCAGTGCTGGCGTTCTGGTATATGGCGTTCATATTTTACACCTGAGGGGTGAAAGTTATTAGAAACATCTCTGTTCACTGTTTTAATTTTTGCGGCAGAAAATCTGCAGTCTTCGAGGGTGGAAGCCAGGAGACGCGAAACACTCTGAGACCCACGAGATAATGATCAAGATCTGGGATGGACTTCGGAAGCGGGCAGACTCCAACAAAGATGGCCAAGTGAGTTTCATAAATCTACTCTAAAAAGTCTTTTTTTTAATGTAATAGGTTTAAAAGCTTAGGGTGTACCGAAAGATCGCCATTGTACTGAAATCCCTGAAATCGCGGGAAAATTGCACACACAGCGCATCACAGCTACAGCTGATATAGTTTAGCAGTCAATTCGTTGACTGTGAGTGTAATTTTTCAACGGAACAGCTGGTTTTAACACGATTTCAGGATTGCCGATAATAAGCGTCAGACCAACAAGCAGTAGTTAGTAGTTTATTTTATACTAAAAAAAAATACCTAAAAACAATAACAAAAAACCGGTGGTATAATGGGCGGCCTTATTGCATAAAGTGATTTATTTTTAAGCGTTTTAACATCATCATTGTTTCTAAGAAATATAGGTACTATTATGTCTGACAAATATCACTTAGCAACCTAACCAGCAAAAAATTACCAAATGGTTGTCTTCGACGTTCAGTGTTATAAGGCTGAAAGTTATCAGAATCCCAAAATTTATTGGTACTTTCAGCCCCAGGCTAAATGAGGTGACAACTGGCCGAAGAAAGCCGAATTTCGGCTTTGATAAATATCACGCCTTAGGAGAGGTCTTTGTCAAACATTGGGGTAATAAAGTCAAGTATATAGAGACGTAGCAAATACACTTTTCCACTTAGCTCTTAAGAGGATATTTGACGAGCGCTTTGTGGTCTCTTTAATCTCAGCTATAACAGATATTGTGAGATACATATTTTATATGAAAGAAAATTACAAACAATCTTAATAATTCTATTCAATTCATTCCATCAGCCAGAAGACGTCCGCTGCTAAACAAAAGCCTTAGAAAAGGGGTGTGTTGCCATAATCCCCACGTTTGGCAGGCGGCTTGCGGATCGGAGAATGTTCATCGCTTACTAACATGACATCGCTAACATTTAGTTAGCGATGTCATTAACAGCTTCATGTAACTTTATATTCAATTTTATATTTTTTCTCAATTTTTATCAATTTTATCTTTTCATAATATTAGAGATACAAATTCATAGCGGCTATAAAATGGCCATATGATACTCCATATTTTTTTGCAGACATACGTAGATACATGAAGTTCTTAAGTAATATATTAATAATATAAACATATTTCTTTAAAGTAATACATATAACTCTACTTGGGTAGGTATAGCAATAGTCGGAACGGAGCGATCTCTATTTGGTCAAAATGAAAAAAAAAAATGAAAAATTGAAAAACTTATTGTTATTGTGTTATTAAAGTAACTTATTTTTCTACATCTTTTAATTCATTTGGAAATTTATAAAATATATTAAATTGTATTAGGACCAGAGTTGTGTATTACAAGGTTGTTTTTTTTTTCTATTTCACACCGGGTATGACGTAAATATTATTAAAAATACAAAAATACAGAAACTAATGGAGCTTTATCAATAAAAACGCTTTAGACTAATTGCACTTGTTCTGAAAAAACGTATAAACAATAAATGAATAAACTTTAACTGTACCTGTGGGTACAGTTAAAGTTGATTTAACAGTTTCATGTTTTAGTTTTACCCTTGGTAATTAACCAGGATCCTGCTCTAAGTTTACGATGTACGAGTGATGATTAAAGCCCTCGAGAGACCGCGTTATTATCCTTAAGTTAAGGCCACGTCTACATTTTTCCTGCTCGCGCATTATCACTAAGTCTGATTTCCAAACATGATATCTTGTCTTTTTTTTAAAGGTTTAAATACAAAGGCTTCCTAAAACCATTTGTTTTTAATGTGTGACGAGACGACTAAGTCGTTCGCTTGATTGTAAGCGCCTCGCTTGCCCGTTATAGTTCAGTGTCAGTTACAATCTGGAATATTTGCACACTACTGCTTGGCGGTTGAATAAATGGAAAATATGTGATTAGTAGTACTTACCACTAAAATAAAAATTGTAATCTTATTAATTTCACATCGATAAAAAATCAAAAAGATATAGTTTTTTATCACTTCCAAGATATCGAAATGATGTTTTCTTTGCAATATTTCTAATGAAAGATGAATTGGTAAATAATAAATTCAGTTTAGTTTAATTTAATCTTATTAATTAATTTCTTATGATAAATTAGTCGAATGATTAATTTTTTATGATAGACAGATACAACATACAGTTTTTGGAAATCACTCGCTACATATACTTGCAAATGTGTGAGCGACATAGCTGTGCCATGACTATAGGCATATAAACCTGGCATAGCATATAGCCTATAAAACCTTCAACTGTCTCCGTTATTCCTAACCATACCTACCCTCAAGTTAAAATGGACAGCTTTACAACATGCGCTCGTAATATCGTGACGTAGGGCTACCAGACCCTTTTCCCATTATGATAATATATTAAACCATCAAGCTTGGACCCTAACCATTAACCATCTCTACGCAGCCGAAAACAATATATTTTTAAAGCACGCACTATCTACCTATGTAGGAATATGAACATGAATAATAAGTATCCAAAAATGCGTCATAAAGTGCCGTTATCGATTTCGACGAGACCGGAAAATAAATAAAATTATGCAAACGAAGGAAGGACGATAATAAAAAACGTTTCCTGCTACGGGGAAATTAGTTCTCCCGAGGTATATTCGGGCGATGTCGTAACTTTTTATATTAAAAGTAAAAAGATCGGAAGATAATGAAGCCAGTGCTTTTAGAGAAGTGTCGTTTTTTTTAAATTGTTATAGGAATAAAAGGTCAAAAAGAGCAATTTTTTTAGGAACCCCCCTTCGGCATATACATATAAAAATATCAAAATTAAGATCTCCTAACTCAGCTATATCATTAGCCTTATTCAGCTGTTTTTAATGTAAACATTACAGAGTTCTTTATAAAATTAGCAATATTCAAGTTTTGTTCTTTTTGGCGAAGGAGAATCAAAAAACTCGAACAAAAAGGTTTTTTTCTTCATCGTTAAAACAAACAATGTTAACATCAAAATTGCTTTGAAACATTGGCATTATGTTCTAATAAAAAAGACTGCTTTTATATATTTAAAAATTTTGAAGAAGCTGCGAACGAGATTACTCTATGTTGTTCAAAAATGTTTCTAAAAAAAGTTTATTTCTTGTTCAATCTCCTCCATCAAATAAAAAAAAACATTCGTTACAATATTTCTAATCTTATAATTGTCCGTATTATAAGATTAGAAATATTGTAACGAAGGTTTTTGGTGTCAATTCAGTTCAGTACCATATTTTAAACTAAACTTTTGACAGCTCTAAAATAGCCGCTATCTTTTTCTCACATAATGAAATGAAAAGAGACTCGGATAATTTTAATCCTGTCAGAAACGTTTCGTTTAGTAAGTGATACAACACGATAAACGTCTTTTTCTGATTTAATATCTTATAAAATGTACTAAGAGCAATAAGTCTTGTACACTTTGGTTTTGGCAGGTGTATTCGTTCGCAATTTTTAATATTGGCTACGGCGAAAAATGTTATACGGAACTTTTTTGTTTAATTACGGGAATCCACATTGTTCGTGGTATCGAACGGCTTTTATTAGATTTTTCACCTTTTTGCCGAGTAATTCCGTTTTTGTTCATATGCCGTGCTCGAGGCTTTCATTAACCATGCACGGATTTTGTTACGAGCCTCGTTTGGAAACCCTTTGATGTAGGAGACCTTGAGGCCGCGTACAGATTTAATTATACGAATATACCGCAGGTATTATTCAATCAACTGAGAATTCATTTTGGAAAATTCTTGATGGGAATTTTATGGAGGTGAAAAATTTGATTTGCAAATTCACCTTTTTGTAATTTTCATTGGGGAAAATGAGAAATTCTTTCAAGTTTGAGCTACGGTTTCGTGATTCATTTTGCTGGAATGTTTTTGTGCTGAGTGGAGCCACTGAAATGATAAGGTAAATCTGAGTAAAGCAGTAACTTGGCTTCGTCACGTAATGCTAACAACGCGTTTCCATGACATCGCCGTGTCAGGTTCGATCAGTGATGTAACATTTACTAAAATAAACTAAGTTTAACAGCTCTCAAATTGTTAATATCCTTTTCTCAAATATGGAAAACAAGAGATGCAGATAATTTTAGTCCTGTTAGGTTGGCTTTGTTAAGTAAGCGGTACAACATAATCGACACAAAGTATTCGAATTTTGACATTTATATTAATGTTTTGACCTGCTCCAGCTTCGCACGGGTGTAATATAAATATGAGTTTTTTTTAAAAATATTATACTAAATTTATACTTATTACGTATTTTATTTTTTTATTACATTCTGTGAAAAATTATCTAACTGATGCTGAAAGCCGAATCAAAATCCGTTGTGTGGTTTAGAGGATATAGAGACAGAGGGACAGACGCGAAAAGCGGCGTTATTTTATACTATGTAAAAATGTCTAATCGCGGTAATCTATGTGTTTGTTTTAGTTTTTATGTTTTTTACTTAACAGAGCGTCTGGCTGACGTGACGCGTGACCAAAATGCTGGCGTTTATTTGGCTCAATGCCATTCAGCGTGGTAATGCCGCCAGCATGCTGGATACGCTACCAACTGGTAGAGGGCTTGAATATTTGGATTATCTATAGACCTTTAATGGTCTCTGGATAATCCAACTGTTATTTTTATGTAGTAGGCTAAGTAGTTTAGGTACTTGTAGTTTGTATGTATTTTGCTTAGTGTTTATGTATATTTAAATTATTATAGGCATTTGCCTGGTAGTGGTTACGTGTTTGAGTCATTTGGAGTTGAGTCATTGGGTCCGTGGATGACGGCAGTTCATTTCATTTCTCTTTGCTCATTCTTTCGCCGCTGTTAAGTTCGTCAAAAAAGCGTATAGGGCTTAAAAATATCTCCAAATTATTACATAATTTCAGTGCACAGTATTCTGCTCTTGAAACTTACTCTCTGTTTGTATCTGGAGAGTATTATATTGCGCTTTTATATTTGTCACCAGGTGTCCGTAGAAGAATGGGTGTCTATGTGGAACGACTACGCGCTGAACCCTTCGGCTGCCCTCAAGTGGCAGCAGCTGTACTGCCACTTCATGTTCCAGCTGGAGGACGCCAGTGCCGACGGCTCCATAGATTGCGATGAGTTCACAACCGTCTGTTCTTCTTATGGCATCGACCAACAAGAATGCAAGGTTGCGTTTGTAAAGATGGCTAAGGTGAGTTGTAACATTTGTAAACCCAACAATAACCTTAAGCTACCGACGAAGGAAATAATCCTGAGGAAACCATTGCATTGTGGTATGGTACTTTTTAGTACTCGGCTGGCTAGTATCTTAATATATATTTTTTTAAATTACCGTACCTATTGTAACCAACCAAAATCAACCAACTATCCAAGACCATTGATCTTTTACCGCGGTTTAGCTCACGTTGGCAAATCATCAGCATACTATCCGAAACATGGTAGGTGATTTTCCATTCCCGAGGGAGCTCACTTACACTTTTCTCTTCCCTTCCCCTCCTTTAGCTTTCCTTGACATCGTGTTATAGCCCCGCCCCAAGTCCGTTCCCTACTCTAGATCAGTTGTAATCCCTTTTTGTACCTTATTGCCACAAACAATTGCTACATTGCTTATTTCCTCAAAAAAATAATACAACTCAAATAATTCTTGTTGTAAAGGATATCTTTAATTTTTACCTACAAGTTTTCCCTAACAAAAGAAGACGTAAAGCTCATATCTTTTCCCTGACTGGCAAGCATGACAAGACAAACTTATAAGGCCGTCGTAAATTCAAGTCACGCCACAGATGTTCCGACATGTCTGCATTCCAAGAAGTTGGCTCGCTTTATGAGGCGGACGTCTGCAGTGGTCCGGTCGTAGGTTTAGTTACGGGCTACGGGGTCAGAAACAATAAAGTACACCTTTGTATACCTATGTATACCTTTGTGTTTTTGAGATAAAAAAATAGATATAGCAAATAAAATAGCTATAGCACTCAGTAAATAGGGCTGCCGTGGCTACTAATTTAGCGTAGCAGCATGTGCCTCGGTAGTGCTTTCAGATTTTAGCCGTTTTACATTGAGACATTTGGGTGAAATACGCAATATCTTCCGTGCCAAAACTTCGCCCCTCCACTCGCTAAGCGTAGTCAGAAGAGGCAGTTCTATCTTGGACTTTTTGTCTTTGTTAGCTTGCATAATTTATTAAATTTTATCAATCTCCAAGATATATGGGCACATAATTTGACATACTTTTCAGACCGAATTGTGAATTTTGTTTTTGACATAACTTTTTTTACCAGGGCAAGTCCAGCGTGTCATGGGAAGAGTTCCAAGATCTATGGAAAGAATACTTCTCTACCGAAGATCCAAACGCTCCAGGAAACTTCATCTTCGGCCGGACCAGCTTCTAAACTGAATAGAAAGTGGTCCCTTACATTCCAATGATATTAAAATATTACCAAAATGTCCAGGATTTTATAAGCATTGCAAAACATGGAGTATAGAATAACTAAAACTTTTTACGACTCCTAAATGTGTCAAGCATACAATTTTACCATTTTTGCGTGTATGTGTTCAAATAGATGTAATACCAACATTTCTCTAATAGCGAAATTCTAGATCTCAAATTCACTTTTAAATAAGGCTCAAATTATACTAGTTACTTCTCAGTCTGTAGGACTTTTATTCTTGTGACAACGAAAGATATTCACTTCTCTCATTATATTATTAAATAGCATATCTAGTAGTCATATCTAAATAGACAATTCTATTTGAATACCTTTCTCTGCTATATTAATTTTGTTATACATATTCCTAACTATACATTTATCCGAGTGCGCTATATATCGTGTTGAACACATTTCTATGTTTGTACTATATTTTATTACAAGCGTGTGCGTGAATGTGTTGTCATTTTAACGAATGTTTCGGTTGGACTCAATGTTTTACTATTATATTATCTGTAGCAGCCTTTCCCCGCCTTAAACACAGTATTATCTTACTACCCTCTTGGATGAATGCAAATCGCTCCATAAGCTAATCTTTTCCAGTGAAAAAGAATTCTCGCTTTCACGAGTGACTTCAACTTTTCGTCAAAGAAATTTTCAAACTGTTTATTTCATTATACCTATAAGGTTATTAGGTTATCGAGCGTCCATGCATAATTATGAGGGTTAATTTATACCATTAGGTACTATAATTCTTGTTCGTTTGTTATAGTATTGTTTATATTAAGTCTGTGTGACGTTTGTTTTATGCTAAATAGATTTTATGATATTAAACTTCATCTTGTTAAGTCGCTATACTTATATAGGTTTAATAGGCAATATGATTAAATGTATGTAAATAACGAACTGTGTTTTTCTTACTTATAGATCATTTTTCCTAATACTTTCATCATCAGCCAGAAGATCACCACTGCTGAACAAATGCCTCCCCCCTAAAACGCCACTCTGAACGACAATATACCATTTGCATCCAACAGTTCCCGCAATTTTCTCAATGTCTTTGGTCCACTCAGTGGGAGATCTACTAAAGCTGCGTTTTCTGATTCGTGGCCAGTCGAGAACTTTTATTCCCCATCGGTTAACGGTTTTTCGAGCTATGTGGCCTGACAATTTTAACTTCAGTTTGTAAATCCTGAAATCTATGTTTGTTAATTTGGTTATTCTAATACTAATCGACCGACCACCAACCACCGACAGCAACTACTAATATTAACCGAGTGAGCGAAGCGAACGAAGTCTCTGCTTCAACTGGCAAAATTTGCTTTCATCTCCTATGATCCTATGATCAGCCGTATGTTGGTACTCGCGTATATAGAGGTCGAATTGATCAACAAATCTTGATGAAACTTCGTATACAGGTTCTACAGTTTGATAGATAGTTTTTTTTGTCGTCGGCGCTTTTTGGTTGGAACCCCAACTGAGTACCAAGTATTTCTGCCAAAATTGGCCAGTACTTGGCACCATGGCCGCTGCAAACTTGGGGGATTACATTTGGGGGAAAATTGCCCCCATTAAAAATCGCCGACGACAAAAAAAACTATAACATTGTAGAATTAAGGGTATGCAAAAAAGTTTGATTTGTTAATCTTGAAAAGTTTGAAGATGAACAAATAAACCTGCCTTTCAACCAGAGACGTGCTAAGCTGCGTAGCGAGGGATGTGTCTGATATCAACTAATAAATCGTTTAATTTTGATAGCTAATAATTTTGGAAAAGGGTTTAAAGAAGCTCAGCATTTTCGAAACTCGCTGAAACGAGGGATAACGCTTAACAGCACATCTTACCCTCTTTTCGCTACACCTTTTCCCTTTGGTGGCGATAGACAATTTATTTATTTCATTTATTTATTTATTAACTAAAACGGCACAATACGCTAATTACATTAGTCAATCATACAAAAAAATCAGAACAATATAATGTTGTACAAAATAACTGTAAATTATTACAGTTAGTATATTAATATGTGAATAAATTATTACTAAATACAATTAGTCACATCTAAAAATATAAAATGTGCAATAATGTAAAACATAATTAAATTAAAATAAAATTGAAATTAGCATCTAAAAAGTTGCGTGACAGAAGTTTCGAAGCTTATCTTTAACCTCGCTCACCGTTTCGCCACCTCGTACATCTCTGGTGAAAAGGATATCACAAAAGCAAACATACTGATAAAAGATAAAGCGATATCGAATTTAAGGTAGGCATATTACATTTACTCGTATTATAGTTATTTACTCAGATACATAAATTTACCCATAAGCCATGCTATAATCACAATTCTGTTAGAAAACATACCCAGGTAAATAAACAATGGTTTCGAGAGCAATAACCGGCCTGTTATTGCCTATTTACGCCAAATCGATAACCGGTTTTCTTCATAAGCCGGATATTAACATAGCCGTAAAAAAGCTATATATCCGTATCCGTATCTATCAACAGAGTCACTTATTTCACAAAATATAATAAAAAATTTACCTGATTTAAAAAGCAAGACTACACTAGGATGGAGATAAATATTCTGATATGAAGTTATTCAACCCAGACTGGAAAGCGCTACCTAGACATGGCGTAAAT
The DNA here is from genome assembly GCA_947579745.1 of Apocheima hispidaria. Taxonomy (NCBI): domain Eukaryota; kingdom Metazoa; phylum Arthropoda; class Insecta; order Lepidoptera; family Geometridae; genus Apocheima; species Apocheima hispidaria. The sequence goes on along the minus strand of OX388153.1, from coordinate 13,237,376 downwards.
ATATTTTGCTGAATCTGAGCCAAATTTCAAATTGAATTTATTAATTTTGATGGCATAAATGTATTGACTATTTCAATAATTTATATTATTAAATAATAAACACGTCAAAATTAAAATTGTCTAGGTTCACGTTAAAACATTTAATTTTTACTTTCATGCTTGAATGAAGCTCCTTATTAGCGGTAACGAGACCAAAGACTTCAAAAGTTTAACAGCTACTGTCAGGATTTTCGGGGATATTTCACGTGGTAATTTAGGAGAGACGTGGAGATTTAGACAAACCCTATTAAATGGAAGGCCTCTGTTCAGTAGCGGACGTCTTTTGGCTGATAATGATGATTTGAATAGGAGCTCAAGGAACAAAGTCCGAAGATATTTTCTGTTTATCAAATACTTAGTAATGTAAAGAATATTTAATGCAACGAAATAACGTTCTTGGTTTTTTGTACAGCTTTTTATACATCAAAAGAAATGAGTAGCTAAAAGAAGTAGCCTCGCTTGCTTGCGCAACAGCTCACATTCAGCGCTTGGTTTATTTGAAAGGCTACATGAATTTATCATCCGAACCACTCACTGCCTCTCTAGTGGTGTATCTTAGTGGTGTTGTTAAAGTATCGATGAGAAGCAATTTTAGTACCTAGAAACGTACATCATTTTTAGGGTTCCGTATAGTACTCAAAGTTTTCGCCAAATTTTCGCTTGTTCCCAACATGTGGGGTAATTGAATAGGTCTTTCAAAATAAAGTTAAGGTTTCTTACGCCATTTTTGTCAGATGTACCGCTTGCGAAATACGGGCCGACAAAGTTGCTTGCAATGTGTGTGTGTGTGTCCTCCTGTCATTTCTAAACTATGCATCACAGAAACTTGTTATCTCCCATGTTGATAGATCTTAATAAAAAAAATATTTTGAAATTATTTCGCGCAACATGTAAAAAAAAAAAAACAGCTGTAAAAACTGATAAATACTCCAAACGTCCTACGCATGGCCCGACTCTTTATTATTCTTGCTATGTATATTTTAGTTGGTTTTGACCTGTCCAAGCTATAGACATGCGTAGCGATGATAGTATCATCGTAACTTTTCGGTAATTTTCATTTCTCTAAACGTAGGTAATTTTGTTTCACAATTGTTTAAATGAAGAGAATTTGTTAGAGAGCAAAAAAGTATGTGAAATCAGTAAACGAGCTTTTTTAACATTTAGCAATTATTTAGCATTTTTTCAATCCGAGCTACCCCAAAACCAAACAAAATACAACTCAGGAATGTGCTTAGCAGATTTTTCAAAACAATATATGTACCACAGATCCGTTTTTGTCAATTGTCTAGTGACAATTTTCATAGAAAATAAATTAAAAAATATATATTAATAATCTTATTCTGAGACATAATATGGGTCTTCAATATAGGTCTACTGCATAAGAGCACTGTTAAGCATTATACAATTTTTAAGTGCACTACACAATCCAAAAACAAGTTAAATCCAAATGAATAGTTGAATAGTCATCGCTATCGATATTTTCAGTCACATCACTACTCACGGCCGCGCGTGTTGTCGCAATATCATTTGTCAACTTTTATTGCACCTCGTACCTTATCGAATTTCCCCTGTCACCTACATTAACACAATCGGTTCCTTTCATCGGAGTATAAACAGAAAACTTTGGCGTTTCAGTAAGACGTTAATGTCATTTTAATGTAATACTAATGTAACAGGTTTAAATGAGTTTCGGTCATGTTGGACAGTTTCGTTGGCTTGGCTTGGACAATACCGTACGCTATACAGGGTTATAAGGAAAGGGTATACTAAGCCGAAAGGGGCTCATAATACTCTTTATTATGGAAAACTTTTACTATGGGACCAACATTGAAATCGAGAAAAAAACAGCTGTTCCATACATATTGTCGAGTATCATTGATTGTTTTTTTTTCGATGTCAGTGTTGGTCCCATAGTAAAAGTTGTACATAACGATGAGTACTATGAGCCCTTTTCGGCTTAGCATACCCTTTCGTTATAACCATGTATAACATTTAAAAAAAACCATCGAAATCGCATTTAGGGGTGGTAAACAGTTGGCGCTTTTTGTATGGACAAGTGGGCGGTCTGATCTAAAGAAAATGTCACCCGATATATTGTTGGAAAGCTACCACAAATCTTCTGAACGGGTATCTTATATCTTTATGAATGTCGTTTTATAACGTTTCCAATTTTACAAAGAGAACTACCAAGACAGTAAATAGTCTTTTCTTTTATGATCTATTTTATGTTTGACTTGTTCAGTTCTTGAATCGTGAAGGGGAAAACACTTATGTCAAAGAATACTTACTATGACTACGTAAAGAAGCGACACTTCCATCCCACCGCCAATCTATCTATAACCACTTTATTTTTATAGAGTTTGGTAGTAGTAGGGCTGTATACGCAAAGAAAAACTATGCTTATAGGTTTTTTTACTATCGCTATATCTTCGTAGTTATAGGCACCTAAAAGTGACCTATAAAGTGACGAATTTGTGACCCAAAGCGTTTCTTTACAATTCCTCTAATGGAATTTTGGATACCCCGGATTTGCTCTTTGAATTATCTCTAACGAATCCTCGAACACTGCCTAGAGTATCGCGCTTTAATATTTTTTCCACTGCGATGTCTCACTCTAACGTGGGATTAAATGCTCCCATGACTAGAATGGTGCGTATGTATAATACTCTGTCTAAGACAGCCGATGTTGACATATTTGGTAACCATATTAATATATTTAGGAAGACTTTGAGGTCTCTATCTGATCAAGGATGATAATTCATATTATGACTTTAAATTTTAATTTGTGACTTTTATGTAATGACTTAATTATATTTATAATTATAGTACCTCGCTCTTTATTATTGCATGCTGTCTTCATCTGTAAGTATTGTGACACTTAGTTCTATTTTATTTGTGTACATTTTTGATATTGTATTGGTGTGCACAGTGTAGGTGAACCTAAATAAATAATAAATATTTTGCGTTGAAATTATGACAAAAAATGATTTTTTAAAACACCATTTATTTTTTTTAACTAACCTATCATCGTAGAACATAGATCTGTCCAAGCCATTGACACCAAAAACACAAGATTTTGATAAGATTTAGCGGGTGATAACAGTTTTCCCCCGAAACGCTGTTCATGAAAAAATTTTGGTTAATTCACTTACTCTCTATCTCATCGCACATATCTCTATCGCACGCACGGGGAATAGAGCGACATGACTACAATTTTCAAATACCTACTGTGCCAAAACCTCGCGGCAGGACGTCTCTCTTAACGAAACGGGCAACTTAGGCTGTTCCAGGTTACAGCTATAACCGTAATAGTTGACTGAAATTTTAGCTGTACATTTTTTTACAGAATACGAGTTATTATAGCGGACTTCCTAGCAAATAAGCCAAGGAACTTGAGCTACCGGTAAAGGGAAACATTGCGAGAAAAATATAATAGCATTAATTAATTTTAAATATAATTAATTAAAAACATTTAATTTTGCATTACAAAAATTACAGCTAAATTGTTGATCCCAGAGACTCCCAAACTAGTCAATATAGAGAGTGTGTGTGTGTGTGTGTGTGTGTGTGTGTGTGTCGAGCCAGTGGCCTCTACTATTTATGCCGAAACAAAATAAAGTCCAATTTTAAGTCATATAGAATTTACATTACTACTTATTCCAATACATTTCTGAAGATGCAAAAAATATGTATAAAAAATACAAAAAAAAACCTTACACTAATAACAATGTATATTTCCTTTTTTGGTATTTAAAAAAATTACACAAGTATATTGTGTTGGAATTTCACATTCAATTGGCAATTTTTTTAATAAATTATCGATACCCTTTTTAGTGGGAGATTTATTTGTGGCGATTTTTAAACACAATTAATAATTTTGTGAATTGAAAAAGCTGTAATACAACCATGTTACAGACCTCTACTGCCTTTATTTTCCGAGTCAGTAAAGAAAATCACCTGGTAACTATATATTAGACAGAAACTTGGCTTAGGCAGGGATCATATTTTACCATACTTATACGAAAGGTAGGATTTGAACAAGAGCTCAGGTGTGTAGAAAAAATCCGTAGAGCAAGCCTTAAGTCTGATAGATTGTGTACCGATAATATTGATCGTGACCTTACCAGCCCTACCTGGAAATATTTTTAACTCAAAGAATTGTTATAATATTGCTATCTATTTATCGCCGCCTCACGTTTCACCTTGTCTCAATCTCAACATAATAGAAAGTGACAGAAGCTAGCGCCGCAAGCTTTAGATGAAGGAAGACATTCGGTACACGCACACACGCGCAGAATCTCCCTTAAGGGCTCGTTCAGGGATATGCGGCGCGTCGTTTGGGCTATTCAATTATAATGGTAATGTATGAGAGTGTTCATGTAGAAATGTGTTCATGCTCGTTTTGTTTGATATCTAGTGATACTCGCGGCATAGAAAGCTGCGGTCACCGCCGCATGCGCTACAGCTTCCGCCGTGGCGTCCCCCGCCACGTCCTTCCGTGGCTGTCACACCACGCGCCGCACGACGCCCCGCGGCTTTATAATTAATGTTAATTTTCTTTTGTGAGTTTCGTTAGTAATTACTATCACCAGTTTTTGTTTTTGGGAGTGTTTCACTTACACCCAGTATTTCACGCACATCTTGGCTAGCCTTTTGGCTCAGTGAGAGACCTTCTGAGATGTAGTTTTGGGTTTGATTCCCACCTAGGATGAACATAGATGTTTGTTCTTTGCAAGGGTGTTTCTCTGTTTTCTATGTATGTATTGATTCCCAAAAAAAAAGTATTTATATATTCTATTAGTTATCTGGTTCCCATAGTACAAGCTTGCTTAGTTTGAGGTTTGGTGCTGTGTGTGAAAAACGTCCACCAATATTTATTTCTTGATGCAAAATCTAGACATAGTATGCCCCTACTACGTAGGGGAAATATTTTCCATATCGTGACCGTGCAAATAAAAACAAAGATTCTGAACAAAACAGTTTGTTCACAAATCCGATGTTCAAAGGGCGCGGCCCGGAAGTCTTATAAAGGTAAAATTACACGCACATTTGCATGAGCTGTTCTATTAATACTCGTAGAACGGGAGTAACTGATCTTAAATATAATCAAATACTGGTAATTTACTGACACTGACAAGTATAAGAAACAATACAAGTTTATGTGTACAAGGAAATACACATAAAATAAAAACAAACACTAAGCTTATAAACCGTTACCAGCAGGCAACTGCCCCAAAATGCTGCCCGAACCTTTAAGCAAGGTAGACTAGGTAGATAGGTAGGTAGGTAGGTCGAGGTAGATTTTGGTCACGAGATACATCTACTAGACGCGTTGATAACTCTTTAAAAATTTCCTTTGCATCCGGCCCCCACGGTCCTAAAGTTTCGAACCCAAAAGACTAAAATACATAATACCCACTGTCAAGGGTATTGTACTCAGGTACTATCGAGGCCTTCTGCTGATCGAATGTACTTATATAGTTACTAACTTGTTGATTGAACAAAGCGAAATCAAGCTTTGTATGTATGCTTGTGGGCTTATAAATATTTGTCCGCTGATAACTAGCAAATCGATCCGAACTTAATGAAATTTTGTAAGTAAGTACATCTTTTCAACACAATTGTAAAATTCGAACTTGAGCAAAATTGGTTGTAAAGTGAGCAGGGTCGCGAAGTCTTAGTTCGGCGCGAATTACTAGTTTACTACTAGTAATTTTTGTTACTACTACTAGTTAGTTTAATTATTGTGAGCAATTCTATTTTTATTTTATTACAAGTATTTAGTCAGTTTAGTGAGCATTTAATAAGCATTTAATGTGTTTATTTGATTCGTTATAATTTTAAACACCATGTTATGTTAACATCAATTGTGTTGAAATGAACTAATTTGAACACAATTTTTATATTCCAATTTGAGCAATATTGGTCTAAGGTTTGTAAAGTGAGAAGGGTCGCGAAGTCTCAGTTCGCGAATTACTAATAGTAAGTCTTATTATTGTGAGCAATTTTAGTTTTATTTTATTATAATTATTTAGTCAGTTTAGTGAGCATTTAATAAACATTTAATGTGTTTATTTGATTCGTTATAATTTTAAGCACCATGTTATGTTAACATCGATTGTGTTGAAATGAACTAATTTGAACACAATTTTAATATTCCAATTTGAGCAATACTGGTCTAAGGTTTGTAAAGTGAGAAGAGCCGCGAAGTCCCAGTTCGGCGCGAACTACTAGTAGTAAGTATAATTAATGTGTGTTTTATTTTTATTTTATTATAATTATTTATTTAGTTTAGTGAGCATTGACTGTGTTTAATCAATTTGACTCGTAATAATTTTAACCACCATGTTCTAATATAAAAATACCTAGCTTTATTAAATCTGGGCCGTTTAGTTAAGTGCGCCAAGGACCAATGTCGTTACGGTTAAGTACGCAGATAAGGCGAATTAAGGGCGAAAATTTATTACCCTTTCCTTTTTATGAGGCTTCTCGATCGTCTGAGTGGTGACGCCTGTCTGGTGACGGAGAAGGTTAACAAGCATAATAATTTTATTATAGTCTGTCAAAATTAGTAAAAAAAGAAACTTCATCATAATCCTTTCTTGCTCACTTTCCTAATTTGAGGAAAATTGTCTTATAAGGTCAAGACCTTCAAAATGTTTGTGGCCTACACTGCTGCTCCTCGAGCATATTCTCCGTAGGTAATTAAAAAGGATTTTGTTAATTTTTGTCTTTAATACGCGTCTTTCGTTTCCTACATTGGAGTTCCCTTGATGAAGCATGTACATAAGTTTCCTTAAGAATAAAAGCGTTTATTTTAGAATCTGGAGAATTTTTTTCTCCTTATAATTTGGGCCCACACATAACGTAGATATTTAGCCAGTGTCAAGTTCTGTAATATTTCAAGTGAAATAAAATATATTATAATTAAAACCTTTCTCAGTCGTAGTCTTAGTCAAACAAAGCAAGTTACGGTCAAATCATCAACAATTTTATTTTTTTGAGATGTCACATAACTTAGAACCAGCGGACTTATGTTCCTTGCAGCGGAAAATCAAGACGCTTCCAACGATACCTCATTTGTCAAATTATGAAAAGTAGTTTAGAATTTATGACGGAACATACATACATACCTGTCAAGATCATAACCCTCCATTTTGCTTCGCGTAGTCGGGTAAAAAATGAGAATAGCTTTTTAGATCGTAGACTGAGGGCCAAAACTAAATATAATACAATAGAAACAAGCAGGCTGTAAGTACTTACATCGTATTTACTGTAGAGTTGTTCTCGGACACTTTTTCAAGTTCCACACAAGCTTAACTGTTTCATCTAAACTTATAACACTTTATGTAGGGTCAGAGTCGTTGAAACAAATCCCTCTTATCCCTCCGAAGTGTGTTATCTTTGCGCGGAACTTTTCAGTCTGCAACTCTACGTAGAGTTTCTTGCTTGTTACTGGAGCTACCGCGAGAAAAAGTAACTTTTTGTTCGAGAGTCTAAGACTATGCAGAGGGGAATTGATAAAATAATTATATAATTAAAAAAAAAAAAAAAAAAAACATACAGCTATCGTTACAGGTTAGGTTACTAACCTATTAACCTAATGCGATAGCGAAGCAAAATAAAACTAAATAATAAAATAAACCGACTTCAAGAAAATACTGAAAAATGCATTGCTATCGAATGTACTCGGCGCCATCCGTGAAATACTTAATATCATTGTGGGGTTCCGATGGCCATCTGTCGTCTTCATCATCAGTTCTACTTCACCGTATTATACTTTCTGATTGCAAATGCAAGACTTTTTTTTTTGTTTTTCTATTTTGTATTATTCGCATATTGTTTTTCAATAAGAACATGATTTAAAAAAAAATACACTATATCAATATACACTGGTTCACGGATCCGTGGGAGGACGATTGCTATGATACAATCAGTCCTCCCACAGATCCAATTAACTAACTATCAAATACAATAAGATGCTGCTCGAATTTCTAATGTACCGAAGCAATGATGTTTATGTTGATCAAAATACCAAAGTACTATATGTATGCCTATAATATTGACAAGTATTTTTATTCATTGTATGATGAAATTAATATTGTGGTGAAATTGCATGGCATGATTTGAAGAACCTGATCATCTAGTCTTCAATGTCAGTGAGCGGTGAGCTATATAACCCAGAAACCCGAAAAGTTTTTTTTTTTTGTTATGGAGTATGGATCCCAACAGAAGTTACACATTACATTCACATTATGAAACATAGGCATAAAGCTGGGTGCATCCCTAATTCCAGGAGACCACGTCGTGCTCATGGAGGTTCGACTACACTAAACTAAATTGAAAATATTTTTTGTTGAAAAAATTTTACGATCCGGGTATGCCTTAAAACTGCGACCAAAAACACCAAAGGACGGCCAACAGCGTCCTCTTAGCAAACGGCGAGCATTCTGCGATCCCTAAGTCGCCTGCCAAGTGTGAGGATTATGCAACAATCTCAGAACTAATAAAGAAAAATATTTATAAACACAGTTTACAAAAGATTCATGTTACAAATTTTTATTAAGCAGTTATCTAATAATATCAAAAGCAATGTCCCTGTGATAAAAAGGTCCATGTCATCATGTCATGTCGAACATCAGCCGAGAAAGTAAAAGAAAATAATTACTTCTCGTCAAAAGGTTTTACCTCAAAGACAAGTAACGCAAGGCCGCAGTCTGGTAAGCTCGGCTGACACTCGGCTAAACTTGGAATGTCGGATACAAAGAATCTGCAAGAAGATAGAACATGTCTGTCTATAGACTTAAAAGAGAAACTTTTTTATATGATGCTATGAAAATTGAAACTTATATTTTTTGACGTGAATTCGATAAACGTATAATCTGGCAAGGGGTCTTATGTCAGAAATCAATTTTATTTATTTATTTATATATGTGTACCATAGATAAAAATGTGATGTGTACCGCTAGTATACATTCTTATCTAAGATGTGTACTTTGAAAGTGAAAATGAAAAAATTAAACTGTTTTTTTAATTGGATGATTTATTCGATGATTACTGTGTATTGATATATATCAATATACAGTAATCATCGCTTAGTTCCATATATATTAACCAGATTGATAAGCATTGTTAACCAAGCTAGGAATAAACCTGTGTTATGGTGTAACGATACCCTCCGCCGGACAGTATGTACCAAATAATGTTGGTTTATAGAAAAAGTAGAGAAAAAAAAACACTAGGATAAAATAGCACTTTGGAAATGTTTTAGCACGGAGGTTATATGTGTTACGGAAATAGTATCGGCGTAACGGGCATCTCGGTACCAGTATAAATATACTAGGTCGCTGACCATGACAAGTGGCGGAGACGTGGGGGGCGCACGCAACGCAGTACTGATATTCTCTGTCCGAGATTGATGTTAGAGTTTCTTTTCGTCATAGAATTCACGTCAAAAACTAGAGGTAGAAGCCCGACTTCTACCCACCCGAATATTGTTAGACTTATTACCCACTTTTTAGAAGTAGGTACAAGTTAGTCTGAGACCCAAATGTGAAAAGGTCTTCAAATAGCGATTTGCGCTTGTTCGGTTTCTCTTGAACACGAAAAGTGCGGTAGTCACTTTTTAAACGCACGGACTGGGTAGTGAAGAAAAGATGGTGGACGCCTGTTTTATTTAGCGGCATTTCTCTAAACATAACTTAATTACTTTATTTATGTTTTTCTGGGAAACGAATGGATCGATAGTGTGAAACTAAACACAATTGTATATCATACATTGATTCTTATTTTGTTTTTTAATTTATTCCTCCTTAAACAAACATAACATTTTCTATAATTCTGCCAAATTGCATCGCAGTTTGAACGCAGAGTGTAACTCTCATTGTGAACAATTTCTTAGGTAGGTACTATATACGCGTAGGTGAATTAAGTTATTATAACTAAGTAGTAGGTATATTATTATCTAGGTTTCTATTTATCAATTGTGTATTGGTGTATATTCGTGTAAAACAATACTTTTCAATAGTGCCAATTGTAAAATTGCACTATTATTTATTTTATTTTAAGTACCTTCTTTCTTTCTTAGAATAATTCGCTTGAAGCTTAAATTACTAGGGATTGAAAAATATCGGAAGTCAGAACGTGTAATGTGAAAGGCGTGGAACATAACCTTGTTGCAATGGTACGTGCCTACTTTATTCCTAAATAAGCCCTTTAAAAATACTACTTAATCAGAAAACAAAAAAGCCGCGGCTTAAATCAGCTAAACAAACCCCCACGTCCTTACCCAAAGCCTATTGTATCAACTAAAGTGTTCCGGAACTAACAAACCAAGTTCCGGTTTCCGGATGTCTAAATCGACCTAATGAATGGCTGTTTTCATTTGTTTCGAGGACCAAAAGAAACAATTTAATCAATATAGGACAGACATTGTTGATACAAGGGTCGAAAACCAATTTCGCTTCGAACAAGTGACCCGGTGACATTATAACTCCTGTTTCTTTGGCCCTGATTAAATTTTAGGGGCCGATATAGTTGGAGACGGGAAAATAATGATGACGCTTATTTTGAAAGGTGGGCTGTTTGAAATTTGATTATAAAAACCTACCTACTGTACTTACTGTTCATTACAGTAGGTGCTGTTGTGCTATTTTCGTAAATATTCCAATATAATAATAACTAATCATGTCATAAATATTAGGAAACCTAGATAATAATATACTTACTACTTAGTTATAATTACTAAATTCACCTACGCGTACATAGTACCTACCTAAGATAATGTTCACAATGAGAGTTACAACCTGCCTAGAAACTGCTATGCAGTTACAAAGTTTTATAAATTTAACTAACTCGTAGTAGAACTTGTAGTACCTACCATATTGGTCAAAAATTGTAACGTAAAATACGCTTAAAAAAACCTACTGCAGGAAGACGTTAGTATCCGAGATACAGAATATCTTGTTCGGGTGCTAACACTCCATAAATAACTTTATATACTCCTACCGAAAAAGCTAATGTTTTAGTTTAGTCTATCTATTTAACTATCTATCTATGAATCAAATTATTACTTATAAACAGCTATTTTTCTATGTGTACAACTTTTATGAGTTTGACAGAATCAGAAAAAATGCTATGTATGTTTAAATATAGAGAAAAAAAAAAGCTATGTAAGAATAACATGAATCTATGCTATAAAAGAATTTTAAACATTACTTTCAGTTCATCACATGTTAAAATTATGCGAATATGATAAGAGGGAAATATTTAACCGAATGTAACCGTATACCGATAGCATATAGCTAGAATTTTAAAAAGCAAAGTAAACGAACGGAGGACTTTAATATAAGGTTTAAAATGAAGCACGATGGTGGTAAACAGTGGTATAATTCAGATATTTAAACATAAAAACAAATGCACAATTATATGGAAAAACCTGTCGCACAAATTATCAAACGATGATGGTTGCCAAAAAGTTGTGGCTTGTAAATCGTAATATCAATGTCGGTTTAATACTACGAAACAAATAAAGACAGTAAACTGGAGCCACTTAATTTGTTAGCAAATGATAAAGATTTAATTATAAAGTTATTAGTTGTTGCTCAAGTTTTAAATTGAATAGAACGCTTAAATAATAGCTTACTAAAAGAGAAAATTACCAGGTCCGTACTCTGCATTAGACACTAACCCCCGAATACTGAAACGTTTGCTAACTTTGACGACAGACTAGGTCTATTGCTGCCTTTTTTATTTGCCTAGTGCCAGACAAAGGCAGTATTAGAATTAATCTGTTGTCAAAGTTAACGATCGTTTCAGTATTCGGGGTTCAGACTGTTACTATTATGGCTCTGTATTAGCTAAAAATTTCAACTATTTCAGAGGAATATAGCCGCAGCGTATCAGGACCAATAAAACATCGAGATATGAAAATGAATACGTTCGTCTCGAGGAAAAATCGTCGTTTACGTGATTTAGAACTCCCTACGTTACATACGTCCATACAAAACGTCAAAAAAATACACAAAAATGGATCAACGCCGTCTATCGAACTATAGATATCGAACTGTTTCTCTGGATGTTTGTCGCGTTATCACGGCTAAACAGAGTAACTGTATATCACAAAGACGGACATAGGATACTTTTTTAAGCCCATGCGAAAGTCAGGTAAGAACTACACAATAAACTAAATTTCGAAGTCAAAGTAACTTTGACTTACGTCTACCCACGGAATGACTAGCCATACAGACCGCATTACCAAAGTTAGCACTAATCAGCTTTAGGTAGCCAAGTTTGGTCTAGAAACTATAGCGTGCGGCTTACCTCATGACAGGCAGAAATTATTGGGCACATGTGGACACGTATATTAACTTCGCAAAACTCTCTCCGTAAAGTTTTGCTAAAGTTTCTTTTGCTGATGATAAACGTCACAATATATTCGCTGATGAAGGAGCTCTAACAGCTCCGGAACCGGTTGGGAATAACTTTTGACCGATTTAAAATACCTTAAGTGTGCTGTCAGCTCTGAGACGTCAAAACGAAGCTTCCCCCATATTGAAGGAGGTGATTCCGTTAACGTTTCCAATGCTTGGCGGGCGGCTTGGAGATGGCAGAATTACTAATACTTATAGTAATTTACTAATAGGACGCTGCTGTCCGTCCTCCGTTGTTTCTGGTTGCAGTTTAAGGACATACCTGGGTCATAACATGAGTGTGATCCGCATTTATTATATTAGTATAAATCTCACTCGGGTTTTAATGAAGTGATCTTTTGTAAAGATTGTTTACGTGGAATTCTACCGTAACTAATCGAGCTGCTGGATTCTTTTACAAAAACTTAAACGCAACCGACTCCAATCACACTAATACAAATAATAAATATCTGGGACATTTAATAAATATCTGGGACATTTTTGCACACACGGTCATCTGACCCCAAACTAAGCAAAGCTTGTAATATGGCTGCCAGAGACTGATATTCGTACATGTCCTAGATGGGAATCAAACCCACGCCCTCAAACAAAGAAGGTAGGTTCACTACCAACTGAGCCACCGGAGCAAAACATACAAACATACATCAAACACATAAAAACAACATATATAGTTTTATTAAAACAAAATGTATCAAAACCACGTCAGTTATCATACTAAAACATATATAGTATTATCACTACAAAACTCCTCGTTTTGTGCAGAAGGCTCAGTAGTGTTTTAGTTTGTATGCATTTGTTAGGTCAATAAAGACACTTGTTAAAAAACGTGCACAAAAATATTTACTAACGTAAGTACTATAGTAGACATGCTTGCTATACTTGCCTTTTATCTTTCCTGAAAAAAGCTCCACTATCTAAGCTGCTTCTTCACCGCTTGGCGGCTGAACTGACAAAACAATAGACAACAATTCATTTAATTATGTGACAAAGACAATAATGCAAAGTTAAAAATAAATTCATTAATAAAAATATTTATAAATAGCGGATGAAAGTACCAACATCATTATCAGCCGGAAGACGTCCTCTGCTGAACATAGGCCTCCCCCTCAGACCGCCACACCGACCGACAACTTGCCACTTTCATCCACCCGTTGCCCGCGACTTTCACAATGCCTGCGCTGCGTTTTCCAGTTCGTGGTCGCCACTCAAGAAACTTTCTGAACATAGGCCTCCCCCTCAGACCGCCACACCGACCGACAACTTGCCACTTTCATCCACCCGTTGCCCGCGACTTTCACAATGCCTGCGCTGCGTTTTCCAGTTCCTGGTCGCCACTCAAGAAACTTTCTTCCCCATCGGCTATTGTACCAACAATTTCCATGCAGACACAGAAAAGTCTGTCGCTGTTAATATTTTGTTCGTGTCAAGAACATTAAAATAATTATAAGTAACCCATTCCCTGCGTAATGTATTTACATTTTGTAATCATCTAAGGGCCATTCAGACCGCAAGGTTTTCGCAGACCCAGTCAAATCAGACAAATTTGCAAGTCAATGGACGCCACGCTGTACCGCGTCCATAATTAAACTGCCTAACGCTGTTAACCATTCGCACATAATAAAGCTGTTTTTTTAATCAAACAGCTAGAAGATAGTGAGTAAAGATATTGCAATCGAAATCAACATCATTTTTTATTTATTTTTCGTTTTATTTCTTTCTTTTCTTTCGTTGAATTGACCTTCAACTAAGAGTGCAGTTGATGAAGTACTCCATAGGAGAAGGGTGATTCCGCAGAAGCTTTTTATCGGCGAAAGCTGTTTCGGATTATAGCCCAGAAAATGTGTCTTCTCGGAAATATTTAATAACACGATTATTATGTTTCTCTACATAATAATGGTATTAACCTTAATCATAAAAACACAATAATTTAAAAAAATGCGTATCCGTAACAGACATACTTTTTTATAAATTGGTTTTTAAAAAAATACTCCAATTTTCGTGTTAAAATCAAAGGTGCCTTGGCCAAAATGGATAATAGCTTAGTACCTCTACTTTGTGATATACATTTTTCAAAGTTACTATATTTTTGAACACTAAATATGCAAAATGAACACCTAATTTATAAGCATCACATGGTTTTTCCTCAATTTTGTAGTCACAATTTGATATTTTTGTAAACTTACAAACTACCGTCACTACGGGACTTACTAGTAAGGAGGACCCGGACATAATTCATTACATAAATATAAAACTGTATAAGGTATAAATTTCATAAGATAATTTTTATGTTTTGGGGAGTTAATATTAAATTAAATGAAGCAGTCTGAGGGAACATAGAAAAAGCATTCATGCTTGAGCCAAAGTACTTTATCGTCGCAGACGACTCACTTCTGAAATAGACGTTTTCTGAAATAGACTCTAGACGTAGCGACGTACGTAGAGACGTAGCGCAAATAGATACTATATTGCAAAATGTAAAATTTGAGTCTGTTTCGGATACGCATTTTACTTAATTATTGTATATTAATATGAGAGGTTGATTCTGCAATTATGTGTATAGAAAAAAAAAACCGTTTTCAGTTACTTCCGGGTCAAACGCTAAATTGACTGGGCTAAAGTGCCGAGCTGATGATCGATAAGACACCTCCCAGCATCACTGTCGAGAGTTTTTGTTTTAAATTTTTTAAACAATTTCGCCAACGACCATGTTATAATTAACGTATTACAAATAAAAAATATTTTTTTTGTATCTTTGAAAAACTTACATCGAAGGCGAACAAAATTAGAACTCAAACTTTTCAGTATTTCTTGGTAGTTTAATTCATTAGAGCTTAGAAAATATTTCTCAGATATTTCTACCGACCTAACGTCAGCATCGCAGCGTCTTCCTTTATAAAAGGTTTGTTATTTGTTAAGGGGCAACCCTTAAAATATTATTATTCCAATCATAAGACCAAATAAATGTTTTTATAATACGCTAATAATCAAGTAAATTATATTATTATATATAAAACATTAAAATCACTCTTTCTTTCAACAAAAGACCAGATGTCATCCAAACCTATACTTGGAATAACTCAATTTAACGTGAGTTTTACCATGTCACTGTAACAGAGGAGTTAAATACACTTCAGTTTTCATAGTAAAGTCAAATGCGTAAGTGTTAGTATAAATGTAACACAGAAATAATTTCATGTTATCGGTCAACAACGGTGGATGCAAGTGGCACGTTCTCCGTCGGTGTGGCGCTCAGACGGATGCCTATATTCAGCAGTGGACGTCTCCTGGCTGATGATGATGATGATCGGTCAACACTGGTCAAACCGTGCTATTCCAAAAGTAAACGAAAATTAAAAATACCCGACTGCGAAATGTAGCCTATGTTACTCCGAAGTTAAAGAGGACGTTTAGGCTACAGGGGGTACTATAGGAACCCACAAACATACTTAATTACTCACATAATATCTACATACACCCCAAAAACATTACCTCCTTCTTGGCAGGCGGGTAAAAACTACACAGCTTGCGCGAATAATAACAGAATAACTTAACTTCGTTAAGTTATTCCGCTTTTTAAAAACTGCTACCACTAATTCGTTTTCTTCTTTCTTATAGAAAAACTTGTTTAACTTTTAAAGGCTTTCTAACTAAATAACGGTGAAGTCTTGACATTTCTACTTTTTCTCTTTTTTTACAGAAAAAAAAAAGTCCGCAGTAAAAAAAAATGCTATTAACAATCGTTTGTGTTCGTGGTGCAAATTTAACGAAATAAAACTAAAGACAAAATCGAACGATCCTTTAAAAGTTGTGCTGTATTTTTTGCAAGATATTATTGTGAGGATTATTTTGTTTGACAAAAGATCTCTAATGAAGCAGAAGGAGCCTTAACGAAACTCGCTGAACCGAGCAAATAGATAAAACATCTAAAATTTTCAGACGGCAAGATATTAACAATGGAGCCAAGATGGCCTATCATTTAATTTAGGCCGCAGATATCTACGGATCTGATCTTTCAACTTGTTATTATTTACGAAGTCTCTAATGGAGATGATAGATCAATGTCGAAACTTTATTCATTTAACTTTGATGAAATACATCATTTTTTTTGCCTAAAAAAATCTTCTTTTTTTTTTTAAATTATTTATTGGCTTGCGTTTGACTGCCATCACGTCTGATATTAAACGAAGATGCAGCCTACGATGGTTACAATTACAATTGAGCCTTATTTATATAAGATATAACCCTTCAGAATATAACTTTTCGTTATATTGATTTATCGATGTAATATATTTATTACATTAAATAATTTCTATTAATATTTCTATCCTATAGGTAAATTTTATTTGTATCGAATCCTTTAAATAATTGAACTAAGCAGAACAGCATTACAAATTGAACCAAGCGATTCGAGATTTTATTTAAAAATACAATATATATTTAGCAATGCGTTGATTGAATACAATAACGCTCGATACCCGATGCTTACGAGAACTATGAATACTTACTTGACACAAATCCAAATTCAAATTGATTATATATAATGTAGTACTATTATTCCCCAATTAAACTATTTAAAAGTACATATCATGAAATATTCGCTTATGGAGCTACAATATTATACTATTAAATTAAACAATATCAAATTTGTACACTCATCGGGTCTCGCAAATCATGAATAGCCTTGACTCCAGGCATTCTAAGAGCTCGTTCAGGGAGACGCAGTGTGTGCAAATCAAACTCATGTTAAGCTGATATATGAGAGATTATGTAGAGGCGTTTAGTACATGCATGCGCGTTTGATGCCTAGCGGTAATCGCGGCAGAGCACGCTGTGACCATCGCCGCGTCCGCTGACCCGCACTCTGCCAGTGTGGGGGATATGGTTTAATCTCTCTTCGAGGGTAGGCCTACATCCCAGCAATGGGATGTTTAAATTCTGATGCAGAGAATGTATGGAAGAAGTGCTAGATGTATACAGCAGGACTACGTGACAGAATCTTTTTGTTATGCAAGAACAGGACACGGCTACGATTATGTTCCTGTTCGTGTTGTGAACAATGAGGCGACCATAAGGTCAAGAAGAGTAGAGAAGATTTTGTCGCGGTGCGGTCGCGGTGCTAGCCCTGCTATCATATTTTGCTGAATACATTACATTTTTAAGTAATTTGTTCTGTCCGAAAACGCGAAGCATTTGTTTTACACGAAAGATTTGTGTGAAACCAAAACATCCGAGACATATTTTTTTGTCACGACGCGCATGCTAAAGTACGCTAAACGTTGTAAATAAATGCTTAAAAAAATCACCAAAATCAATAAAGGCAAATAAAAACCATCAATGCAGCTAAAATGGTTAAATTGTAATAATTGATACTTTTCGTCATATTTATTGTAAAGCCATCCAAATCCGCGATACGAGATGCGGATCACGCGCGGGTAGTATCGAACGCCCACGATCGCGTCCGCAAATATTGTGATAGAAAAGTGGAATAGAGATGAACAGACGACGAATATCACGCGTATCTGAGTATCGTTGTCGCGTTTAGTGATCTTATTTTTTTTTTCATCTCAGGTTGAGCGTAGTGCATTGCTGTTATAATTTTCAACTACTGAAGTAAAAAAATCTGGGTGACATTGAACTGTTATGGGCAATCCTGACGTTATTACCTTCACGTAAACTTGCCCGTAAACGAGCTTGCTCGTCTTGTCAATCAGTGGAAAAATATTGACAATGTGGTCAGGTATTTTTATACTTCTAATAATTGTTTCAGTTGTTGTGTTAAATGGTTGATAGAGGTATTGACTCGGTTGTACCATTTACTTCTACTATTACATCTTATTAATCATTATGTCCCAGGTTTGGTTGACCAAACATAATCGAAAAGAAAGAGAATACTTGAAAGTATTTTGACTTTTATAATTTTGGCAACACTTATTTACATTGATTAGTGATGGTAGTGATGTTTTCAGTAGATTGATTCTAGAACAATCTACATCAAATATTAATTGATATTTCTAGATGGCTATGCCTGTTGTCTCGTGATGAGCTCATAGTATTATTAGCCCATAGCCATGTAGAAATGTCACTTTTTTCTAAAAATTTGGTGCCTAGCCAATTCTCAATTTTTTTATATTTTTGAATAATTCCAAAATACAGGGTTATAAGGAAAGAGTTTGTAAAGCTGAAAGGGGTTCATAGTACATAAATAACGAACAACTATTACTATGAGACCAACCCTGAAACCGAGAAAAAAATATCAGCTGTTCCATACATTTTGTCGAGTGTCATTGACATTTTTCTATGGAACAGCTGATTATTTTCGCATAGTAAAAGTTGTTCATAATTATGAGTACTATGACACCTTTTCGGCTTATCATATCCTTGCTTTATAACATTGTATATCTTTATATTTTTATGCTAAATATCATACAATTTTGATTCGTCGTCATCTCGCATCTCATTTGCCTCTTTTCCCTGCCGTAGTAATATAATAATTATAATAATGTGTGTAATTTGTGTGGTGTGTGTTTGTGTGTGCATGTGTTTGTGTGTTCCAAATGTAATAATGTGTTTATTGCATTTAGGTCGCAATACAGTTTTTCACGGGCGCCTGTTCTCATTATTCGCTTAGGTTACTTGATGCGTCTTACTAATGGTTTAATGTAATTAATTTTGCAAGCAAACGTTCTAATAATAAAATTACTTCTCTGATTACGGAAAGTCATACCTGAAATAAGAATAGGGTTATGAGTACTGTACGTTGATACGGATACAGGTCAAAGGACCCATCCCTAATACTTTTTCGCATATTGGCAAAACCACCGCGTGCCGGTTGTTTGCACGCTCTTACCATCTTACCTAGTTTCAAATAGAAACGTTCAGTCTCCTGTGATGGCACTAATAAAACTGAAATCTTAGAAACATCAGTTTCACTCGGCATTTGCCAGTTTTGCTACATTTACTTTGAATAATGTACTGTCAAAAGAAAAGGCAACCTATTTCGCTACCTTTTCTTTTTATCTCAGCGTATTAACATAGAATATAAGACTGTACAGAAATAAAATATTACTAAGGTCAGCAGCTCAAATGCAACTGTTCTCATTCAACAAAGAAGATAGTAAAATCTATTATTGACCCTCTGAGACTTTCGCGTCACAGAGTTAACTGGGACAAATCGGCATTTGTATGTCTGTGTGTATATTTGTCCGACGATAACTTGCGAATCGTTGATCCGATCTTCATGAAATTACACAAATTAGTTTGAATTAATTTTTGAATTAATTTAATTTGATTTAATTTTTTGTTTGAATTAGTTTGTAGACAAGTAGTTCATATTAATACAATTTTAAGTTAGAATATGGGCTGAATCGGTCCAGGGGTTGTTAATTTAAAGGGTTCGCGAGGTCTCAGTTCAGCGCGAACTACCAGTTTAATTTTATTTCCCTCTCACATTTATTTTCTGCCACAAAACTCAACATAAAGCCAAAGAGAAGAACTTGTTTAATCAAAGGAGCACGAGTCGAGGAACGTTTATTGCGTAGTAGGAGCGTAGTTCTGAAAGTCGAATATGACCAACGACAACAGTTGGGTAGTGGCAGTTCTGTATATTATAGATAGATAGATAACTCTTTATTGTTCACACCAGAAATGACATACATAAGACAAAAAATACGACTTAAAACTAGTGTAACAGCTAGCTGCCTTATCACTTAAAGCGATCTCTTCCAGACGACCTTAGCATGGAGAGGATTTGTATTAAAGAGCTAAGGGTAAGGTTATATTAATAAGGGATTTTTCACAATGTCCTCGGTCCACCTAGTGGTAGACCTACCTACGCTGCGTCTTCCGGTGCGTGGTTTTCTTTTTCTTACCCTTATCGGTTATCTGTTCCGCTAGTGATATGGCCTGCCCATTGCCACTTCAGCTTGCAAACTCTGAAAGCTATATCGGTGATTTTAGTTCTTCGAATATCCTCGTTCCGGATTTTATCACGCAGGGAAACTTCGAGCATAGCTCTTTCCATTGCCCGCTGTGCTACTCTGAGTTTCTCTAAACATTGGTTGAAGACTTATTATTCAGCTATTATAAATCATTGAAATTATATTACCAATTGCAAATTATTGAGGCATATTAGCGCATCTTTTCCTATTCAGTGTGCACTCTTCGTGGATAAAAGTCTTTAGAGAGAGAGAGAGATAGAGAGAGAGAGAGGGAGATTCTGGTAGAATTTAGGTGATCTTCTTACCATACAGATACAGATTATTTATTAATAAATTATAAAATTTACAGGTCAAGATATCACTTAATTTTATATTAGGTACATCATAGGTACGTGCTAAGTTTGTATAGGCTATAAAATATGGAATTTTTATTGTCTCTGGTAGATGGTTGTATAAGTGTACACCACTCACATATACAGATTTTACAGACTTAGCAAGGGTGTGAGCAGGTGTTCTCAGTCTGCCTTATTGTTGTGCTATCCGTTTAAAATGTTTCCAAACAAAGAATTTCTTACAAAAACTAACATCAACATAATCTCAAGACGATCTAGAGTAACGATACAACTAGGTCTTACGACACTAAACTTGTAGTATTTATTCTGTGCTACGACTGAGAAATACAGGCTAGTATTTGTCTACGAAATGTCCTTATTATACAAATGGGCTCTTTGTCGAGCGCAGTACAATATACAGCAGTAGGGAGATGGAAACAACATCATAGAAGATTTACTTTATTTACTTTCTACCCGTGGTAGGTATGTCATAGATACGCAATACTATAATAATAACAGAAATATTTTAAAGAATTTTTGTTTTGTTATCTTTAGATGATCTTAGAGATCGAATGAAAGATATAACTTCTTGATTGTTTATCGCCACGATAAGGCTCATGGTCGCGCAGCGTCGCCGGCTGAAGCTAACAATCATCGCGTTAAGGTTATCATGGTATGGGCCCATACAAACATATTTTCAAACGAGCGAGAGCGTCACACGCACCTCGTGCGCCCGTGGCGCGTCCTTCATCGCCCGTCGCGCGTCCATCGAACGCCCGTCACGCGTCCTTCAAGCGCCCGTCGCGCTCCGTCGAGCGCCCGTCGCACGTCCGTTGCGCGCCATTTGCGTGTTCAAATCGCAGTATTTCAGGCACGTGTCCTTCACTTGTTAGCCGAGCGAAGCCAAGGTCTCCGAGTCGACAGGAATAAGATAACTTGCAACCCGTTGAACTGCCTGATCTTCATGCAATTACCATGTTAAAAAAAAAGGTCATATAAATAAATAAAAATTGGGCAATAAAACATTAAGTACCTACAGCTAAACCCTTAAAATAACTATATATACAAAAATTAAAAATAAATATAATATTAGACCATTAGTGGAAAGAAAATAAGCTTACAAAAAATTTTAGTTGGATAAAATATAAATGGATAAAATCCGTCCAGGGATTGTGAAGTTACGTGCTTTTGCGAGGTTATAGTTCAGCATGAACTACTAGTTATAACTAGTTCCTTACTGTCTGTATTGTAAGCAGCGTAGCAAGGATATAAGTCAGCGGCAATAGGCGTGACTGGATGTCTCTTGTCAGGAACTAGGCCGAAACAAGGTCGTAAATAAAAGGCAAACTTTGGGCTACGTGCTAAACTAGATTAATGGCTTGGGATATTAGGTACGAAGTCTTTATCTACACCACCTTTTACGTGTATAAAACTTTTGGTCTAGAGGAGAAAATCATATGAAACGACGAAGACAGAATTAAAAGCACATGAAATACTCCGTGGAAGCTTCCAGCAAAGCTTTCACTACTTTTCTGAATTATGACAAACTTATGCTTCAAATTATAGGTATGTAGTAAAGTAAGTATATAAGTATATAAGTATTAATGTGAAGTGGTGTTTGTAAATTTAATATTTTTGTTTTAATAAAACGGGAATACTCACGTTTCATTGAGCTGGTTCCGACTATAGTAAAACAAAAAACCAAAATAAACAATATATTTTAAAATAAGCATAGATAAAATACAGGAGTAAAAGAAGTTTAATGTACTTAATTTTTTTTGATATAAGTTAATTTAGTAATACTATGGCAGGTAGTATAAGTTAGTATAAATATAATAATAAAATAATAATATTTAGTACAATATAAGTTAATAGTTAGTTTAATATAAGTTTTATTAAAATAAAGTGTGAAAGTCACTACAGTTTACATAGTAAAAATGTAATACTCTTGTAAAAAAAATATTAAAACTTTTCCAGCAGCCTGTTTCAGCATACGATTACAAGACTACTTTAAATGCAACTAAAATTATTGCGCTAAATATTACGAGTATTTGTAAGCTGTGAAGAAGGATTCCAGCGCGTTTTCATTTTACAAAAACGACTGAGGAACTGTTAATACCGTCTATCAGACTGCCGTGTACGAGACAGGACTCGGAAAATCCCTCAACCTTGTCGTTGCTTCATTAAAACACGCGTGAGGAGTGGTCCGGACGGGACCGAGTTAAATTACCGTGTGTGTTATCCAATTTTATTATATTAAAACCTCATTGTTTTTGTTTTTCCGCTTAAAAAATATAGAAGTTTACGCTAATGTAAGTTAATTTCATTTTGGGTAATAAGTAGCTCTTTTATTTAAGTTTAGATTGTATTTTACTTTTATAAGCGGAGTGTTTGTACGTGAATAAAAAAAATATTTACATAATACAGAATACTCGCGCTGCCGGTCGTCACACTCGAGCTTGCACGCCGCTCTCGATTTTGTCGGGTTATGACGTGAGTCAAAGAAACAGCGAGATGGAGCGATGTTAATGCCAAAGACGTAAAAGGGATGTAGATACAGCGCGAGGAGTATAGTGTGTGTATGTTATTATGATTTACTGTGCATTTTATGCTTAGTAAAAAGGTGACAAAAGACTGTGAGACAAGAGATAATTCCTGCTGTACAAAAGTCTCTCCCACTTCCTTCCACAAATTTCGTCCCATTGTTACATAACAAGACCACAATTAGGGGAAAACAATAAACTCGACCGCAAAATTGTGCCTATGACACTCCGGAATAATATAAACCCGAAAAATAGGGCAGACAATTATATAATTTTCTGAAGCACATGTTTTTGTCACCTAGAGTTTCAATCTCGCTATCGGCCAATATCGGTTCTTGGCGCGATAAAATCCGGTACGAGGATATTCGCATAAGAACAAAATTCACCGACATAGCTTTCAAGGTTTTCAAGCTGAGTGGCAATGGCCAGGCTACATCACCCGAATAACCGATACGCGATGATGAAGAAAGGTTCTTGAATGGCGATCACGAACCAGAAGACGCAGGGTAGGTAGGCCTCCCACTTGGCTGGCTGCCGATATTGCGTAAGTCGCTGGTAACCGGTGGATGCAAATGGCAGATTATCTTTCCGTTTGGCGCTATTAGAGGGAGGCCTGTGTTCAGCTGATAGCGTCTTCTGGCTGATAATGATGATGATCGATTAATTAAAGTATCTATACATTATTTATCAAAACAGCTCAACTTATTAAAGCCACTTAATGGAAATTAATGAGTTAATTAAAAGCGCCGCATCCTCAGTAATGAATCCCGCTTTATTCCGTCACAAGTTCGCAAACAATCACTTTGTTCTAAATAATATTAATTGAAATATTTTGTGCTAAGATTTCAGTTCTTGGTTTCATTAATAACTAGCAGATCCCCGCGGTTCCATCCGTTATTCTACCCGTAGACTAGACGGGATAGACTAGATTCTCTAGAAGACTAGATTCTCTAGAAGACTAGATTCTCTAGAAGACTAGAATCTCAACAGATTAATTCTAATACTGCATTTGTCTGGGACTAAGCAAATGACAAAGACAGCAATAGACTTAATCTGTCGTCAAAGTTAACAAACGTTTCAGTATTCGAGGGTAAGTCACGTAACTTGACTGGGCTATAAAAATACACTATGTGAGGAGTCAAAATACAAAATAAAAATAAAATATGTCTTTTGGGTACGGAATTAAAAAAATAATTTAATTGTAACGCTCAATTTCACGACTGTCATCTTATAAGACTATATTATTAAAAAAAAAAAACTGATAAAAAGTTTTTCTTACATCATAATTATTTTCAGGAACATATCATGTTACCGCCAGTTAACGCTCACAAATAAAACATTTGAGCTGTATCGCTGAGCGACGCGATATCTTGTCATTATTTTATTTTTAATGGGACAGTAAAAATCTAATCTCAGTAAAAATTCCCCAGGGCAAAGTGAATTTCGCCCGAGTTTTGCCCGGGACGGGACGTTCCAATCAAGCCGGATACCGGGACGTAAACAGGCAGAAATTGCTTCATAGACTCGGAACGTAGGAAGACTGTTTTTTTAGGCAATTTGACAATTCCTCGTAAGCGTTCAATAATTTGATCAGAAGATTCGTGAGCAATTACATTACATATTCTGGAACTTTTTAGCTTTCGAGATTTGAACAAATGTTTTGAATTCACTAACGGGAGTTATTGCTGTGCTTTTAAGTTTAATTTTATCCTTTTTCAGTTTCTTTTGTGTATTTTAATATTGTGAAATTATGGGTTAAGTGCCCGAATTTCGAATGGGGCATGTCGCTTTTGGTTTCCAAATAGAGTCCCGTTACAAAATTAAAATAATTTACATTTTTAGTAGTGCAAGGGCTCTATTTGAAAATAGGTGTTTGTTGTCTTTTAATTGTAATTTTTATTTATCTTTTAAGTTTTGTTTTTGTAGCAAATAAACCATTTTCTATTGTCTATTTTTCACATGGGGAAATACTACATCTTTGCCAGCTTTTCAATCGCCAAGCAGTAGTGTGCAAGAACTGTCGTGTTCCGAATGTTAGGGCAATGTTTCCAGCGGACCCGGGTATGTCCAGAACCACCGGAAGACAGGTAGCAGCATCCTCAAAACTAAACAGTGAAATGAACGCTTTTTGGCTGTTGATGATGATGATCTCATGGTGACGATTGCAGTGCATCTTCGCGCAGCGTTTTAAACAGTTGAACAAAGAGAATATCATCACTACGTTTAAGAGACGGGACTTCAATAGAGAAAAATGATAAAAGGCGATTGTATGAAACATGTACTAGAGCTGAATACCGGTAGAGATAGTGCGATAGAGTCAAGAGGTCGATAGAGCAAGACAGCGGATAGCCGCCACTATTTCTAATACACGTTTCATACACGTTGAAGTCTCTTTTTTACTAGGCACTGGCGCCAGTGATGGCGTGACGACATCCAAAAGTTTTGCGGCAACACCTGGACGAGATTGGCACAAAACAGGGTAGATCGGCTAAAGAGGGAGGAGGCTTATGCTCTGCAGTGGCTTTAATAAGCTGCCAATGATGATGATGACTGGCGCCAGACTGCAGTTGAAATTTTAAAATAATAATATAACGGAGCCAACGTGGAAAGAATTTTTAAAATTCGAACCTTTCTATTCAATAATTTGATATACCGCCAATCCACTGAAAATGCATTAATATTTAATTCACGTGAGTGCTTCAACCTCATTTTTAGAATAATCGAACTGGCCAGCACGACGACGACATGAAAAATATACTTTTAAAATGTTTCTTCTCCTTATTAAATTCTCTTTCCATCATCCTAGCATTTTCCTAGATGTAGTGAGGTGAAAAGTTATTCTGCGTCTCGCTTCGACCAAAGTAATGAATGGACGGGCCCTAACCAAACAACTTCCTTTTTTTTAAATTCATTACATAGAACAAAAACAACAAGACCAAAAAAAACAAGACCTCAAAAAAAAGACCAAGGCTTTAAAAATAACAAGACAAGACAATCGAGCTTAGGCTTCAATACGTAATTAAAAGTATGTTTAGTACATCTGTGACAAGAAGAGTATAATATCAGGGCATATTTTTGTGGATCGCATGTATCGCACGTACGTTTAACGTCTCGCAGAGACTGAAAGCGACTGAAGCAAGGTGAGCGCCGGCGCTCACTTTAAAGTCTTCAAAATTCTCTTACTTAGGCACGTCCATTCATTTTACTTTGATCGAAGGCTACGCTCAGGCTTCTGTACAGGCACTCGCGCCAAAAAACAATTTTGCGTTAAAGTCCGATTATAGCTGTAGAAGCCGCACCTAAAGCTTCATCATCCAAAAAAAAAAAAACACTTTTGCAGCCTTGCATAACAAATAACTTACTGTTTTTATTTAGTCATGTCATTCTTTAATATGACCGAAATAAATCATCCAGTCAACAAAAACTCAACAGTCAGAGTCAGGTAATGTACTCAGAGGCAGCTGATGGCGCAAAAACCGTATTTCGCAGCTACATGAATGACGGTTTCTGTTCTGAGTGCTGACGAGGCGCGAACTGCTCTTTTGCCACTCTGTATTTACTGTTTTCAAAAAGTAGGTCACTCTTATATCTATGTATTAAAAATATAGGGTTATAAAGAAAGGGTAATCATAATCATAATCATATTTATTGGCAACAAATTATTAGATAAAAATTAAAAGCTAAAATTAACATTCAACGACAAAATAATAGCCTTAAGTTACATTTGAGCCAAAATGGCCGAGCTACAAAAACAAAAGTTTACTAAAACAATATTGAAAAAAAAAGGGTTTCAAAAAATGCAATTAGGCCACTATGGCTGTCATAGCTTCATATTAGGTCAGTATTAAATTGCGGAGTGACGACAGCATGAATACAATCATCAATCAACATCAATATACCTACCATAGTAAGAAATGCAAATGCGCGTTGCAAATTATCTACCATTACATTAATTCCACAGAACGACCGACTTTTCTATGAAACAGCCCAAATAATAGAACTAAACATTTAAACTGGAAGTTATCAGTTTAGCTTAGAAAATACGATGCTAGCGCCCTCATTCGACTCCACAGATAACTTAGTCGCACTGCGCGTTTCCACGCAGGGCAACCCTAATTTAAGTGATGGATTACCGGCAGCGCGAGTGTATGGGCAATTTGGAAGGATCTTCGGGACATTTTGCTGAATGAGTTTTATTTGCCTTACAGAAGTCATGGGTCTTGGTGATTTATTTAGATTGAGTGGCTTTAATGTCAGGTTGTTTCTGGCAACCCTTTTTCGTTCAAACTAATACGATTTTATTCGCCTTACGTGAGATAGAACAGCATCTGTTACTGATGAATATAATCTGTACATGGTTATACTTATTTAACTAAAAACCACTCGCAAGCTGCTTCCACAGATCATACCTAACAATTTTAGATGATGGCCAGTACCATAAGGTCCATATTGCAATGATTGTTAGGTTCAGCCACCGTTTCTGCGAGATCGCGAATCATATGTAATTGGAGCGCGGTAAGGTCCCGGTCGCGGAGCCTCGGCGATTGAACCTAGCAATCAGCGAAATATGGACTTCACGGTTCAAACTCTGTGTTCAGCCGTTTTTTTTCTAAACAAACATTTTTGAATAAATGTACTCGCCGGGAGCATTCGCCAATGTAGGTAACAAGTCAGATTCGATGATTACATCAGTGAGAAGAACTGTGGGCTTATCTCGTAACTCTGAAAGCGATAGCGAGACTTGCGCGAGCGGGACCACGCATACTGCGACTAAGTAGGTACGAGCGAGATGGCATGCTCTCGCAATCAGAATCACGAACGTTTCAAAGTCAGAGGATAGATAATTTGCTCGAGTGTTTTTGGCCATTATGATCCAAATAAAACAGTCTGTTTCACTTTTCTAGTTTTTTTGGAGTTTATAAAATTAATAAAACCCAAAATTAATAATGGAATATATATTATAATTATTATTCACAGCGCATATATTCTGGGCATATAGTTATTTCTTCGTAAGGGAATAGGTATGGGATGTCAACCATTAATATGTTCCCTGGAAAATGACCTGTGGGCTTAACCCACTCTGAAAGCGATAGCGAGAGTGCGCGAGCGGGATCGCGCATAGTGCGACTAAGGCGGTACGAGCGGGATGGCATGCTTTCGCAATCAGAATCACAAACGTTTCAAAGTTAGAGGATAAGCCCGCTGTTCCTCAACTACTTCGCTAGTTTGTTCATATTTCACTTATGCTTAATAACCTTTGCGTAGAAGCAAATGCGTCAAAAAGCAAATTAATGGACCCTAACTGGGGTAATAACTATTCGACCTATATTCCGGGAGAATCGTAACTGATGCGGAGATAGATAATAACAACGAAATGGGTTCCCGAAGCGCTCAGGATTTCTTCTCACGCATCATTACGCGTTAATCACCAAATAAATACTATTTATGCTCCCTGGGCAGGTGTTACTGATTATCTTGTCTCATTCCAACGAAACCCAATGACTATGAAAAACAGAATAAGAATACTCATTTCATAACTAGCTAACTAACTGAGACCTCGCGGCCCCTATATCTTCACAACCCCTGGACCGATTAAGCTCATATTCGAACTTAATTGTATTGAAATGAACTACTTGCCTACAAAATTTCATGAAGATTATATCAACGGTTCGCAAGTTATCATCGGACAAATACACAAACATACAAATATACATACAAATGCCGGTTTGTCCCTGTAAACTCTGAGACCTTCGCTTCGCTCGGTCAATAATTCAATTCAATTCGTCCCTAATGTTTTTTATAGGATTTAGACAGACATACAGACGGACATGACGAACTTATTGTACCCTTATCAGTTCGTCATGTCCGTCTGTCTGTCTGTCTGTCTGAATCCTCTACAGCCTTATAACTTCCAAAACTATAAACGTACATGCATGAAATTTTTCACAACGATAGTCTAAGTATGGATCTCAAGTTTACATTTTTATTCTTTTGTACTATAAGGGTATTGTACCCGTTGAGAAACTTGGTACCGGCCCGAACTCCAGGTCGGCTGGTGGCCTGAGCTGCTCTAAGGTGCATACACAAAGAAGGGTAAAAAAAAAATAGCTGTACCCCATCATGTGGTGTGTCAACAGGTCTTGAAAAGAAAACAATTTTAAAAGAATTAAAAAAAAAAACAATTTTAAATTGTTTATTTTTTATTAATTTTGGCGGAGAGGGTTCCGACAAAGTAGGTTGTAATGTGTCGTCGTCGTCCGCCCCCCCTTGCCATTTCTGAACTATGTATCTCAGAAACTTATTATCTTCCGTGTTTTATAGATTTTAGTAGAAACTTTATTTTAAAATTATTTCGGGAATGTGATAATTACTTTTTGAGAAAAATGGAAAAACTTAAAACGTATTTTACATACATGTTTATCAATCTCTACTGTGGTCCTAAACTAGAAAAAGAATGCATCGACCGGGAATCGAACCCGGGCCGCCCGCGTGGCAGGCGAGCATTCTACCACTGAACCATCGATGCTTACGGAAAACTGTTCAATTTCACGAATATTGAAGATCATTCACATAGCGTTCTTATAATGTTTACATTTCACGTCATTTTCACTTCGAATACTTCAAATATTAATTACGTGACTATTCTAAAACTATAGTAAAGCGATTCTAACTTTTGCAACAGTAGTATAAGCATCGGTGGTTCAGTGGTAGAATGCTCGCCTGCCACGCGGGCGGCCCGGGTTCGATTCCCGGCCGATGCATACTTTTTTTCTAGCCATATTTTAATGTAAAGTCCATGTTGATCTAAGAGATTTATTTGCTCAGAACATCTATATAAAAATTAAAAACTTGGCAACAGGATTATTTAATTTTATTATTAGAAACCCAGAGGGTTATTATTATCAGAAACCCGACTTGTGCACTCGTCGGTGCACAAGTGGTTTGATTGTAACTGATTGTATTTGGCAAACGATGAATGGCATAGCAAGAAACAAGCTTTGGTATAAGCTTATAGTGAAATAAAGAAGGCTGTGAATTATGATGATGATTATTTCAGAAACGATAAATTTGGGTTTCAAAATAATATATCAAACTTCACTTCAATTTTCAAAATAACGAATTCAGTGATACCTAATTCACTTACTTACCAGGGGCAGTCAACATTTTTATTATATTTCCACTTTTCTAGTCTAGATTTATTTGATGACGTCAGCTACCGTAATGTAAGCAAATCTATCGAAACCTCATTTATTGATATCGGTTGAACATACACATAAATATATACGCGTTAACTGCAATTATTACCCTCCTTCTAGCTTCGCTGTTGTCAGATAAAAAACAAAATATTTGGGACTAATGTCGGATCACACAATTTTGATCACGACCTATCTGAGCGCTCGATCCAACAGGGCAGGATCTGATCACGACACAGATTTGGTGCCATACTTAAATTTACGTTAATTTAATTACTTTATCGTTACTTTCACATCCTGTCGCATGATCATACCAGAGGATTCCGCGTGATCACAATTTCGTGATCCGACAGGACAGGCCCGAATTACCGATTTCCATGATTATTCTACGCTAAAAATACCTCAAGTCTTTAGTTCACCAACTAACACTATTCACAATTTACTGTGTCAGGCGAAAGTAAGTCTTATTCTTTAAGAACTAAGTTATACTCAACACTACTCCATCTTCCTATATTTCAATCAAACTGGAAACTTTGCCTAACGAGTCTTCCTGCACCTTTGTACGCCTTCATTTTTCTGAAAGTCACCGAAATAATTCAATTTTCAACCTTATTTCGTAGCGTTTAGATATGTAGATCCAATAGCAGTGAGCTTAACAAACTTAAGGGTGGAATCACTTGCTTTGTTTCACAATAATATAGGAGCGATGTTCTTTATGAACACATTTTGCGGGCGCGCTTGCTTTGAGAATGAATTTCATATTTTAACATAAATAACGGGGATCTGCATATTATTTTCAGAGAAATTCGGAGTGTTGGGTCCGTTTGAAGAGTGAGTTGAACAGTTTTAGAGTTTGGTTCCGTTCTTTTCGTTGGGACCCTTTTAAGTGTACGCCGTCTCTCAGTCCTTTCAAAGTATTTTTTTAGGCCGTAATAGGTACTGCCGCCTGATAATTTTACAGAATATATGTGTTAGTATAAAATAAGAAAAGTACAAATTTAAGGGGTCACCACACAATAAACTTGTTTTTTGTTTCGATATTTCTTGTTTTTGCCACTCGTTAAAACTACAATTATTCAATAATCAATCTTGGTGTGATTATAGTGCAAACTAAACTAAACTAGTGCATAACAACAAATATTTAAAAAACAGTGTAGGAGTTACAAAACACAGTTATCTCTCCGGTAACTCCGCAAAACACAGTAATCTCTCCGGTAACTCCGCAAAACACAACAATCTCTTCAGTAACTCCGCAAAACACAGCAGTCTCTCCAGCTACTCCGCAAAACACAGTTATCTCTCCGGTAATTCCGCAAAACATAGTAAGTACCTAATCATTCTGGAAAATCCTCACTCGGACCCTAAGATACAAGCCTCGTGCTCAGTTTGGGGCTCACTGACTGAAATCTTACTCAAGTGTATTCCTAAAAGTCCAACAGTTTGTGTTATTTCTAAGATTTCTTACTTTTGTAGCAGGCGTCTTGTAGGTATTCCTTTTTGAAATAAATTATCTTTCATATCATATATATTTCTTATCTTTATCTGTTGTTTTAATGCGATGCTGTATCGTCGGGGCAGTTCTTACAAGCGGGGTACGGGACGGTGAGAGGGGCCATCCCTTGATGATCTGCAAGATAAGATATGAGATGATAAACTTTTATTGTAATTAATTTTATCGTTATTATTTTTGTACTTAAATTTACTATTTTTGTAATTTATTGTTAGGACCTTATATCGACATGCGGGACAAAAGACGTGTCCCTTGTCTCTTGACCATAACTTTGTAACAAAATATTTTAAATGTGGACAAATATACTTAAATCCCTGAATTAATAAGGTAAGTTTTATTTATTTAGTTGATATTTTAGTTTGGATTGTAATACGAAATGAGCTCAGCGGTATAAAATTAAAAACTTTTCTATTTTAGCTTTTTAGGGCTTTACATTTGTATAACTTTGTTATTATAAAACTAATTGAATTTGAACAGAAGGTATTTTTGGTACAAATGTTTTTGATAAAGTTTTTTAGTCCTCGTTGTAGGTAAAGGATGAATAAATTCTGAAAACCATTTTTTTTATATGTGCCTTAGGACAATCTTTTTACCCTACTGCCAAAGTAAGACGGTAATGTGTCTGGGGTGTATGTACCTGGGGCTTATGTAACTGGGTCTACATTTTGCAGTTGGGTATTTTTAGATGATTTAAGCAGTATCTGTTAGAAAAATAGGGATTGAGAATATCTCTCATCCTCCTCCTCGATTCGTTAGCTCACTGCTGAGCGTCGTGATGTACCCGCTCTTTCTCCCGACATAGCCGCTTCCACTGCTCTCGGTCTTTGGCGTGGTGAAGGGCATCTGAAATCTTCGTGCCCAGTTGCTTGGACACCTGATCGGACCATCTTATTGGGCTGCGTCCCCTAGATCTGTTTCTTTCTAACTTCCCTGTGACTATTAGCTTCTCCAGATTGTCGAAGGGCTTTCGGGCTATATGGCCAAAATATTGCAGCACCCTCTGGAGGCAAATGCTTGAAAGTCTGTTAGATATCTTCAACTCCTTATGAATCGAATCGAGACGCCTCTAATAGACGCCTTTAAATACAAGAATAAACAATACTTGAGGATGGGCATCAGCGTCCTCTTAGTAAACGGTGAGCGTTTTGCCACCTGCTAAGCGTGAAGATTATACGACAGATTTCGATGGCGCTCAATTTGCGAGTACTAAAAATATTAGGACGCATTGTTCGGATTACCGCCTCTAGATATTCAGCTCTATGATCATCTAAGTATATTCTAGAACAAGCTCTTTTCTAGGAACCAACGCATAGACCAAACCTCTTATGATGATCGATAGATCTTCAATTTGTTGCCAATAAGTACTCCTCAAGTGGTCTAGGTGAACATTAAGACCGGGTTTGTTAAAATAATTTAAATAAGGGTTAATTATGTACCGTAATATGTACATAGCTGTAAATACGCATAACCGACCGACATCTGCGACCGAAGTCAGCCTTTCGGCCGTCATCAACTCTTCCAGTCTTACATTTCGAAAGTAGAACAATTTAAAGTAAACTTTCCGTATAAAATGTACATCCAAGCTAAGGAATGCTAACTAATCCCGCTAACTTCAACAATTAAGTTTGAATGGCGTAAATAATTAGGTACTGTGCCAGACGTTGTTCTGTTAGATGTAATTTACTTACAAATTTCTGTATAAGTAATCATTGAAATACTTGGCTGTTAGGTTAGTTAATATACCTAATGTGTTATGTGTATGATATATTTAAGAATTCCTTTCTTGGGAAGGCTTGTAGCCTATTCTGCATCAGCCTTTTAACATCCCATTGCTGAGATATCAACCTACACCCGAAGGTTGATTGGGCTATATCCGTACATAAGTTCCAAAGAAATCATTGGTACGGCCCCGCCCGGTTCGAACCCGCAACCCTACGAACACGAGACGAGCTTATAAAACAGACGCGCTAACAAAGAAGCCTGGTGGATCGTCTCGTTTGAGCTAGATTAGATGTTTCTAACCAATACCAACGATCGCCACGGTCACTCTTCGGATGGGTGGCCGCGATTTGCCTTTACAATTGAGCGCTGCTGTAGGTCGGATGACCAGTTAAATTGAAGTTATTAATTAAAATGGGTGGCTCTAAATTTAATTGGCAAGCGCAAGCCTGCAGCTTACCATCAGGCGAGCGACTTGTTCGTCTCTTCGCCCACAGAACATATAAAAATCCTCTTCCCGGCCGGTAATCGAACCCTTAACCTTCTACTCAAAAGACAACCGCACTCTCAATGAGGTATGCCGGTTGAGGTTTACCTTTATGTCAAAATTCCTCTACGTCGAATTCCCCGGACGTCTAGTCTAGTTTCTATAATCCTACACTTGGCTACTAAATTACGATAGCTATCTCTAACGATTTACAGCTACTGTTCGTTCCCTAAACCTCCTTTTCAAATTGTACAATTTCAGCCCGTATTTCAGTAAGCCACTACTATTAACTATACCCTACAAGCCGCTACATTACGAACCCAGTGGTTTAAATTCGCAAGCATTGGAAATGCATGCAAATGTATGGGTTGTTCCGTCTTCATCCCAGCGGTCTCATCCCATTTCTTGACTCATCCCAACACGTATTACTCACGACTCAAAACACATTTTTTTTCTTTTTCTAAAATCGCCCCAAGTGCTATTCTTGGCTCATCCCATGGCAAAAGTGACAACAAAGTATGGATAGTATAAAAATGCAAGTTATATTTTTATACAATTGTGTAGATTTAAGTATGTGTAACAAGTTAAAATTTTGTTTGTTTTGTTCAATAGTTCTATGAAATACCTAATTATTTGTGTATAGTTTACGATACATTATATATAAACTTATGTTTACTAATAAAGAACTTTGAACTTAGCATAGAGAATTTTGTACGAGAACGAAACATTGAATGCATTATTTTAGCACTCCCATGCAAGCCGAGTTAACAATTTAACATACTAGCTAGAAATTGCGAATGCATGTTACTGTTGATTAATTCCTCATTAGTGGTGGGTGGGTCGACAATATTGCAAATAATGAGCATGCCAATTTGAATAAGCTCAAATTTAACAGCCGCTTGTTTCAGATCGCGTGCCTGAATACCTAAAAGCATGCCAAAACGAGGTGCACTTTCACCATGAAAAGAGAAAACAACCTTGGTTTTTTCAGTTTTTTTTTTCAGTGTGATTGCTAATTACTAACTTATGCAATGATCGACGTAAAGTGATGGCAAACTACTAACTTTCGCAATGATCGTCGCAAAGTGATGGCGAATCACTAACGCAATAATTGTCGAAAAGTGATGGCGAATCATTGCAAAAAGTTAACGGCACAATACGTATAACTATTTCATTAATTGCATGTTTTCTCTAGGCATCAAAACTTATCGAACTTATCAACTTTGTACAATCTAGTAGGTTTGGTGAATTACACGTTGTAAACTACAATTAAGTTCCTTTGTTTAGTTTTGGCGTGAGCGTCCAATCATAAGCAACAAAGTTGCCTAATTACCGTCAGCCGCCAACCTCCAGGGTTGCCTCGTTTCAAATAGCTAGATACGAATTGATTAGCTGTGGTTTGCTTTCATTGTATTGTACTGAAAGTTACAAAACAAGTAAATACTTTTTACAGAGAAGTGTAGGTTTTGATATCACGATTTAAGATTTGTAGAGCAACGACTCTTCTTTAAACAATGCATGTTTACACAGACACTGTATTACACATAATAAGAAAAGGATAAAGTCAGTTAATCTTTAAAATTAATTTAACTGATGTAATAAAAATCGTGTTGTGTGAGAGTCTGATATGCTAGGAGGCCAAGACACACAGTGTCGTAGCGCAGAAGGATGTTAGTAATTGATAAATAAATCCACAATAATTGATCTCGCCGATAATTGAGGAACCGGGTATGTTATAAAACTGCAACCAGAACCACCGGAGGACGGGTGGCAGCGTCCTCTTAGAACATTCTGCGATCTCCAAGCCGCCTGCCAAGCGTGGGGATTATGTCAACCAACAAAACAATTTGTACTTATTCTGTGGCTAAACTTCTATGTTTATCGAAAATGATGGTCATTATTTTCAAAGGTTAGTGTTTGACGTAAAAAGTTACAAAAACGTTTACTGCCAGATCACATCACTGAATGTGGTAAATCGTATAGGTCGCCTAAATATTTAAAAGTAAGGAATGATTCACATTATAGTTTACGAGAGACGGTGCCGAAATGACGGCGCCTTATTTCATACGTCATTCACGCTGGACGAATTAAAAGAAATAGACGATATTTTTACTAATGGAACAGCTGTTTTTTGTCCACATTTTCATCGTCTTGAGATAGCTAATGAGAACGCTTGGTCTCAGTCCCCTCAACCAGGTCTTTCCTTCAACTTTCGTGCATTTTGTCGGAACAAAGATCTCGTACTGTGATACGAAGGGTACTCTGTGATCTAACTCAATGATTGTGAACTTAACAGAGTAGGTAAACCCCTCTCGCCTTTTCGCACTTATTGCACTGCTGTTCCCAGAAATTCGTCACTCGTGACACTTGATACGTGAGCGTACTAAAATTAAGTCTCTCTCTATCTCTCTTTCTCACTAAAATAAAATGTCATCTCGGAGTGAGGTAATGTGGTACTCAAATTTACCATTGTCACTTATTTTAAGCATGAAATATACAGATGATATGGCGCAGATGCGATTCAGACGCGACGTGGGCGTGGAATAGATATCTCGCGGACGCGCGACTTTGAATTAGACAGAAGAGACGGCGATATAACGAGATCTGTCAATATACCTGTCTCTATCATATCAATCTATATATTATATAGATCACTAAAAGATCACTAAATTTACACCAACAAATTCCGCAGAAATATTGCTATGTTTCCTTCACCAAAACTTTCGTTGTAGTTTCGAATAAATAAATGTGTTGCTAAGATATTACTATTTGACTGCCCCGGTGGCTCAGTTGGTAGTGAACCTACCTTCTGTGTTTGGGGGCGTGGGTTCGATTCCCATCTAGGACAAACGTTCATGTGATGAATATTTGTGTTTGTCCTATGTCTGGGTGTTAATATCTATATAAGTATGTATTTAAAAAATATATATGTACGTATATCAGTCTCGGGCAGCCATATTACAAGCTTTGCTTAGTTTGGGGTCAGATGACCGTGTGTGCAAAAATGTCCCAGATATTTATTTATTATTATTATTATTTCGTTTATAGCTTTTATCAAAGCAGTATATACTTAGATTTTCCTTTCGTTTCAAGGAGCAAAGTTTCTTACCTACTTAGCATTTTTTTTGTATTTGAGCATTTGACCACTTATTCACCTGATGACCTGTTAAGTGTCAGTGCTGTCGAGGACGGTAAACAGAACAAGCCAGGAATGGGCTGGCGTTAGATTTTTCAATTTGTCACAAGTACATTAAACCCATTAGACATACCTATTGACAGACATTGTTGCGGGTATGTGCTAAAACTGCGACAACCACCACAAGAGGATGGGCAGCAGCATCCTCTTAGTAAACGGTGAGTGTTCTACGATCCCAAGTCACCTGTAAGCGTGGGGATTATGGCAACCCACCCATATTCTAAGAGCTTTTGATCAGCAGCGTTTCTGCCTGATTACGATCGTAACACATTCTAATCTAAGAGGTTAGTAAAAAGATCTTCTTTATCTAAGAATTAAAATATTTCTACAGACGGATAAATTTATAGAGTCACGCAAAAATACGTAATCAGAAAGCAACGAATAGTTTTGAAACATGTTCCAGGGAACTCCACACTTGGAGCGGTGCGGGGCGCTAGGTTTATTGCATCACGTAGAACGGAGCGTAAAATTTGCAGTCCAGTGCGGCCAACTTATCTCTACAATGGAGTGGGAGAGCCACCGTCAAAGTTTCTGAAAGAACTATCCGTAAAAAGTTTTAGTTCCGTCATTTTGCCACTTCTACAGATAAGTTTTCGGCTGTGGAGTAGCGCAGTGCCGACATTTGGCGGACGTGTAGATTATGTGGCATATGGCACTTGTTTTGAGGAAACGCTTCATATTTTTTGGTATGTATTTTTTAACTTGTTTTGGTTATGATCTGTGAGTCGTTAACGTTGTTCTGTATATGGACGAGATAGTCTCGATTAACGATATCTGAGAATACTCCGAGTTTCAAATTCAGTAAATGGTCCATTATGGCGTGGCATATAGTTGCTTTGATTAGCACAGTCACTTCACGACTAATCTAAATGCATTAGTCAAAGCCTAGTTAGGACCAAACTAGTCGGTTAAATGTTTGCTGTTCGGTCAAAGCTAGCTGTTACCGCTACTCGACGTCCGAACAAGGCTAATGCCCGTTTTCACTAATGAACGGGATTACCTAAGAAACTTTAGGGGTTAATTAAAGGGTCTATTTATTGGTTTTGAGGGTTAATTTGCCCTATTTTTAAGGGGTCCGTATTAGTGATGGTGAGGACGAAACCAACCCTTTAAGTTTCTTAGGTGATCCCTTAAATTTAGGGTTCGTTGGTGAAAACGGGCATTACTGATTCAACATCTGGTAATCAGGGCTAGGGATAAGGGCCATCAGCGCGGCTGATAGTCCATAACAATGCAGCTAAGCAGCATTTTTTATATTCATTTTCTTTCCCCAGGGCATATACTTGCACCATGCGGTTCCGCCCGCAATTTGCAAGTTTGGCATAACTCAAATAGCTGCACACAATAATAATGTGACCTGCTATGTGGCAGTAACACGTTGGCTACAGTCCAGACACAAACAGAAGTAAAGAAGCTGATGTATTGGTAAAACAAAACCATTTTTGTATATACTCCGAGCAGTCCAGCTCCCGCACAATCTTAATATATTTTATAGTAAAATAAACGCTGGACGCGGGAGCTGGACTGCTCGGAGTATATACAAAAATAATAATATAATAATATGATAATAATAGCACTAAGCTCCTTATTAGTGTATTCGTTGGTATATTCCTTTTGTCATTAGTTTTTATATTCAGTTTTAGTTGTGAAAGTATTTGTAAAATTTGATAAATGGCACGGACCCCGGAGTCGTGGAGCAATATTGTAAAATATAATTATATATATATATATATTAAGATTAATAATGCTACTCAAATTTGTAATCTAGCGAAGCAATAATGTTTATGTTCCATTAAATTGCTTCAGTACGCCAAAAATTCGAGTTACAAGTTTTTCCCACGAAGCTAAGGCTGGTTCATTCCGAATCAGATCATCCAAAACATATGGCGACACTCTCAGAAATGTGCACAATGCTTCATGTTCATGTCTGAACCTGGTGAATACAGAACACTGCTCAAGAAGATGTTTTACAGTTTGAATTTAGTTGTTATCGCAAGAATATTATCCGAATCAATTATTTTAAAACAATAACGATAGTTTGGGTTTCAATTCATTATTTTTACTTCATACATTTCTTTGTAAGTAAACTACACTAAAGATATTTTGGTTGGTTTCTTTTTTATGTAGGTTTTTTTTCGTTGACGATTAAATAACATCTCACTAGAACGATTTTATAGCACACTTCCTATCAGTAAATCAAAATCATCTTACCAAAAAATCACTACGCATGTAAAGTTTATACGTCTAATTAGTGCAAATCAAGCTTTTGCCATATCTTGGGGCAAGACGAGACAATTCCTCAAAGTCTTGCGCAATGAGAAGCATCTGCGAGGCACTGCTGATGCATTAAGACAAAGTTCTCGCCTAAAGTAAACATAGCACCGAAGTTTCCTGTTACCCAATACAAGTAGTGCCTTAACTTTAAGGCTTAAGAGGAATGTAATCATGTAAATTAGGTACAGTAATCAGGACAAATATTTTCTCTATTGTTAAGTTATTATAATATGTAATATACTTAAATTGAATTGAAAATGCAACCAAAACATGTTAATTGCTATAAAGAATAAATTGTCAAAATAGTATAGAATTCCGCTCTCAGTAATTTTATATAATTAAAAACTTTGATTGTGCGAGCGACAGAGCGCGTAATGTATTAAAGCAGTCAGCATTTTTTCCATCTCCCCTTAAATATCGCCATTTTGTTATTTATGAATTTATTATGTTGTTGATGAAACCAGTGGTCACTGAACAAGTCTTCGACACCTCATTTAACAAAACTTGGACTCGACTGGACTGGACAGGTTGAAATATACATGCTAACTACAATATAAGTGACCCTCCTTTAGACTGCAATGGTTGAGTAAAAAAAATACAAATTCTCTTATTTCACTGATAGAGTCATAGATGCCGTCATAATCTACGAAACATAAACGGCCTCGTAGACATTGCGCCGAAATTACACATAACTAGATGATGATAGATGATACCAGAATAAAACAATAGTGTTTACTATCATAGTGATCACATGATTGAATAATAGCGTACGTTTACAAAACAAAGTTATGTCTTAAATAACGCATCCAAAAGTAGACTTAAACAATCTTCAGGCAGGCTCAGAATCGTGAACACCTTCAAGATGAAGTTTGTGCTCTGGTTTTGTCTTTTGCTCGTTTCAAACTTATTTTGTAAAAGCTGTTCGTATACTATAGAGCAAGTTATTAGGGATTCAGTGGAAAAGGGATTGAAAAGTCTAACACAGTTGAAGAGGCAGCTACCCGATGATATGGATGAAGATTCGAGGGAACTAATTGTTGGTATGGATAAAGATTATACGACAAGGGATGAAGTGCCAGACCCTGTGCCTACCACTGCGCGTCAAGCAGTCAAAAAAGGTAAACAAATACAGTACTTCCTTAGACTCACGTGAGGTCTATAGCTTGAATGAATAATACAGTATTTTCTTCTACCTAATACAATTCAAACGTCCGAGTGCGGAAAAACACAAAAAGCATTAAGTAGGTAAAGGTATTTTTCATGTATAGGGTTATTGGTAGCTAGCCAACAACCTCTCGTAAGCAACTACCTTACATCATACTTTCTGTCATAATTAAGAACTTATGTTCCATATCTTTTAGTAATTCGTAAAAACAATCTTCCAATTAAAAACAAAATGTTAAAATTAGGGCTGCAAATGACGATAACATTATGTGGTTTCAAATTAGAAGGAACGCCGCCCGGGTGAAGTTGAGTTAAGTGGAAGGGAAGGA
This sequence comes from Apocheima hispidaria, assembly GCA_947579745.1. Taxonomy (NCBI): domain Eukaryota; kingdom Metazoa; phylum Arthropoda; class Insecta; order Lepidoptera; family Geometridae; genus Apocheima; species Apocheima hispidaria. The sequence continues at coordinate 13,196,222 of OX388153.1, read as the reverse complement.
TGAAGTGAAGTTTAGGAGCTGACATTTGCAGTAAAAAATATAAGGTTTTTTTTTATACAAAGTTTAATTATTATTTTTTGTGTATGTATTGAGTTTTGTTAAAAGTCATCGAACAAAAGTTGTTAAGTAGGATGCTAGAAAGCTGCCTGAAACAAGCAATTATATTTTTAATGTATACTACTGATTTACCTTTCTAAAATAGCAAATAATATTAATATATATTTCAGATAAAACCAAAATTGAAAACAAGAATTGCTCGTGTGAAATTCACAAGGCACAAGCTTCGTCTAAAATTCCTAAGTATCTCATAGATCTTAATAAGCATATTCACACTGGTGAAAGTTCAGACACTACAACAAATCAACCGACAGTGACATCACCGCTTCATCCTAGTCCTACTTCCAACAGTCCTTCTAAAGGTATGCATTGAGCACAGATTACCTATATAGATTCCGCACTTAAGCGATTGGAGCACACCACGCAACGATCGAAATACTATAAAATACTCACATTGGCTTATTGCTATGCGCGAGTATTCGTAACCTTGAGATATCCAATGGGAACGCTTGGTCTTAATCCCCGCAGCCCCCAAAAATTTCGTAATGCGGTATCTATTGCGGTTCTGTGTAACATTAGTGTCGATTCTATTGTGCCGTTAGGCTAAAGTTGAGAGCTCTAAAATTGTTGCCACCTTTTTCTCACATATTTAAATTAAAAGAGATGCAGATACTTTCAGTCCTGTAGGATTGAAATTATCTGCCCTCAGTTCGGAAAGCCCTGACTCGGAAATGTGTGGATTTATCGAGTTTCGTCTTATTTGTTTACATATCTAGGTACACTGATTGGCAAGCCTGTCTAAAAAAGTTTTTTATTATGTTTATTTTTTTGCAGTACAATTAAACGAAACACATTTTGAACTGCATGAACTAGAGTTTCAAATAGACGCTGCGATGAGAGAAGTATGTCCACATTATAAGGACATCCCAGACTTGGACATTAAAAATATGCCAGATGTATGGCAGCTGTCTTTCTACAAGGCGGCGGACTCGTTATCGTGCTTCAAGATTTTTCTAAAAAAAACTTCGCCACAAGTAAGTACAATCTTTTATTAAATATTATGAGGCCTCACTGCTGTGCACGTCTCTAATTTTTTTCCGTTTTATTCATTATGAACTACTTACTAGAGGTGACAACGCACTACTTTGAGATTTCCCATTTAAAAGTGGTAAATGTGTCAAACATCACTCCAGTCACTCGTTATAAAAAAAATACATAAATATACCCAGGGTATGGAATAGACGGACGCATAGTTACCTCTTAAGTAGGTTTTATTAAAGCCGTGAAAAATTGTTGTTTAGTATTATCATAGAGAAACTATACTAAGAGTGCTAGTGTCCTTAGAAAGATGCGTTACTCAATTGTAGTACTGTTAAGGACGTAAGATGTCGTTAGTAATTTAATCCGCGACATGGTCGTCCCATTTTCAGCTTGACTTGAAATAGAAACCCAAGCTAACTCATACGTAATGGCACGGGAAAAAACACCACTTGTTATGAATATTTTTGCATTAATAATATCAGTAAAATTATAAATTTTATGTTTTATTTGCAAAACTCGCTAGGTTCTCAAGAGACTGTGTTAAAAACATTAAATTTAAAAACATTTTTTTTTACGTCGTATTTTGCAATCTAATTTAAAATAAACCTTAAATAGTGGACATATACTAATACTATGTTTCTATATTAACCATATTTTGATAAGCTTTTATAGCGGTTTGGACATTACCTGACTAAATACGTAAGCACCGTCTAGTTAAAAGCAGCTTTTATCGGGGTACACCTTTTTGTATGAGATGGTACATCTCCTGTAGTTATTCTTTGGTACTACGATGTAGGGATGCTGCTTTCGAGCTGTATAAGATAAACCTGTTAATGTAGGTGGTATTGCTAGATTCCATACATTATCCGGAATGACTATTGACCATTGGAATTATTGACTAGCCTTGTGGCTCAGGGGGTGGATTTCCGCCTTCTGATCTATGATGTATCTTCTGATGTGGGTTCGATTCCCAACCAAGACAAACATTTATGCAGATAAACATGGATGTTTGTTATTTGTCTGGGTGTTTCTATATATTCTATGCATGTATTTACAAAAAAAAAATGTATTTATGTATTCTATCAGTTATCTGGTTCCCATAATACAAACTTGCTTAGTTTGGGGCTAGATGGCGCTGTGCCAAAAACGTCTACCAATATTTGTTTATATTTATTTATATTTATTTAAATATATTTTATGCTTATATTTTTTGTAAATTTTCAGAGTCGAAAGCGCTACAAAACAAAATACACTTCTTTTAACGATACCATTGACTGGCACGAATGTTTCCTAGAGCTGGGTTCGACGGGAAAACGACTGGAAAACAGAAGGCACTTCCTGCAAGGATCAAAGGACGACAAAGGCGTGCTGGAGAACATAGTGTTGTCGCAATCTACGGATGGTAATAATCTTACTATTTCAACAGCATTCTGGGTACGTGTTGTATAGTAAGCTAACCCCCGAATACTGAAACGTTTGTTAACTTTGACGACAGATTAAGTCTATTGCTGCCTTTGTCATTTACTTAGTGCCAGACAAAGGCAGTATTAGAATTAACCTCTTGTTACAGTTAACAAGCGTTTCAGTATTCGGGGGTAAGTAATTTAGGTAGGTTAAAAAGTTCCTAGGTTCCCAGCGATAAGCGGCGATAAGTTTCGGCGGACCGTTCTATCGGTTTCTTCGTGAAACCAACCGTCGACGTGGAGTGATGTCGTAGAATCGTTCTATCGACGAAGGTAGGACGAAGGACGATGTTTTCGTAAAAGCATAGAAAAATATCCGAGTATTTGTATAAGTTCGAGTATTTACACTATTTATAATTTCTCTACCTATGGTATAAGCGACCTTCGACGGGGAAAAACATTAAAAAAATACTAATATTAAGAATTTGTTACTTTGAAACCATCGTCATGAAAAATAATTATAAATCGATGTTTGAAACGATATTGCTGAAATATTGATATTCCTAAACGGACAAGACACGTAGTAGTTTTCCAACGAACTTTGCTAAAACTTATGATATCGTATGGCACAAAGTAAATTTCCCGAAGATCCTAGAATCATGACAATTTAAGCCGAGTTCCAACGAGTTAAGACTTACTACTCAGTTAATATTCTCTCTTCGACCGCCGAAATTCTCTGAGAGCCCCTAAACCCTTCTCTGGAAAATGTCAGGATACAGAATTAATTTCCCCATTGAAGCATCCCTTTGCAGTTGCTATCGTTGGAAATTTTGATATTTGTTTGTCGGAGTAATTTTATCTTGGCAATTTTTTATTTATAATGTTGGGCGTTTGTGAGGCTGCGTTTGAAAGCGGAAAAGAACGGGGAAAATCTTTTTTTTATCTCTCGAAACGAAAACGAACATTATTAAATTTAAAATATAACACTTCTGCTGTTATGATAAACAGATACAGCATTTTTTTTTTTGTATGGTCACGCTCAATCTATTGCGAACAGGTGTATAAAGAAAGGGTATGCTAAGCTGGCAGCAGGAAAGGGGCTCATAGTAACTATGATTGTGAACAAGTTTTATTATGGGAACCATGAAATCGAGAAAAAAAAAATTGCTGTTGCATACATATTGTCGAGTGTCATTGACATTTTTCGATTTCAGCGTTGGTCGCATAGTAAAAATTGTTCGTAATGATGAGTACTATGAGCCCTTTTCGGCTTAGCATACCCTGTCCTTATAATCCTGTATAAACTTTTAAAATTAAATGTCGCTGTGGCACGACTACACAACATTATTTTTAGTATAATGCAAGCTTAAAAGGAGTTTGTTCATAATGACGAGGAAAATCCACTGGTATAGTTTTACCATGTTGCATTTTGTCCGAACAATGTTTAAAGAATAAAGTTGGACACAATACTTATCAACGCAAATCAAAAGGTCACCGCGGCGCGGCGAAGCTATCGCAAAATGGTAACCAAAAAAAAAACATAAGCAGCGTGCATCTGCGGTGACCATGATTTCGCGGAAACAACAAGCCAAAGCCAACTTAACTAGAGGATAATTTAGAAAGAATAAAAAAAAACCCTTTTTATTTTTTTTGGGTTGTTCCGGCTTTTCTCTAAACTAATAATAACTTTTTATACTCATTAAAAATAAAAAATAACTTCTTCAGATAACTATAAAATCATCACACTTCAAGACCAGGCTCCAGACCAGTGGCTGGTTACCAAGAACTTGCTCCTCATGCGAGACTGTGATAGCGGAGACGTGGCCATCTTCGCCAGGATACCTTCCAAGCCTGATAACAAAGAACTAGAAGAAGCCATGATCAATTTTGGTGAAGATGGAATGAATGGTACGCTGCCGTGCGAAGTTCATAAAGATAATGATAAAGTAGACCATGTTTTCAATAAAAATAAATATTATATGTTATCATAAAATCAAGAATACGTACTTATTAACCTGGATATGTCCTTAAGTATAGAGTATACCGCCGCCGTGTCCATACAAAAAGCGTAGTCTGATAACCCACCCCTATAGGTTATCCAATTCCGATGTTTTTTTTATATGTTATCTACATTAAGGGATACTATCCTGGTATGTTTGTTTCTTTTTTTAATTTCGCAATATCTTCTTCTTTTAAGTGGATATAAATCCACTTAAAGTGCCAAGTTTTTTGTATCGATAATATGACGAAGAAAAGTAGTTGTAACATAGACATTTATTGAGAAAACAAAACATAGCGCGGCATAAATTATGGTTCCTCGAGGCTATTGACACCAAAAACAAAAGATTTTGTTAATATTTAGGGTCTGGTAACAGACCACTCCCGAAACGCTAATTTCATCAAAAAAGTTAGGGAAATTCACTAACTCTCTCTATTGCACGCACGAGAAACAGAGCGACAGCTATACAATTTCAAATATCGAATGCGCCAAAATCTGGCGGAAGGACTGTCCTCTTAAACTACGACGCAGCACTGCAGCGGCAGCAGCTTCCTCTCAATAAGCGGTGAGCTTTTTGCGACCCTAACATGCCAAGTTTGACGATTATGGCACATCCAGTTGTAATCGAAAAAATATCTCTTGAATACATCGACATATGTCACGGTCAGTTTTTCCAACTACTTTAATATTTTTTTGTTATGTGATTTATCTACAAATTAAATATTTTCAGCTTTTTCCTGTACGACCTGTAAGACCCTTGCTTCTTGCCAAATTTCATGAGTTAAGGTCGACGAGATGTACTCTATCCCCCGTATTAATAAACGTGGAGTGCCCTTGGAATAGTTACTAAGTGTTTAGTCCTTTTCGGTCTTTCGAAATTAGAACTTGATTGAAAAAGACAGAAGTTTGAGCAATTTTGCCCAGCAAATGCTCCAAGCTTTATCCACGTTTATTAATAAGGGGGTAGGTTTTGATTTACCTGGCGAGTATCAAACTATATTCCAAACAAATACAATCCGGGGCTATTCAAGAAAAGAATATTTTCCCTTTTGAGATACAGAACCCTAAAAATTTAGAAACTAGAAAGCACACAGATCATAACTTTTATCTTTTCTGCGCATACCCATTACATTCAAGCGCACATGCTAACGCCCGTATATCTTTTATTCGCCCCCTCTCAAAGGTAGATATAGATAGTAAATGTGGGTACAGTCGAATATACTTAAATTTTATTATTTAAAAAACAAACTATAAAGATTTTCTGTAAAAAGACTAAATACCCGGCAAGAAAATGTATACGGACGTAAAAAGAAATCCAACGACGCCACACTTGTTAGAATCGGTCAAGCTGTTTAGGCTACAGGGGCTAATACAGGAATACACAAACATACATACAATTAGATAGATCCCAAAAACATTACCCTCCTTCTTGGACAATCGGGTAAAAATGTGCATAAATTTGCTGAGCTGACAAGAAGATGCACTACCGATTTTATTGCACTGTGGTGTTTTTGCAATAAACAGGGATTGGGCTTGGGGCGAAGTGCCCCGTTCGTACAGAGAACAGAAGAGTGCCATTCATATTTGAGTTTGTTTATTTTAGTGGTTCGTACATTCTACGTATTGCACATTTGCCATAATATACATTTTGCAGTTTGTACATTTTGCTAGTTTTTACATTTTGCTTGCGGTTACCATTTTGCTTGTTGTATATTATAAGCCGGAGGCATATAAACATCGCCCGACTGTACGCTATTCAGAGTTCTGAGTCAGGATCTTGCATACAATATCATTGTTTATTAGCTGCAGACTAGTCCTTCATATGTTAGTAAGTCTGTATTAGAAATCGATTTGTTGCCGGGATTGACGGGGTGTGTCGTGTCACAACTTTGTCACTCGCAAATTAACAATTTACAAATTGATAAATTTTTAATATCCAATACGAGTTAATATACAATCGCACAGACACACATACTCCAACTGCCTCGGCAGCTGGTAGAACACATAGACTTGGCGTCAGTACTAAACTCGACATCATACAGGCTAACATTCATCATAGCGTCTCAGGCTCTGCCGCCCTGCTCGAAGCCCTACAGAAGCAACACAACACAATAGCACTGGTCCAGGAGCCATACTTAATCCGAGGAAAGGTTAGTGGATTCAACGGCCTCAGGGGCATAGTCTTCACGCCCCCCGTGCAAAACAAAATGCGTACATTTATATATATTCCGCAACCGTATAAAGCTTCTTTGGTGACACACTTGTGCACTGATGACCTCACTGTAGTAAAACTAGAGACAGGCCTCCAAGGCAATCTCAGCACTGTAATTATGGCATCGGCGTATCTGGATATCACAGAAGAAGCGCCACACCCAGCACTTGAAGAGTTGATGCAATTCTGCACTACAAATAAACTAGAATGTGTGTTGGGGTGTGACTCCAACGCTCATTGTACCGTCTGGGGCAGCCCCGACACAAATGAGAGAGGTAATGATGTACTTGACTTTATTCTCAGGCGTGACCTGAACTTACTAAATCGAGGCTCCGAGCCTACCTTCGTAACGTCTTGGGCAAGAACTATAGTCGACATTACTATGGCCACAAACGAAATCTCGCAAGCTATTGAGCATTGGCGTGTGGCGATAAATGAATACTCTGGTTCGGATCACAGATGGATCAGGTACAACCTGACAGTGGGTGAGCTTGAACCAAGAATGTATAGGAACCCGAAAAAAACTGACAAGTCGATCTTTAGTGAAACGCTGGATAAGGCATTGTCAGAGATACCTCTGGTGGACCCAACAGCTGAACTACCACCGCAGGGAATAGAAGCTACGACTGACAACTTAGTATGCGCTCTAAAAAAGAGCTATGAAAAAGCTTGTCCATTAAAAAAGGAAAGCTACAATATAATTCACAAGAAGGATAAGTGGTGGAACAAAGACCTAACAAAACTTAGAAAAAAGGTGAGACACCACTTCAACAGAGCTATGAACACCGATGCGATGGTGGACTGGCAAGAATACAGAAAGATGCGGCACCGATTCAAGGTGGAAGTCAAAAAGAGCCAAAACAGCTCGTGGAAAAAGTACAGCAGCTCCATCCAATCTGAGAGCGAGACTGCACGACTTAAAAAAATCATAACTAGCGACACGCAAGTAAAGCTAGGCACTCTAAAGAAGACAGATGGCACTTACACAATCTCGGAGCAAGAACAATTTGAATTACTGCTCAAGACACACTTCCCAGACTGTCGGATACATGACAACGATGGGTGGGAACCACACACTCCACACAATCCTGACAAAGAGGACTGGGTTTTCGCAGACTCTATTGTTACAGAAGAGGCACTATTTTGGGCCATAAGCACGTTCCAACCGCACAAGGCCCCCGGAGTAGATGAGATATTTCCAGCTCTTCTCCAATGGGGCCTAAACAGGATAAAATCACACCTTATTGCCATATTTAGATCATGTCTGGCATGGAAGTACATACCTAAAGCTTGAAGGGAGGTAAAGGTGGTATTTTTACCAAAGCCAGGAAAGGCTGATTATACCAACCCAAAGTCTTTCAGGCCAATAAGTCTTAGCTCTTTCCTATTGAAAACACTGGAAAGGCTTTGCGACAAACACATAAGAGGGGGACCGTTGGTGGATAATCCTGTCCATAAAAACCAACACGCATACCAATCGGGTAAATCAACGGAGACTGCTCTCCACCAGGTGGTTCACAAAATCGAATCTGCACTGGAGAGCAAACAGTCCTGCCTGGCCACTTTCATTGACATTGAAGGGGCCTTCGATAAAACTACCTTCCCGAGTATTGAAGAAGGTTTGAAAATCCATGGAGTAGACCACAGAATGAGTGGTTGGGTTACAACAATGCTCGCTAACAGAACTGCCAGCATTGAGACAGCGGGCGCAACACGTTGCCAAGTCACGAGGGGCTGCCCGCAAGGAGGAGTTATGTCTCCACTACTTTGGGTTGTAGTGGTTAACAAACTCGTTGAACTCCTTAATAAAGAAGGCATCGTCACCATAGCATATGCAGATGACCTGGTTATCATGGTCTCGGGACTATTTGAATCGACTTTGTGTGATAAAATGCAAAAAGCACTTAAGGTCGTTGAAAAATGGTGTGAGCGCCACAGCCTCTCTGTGAATCCACAAAAGACAGAAATGATTCTGTTCACACGAAAAACGAAGACATTAAATCTTAAAAATCCCTCACTGTTTGGTACTAAACTAACGCTCAGCAAGGAAGTGAAGTATCTGGGCGTTTGGTTAGACAGTAAACTTCTGTGGGGAAAACATCTAGACTACATTACCACGAAGGCAACTAACATTTTATGGCAGTGCACCAGAGCAGTAGGTAAGGACTGGGGCCTTAAACCGAAGCTCTGTCACTGGCTATACACTGTGATAGTGCGACCAACTCTCACTTACGGTTGTATAGTGTGGTGGACTCGCACCAACCTAGCAACTGTAATTACTAAACTACAGCAAACTCAAAGGCTTGCATGCTCGTTAATCAGCGGATGTATGAAGAAGACGCCCTCAGCTGCTCTCGAAGTAATCCTGGGTCTGACTCCTTTGCATCTGCATATACAACAGGAAGCAATGGCTTCAGCACTAAGGATTAAATCTACAAATCAGTGGAAAAGTACGGGTGCTATCACGAACCACTGTAGAATAGTAGATCGAGCAACGAGGATAATTCCCGAAGCTATCCATGGTACTGATAAGATAGCTAATACATATCTGGACAGCAAAAAATACGAGCTGGTCACAGAGGAAAATGTCCTAGATGGTGTATTGCCCACTTGGAACATATACACAGACGGTGCACGGAACAAGGAAGGAGCAGGCTGCGGGTTTTACTCGCCGGAGCTTGGACTCAAGGAGTCCGTGGCCCTGAACAAAACCACGACAGCGCTGCAGGCTGAGGCCATGGGTCTTCTACTGGCAGCTAGAGCTGTGGGACCAATAAATGAGCTTCTCACAGCCGCCGTAGAGCGAGACGGCACACAAATCCTCATCATCACCATCGACAGTGCTGCAACTATTTATGCACTTCGGAGACCTGTAACAAGGTCAAGAGTCATTGCTGAGTGTCACACAGCACTACAAACACTCTCTAACAAGTTCAGAACCATTGTGAGATGGACGAAGAGTCACGGATCGTGTCCGGGCAACAACGTGGCAGACACCCTTGCCAAGGAGGGTGTAAGGAAACAAACAGACGGCGACGTAGTGGGTCTCTGCAAACCATCAGCGATGGAAGTACGTGAGCTACTGCGCCGCCACACCGACAAAGAACAACAAAATCTGTGGGATAAGAAGGCCGACTGTCAACACTCCAAGGCCGCATTTCCAACCCTCGACAGAAAAATCACTAACAATCTATTGAAGTTGCAACGACAGGACCTTCGCCTACTGGTAGGCCTCATAACCGGTCATTGCAATTTGAATAGTCACTTGTACAAAATAGGAGCTACGGACAGTCCGCTGTGTCGTGGTTGCATGCAGCAGAACGAAACAGTGGAACATGTGCTGTGGCACTGTACAGCCACAGAAGAAGCTAGAAACGCCACTAGGTTGCTTGAGGCAACATCACCCATGTCATCCCGACAACTTGACTTGGTCTCATCATCATCGTCATCTAAAAAACTGGAGCAGCTATGCCAGCGGCCCAGAGCCACGCTCCGTTATTTCAAGGAGCTGGGTTGGCTCGGGTAGACGCTGGCAGGGGGGAATGCACAATACACCCCATGCGGGACGTCAGTGCAGGACTCATCGCCCCCATCTCGAATAAGAATAAGAATCCAATACGAGTATCTGTATATGTTGTTCTGTTCCTGACTATGTATCCTACATGGTGTTGATGCTTTCCTTACTTTTCTAACCCGAAATCGTACTCGGCGTCCTTACACTCTCTCATGTCGTTCATCATTATATCCTTCCACATTGGCTTCGGTCTGCCTCTAGATGACTACTCTACTACTCTACTCTATATATATTCTAGATCTCTAGACTTGGATAAATGTTGTACTCCTAAGCTCCCGTAGTTAGGTTGGTTAGTTTCGCAGCCCACTCTTTTGCACCTTGTCGGCGATGTCGCGTACGCCCAGCCTTCCTTGCACGTACTCGTTGCGGATTTTATCGAGCCTGGTAGCACCGTAAATCCACCTCTGCATTTTCATTTAGGCAACTTGATACGCACGCTCTTTTGGTTAACGGCCCACATTGCGCTACCATACCTACATACATCAAGAATGGCTTTATCATAGAAAATTATCATACCAGGAAAAAAAGTTTTTTCTTTTTTAAAACAAGTTGTTACGGTGCTGCCAGGCTCGATAAAATCCGCAACGAGTACGTGCAAGGTAGCGGACCCTATACCTGTGCGCTCGAGATTATCTCGGTCACTCTCACTCCCATTAAATTCTAAATTAGAGAGACAATGACCGAGATAATCTCGAGCGCACAGGAATAGGGTCCCTGGGCGTACGCGACATCACGGACAAAATGCAGGAGAGTGATCTGCAAACTAACTAACTACGGGTCAACTACTACCTAACTAAAACAAGTTTTTTCTTCCGTGGTATACGACCATCATAATTTTAAGAATATTCACAAAAACGGTTTTGTTATTAATAAAATTAACGGAAGAGATCTAAAAACTTTTTAATATAATTTTAGTTTTAGGGCCGCCTAAACGCCTTAAATGCAGTAAGCAGATGGCGTCGCGTTTTTACGAAAACCATAGTTCGTCATGGCCTTCTGTAAAAGTTTCCCTTCTAAAGCAGAATTTAAATTCTAATAAGTCGTGATTGATATAAATCTCAGATTTCTACTAAAATTGTTTCCCCGATTCGCCTTTTTCGATTTCTAATATAATTTGTATTCATCGCGGTTACCGTCTCCCAATTTCAAAAGTTAGCATTTGCTGAATAAATTACAGAGACGGGAAGATTTGGAATGTAAAATTGAGCTGAAGTTGAATCATAAACATTAAATCTGTAGTCAGTAATTTTTCCACGGATTTGTCACGTCTTTCTGATCACAATCATAACTTGTTAACAATTAGCGGGTAAAATCATAATTCAAATTCAAATGTCATTTATTTCAACCATTGGTCATAATATAATGCAGGTTTATGCGGAACGGTGGTGCTAACCGAAAGGAGTTCATTGTACGCACTCATTATGAAAAACTGTTACTACAAATCTCTAATGTTTTTCTACTGTAATATTGCGTCTAGTACAATTAACGAAATATTAGATATTAAATCACTCTATGCTGAATGATTCCGCCGGAGAGCCTCCTTTCAATACGGAACACCGTATTGCTTGCTCACTACTGATTGGCGGTTGGATAGCTCGCAAAGTGTGGTATTTCTGCAGGCGGACCCTGTAAAAGAATCCTACCACTACACGAGCATACAAGAATTTCAGTAGTAAGTAGTTAATATCTTATCAAGAACGGAAGTAACAACAACCGGTAACTATTATTTAGTATATGGCCACAGCCCGCGGTGTATTTCACTGAAAACATGCACATCGTTGGCTTTTTGAAATCCGCATAACGCAGCATCAATATGAAAAGAAGTACTTCATTTACGCTAGAACACTTAGACCGTACAGAGAAAAACAAAAATATATTTATTTTATTTTCTGTCCTTGGTCTGTGATCCTTGGTTGACAATCCTGCTACCTTATTATCGGACTTTATCTCATAAAGCTATAAATATACCTACAATATATAGTTACAATCACTCGTATCAACTATATGGTTACTACCCCAATTCTATCAAAACTTTGAATTCGAATTCTAACATAGTGTATCACTATCAATACCATACATTGACTGAATGGAATCCCAAACGTAACATTTTATTGAACAACCTTACATCAAAATTGTCAAAGACTTTGAGCTTTAAAAGCTTGCTTATAAGTCTCAAAATCTAAATTCATAATCAGGATTTTGTGGAAGCTCAACCAAATTAGGTTGATTAAGACCATAGAGAGTCCATATAGAGAGAGATAGTGTCGTTAAGATACCCCCTATTGCCGCACTGTTCTTAGAAATAACACTATACTCTGGGCAAATTTTACTATGATGTTATCTAGGCGAAGGGCCCACTCAACGAGGCAAGGCAAGTCTACAACAGGAATTAATACTTGTAAATTGTATACAATATACATGCACAAGCGAAGTGATTTTAGGTATGACATAATTTCCGTCTAAAACATACTGATTTCTGCTAGGTATGGTTTTCTATTGTATAGCCCAGTCAATATTATTTTAGAATTGAGATCGTGCAAAAAATTTGTGGTCTCGAGGTCTACTGTTCGCAGAACTACTAGTTTACAATTACTACGGTACCTACAAAGATGATAAAAACAGTTTAACAAGTAGAACCCTATATACATTATGAGTAAGTACGTTCCAACACGTTTTTTTTTTTTTTTTTTCAGCATAAGTCCTAAAACTGAGACCAGAACCACCAGAGGATAGGCAGCAGCGTCCTCTTAGTAAACGGTGAACATTCTGCGATTCCCAATTCACTTGCCAAGCGTGGGGATTATGACGACCCTCCTATGTGGAGCAAACTTCGTCCAGCAGTGGGCGTCTAAGAACTGCCCCTTATTATGAACGGTCGTGATTCTGATTGCGATAGTTTGCCATCCTGTTCGTGCCAACTAACTCGCAATGGGCGCGGTCCCGCTAACGCACGCTTACTATCACGATCAGAAACATCCATAATAAGGGGGCTGATATGAATGAATGAACTCGCCATTTTTATTTTATTTATTCAATCAGTTCAATCAATCCCATTCAATTCGATTCAATTCTTATCTAATCTTTCAATGAATTGAAAAATAATTTTAAAAAAGAAAAGATTGATAATGTAAAAATACACTTCGAACAAAATAGAACTCTCTCAGAATTTTGTAAGGCGAAAAATTTCAGTCAATATGCGTTCACCGCGCACAAAGCGGTTCGTATTAGCTTATAATGCAGGAATTCCTTTATCCAAGTTTTCCTTTATAGCTAAGGAACAAATTGAGGCCTCATGATTGTTATTGAAAATAGTTGAGTGATCGATATGTGATTATATAGGTGGGCTGTTACATATATTTTCCTTATGTCCTAAAACTGCGATCACCGGAGGTCGGTCAGCAGCGTTCTTTTAGTAAACGGTGAGCGTTCTGCTATCCCCAAGCCACCTGCAAAGCAAGGGATTAGGAGGCCTTTTCAGAAGTGACAACGTCTTCTGGATAATGATCATGTTTTTTTTTTGTGAACCTTGGTGACGAGGCGAGCAGGTCGTTCACCTTATGTTAAGCTTCGAGCCTTCCCATCACAATAACAATAATTCCCATAACAATTCAGTGTCACCCAGAATTTTGAACTTCAACTGTTCAAAACCATAAGCGGCAATGCACTGCGCTTGGTGCCATGAGATATTAGACGTTAAATCTCATTATGCCCAGTAATTACGCTGGAAACATTGCCCTTCAATCCTGAACACAGTAATGTTCGCTACTACTGCTTGGCCGTTGGATAATTGGCAAAGATGTGGTACTTCCCCCAGTAGAGCCCAAGCATACCTTATTTTATATTTCTTGGTCATGAGGTAAAAACAATTCATTATTTACGAACAACAACATAGCATAGAAGTATATGCATAGTTGATACTGTGGCCCCGACATTATCATAATTCCATTTTGATTCATGAATAAAACGCCAAACTTTCGTACGAGGACTAGGCAGATGTCGACATAAATATTCCGCCTTATTGTCTCGTCGACTGACGGAGGTTGGGATCGTGAAACGACACAGCACGCGAATGAAAAATTAAATTGTTACGCATCGGCTCTTGTTACAAAACAAGCGTAGTTTTGTCCAACTTGATTCAGTTTCTTCAACGAACAACGAAGTATAAAGAGGTCTTTGGTGTTCGTAACCGAATTGAACAAATGCCTCCCCTTAGAGCGCCACACTGAAATTCTATTTGCCATTAGCATCCACCGGTTGCCTGCGACATCACAATGTTGTTAGGTCATCTAGTGGGAGGCCTTCCTAGCTGCGTCTTCCGGTTTGTGGTTGCCACTCAAGAACCTTTCATCCCCTCCGAGCGATCGCAAAGTGGAAAAAAGAAATGACCAATATTTTGTGAATAAATCTCTCGAAAAAAGTTTTTTTTCTTCTCTAACATAGTACTTAAATAACGTGTCAACATTATTTAAGTACTATTTTAGAGATATTTTTTTTTATTTTTTATTTTTTAATATCCCTTCTCCATAAATTTCGAAAACGCGTGAACTAGGTAGCCTAGAAGGGAATTGAGCCCACTTCCCTCCTAAGTTCTCAAGCAACGAATGACAAGTGTGTGATTCAGCCGACGAAGAGCACGACCGCGCATCGTCAAAATCTATTGCGAAAATGAGACATACATATACATCGTAGCCGTGACCTGTTTTTACACGGCAAAAAGAGTATTAAGTGTACTAAAATAATGTCATGGCACGGGCCCAGTACTGGTTAGCTCGATTTACAAAAGATATACAACAAGATCCGCGCTAGAAAAATTGTCCTAAAAATTTACCACAGAAGGGAAAAATTATCTTTCTCTTTTCTGTGGGTATTACATATAATTTTTTTGGATGATCACAAAGTTTTCTACCAGGACTTTGGTCTTAAACTATTTAAGATGTCGAAATTGGGAAAGTTTCACAGAAATTAATTACGCGAGCCTCAGACAGCCTAGGAAGGCCTGAATCGTAGTCAGGGAACTCGGAGAATGAAAGACTTAGATTTTTCTTATTATATATAATAACTTTCAATTGTAATTATTATATATAATATTTATAAGTATGGTAGAAATGTGAATTATATCGTACAATTGACTATGCGTTTCTAAATCTTATATTTTGGCTTCACGCATAATTATTGTATTTAGCCAGTGTAAACTTTGATAGTACTTCACAATAAAAGTCACTTTCCAGTCCAAGTCATGCTTCAGTAAAGGGGTGAAAGCTTTACTGGAAACGGAGTTTTTGAAATGACATGAATAACACCACTTTATACCATGAGCCCACACTCATACACATTCACACATATATACAATAATCCATCGCTTTTATACATTAGCGCTGGAGAGAACACAAGTTTAAAAAAAAGCGGCGGAGACATGATTTTTGTATTGGTGCCAAAAACAACTGAGATATCTTTACATGTATCTATAATATTTACAGGTATGTATAACCACATCGAGCAGTAAAGGTACTAATTTTTTTTTTCTTCTGACAAATTTCAATTTGGTTTTTTTATCTTATATTTTGGCTCCAGACTTTGTGTATTTAGCCAGTATACAGTATTGTATTCTTTTGAGTGAAGTTAAATATTTCACAATTAAAACAAGTCTGAGTCTAAGTCCAGCAAAGTAAGACACAGTCAAGTCCACTAAAGTGGTGGAGACTTTACAAGAGGTTTCTATGGAGTTTTGGAATGAACACAAAGAGTCACGTTTCACAACATTATACTGTTCACCAGCACTGCCAAAAAACCGTCGACACATTATTCCATGTTCAAGTTCAGTGTTGCCATCAACCCATTTTCACGAATACCGTGGTTGTTTTCGGGCAAAGTAAATCCCTATGGATTTTTCTCAGCTATTCACACTGTCAAAAGCTTTCAGGGGTGATACAAAGCTTTCAGTTCTGAAAGTGTTGATGAAACAGAATGAATATTATGCTAGTTATTTGGTAAAACTCGAATACCAATAAGCTAGATGCTAGAAAAGTTCATACGGTCAGATTATATCGCACCTATAATGAATTTAACGCTTACTTGGATGATCTTGATGTGTTTAATGATTCTTTAACTGTTTTCAAAAACAAACTAGTAAAGTCTCTTAACATTAGATAAATAATGTTTTGATTATGATGTTTTATTTTTGTTTTATCATAGAAAATGTTATATGCTTTAACTAACATTCCGATTATTTGCTTTATTTTATTTCCCTGTCTAATCACTATTTATGGCGAATGTTGTATATGCCTATAAAGGGTGATCATATCAGTTCAATGTACCTTCTCACGTAGAAATATATTATAAGAATGTTAAATATGTTCACTGTTAGCGTATATCAATAAATAAATAAATACAGTTTCGCTCCAAAAGATATGCATTTAGCTTGTATAAAAAATATGGAGTTATTAAACAATGTTTGTATAAAATGTGTAGGTATATTTTGGATAATCTAGCTAGATTCTGTATGAGTTCAGTAACGTTCCTACTCGAAATTTTAGTTTTACTTATTAAAAAAACTTCAATGTTTGAATTTTTCCCGTTTTTCGTTTTTTCCTGCTATATTTCAGGAAAAAATTAAGGTATGATGACCGAATTTTTATGATTTATGTACGATCAAGAGTTCTTCACGGGAAAACTCGAGAAAGAGTGTATTGGAATTTTCTTCGCACGTTCTTATTACTTGTAATAATTCAACTCTTTGGGTTCAAAGTTTAGCAACTAACCCCTTTTTCACCCCTCAATCCAAAATATTTTTCTATAATATTATTAAATATCTATAGTAATCTAGCTTTTCACCGCCATATATTATGAAAATTATGCTGTTAATGGGCGGATTTTCGGTATTTTTTAAGGTTATTTATGATCTTACTAGATACTTTTTTGTTTAATTTCATCGCTATCTACTTAAGCCCTTTTACTATTGAGAAGACAACAAAACACAAACGAACGAAAGTGACAGAAATATGTTCGAATTATGAATATTCATTGATGGTCATCATACTATTAATTTCGTTTTGTGTAGTTGAGAGCCTCTTATATCATCTCCAAGTAAAGTCCTGAGTTAACTGGTGGCAAGTAAGTGTAGTTTCAATATGTTGGAGTAGCGCTAACTGTCTGAATAAATCTAAAGTTTCTTATGAATTTTTTCTCGCCAACTAGCTGTAATCGGAAAATAGCTTATGAATAATTTACTCTGAGATGATGAAAGAGGCCCTAAGTAATTGTTTAGTTTAGGTAGTTTGTTTTAACATGTATATATTTTGTTAAGTTAATACCAGCCCAATGAGAAAATTAATTGTACTATCTGGTACAGTGATAAAATTATAGAAAGAATAAGAATTTTTAAGTACAGCCGTGCTCATCGAGGTTGTCTGTTTTATCCTATTCCTATTTGTAACCATAAAAAAGTTATATTATTATTTTAAAAAAAGGAAGTACCCGACTGCAAAATGTAACCTCTGACCCTCCGTACATAAAGAGGAATTCAATAACACCTCACTCGTCAAAATCGGTCAAGCCTCGGAGGTAATTAATATACGAACATACACACGTACATTCTTAAACACCTAGTTACATACTTATATAAACATACTCACATACACCCCAAAACCATTTTCTTCCTTGTTGGTCATTCGAGTAAAAAAATAAATGATTTTAGATTCGTGACTGCAAGACGAGACCGGATCCTGCTGCAATTAAATTGAAAGTCAAGCCACTTTCACTGTACCTTACTGCTAAAAATGGACTCTAGTCTTTATATACTTTTATTGTATTATCATAAATTTTCCTTTGTCTGCGTTTTTAGCTTTGTAATTATAACTTATGATATTTAAGGGAGAGGCCATTGGCTCTCGAAATACAGTATTTACTAGTTCGGAGCCAATGGGTTCATAACATTTTTTTTCGTATAATTATCTATGTTCAATAAAGCATTTTGTTTGTTTGTTTGTTTGAGTCCTGCGTATAATTCTGTGCCTCTGGGGCTTTGTTAACTTGCGTTCATGAGACCACTTGTAGTAATTGAATTTAGTTTTTCGTAGCTGAAATTGAATCTCTGAATCACGAGGCAAAGCGATAGAGAAACCTCCTTTACTAGATACTTTTGCAAAGGGCTATATCCAAGTTGTTCTCCAACTCCGGCTTGATACGCAAGAGCGATACCCTCAAGTTAATTATAAACAACTTTTAAGGGACCAAACCTGAAATTGCGTAAAGAAAAACTGTTTCGTAGAAAAAAAAACATTCACGCTCAACAAAATGTATGTAGAGCAGCTATTGAAAAATCTTACGTTACATATTCGATAGAAAATATATGAACGATGTAGTTTTCTTTTATGCCCGATATTCCATTTTCCATACATTTCGCTATCGAATACGTACGAAAGATCGATAAACTTAGTTGATATGGTAGGGTACAGTAGGTATCTAAACATCACGATTCAAATGTGGAATTTTCTTTGCGTATTCACCAGTTTAAAGTTACTAACAACTAGAAACAATAGCTATTCAACCAAGAAGCAATTTGAGTTCCAACAACGTATAAACAGCTCAAAATCCGACTGTACAAAGCTGTTCTAAAGCTTACAATAAAGTCTTCTAAAATATGTACTCTGTACTGTTCTAAAGCGAAATTCGAGTGTAAGGATAAAACGTACTTACTGAACTTTCTGCAAACAATTTTGATCCTTAAAAACATGTATGTGCTCTACTAGACAGTCTAGGGACACGACTAATAAATACACTCTACCTACAAGTCGGCTTCGAACACCATTGAAATGCAAGAAGTAAAAAAAAAACTTTATTTTTTTTTTAATTTTTAATAATTGCTTTAAAAAAATTGGCAATAATATTATTAAAATATTCCGTGATAGTTCTTTTTTTTCATCTCTCTGTAATTTTATATTCAAAAAAAATGGTTCAAAAGTGCGAACGAGATAGCTGTATCTGGCGAGCTGGCTCTTAAACAAAAATGTATTTTCTCGTTTACACTAAGGAAGGGTATAATTTGCATATTAAACAACCATTATCATCTTTTATGATAAAACGTATTTCACTGACAAAAGTGCAAAACTTTCCCTAATACTAAATCCTATCTTACGGAGCCATTCACACCTATCGTATAACCCTCGAAAACTTTTCATACTTAAGCGCCCTAGTAATGCCTCTGGAAAGGATTACGCCATATCTTCGGGTAAACGACATTAGTATGCATGTGCCAACCTGAGCCAGAATTCGGATGACAGCGCACATAAATATATGATTGTATTAAAGCCAAAAGATCAGATAAAAAATAATTGCCGACCTGAGAACCTCCTCCCTTTTTTTGGAAGTCGGTTAACAAGGAAGAAGCGTCAACAACAAGAATTAATTGATTCACACTGAAAATAACTAAAATTGTTCGTCGACAAAAAAAAAATGATAAACAATTCTACTGTCTACTTTTATAATTATGTATTGAAAGCACCTAAATGAGTATCATTTGTCATTTAAATGTAAGTAAATTTAAAATGTACTTATTGTTGACTGAACATTGTTTGTTGTATCCAAGGATCTTGTATCACACTGGATAGAGTGATTCGTTTGGCAGCGTGTCCACTTTCTGTTCGCGCGTTTAGTGAGTAGGGAAGTGAAAACTAGTGCAGAATCTATCGATAAAAATGTACACAGTGTACAAAACTAAGAATTTGTAAATTAAGAACACAATGTTTGCAAAATATGTACTTTATTGAACATCGAAACTCGTAATTGCCATGTAAATAGTACGAATATATATAGTATATATAGTAACTATGAAAGTTAATAAGTATCTACACCGTCTCCTAGTTTCTTTTATTCTTCCTAGTTTTTTAATTGACATTTTCGCGCCTCACAGCCTTTATCCACTGATTTCTGATTTCCGGACATTTTGGAAACCTATAACAAAATGTTTTATTTTAATTAATTGTTTAACCATGACACAACATTGGTACAAATTATCATATATTTCAAGCCGCGAAAGCTTCAAAAAGATTAAAATTAATTATCGATAGAATACGTATCAAGCCGATTAAACGCGGAAAGGAATTAACAGTTCATGTTTCACTTAATGTAGTATATGTAGGATATTACAAGAATATTATTAGATAAATATCGACCAAATATCGACAAAGTTTGAAACGTGCAGTGGTACTTCACTAGCAGGAACACGTAAAACAATGCATTTATTTATCTTAAATTAATGCTTAAATTCATTACTAAATAACACTGCGTGATAGTTGTATGACTTCAAACATGTATATTCTTTAAGTGAAACGAATATTTAGCTTTGATTCTGGTTATTTTAGGTAAAAAACGCTAAAAAGACTTACGCATGAAATGATAATTCTGGATCTTTTACTCCCCCTTTCGTTGTTCTCGATGCACAATACACAGCACAACACGCCATAATGCCACTATGTATAGCAATATTAAGTATTCACAGCGATATTTTGATCCAATTTGCTTTTTTAGTAAGACGGGTCGCAATGTTGTGACCGACTAGTCGGTCAAAGTGGACACAGAGTGCGAGGTTGCCAATCTTACAATAGCTCTCTCGCTTACTCTATGCGACGACCCGTGAAATAAAAAGAGAAACATGACAATGTGAACGTCGGAGCGACAACGTCTCATGGGTCTGTCCAGTATGATGCTTCGTCTAAGGTTGTATCTGTATTGTTGTTGACATTTGAAATTTGTAATGAAAAAACATTTATTATTGTAAATAAATATATGCTATTGTAAAAAAAAATAACTAAACGTATAATTTAAGAATCAAATTATTACTTGTTTATGATGGGATGTAATTATAATTATTACCTAGATAGATAGATAAACTCTTTATTGTTCACACCAGATCGTACATAGCAAGGTCAAAAAACATTTTTTTTAACTAGTGTAACAATGGCGGCCTCATCGCTGAAAGCGATCTCTTCCAGGCAACCTTGGGATGGAGAGGATCGTAGAAGTTGTAAATGACGGGGTGTGCAATAATGGAAATTATGTGACATGACAAATATACAAACTACACTAAATACTCGTATAGACATATTACACACTAATAGCAATACATACTAATACATAAATAACATATGTAACTAAAATATACTAATAAATAACACCAATAAAATAATATAAGAAATCATAACAGTGTCACCGCGGTGGCAAATGCAATATTAAATTAAATAAATATTTTTCTAGGCACAATTATCTATTTGAAAACAACAAAAACCATGTCGGCTGCCATCACAATGAAGTCTAGTTCTAAAATGTCATTATCATCACCGGCCTTAAAACGTTCACTACTGAACAAAGGCGCCATAATCTCTTGGCAGGCCTTTGGCTCACCGTTTACTAAGAGGACGCTGGTGTACATGGTGTAGGACGACTCTAAAGCTAAAGCTTCTTGCTAGCGAAACGGCACAGTAGAACTACTCGATAAAACTGCCACAAACCCGAAAAATCATGAAGTCATCAGCTTTTAGAACACTTGTAATGTCATTTACAAAAGCGATAAAAATCATAACCATATCACCGTTCTTCGCCATTCCGAGCTCCGTAGAAAAGCCACGTTCCCAACTCTCTTTTTGAAGTTAGCTCGCAATCAACACGCCGCATGAGTTTTGGCGGGAACGTGAAGAATTCATGTCGCGTCATTTTATTATTTTCCAAAACTTGTGTTATTTCGAGTGTTAATGTGTAAAAACGGTGAATTTTTTGAACATGCACGAGTGTTGGCGAATGGAAAAATGGTATAATGTCGTGAAACGTGAATTTTCATGTTGTTTCCAAAACTCCATAGAAGGCTCTAGTAAAGTTTTCACCACTTTACGGGGGCATGACTTGTACTTGACCGTGACTTGCTTTGGCCGCCTTTGACTGTGACTATGACTTGTTTGATAATATTTGGCAAAATTTGAAAATATATATGTATACTTGACACTGGCAAATGCATAAGACGTGTGACGCCAAAATCCTCTTAGGAGGAAAATAAATAAATAATAACACGCCGCATCCACATTCTTTGAGGCGATCTGCTCCTTTCTAGAATTACATTTAGTTTTGCAACGATTTCTAATCAAATACTTTTATTTATCGATTTCTTTAAAACAAAGGCTACGCATAAACGCATAAAACGATGCCATCGCCTTGTTGAATTTATAAGGATAAATACAATACTTCAATATTTTTAAATGCGTTTGTCCGGGTAAAACGCGTACCCTACGAGTATGTCTATCGGCCCAATATTTCCTTTCCGGATAATTTACGACGCCCAGCTATACCAAATGAAACTGGGAGCATCTGTCGACTTTTTATGAGTTCCCCTTTCTGCGACTGAGTTAGCATTTTAAGCAGAAAATGTTTCTACTTTTCAGACAATTCTTAGAAAAAAATGTATACGTTTATTATTTAACAGAAAAGTTGTGACAGATGTCACTGTGACCGTGAGGAACCAACTTGATTTAAATTCGTTTACTATTCGTCGGATTTAGAATTTGAAGGCCCTTCAGGGGTTTGATAATGTATATCTAGAAATTTTCAAATTCCCAAAACGTCTAGACTTAAAAATGTAAGACTAGCCGTTTCGGGAATTGGACCTGAAACGGCCTTGTCGGCGCATAATTTACATATCTGTTATAACACTACACGTTCATAATATTTTTTTTCTAATTCATATATCAAAAAAAATAAGTCAAGAGTTATACAATTATTAATAAAACTAATTTACCTACTCCTAACTGCACCCGGCGCATTGCCGTGTTGAATAGCAATGGTGTTAAAATTTCATTATATACAAAGAAATATTTTAATAGAAATCATTAAAATAATAATATATAAACCATAATATGAACTTGATCAGATGAAACTAATATAATTTTAAAACCAAACATTAATAATGTTCAAGTTTCGGCAAAACAAAATAATTTGAAAATTATGCACCGAGTTCCTTAAACGAACGAAATTAAAATTCTGAAAGATTGTCAAACAAACAGCATCAAGGAATCCTGGCGTCTGGAAAATTTCAGGAATAATTTTACCTACGTATAATTTAGTACCTGTTTGTCGCTCTTTTGTATTCACTCACAAGCTTTTCAAGGCCTTCTCGAAGACATTTAGCATTTTATTATGCCTTCATGTTTTACTGGTGTTTTTATGGTCCATCTCAGCCTGCTTTGGCATCTTTGCCATTCCATATTGCTATTAATGAGCCGATTCGTATTTCATTCTGTTTTTTTATAATTCATTACAATACCTAAATTATGAATTATAATAATATATGTTTATCGAAGAATTATCTAAGGCTTATTCTATTATCTAAGACACAGAATTCTCTATGTCTTTGATCTAAGATTATATAATTATCTCTCTATCTATATTTCGTAGAATTCCATTTTTTTTTTTTCTTTCGTCCTAAGAGGATTTTGGCGTCGCACTTCTTAAGCATTTGCCAGTGTCAAGTATACTTAAATATTTTCAAGTCTTGTTAAATATTATCAAACAAGACATAGTCACAGTCAAAGGCGAGCAAAGCAAGTCACGGTCAAGTCATTCATTCATTCATTTCATTCATTTATTTTTCGTGCTTTAGGTATAAGTAAATATACTCTTAGCAACGTCATAACCAGTTTAACAAAATTATAAAAATTAACATTAAAATGCAAGAACAAATTCGTAGCGGCTGTAAAATGGCCTTGTCAGTCGAGTGCAGCTGTAAAGAGGCTTTGTCAAGGTATACTTAAACTAACACTTTGGATACGGCTTTTTTCCATTGTACCCTGTCTTTTATATACATATCGTCAGAGTAATATGCTTTGCTCATTAAATATTTCCTAATAGAATTTTTAAATTTAGTTTCGCCGAGACTTAATAACTGCTCTGGAATAACATTGTAAAAACGCACACTATTTCTAAGATATGACTTATTCGTTTTTTGAAGTCTACACCTGGGAAACACGAGTCTGTGTTTATAGTGCGACGTGTCTGGTTTTTTATTAATGCTACATAGATTTTTTCTGGCGTACATGATGCACTCGTAGATGTAAAGAGATGGCACAGTTAAGATATTTATTGTTTGAAATATCTGTCTCAGTGATTCCCTAGGCCCTAAATTGTATATAGCACGTATTGCTCGTTTTTGCAAAACAAAGATTGCATTTATGTCAGCGGCTTTTCCCCATAGCAATATGCCATATGACATTACACTATGGAAGTATCCGAAGTATACAAGCCTAGCAGTTGCCACGTCTGATAGTCTTCTAATTTGACGAACTGCATGAGCAGCTGAACTTAGTTTGTCTGCTAGTTTATTAATATGCGGACCCCATTGAAGCTTGGAGTCTACTGTAATGCCTAAAAATGTTGTACTATCGACTGGTTCAATTTTTTCGTTCTTCAGTATAATTTTAAGATCGCAGTTTAGTACATTTGGGAGAGAAAACCTTATACACTTTGTTTTTGTAGGGTTCAACACTAAATTATTAGCGTCAAACCAATCGCACAAACTGTTCAGAATGTCATTTATTACAGAAAAATCATAAAGTCCTCTCTTTGTTTTAAACAAAACTGAAGTATCATCAGCAAATAATACTATTTCAGAATTTATTCGTTTCTGAATCATGTAGGGGAGATCATTCATGTATATTAAAAATAAGAAAGGCCCCAGAATGGAACCTTGAGGAACACCAATTTTGATAGGAGATCCTTTTGATTTCACTCCATCAATTTCTATTATTTGTACGCGATCTTTCAGGTACGATGCAATGAGGTCCAAAGCCAATCCTGTGACCCCATAAAAAGCCAATTTGTTAACAAGAGTCTGGTGATGGACACAATCGAATGCCTTTGACAGGTCACAAAACACACCTATTACATCCTGACAATCATCCCAAGCTTCAATTATATACTTATTTAACTTTAATCCCGCGTCGGTAGTCGATCTTCCTTTTGTAAAACCGAATTGGTGATCGTGTAATAAGTTGTTTAGGTTAAAATATGACACAAGTTGGTTTAGCATCATTTTCTCAAATATTTTGCTAACACAGGGTAATATTGAGACAGGCCTGTAATTTCCAGGATTATCCTTGTCACCTGATTTAAACAGTGGCACAACTTTGCTATGTTTCATTAAGTTCGGAAAAATACCATTTCTGACGCTAGAGTTAAATAGTGAAGCAAGGAAGGGTGCTATCTTTTCCACTAAGTTTTTAATTACCTTTACTGATAATCCCCATAGGTCTTCAGTTTTCTTAACTTTTATATCTCTAAAGGTTTTTATAATAGTATGTGCAGTAACTTCATGAAAAATAAATATACTAGTTCTTCTAACAACATTTTCATTTAACAATTTTTCTGTTTGTGATGTTGAGGATTTGAGGTGTTTCGTGGTTTCTACCGGTATATTTGCAAAGTACGACTCAAAGGCATTTGCAATATCAATTTTATTTGTTATTATATTATCATTTATTTTCAATCTGTTAAACTTTTCATGGACACGAGATTTTCCCGTTTCTTTATTAATGACATTCCATGAAGTTTTGATCATATTTTTCGATTTTTTAATCTTATCTCTAATAAAAATAGCCTTTGCTTGGACACATACTTTCTTGAATATATTAGAATAGTTCTTAACATAGTTTATAGTAGCGTCATCAGTGCACAATTTCTTTAATTGATATAAATTATACAATATATTTCGACTAGTAAATAGTCCAGGAGTAGCCCATTCAGCAAATTTAGGCTTAGCATTCACATTTATGTCTTTGATTTGGAAAATTGTATTAAATTCATTGTGTAACATATTGAAAAATAAATTATAACTATGGTCAGGATCATTAGATGTTATGTCAAAATTAAAATTTAGGAAATAATTGTCAATTGCAGTTTTTAACGATTCTATACGAGTTTGTGTAATTGGTCTAATCGTCAGTTTTTCTACGGTTCTTTTTGTGTTTGTAGGTAAAGTAATACTTAGTCCTCTATGATCTGATCGTAAACAATCTAAAGCTTCACTATGTAGATACTTGCAATTAACAAAGATGTTGTCAATGCAAGTCGCAGAGGTACCTTTCTTAGTAGTAGCAACTCTGGTTGGCTCAACGAATACTTCCACAAGATTAAATGATTTGTACAACAGAGTAATTTTATTTTTGGCAGATGACTCTTTGAGAATATCAATATTAAAATCACCGCACATAACAATAGGTTTCGATTTTTTTGTGATGCGACACAAAGCTTCTTCCAGGACAGTTAGGAAAGTGACGATGTCAGCACTGGGAGGCTTATACACACATAAGATAATATAACTATCTAGCTCTACACATGCGAGTTCACAATGACATTCTTGGGTTAGTTTTTCAACATCTTTACGTGATTTATACTTGATATTGTTTTTTATAAAAATTAAACACCCTCCTCCTTTGCATTTTTTCCTGTAAAATATGCTACCTATATTATAATTATGGAGACATAAATTCAGTGTAGATTTAGACAGCCATGTTTCAGTAATGCACAGGACGTCATGATTAGAACTTTCTAAGTACAGTTCCAATTCTAAAAGCTTACCTGTCAAACGATTTATATTTTGGTGAAAAATGTTAATAGTAGTGTTATTTTTGTTCTTATTTATATATTTGTTGCAAGGGGGGCCATGCCGGTTTTTACTTTTTGTCGTAACATGATAAGGCTTCCCTGTTGTCAAGCGTTTTAGTTTAAACTATCGTTAATATCTGTGTCAATCGTGATGACTACATTACAGTTATTTGGATTTTGGTTCCTTTGGTCATTCAACAAAGCATAAAACATTAATTTTGCTATATAAGTTTGTTGTTGTCTGGCAAGCCCTTGTTTTTTCGCTGAAAAGTTGTGTGAGAAGTTATTAACGTCCAGTCCAGTCCAAGTCATGCCCCAGTAAAGTGGTGAAAACTTTACTAGAGCCTTCTAAGGAGTTTTGGAAACAACACGAAAATCCACGATTCACTACGTTATACCATTCACCAACACTCGTGCATGTTCACGAACACTTAACGGGTTTTACACATTAACACTCGAAATAACACAAGTTTAGGAAAATAATAAAATGACGCGACATGAATTCTTCACGTTCCCGCCAAAAACTCAAATTCAAAACATTACTTTACTTAATGGCAAGAAAACACTGCAAGTGGCCTATCACCTACCAAATTTCAAGGAAAAAAAAACAATTCACGATGGCTATGGAGGTTTCATTGGCGAATGCCATTAGTTCGCAGCGCTCTAAATTCAAAACATTTTTTTTTACTCAGTCGTAACATCATATTCGAGTGAGAGAGGTGCTCATCCACCAACTCAAAGTTTCAGTATAAAAAATTATGTGGTTTTGACACATTTGACAAGGACGTCTTGCAAAAGGTCGCGCGCGTGTGACGCTTAGCATTCCTTGATAAAGGTCACCGAACGTGATCGAAACTATAGTCGGAAAAACCTACTCAATTTAACGTAAGTATTCCCGGTTTAAGAAAACGAAATAACTTAAAGTTTGTAATGACTTATCATACATGCTTCAGCAATAGCAATAGGTACACAGTCTTGGCATAGCTGTGCCAAGACTTTGTTCCTACTATTTGTATGTTTGTTTATTACTATCATCATTTTCCATTAATGTCAGATTACTGTATGGTACGCACCATAAATGTGATGACTCGTATGTAGGTTACGCCGTCGTCCTTGGAGATTCGACAAAACATTTTTGTGGACTTCCGTCGTCATTCACATTCACATGTGCAAGTAAGACGGAATTGTATAAGGAGCCTTTTGGCTTAGCAAATTCTTACAACCCTGTGTGTTAGACACAGAATTCTTATGTTAGACATATGAATCAAAGTGTTAACGAAAACGGGAGTTATCGTCGCCAAACTCGGGCAATTTAAAAAGCAATTTGCCAAGCGCCGCACATCCGAGATGAAATTCGGTAGACATACTTCGCTGCGCTGCGAATCTGCTGCTTATTTACGGAAAGCCAATGTCAAAATAAATGCTCCAAGTAAATAGTTAGGTAGTTTACTTCAGAAATCCACTTCGAAGGGGATTTTTTGAAATTTTGTCCAAAAACCCCTTTAACATGAGCATGAGAGACGAAGGGGATTGTAGGACAAAAACTCCAGAAATCCCTTTAACCACTTATTATGTTTCTGCGAAAGGGGATTATTGGACAACAATCCAAAAATCCCTTTATCCACTCATTTTTTTTTTCTTAATCAATTAAAAACAACTTATCAAAAAGTCAAATACACCAGACCTAGGTAAAAAACTAAAGTTGCTGCGCGGCGCTGCGAAATGTGACCAACAAATGCTACCTTTCTCGCTCTTTCGCTAATAGAATTTAATATTTTTTTGCGTTCTTGTTAGAATCTCTTCTATCAAATCAAAAAAGATATGAAAACGAAAGATTAATTTAACATATATTATATAATAACAAACACAACATATACTTTTTGGCACTTTACATAATGATTTTATATCATAAAAAATTATGTAAAAATAATCATCAGCAAGAGTCAGAGGATTAGCAAGTTGAAGTGGCAGTGGACAGGGCATATAGCACGCAGAACTGATGGCCGATGGGGGGAAAACTCTCGAATGGAGACCACGTACCGGCAAGCGCAGCGTAGGACGTCCACCCACAAGGTGGACGGACGACCTGATAAAGACCGCAGGAACGCGCTGGATGCGAGGCGCATCCATCCGCTCTTCGTGGAAATCTAAGGGGGAGGCCATGTCCAGCAGTGGACGTCCTGTGGCTGAGATGATGATGATGATGAATCATTAGCAGCCGAACGACGTCCACTGTTGAACAATGGCCTCCCGCTAAAGTGGGTGTTGCCATAATCTTTACGCTTTCCAAGCCGCTTGGGAATCGCAGAACGCTCAACGTTTACTAAGAGAACGCTGCTGCCAGTCCTGTGGTGGTTCTGGTCGCAGTTTTAGGACATACCCGGGTCCCGTAAAATTTAAAAAGGTTATCTGAAAACGTAATCTGAAAATGCGCGAGCGTAACAACGGTCGACTAACGACTAAGGGCCTAAAAAGTTATAAGACGTGCGGATCAAAAAGACAAATAACCAAGTTTGTCTCTAACTCTGAAATATTGAAAAAATGTTTGATTCATATGCGTTTCACCATCGATATTCATGTAAATTCTTCCGTTTTCATAAAAGATCAGTGAGAGACATCACGTATGTAAATATTACGTTTTTGAAGAGCTCCCGACTTTGAGTCAGAATTTACGATGCAGAGCCTTATAACATATGTTGGCATTTAGCATCTCTATTTAGCTCCCTAATTACGTAAAGTTTCTGCTGAACGTATATTAGTACTTTCTTTGGCTAGCGTGAATTATGAGGATAGTCCTTCCGCGAGGCATTCCAAATTTGAAATAGTATACAATTTCTGTCGCTCTGTTTCTCGTGCGTGCAATAGAGAGAGCCAGTAAATTTTCCTAACTTTTTGATGAAATTAGCCTATCGGGGATAGCCTGTTACGATGTCTAGCAGCACGTCATTGCGGACTAAGGCTTGTATAGTGCTTAACTCGAAAAATGCGAGTAATTTAAATAAAACCAGCTTAATAGGAATTTAAATTTCATATTACTCAAATTCAAATATTAAATTTGAAGATTTTCCATTGAGCAAAATTGTCGTACGCATGCTTTTGCACCTGACTACTTTGAAATAAAAATTCGAGAATTATCGATTTTCAAAGGAAATTGCTGGTGGCTAAAACAGGCCGCCTTGATATTCCATACAACTCTACTGGCGCCTATTCGAGTAGCACGGCAAGGACGACTTTGCTCAAAGAAGGTTCTCTGCAATTTATGTACTATCGGACTTTATTTTCTTGTGTATTTATTTTGTTTAATTATTATTCGCTTACCCTCTATGTATGTATTTGCAGTAAATAAACATTTTTTCATTTTCAAAATAATGACCACATTACGAGCTTTTTTGAGTAAATTTCATTTCGATTGGATAACATCGTCAACCGTGGTATTGGCTTCAAAGTTTAAGAATTTGCTGAAAAAATGGGTTTCTTTTTTGTCGTTGAGTAAAATTATATATTAAAATTATTATTAGGCATTATTTATCAACGTTGGGATATGAAATGATACTCCAAGATGATTAAAATAACCAAATACGGGTAAAGTTATTCGAAATTATTTCGAAATTATTTACGCCACTGTCACAATCACAGAAGAGTTTTTTTTTTTTATCGTTAATTCAATGCGGCGTCGAGCTTTGGGGACTCACTACCGACTGGGAGGTACGGCTAGCCGGCACTCACTGAGACATATGACCCAAATTAAGATTATTTGACATACGTAATTAGTAGGTTCAATTATATAGACGATATAACATAATTACCACCATCAAAATTGTCAAACTTAAGTTCTTCATTTTTAGGGTTCCGTAGTTGGAATTGGAACTAACACTTTTATCAATCAAAACATTACTGATAATATAGATATTGGGATCATTTAAATAAGGAAAATTCTGTGCTTTCAGATTAATCTACATTAAGTATTAAATACCTCGAGCTCTGTCATTAAGAAAGACACTCTTCATACAAGTTTAATAAGCTACGGAAAATCTTCCCAGACTAATATTAATCTCATTAATAGGATCGGAGTTAACATAGTAAGTGCGACTCTAGCTAAAAGCTGAGGGCTTTGAGGGTCTAAGCAGCTCAGACAGGATTGTGTCACTTAGCTAGAATCGAGTCACCCACTCTACGAGCTTCAATGTTTCATAACAATTTAGACATTTAGAGAATAAATAACACAGAAAAATGAAATACGAGTGTGTGAGATGTGTGATATTAAGAATCCTTCGATAAGGTCGGAAGTACTTGAAATGGAAAAATTTTAAATACGCTTTGATTAACTGTAGCTGTCAACCAGGGTCCCCAGACTAACGAGATAAAATAAGATGAAAATATATTTTACTGTCCTTCTCTCTCGTTTGTTAGACGGCGGTCGGCGCCAACTAAGTTGTTACGTGTGATGATCATACAACATTTAAAATTCCGAGACTGTCAAGAGCAAAAAAAAACTGCATGCGTAAACACCCCAAGATTATTTTACGACTCCAGTGAAATTTGCCAAGAAATGGGCCTAATGAGGACGGAACGTTTCAACGTTACAATTACATTAAATTGCATAGCATTACATTACATTTCATTGCATGGTATTCCACGGCATTGCATTGCATGGCATTGTACGGCATTGTATTGCATGGCATTGCACGGCATAACACCCGGCCCGGCACGGCCCGGTGGCTCAGTTGGTAGTGAACCTACCTTCTGTGTTTGGGGGCGTGGGTTCGATTCCCATCTAGGACAAACATTCATGTGAAGAATATTTGTGTTTGTTCTACGTCTGGGTGTTAATATCTATAAAAGTATGTATTTAAAAATATCTATGTACGTATATCAGTCTCTGGCAGCCATATTACAAGCTTTGCTTAGTTTGGGGTCAGATGACCGTGTGTGCAAAAATGTCCCAGATATTTATTTATTTTTATTTTATTTTTATAACACGGCATTACACGGCATTGCACGGCATTGCACGGCGTTGCACGGCATTGCACTAAAATAATCGAATACCCATATTTACAAAAATAAAAATAATATACTACTTAGTCCATTAGCGGAAGGAAAGGCGGCTAGAATGCTGGCAACATTGTGCAATGCAATAGCAATAGCAATGCTGTGTTTTTAACCAAAAATTCAAACAAAAACGAATCTACGTACTAACTACATACTTTTGTTTATCTATCTAATATAATAATAAGTCCATTTCTAGAAATCAACCCACTACCCAAACCACTTATGATAGACAATAAAATGATTAAAATGGACCTCCAATTTTTTATGAAAATAAAAACTTTTTTCTTGCCATGCCAATAAAACTTGGTTCGTGTACTAAGCATTAAAAAAAAGGTAAGTCTCGGGAATTTTCGAAAATTATCCGCACAATGCCGCGCGGCCAACTTAATACATTAACGTGTAACAAACTGAAAGTTGTCTTAAAGAATTAAAATTATTCGTGTTGGAACCAGTCTACCCTGCCAGATATTTTTTATTTCATTAGCAGTGTCCAGCTAATGGCTGCCTTTTTTTGTTCCAGTTTCTGCCAGTTCAGTTTTTATTTTTGTTCCTGTTTGTGACACTGCTGTTTTTATTTTGTTGTTTTGGTTTTTTTCGGCGTTTATAAAATGTTTCATTCATTTATAGTCTAGTCTCATAGTTAGCTTTTCAAAATGCTTTTCACGTTTTCAATAGGGCTCGATATAAAAACTTTTTTTTCATCGTTTATTTGTAGCCCATATATTTTAAGGTGCAACGTTTCGCTCAGCGCGGCAAATTTAAAATTTCTTGCGTTTTTTGTCAATTACAGCTTAATTACTCATCGAAGGTTCATGATGATGAATTTTGCGATAATAAATAGATTGTTGCAAGAAACTACACCAACCAAAAATTCAAGTTGAAAGCTAAGTTCACTTCTCACTAAACAAAAAAACCAAGATGAAAATCAGCTTATTGAGATTCGTAGTTAAACCAATATTATCTAGATGATCATTTCACGCGTAATTTCTTATTACGACCTATTTATTGTCGCAAAGTCTACGATGAGTAATTAAGCTGTAATTGACAAAAAACGCAAGAAAAATTGAAGTTGCCGCGCTGAGCGAAACGTTGCACCTTAACATTTAACAAGAAAAGCACTTTAACAAAAAACAAAGCTTAGATTAGAGTTAAGAGCTCTCCACTCTACAGCTATAGGTAACTAAGCCACGGACAGCGGTCCAACGAGGGAAAATAAAGGGTTTTTTCTCTCTTTCTATGTCCCTCTCGCACGTACCAATATTTTACACGAAAACATCAACGAGAGCCGATGCAAAGTTACTCTACT
This sequence comes from Apocheima hispidaria, assembly GCA_947579745.1. Lineage (NCBI taxonomy): Eukaryota > Metazoa > Arthropoda > Insecta > Lepidoptera > Geometridae > Apocheima > Apocheima hispidaria. The sequence goes on along the minus strand of OX388153.1, from coordinate 13,162,943 downwards.
CCTTACCTACCATAGTCTATGGTACTTACCAAAGTGTTCTCCACGAGTTTGGCAACGAACTCCAAAACTAAAATGAGGGCATAAATTCACTAACGTCATTAACTGAGGGCGTACAAACGACAGAACTGAATTAACGTTTGGGAAACTTCGCCTGCGGCATAGATAGTACATTCAGATAGTTTGGGAAACTCGACAAGGGGTTAACATAACATTATATTGCTATCGCGCTTTTCCTACGAGTATGTCTGATTATGACTTTATGACAGAAACTATCTGTCGCCCGAAGCTAGCTTATTGTTTTCGAGCGGCGCTGATGATGGCGTCTTTCACACAAAATAATATATACGAAAGTAATAAGGCCTTGCTGTGTTTCTACTACCTTTTGACCCCTAAAAGACAGAACTGATCTGTGTTTGGAACACTAGAAATCGCATTACGAGATTCGTTGTTCCTACATAAAGTCACCAAAGTTTGAGGAAGGCGCGGGCCGCAGGGAGTGCGACCAAGCGTTGTCATTAGCTATCTTAAGGTTACGCCTACTCGCACGTAACAAACAACCTACCAGAAAAAAATCTTATAAGTGTATTGAGACCGATGCGTGGTGCACTTCGAGCGTCCTGAATGCAGAATCTAGGGTGTGATCTGTGGACAGAACTGATCTTGGCAATATTTGTATAAAGGTAGTGTTTTAGTTATTCCATAGCTGGCAAATAAGGAGACATTAATTTATATAGTTCGTGATAAAACTTGTGCTTCTTAATTACAAATAACATACACTCATCAATGTATTCTGTTTTGCGGCGCGGAGCTCGTTTGCTTCTATTTCCTGCATCAGTTGATTTAGCCGCCATACACACACACACAACCACGCCTTCATTCCATGACCGAACTGCTTCATCTGTGAGATGTAACTAGGATAATAAATGATGCTCCGAGGTATGGCAAATAGTAATTATATGATATATGTTGAATCTCACGTCTGTGTTTGTTCCTAATCAACTGCAAATGGTTGAACTGATTAAAATGTTTGGTAAGGATACTTTTTTTGTCCCGTCGGGTAATTGTACGTTACAGAAATGAAAAATGTTAAAACTGTTAAACGTAGTCACTACATTAATTTTGAGATACACGACATTTCAAAACTGGACTTGCGCCAGTCAGACTACCGCATGTCCGAGGGTTCTGTACATTTTTTTTACCGAAATATGTAATATTATATAACTATGATAGCACCGAAAAATTTTCTAACAAATAAATATGTCAGATTTGTAGTTGAAAAAATGATCTTTCACACATCGATGTATGTTCGTTCAGTTTTCGAATTACCTATAAATTTAAATTTATAATCGCTGAAAATATTTTATATCTGATATATTTCGAATTAATAATTTTCACATATTTTCTTACTCGTGGTGTTAGAACTTGCTTCTTGCCAAATTTCACGATTCTATGCCAACCGGAAGTACACTAAATGGTTTTGATTTACTTGCCAGTGTCAAAATATGCGAAATAAACCTCAAAACCTATTTTATATTTTTCCTATTTTATATAAATAAAAAACGAACGAGAAAAGAAGTCTCCTAATAACTATAGAGACCAGAAGAGGTAGGATGTTTTGCCACCTGGTGCGACATGACAATCTTATGAAAACCATCATAGAAGGAAAGATAGCAGGAAAGAGGGGACCGGGAAGACCAAGGAGAACTTTTATAGACCAGATAAATAAAAGAGAAGGCAGATGTCATGTCGTACAGGGAGGTGAAAACGATGGCAGAAGACCGCCAAGCATGGAAATTACTCTACCGACAAAAGCTACGCTCTTAAATAATGAATGAATGGATGAAAAATGAATGAATATAAATAAGTCAATTTATGATTATTGGTGATTTCAAAATTCGTAAACTATTAAATTGCTTATTATATTAGGTACCTAACAACACGAAACTACAACGTGAAGTTGTGACACTGAAAATAAATTACTTTGATAATGTTTTGTAGTTTGTGACACAAACTCCTACAAAGTTAACCGTAGTACACCGTTAATCAAATTAAGCCTCGTAATTGTCTCACAATTCTACTGAATTAGCTGAAACATAAAGCAATCCAGTTTGAGACGACATTACTCACCGCAGTCAAGACTAGGCTAGAAAATCAATTACTAGACTAGGTGATAGATGACTCAAATTTAATTTATTAAAAATAACAGCCTTAGTAAAAAGTAAAACTAAATAAAAGATTATGAATAAGCCAAAAAAATAAAAATACAGTGATAGTGATAGCCATCTACTTATATTATTATTATGCAATATTTGAAAAAAGAAATTACGCCATGCTAATTTTAAGACATCGTATTTTTTTGCACTGTTTCATGAATTTTTGTTAAAAGTCTTTATATTATTTTATATTTATTACTATTTTTAATAAGGTCACAAAAATAACAAGTTTCTGCAATATAAGGCAAAATTAAAATTACCTACGTAAATAAATATAGATAAAATTGTACAGCCATAGACAAAAGCGAATCGACTCTAAAAAAATAAAAACTGTACAAAATATTCAGCTCCTTTTTCGATTCGAATTTCAGTTGACAATTTTGCGAATTTAATTTGTTTGAACTCGTATTGGCAAATGAAGTGATGATGCTACAGAACGTTTGTTTTCAGTCCAATATTGGCGTTTTTGTTAGTAAACGTATAATATTTATATATTCCAACAGACGGACAATGACGGTAAAACTTCGGCTGAAATAACTATCTCATCTGAATTGGAAGAGAAAGCAAGCTATGTGTACTTTTGATGTGAATTCAATGAACATCTTAACAGTCCGGCAAGGAGTTTCATGTCAGATATGAAATTAAGACAAAATGTATGTATTTTGGAAATGTTATAAAACGGAGGTTAAGTGAGATACGAAAAAAGTGCTTATACCGCCTTATCGGGCATATCGGTGCCAGCATAAATTAGGTCGATGACCATGACAGGTGGTGTGGAGGTGGGGGTGGCGCACGCAACGCAGTACTGATATTCTGTTATAGTTCATTCTCTGTCCGAGATTGATGGTAGAGCTTCTTTTTATCATAGAATACGCGTCAAAAACTAGCTGTAGAAGGCCGCCTTCCCCTTTGATTGAATTTCACTGATAAGCTTCGTCGACCTACGGTTCCTGAGTTTAAAAAAAGTTTCTAACATTTTTCAAAATTCAGAATGACAGACTATTTCGTTTCCTATTATCAAGACCTACATAATTTAAAATTAGTCGCAAATACTTTATAAACTGAATGACGAAACTACTTTCGCACTCAAATGTATGTGTGTATGTGAGATTTAAGGCTTAATCATGTTAAATAGATATTAAAATTTTAAATATAGTTATTTATATACCGGGCAAATGCCTTTGGTAACCCTTATCTTGCCTTGCTCGACTCGACAATCAGTACCACAAAAAAAAAACTATTGTTTTCCTAAATACAATACAATAATATAAATATTATAAGAATATAAATATTTGTTTAACCAAATATTTTTGAGTATCTACGTCAAGTTTTGCTAACATTGAGCAAAACATTGCATACCTTCTTGAGCTGTCGGTTAAGAAGGTCAGGATCGGATGGCAATAAAATCGGACCTTCTAGTACTTTCATATAAAAACAACTTATCGAGTATCATCAGAAACATTAAAAACATCGATCTAAATGCTTACAACGTACTGAAAAATTTATAATAGCATTATCAAAAGAAAAACAAAAAAACTGACTCCGAAATATAGCCTATGTCACTCCGGACTTAAAGAGGAATCCAACGTCACCTCTCTCGTCCAAATTGGTCGAGCCATTTAGGCTACAGGCGGTAATACGGTAATATACTCGTAGTAGGAACACACAATCATACGTACATAGATAATTACGTTACATACTTACATATTCACATACTTACATGCACCTAAAAACATTACCCTCCTTTTGTTTTAATAAAACGGGAATACTCACGTTAAATTGAGTCGGTTATTCCGACAATAGTTTCGATCACATTCGGTAACCTATATCAAGGAATGCTTGATATCAAGCATTGATCAAAATTTGATCAAGCTTGATCAAAATGTATCAAAACCACGTCAGTTTTCATAGTAAAATTACCCTCCTTCTTGGGCAGTCAGGTAAAAATACTCGTAAATCCTATTCTGTAGAATGAAAATATATCTAAACGTAAACAAAACGGTTCATTATTCTCTCAGTTTCTCCAATAAATATGTCAATGTAAATTTTATTCACGAGCTATGTACTGTCACAAAATAGAAATACGTATTTCTAGCATTCTGTTGTAGACAATTGGAAATAGAGTAACCAGAATTTGTAAATTCTAGGACAGAACAAAAAACATTGGAAAATCATCTTCAATTGCCAATGTAGGCCGTTATGCCGATTCAGAAGGTCACGCCATTCTTATGCAGAGCTCTCTATTACCAGAGTCGGTGTTCCTCAAAAATTGCGATATCTTACAGCATCATCAGGATGAGGTCAAAAGCAAGCCTATTATGAATAAAAATAAGACTCGCCTTTGCAATCAATGCTGTCCTGTCCACCAAGACATATTATCTCAGAAGACTCGTTTCGCACACTATCGTTCCTTCAATAGCAGAAGAGTAGGATAGTTTGATACTTCCTGCCTCTTCATCATCATTATCATCCACAAAGTCCTTTATCTGCTGGCCACGATTTTAAAAATATTGTCGAAACATTTCGCTGCTGGATGACCAACGCTGAAATTGAAGAAATTTTCGTTCTTTATCTTAATTCAGTATAACGAACTCAATCTTGATGTTACAAGCTGAACATGGACCTCTCCATGGCAATCTATTCGACAATCTATTAAACAAATTTGACATTTTCCTTCGACAAAATCAGTTTTGGCGATTTCAAACGTCGTGTTTAGCATTGTTCACCGACAAAAATCAATTTTGTCTATTCGGTCATATTTCTCGATCGATAACTTCCATACTATAAGACTGGTGGACCATCTGCCTGAGAAATTTTTGTTCTGTATAGATTTGAATTCTGTCTACACTATCCGTCGAAAACTGAAATTGTGGTAACAATAGTTATATGCATCCGCTGAAATAAGCCGTACTCCGATAGCCAGGTGGAAATATTTGCATTGTAAGAGATATAATGAATGCCGATGGCAAATTTACACTCGGCTCTGATTGTTGCAATTGATTGAAAAAATTGATATCGCAATATCAGTCATATTGCGATATATTTGATTACGTTTCATTACCACTGAACATTTTTACTGATGAGAATAAATGCTTTACATTTACATTACATTATCAGCCAGAAGACGTCCACTGCTGAACATAGGCCTCCCCCTTAGACCACCACACCGACCGTAAATGTGCCACTTGCATCCACAGGTTGCCCGCGACATTCACAATGTCGTCGGTCCACCTAGTGGGAGACCTGCTTACGCTTCATCTTCCGGTTCGTGGTCGCCACTCAAGAACCTTTCTTTCCCATCGGTTATCGGTTCTTCGATTGATGTGGCCTGCCCATTGCCGCTTCAGTTTGCAAACTCTGAAAGCTATGTCGGCAACTTTGGTTTTTCGACGAATATCCTCGTTCCGGATTTTATCGCGGTAAGAAACTCCGAGCATAGCTCTCTCCAACAAAACGGTTATGAAATGATATTACACAAACCTAGACAATAGTTGTTAACTATTCTATTGTAATACTTATTTGAATATATGCAATTAAAAGTCCATGTTGTACTGATACCTTACAAACTGAGTCAACAAAAAGAGTAGTTTTAAATATACTTTATGCTTATCTTTGCAGACTCACGGCCTGCTGGATGGAGGATGACGTCAGGATCTAAGCACACGTGGTGAAAAGATATAGAACCTGAAAGAATAGTGCTAATGAACATACCTATGTCCAGAGGATCAATAAAGGCTGAAGCGATGATGATAAGAAGTATTTAAGGATATTGTCATTGCTTTATTTACTTATTAAGCGAAACTCGGTACCTATATTAAATTGAAGTACTTAATACACGATACTACCTACAGGAGCCATATTTTCGTGCGCTCGAGATTGTCTTAGTCACCTTCACTCTCCTGACATTTCTGAGGAGAATGAAAGCGACAAATGAGGCGATCGTGCTCCAGAGTAAGGTCCAGCCTAGTCCAGATTTAGTATTAAGTAGTCGAAAATATGCATAAAGCTGAAATATTTATTTTTGCTTTTGAACCACTTTAATGTATGGGCGATTGTATTTTTTTTAAACGTTAATGTTTTCTTATTTGAGGTTTTGTACATAGAGGTGATCGTTGTGTACTAAAAAACAACAACAAAAAGGTCGACTTAAGGTGACTCATATAATAGCGTGAAAAAGCGTGTGCGTTAGAACTAGTCCTAATTTCTCTAGATTACAATTACCTACGTGACTATTTACGTACACAAGAATTGCCTAACTTGTAAAAACATACTTACTACCAATGCTGCCAACGTTTATGCAGGTTGTGTTGTATAAAAAGCAAGCATCGGTGGTTCAGTGGTAGAATGCTCGCCTGCCACGCGGGCGGCCCGGGTTCGATTCCCGGCCGATGCAATTATTTTGAAATAATAAAAGATTAGGCAAGGGTATAAAGATTTCTGTAAGGTTTTATTTAACATCTTTTTTGCTCCCAATAACATCAAAACCGGCCGGGTGATAAGCCTCTATTTATTTACGTTAATACCATCATTAATTTACCCGGCTCGGCTTACAAACCCTGTTTTTTAAGCCCTGTGACAATGAAATTAATCTTGCTTGAGGTGTAATAAATATGGCTGAAACATTACCTACATTGGACTTGAATACCTATTATGCTGTTAAAAAAACCGATTTCTTTAAAATAAAACTTTCTCGCCATTTTTTTGCGAGCTCCAAGCACACGTTTTCGCTTAATTAGAGGCATAGATTATAGTATATATTATAACGCATAACGAGGTCGTTGTTCCGACAAAACCTCACCAACTGGGGACTGCGACCAAGCGTTCGTATTGGCTATATGAGGTTACGCGTACTCGCACCTAGCAATAAACCAATGGGCAAACATTTTACCACAGATCACCCCTAAATTCCGCACTCAGTACGTTCGAAGTGTACTTTGACGTGGTGCACAAAGTATCTCTAAAAAGAAAAGTACTTCGATTGTCCTGAGTGCGGAATTTAGGAGTGATCTGTGGTAAACATTTTGGTTCATGGCTCATTGGTTCATTGTGTCTTAATGGTCATTGGTTCGCACCACGTCAAAGTACATGTGCTTTGACCCGATGCACTTCAATTGCCCTGAGTGCGGAATTTATGGGTGATTAATGAAAGAGGTTTTCAAAACAGGTTTCTAAACCAAATAATCGATAATTATGTACTAGTTTGGAGCCACTGCCAACCTTTTACAACTTCCGATATTTTTTCTATTTTTATTTTGTTTCCCGCTAATAAAATAAATGTTTCTTACCCCCGAATACTGAAACGTTCATTAACTTTGACAACAGATTAATTCTAATACTGCCTTTGTCTGGCACTAAGCAAATGACAAAGGTAGCAATAGACTTAATAAGACTTTAAGTTAACAAACTTTTCAGTATTCGGGGATTAGCTTTCAATTTATATATATAGTTTTTATTCAAAATCGGCTTGCTTTTGACTTTTAATTAACTTTGAATTATTTAGTGGCTGTGTAGTGTTTGTGTGGCAAAATACTAGTTAGACTGGTTACCAGAAATGACTAAAATGCTGAGCGTTAAACTATTCAATAGAACACCTGTTCAAGTTTTAGATTTACAAATACAAAAACGTTTATTACATAAAAAAGTTACATCGATCCTTATACACGTTAATATAAAAAGGTTAAAGGATTACTTGTGGACCCTGCACTAGGAGATACCTGTATCGCAGGGGCCAAGCCAGTTACGCTTAGTTGGTAATAACATGTACAGGGCGGTGAATGTAATAAAAATGAAATTAAAAACGAAATAAACTATGCTGACATTAGAAATTAGGTAAGTTGTTTATAAGTTTATATAAAATAACGCATCGCATCTCATTTGTATCAGCATCCAGTTAGCAAAACCTGGATCACGAAGCAAATGACTAGCACAACTTTGTTTGTATATTGTTTGATTATTAAATTGATTGATTGAGGAAACTAACAGCAACTGTTACGATGTTGTTTCTGATCAAAATATGAATTCTAAGAATTGACTTCATATTTTCACCGCGTCAATAACTTCGTATGTTAGTGACGTGCTGCGGCTTCATAAGATGATTTCGTAATACTATGTAAAATAGACACGTATGGACAGTGTATGTATAATTGTATAGTCGTTAAATTCATCTCGCCCAAAGTTGTGTAAGTTGCGGTTGTGAGCACGTTGTATACTAGTACACAAGATAACGAACAACATTTAATCTCCTTTTGTAAGTTCACTGTTCCATACAATTTTACATCATATCTGCACGGAATGGAAAAATAATATTTTCTTACATTCTTCTTTAAACTAAACATCTATGGATATTATTGAAGCAGAATACCTAACTTTAAATTTCAGTTACCAATTCGACATCCTATTTCCGTCCCGCAGCCAGATGGAAAATACGGTGCAAAGGGAACCACGAGCCCGAGCTGTACACAGCATACATTATTCAATAAGTCCATTCCGTATAAAGGTATAGGACCTGTGGCCTTACCACCCGTTTTAGAAGGTAACTCAAATGTTTATTTATGGGACTTTAAGAATAACCCACGAATAAGTATTACAGGGCCGCTAGTCTCGACTTTTCGCTATGCACTTTGCGACCGAATTCGGTCGCTATGACGCAAAATTCAACGCTATTTTTGCGTTTTTCAGAACAATTAGTGTTCGTTGTCGAATTTTTGCGTCATAGCGACCGAAGTCGGTGTCTATGACGAAAATTCAACGCTTTGTTTGCGTTTTTTCGTTAACAATTCGTGTTCGTTGTAGAATTTTTGCGTCATAGCGACCGAATTCGGTCGCAAAGTGCATAGCAAAAAGTCGAGACTAGCGGCCCTGGAGTGTAGTTGGTAAAAACTGCTATGAATCTTCTTTGATAGGCTGTTGCTTTTATTACCTGACTGCCGAAGAAATATTTTATGGTATTTATTTATGGTACACAAAACAGATATCAATCATTTTCTTAATTAGTATACAAAATTTTAAGTAAACATCTGAACTGGATTGTAATCCAAAATATGTGTACACAGAAAAGTAAAATAATGAGACGAACGTGATGAATATTGTTTTTGATGTTTTTATAAGTGACTATTTATGTAAGGATATGTGTTTGTGTGTTCTATACTGTGTATTCTATTGTGCGGATATCAATTGATTTTTATCTTGATATATATCAATTGGGTTTTTCTTGTCTTCTGAACTAAAATTTTTGGAGATTAATGTTTACCCTGGCAACACGTAACGAAAAACTACAATTCTGAATAATTTAGCTGGCACAGTTACTCAATTGCCGTTGGTGGTAGTATTGGTAGTGTCTTCTCTCACATTTTTTTGCATCATCGTTTCTCACCGATAGTTGGGGCTCTCTCAGCAACCTCTACCGATTGTAAGTTGAATGGACATTCCAATTTACCACGGCGAGTGGAGTACTGAGTCGGCTCCATTAAAATCTGGAGCCAGCACCAGATTATCTAATCTGGTCATAGACTTAATAAAAGCTTATAAGAATTTTATTTCCAAGAAAAGTCTTGTAAGGATGGCTTTTAGAATTTTTAGGAAAGGTTAAATTTACGCCAATTGTTATTGCTCTTGAGAAAATAAGATTTTGTCGAGTCGTCGTTATTGATTTTGTGAGGAAATACTACACCTTTGCCAGTTATTCACCAACAAGTATTAAACATTACTGTGCCTGTGACTTTGTTCCGGATCCAGAAGTTGCGGGCAACCGGTGGATGCAAAAGGCAGATTGTCGTTTAGTGTGGTGTTCTAAGGGCCACATCCTTTGTTCAGCAGCGGACGTCTTCTAGCTGTTGACGATGATGATGAAAACGAGAGATGTACATTGCCGCGATGGTTTTGAACTGTTGAAGTTGAAATAAGGATGACACTGAACTACAAAATTATTATATTTATTTATATAAGTAGCATAAGTATATTTGTCAATTATTAATTTGTTTTCAATTGTCATTATTTATTTTTCCTTTTAATTTATATCATGTTCTTAGAGTATTGTTAATTGTGATTTTTGATGCACGCCTACATGTCCCTCTCTTCAACCAAGGGGATGACTGGTAGAAAATGCTTTAGCATTAAGTCGTCCTGTTGTACCAAATACGTTGTATGTGTGTGCAATAAAGTATTAAATAAATAAATAAAAGGCAATCTGGTTCAATACTTCCTGACGGAGACAATTGTTTGTCTATATAATATATTATTATGAAATATCTCTGGTATGAAATTGTACGAATAAAATTTCGTCGCAGGCAAATTGTATAACTTAGACCTAATTAACTAACTCTAACTTAGACCTCACCGTTTCCGTATTCGTGATATTTGGTATTTATTTGAGGTCGAATAATTTATTATTTCTTCAATTTTAACTTTAACCGCAAAATATCTATTGTCCTGGGTTTTATAATATTTCATGAGAATTATAATTTATTTTCAGAAAACAAGTCTCAGTCAAAGTCTAAGCCAACAATTTTAATCACTGTCCACTTAACATAACTGCAATTTTATACCCTGTGCTTTTGTACATGCGCTTTGGGCATTTGATAGGTGTCAATTGAAAGGTGTCATAATAGTGAAAAGGAAAACGTACCTACGGATCTAATCTAACATTTGAATATCAAAGGAGAGGTCGTGTCTTTATGCAAACCATTTTACCAAACAAAGCAGTTCTCCATCTCCACACACTTGTATTCTAACAAATGCACGGCATAAAGTGTTCTATCTAAAGAGATCTCGATAACGTATGTAAATACGCAGATTAAAGTTCCACAGATGGAATTCGGGGCGGGCCACCATATTCTATTCCTTATTAAAGTCAATTTAACAGACGCAAGAAGTAACTATTTTTTAAATATCTACTGTGTGACGATGTGCAAGTCACCCACCTGAAGATAAGCGTCACGCTTGCCCATAATCCCTCAGTGCCGCTTAGAATTTTAACTTCAACAGTTCAATCATGCGCAATGCACTGCGCTCGTTACCCAGAGATATCTTTGTGCCCAGTAATGATGATGATTAATTTGGCCTAGTAGACATTTTGGGTTCCGTGTTCCCTTATAAATCCATGCTTACAATTTTGCCGGATTATTTTACTAATGGCAATATGCTTCAACTCTCAAATTATTATTCAATTATTCAAATTCAAATTATTTATTTCATCAAAGTACAGATCAATAATGTAGTACCGCTGTTCCCCAAACTGGGTTCAATTAAGTACCCGCATCTTGGGGCTTAGGATTTCCCATCAAATTAAGCTATTTTAAAGTACATTACATGAAATATTCGCTTACGAAACTACAAAATAATACAATTAAATTCAACAATATCAAATTTGTACACTCGTCAGGTTCCGCAAAAAGAAAGTAAGTACACAGTATTTAAAAAATAAAATAACTCAAAAGCTCTCGCTGGCACCTTCCCTTCATCTCTCAACAACTTTTGTTCATGACTTTTCACACAACATTCAAACATTCGCAGAATATATTTTAACGATTTGGGCGACCTCGAATTGCATTTCAAGTGTTAGTCATCCTTCTCATTTTAAACCACTTAATGTAATTTTTTTTCTCTCGCTTCAAATTTGTTTTTCACTAAATGTATTTTTACCCTCCAGTGTTTCCTTTCTTATAATATAATGTAGTTATGTATCTGACTCTCCCTGACCTGACTGATGGCGCCAATCCGAACGCTCACTATCGGTTCAACTGAGATAACTACGTGCTTAGTTTGTTTAACAAGGGTTTAACGGTAACTGCGAATAAAGTGATGTTTTATTTGCTAAAGCAATTTTATTTACATTCTACATCTGTTTATAGAGTTACTCAACTCGCTGATCATCGTGTAGACTTTACTAAAAACTTATTTTCAGCCAAATATGACCTTGCAGTTTAAAAACTGATGCGTGATCTTGCCATACCGCCATATTTTTGCCTGGCTAAATTCAGCATCTTCTTAATTCATGCATCATTCGTTACGCTTATAGCAGAGCGTTCGTGATCGTCACGCGATACTGGCGGCTAAAAGTGGTTCTCCTCGCGATATTTCGCCTCCTTTCTCGACTAGAGGGCCCGTACCGTGGTACTTAATCAGTTCTGCGTTATACCTATATCTATATAATATATAGATTTTACTATGGAAACTGACGTGGTTTTGATACATTTTGTTTTAAAAAAACAGGAATACTCACGTCACGCATTCCTTGATAATGATCACCGAATGTGATCAAAACTATAGTCAGAATAACCGACTCAATTTAACGTGAGTATTCCCGTTTTATTAAAACAAAAATATAATATATAGGTATTCAATTATGAGTACTTAAACTACCTACTTAATACAAACACAATAATTATGTCATGGACTTCGTTACGCTGACCATTGCAATGTGAGCACGTTTGTAACCGCAGGCGATTCTGTATATGCTGAATAATACAACCTTGTCGTCTAGGGAAATGTAGAAGTAACGATACCGCCCGGGAGAGGTCACCCACGCGATGGACCGATCAAATCAAGTATAGTCTGCATAAGCATTTTCACCTGCGGTTACAAACGTGCTCACATTAGCTATGGTCAGCGAAAAGAAGTCGATGACATAGTTATTGTGTTTGTATTATGTAGATAAGTACTCATCATTTAATACCTATAACCGAAAACTGATTATTACAAATTCTTTTCAGCAAAACGTTATTACTTTATTATGTACGACTTTTCAAACTGAGAAAGTTCGGTGACTCAGTCTAAGAGCTGATCCGGCGAAACTTAGTCTAACGACACACTATACACTCGGAACATCGCTGTCTTGCTCATACGAATATTTCTAGCATATCGCTTCATCCTTTACATATGTGTCCAGCTCAATCCCAAGTTTTGTGACTGAATGTTGGAACATCACGAGTCTTCTTCTATTTATAACGTACTAGCTGCGCCCCGCTGTTTCACTCGCTATTCTTCAATAAAAGTTACATTTTAGGGACAAAAAGTAGCCTATGTGCTAATCCAGGGAATAACCTATCTCCATACCAAAATTTCATCCAAATCCGTTCAGCCGTTACAGAGGTGAACGGGAACAAACACACTTACATATTTACCTACTACATACTTATACACTTACAAACTTTTGCATTTATAATATTAGTGTGAAATGTGTTCGTCCTGGCCTTCCATCATGGTACCTACTAATTCCATGCCAAAACCATCAAGATCGGTGCAGCCATTTCATTATGAAAGGTAGCAAGCAGACAAAGGAAAACACAGCTCCATATAATTTTCTAAAATTATTCGTGCGATGACGAAGAATTTTATTCCCAGTATAATCAGTTAGATCGTAGGGGTCAAAAATTAATTGCGTTGTCCAAAACAAACAAAACCAACTCAACCTAAATCCAAAATAAAACCCACATTCTTACTGAGGTTGGGTCTTAATGGGTTGGGTTTCTACCCAAATTGTGTTTTAAAACGAGACTCTACATTGGTCGCGGCTATTCATTTCAGCCATGTCCGATTCTATCTTCAGGTGTCCTATTTTAATTTAAGTTTATCAAGCTAAACCTCAGTCAGAACATACAGAACAGTGTAGGAGTATTGCTTTTATTTTTATTTTTAAAAGGATTTTCCAAATGTCTTAAAAAATATTTTTTACGGGTGTATTTTTCGATGGTGTTTTTCGGATTCTCCTTCTCTTCTCTTTGAAAAATCCACCCAAAAAGGTTAGAATATTTTTAGCCGCTCATGTGGAAAATCATTAAATAAAAAATATGAAAGCTCATAAACCATGAAAAATCGTAGAACATACATGGATTATTTTCGTGAAGCACTCGGTATGAGGAACCTAAATTTTTCTGATTGACGTCACCGTTTGGACCACTCTGTATAGAAACAAAGAATCTAATAATAGTATTATCAGAGGAAAAACGGTAACAGCAATAAAAATAACTTAAGGCTTATTTTTTCTATATTTAGGTCATCATAAAGCTTCATACCAACTGAAGCGAATCTCGCCGAGGGACGCGGTACTTGATGAGCTCACGCCGATTGTGTCCACTAACATCTATCGACGTTATCGGTATCGCGCGGTAGTTGCAGTTGCTTGGGAGGCTAAGCGCGCAAGCGGATCGCGCCGCAAGCGAATCACTCGCCCGCCCCAGTGTGACCGAAGCTTTAAAAGGCTTTTTTTTAGTTTTGAGCCAGTGACATCGCTCTTTGGAGCCTACACAAACGTTTAAATCAAAGGAATAATAAAATAAAAAAAGAGAAGAGCAAGTTTTTAAATATTTCCTCGAAGCGGAACTCGAGACTCGGCCTGAAATGTAATTGGTACACAAAATAAATAATACAAAAGCACCCCGATACGACTTTGAAATAAAACCATTAAGATTTCTTTAATTTAACAACAAGCGGGAGCGTATCGAGGTTTTCAGGAAGGGGGCGAAGTAGCAATTTCAATTCTAAAGTGTTGTAAGCACCTCCTATCAATTAGATAGGCTGTTCGCGCAGGCAGGTAGGCATACGTGCTGCATCTTTGGCCACATCGTCCCTTTTCAGCAGGTGAGATTGTGGTCAAACGCTTGCCTAGTAAGATATTAAAAAAAAAAAATCAATCACAGTATTTTAATTGTAAATAATTGATGTATGAACATGTCAAAATCAAAAATAATTTTATACTGGATTTTTTGAAGGGCCAAACATTTAATTTAAATACAAATTAAATATTTCGGAATAAGATTATTAGAATTAAGCAACTTTTCAGGAAAATTTTAAAATATCTTTACAAAGTTAATACACAATAAGATATATTGTTAGAGAAAAATATAATAAACAGTAATAGCAATTTTGACATTTCAAACAAGTTCTAAACAAAAATAATATAGAATTAATAATAAAATAAAAAGCGATAATCCAATAGTAAAATAATTACTACTTGTAGTAAAAAAAAAGGTTTACTATTTTATTTTATTTTGCTGGAACTAGTACCCCAACAACTCTGCCCTTAATACGCCTCTAACAAGATTCGTTTTCTCGCTCTCGTACTTCCCTTTTTATTCGGCAATGAAAAGTTAACGAGCGTACAAAAGGGCTCTAATGGGGTATTCCACACTTTAATCTCTAGTACTTAATTTGCATACTGTTAAATAGGTTTAAAGACATGAACGCATAAAATGCGAATCATTATTTGATTCATATAATGGCCTATTCACAGGAAAATGTTTCTCTCTCTCTCTCTCTCTCTCTCTCATATATATTTAGCCAGTGTCAAGTATTGTAATATATCAGGTAAAGTCAAATATTTCATAATTAAAATAAGTCTCAGTCATAGTCTAAGTCAAGCAAAGTAAGTCACGGTCAAGTCCACGTCATGCCTCAGTAAAGTGGTAGAGACTTTACTAGAGGTTTCTATGGAGTTTTAGAAACAATACGAAGAGTCACGTTTCACAACATAATACTATTCACCAACAATCGTGCACACTAAATAACACGAATAACTCGAAATAACACGTTTTTGAAAATAATACAATGACGCGACATCACTTCTTCATGTTCCCGCCAAAACTCACTATCTTTTGGACTATTTTGACCATTGAAGTCAAATCTTTGCTTGCTTTAAGTATTTTTACTTCTACGTCATTGACTTGCTTAGTCGGTGTTTTTGGCGGGAACGTCAAGAAGTCATGTTGCATAATTGTATTATTTTCCAAAACTTGTGTTATTTCGAGTTTTAATGTGTAAAAATGGTAGATTTTTATTTAGTAAATGTCCGTGAAAATACACGAGTGTTAGTGAATAGTATAATACAGTGAAACGTGACTTTTCATGTTATTCCCAAAACTCTACAGAAAACCCATCAAAGTCTTTACTGGTAAAGATATTACTGGGGTTAAATTAGTGATCAGTAAATCATCTGTGTCAGTAAACCTTAAATCCTAACTTAAATCGGTAATCTGATCAAATCTGACGACTATCGTGCTATGTGACAAGAAAATTGCCAATAGTCTAGCTATACGTAGTAGGTATTATAAACGTGGCTTTTAGGGTGCAAATTTTCGCTCAGCGCGCATTTTTGTCATCATCATCATCAGCCGGAAGACCACTGCTGAACAAACGCCTCCCCTTTAAGAAATTACTCCAAATAAGACAGTAAAAACTAAACTAAAAAAAACCAAGACTAAATAAACTTATTGAGATTCGTAGCTAAACTAATATTATATAGGTGACCATTTTAGCCGTAATTTCTTGATACTACAACCTGTAAATTTATTGGCGTAAATTGGATTCAATAAATCCGTGTAGTTAAGCTGTAATTGACTAACAACCCAAGAAATTTTGAATTTGGCGCGCTGAGCGAAACATTACTACAAATTGTGGAACATCACAAAATTTAAATAGACAATAAGTAGGCTACGTTTCAAAACGCAAAATTCACTCGGAAGAGTGAAATTCACTCGATGCCGGTTCCAAAACACATCGTGGCATTTTACTCATGTGTTTTGGAACGCCACCGATATAGTGAAATTCCAACTGACTGTTGAAATAATTCACCCTGGTAAAATCAGAGTTGAATTTCACTCTGCTGTCAGAAATAGAATATTGACATTTATCAAATTGATTACCCGCTAACAGTCCATAATAAGTCGAGCATGGAAAAAGTTATGAAAGAAAGAAATAGTAAGCGCAAAACAGTGTAGTTTTATAAAACAATTTGAATTGTTGAAGCATTTTTGGTTATTTTGGTACGATGACGTCAGTGGTATCATTGACAAGAGTAAATTTTCTCGGGCCTTATTCTAGCGCTGTCGAGATTATCTCGGTCACTCTCACACTCATGATAACGACGAGAGACATAATGACCGAGACAGCCGCGAGCCCGCCAGAAGTAGATCCCTCGTTCCAAAACATAATTCGCTCCGAATACTACACGCTCAAACTCAGTTCCGAAACCAAAATTCACGGATGAAATTCACTCGACAAACGGCTAAATGTTTTGGAACGCAGCCTAAGTGAACTGCAGGGCCGTTTTCGGTAACATCGTCCGACGACGCTCCATGACATTACAAGTATGCTGCAAATGTCATCGAGCGTTGTCGGACGACCTTACTGAACACGGCCCAGGCGTTAAGTAGAAAGCACAGTCACTCTACACTTGAAAGTAAAACTAAAGTCAAACAAGCAGTTCCTTTGGATCTTATAAAACTTTGCTATGAACGCTTTATTGTTTAGCAATTTTCTTGGTCCATGTCTGTCTGTGTTCTATAAAATTGAAACAAAGTTGGGATTGAGTTTACAATGAGAGTTTGAAACATGTTTTGTTTTGTCGCTACAACTTTTTGCAGTTACTTTGTAGATACTGCACCTAGAAGCATCGCTGGTTTTTAAATTAGAGAGTTAAAGGTTATACTCTATCCATGGAACAGAGATAATAATATAGCGTTCTCTCTTTTGTAATTTTGTATGCAAATGATAGGGACAAATGACTGCATTTGCAAAAAAATTAAAGAAGAGTTTATATAGCGTTTTTTACGGGAGTAATATTCCTCCTACTTTTTATAGTACGTTTACAAATGCAATAAAAACAACATTATTATTGTATAAAAAGATATCACTCCGAAAATCCCGGCATGTCGTACGGTAAGCAAGAAACTAAACAGAAAAACAATAGGCGCGTCCGCATCGTGCAAGCGACAAATAAACCTCGAATACTGAAACGTTTGTTAACTTTGCCAACAGATTAATTCTAATACTGCCTTTGTCTAGCACTAAGCAAATGACAATGGTAGCAATAGACTTAATCTGTCGTTATAGCTTCTCCCTTTCGCTTCCCCAGAAACTTATATATAGCCATCTCTTTCAAGCGATGTCGGGACCGACCAAATCGTTTCGTGTGTAGACAATATAACGTGGATTCTGTGCGCGGGTTACACAATATGTTACTACGATCGACGACCAAACGGTTAAACCGATCTTGATGAAAAAAGACAATGAAATGTGCAAACGATGTGCATTATGGTGACCAATAAGGGCCCGTAACGTGGGTTGCTTATTGCGATGATTGTTAGGTTCAGCCGATGACACTGCGCGACCGCGAACCGTATCGCCGCGTGATAAGGTGTATGGTCGCGCAGCATTCTCAGCTGAGCCTAATAATTATCGCAATAAGCACCTCACGGTACGGGCCCAGTATATGATATTTTTTATCCTCCAATTTTTATTTTAACGTTTTCAATTTTTTCGATGAAAAACAAAAACGAATTATCGAGTTTTCATGGTAATGGTTTTCTAAAGCTGACTGTTAAATTTAATATTTTAGACTCAAAATTTGAATATTTTAAATTGTTTAAAATGAGTGAAAGAGCGGGTTTGACCGGTAGCCCTAACACATAATCATTCAAATAATTATATGCCCAGCCTGAAATTGAACCCGAGACCTGCAGCTCATAAGGTAGGCACACTAGCATCTAAGTCAGGAGGGTAAAGTGAGTTTCTAATGTAAAACATTAGCTCATTTAAAAAACATTGTACATAGAGCTTCAAGAATTACGGTATCCCCACGTGTACTCAAACAAATTGCGTTAATAACAGGAAAATTATTGTAGCCCATTAAAGTTACACCGCAGCGAGCCCCAAAGGACAACGTTGCGGCCTTATGACACAATATCCAATATTATAATTCAGAGGAATATAGCCGCAGTCGTATCAGAACCAATAAAGCTTCGAGGTATAAAAATGAATTCGTTCGTTTCGAGGAAAAAACTTAGCTTGCGCGATTCAGAACTCCCTACATTACAACTCCCAGTCAATAAAAAACGTCAAAAAAATCACAAAAATGCCTCCACGCCACCTAGCAAACTATAGGAAGTAGCTTTGTCTCTTTTTTTTTTTTTTTTTTTAAGGTTACTCGATGACGAGACGAGCGAGTCGCTCACCTGATGATAAGCGTCACGTTTGCCCATAACAGTTCAATGCCACCCAGAATTTTGAACTTCAACACTTCAAAACTATGCGCGGCAATGCACTGCGCTCGTCACCCTGAGATGTTAGATGTTAAATCTCTGTATGCCCAGTAACTACGCTGGAAACATTGCCCTTCAATCCGGAACACAGTAATGCTTGCACACTACTGCTTGACGGTTGG
This sequence comes from Apocheima hispidaria, assembly GCA_947579745.1. Lineage (NCBI taxonomy): Eukaryota > Metazoa > Arthropoda > Insecta > Lepidoptera > Geometridae > Apocheima > Apocheima hispidaria. The sequence continues at coordinate 13,143,575 of OX388153.1, read as the reverse complement.
ATAACTGGCAAAGGTGTGGTACTTCCCCAGGCGGACTCTGCAAGAGAGCCCTACCACTACAAGACCTCTCTCTTACCTCAAGACCTACCTACCTCTCCTACAAAACTACCTCTCTCTGTTTGTCGCGTTATCAGGGCTGAACGGATTTTGATAAAATTTGATAAGGGAGTTACTGTACATCAACATAGGACAGACATAGGATACTTCGCGGATAACAACTAGTAATATATATAATTTATGGTTGACTGGCTTTTCGTTTGACCACAACTCACCTGATGCGGTTGAAAACAGTAAACACACCTAGCCTGGATTGGGAACGGGCTCTCAAGTGAGGCTGCCTGAACATACTGAGGAGGTGATAGATTTTAGAATTTTAGGCCTGACCGAGCAAGTGACGGCGTGACTTTGACCTGATATTATTTAGAGATACCCATTTATTTTTACCCGACTGCCTAAAAATGAGAATAATGTTTTTGGGGTGTATGTAGCTGTGTATCGACGTTAGAATATTATACAGATCAAGAGATTACAATATCTTTGTTTGTAAGCTGTTGTGATCATTATTTTACTTTGCATGCTGGAATTAAAAAAAAAACTATTTTGATTGCAATTAACAGTCCTTCCTATTACTTTTTACAGTGTCTTGTAACACGTACTGATTGTGGCAGCTATGTAGCGATTTTATAACAATGTTAATGGTTGATATTTTCATGACCGACTAACCCTCACACTGCTCTGTCACACTGGTGTGACGGCTAGGAAGAAAATTTTCTAATTTTCATACTATTTGTATAACAGTATGAAGGTTAGGAAAATTATTTCATAACCATCATACTATAAACAAAAATTATCTTTTCTTACCTTAACACCGTTACGATTTGAACCTATTTACTATATTATGATAAAGTGGCTATTTGAGGATAAACGATGTTATATTTTAAATAATGAAGAGGTAAAGCGTAAGCATTTTGTGATAGCAAGGTACCAGACCAGTTTTGATTGTGTTGTTAGATTATAAATTAATAATAATATATTATAACGCCCACCTCTAATAACAAGACAACAGTGTTGTTCTCCATACGGCAATTGCCGTATTATACGGCTTTTGGGCACGCTGCGCGTCAAATATACGGCATACGGCAGCACTTCCAAAGCCGTATAATATGTATATGAAATATACGGCAATCCACGGAAGAGTTATCAAAAACTGCCATAACTAATTTTTCGTGTAACGTAACGCACCGAGTACCCGGAATTCCCCGCTAAAAACGCCCTCTATGAATACGACAAAATTGAGATGATGGACTATTAGGTGGAATGTGCTTACATCGTTTCACTGAGCTTAGAGATGGTGTTACGATTAGTGAGCGGTGATACATTGATCAGAGAAATTAGAAAATCAAAGGATGAAAATGTCGATACTGATGAAGTTATTAGAAGAACAGATACCATTTCCACGTGAAAATGAGACATAGCTTCTTAGCTCAAAAAAAAAGTTAAGAATCATTATCTTGTATACAAATTAATGAAAAATTATAACATACGGCATTTTATTTAGATTTTGTCCCAAATACGGCAATTTTGAGATCTAGATACGGCAGCCCTAAAATCAACTTGGAATAACACTGCAAGACAAGCCGCCCGCAGTCTGTACGTGACTAGGCACGCGGATATACGCTCCATTTGTTACCAGATCAATATTCTGTTGGACGTGACAAGTGTTCCGAGTTGCGAGTAATAAAACTAATACGTAGGACTATGACGCTAAAGTTATTATTTTTAGATTTTACTTCTCGTTCGTTCTCGTTCAAAAATCAAAATCAAAAAAATCTAAATATGTTTATTTGTGAGAACATTGTCTTAAAATATAGATGTAACATAAAACTTTTCAGTATCAAATGCTCTACCTTGAAAGGTGTACAAATATATTTATGGTCATGGTAGGTAATTCATTTTAAACACCGTTCTACAAAGGGACCTTCGCCCCGCAAAAAAAACTGCTCGTTCTTCTCTTTCTAGTAGCCTTGACACTTCTCTTTTCTTATTTTAAACAGTTACTTTTTGCTTTCTTAATTGTTATAGTGTCTTTGAAAATTGATCGGACATAATTATAAATTTATTTATTTATTTAAGTATACATTGCCACATAATGCGTAAAGGTAACATTTTCCAGAATGTACTAAACATTATACCCTGTTATAGGGTGTTGTAAACAGTATAGTTGCCTACATACTAAAAAAGTTAAACTACCTTTATTATGAAGCATAAGCTGTGCCTTACGGATTGTGCCTAGGATACCACAAGGATGTCATTTTTTAGAAAACCGCATGTTAACCCATCTCTTAATTCTAGAAATTCTCAAGATACGTAAAAAAAAAACCAGCTTAAGCTGAGCCTTGTGCACAAAGGGTCGATATGTTCCGGGGTTCAACTTATAATAGAAATCTAGATATTTTCCTAAATTGCGTTATAACTTCAATATTCCTGGATCGATTTCGATGAAATAAACACTAATACAGAGCATATTTTATGTAAATCCGTGCCTTAGTTTCTAAGTTTATCCCGGAAAAACAAACAGACAGGCAAACATTCTGAAAACTATATTTTGAGGTCCTGTTGCTCCCAAATACTCCTAAAAATATATATTTTCAAAAATATCTTCAATGTACAGTCATCCCCTCGTTACAGTTTTTTAAAAGTTTAGATTTACAAACAAGATAAATTCCTATGATACCTCCGTTTCATAACTTCCCATGATCCATTAACATCAGACGTATAAAGTTAAAAAGCTACTTAGGCATATTAACATAAGTTACCAACCTTACCAGGTAAAGGCACAGTTCTTGGGTCATTAACATGATGAGTTGTGGCCTCGGGAGATCGTAATTTACATTATAAAGTAAGACAGGCGCCGTGCGATTCCATTTTTCAAGATGAGCTGCCGCTTCGAGTTTATTCTGCTATCGTAAAGTTATATCACATTAATTTAATGGATTGATGGCTTGAGCTTGTTTGGTGTTTCTATATTTTAATTTGATACTTACTTAGGCTGGGTTGCACCATAATCCCAGTTAAAATTACCGATACAGTTGAATTTACTACAAGTTTAACCTTAACCATGAAGTTTAGCCAGCATGTGTTATCCGTCATATTGCCCATAGTTAAAATGGTGCAACACATTTTTCTGCTTTACGGGAGTTTTAACTGCAGTTATGGCTGTAGTTTAAGTTTAGCCTAAATGGTGCGACCCGGCCTAAGAAACGCATGGTAATGGCGATTACTGTCACATTGACGATTACCGTAGTGTAACCGTTACCGTGCCGTAGTGTAGTAGAGCTATAATTAAAATAAGAAAAGAAACGGTTAAACTATACCTACAACGTGATTAGCGAAGATATTCATTCTCATCTATTATTATTACATCAGAATCTGTTTTTTGAATTAAATTCAATGTAAAAAAAACACACATCTCATTTCCCTACGGCCCGTGACTTCATAAACATTCAAAAGTTTGCGCCGCGACTTTTCAAAGACTAGGATTCTTTACATCACAGAATTTGTACAGAGGTAGGACTCTTTAATAGAAGGAATTCCTGGGGAAGTACCACAGTTTACCAATTTCTGCGCTTAATATATGAATCAAAAATAAACTTGAAAGATACGCATTTGTTTGAAGTTGTATGTATTTTGCTTAGTTATTAAAGGAAATAAACAAACCAAATGAAATCTATAGTAAAACAGATCTTTTGAACTAGACCCAAAATTAACCCAACGCCCTGGATCCCTTATTTATAGCCCTACCCCTAGTATTTATAGGTTCAGGAATTGGACAGGCCACTACACCACCGTAATGTGTACGTACATCTGTCAAGCCCGCTGGTGTTTTGCGTCCATAAACTACATTAACATAAAAAGGGGTTAAACTAGGGCATTTTTTTTTATTTTTTCGTTGTTTTGAGGTAATATCTGAATTTACTGTACCGTTTTTGAAAAGTCCTTCACTGATAGAAAGCTACTCTTGTTGGTGGAGCAATGTCCAGGCTTGAGATATTTTGAGAGTGCTTTGACCTTGTACGACAAGACAGCTGGAAACTGGACTGGACTTTTAAATGGAAAAATGTTATCATGTGTTAAATTGTAATCAAATATAGGAATACTTTTTTTTATCATAAATGTAGGAATAAAGACTAATTCAGATGTGTTTATCGTTTTTTAAGATTCCGTACCACAAAAGACGATAAGAAACATCTGTGTGTAAGATACATTACATTGCAAAAAACATGTTTTTTTGCCTGCGTGCTTCCATTATCTTATGAGCAACAACTTGGTTGACGCCACAGAAAAGTAAACATTTTTACTTCTTTTCTGTGGTTGGCGCCGACCGTTGGCGTCTAACAAACGACAGATAAATACTCCTCTTATTTTCTTCCGTTGGTTGAATCTCTTAGCTATTTAAAATGTAAATTTCAAATAACGTGATATAATCTATCTTTACAATAATGTCTAGGTGCATGCTTCTTTGGGTCAGTCATAAATCTTTTTACTTGTCTACGAAGGTAGTAAAGGAGAATATATTGGAAATCACCCCATGAAAGGAAAGGATGGGATCCGCTAGGAAATTATGTTCACAATTCACAACGAGGCATTCTCTGATCTAGGAAAATCTCCTCAATAGACGCAGATTAAACATTTCATAGTGGAAGATAAGAAAAAAAAAATGTATATTTTTTAATGGTATGTTTTTACTGTGAAAACTGAATAGGCTTTGAATTTTTTTATTTTTTTTTAAGGATAAAAAAAACACTATTGTAAGAGTAATTAAAACAATTAAACTGCAACCACAAACCCAAAAAAATACTTTTTAAAGGCAGTTCGCAGAGTTTCGCGGTTATTTACTAATGTTCGTGTACTATTATTTACCCATGTTCTCGGGTAAACTGAACCCCTGAACCCGTGAGCATGGAACAAGCAGCTGTGCCGAAACATCGAAAACTCAAAGATAATGAAAATATTGGTAAATATACCGTGTATGCTAATTAAATAAAGGTTGTTTATTTACGATCAAAGCAAAGAACATAAATTTATACGATAGTACTTTCTATAGATAGGATCAATAGAGTATCTTGGGCGATACGCAGCACTGCTCTCTCACTTTCAGATTTAGAACCAAAACTAATTTTAAAATTTAATACAAGTTAACAAGCATCGGTGGTTCAGTGGTAGAATGCTCGCCTGCCACGCGGGCGGCCCGGGTTCGATTCCCGGCCGATGCAAGTCTTTTTTACTGTTTTTTTTTCAATATTACAAAAGTCGCTAAAAATCTTAATGAAAATTAAATTGGACGGTCAGTCCTTCATTTTAATTTTACCAAAATTTTACTAATGGACGGCTTTACCTCTATTATCGTAACTGTAATTGCCTACTTTGACAAATTAATGCGCTTTTTGGGGTTGAATAAATTATTTGTAGGGCGTGGGGTCAAAGAGTGTTCCAGTTTCATTGTTTGACTGGGACTTTTATTTTATTGCAGGGACAGCGGCAGGAAGTTTGCCTTGTGGGTATTCAACCCAACTCTCGGTTAATAAATTGTATTTTAGTCCACATAGCGTCAAAATAGCTCAATGAACTGGTCTCAAGCGAGTAAACTGTCCAGTCAGTTCGGCTGGTCAGCTCTATCTTATTTTGGATGGTATAGTCACATTCGCTTGATGATTCAAAAACTTGAGAAAAAATTCCCATTCCCATTCTAAAGTAGGCCCATATACTACCATCTTCAACCACAACGTCAAATGCTTGGCATGTCAATCATAAAAAACATTGCAAATTTTGTGAACAAGTAAACAGCAAAAATTTGAATCCTAGCCTTCCCCCGAAGGTCAATCCTAGCTCCATCCCTGTATATAGGGTTACCCCTACACTGAGTCCTTTGATTCAGAGCTGTTGAAGTTGTCGAGGTTCAATTTGACAAGTTAAACACTCTACTCATTAGTGGCTGTTTGAGATACAACCCAATCGGGAACTTGAACCTCAATAAACGCTCGCAGGTTCATTAAACTACATAAATTAATATAAACAATGTTTTGACCGATTCAAAGCTGCACCATTTTGCGGCATACACTGCCTTTTCATATAAATTTTTATTCAAGTGTGCTATAACACACTTAGATTTAAAAAAAATACCCGACTGCAAATTTTAGCTTATGTCACTCCGGACATAACTCCTCATCATAAACGGGCAAGCCGTTTAGGCTACAGGAGGATCTATAGGAATAGAAACACACAAAATGCTTACACCCCTAAAACATTAACTCTTTCTTGGACAGTCGGGTGACAAAAGACGAATTAAATGACACCACACACTTCAATAACCGGAGGGGAAGAAAGGTTCTTGAGTGGCGACCACGAACCAGAAGACGCAACGTAGGTAGGCCTCCCACTAGGTGGACCGACGACATTGTGAAAGTCGCGGGCAACCGGTGGATGCAAGTGGCCCGTTGTCGGTCGGTGTGGCGCTCTAAGGGTCTAAAGGGGAGGCCTATGTTCAGCAGACGTCTTATGGCTGATGATGATGATGATAACACACTTCAAAAACTACTAAGCTATTAAGAGGATAATCCTTACGCGAGGTGTTGGCTGTTTCTCGTGCGTGCGACAGAGAGAGCTAGTGAATTGTCCTAACTTTTTGATGAACTTAGCGTTTCAGGGGTAGTCTGTTATAACCCTTTAAATCTTAACAAAATCTTTTGTTTTTGGTGTCAAGGGCTTGGATAAACCATAATCTTTGCCGCTATGTTTAGTTTCCACAAAAAATGTTTATGGTATTCAAACAACAACAACTTTCCTTCGTCGTATTTTCGACGCAAAAAATTGACACTTTAAGTGCCTTAGTGCAAAGAAGATATTACATTTAAAAAAAAAAACAAACACAAGAATAGTTTTCCACGGTGTAGATAACATTTAAAAAAACATATCGGATAATGTTTAGGGGTGGGTATCAGACAACGCTTTTTGTATGAACAAGACGGCGGTATATTGTTTTCATAAGTATCAAGTTGCATATGCTTCTAGAGATCACACAAGATGTTTGAGAACCTGTACTTATGATTATGTAAATCATACAGATTCACAAACACGCGAAAAATATCATACATACATACTTACTCACATTCTTATAATTAAGTTACTGGAAAAATATTACCATTTTTCTTGGGATGTCGGGTAATAAGTTAGCATATAAAACATAGAATATTCGAAGGTAGCGAAATATTCTAAGTACGCTTTTCTGAAGCATAATATGTTAATTTTTTCTCTCATGTTCAACTTTACAAATCCAAAAAAAAATGGAATTACCTATAACAAAATACACCAACCTTGAATAACATGCAAAAATTGTATGCATCGGCCGGGAATCGAACCCGGGCCGCCCGCGTGGCAGGCGAGCATTCTACCACTGAACCACCGATGCTCATATGAGAAGTGCTAAAGTTACAAATCAACTGCTTGGAGTTGTATAATGATCACGTATTCGATACAAATTCTCCGAGGTGAAAGGTGAAATTCAGATGAGCACAACATAATCATTTATTTGTAGTATTAGAGTTTCTCGAGAATTGACAAGCATCGGTGGTTCAGTGGTAGAATGCTCGCCTGCCACGCGGGCGGCCCGGGTTCGATTCCCGGCCGATGTAATTATTTTTTTAACCATCATTGTTGTATAGAGTTTTTGTTATTGGTATTCTTTCGGAGTTTTTTCGAAAAACTGTGTCCTAGAAACCAGAAATAGATAATAGAAAAAAATATTAGCCTTATAACATTTTGTTACATTGGCAAGTCATTTTACAATTAAATAATAATAAAGTCAATAAAATAGCAGAATTAAGAACTAACAAAAAAAAAAAACAAAATATTTAATTAATAATATTGAAATTACTTAATAACATTAAAAACAGAGTTTTTTTGTATATTAATGGTGGAAAATTATGTGCACGGATTTGAGCATAATTATAATAATGATATACTTAATGGTATACGGAATAATGCTAGGGAACTCTGAAATCCCTAATTCAGAATTGAGTTCCGGATTTTAGAGTCACAAGGTGTAGTCATAAATTTTGGCGCGGTCTAAATACATCACACTAATATTATAAACGCGAAAGTTTGTGTGTATATGTGTAAGTATGTATTGTAAGTATTTGTTCCCGTTCAACTCTGTAACGGCTGAACGGATTGGAATGAAATTTGGTATGGAGGTACCTTGCACGCTGGGCTCGCGATCAGTTGACGTAACCCTGGATTAATACAAAGGCTACTTTTTATCCCGGAAAAGTATTCGGTTTCTGTAGAAAAGCGGGTGAAACCGCGGAGCGCAGTTAGTAAGTATAATAAATACCCTATGATAAAAAGCTACCCCAAGGAGAAACCCGTCATTACTGTACGCGATCCAACGTTGTTCTTCATTTTTCATCTGCGGATTTCGAGAAGGACGATTTCCCTCGAGGTTGTAGAGACAACCTATCGAACCAAACTATTCTAGCATACCTACCCTCTATCGAAAAAACTTTGGTACTTATTAATATTTTTTTTTTATGTAAGAATATTTTTAATGTACGGATATACCACTGGCTTTACGGTGAAGGAAAACATCGTGAGGAAACCTGCATATCTCCGGAGAAGAAATTCGATGGCGTATGTGAATCCGCCAACCCGCACTGGGTCAGCGTGGTGGATATGGCCTAATCACCTTTCGAGGGTAGGCTGATATCCCAGCAGTGGGATGTTTAAAGGCTGATATAGTAAAAATATTTTTACTAATAAAAAACACGAAGCCATTTCATGTTTTTAAATGTATTTTTTTTTAAATTATCAATTTATATTTTAGTTAGCAAGTAGCTCGTCTAATCTCCTGATACATTTAAATCAGGTGATTAGACGAGCTACTTGCTCGTCCAAAGATGCAGATTGATGATGATGCTAATGGTAAATCTCACGCTTGCCGATAACGGTTCAGTGCCATCTAGAATTTTGAACTTCAACAGTTTAAAACCGTGCGCGGCAATGCACTGAGCTCGTCGCCCTGAGGTAATTTCGCTGGGAATATTGGCCTTCAATTCGGAACACAGTAATGTACACTACTGCTTAGCGGTTGAACTGGCAAAGGTGTGCGTGTGACTTACCCAGATGGACTCTGCAAAAAAAGTCCTACCACTACAGTCTGAACTAATAACCCTGGCGCCTGCGTCTGCCTAAGAACGAGGGCAATGTTTTTGGGGTTTATGCAATGAATGCAAGTAATGAAAAAACGTAGAACCAACCGCTAATGTTAATTCTAACTAATATTATAAATGCGAAAGTAACTCTGTCTCTTTGTCTATCCGTCTCTGTCTGGGTGTTTTTCGCGTTATTGCGGCTAAACGGCTGAACGGATCGATCCGAATTTTTATATAGATATAGGAGACGGAGATAGGCTACTTTTACTTTTTGGAAGGTTCACGCGAACGAAGTCGCGGGTAACAGCTATTACAAAATAATTAAAAAAAAATGCATATCCGGAACAGACTCAAACTTAGAATTTTCAAACTTTTACCCCCGAATACTGAAACACTTGTTAACTTTGACAACAGATTAATTCTAATGCTGCCTTTGTCTGGCACTAAGCAAATGACAAAAGCAGCAACAAACTTAATCTGTCGTCAAAGTTAACAAACGTTTCAGTATTCGGGGGTTAATATCGTCTATTTGCGCTAAGTTAGAGTATATTTCAGATGATGATCGTAAGTACTGCAATGAGTAGTCGGCGACGATAATGTATTATGACTCAAGCATAAATGTTCTTTCTATATTCCGTACCTCCAGACTGTTTAATTTAATTTAATATTGATTCTACGTCAGCAAATTATAACACTCACAATTTAATATTTATGTTATGAATTATGTCCGGGTCCTCCATACTAAGTCCCGTAACTTGACTGGGATATACCTAACAGTAACTATAAACGGATTGACCGATTCGGACGAGTGAGTTGTCGTTGGATTCATCTTTTTTTGCAAAAATTCCGACTGCAAAATGTAGCTTATGTCACTATCTCCCGAATACTGAAACGTTTGTTAACTTTGACGACAGATTAAGTCTATTGCTGTCTTTGTAATTTGCTTAGTGCCAGACAAAGGCAGTATTAGAATTAATCCGTTGTCAAAGTAAACAAAAGTTTCAGTATTCGGGCGTTAAGGTTACATTTTGTAGTCGAGATTTATGATTTCATTTGACAATATTACTTGGTAGCATCTCTTGCTACAGAATTGAACAAGAAAGATTTTATTTTTGGTTGATGTTCTTATTCCTGTCCAGTGTTCTAAATCTAGGGCAGCGAAATTGGCAAACACTGGTTGAGTCTGATCTGCTGATTGAATAGGATTCAAGTCGTCTGTCCCAGTTCACCACTCTAATCTTGAGATGCTTGAGATTCAATATTCCTTGCACTGCATGCAGTGTTGGATTTCGTAGTATAATTATACTATTTGTACCATTATTTCCTAGTGTAGTATGTAGTATCGTAATGCAACGACACTACGCGAAAATACCATAATTATATTTTCAGGCACTTACTGGTCCTTCCTTTTATTTACAGAATAAGAAATGTAATGTATGTTCAACCTAGGGGAAGAGGGGAGGGGGTGCAATTCGTTCCAATTCGAAATGTAGTATAATTTTACACAAGTACTTAGTATATTTTTCATTTCCCTATATAATCATTTTTAGAGGCTCTGATTCCAACACTGCATATCGGTCGGCTTCCTCGAATCACATATCACTAGTCCATAGAGTTAGAAGGTAATAATTAACTAAGTAAATATTTTTTTGTCGGTGCTAGGCATTTTACACAACACTATAAAGAAAAAAAAGGCTCAAATAACAGAATTTTGAAGACTGTAATATATAAATGTACATATTTAGTGAGCGCCGGCGCTAACCTTGCTTCAGTCGCTGGTACGAACGTAAGTAGGTACATCTACACTTTTCACAGATTGGGACCCTATTCCTGTGCGCTCGAGATTATCTCGGTCACTGTCTCTCTAATTTAGAATTTAATGGGAGTGAGAGTGACCGAGATAAAATGTCATTTCTCCGAATAGGGTCCCTGAGAGGTGAAACATGTAAGATGTACATCCGTCAATACATGCCATCCAAATATCCGCAACAATATGCCTTGATATTATATTATGATATTATATTCGCTACATCTTTTTTGTGACAAATGTACTAGACATACTTTTAGTTACGTATTGAAGCCTAGGTTCGGTTGGTTTGACTTGTTATTTTTATGGAAGTTGTATAGTTAGGGACCGTTCATTCATTTTACTTAGGTCGAAGGCTCAACACGTGTACCTAATATGCAGCCGAAATAGGTAGGTACCTGTAGCAAAACTAGCTTACGCGCAGGGCTTCGCTCGCTTAAATTAATTCTATGTATACACTGTATGCTTCATTTCACCTCATCAACACCTATGATTTTCGAAAAATCCTGAGACACGCATTTCTTTATTACATTTTACATTACATTATCAGCCAGAAGACGTCCACTGCTGAACATAGGCCTCCCCCTGACATTTCTTTATATTTATTGCTAATTACACAAACCAAGTTTCAGTTTTGGTTAATACAAACGTGGGGGGTCCATTTTACCCCTTTAGAAGTGGAATTTCGCTTTCGGAATAAGTTGTTATTGTTCATCTAGACGATTTGAGGAGTATTGGGTTCTTATTTCACGTCTGTATCACAAGCGGTTTAGTATTCATAAAATAATAGACAAAATATAGCGCGAATAACAATCCTCTAACAGCGACATCTATTAAAAAAACGTGGAACTATAACGATTTGAACGCTGTGACTGAGGTTTTAAAAATTGTTGCTACCACCTCATCTTAAAAACTTTTAACTGGTTTGCTAGATGTCGCTGTTTTTTTTTGTAAATAAATAGGTCATTGCTTCGCAGTCGCGTCGCTTTTCGGCATTTTTTTTTTTTCTCACTGGCTCCACACAATTATCTAGTGTATTTAGGCAGTGTCAAGTTTTATTACCAAAAAAATGAAGAACAGAGCGCAGGGAGTGCGAACGTTTTGAATTATTATTTTTTGGTCTGTTTTATGTCAGGTTGGGTATAAAGAAAAATCTTAAATAAATCGTGAGCACAGCGAGCGCAAAGATTTTGAGATTTTTTAGTGAATTTATAGCAGATTGCTACTTATCTGAAGTGTGCACATTACGCTTGTCCCACACAGAAGCGCCCTGCGGCATGGTCTCACGAAGCCGCGAGGGCTCAGAGGTAACGCGTACGAACACGAACGAAAACGAGTATTTTGCTTCTGACAACACTCGTGGCCTCCCTTGGCTTCAAGAACTGAGTGAAGAGAGCGTAGACAGAGAAAGCAAGAGAAGAAGCTTAGAAGAAGAGACTTTCTCTTCATTCCTCCAAGAAAAGAGATGCCACCAGTCACAGAATTCTGTCTACGCCACCCAGTCGACCAGCGTCCAGTGCTGCTAGAACCACAATTTACGGAGTTTTTGTTAAGATTTTGTGGAAAAATTTTGTCTTTGGGGATGCCTTTGTTTAGCAATGGACGTCTTTAGGCTGTTGATGATGATAATAATATAGTATCGTCGAAGAAATCTTTAGGGGAAAAATAAATCGGCTAGTGTTTTTTTTTAAATTTATCTCTGTATTTGGCGTCGACTATGAAGCACCAAAAACGTATTTTGCACATGAACAACAAGCCAATACAAACAAACAATAAAAGCCTCGTGCATTAACTACTGTTGGAGCCTCTCTATCTATGCCCCTTCACAAAATTCCCATCGAACATCTGTCAGAAAATACAACGATGCTTTTCAACGTAAAGCCATGTGGAAATGCCTAGGCTGAGTCAATGCTGCCTACCCTAGAGTGGAGGTTACAAGTATTACAGCTAATTATTATCGATTTAATCCGTGACATTGCCCACCATGAATCATGATTTTTATGCACATTTTTATGCTATTGTCCTTGTTCCGACCGTATACAATCTGGTAATTCTTTTTCATTGACGACCTGGTTAGCTCGATGATAGAAAGTGTGCCTCTTGAGCAGAAGGTCCCGGGTTCGATTTCCGGTCGGGCAGATGTTTGAATGATGAATTTAATTATCTGTTTTGGGTCTGGGTGCGTTTATTATAGTTGTTCATGCCTTTGAATTTTCTAGTTTCCTAGTCGGGAGCTATAAGTGTGCAACGTTATAAATATGAAATGTTGTGGTGAAAGTAAACTTCTAACTAATTAGGCCTAATTATGAAAAAGATATATTTTACTTATACATTTTAAGTTAGTTTTCGTCAAAAACTATTTTGGGGTTATTAATATTTTGTGAAGTATGCGTCAGTTTTGGGCACTAATTCTAAAATTAAACAAAGGCGTAGATTTCGGGTAAACGCACTAAACGTAACTTAGATCTATTGCCATATTTTACCAATGTAAACACAAGAAAAAAATAGCATTCATTTCATTGCTGTCAATGAGGCGTTTTCCAAAAAAAAGAAATCCTGGTTATAAAAGTACCCAATAGATGGCGTTAGATGTACCTTGAGTTTTTGCTGTCACTGTCAAGACATGAAAGACAAAAAAATGTACGTTTGCCTTTTTTTTTCTCGTGTTTTTTGGCTCGACATGTGTATTTAGACAATTTCAAGTAACGTAACTATGTATTTGACTTCATTTGAAATATTACAATAGTTGACACTGGCTAAATACACAACGTGTGGAGCCAAAATTTACGATTTAAAAAATAAACATAAAATATTTCGACAGAAATGACAATGACAGGTAAAACGATAGGTCTGTTACGCCATCTAGTAAGTATTTTAGAACTACTTTTTTTTTTTTGAAAACGCCTCATTAAGTGAGGTTTTACTCCGTACAAGCTTAAACAAAACCGGAGCGGGTGCCGCCTAAAAACAAGTTGTAAGTGTCGCTAGTGTCCGATTTTCTTCGCGACTTAAATCGGTAAACTCGTTTGACAGCACTAAAATGCCTGCTATCTATTTCTTGTATTTCTATTAGTAAAAGACAGCAATAGCACTAAGTTTTGAATAGCGAGTTTACGTGGAATCGACGCCATGACCATTTTTGAGGAACATTGGTAAGTTAGACCTGGCAGCCCTTTCACTTCACACTTCACCTTTCAAGTCATTTCATTGAACTGTCAAAATAACTCTCTCGATGTTGTAATTATTTGTTATTTTGCTTTATTTATTTTGATTTAAAGTAAATCATCGAGATTGAGTTACGCGTTTTTGGCTACTCATTGTAAACCCTGCTCAAAAAGTCGTGGGTTACGCGGTCTCAGTGAAAGTTTTCGGTGTCAAACTATTCGCGCAACAAAAAATGTCAAAATGTTTTGTGCTATTTTTCGCGTAACTTTGCTTGTAAAAGTGGTTTAAAGTGTGCTTTTTGTGTGTTTATAAGTGAAGTGCTCAAAATTTGTGTCAAATATGTGTTTCAAAGTCGTATAGTGGTGAAAAAAGTTTGTGTTTTGATATGGTGTTAGGTTAGTTTCAGTTCCCGCTTTTCTGAGGTGTTCGGTCTTGGCTTTCAAAAGCCCTTGTTAATTTTTCCTGTCGGCGGTTCGGTGAGTAATAGCGAGTAAGTTTCTATCCAAGGGTTTCCAAATTAACGTGGTAAAATAATTAAACAACTGCTTAATGTCGTCAACATACCAATGTTTTGGTCTATAAAAAGGCAAATATTTTCCTGTAAGAGCGTATCATTTGTGTGAAATCGTTAATTAATACCTTAGTAACGTAACTTAGTATCACTTTAATATGATTTTTCAAACTTACAACTATCAATTCAATGATTTTGATGTAAAAAACTTAACACCATCTTAATAGGTCTTGCGAACTTGCTTCCTTTTAATTTGAATCCTAAATATAGCAGATAACACTGTCATATTCTAACAGTGTTCGTGAAGGCTACTTTATAAGCACCACATATTGATAAAGCTTGAAAACATGGGTTCGATTCCCATATACTATACTAATAGATTGCAGTAAAATCGAAGCATGGTATGAATAATTCTACATCTTAAACTGCGTGTGTATGTTATTCTGTAGTGAGTTATTATCTCAAAAGGATTTGATAGTTCGAGTAACATGTATGAGTGATACTAGTTCTTTGTGTCTTTGTGTGTATTCCCAGGTAGCCCCGATATAGGCAATGCGCATGAAAGAGCTATGAGTATGAAGTGGTTTTCTTCATTTATGATTATAACCAAATTACAGCAAGATTAGACTGAATTGCAAAAATCTGGTTCGACCCCACATTTGTATTTTCTGCTGGACAACTGCATTATGGGTTCAAATCCCATGAAAATAAATCGAATCATAAGTAGTATTTAAATAGTCTTTATAACATGGGTTCGAATCCTGTGGATACCAATTTCTAGTTTGGCACTGAACTAATTTACTTTCAAAACTTAGTACAGACTTAGCACTAAAACCTAACTTGTAGTTTTATCGTGATTATGGGTTTGTTATTTATGGGTTCGAATCCCATTACACTGCTTTATATTAGTTAGTCTGTAGATTTAAACAGCCCAAATCGCTACGGTAATTGTACTGTTACAGCATTTTGTGGGTTCGAATCCCATTACACTGCTTTATTTTAATTAGTCTGCAGATTTAAACAGTCCAAATGGCTATGGTAATTGTACTGTTACAGCATTTTGTGGGTTCGAATCCCATTACACTGCTTTATTTTAATTAGTCTGGAGATTTAAACAGCCCAAATAACTATGGTAATTGTACTGTTACAGCATTTCGTGGGTTCGAATCCCATTACATTGCTTAATTTTAATTAGTCTGGAGATTTAAACAGCCCAAATAACTATGGTAATTGTACTGTTACAGCATTTTGTGGGTTCGAATCCCATTACATTGCTTTATATTAATTAATCTGCAGATTTAAACAAGCGAAATGGCTATGGTGATTGTACTGTTACAGCATTTTGTGGGTTCGAATCCCACTTCATAAGCCTCTGAAAAACATGTTTGGGGTTCGAATCCCCACACAAATTATTTTCCTTGCATACTTATAATTTTTTTGTTCTAAGCTAGGTATTTTTTGAGTCTTGGGTTCAAGTACCAAAAGAATGTTTATTTCACACATTGATAAAATTAACAACACTAAAAGTGTGAAATCCAAGTAAATAATTTCATGAAGACTAAATGGTCGACCAGAAACAGCATTTTTACGCTGTCCACATCTCCTGACACTGCATAACATTGGCATAGAGTGGGTTCAAATCCCATGATCTATTCTAAAGAGTTTAATAACAGATATGACCATAAAAAGCCAAAAGAATGTTTTGTTGTGTATGGATTGTATGATACACGATGTTTGTGTCAGAGTGGATGAAGGGGTGAAGGAAAATTTGGTGTGGGAATTCCATATTATTCTTATTAGGACAAGGGCGGTTGATGATGATGAGCAACGAATTTGTATGAAGATTTTAAGTTTGAATCCTAATTTTTTTTAATTATTATTTTATATTCATTAAGTAAACGTATATGGCAAATGTGATAAAAATAAGGATAAGTGACCAGCCCTCTAGTGTCACATTATAAGCTGCCTGCAGTTCATAAATCAAAAAAATATATATTTGTAAGTAAGTAAGGTAGTACTTAGTAAAAACTGGTAGATATGGATTATGCTACTCAAAATGAAGCAAAAAGGAATACCTTGCAAATCGTTTTTCATGAATATTCTAAAATTGTCACATGAATGATATGAATCGTACAAAAAAGGAGATGATTTGCCTTTAAAAAAATTTGGGAATCCTTTTATTTCTTAGGTAGGTAATTTTATTTCTTTTTTTTTTATGGTGCCATTACATAAGTATTAAGTACTCTGCATTTATCTAATGCAGGAATAATTTTCATAAATAATTATTAGGACATTACTTTTGTTTACTGTACATATTATTTTTTTAAATAAATAAAGAACAACCCCCTTTCCCATTTATGAAATAAAAAACTGCGGGATGATTGCCTATTTATTTGTTATCCCATTCCTATTTCCTTCACCTGCTGTAGTTTAGAACAAAATGCTCTCTTAAATCGGTATAGCATTTAAGATTGCATAAATTATCGAGGGAACAAGTGCGAGTACAACCAACCCTTATAGTAACATCTACTAAGGTTGAAAATACCGTGCTTGTCTTCTCGAAAAATAAAGAAATGTTTACATAGTAGTAGTTTTATTCCCCTCTCCCAAAAGGTAACTAATGAATTGGTTTTGATCACAGTTCCAGCTATGTTTATACCGGGACGGACAGGAGCTGGGTTGCTAATGCTCAATGGGTTTACTTTCTATATGAAGAATCATCAAGCGCATGGAAAAAAGCAATGGTATTGCTCATCGAGAGACGTCCACGGGTGTCGGGCTGATGTCATCACGTATAAAGGTGTGGACGGAAGAGACTATATCTCCATATTTAGGGGTAAACACATACACACACCACCGCGTTTAAGACAATGTCACGATGGTAGGTTTATAAGAGAAAAAGACACTAGAGCATCATCTGTACAATTAGGTATTTATACACCAATATTACCTAAGCAATAATTATTATAGAGTTTATTTTTTTACTTTGAAATGAAATCATGTACTTATATACATGCTGGTGAAGCATGATGCGGCAGTAGGGACCTGCTAGTTTTGTAGAATATTCTACTTTTGTGAAACGTTTAGAGGTACAGTATTGTGCTTAATAATAAGATATATTTTAGAATTTTGTTGTTTTATTCCGTTTCCATTTTACTGAAAAAAATAAAATAAAATATGCTAAGTACTTAACGCACACTTATCTGCGCCGCGCCGTATGCACTGCATACAATAAATTCAATAGTAACAACCTAATAATCTGTCGCAATTTATCATACTTTAGTAAGTAAAAGGTATGAATATAGTGCTTACGGTATGGATAAGTGTGCGTTCGCCTTTAAAAATCCTCTCATATTATTACCCCGGTCAACAAAATGTCAACACTGCAATGTGAGTGTGTTGAATATCAAATAAATTAATAATGTATAAAATCCCAGGATGTTATACAATCGTGTTTTCGCTTAAATATCTCCGACCTATGTCGGTGGATGAAAGCAGAACATACAAAAAAGTAAATCAGGAAATCAATCAAGACTTGAAGAATACGTGGACACGTAACGTGACATCCTTATCGCTATGGTTGTTAGGTTCAGTCGCCGACGCTGCGCGACCGCTAATCATATCCCGACGCCATAAGGTCGGACGCGTAGCGTCGTTGCGGCGGCTCAACCTAACAATCTTCGCAAAGGACTTCACAGTACGACTATTCTGCACTCAGTCGGCAAGCATTCAATTCAATATCTACCTCTGTCTCTGTCATCCTGACTGTAGAAGACGCAGACGGAGGTAGCTACATTTCGTATCACATTGTCCAACTGGCTTTAGGATACCGGGCATGACCCATTTTATCAAGGTTCGACTTCATTTGTTAGCAAAGAGAATGTTCATTTTTGCTACTGCGAGTTTCTTGTAATTGTGTGCTCTAAACTGTAGCAATAGAAATATTTTTGATAGAACCTGCCATTTCGCTTTCCCCTCGCAACTGTATTGATATTGGTGTTCCTTTTAGGTATTTACTACCTCCCGTCGCATCGCACCGGGAGTATGGTCATGATATTTCGAGACAACAAGTATTGGATCAACAATCGATACCACAACACTATAAACTGGACGTGCAGGGATCGCAAACGGTTGGGTTGCAACAGCTGCGTCCAGACTACGGTCGAAGGACGCTACCTCAAGCATAAAGGGTATCATAATCATGATGACAACTACACGAAATATAACTTCAATGACTGATACGGTATATTATTCTCTTCGGTAACGAAAGTAGTTTGCTTTGAGGCCGTGAGTGGAGAATTGAGTTGTTATGCCGCGTAACATGTTTGTAGAAGCCACAGAAAATGAGAACCGAAGGGTCAATTGAAATCCTGAAAGCATCAGACATAGAATGTTCTAGTAAATCGTTTAGAGTTTTTCTCATTTGCGCTTCTCATCTGTTAATTTAGACAGGGAAAAAGCGCACAATTTGACCTGTAAGAAAGCATTAACATTATTAGCATTTTTTTTGTGCGCTATTCACTAAGTACACTGTACAGAATTATAACTTTTCGCATTTGCTCTGTCACTGTAGACAGGACAAAAGCGCGGAATTTCAGTATACGTATAGATTTGTAACTGTCACATTTGCTCTGTTACTTTAAACAGCACATTTGACCTGAGCGAAAGACATTGAATTTGCTATTCAGTAAGTTCAGAATCCTTTCGGTTTTGCTCGCTTTTGTGCTGGAGACAGCACAAATTCTAATTCAAGCACGGATTCTTAACCAATCCAAAAGGCGTAACACGGGCGCCGGGATAAAATTTTGTCCACCATATTTATCCCGCGAGAACGACACGGAAGTATCCATATTCTAGCTTTTTCTCGTTGACGCGAAGACAAAACGGGTGGACAAATCTTTATCCCGGCGCCTGCAGGGATACTATTTAGATCGATTCGCGTTACATATACATTACATACACAACACATCAATACATACAAACATACATACAAATACGACACATACGACACATTTTGAAATGCAAGTAGGACAATCATGCGGAATTGAAATTGTGTGTACTAAATTATAAGTTATTTTTTTAATATTTATTTAGGGTGCTGTGCTTAGAAAAATTAAGTCATATAGGTCTATTAATTATTATTGGTTTTAAATATAGTCCATTCGCTATCGGATAGTCGCCGTGTTAATAACCCTAGAGTGAATGATAACTCTTGATTTTATTATTCTTGTTTGTTTAACTTAAAGCGTGGCAGCTACTAACCAAGTACTTATATTACAATTTCTTTCAACTTTTTGGAATTTAATGCAGCTGTCAGCGATCATATGATAGCGAGCGCACTATGACATGTGATTGGATGGTGTTTTGTTTCCTGTAATATTTTTACAGGTTTTGTAAGTGCCAAACTGTATTATAGGCAAGTAGTTTGATCTCAGAAAGTTTTGCATTCCTAGATTTAGCACTTATATATAAAACATTATATTGTAAGTATAGCGTGTATTACTAAATTTATGCATTTTGTATTAGATGTGAATTTTCTTGAATTGTTTAAAGAGTCGACCATTTCGCGGCGTACACTGCCAATTCAAGAATTTCCCTCCATTCTTATGCAAAGATCGAAGCGCGTGTTGCTCGAAATTGGTAAGGTTATATAATATTACCAAATTCGAACTACGCGCGCTTCAATCTCTGCATAACAATGACGCGACGAATGGTAAGAAGACTTAGGCCTTAATTACAACCTCGAGTACTTATTTTTAAGGATCTCAATAATTTATTTAAACCTATTGTTTTAACTGGTTATACTTTCTGCGAGCCGTCTAACTGCGTGTGTTCGCAATTACATACAAGTACTTTTAATATAAAAGCAACTTGCGATATACCTAGGTTAATGCCTAATTAGTCTACGCAACGGCTATAAGAAATAGGTTAAAATTGGTTATTATTTATCTTTTTTTTAAATATTGAATTTTGTTTCCATAATGGGCCCTGAAAATGAAAAAGACAATTTTAGTTAAACTTTATAAATAGCGCCACCTAGTGGCTACGGTATATAGCTCTTGTAAGATAGTTTTGAAGTGGTTTGTGTAGGTAACGGCAGATGTCGCTAGTAGTTGATTTCCATACGCGAGTAACTTATTATATTCTAGTTTAGTTTACTATTAATACCTCACTGTATAACTTTATTAATTGAAAGACTCAATTTATTGAGATTTTTTTCGTCTATTTTAATTGGAAATTTTATTATGTGATTATATTTTTCATAAAAAACTCTCCTCTAGTCAAATATTACTATACGTTATAAAATATACGAATCTACTGAAATTATCAATAAACAGTGCCAAAATAATTAAATGAATACTTTCCTATTATAACAAATATACGCTTTGTACCTAAATCTTTCATGCAATTGTGGTTTTATTTTTTCGCAATACGAGTCATCATCATCATCATCAGCCGCCTGATTACGTCCACTACTGAAAAAATGCCTTAGACCGCCACATTGAACGACAAATTGCAACTTTCATCCACCCGCGACCTTCAAAATGTCGTCAGTCCACCTAGTGGGAGGCCTACCTGTGCTGCGTCTTCCAGGTCATTGTTGTCAACCAAGAACCTTAATTATCCATCGGTATCGATTGTTCGAGCGATGTAGCCTGCCCATTGCCATTTCAGCTTGCAAACTCTGCAAAATACGTCGTTGACTTTGGTTCTTCGGCGAATATCCTCGTTCCGATACAAGCATTTCATAATAACCGCAGGCATCTTCGAAACTCAAACTTTAATTATTATTATTCATACCAAAAATATATTGCAGACAGGATTTTGTCCTTGAACGACCAGTCTTTTGCCCACACAGGTAAGGACAATTTAAGTAACTTATAATTTCTAGTTTTACGTCTTCTTATCTTCGTCTTGCCAAGAGTCGCCCACGTTTCACGCTTATAGCATTCCTTGATAAAGGTCACCGAATGTAATCGAAACTATAGTCGGAATAACCGGCTCAATTGAACGTATTCCCGTTTTATTTTATTAAAACAAAATATGTATTAAATGAATAGTACGGTACAAACCCC
This sequence comes from Apocheima hispidaria, assembly GCA_947579745.1. Lineage (NCBI taxonomy): Eukaryota > Metazoa > Arthropoda > Insecta > Lepidoptera > Geometridae > Apocheima > Apocheima hispidaria. The sequence goes on along the minus strand of OX388153.1, from coordinate 13,121,810 downwards.
CATTACCCGACATATCGGCGGCATGTTTCAAAATGTCCTATCCACGTGAGATGTGGCGAGGATATCTTGAACTAGCTTGCCCGCACGGCTTCGGTCGCATATGCTACAGTGGGTAAAACACACAATTACACCTCCCCAGGGTTGATTTTCGAAAAAGCCTGAGACATACCTTCTTTGTTCTTCAGTTCTTATTACACAAACCGAGTTTCGTTGCCTTAGCATGAAAACATATTTTATTTCCATACAAACTTTGGGGGTCAACTTTACCCCTTTAGAAGTGGAATTTCGCAAAATCCGTTCTTACAGTTCACTTAGATAGACTATTTGCCTAATATTGGGTTCAATGTTCTCTATCACAAGCGGTTTGGTCTGTGCGTTGACTTTGTATTGTACACAGACTGTGCTACGTAAAACGTGGCTGGCATAATAGCCTGGCGTCTAATCTAAGGCGAAGACAAAATTAAAAAAAAAAGTGAACACTTAAACATTGGTCAGAATTGAGTTTCATGAATTAAATTATGATGTTTCCAAACGTTACCCTTTCGTTCTAGGCTTATCAGCCCACGTCGTACGCACTTACGAAGGCAAAATGGTCGCATTATTCAATGATTACACTTACGTTAAATCTTACGATATGAAGAGGAAGAATGGAGGGAGCAGATGGTCGTGCACGACCACCAAACCAGAGAAATGTCCAGCCAAAATAATCTTACGAGAAAATGGTACTGTCCGCAAAATCTACCATGGGCATCCACACCCGCCTCCAAGGCACTATGTGAATCAGCACGGAGTGTATTTTAAACTATGAAAAGTATTGAGCAAAAAAGGATCAACTGAATAGTTAAAATTGTAAATAAGAAAATTAAATCAAAATGTAGAAATCAAATTTTTATTCGGCACTTTAAAAATAACCTGAAGATGGATAATGCGGTAACGGTTGTTTTGCATAGTTTGGAAACCAATTTCCAACTGAGAAATGTTTTTTTAACCGTCCTTAAAGTTTACAATTTAATTCCTTAGCGGGATAGCACTTTATTTATTAAAAAAGTATATGTATACTATATGTAAGTGTATGTAGTAGGTATATGGTAAAGAAATTAGTCTTAAATCTTAGTTAAATATTATATATTGATAGGTAAGTCATAACAGGTAATATCGATAAAAATATTTCAGCTATTTCAACGTCTCATGCTTTGCGACAAAAATCGTTTGACCATAAAATTTCGCAATCACGCGATTAGCGGACGTCCAATCATCTATAACGAACCTGTCACCGTAACGTTCTGCAAAGATGCTGTGATTGGGCCTTGTCTGATCACCATCCTCCACGACTACCTATATGTCTATTTTTTTATTTTACCATATTGCTCCACGGACTCCGGGGTCTGCGCCATTTATCAAGTTTTACAAATATTTTATCAACTAAAACGGAATATAAAAAACTAAAGACTTTACAAAAGGAATATACCAACGTACGTACCTATACATCTATTTAGGTTGGTCCATCGTTACGCTCTTGACAGAGCGGCCATGATCGTCATGGAATGACACACTTGGATATTGTACAGCCCAGAAAATCTTAAAGAGCCCGCTTCCCACGCAGGCTTCTAGTTCGCGCATTGACAATTTTTATAAGATACAATTTTCATAATAGTAAAATGATAAACTGCTTCACTCACGGTAAATTTAAACGGTCGAGACTTACTCTCGGACCGGTTGCGGAGCGGTTTCGGGTCGTGAGTCAGTCCCGCGTCCCGAACGTTTAAATTTATGAGTGTAGCTGTTTTTCATAATATTGCTATGAATCCTCGCGCGATTTTTAATGAAGTGGGTAAGTTCGATATTTAAAATGTAATTTCTAATATTTTTTTGCAATTTTCATGTTATTATTGTTTATTTTGGCGAAAGAAAAGAAACGAAATGTTGTAAATGTGTGAAAGAGGTCTTGCCCAGGGCCCGGCACTCTTCCATTCCCACAATCAACCATTCTAATTATGGTGATCGAAATATATTTTTGCGTTTTATATTTTCGTTATTTTTTTGTTTATAATTTTAATTTAAACACAATTACATATTATAATAACAAAAGATAAGATTATGTCGTTTATTAAAATTAATAAAAACTTATTGGATAAATAATTAGTTTAGGACATCTTAAATGTTTTAATTTAGAATATATTGCAAAAATATATTTCAATATCACTTGGATCGATTTTATTTCAACAATATTCTTGAATGTGCGAGCGAGAGAGAACGAAAATAAACTTCACTCTTAACAGCAGTTCATAAATGTTTGTAGCATCGTTGGTGTCTACCTCAAGTGGAACTTACCTAGTGAAGGATAATTTCATGTACGGAGTGCACTACGTGTTCAAGAATGGCGGTCAGCGGTGGAGATGCACGAGGAACCGCACTTGCAAGGCGTTCGTTGCCACTGACAAGGATGGCATCATATACAAAATCCAAGATAACCATTCACACGAGCCGCAGTATGATCTCTCGAAGAACGGGTCTTTGTACATGTACAAGTAAATTGAAATAATTTGCTGTTTGAACCGCCGCTATCGGTTCGAACTCTGTTTTAGGTCGCTGTGTTCGATCAAAATGATCGAAGGCCGTATTATATAGGGTTATAAGCTAACCCGAAAAGAGTTCATAGCAATCATTATAAGCAACTTTTACTATGGGACCGAACCTGAAATCGAGAAAAAAAAAACCCCTGTTCCATAAAAAAAAATGACACTCGACAAAATGTATAGAAAAGCAGATTTTTTTTCTCTGGATTCCAGGGTTGGTCACATAGTAAAAATTGTGCACGATCATGAGTACTATGAACCCCTTTCGGCTTAACATACCATTTCCTTATAACCCTGTAGTCTATTTAATTTATTATATTATTTTTAACAATTTATGTACTTACTTACCTGTATAATTTTTTACAAATCGTTATTTTAGTCCGAGCTCTGGTCCATGCCTAGCTGTTATTTAAGTTGCGAATAAATGTAAACCAGTAACTAAATGAAAATAATACTTATTAAATTAGTTTAACGGTAGAAAAATACTTAAAAAGATATTAAAATTCATTGTCCATTACCTACGTCTGATTTATAAGCATAACGTGCTTTACATATATATAACCTATTACTCCTGACCTGATCCTTTAACCAGCTTCCATGGAAGTTAAATTACAATTGCCAACGTCATGGTGACATTCGCCCAGTCAACGCTTACAACAATCCAGGTATACTAAGTTAATGTGTATAATATTTAGACTACGCGTCATACACTGTAAACAAAACGATATTTGACGCTGATTACATTTTCAGTGTTAATGGTAAAGGGGAGACACGGCAAGGATCTGTTGTTGATGAATGGGTACACGTACTACCAGCATAAGCTCCTGAGGGACGGCTTCCGATGGAGCTGCACGCAGATGGGGTCTAGGTCTTGCCGCGGTTTCCTCCACGTGACCAGTGAGATGCTGGTAGTGAGAGCACACACGGAACATACCCATCCGCCTTCGAAATTCTACATGAAGAGCATAAAAAAAGAAGCAAAGGATGACCATGTAAGTTTTTTTTTACAATATAACTTAATAAAGCCTCGCTGCGGCCACTTAGTAAAGTAGTATGGGAAGTGGGCAGAGACTGGCTAGGTTACTTGGCCTGCCGCTCGTCATGCCTCTCGCCTTGCACATCCTGTTCCAGTATTTATCGGTTGTTTTGCGCTCGAGCCAAAGGACTGGCGAGATAGAGCAATGAATACCGCTAGGCGAGGCGCGAGTAGAGAAAGTGAGGCCGCCTCGCGAATATGCCACGGCGACGCGAGTTGTAGCGCGAACAATATTGCGAGAAGCATATTGTGGCTGCTGGGTTAAATGCTGCCTGCCTGCCTGCCTGCTTGTCAGCTTTCCTGAATCTCGCTACATTTTTAATTAAATTAGCGTCTCGGAGAAAAACTGTTATCACTCCCTAAGTAATTCTTATCAAAATCTCTTCTTTTTGGTGTCAACGACGATGGTTTTTTTTAATATTGTATTTTAATAAAAAACTATTTATTACCCACTTTCAAAAAAGAAAGAGATTCTCAATTTGACAATGTATAAAAAAAATGTTTTTTACCTCAAAACTTCGTCATTTATGAAACGCTTTGGTTTTTTTTTTTTTGACTGTATATTCCAGATTGGTCCCATTTTTATTTTCAAGATTTCAAGAGCCGGGCCGCCTCCGGTGACTCGCCTTTAGTACTTACCGAAAATATTGTTTCAGCGCCGACCCCAACAAGGAATCAACCCTCTTGCCCTGAAGATCTCAAGTATACACGGACATGCCGGCTTCTGAATATCTACCTAGTTTTATTTGATGTTAATATTATGGGCTCGCTCTCCTAATTCAGCTATCTATCTCGTTCGCACTTTTTCAACATTCATTTATCTTTTGAGTAACCTGTAATTGTGAATAACCGTTTTAGATTTTGACGGAGAAGTATTTTTTTAATTTAGTTATCCTTCGCCAAAATAAAAAGGATAACATGAAAATTCCTATCATTAGCAATGGTATTCTAAAGATAACTCTTTATTTAAAAAAATGATGAAACGCACGAACGAACGAGATTAGCTGAATTAGGGCCCTTTAAATAAATACTTATTGCTAGTGTTTAGTTCTAAGTGTTTATACAAGTAATTTCTAAACTCAGCGTCCATAAGCACTTAAGTAAATATTTTTTTTCAAAATAAAAAAAAAAACTGTCCTTGTTTCCGTCCCGTAACCTACCGTCGGGATGACGAAAGCAAGTCATCTGCAAAAAAAACACAACCTGACTTTTCGTAGCTTTGGTCGAAAATAAAAATGTTGTCTTAAATCTGACTTAGGGCTAGCGCGCACTGCCTTACGGTGGAACCCGGTGCGCTTATTCTATCGTAAGTACCGTACTTTACCGCATGCGTTTATTGCAGCGCAATGCGCGCACTTCTGTGACACTCCGTACTTCATATTCAGAATATGCGTTATAAAAACGCAAGGCAGTGCGCCCTAGGCCTTAAGGTAGTTTGGTCCTTGAGTTTCATTATTTTTTATGAGTAACATTTTCAAGTGTCTACCCTCGTTTTTTAAAATAAATATGCCGTGACTATCAGATTAGGTACGTGTCACTCGGAGATATACACATTTCTTAGGTAGACATTAGCTTTCTGTGCTTGTGTTATGCATAAAATCACCCAATGGATTCAAGAGCAAGGAAATTATTGAAGCTTGCCTTAAATACCGAAGATGTAAGCATAAAAAAAATATGGCGTCTAACATTTCGTTAGCTACAATTAAGTACGGAAGTTAGTTTTAAAAAAATTTGATATCCAACATACTATCATAGTAAGTATGTAAGTCAAATTTTTGCCTGTCAAAAAGCCTGAAGTTAAAAATAAATAAAAAATATAATTAAAAAGAGGATTAACAAAAAATAATCCCCTTTTTAAGTACTGGGTTTTATAGTAATGAATCCAGGTTTACTTTATTAAATCCGAAAGTATGTGTGCGTTTTTTCTCGTCACGCCGCAACGGCTGTACGAATTTGAATGGAGATAGTTCTTACCCCGGAATAACACAGAATATTCCGGGAAAATTAAGGGAGAGCGGGTTATCCCTGGAGAGCTGGATTCATTACTATAAAACTCAGTACTTAAAAAGGGGAATAATATTTGTTAATCCTCTTTTTAATTCTTTTCTTCTTCTTTTTGTACTTCTGGGTTTTTAAAAGACGTTCTGAAAACTTTTTGTCTAATTTTTTACTTAAGTGCTTATACATACCAAGTTTTTATTTTTAATTTGCAATGTAAGTATGTAGGTGTTACTATACATAAGTAATATTATCGATATTTATAAATATTTTTTAAAGTAATTTTTTCATTAAGATTTGAATCAAATGCAATCATATAGGACAGAATGTCTTTGTGTAATATTTAATGAGACAGTGGAAGAAGTAAATCAGTAAAGCGCTTCACATTAAATGCCTTACATTAGCTCGAATAACATAAGTTTGCGTGAAAACTATGTTATTACAACAAGCGCCTGAATCGCGCGCCGATCGACGCTTAGTATAATTCGTTGGATATAAAATCAACATTTTTGTACATAAGGCGCCCGTGACGCGCGCGTTTTCCCTAGTGTGCGGCTCCGTTTCGTAATGTTGTGGTCCTGCGGCTGCAGCACGACAACCGCTGTTATGATCCCCGGGGCGCGCGACTAAGCAATGCGAGTGCCATGCTTAGGTTGCCAAATGTGAAAACACGATACAAAACAACTAATAGAAGCCATACAAAAAATATATCTGTTGAATAATCCGGCGTCGCTTTTCTATCATCGCACCAGCTGCATTAGAAGCTCATCCGCATATAATAGATCTGTGGAAATCGCACACTGTGCGTTTTACGCGATCATTTTTGCCTCACACCTGCAAATTGTGAAATGAACTTCCACCAGCGGTATTTCCGAGTAAAAACACCACGGGGTTCTTTAAAAGGCTGTTAATAGAGTATTAAAAGGTCGGCAACGTATATGAGATACCCCTGGTGTTACAGGTATCCATAGACGACGGTGATCGCTAACATTCAGCGGCCCGTCTGTTTGTTTGCCACCTATGACATACATATATGTAAATAAATAGCTGTAAAGGGGCTTAACATTTTACCATAGAGCCTGGGAAAAAGAAAGACCGATAAAAACAAACAGCAGATATATCAAAATAATATGTTAGGTACACTAGTATCCTAAAATGCTTATTTCTGAGATATTCATGCTCAAAGATGGCAAATTAATTTGCCGTTTGAACTCTTATACGTCAGAAACGGAACACTTTAGTATACTAGTTTAGTTATTGTCATGTTTAAAATTTCGATTTCTTAAGGTTCGAGGTTTCGCTATCGGAGGCTGCAATTTCGCGATTTTGCAAAACATCGACTTGCAGATATGCCACAAAGGTTAGGTTAGAACATCTTCATAATGTGCTTGCAGATCCTCGAATATTTGTAAACGCTTATTTGTAATATAGCCATAATATCTTTATAATATACCCTAGCTAAGCTAATATTTGTATGCTTTGATTAAAGCCATTAGCAATGTAACCATTAGATAAAGGATAAGTGATTTAACAGGCAATAAAAAAGAAAGAAAGTACTTGTAGCAATAATAATAATTATGAATTCATTAGGTATACCTCTTATTCTACATATATAATCACTAGCTGTTACCCGCGATTTCGCTCGCGAAGACCTACAAAAAAAAGTAGCATATGTCCGTCTCCGACCCTTAAAATATATCCATGCAAAAATTCAGGTCGATCCGTTCAGCCGTTTAGCCGTGATAACGCGACAAACACCCAGACAAAGAAATAGACAGACAGAGAGACAGAGTTACTTTCGCATTTATAATATTAGTTAGGATTGTACTATGAACTTTGTTGTATAAGTACACTCGGTTATACATCACTATAACATTAACATTTTTATATAATTTGCTTTACTTATGCGATATTTTGTGATAGGCTGTTATCTAACATTTTTGTTACAATTGTAACTGTCGTGTTGTTAGCGCCATTAGGATTTGTAACATGTTGTGCCCCGCCATTTCATTAGGTGATCAAATGACTCTGGACATATTAGCCCAGTCAAGTTACGGGATTTAGTATGGAGGCCCGGACATAATTTATAACATAGATATAAAATTGTGTTTGGTATAATTTGCTGACGTAGAAGCAATATTAAATTAAATTAAACAGTCTGGCGGTACGGAACATAGAAAAAGCATTTATGCTCGAGTCATAATACATTATCGTCGCCGATGACTCACTGCCGTATTTCCGATCGTCATCTGAATTAGAAACTAACATAGCGCAAATAGAGAATAATTGTAAATTGTAAAATTTGACTCTGTTCCGAATACGCATTTTGTTTAATTATTGTATATTAATATGAAAAGTTGGCTCTACAATTATGTATAGAAAAAAAAGTCCTGCTATTAATTACTTCCGTGTCAAACGCTAAATTGACTGGGCTATATCGTTGAATGCTTAACGTTTTCTCTATCTGACCAGTAATGTTTAATCTTATGCTATAATGTACCGATGCTTATGAAATGGAAAGTATAGTTTTATGGTCCACATTTGACACTTGTATGAGATTGGCGAAAGAGGGATGAGGCTCTGCTGTGGGCTTTAATCGCTAAGCAGATCCTAATGTAATCTATTTTACGATCGGGCTACAATGAAACAACGAAATAATAATTAGCTTAAGGCCTCGCTACATGGCCTGACCTGACACGGTGTGAAGAGACAGCTAGATTTGAATAGCACGGGAGCAAAAGAAAGAAACTATTAAGGTTATAGCTTCTACCTTTCGCTCCTCCAGAAACTTATATATAGCCATCTCTTTCAAACGATGTCAGGTCAGGCCATGTGTAGACACCCTTAATTATGATTCTCACATACAATGCAGCTGAGATAAAATATGTTTTTAATCAGTACACTGTTTAATATTTCAATCCGTAGTTTTTTTTTTAAATCATAGCTTTGCTTTGCTACCTTATTTTCTTAATTCTTGTTTATTTTGCTCAACATCACAGTCCTTCAAATCTTTTCCACAGAAGCGGAATTCGTTCTTCGACCCAGCGGTAAATATAATCTTAAATTAAACAACTATATTTATTACAAGCACACAAAGAATAAGTTCAGGGACGCGTATAGATGGAGCTGTACCAAAACAGGCTGCAAGGCCCATATAATGATGACTGAGGACCTTGAGGTGGTAAATGCTAGAACTAAACATTTACACCCTTCTAACGAACTCAAGAAACCAAGAGAGAAGAAGGATAACCCGATGGGGAAGAGAAAGAGCAAAGAATAAACATAAAACCACCCAACATTGTCGCTGAGCCGCAAGCACAAAAATAAAAGAAGGTGCAGCAGATTTTATAATTTTTAAATGGAATTTTACTAATCTATAATTATAAAAATCTTAACATGTATAACTGACCAAATTTGAGAAAGAGATTTTATGTTTTTTTTGTTGTGTTCGTAACTGTCCGCACAAAATTTGTATGAAGAGTTAAGCGAGGCCGAAAGCCGAGCATCGTGTACGAAGTTACGGGCATCAGCTAGTTGAGCATATCAATCAATGTGCGTTTTGATTATTGATATGTTGTCTTGTTGCGACTGCGGTCGAGTAAGCAGATTTTTAACGGAATATCGTGAGTGAAAAATTGTTACCCTTTGAATACATACAATTTGAATTTGATCATGGATACTCCTCGTTTTCACTGTATTATCTGAATGCTCCCTGTACTCAGGGACGAAGCATGATAATACGTTTGTATGGACTAAACGGTCTCATAGCATGCTCTTAATGATTTCTCCATGATTGCTCCAAAGTTGGCATTATCTTCTTTTTTATCATTTACTGTATCCCTAGTCACTACTATCGAAATAACTTTCGTTACGTATTCGGCATAAAATGTATGAAAGCTTTTGTTTCTATTTAGTTTCGTCGGATACGCTGTTCCATTTTTCATATATTTTGCTATCGGTTTTTTGTGACAAATCACTATTGTACTAACAGACTTACCTCGGGATTTTGAAACATTTATTAACTTTGACAACAGATTAATTCTAATGCTGCCTTTGTCTGGCAATCAGCAAATGACAAATACAGCAATAGACTCAATCTGTTGTCAAAGTTAACAAACGTTTCAGAATCCTAAGGTTACGTAAGTTACTTAGTGCCATCTTCACCAGATATCATATTATGTATTTACATAATATTATATGTGGAAATTGGAAAATGTGGAAAATAGATCTTATTATGCTCAACCTAACAGTCTTCACTGTGTTTTATAGAAATTCGTGTGATAATGTAAATTATGATCATTTCAATAAATATTTTATAAATACACAAGCAATTTTTTTACCCTTACTTCTGTAACTTTTCATATATATGCACTTCATAATATTACTTAAGTAATGCACTTATGCCCGTCTGCACTAAAGTCAATAAAGTAAAACTTAGCTAAGCATCATCTAAATTAAGTCGGACTTAGGCGTGTCAAAGGTAAGGATACGTCTTACGTATTTCGGCAACCTCCTAAGTTTAGTGCAGACAGGCATTAATGTTTCAATATTACTTAAAGTTTTTTGCTTATATGCACCTTATTATTACAGCATCATGTCGTCTCAGAATCGGAACGGCATCGCCTCACTCAACCTGGCGTCCTGGTAGTTTTGGTATAGTTTTTAGCGTGGTTAAGTCCTGTCAACAAACATTAAATTATATAAAATCTAACAAACCCAGGGTCATATGCAGAACGATAATACCTCCGAAGTATCGGCACTGGTTTGGCAGGGCGACGCCCTGCCGAAGCGAAAGCTCTTACAAGTGCGGGGACCACATTGGGTCTGCGTCTGCGTGCCATCTCTGCGTGGAGAACCCCATGTAAACGCGATGACAGCTAGTTGACCACCAATCTCAAGTGGTTCACTAGCTTGTCTCCAGGAAAGGCGATGCCGTTACGATACTATTAGCATGCGTTGTAGTATGAAAGAATACTGAAAGGCTCGAGTTGAGGTGATGCCGAGCCGATGCCTAGCTAATATGTGTGCTTTAAAGTATTTCTTGTTCTGGTTTTTGAATTTCAATAAATCGATTGGTTATAGCAGAGGCAGAGTTCATTCAACGTCCCAGTGGCAAATTTAATCTTCGGCTTAACAATTTTACGTTCTACAAGCACGTAAAAGCCAGAAAGAATGCCCACCGTTGGAGCTGCACCCGGCATAGATTCAAATGCAGGGCTCACCTCATCATCACCGATGATCTTAGGGTCATCAGGGCGAACACTCAGCATACTCATCCACCACCGAAAAAGGGTCGGTATCCACCACCTAGCACACCAGCGCCAAACACAATGTAGAGATGGTTAACAGTTGTAGACAGATTTTATAAGCCAACGATTTCCTTGAAAAATCAAGAGTAGAATACTAGCTCCATGAGTTGTACGCAATAGTACAAAAACTCATTGTTTTTTTTAAAGTACCTAAGTTACAGCAGGGTCTCCGTCCCTCCGTCGATATTCATAATCTTGATCTACTATTCTATTGTCGCTTGTAAAAATGTCTTAGTTGTCTTACGTACAAAATTACCTAGAAATACGTTCTTACACACAAAGCAAGCAAGCACATCTATTATATTCTGTTTGCTTCTGAAATTGTACGAGCTAGCGAGCTATTTTTGTATGGAAAACTGTAAATACATGACGAAACCCAAAATGTCTTTTTGTGTGCGAGTTTGATGCCAACTTTAAAATAGTTTTAGTTGTGTTAATCAGGCAGTATATTTTATCTAGTCAATATACGTAGATATGGCAGTTAAGTCCAATCTACATATATTTTTGAGTATTATGTAACCTACCGAGATCTCATTTTGTGTACTAGTAGAATTGTAATACAGGATTTTTAATGTGTTTATGGCGAAACATTTGATAGATCTTATAATATTTAAGTTGCTTTTGATAAGGGAAAAGACGAGTGGCGCGGAACGGCCCGCACCGCACGTATTCAAGTCTGCTTTAAACATGTATATATTATATATTCCCTGAATAAGATTGATTAAATATACAAGCAAAAAAGTTGCCTAGACAACTTTCTTCGTACGAGTTGCCCAGTTTACAGAGAAATGCCCATAAACCAAGCCTTTGATTCTGCCTCTCTCCATGATCCCTTCCCAGGAAGATTATTGTGTATGATCAATATTATTTGTATTTGATTTTAACGTTTTATTTTAGATTGTGCCATTTTAATAAATAAAAGTGCAGATAATCTAAAAATGTATTCCTGATATTCGCTTAGCAAACCATGCCTGTATTGTAAAAAATATTTTCACCCTAACTTCTTACCTAATGCGAAGTTCTGCCACGAAGTAGAGTAGATAAGTAGATTAAAGTAATTAATATCCATGCATGCATCATGGAAATCAAGTAATAAGGTAATATCTACTTCGGTAATGTAAAGCAATGTCCGCTAGATGCTATTAAAGGTAATATCTATTTCGGCAATGTAAAGCAATGTTCGCTAGATGCTATTAAAGGTAATATCTATTTCGGCAATGTAAAGCAATGTTCGCTAGATGCTATTAAAGGTAATATCTATTTCGGCAATGTAAAGCAATGTTCGCTAGATGCTATTAAAGGTAATATCTATTTCGGCAATGTAAAGCAATGTTCGCTAGATGCTATTACCTTCGATAATAAACACCTGAATAAACGGGCGTTACTGTCAGATTTTTGCAATTATCTATAGAAAATAATTAGAGAATTAATCCTAGTTCGGTAAATTATTGTTGCAGTAAATTTGGAACTTATACAACTGTTGGATGGTAAACAACTGCTGCTTGCCGATGGATATCCGTTCTACAAGAAGTGTACAAACTCTGTGGGCGTCCGTTGGTGCTGTAACAAGAGTTACTGCACATCATTTATACAGCTCACTCCTAATTTTAAAATTATACGTGGCCGCCATCTGCATAACCATCCGCCCACAAAATATGTAAAAAGTAACGTCACTGGGAAGTACTTTAAATTATAACTAAAATATATCTTTGAATATATAATCTACAAATGTAATAATAAATATTATTATAATAATAATCTTTGAAATAATATATCTTCCTTGGTTTATCTCAGTAGCATGCATAAAAATAGGAGTAGGAAAAAATATATTATATTAACCAATGCTTAGTGTTTATAACTCTGTACACGATGGCTTTGCCTCTAACAGGTGCAACAGATTGTAAAAAGCTTATGAAAACATTTTCTTTTCATATTTAACAGTATTTCCCCCGAATACTGAAATTTTTGTTAACTTTGACGACTGATTAACTCTATTTCTGCCTTTGTCATTTGCTTAGTGCCAGCCAAGGCAGCATTAGAATTAATCTGTTATCAAAGTTAATGAACGTTTCAGAATTCGGGGGTTACTGTAGTATTAGTATATCGGCTTCGAGCTACAATCTTACGTTCAAAACTCTAGCAACAATGATCACAAGCTTTGTACAACCTACTGTAGCCGCCACAAAGAACTAAAGCGGCGTGAGCTGAGGTCGATAGAGTTGATAATATTTCTTATCTCATTTCGATTTTTATGTTTTATCGATGAGATCAGCGAATAAACCTTTCCTTTAAATTTGTCTTTTATTCGTCAGATATGATTATAAGTAAATCTTATTTTGGTAATATTTATTTATATTCCATATATTTTTTTCCTATTAGAAATGTATATAGTATCATATCTAGAGCACCATACGAAAGTTTATACGAAATTCATTTCATTCGTATAGTATTCAGTAAGGATTTGTAATGTGATTAATGTTCCAGTGAACATATTCATGACGTCCCGCGGTAAAGAGCGGCTGATTCTTAACAACTTTACCTATTACAAGCAGAGCCGCACACGGCTCGGGTTCCGATGGGGCTGTACCAAGAACCGCTGGCATAAATGCAAGGCCTTCATGCATCTGAATGACGATAACGTCATCGTGAGGAGTAATCTAGAACACACGCATAGCCCTTTTGGTACCCCTCTCAAAAATGACTCCCAAGAAAAGTACGAATAGCTTCAAGAGTACATATACAAATATATGGAATGTAACTATGATATTGATTGAAATTTCATGTCGAATATTGATACTGAACGCCTTGCTCAGCAGCTTTTGCAATTAACATGTTTCATCACATGAAGCTGTTCGATTTCTATGAAGTCCTTTGATAGCGTTTCAGATGATGAAAGTAAAGATGCTATTTCAATCGATATCAATTTTTAATAAAATTACACTTCATATAGATGTATATGTACTTAGTCTCATCGAGCTTGGATTAACCTGCGTTCCAGTTATATCAAAATAGTCTAAAATATACACAAGAATTAAAGTCCACTAAATATAGCAATATACTATTCTACACAATTTCATGTCCTACAGAATTACTTCTGGAAACTGATAGGATGCGAAATTATCTAAATCTAAATTTTAATCATTTTAAATAAAATATTTTACTCACAGTTAATTTGCTAATATAATTATGTTTGCTAAGTACAGGATTAGTTTTGCTAAACTTATCTTCTTAACGAAATTAAAATGAGCTAAAAGCGAATATTCATTTGATTCGGTGAAACCAAAGAAATGCTTGAAAAGTTATATTATTATTTTATCAATCTTAGCGGTTCTTTGAAAAAGCTAAAATGTAGACACTACTTATCTGATACATGTTAATAGAAGTGATATCTTTACCAATACATACGTAGCTATTTATAGTGCTTTTATATACTCGTAATTTCATACTTAATATATATAAAAATACAGTGATTTTATATGACTGCCATGCCGTAGTTATGACGTAAGAAATGTTAGCAAATAAAACAATAAATAAATAATTCAATACTGCTACTAAACTAGACTTAGTTTATTCAAAGGTAGATAAAATACATCCGCGTATATTATGTAAATTATGCACGAATTAGGTAAGTAATTAAGAATTTTGGGGTAGTCATAGATAGTTATTTTGTAATAATAATGCATCTTAATGTACTTTTGAAACACAACCACGCTTATTATCTCTAATGTTAAACTTAATTACTAAAAATCAATTAAACACCAGGCTGGTTTTTCAATATTGCACGCAGTTGTTCATGTTATAAGCAATAATAATTATCATCATCAACAGCCTAAAGACGCCCACTGCTGAACAAAGGCCTCCCCATTAGAACAATAATATTAAAGTTTATTATATCTATGGTATTAATACAATACGTGAGTCTTTCCACTTAGCTATTGTTTTCACAATTATTGTTTATGGGGCAAGTGCCTTTATTAACTAAACAAAATACAGACAAACTACTATAACTACTTAGCCTAGTATAAAAAAGAACAATCGGATTACCCGGAGACCATTATGTTGATCAAACTGTAAATTTCGCATTGTATATATTTTTATGTTTATGTAAATTATGCAGGTAAGTAAGATCTCGTAAATTATTTTAAGTAGCGTAATATTTAAATTTAATGCTGGGCTTTTTTTAATCAACCAAAAACATCTCGCAGGTTGATTTCCTTACATTATATTAACAACTTTTGTTCCATCACTTTTCACAAAACCTACACTACTCAAACCATATAGGTGCACTAACGTACATTCCAATTTTTTTATTATTAAAGTGTTTGTGGTGTTTTTCTTTGTATTTTTTGGACTAATTATTGACCATAAGCTGCACCGGGCCCTCGCGTTCCTTTTCGTTTTAAACCGCGTAATGCTATTGTCATTTAGGGCACTAATTTATATTTATTCGTTTTGAGAGAAAAAATAAGAATTATTTAAAGTCATGGAATTAAAGTGGTTGGGTACGATGTAAGGAAGCTACCTGCAAGAGATTTAAAAAAAAAAACTAATCTGTGTTATCTAATCTGATCTGTTGAAAATATTCCCCATCTTATTCATAAACGCTCTATAAGTTTTATTAATAAATGTCTCGCTTTTACGCTTGAACAACAAGTTGTTGTTGTTGTTGCTTGTTTTTTCGTCAGTGAATTTGACCGATCTTTTATAGGTCATAGATTAGCTTATCGAGCGCTTATGCATAAGAGGGCTTATTTATAGTGATAAAAGATTTTATCTAGTCATGTGTGGTGAGTAGTTTAATTTTATGTTTAATTAGTGATCTCAGATTTTAATTTATTTCGTTACCATACATTATGCGGTAACATTGTATTATTTCAATTTAATAGTTTAAGTTTCTGGTCATGATTAAGTAGTTTGATTCTGTACCAGTAACGATCTCTGATTCTGAATATATTTATGTTGCTAAAACTAAAACAGAAATATCTTTTAATTCGAAATCAGCCTATTGATAGATTTACGCCCCATGGTCAATAGCCAATTGAGGGTTGAGGCTAGACGCAGTGTACAAGCGGCCGCGGAAATTTCAACTGCTCCCGGCTTACCGTAGGCTTAAAACTGTATCTCATATAATTTAGTTTCGAGCACGAGCGGCGGGGGCGCGTCGGGATCCTTCGCTTCAACTCTTCAGTGGGCCTTTGGTCTAAAGTGTATGACCTGGATCTCTTATTGGCAAGCACGATATGATTGTAACTTGAAGTGCAAAAGACGTATCTTGCATGTTGTTCATATTTTATCACAGTATATCTGAGTTAGATGCACTCATTTTGCCAAAAATGTGACCGAATCTATGGCTCTCTTATCGGCTTACTTAGCCACGAGCGGAGATGCATTCAATCGAACGCTAAATAAAATCATCTCTTCTAGATGGTCATAAGCCAATAAATAATACATAAAATAAGATTATACAAATTTATAACCTAACAAACAAAGTGATATCTGTAGACGAGATCAAAGAATCACAGCCACTGAGACTGCTAGCAAACTTCCGAGAAACGATCTAACATATATCGAAGAGTTTTTTTTTTCAACAAGGTTTGTGTTTTCTTGGTTTTACTGACAGAACACATCAAATCGAGGAGTTCTAAACAATGACATTAGCTCTTCGATTCCACAGTTTTGATACGCACGGTGAGGCCGTCATCATCATCATTGAGGCCATGGAACTCTAATACACTTATTTTTACTTAAACTTCAAATCTAGGGTAAAAAGGTATACTCATTTTCACGCTCAATTTCAAGTGAAAAGCAACCAAGTCGGACTAAAGTTCAACATTTATTGAATTACAGCTCAATACATAACCCTTTCACGAGGAACCCAACTCTTGATGATCGACGGTTATTCCTACGGCAGAGCAGGTCGCTACAAGCCCTCTCCCGGCTGCTACCGTTACCGATGCTCCAACACTGACAGTAAAGGCTGTAAGGCGTACGCTATAGTCACCCAGAACAATAAGGTGACCAAGGGTAAAACTACTCATAACCACGCTCCCATTAGGTACCACAAAATTAAGAATGGCACTTACGTCAAAGTTCATAACCTATAGAATGTATATGTATAGTGAGGTTGTATAATCTAAGTTTTTTTTTAATAATAAGCGTCACGTGTGCTCATTAAAATTCAGTTATAGATTAGGACAACTAAGATCTGAATGCTAAAATGATACCTAATTATAATGATTTTCAGGATAGTTTAATATTTACCTTTCTAAATAACAATTACTCAGTGATTAGCTTTTACTAGTTCGGAGCCAGCGGATTCAATCATTTTGTTGTGTTAAATCCATTTGTACCCAAATAAAGTATTTGTATTTATGTTTCTAAATAAACCTGACGTTTCAAAACTTTATATTTAATTTTTTTCAACTTCAAATATGTTCGAATTAAGTTTGTATTCAAGCATATTTATTTGAAGTTATTTATTGTCGATTAAAAACTATCTTCATCCGGATTTTTTTCCGTTGGGACCGAGAAAAGGACGCTCCGTCGAGACGAAGACTATGAACAAAGGAGTTGTACAGATAAACAATGAGCGGTCCTTGCTCGGTTTAATGTCTAAAAATCGAGTTCGTAACACTGATCAAATCAGACAAAGAACACAACTTTGGGACTGCAGTAAAGAATCTCAAATTGAGCTGG
Organism: Apocheima hispidaria; assembly: GCA_947579745.1. Lineage (NCBI taxonomy): Eukaryota > Metazoa > Arthropoda > Insecta > Lepidoptera > Geometridae > Apocheima > Apocheima hispidaria. The sequence continues at coordinate 13,104,195 of OX388153.1, read as the reverse complement.
GTAGGTCTAGTGGCTAAGCTAGGCAAGTGGAGAATAGAAGAGAGTGACCGAGCCAAGGTAAGCGGAATGCGAGATGGATCGACGATATTCTTAAAGTCGCAGGTCGAACCTGAATGCGATTGACCCAGGACAGATGTAGATTTCTATCTGCCTAAGCATGAGAGAGAGATCCTACCCAGAGGCCATGAGGTAATAAAGAAGGCCATGGATGATGATGAATTGAACGGAAGACCAGCGCTGGTTGTTCACGGCCGGCATCAAGCTGAGGTGGGGCCGGTTTGTGACAAAAATAAAACAAAATAGGTGTCTGTATTTTTTATTGTAGTTTTTATTTTATCTTTTAAGTTTTGTGTGTATTTTGTTTTGTTTTTGTGGCAAATAAACCATTGTCTGTTGAATAGTGCCGCTTAGGTTCTTTTTTAAATCGGTTAATCCGACAAATGGGACAAAAAAATATGCTGAAATATAAATATGATTTAATCGAATTAAAAGAAATGAACTCAGATCTATGAAGCTCAATTGAAACATACACAACAACATCCAGTTCTCATAAAACCGAAAAAAAACTGTTCCGTGCACCTCATTAACTAATTTTGTATGATTTATATCTTATTATAAATAAATAAATTATCTTCTATTTTACATTTCTAAGTTATTTTTGTGAATTATCTTCTAATATCATTCTAATTTGCAATTATTTGTTTTTCTTTGTACTATGTAGCGCTCGCTAATGGCATCACTTTTCATCTGCACGCGGAAGTGTATAGCGCTATCTTTTTCTCGACTAGCTTCTTAAATAACAAGTTCAAAACACTTTACAGCCGTGTACATAACACTAGAGCGTGGTTCGAGACTACTCATGATTGAAGGATATACGTTCTTCAAGGACAGTAAGATGCGAGGTGGCGGTTTTCGCTTCGCCTGCTCGAGCACCAAAAGCATGCGCTGCTCTGCGTTCGCGCACGTCAATAGCGCTGACTTCATCGTTAACGCTTTTACCGATCACAACCACGAACCCACAAAGTTCTTTAAGACTTCAAATGGTCGATATGTTAGAACGTAGGTCAAAATTTAATAACGTGTGTCATAAACTAGGCTCTTAGTTAAAAAAGGTGACAGTAATTGCTAGCAAAGGTCGAGATGTATAATAATCAATCTGTAGAGTCTTTCTGCTGCAATATCGCGTCTAGTACAAGGGAAATAAATGTTCAGTTTATTTACAAAAAGTTTATTTATTTATAAATCTGCTAGGTTATATTTTTTAGTTTCTGAAGAAAAAATAATATTTGCATACTTATAACTGTCGCTGTCGCAGAAATAATTTGATCCCTTATTTCTATAGTGCTAAAACCGATATTTCACCGAAAAGACATTACAGATGGTATATATATAAAAGGTGATGGCTATTATAGATTCAGTTCGAAAAAGAGCTTCCGCAAAGTAACGCCTGATTAAATCAACTACTTAAGATCTTGACAGAGTAAGATTGATTCGCCTACGCGCAATAAAAAAAAAATGTGACAAAAACCACATAGTGGCATGTTTAATATTTCTGCCACATGTAATGTTCATCTGTGTACACAACTAAATACCACTTTATACAATATAAAAATAATAGATAATTACATACGGTGTATTGAAGATGGTTTACCTTTGCTTCGTCTTCCGATGCCTTTCTACTTCTCCCAGCTCTTCAACTCAGCAAACTTATTTGTTTATAGTTAAATGCTGTTGACGCTTATATTTTTACGGATGTTACGCAACCAACATTCCTTTTTTTTTATTGTTTTTGTTTTTATCCTACTTAAATATGATATCATTAATTTTATAGCTCAGTACATCACTACGCAACGCGGCTCCAAGTTGCTGCTGATCGATGGATACACTTTCTGCAGGTCTGGCAAGATCAGGTCCGGCGGGTCCCGGTATAGCTGCTCCTGCATTTCGACCAAAAGATGCCAAGCGTACGCGCATGTTACTAGTAATGACGTCATCCTCTACAGTGTAAATGAACATAATCACAAACCGATTCGGTACTATAAACACAGTGACGGGACATACATCAAACTTTCGTAAGATGATTTTAAGGTATGAAATACATGTATAGTTTATTCATATTAATACATATACTGATCACGAATTGCACCCGCTTAAAGCTCTTTGTTTATAGTTCAAAATCCCATATCATATTTGGTGAGAAAACTGATTTTTTTATTTTTTCACTGCTTTTTGGTCAGTTATCCTAAATAAAAATAAAATAATAATTACTACCTGGTTCACTGTATAAAACACTAGTCTGGCTAGTTTATTTGTAAAAGTAAATGTGTTGTTACCACTGAAAATTCAGAGCATTTATTTTCAGAAAGTTAATTCACACGGTCATTTTGAGATTTTTTATTTTGTAAATCATGCAGATTTTAGAAAAAAAATATTCGGTTAAACGTGTTTATAGTTTTGTTTTCTTTTTGCAGTATTTTTGCACCTGATTATCTAATCTCGTTACTTCGAACCAGGCACTAAAAAGAATATTTTTTGTTGTTTTTGTGATTACACCCCGCGTTAAGTCGTATTTGCAGGATTAAGAACATGCATGTCATTAGGGCATGAATACCGGTATCCCGGTATTGCGTAATACCGGTATTACGAACAGGTATTACAATACCGGTATTGAGCATTTCAATACCGGGATACCGGTATTGGGTTAAAAGTTCATGATAAGACGGCATAACCATCTAATGCGTATGTTAATCACCTCGTTAGGCTCTAAGACGTGCTTGCTACTCGGTACTTCTCTTTTACAGTATACCAGATTAGTAGATATGTCGCTTCTGTTTGTTGTTCAAAGGCATTGGCAACATAGAGCACGTAAACACACTCCGCCAGATTATAAGAAGACTAACAAGCATAATCAGCTAATATGTCTGGCATTTGTGGACTATGAAAAATCTTTCGATTCAATCGATGGACGGAGACATTTTGAAAGTCGCGGGTAACCGGTGGGTGCAAGTGGAAAATTGTTGTTCTGTGAGGTCTAAGAGTGTGGCACTTTAAGAGGCAGCTTTTGTTCAGCAATGGACTCTTTCTGGTTGATTATAATGATGAAGGAAGTCAATTTGTTCGTATTTTGTTAATTTTTAGTGTTCTTAAAGAGATTTGATAAAAATGGCAACTGATATCAAGTAAAGCTTACAAAGTTTACAAGAACCACCAATACCGGTACTAATACCGGTATTCCGGTATTGAGGTCTAATACCGGACCCAATACCGGTATAGAAAATCGCTCCGGTATTACATGCCCTACATGTCATTACATATTTATAGTCCGAATAAAAATAAATGTTTGTCTTAATTTATAAATTTTCCTTTCAAATCATGTCTTTTATACATATACGAGGTGTTACTGAAGGGTACAATAATATTGAAAGCTATGTATGTACTGGTCATTATGAACAACTTATACTATGGGACGAACCATGAATTCGCGATAAAAAATCAGCTGTTCCATATAAAAATGTCAATGACACTCGACAAAATGTATGGAACAGCTGCTTTTTTTTCTGCCACGGACGGTGAGAAAGCATAATAAACGAATTTGGACGTCGAAAAAGAGAAATAGTAAAGAAGAGAGAGAGTACTTAGTTAGCAGATATGTCTCTTAAACTCTTTCTGTAAGTGGTAAGGAGAAACTCTTTTCACTCGACTGCCAAAGAAAGACGGTAATGCTTAAAGTAGTCTCGTAGCAAGTAACATAAGTATATTCTTCGAATCAATGGGTCAGTGTTTAGAAAAAATATTTTAAGATATATAGGCACAGGCAGATCAAAATTTAAATATGAAGGATAAAACGTAGAATAAAAAGTTTCACCCGGTTCAATGAATAAAGATCATATTAAGTACTTTGCTAACAAATATTTTATTATTTTTGCTTACAGCAAAGTTTATAACACTATCGCGTGGCACAAGGCTCCTCGTTATCAATGGCTACACCTTTGGTAAACACTATCGTACAAAAAATAACTGCTTCCGTTACAAGTGCTCGAATGTCGACAGCAGAGGGTGCAAAGCGTTCGCTGTCGTCGGTCCCGAAGGAAATATTATCGACGCAGTGAATAAACACAATCACACGCCTACCAACTACGTTCAGATTCATGGTGGGACTTATATCAAAGCTTAAATAATTAATTAATTGATTATTAATATTTTTTTCTGGATTATCATTGACTGCTGGGAAAAACCCATTTGTCTTTGTCCCGAGTCCCGGAGACTGTCCTGCCAGATTAGGTTCAGATGGAGTACTCACGATAACTCGCCTACCAACTACGTTCAGATTCATGTTGGGACTTATTTCAAAGCTTAACATTTTTCTGTATTATCTTTGACTGCTGAGTCCCGGGGACTGTCCTGCCAGATTAGGTTCAGATTGAGTACTCACGATAACTCGCCTACCAACTACGTTCAGATTCATGGTGGGACTTATATCAAAGCTTAACATTTTTCTGTATTATCTTTGACTGCTGGGAAAAACCCATTAGTCTCTGTCCCGAGTCCCGGGGACTGTCTTGCCAGATTAGGTTCAGATGGAGTTCACACAATAACTCGTCTATCATCTACGTTCAGATTCACGGTGGGACTTATTTCAAAGCTTAACATTTTTCTGTATTATCTTTGACTGCTGAGTCCCGGGGACTGTCCTGCCAGATTAGATTCAGATGGAGTACTCACGATAACTCGCCTACCAACGACGTTCAGATTCATGGTGGGACTTATATCAAAGCTTAACATTTTTCTGTATTATCTTTGACTGCTGGGAAAAACCCATTAGTCTCTGTCCCGAGTCCCGGGGACTGTCCTGCCAGATTAGGTTCAGATGGAGTTCACACAATAACTCGTCTATCATCTACGTTCAGATTCATGGTGGGACTAATATCAAAGCTTAACATTTTTCTGTATTATCATTGACTGCTGGGAAAAAGCCATTTGTCTCTGTCCGGAGTCCCGAGGACTGTACTGCCAGATTATATTCAGATGGTTTATCACTTCCATACATAACAAGGTGTTAAAAAAAAACAACAGTACCCAGTAAAATCACATCGAATTATTAATGTCATAACATTCAGATTGTTCAGTTGCGATCTGGCAATAAATGTTGTTGTTTATTTGTAGTTTATATAGTTTTCTTCATAAGCGTTACGTAAGCTTATTTTAACTAAAATTCGTAGCGGTTGATACTTCTCGTCAGTGAAAAGTTGAGAATGAAGCATAAAAAATATATTTATTATATCTAAAATGAGTTTATTAATCGTTAGAAAATAAGAGGATTTATTAAATGAATTAAAAATTATACTTAACTGATGTACACATAAAATAAATCATTTCTTATTTGTCCTTAATTTTCATTTATACGCATTTAATAAAAATACTTGTGTATGGTGTAGCTAAAAAAAAAATACTCCTTGGTGCAGCTAGCCACCAAAATGTGACTTGGCCATGGATACTGAAAAGCGCCATCATTTTCTATCTTGGAAAAATTCATGCCAGGAGTCAAATAATGGAAAAAAGTGCTGATCTGAGTAATATAACGAAATAGTCATGTGATAATATGCCAAAATAAATCCAATTCTGTGATGTTATAAAAAAACTTTGCCGCTCAATAACGACGGATGAAAATCATAGACAACGGTTTAACATTCGTCCGACGAAAATCAAACAGAGTGTGTTCAAAATGAACGCATCCCTGCTATTCCACTCACATAATTATATATTTTTCAGCAAAATATATAACTTTAGCGCGTGGTCCTAAGCTGCTCATGATCGACGGGTACTCGTTCACTAAGCTATATAAAAAGAAGAAGGATGATTGCTACCGTTTCAAGTGCTCAAGTCTCGGGACTATGGGGTGTAAAGCCTATGCTCTGGTAAACCCTCAAAACGTCATCGTCGAAGTACAAAGTGAACATAACCACGAACCGATTAAATATATAAAAATGCCCGATGGAACTTACGTCAAATGATTGACACACAATTATTTTAAAGCTATCACAATATTTTCCAAGTAGGTGATCCACTATCGAGATCCACGACTCAACGGTTTAGTTCTTGAGCTCGTACACTTGTTGACTCGCGTTGCTGGTGCACTAGATTCATAAACAGTCGATGCGTATCTGGCGGTGGTATGGCGCGATAAAGGATTTCAAACATAAACGAAGAGTCAGTGAGCCAAACCGCTGCCGATTTTTAAGACCGCGGTCTTACACGCTATTGGATCATCCCCTGAAGCAGACGTGTGATGTTCTACTATTTAGTTACCAATCATGGGGTTAGTTGGGCTCGGGCTGGCTCGCTGCACTCGGTGCACAACGGATGATGGAGATTCCTAAAGTGAACCTAAAGGATATTCATGCGAGCGAGACAACGATGTTTCGAACTGCCTTGCATCCCAATTTATTTTCTATTTTTATTCTAGTTGATTATTTTTTATTTATGATTTTATTTATAGTTATTATATCTATTAAATATATATATTAAAAAAAACATTGAGTTTTTATTTCGTAAGTAGATTTGAACGCAGATTACCTGCTGCTACGGGTTACAACGGGCTGCCAAGTCAAGGGAATATGTATTGATTTATGATTACACAACACTTTACATGGTTTTATACTGTTCCTATCTATTCAATGTTACCGAAAATTGATTGAATTCGGTGTTATATAAATATAAAATGGCTAGGCCATGTTGAGTAACATCGTCAATTGAAGAATTGATTGTTTATTGGGGGCCTTGTCAAGGTTTTATTGTGAAAGTAGTTTAAAAACTTATTGAGAACTGTGCGAGCAAAGATACTGCGTGCAAGCTAGTATATTATAACTTCAATACCCTATATTGTTAATTGATGGCACATGACTTCTCAGGCTTATCAAATTGGAGCTTTTTAATAGACATCGATTCAGATGAAACCATGCGTCACTCCATCGCTTCAACCAGGGATGTGGACAGAAAACCGCGTCAAAGCGTCTGCAGAAAAATTAGTCATGTAGCAGGGATAAGTATGTGCAACGTAAACCATGCACTGATAGGAAATGTTATCGTAACTGTAGTGGCAACTTTAGCGTAGCAGACCGACAGAATATTCACAATGCTTATTGGGCAATGAGCAAACAAAAACGAGAAAAATGGCTCTTATCAACCATTAGAAAAAGTAATGAAAAATGTAGAAGAACGGTAAAATTGAAAATGTAAAATGTCTTGTCGTAATTTTTCTATTCTGTATCTCTTGCTAAATAAATTAGAAAGCAAGGTACAAGTTTGCCAACAGTTTTTTCTAAAGACTCTTGACATTTCGCCGCAGACTGTGCGATATCGACTCTTCCCGAAACGAAGAGCATAAAGACTGGCGTGGCTGAAATTTTTATGATATCCACCTTCCACCAAGACTAAATGGCGTCAAAACCGTGTTTCAAAGAATACTATTCATAGGAGAATGTGAGATGCTTAAAAAATTAAAAATTAGTAATTAGAATTAGTACTCACGATATATTTATAAAGAGTTAATTCTAGTCATTAGAGGCTGAAATAACGGCTATCCAATCGCGGTAAACGTAACTAATTTAAATGAAGTAAGCCAAAGTAAAAAATATAGGATTTCATAGCTTTTAATTTCTACCTACAAGCGTGTTAGATGATAAACTCTGTGTCTTATATCTTATGTATGTATCTAATGTCTTATTTCTGCGTCTTATCTTATGTTTATTTAATACGTATATCCCTGCAAAGCTCTACCCGAACTTGAAAGAATACCTCTTTTGTTTAACTACAAAATTACCATTAAAAAACAACCACCAACTATAATGAAATGTATATTTTTTCTAAGACATTAAATTTCATTGTGTTTAGATCGTGTTTTGTTTGTTATAAATGTCCTTGGTGTTTTTTTTTATTTCTTCCTAGCTTCGCTCCACACTCCTGCCGTGGAGAGCTAAATCCTGCGATCCCTTAGATCTGCTAATTAAATTCTTTCATCAAAAAATTGATGCAAGTTTTTCTATAATTTGCTTACAGCTCAATATATCGCACTAGCCAACGGAAAGGTACAACTTTTAATCGATGGATACACTTTTCGCAAACATTTACGCAATAAACACGATGTCATCAGATACCAATGCTCAACTCAAAGATGCCACGCATTTGCGCAAGTCAAAAACGACGTTGTAATTAAATCACGCAACGAACACAGTCATCCGCGGGGCCATTTTAAGCTACTGTCAAATGGAAAATACCTAAGGATGACTAAAACTAAAACTAAATCGAAAATCGATTATTGATTCATCTCGCTTGCTTAATCGACATTTTTAGTTATGAGTTTGATATTAATACTAATGTTTTCGCAACATTATTTTTATTGTATCTTTATACTATATACTTTATCTTTCTTGTATCTATGTATCTTTATCATTAAAGATGCTTCTATTAGTAACCCCATGCGGTCTTACTTAAACGCCTCTTAAATAGAAAAACATCATTTAAGTTCTTCGCAATACAAAATTGAAGCGCGTTATACTTACGTCACATAACTTTAAGAGGCGTTTATGAGTAAGACGTTACCGTCTTACCACAAAAATAACTTAAACCACGCTTAGACACCTGTTTAGCTACACAGTGGCTAAGAGTTTAATACCGTTTTAACAGATGTTTTATTTTCCTATCAAACAAGGGTTTGCGGCTGCTTAAATTTAAAGAATGGCTACGGCGTGTTTAACCTTAGACAAGTGCTAGACGCAGATTTGTGGTATGAAATTCGTGAAACATCTGTTCAATATATATTCTAAAGCGTGCTTAAATATTTTGTGGCAAGATGGCTTATATTTAGTTAACTTTTTTTTTTTTCCGTTATTATTTTGTGATCACGCAACCAACAATCAACAAGTAACGTGTAAGTCGGGTATTGTTGTCAACTACCTCTTAAGTCCTGGCACCGTATTGTACACATATTTTTAAGTTATTTTACAACCTGGTTGTGTTGTTTTTCACCAGTTCAATACATCACCTTGGTCAACGGAAAACGTCACCTGCTGATAGATGGATACACTTTTTACAAAACTTCGTGCAATAGCCGCGGTGTAATCAGATACCGATGTACGAGTAACAGAAGCAAAGGATGCAAAGCATTTGCTAAAGTTAAGCAAGGTTTTGTCATTGAAACTCGACAAATACATACGCATTTGCGTGGCACATATAAACTAGCTTCAACTGGAAAATACATAAGGACAAATTGAATTTGTAAACCGATAACGAAAGATTCTAGCAGTTGGCATTCATAACTTTTTTGTACACTATAATAACACGAAAAGCTAACAATGAAATCAATAATGTTAGAAGTTTTTGTGTGGCTTTGTCTGTTCTTTTTAGGTATAAATAATATGGCGTTTGTCCGTGTTAGTAATTCAGCAAGTTCCAACTGATTATAAATTATTAATGTATATGACAATAAGCTTACACTAGGTACGGTGGTAATGTAATCATTGTTACATACAATTTTTACTCTCTCACTTTTACCATGAAAAGAAAAATCCCTTGGAAAAATTTCATTCACACTCAACGAAATGTATGGAACAGCGGATTTTTATAGTCCTATAGTAAAAGTTGTTTTTAATGATGAGTACAATTACTTCTTTCGGCTTATTATCGCTATTTCGTTTAACATTGTATAATTCATCGTTAGTTTAACTATCATTAAATAGGAAATACTTAAAACTGAACCCACTTACATTTTATCAAAATTCAACCATTGGTTCCGAAGGTTTTTTTTAAATAATGGACCGGACAAAACAAAGGTATCCATAGTGAACAAATCTATATATTTGTTCGATAACTTGCGTACCCTTGATTCTATCTTAATGTTTTGTAGGCAAGTACTTACTTTAATCAAAAATAATTTTCAACTTTGATTAGGAACAAAATCTACAAATATATACAAGTATTTATAGGTTGAGATGACTCAGTTCGGGTTGAACAAATAGTATTTAGTTTAAGTGACTTAATTTTCTTTGAAGCCTTACCTTTTAAATAAATAAGTTAATAACCAGCATATACATTATTTTACTCTTAACAACTGTCTTTTCGGCCATGCTTATAAAATTCTGTCATCGTATAAGTACGAGTATATAGGTTCTGCAAATAGCTTAAAAACAGGAAACCCATTTTCGTCCCCTCAAAATCGCACATTCGATATATTTCATGTATTTTCAATTTTTGAGAGTAGTTCAATCGAAAACTGTTTTAACAAATTTTCTTTGTAGTATCATTTAAATAAAGGACAAGACTTTCTCTACTTAATTAGTTATTACAATTTGTATAGTACTTAAATGACAATGAAAATGTAAATACATAAAATAAAAATAAAAATGCCTTTAATGCTAGTCCAAATCACATACAAAAAAATACTTCAGAATTTCAGTTTTTGATTTGCAGAAGTTGCATCTGCCGCATATGCCTTTCCTAACTTTCTCCACTCTGCTCGCTCTCTCGCCCTCTGCATCCAGTCTGGTCGGCATACTTTATTAAAAATGTCTCTCCGTCTCTTTACCTGTCTTCTCTGGTTTCTTTCCCTATGAAGTCGGATACGCTGTGACTCTTTTTGTCCATTTGTATCCATCAGCATCTGCACCTGGATTTGCGTCTATTTTCTAATTAATGATGCAAATTTGCCAATAACAACGTAATCGTCGTGCGTATTTGTGGTGAGGATAACCACACCAAGCTACCTTTATAACTCTGGAATGAATCTGAATCATGGATTTATGATGTTTCGTCCAAGATCTGAATGCTGCCTTTGTTTGGCACTAAGCAAATGACAATGACAGCAATACACTTAATCTGTTAAAGTCAAGTCAAAGTTAACAAACGATTCAAAATTCCGAGGTAAGTGTCCTATGTTGGGCACTACACTCGACCTGGTAAAACGCGAGCCAAGAGTGTAATAATCAATGCACATCAATTTCATACTACGTTTTTCAACAAATTTGCGAGGAAAAACAGACTTGTATATCATATTATATAAATTGTTATATAAACTTTGAAAATGTGGTAGGCTCTCTAGATTTTGGTAACAACAGGCTATCACTCGCATTTCGTGCCTCGAGAAGTATTTCCGGCGGGGTCAAATCTACTTATTGCTCTTCTTCCCTACTTGATGTCGACATTTTTGATTATAATCAACCACACAGCGAAAATGTTAACAAATATTCATGTAAAATGCTGCGCAGGGTCCTATTTTTCACGCTCCGCGCCAACGAATTAATAAACTGGATATCTTGGATTATGAGCCTAAAAGCGATGTAATAAGATCCACGTTACGTCCCGTGGAGGCACGGGAACGCTCTCGCACACAACCGCGAACCCGCCGCGGCCGTCCGTCTACGGACTTCTCCTCTGGGGTCGGGTGTTGCACACCCTCCCCCCCGTCGCGGCACGCCGACAAACAGCCGACACATAGCAGCCGAAACCACCTTCCCGGGGACCAAGCCAGCTGATGGGCGTCAGACGACCCGTGTCTGAACGTCCCGCTGCGGCGGATTAGTTAAGTGGCCCCGCTGCCTGCCACTTTTGTCGTAGAGATTAGGGTGAGCGGCGCACCACCATACCGATACCCCTCTTCCCCTGCGACTCCACCGCATCCACCATGAAACGGTAGTGACCACGTCGTGGCCCCAGAAGGCAGGGAAAGCGGCAACGAAACACCAACAGTCCTCTCCCACCGCGGGCTTGAAACCTCAGCTGCAGTTTCGCCAGAACGATAACACTGCAGCTCGCCTCAGTTGCGGTGCTGCCCATACAGCACGCAACCTACTGTGGCCGCTTCATCGTGGGCTTCTGGGGCCAAGCCTAGAGAAGCGACCCCTCCTCGAGTTCCGCTCAGCTTCTCTGTGGGTCAGGGCCATGGATACTAAGCCCCCCCCCCCTCCACGACAAGGCAGCCTCCCTCCCCCCTCCGCACTTAGGCTGGCCTTACCCTAGTCCTTAAGTCCTAACACCGTATAATACTCTACATATTTTTAAGTTATTCTACTAACCGCTTGTGTTGTTTTTCACCAGTTCAACAAATCACCTTAATCAATGGAAAACGTCATCTGCTGATAGATGGATACACTTTCTACAGACGCTTATGCAACAAAAAAGGTATTGACAGATACCACTGTACAAGTAACGGCAAGAAAGGATGCAACGCATTTGCTATAATCAAGAAAGGTTCTATCGTTAAATTACGTCAAGAACATACGCATTCTCGTTTCAATTACAAACTGCTTCCAAGTGGAAAGTACATAAGGATGAAATAAATCGTAAAGCAATACCTTCTAGCGGTTTGTATTCTGAACATTTTAGTTCATAATGAGCTGAAAAACTAAATATGAAGTAAAACCGTTGAAAGTTTTCGTGTGGGGTTTTTAATGCAACCCTAGATAGAAATGATAAAGTATAGTTTACTCAAGAACTTAGCACCAGAATATTTGTTACGAGCTGTCCCTATTGCGCACGTAGTATAAGTAAATTAGTACGAGCGGAATGGCGATGACCGTCGCCAACAGTCTTACAAAAGAAAACCCTGGTGAAAGAAGAAAAAGAAAAGTAGAATAAGGAAAGGGTAGCCTTTTCCCTCCAGTTATGGCCTAAATATTAACCGGTAACACTGTTGCCAGCGACAGTCTAGGCGTAGGTTTTTATACGATGTTTTCATGAGAGTATTTAAAAATATATACCTGTGATAAATAAAATGGATATCTGAATTATAATAACAAATATTACTATCCTTTCAGTCCTCCGTGTTAAAATATCACTTTGTTAGGTACTTAATGTCCGACTTTTGAGGATGTTAATTTTCGAATCGGAAAACTCCGGTGAATGTTAACATTAACAAAAGCGATTCCTTGAGTCTTCGATTTTCAGCGATTTACAAGTTCGTGGGTGTAAGCCAGATATTAGCATAAGCCAGTATTGTCTGAAAAGATTTAAGACTGTTGGATGAAGATGGTTATCGTTACGAGTTGTACGTGCACAAAAAAAACATATATATGTGTGTAGTGCAATTGCAAACCAGGAAAGAACTTGAGGTTATTTTGACGGAAAATGGCAAACTGTGGTTTTTGGTCTGAGTTCGGTTCATTTGCTTCAAATGTATTTAGTGCAAAGTTCACGGTAATGTCAAGAAAAACAATGTTAGCTAGCTTCTTGAATAATTACACAACGTGTATACATAAATGTGTAGCGTGGATTGTTGTAGATATATATGATATACAAAAACCTCAGCACCTGATCTCGAACCATTTTCATGTTAATATTAATTTGACGCTTTCAGATGTAATAGCAGATGCGCAACGGTTTTTTGACCTTCTCTTATCTGAAACATCGAAAGGTAAAATATATTTATGAGAGTATCCAAATTTCATGCAATAGAAAAAGAAGCATTTTTTTTAGAATTTGTTTATTTCATATTGTAGCAAGAAAAGGGCGTGCAATTGTAGAAACACCTTCTCGAAGCTCTAGAAAAAAAGGTGCAATACACATGCCGGCAATGATAGACCGACCAAACAGATGTAGGTATTGTCACATCAAGAAAAGCCAAGTTATATGTGCAGAATGCAGTATTCATTTATGTCTTACAAAAGGGAGAAACTGTTTCAGGCTTTTTCATTCTTAGATTAGTCAATTAGTGCGGACCTAGTGAAACTACCGCACAAAGATTATCAATGGTTTTAATGCGTGGCAAGTCTCGCTATAAGATCATTAAAAAAAATTTTTAACAATGTTATAGAGTTTTATATAAAATTATAATTATAATATGTTCACTATTAAAACGAAATGCATCGTGTCGTCGACAAACATTAAAGTTTCAGCTTACAAAGTGACTAAGGCATGGGGCCTGTCTGGCATAATGGCGTCGCGAGGCCTTCCAAAATTGATTTAAAAAGGATCACTTACACATAATTATGAGACGTATAAACTTTAGAAGTGCCTCCGTAGCCATAACCGGCATGGAACGCTTGCCGGAGGTGACATTCTGATATCCTAAAAATTAATTCCACAGTGAGATAACTGTCGATTAAGGTATTATTTTGTTTTAGGACAAACAGAAAACCCAGAACAAGATAAACGGTAGGTTTGTTATTTTTCTTTTATAAAAACTAAAAAAGCATTTCGGTGACAGAACCGAATCGGATAACAGTAGGTTGAAATTATTTTTTTATGACAACTCGGAAACCCTTCCGGTGACAGATTTGATTCTTCTTCAGCGGGGTGGCCAGTTTGATGGTAATTGGTAAAAGCCCGACTTCTACCAATTTTTTACTTCAAAAATGTTATGTGAAAATGTGCGAGCGAGACAACTACGGACCTGACTAAAGGCTTTTAAACCAGGTTTGAACTAGCAAGCCACAACAGGGTTCCTGGCCAAGAGACAATAATAGAGGAGACGACGGAGGAACTCGTCTCTGTAATATAAATGAATACTACAGGTAAGTATTGTACAATCATTTCATATTCTTGTAGCGATCTCGTAAATTAAACATTGATGTAATAAAAACCTTTTGTTGCAGACACACATTATAAGATCGAGTTTTCACGGCTTCACGTATACAAAATATGGAAAGAACTTGACAGAGATAAAATGTGTTTCGAGGACCAAATGGCGAAAACTTATTACCATTTCGTTGAAAAATTGCCGATTCCGATAAAAGACAAGAGGGATTTATGCTATAAAGGACTATGGAAAGAAGTTAAATATGTTTGTGCGAAAATATCAAATGTTATTCAAAAAAATGGTGGTAATCAAGGGGAAATTGCTGAAAAGTATGATCAGTGGCTGAATACGGATGTTAACGTGGTAATGAAGAACGAGACTGCGAAAGTAAAAACAGTGCAGGAATCTGAACGTTTAGAATATCATTTTGGACAGTGTACGTTAATATATCCTCGAATCGTGCCTCAGGTTTTAATAAAACTCGATTAGACCATTCACTTAACCAAAAAGTAGACAAGTTCTACTGATTGTACTTCCCATTTTAATGAAGACCGAGGAGCATGCTGAAACCTATATCAAATTGGGCAGCTTAAATGGTGCCGACGTTTTCTCGTACATGGAAATGAAAAGGAACAGATAATTCTAGGGCTGTCAGAATAGAAAAGTTTAGAAACACCAAATAGAATAAATGGATAAGTTTCACGGCAAATCAGTTCTACGTTGATCAAGCCAAGACCGAGGTTTTTTTTTATATACAATTTACTTATAAATTTAATGTGCGATAATAATGAAATAAAAAAATACGAATTGTTTTTGTATTTTTATTTTTATAAACGTCATTCTCAACGTATCCTTATCTGCTTCAGTAAAAGTAGATGTTATGTGTAAGTGTATAAAGATGTTTATTTTGTTGTTACAGCCAAATTCATAACTCTAACTAGTAACAAGCTGGTAATGCTCATGGTCAACGGTTTTACTTTCTATCGCAACGGTTCGATACGCAGGACCCAGAACGGCTCAATCTCTCTCTACGTTTGCTCCAGTAAAACCCACAATGCTTGTGAAGCCTTCGCTCATGTCAACTCGCACAACTTCATTGTGGGCATCAACAACAAGCATAATCACCCGCCCCCGAAATATAGAGTCCAGAAAGATGGAACTTACACAAAACATTTTTCTTATATGTGATAAATGTATGTAAACCTAGTTTAATGTATCTTTTGCTACAGTAAATGGAGGCATCAGAGGCTACTTAATAAAGTTGTTTTTATTCACTTTTTGGCGCTGGTGTTTCCTATCGCATATCAATGTTATTATTTTGGTATTTTAAACTTAAGGACTGAAGGCCTAGCACCCGCTCTGGGATAAAGTTTTTCCACTATTTTTGTCCCGCAAGAACGAGACGGACGTATCGACATTCTAGCTTGGTGGACAAAACTTTATCCCGGCGCGTGC
The DNA here is from genome assembly GCA_947579745.1 of Apocheima hispidaria. Taxonomy (NCBI): domain Eukaryota; kingdom Metazoa; phylum Arthropoda; class Insecta; order Lepidoptera; family Geometridae; genus Apocheima; species Apocheima hispidaria. Next base: position 13,088,234 of record OX388153.1, on the reverse strand, counting down.
TAAGTCATCTGAAGAGTAAACGATCCCAAGCTGCTTTTGGGTAACGGTATCATTTTTTACAATTGTTCGAAGCTTGACCTGGAACTGTGTCAGTGTCTAGCAGTATTCCAGTAGCTGTGAAACTGAACGTGGCTGCCGAACTAGCGTAAACGCGGATGACGTCATCGTAACTATCATCAATTAAGAAAGCCACTTACCACCGTAATATTATTTATCACCTTTAGATTAATAAGTGTCTAGATTAAGAAGTTTATCACATTAAGTAAATTTAACTTATTTAAATGTGCAAGATCTAGTTAATGTTAGATCTAGTTAGAGATAGCTGTCTATATTTTGTATACAATTGATCGGAAACATAATATTATACTTATACATATAGGGCCACGACCGACATCACCACCTACTTATTAAAATGAATGAGTCGTTAACCGCGACTTCGTTCGCGTGGACATAAAAAACTTTGTGCGTCTTTGTGATATACAGTAACACCTTATCAAATTTTATCAAGATCCGTTCAGCCGTTTAGCCGTGGTAGCGCGACAAACATCCAGACAGAGAGACAAAGTTACTTCCTATGCTTCGCTAGATGGCGTTGATCCATTTTTTACATCTTTTTGACGTTTAGTATAGACTGACAGTTGTAATGTAAGGAGTTCTGAATCGCGCAACTGAAGTTTTTTCCTCGAGACGAACGTATTCATTTTTAAACCTCGAGGTTTAGCTTTATTGGTCTTGATACTGCGGCTATATTCCTGTTTTATAATATTATTTTGGATTGTTGTATTACTGTCATCGTTGGAAATCTAAGTAATATTTATTGACTTATGACGTTCTATTTTGTAAAAATATCACGCAGGAACACATCTATAAAAACGAATATGTCTATTCGGTTCATAAATTTACAGGTATGATAATCTGATAGATAGTTGACGTGTTCTATTCATTAGGTTCATTCATATGAGAGTTAGGTACGTTGTACTATGTTTGTGTTTTTAATTATTTATGAACTTACAGTGAGTGTGTACGTGTAGGATAGTGTATCTATGCTAAATGCGGTCTCTAGGCATCGATAGTTATTAGATATCTATTAGGTTTTACATTACGGTTGAGGACCATAGGTTTATGAACTGGGGCTAGTAATAGAATTTTAGTTAAGAGTAAACTAGGATTAATTAAGATGTAAGGGTAGATATAAGATAAATTGTTATAGGTGTAAGTCAATTGGACATTGTTACCTATAGTTTTATTATTATGGTATTTTGTATAACAAATATGAAACTCATACTACCACTTGAAGTGCGCGTTGGAAAGATGATTATGGATTATGCATAAGAAGGGCGTTTTTGGGTAGAATCTTTGAGCGATCCGACAGCTCCCGGTAACAGGGAGTATTAAGTTTTGGTATACGCGCCGGTTACCAAAGGCAAACAATCATACACTGACCTTGCTGGTGTGGTCGAGGAATCCCAGGAACTGTCAAGATCGGTTAGATTATCTATAAATAATTAAACAGATATTATTCAATCGTGTTAGGGGCCTAGGGCACACCACTTCTGGGGTGCCAGGGCAAATCTTATGTCCCTTTTCAGGGTAACGGCCCATGCAGAGGTTCGTAACGCAGCAGTGCACGTGCGCTAGTCGCCCTATTAATAATAGTTTTAAGGCCCAACGCCATCTGCATTTGCCACAAATCCGATAAAGCTGTAGAGGCCGATAGAGGCCAATAACATCGTCATTCAAAAATAATGTTTGTAGTCGTTGTTACACGTCCGTGCTGTACACACGTCGCTGTTATATGTCCGTAGTATAAGCAAATAGACGTTGTTACACGTTCGTGCAGTACAGACGTGGTCATTAGTACACGTCCATACTACACACACGTAGCCAGTTTCAGTTTTTATTGGTAGCAAACAAAGCTATGTCAGAAAGTTTCTTATGAATAAGTAAAGTTAATAGATATTAAAATTATGACACTTTGATGATGTCAGAAACATGTATATAACAAATTAAATGCATAACATTATATAAAATGAATAAATAAATTAGAATATACACCACTGGAGCAAATGTGCCAGCGGCCCAGAACCTCGCTTCGATATTTGAAGGAGCTGGGTTGGCTCGGTAAGACGCTAGCAGGGGGAAATTGCACAATACACCCTATGCGGGACGTCAGTGCAGGTCTTATCACCCCCATCTCGAATAATAATAGAATAACGTAATACGTCGTGGATACACGCCGAAGCTACACGCACGTTACCGTTACGTTATATACCAACAACAGTAGTTGGTATAAATTATATACTGTATAGTTGCCTTAAGCTTACGTGTCCCATAGAATAGTTATGCCCGTCTGCACTAAACTTTGGTTACTCCTAAGTTAATACATAACTCTCTAAGACGTACCTAACAATGAAAAATGCGTTGCACCAAACCTAGGAGGTTGCCAAAATGCGTAAGACACGTTCTTTCCTTTGACATGCCTAAGTCCGACTTAGTTTGGGTGATGCTTAGCTAAGTTTTATCTTTGTTGACTTTAGTGCAGACAGGCGTTAGTGCATTATTTTATACATTTGTAATGTTAGTTTCGGTAATTAAATAAATGTTTTGAAGCGTTTCTCCCTGTGTGTTTGCTTTATGAAGTTGCGCTCGCTTACTCGCTTCGTACCCGTGCGCCTAAATCACGCGTTTGGAATAACAGTCATTTTCTATCTAGTTAAATTGTTACAGCTCGGTACGTAACTATATCGACTAACGGTTCCAAGGCGATGTTTTTTTTTTACCTTATTATCGTATAGGTTCGATTAATTTGGGCATATACATAGTGTCATATTTCAAATGCATTGCAATGTACAACCGAAATGTCTTATCACAGAAAATATAAAATTAAAATCATGTCTCGGAAGCACTTTGAAATACTGCAATCTATTATATCGGTAAAAACTAAAGCAAAGAGACATTGATGAGACCACGTTTTCAAGTTTTACAATGAAAAAATGCCGGAGATGACAAAAAAAATAGCTTCCTCTGACGCGATACATAGCGCTACTTGCGAGGTGTATTTGTATCGAACGTTATGTATTTATATGAACTTATCCATACTTAAATATATTTAATATCTTATGCAATAGTATATATATATGATTTATGGCATTGGCCCCAAATCTATGTTTTATGCAGATGTAGATTTTATTCATTGGACCTACCAATGAATGAAATCTACAAACAAAATCATAACTGAAATATAATGAAGCATTTTTTTAAATTGATGTTATCAAAGACATAAAATGATTTGCCACAAAACAACCACAACAATATTCACACAGATCACCCCAAAACATATAATCTGTGACTATCCATCACCCGAAATCCCCTACCTTCGATTTGATATATGTTTTGGTTTTAGCTGAATATATAACATTGAGGAGTGGAGCTAAGCTGCTAATGTACAAAGGTTATTCCTTTTGGAAACAATATACGAATGTAAATGGTAGCCACAGATACAAATGCTCTTGCGCAAAAAAGAGATGCAAAGCCTACATAGTAGTTAACATCAATAACTGCATCGTCAGTGGGGATATAAGCCACAACCACGATCCTATACGATACGAGAATATAGATGGAAGATACTATGCTGCGCGACGACACAGACAATCATTTGCTATATTTGTTTAATATAGTACCTATGTAAGTATGTGTTAAATAAACAGTGATCATTCTGTGATTTCCAACCCACCTGCCAAGCGTAGGGATTATTGCTGCCAAAGAAGGAGGGTTATGTTTTTAGGGTGTTATTGGTGAGTATATAAGTATGTACTTAATAACACTTTTGTAATAATATGCTTAAAATAATATTCATTTATCGTTAAAATATCAAAATATTATTAATACAAAAAATTTAAGTAGCAGCAGTATCCCAAGAGTTATAAATCCCTGCCATAAAGCTATAATGCTGGACATCCGCACCGCACGCATCGGAGGAATTGTATCTTACTATCATCTAACTAAACGTAACGTCTCGTCGTCGTCTAGCTGTAATTAATTGCCATAGATTAGTAAGTAGTCTCACGATCTTTCAGACGAGTGGACGCCTACCTAAATGGGTGCTCCAGCCGTTGTATAATTTTCATGTTTTGAAGTACTTTAGGAATTGTTGACGCACTGCGCTATATTCCAGTCATGGTGTCCAGTGCGTTTTTGCCGTAAATTATGTGTACATATTAAGTACTTGTTATGTAATTGAAATAAAAAGTATTTTTATTATTTATAGAAATTGTTTTATTTGTTTCTTTTAGGTAAGAAAGGTTCTTGAGAGGCAACCACGAGCTGGAAGTCGAAGCGTAGTTAGGCCTCTCACTAGGTGGACTGACGACATTTTGAAGATCGCGGGTAGCCGGTGGATGCAAGTTGCAAATTGTCGTTCAGTGTGGCGGTCTAAGGAGGAGGCCTTTGTTCAGCAATGGACGTCTTTAAGCTGCTGATGATGATGATGTTTTATATAAAATTTTGTCAAAAAAGCTTGCGTTATATATTCTAATAACTAAAGTTGTTTGATTAAAAAAAAAAAATGGTAACATTACACGTCATGTTTTACATGTTTGTTTATTACATGTCTGGTGTATACTGGTCTATATTATGATCCTTAATTTGGTTTTAGCTGAATACATAACATTAGTTCGCGGAGCTAAGCTGCTTATGTACAAAGGTTACACATTTTGGAAACATTATACGCACGTGAATGGAGGCCATCGCTATAAATGCTCAAGCTCAACGAGTAAAGGATGCAGGGCCTATGTAGAGGTAGACGCCAGCGACATTATCACCTATGTGGCTGTAGACCACAACCATTACCCCATAAAATATGTGATGACAGCAGAAGGAAAATATATTAAGATGTAGCAGAACTTCAAGAACAGAGATATCCGAGTTGTTCCCTTTACGCCGCTTCCCAAGATCGACCCGATTCGCCCTATGCATCAGTCCCACTACGCGGCGCGCCGTAACTCCTATACAACGCCTCCCACTACGCCGCTCTCCGCCTCTAAGGCAGTCCCATAACGTCCCTCGTTCACTTAAAGGGTCATTCTTTCGCAGAAAACGCTGCAATCATGAATTTTGTGCTTTTATTAAGGAGCCAGAAATAGTTGTAAAATTTTCATCGATGCAAAGTCATCAAGAGGTAAAAAAACTTGTAAAATTTGCATGGGTACAAATTTATCAGGAGGTAAAAAAAACTTTTAATAGACATTACATTTTTTCTTTTAATATTTATTAAAACATTTTGTGATAGGAACAAAAAAACACGACAGACTAATTATTGTATGTATATTATTTATTACATTATTTTAAATATAATTATGAAAAACTAAAATAAAAGAGATCATCAAAAATATCAAAGATAATCTCAGTCGAAATCAGAAATGTAATTAATTTATTTGTAAGTTTGTATATAGTAATACTAGCTGTTACCCGTGATTTCGGTCGCGTGGAATTAAAAAAAGTATTTGTGATATAGTAACTCCGTGTCAAATTTTATCAAGATCCATTCAGTTTAGATGTGACAACGCAACAAACATCCAGACAGAGAAACAGAATTACTTTCGCTTTTATAATATTAGTTAGGATTATTTAGTACTTAGTTTAGTGTTTAGTAAGTTAAGTTAAGTAGTTAGTGCTGGATTTTATTATTTTCGTAAATATACATCCTTATTTTTTCTTCTTTATCATGAAATAAATTCAAATCATGCATATCTCTAAACGAAATACTTGCATTAAACAACGAGTTATCATTTTACACATAAAAAACACACACATGATTGATGTACACACACATAAAAAAAAAACAATCTAAACAAAACATTAAAAATATCACAGAAAATCATTGTAAATCCATAATCTAAAGTAAAAGCTACTACAAAAAATGTATACACTCATTAAACAAAGAGAAATATTTAATATAATTTCAGTCTAAACAAAACATTACAAATCTAATTAAATAAAATAATTAATCTAATTAATTAATATCGATAAAATTAAATGTACACACTCATTAAAACATACATAAATAATTAAAATAATTCCAATCTAAAATAACATTAAAAATATTTGGCAGGTAGGTAGGTCACGAGAGCGGAAATAGGGCAATTTTCTCGGACAATGTGGGAAATTGGAAAATCGCGGATATTAAAGTTATTGAAAGTTATTATAAACAGGTACGCTCTAAGGGGGAGGCCTATGTTCAGCAATGGACGTCTTATGGCTGATGATAATGATGATGATTGTAACCAAATATGCCTAGCTTTCTACGTGGAAACAGATTTATATTGACAGGTGCTGTAAGGTTACTTCGAGTCCATTTTTTATATTTATCAAGTCATCCTCAATGTTCTTAAGAACTACGTCTCTGTGTTCAGTCCTTCGTCGTTTTTTAGGGACATCATTTACATGAGTCTCAACTTTATCAATCTTAAAGTCGCTCTCATGGGCTTCTGATTTAGAATCTCAATGACTTGGTAGAGTGAGGGATTTTTGGTTAACTTTCTATTGAGGTGATTGTGCCAACCTTCCACATGGTTTGTAGTTCTATACCTGTCATCTTAAAAACATATAAGACTACTATTTTAATCCACAGAGTGGACATGTATTCTTTAAATGCTGTGATAGCAGCTCCATCTGGAGAATTATGCATCAAGTATAACCACCCTTCAATAATGCGATCATGTGGAAGATGGTCCAACGCGACACATAGCCCCCGCGTATTTTTTTCCGCCCTCTACCTCCGCAACCCCGACCTTATTAGCTTTCTTCCACAAAGCTTGGCTGTAGTGGAAGAAACATTCCTTTACTACCGCTTCAGGAAAAACTTCACGGATTGCATTGATTGCCGCAACTTTAAAATCGATTTTGAATTGAGTGGGGTTAAACCCCGGTATTTTTTCTTTCAATAGAGAGCAAAGTCTTGTATATGTTTTTTGCGTTTTGTTTGCCAAAATGCAAAAAATGGTTGGAACGACAGTGTTGTTACCTAGATCAGCGTGTATTGTCTAGATCTGGTAGAATGATTTTGGTACCACTTTAAATGTTCCATCTAAAAATACACCGCTTTTTATTGCTTTTTTTCCCTTTTCCGAAACAAAACACAAATTTTTCTCATCAGTGCCATCATCCACAATTAAAAATTTTTGAAGTAGGATTCTGCAATAACTATTTCCGACAGATTTTTAAAATTTGTCTTATCAGCTTGCAGATGTTTGTTGCGAGATCTGTAAAGGGAGCTTTTTATGCTTTTAAACTCGTGAATCTCGTCAACAAACTCTGCAGTCTTTAAATGTGCAACCGATTCTGCATACATGGATGGAATAGGTTTCATACTAGCTTTAACCCTTTTTCGGCAGTCTTTGATTTATTGGTTACACTTTCTTCCTTGAATTCTGATGTGCACGTGTGAACTGTTTCGTGAACTACATTTGTCTTTGTGCTATCTAATGTTAAGGATTTATAAGTGCACAGCCACAAAGAAATTTTGTTTTTTTTTGGTCTTGCCAATACGCAACCTATATCCAGCCCGATGAAGAATGTCACCATCTTTTTTACTCTCGGTGAAACTAAATTCCAATAGTCTGAAGACACGGATGGCCTGGAGGTGTTATCTGAAGCTTGGTCTTTTGAAGAACATTTCATTGGGTCAGCGCCATATGAATAAGATGGACTTGGATTCATAGTATTGCTTGACGTCTTGTTGTTAACAACGGTGTCAGCGTTAGGTTTATCTAGGTCTAACAATACGTACGAATCTTCTGCCATGATACCGTGGCTTACATTTTCCGTTGCATGCATTATAAATTCTTGTGGTCCAGCAGGGGTGATATCATCTTGTACATCTACCTCGTCGTCTCCCTGTAACACAGCAATTAAAGTAGGTAAATCCGCAGAAAAGAAGGTTTAAAATTGTTGATGCAGCTAAATTAGCCAATCAAAGACAGTGATAACTTGTAACAGCACTGAAGAGGCTATATCATCTTATCACTCCCGCCCGAACTAAAGTATATAAATAATTATAACCATATCCTAGTGTCCTAGCTATGCGTGTGAAGCGTTTTTTTTTTTTTTTTTTCTGTATAAAGACGCTCAGGCTAGCAGCGGTCTTGGGCTGACATTATGCCATTACATATGACAGTCGACGGCGCATATATTAAAGTTTAACACAACTGTTGAAGGATGTAATGAAATAAAATACAATAATTACTGCGAAATTACATAAATACAAAGAATTGAATTTGTAGTGTCCTTGGACCTACGTACTTCACTGCCTACATAAACAATCTTTGTAAGCTAAACCTACCAAATTGCGAAATTCTGTCGTATGCAGACGACACAGCTCTGATAATCCACGGTAGCACCCAAAGTCATGCGGAGAATGACCTCGAGAATGATGGCATGGCTGTCGGAAAATATTCTGACCTTAAATGTCAACAAGACACTGTACATTGCATTATCTCCAAGTGTTAACGTCCGGTCACCAATCGGCTCCCTTAGAATAAAAGCCCACTAGTGTGACCAGTTGCAGGAAACGTGCTCTTGTATGGAACTTTCTTGGCCTTAATACCTCGCACAAGAAAACTTATGGTTGTTTTTAAGAACTGAGAGCAGTCGCCTTATCTGAGCGTCTGAAAACAGTATATTGCACCCTGGCACAGTCAGTGTTGTCATACTGTATTGCGGCTTGCGGGGGTACTTATCTGACTGACATGCTTCCTCCAGAGAGGGCACAGAGGGCTTTCCTCAAAGTAATGTCTGGTAAGACGCGTAGGTGCGGTGCGACAGCTGTATGCTAAACAGACGCTACTCCGCAAACATGTACTAATACCATACAAACAAACGAAGAAAGCACACCGTCTGTGCAATCGATCCGACAAGGACTGCTCTCGCAAACCGCCATTTTGATGTAATCAGCTCTCGTTTGTACAATAAGGTTAACAAATCACATAATATATACAGTCTTACATTACATATCAGCCGGAAGACGTCCACTGCTGAACATAGGCCTCCCCCTTAGACCGCCACACCGACCAACAATGTGCCACTTGCATCCACCGGTTGCCCACGACTTTCACAATGTCGTCGGTCCACCTAGTGGGAAGCCTGCCTGCGCTTCGTCTTCCGGTTCGTGGTCGCCACTCAAGAACCTTTCTTCCCCATCGGTTATCGGTTCTTTGAGTAATGTGGCCTGCCCATTGCCACTTCAGCTTGCAAACTCTGAGAGCTATATCGGTGACTTTGGTTGACTTTGGTTGGGTGACTCGGTGACGAATATCCAAGTTTCGGATCTTATCGCGCAAAGAAACTCCGAGCATAGCTCTCTCCATTGCCCGCTGTGTGACTCTGAGTTTCTCCAAAAGGCCAGTAGTCAAGGACCACGTTGCAGTTCCATATGTCATCACTGGCAACACACATTGGTTGAAGACCCCTGTTTTCAGGCACTGCGGGATTTTGGACGAGAAGATATTTACAGTCATATTAATATTATTAATATATATCAATATCAATATACAGTCTGTCCCTGGCAAACTGCAAAAAAACCCTAGAATAATGGCTAAATAACTTAACGTATGACGATACTGAGCAACTAAGTAATTTGTAAAAATAAAAACTTGGAATGAATTTACGCAGATCATAAATGTGTACAATAAAGTAACCATTTAACTAATATCGGTGGAGATAGTAATAATATAAAAAAAAATATAATCTATAATTCATCATCGTCATCAGCCGTAAGACGTTATTTATTTATAATATATAAAATAGAATATTATAAATCCGGAAATAAACGCCTATGTAAACACTAAATTTGAAACAGTAAATTTTATAAATGGAAGTGTAATACTAAAAATAACAAATAAATATATTGTATGATAAATATGAAAAGTTTCTTAAATATTATGAGTGGTATGATTTGTATTTGAATTTCTTTATGAAATAAGTACTATATTTAATAAATGTTTGATTTGAATTTTGTTTCCTGTATATTAAGTTTAATCTTTGTTTTCATTATGTAATTTTGTGTAATTTCTGTAAACAGTGTTTAAATGTAGTATATATTTAATGTATTTAAGATAGAAATAGTTATTGTTTTCACGACGGGAAGGCCTAGTCCCCAAGATACGGAAGCTTAAATGCACCCAATTTGGTGAATAGCGCTACGACCTGAATTTTTTTTGTACCTACTTTTTGTGACAATAAAAAAAACTGAAAACTTTAATCAGAACATAAATGAAACAGTATAAAGTCCAAAACTCTGATGCGATGACTTAAGGCAAAATATTTAAAGCTAGTAAAAAGAGACCTAACCTAACCTATCGAAAAACAACTAAGAAAATTAAAGTCAAAATCGGTGAAGTCGTTGAGGCTATAGAGAGAATAGATATACAGAGATAGAAACAAAAACATCTAACGTTCACCTCAAATCAAACATTACTCTCCTTCTTGGGCAGTCGGGTGAGAAAATATTAGCCGAAACGAAAGCAACGAAGCAACACCTAAAAACACAACAACTTAATATGATTGTTTTCAGTGCATGCAATAATTGAATATCTTAAGACGCATGCAGCTAACAGAATTTACTTAAGCAAGTCCTCTAAAAAAATCGTGCTCGTGCAGCATGTGTTTTCATTCGACTTTTTAGTGCCTGCCTTATTGCATGCGCTAAAGCGTTTTGTGAATGCATCAAAAGAAGGCACAAGTTAAAGCTGAAATCGCACGAGTGTGGTGTATGAAGACATAGAAATCTAAAAGTTGCATATTAATAAGCGTACGTTTTTTAGTTATTTAGCTGTATGTATTTTTTTCCTCTATGGTACTGAATAACGAGACGAGCAAGGCGCTCACCTGATATAAAGCGTCACACTTGCCCATAACAATTTAATGCCACCCAAAACTTTGAACTTCAACAGTTTATGCGGCAATGCGCTCGTCACATTAGATGTTAAATCTCTTTGTGTCGAGTAATTTCGCTTGAAATATTGCCTTTCAATCCGGATCACAGCAATGCTTACACACTTCTGTTTGGCGGTTAATTAACTGGCAAAGGTGTGGTACTTCCCCAGACGGACTGTGCAAATGAGTCCTACAATTGCAACATGGTGGATGTATAAAGATAGCTCCAAACTTTTTAAATTTCTCAATTTTTTTTATATATTTTTTTATATATTTATACAATGTTGATCCACGTACTCCGGGGTCCGTGCCTTTTATTAAATTGTACAATTTTTTTTATCAGCTAAAAATGAATATAAAAACTAAAGACTTTACAAATGGAATAAACCAACAAATCCTTATACTACTACAGATCTTAGTTCTGTTATAGATTTGCGTAATTTCTCTATTTCGTATCAATAACTTATATTTATTCCAGATAATATGGCGAATTATTCAACCATGGTTGATGCAAAGTTTTCAATCGTCTCAACGCGCAAAGGTCACGATCTCCTCCTTCGTAATGGTTTTAAATACACGGCCACACGTAAAACTGCATCTGGTTACAATCAATGGCGGTGCGTCCAAAGAAACATTTGTAAAGCAAATCTAATCACTAATGGCTCTGTAATTATCCGTGACGACTCACACACTTGCCAGCCAAATGAAATAGAAAACGAGATTGTAAAACACATCCAGAAATGTTTAGATAGAGTTAAGACGGAGACAACTCCGATTCCTACTATTTATACTGAGGTAGTTAACGAGTATAACAGTAAGCAATTAAATTTAATAAAAGAAATGCCTAAATTTAGTAGCATAAAAAACAAATTATACAATCAACGAAAAAACTATATGAAAAATTATGTAACTGTGGATAGTTTCGTAGAAACAAGCCTCAAATAGCTTTTGATGTCGAAACAGCCAAAAATATTTATGAATTACATTTTATTAGCCGGTTATAGATGAAAGCTTTTTGTTTCACCGCAACCAGTATATATAACGGGACTGTCATTAGTCATTATAAAAGTCCCAAAAATGTTGCCATGATTGTATAATTTATGATATAGTATAATATTAAATAATTATATAATAATTTGTATTAATTCCAGCTCATTTCATCACACTTCATCAGGGTTCAAAACTTCTAATGGTGGGTGGCTATAGTTTTAGTAAGCACTTTCCTTATCGCGATGGAGGCTTTCGGTACAAATGTTCTGAGACTAAGCAGAGACACTGCAAAGCTTACGTTACTGTAGATGCTGCTAACAACCTTATTCGTGGAAGCTTCGCTCACAATCACTGTCCGATACAGTATCATCAGGTACCAAATGGCACTTACGTAAAAATTCATGTTAATTTAAGAAAAATACGAAGAGTTGAATAAAATCTAAGTAGGTATCTAAAATAAATTATTTGTAATTAAATTTTCTTTCTATCTCCGGACAAGTATTATTATCACAGGAAAACAAAAACCCGACTGCAAAATGTACCTTTGTCGGGATTATGCAAGAATTCTAACGGTGCCAGACATTATTTTTAAAAAAAGCATTTTTATGCTATCCATACTTTTCTAATATTTTTTTTTTTTTTTTTTTATGAGCCAAGAATAACTAACTTGGGGCGATTTTATAAAAAAATATTAATTTTTGTGGTGGGTCGAGCTGGTAAGACGCGCTTGGGATGACTCAAGAATGGTATGAGACACGCTAGGACGAAGACGGAACAACCCATCAAAGTCGGTCCTAGCGTTCAGGAGTCATGGTGGATTAAGAAACCTACATACACACAATACATACCCTAAAAACATAACACTCCTTTGTTTGGTCAGTCGTTTAAAAATTCTATAACATTTTTTTAAGTATAATAAAGGTAAATATAGTAATAAAGGTAAATATAATATAATGGCATCAGTTCCATGTACCCACTCACGTATAAATATATTATAATAATGTAAAATATGTTCACTGTTGGCCTATTTCAATAAATAAATAAATGGCACTAGCTGTTACCCGCGACTTCGTTATAGGAATTAAGGAAAAATCTAATTATTTGTGTTCCTTTCAGTACATTTCGTTACCACACACAACGGAATTAGACTTCTGATGAAAAATAATTATACTTTCAATACGAACGTGAGAAAGAAAGATGGTGGCACTCGCTACAAGTGTTCCCGTGCTCGATGCAAGGCATACATAAATTTAGACGCAAACGAAATTCTTATTGGTGCCAGCTACGAACACAACCACAAGCCCAGAAAGTTTTTTAACACTTCTGCAGGCATTGTGTTTATTTAAAACTAGCTTGCCCACGCGGCTTTGCTCGCATAAGCTACAAGCGCAAGTCCACACATTGTCGGTCGGTGTGGCAGTCTAAGGGGGAGGCCTATCAGAAATCAGAAATATTTATTGGGCCGTAAATAACATTAAATATTACAGGCAAGTCACTATAAAAAATACTTAAGTTTAGACTTAAATTTAATTAGGCAAACTAAGTTAATAATTCAATAATATATCAAGACAGGTGGGTACTTATTATGCTTTACTCCGTTTGTTGTTCGTACAAAAATGAGGATTCTGAGAAGTCCATTGACATGTATTACGAGTAGTAATTAATTTGTAGAACGGATTGCTTTCAAAAAAATGCTTAAGAGCCTTTTTAAATTTGATTTGATTTAGTTCGGTTATAGAATCAGGTAATTTATTGTACATTAGTATTTTGGCGTGGCGGCCCAACTACAAAAGAAAAAAATGTAGGGCCCAACGGCCCATGTTCAGCAGTGGACGTCTTCTGGCTGATAGTGTAATGTAATATCTTTATGCTCAGTGATTTCAAAGGACACATACAAATCTAGTTTTAACAATACGACATATAACATTACTGTTAGTACTCACCGGATATTTAACACGGTTATTATTTTTGTTGAGTTCCCGATATTTCGGCACAGTTGCATGCGCCATGTTCACGGGTAGACTGAAGATGCGGGTGGATGATAAAAAGTTACGAAAATTTAGGAGCAGACAAACCGATCTACCCCTTTCTCAGTCTTTTGCTAAGAGTACTACTGGTACTAGAACTCGATTGCAAGTCCCAACAAAAATAATAACCGTGGTAAATATCCCGTGAGTACTAACAGTAATGTAGTAAACCACCACGAATGTTTAAAACGACATATAACATGTTGTTGAAATCACGGTCCATGTCGTTCACGTCAGCGTCCTCTTCACGACGTAATCCGGCTCATGCATAGTCAATGCGGTTTTTTGTGTATCACGACCGTGGATGAAGTAACAAAGTGGATCGTGGATGTTAAAACATGGTAACTCGAAATAAAGGTTTTACGACTCGCGGTTTTTAACGAACCGGATCCACGATAGCGATAGCGAGAGTTGAGCGAGCGGGACCGCGCATATTGCAACTAAGTTGGTACGAGCGAGATGGCATGCTCTCGCCATCAGAATCACGAACGTTTCAAAGTTAGACGATAGGCCTGCTGACTGACCCATCCTTTTTAGGATTCCGTCGTTCTACAAGGAACCCTTATAAGTTTGTCATGTCCGTCTATCTGTCTGAATCCTTTGCAGCCTTACGATTGCCTAACTGACCGGAAAATATTAAGTACATCATTTGTGTTTATTCCAGCACATTTTATCACTCTACAGAAGGGTGCAAGACTTCTAATGGTGGGTGGCTATAGCTTCAGCAAGCACTTCAGCAAGCAAGGGAGCGGTGGTGGCTTTCGATATAGATGCTCTGCGTGTTTGAGGGAACGCTGCAAAGCTTACGTGATAGTTGATTCTACCAATAAAGTTATACCTGGAAGTATCGGTCATAATCACTGTCCGACACAGTACCATAAGCTAGCAAACGGCACTTACGTAAAAAAACATTGATTTATTTTAAAGTTCTGTAGTATCTAGTTCGTTGTTTTAATATATTATCTACATTTCTAAAATAAAATATTTTTGAAGTAGTTGCGTTTTTTCGTTAACAATTCGTGTTGGTTGTCGAATTTTTGCGTCATAGCGACCGAATTCGGGCGCAAAGTGCTGTAGAGAAAAGTCGAGACTAGCGCCCCTGGTGTCAAACTATGAAATTACGACTAAGAGAGTAACACGGGTAAAAAAAAAATTTCGTACTACTGGATCGCTTGGTAGTTCTGGAAGTTTTATTAATTGTGGTACTCGTCGGGAATATTTATTTAGTTACTAGCTATTGCTCGCGACTTTGTAAGCGATGAAGCTCTCAAAGCTCTTCATACAAACCTTGTCCTGACAATTAAGACGAACAAAAATCTCAACAAAAGAGAAATCATCAAAATCGGTCCAGTCGTTTTTGAGTTTTAGCGAGACTAACGAACGGCGATAAATCTATGTATCTATGTAAATATAGATAAGTTGTGATTGGATCACGAGAGCAACGACGGGTTAAAGAGTAGAATCCTAATTTTTCTTAGTAAATAATTCGCGTAAGTCGTGCTTGTCCCAAACTCAAAATGTTTTTATTCTCTATTGAGCTTTATTCTCATAGAGCGTTTTATTCACTGTTATCGAAGAATCAAATGCCCTTTTACGAGTGGCAATGGTAAAAAATATTTGGGTATTTAATCGTAAAGTTTTCTTGGAGTTTAATTTTCTAATATATTCATTCATATGTTTGCAGCGCAGTTCATAAATCTAGAACGCGGTACAAGACTCCTGATGTTGGACGATTACACTTTCTGTAAGCAAGTCAAAAACAGTAAAGGTGGCTTTAGATACAGGTGCTCTGCGTTTACACGCACTGGTTGTAAGGCGTACATACAATTAGATGGTGACGAAATGATAATATCTAAAGTAGTTGCACACAACCATTACCCCAGAAATTATGTAAGAATACCAAACGGAACTTATATTACCGTATAGTTTTTTAAACCATACTTAGAATAGGTATTAGCAGGGGGCTTATCCGCTAACTTTGTAACGTTCGTGATTCTGATTGCGAGAGCATGCCATCTCGCTTGTACCAACTAAGTCGAACTGTGCGCGGTGCCGCTCGCGCAACTCTCGCTATCGCTTTCAGAGTTACGGGATAAGCCCACAGTTACTCCTAGAATGTTCCACAACTTGACAATGAGAAAATTTGACAATAACAATGTGTTTTAATAAAACGGGAATATTCACGTTAAGTTGAGTCGGCTATTCCGATTATAGTTTCGATCACATTCGGTGATATTTATCAAGGAATGCTTAGCGTGACACGCGCGCGACCTCGTCTTGCCTTGTCGAATGTGATCGAAATTATAGTCGGAATAACCGACTCAACTTAACGTGAGTATTCCCGTTTTATTAAAACAAAATGTGTCAAAACCACGTCAGTTTTCATAATACAATAACAATTATTGAATTAATTTGAAAATCAACATCCTGTAATAAAATAAAAATATAATAAAAACAAGACTTTTTCTAGTAATCAACGCACAGACCAAGCCACTTACGACAGAGTCGTGAAGTTCGGACCCAATATTTCTCAAATGGCCTAGGTGAAAAATAAGAACTGTTTCTGCAAAATTCCATCTCTTAAGGGGTAAAATGGACCCCCAGAGTTTGTATGGAAAGAAATACCTTTTTTCATACTACGCCAATGAAACTCGGTTTGTGTACTAAACATAAAAAGTAAAGAAAGGCATATCGGCATATAATAAGCTCTGGATTTTTCGAAAATTCACCCCTGAAGAGGTAAAATAGGGTATTTAAATTACTGTAGCCTATACGAGCGAAGCCGTATTTCCAATGGATATGGATACATTGTGTACTGAAAATCGCAGAAAATGTAAAGTTAGTTAGTTTCTGGTAATAATGGTGTCGATTCTGATGTACCAGTCTAGAAACTAAAAGAAATCTGACAAGACTAAAATCATCAGAGCATCCCTTTTCATTTCAATTATGTGTGACTTGGGTGGCAATAATTTTAGGGCTGGCAAATTTAGTTTAGTTAATTTTACAACAGAATCGACGTCATTTACGAGTTAAAAAGTTTTATTTTGGATTACAATAGTACCTTTCAAATGTAGTATACATGGTGCTTTTTAATTGTCTAGAGAGAGGTTGTGAGGATGTATACAAGATAACGATAAACTTTTATTCTACGACGTTCCAAAATTTCCAAAAAAAATATCTGCTGTTAAATACATTTTATTGCAAGATCCACCAACATTTTGGATGAAACATCTGATAATTTTTCGTGAATTTTCATAATTCGTAGAACAAAAGTTCCGAATGAACCGAATGTGATCGAAACTACAGTCGGAATAACCGACTCAATTTAACGTGAGTATTCCCGTTTTATTAAAACAAAAATAGAACAAAAGTTGTTCGTTTTCTTGATTCAAAATCTTCAAAACAGCTCCAAACACGATTAAAAAGCACCAAATCTTGACATCTGTCTATTACGTTTTATATTAGAGTGTTTACACACGAAACGATTTGGTCGGTCCCGACATCGCTTGAAAGAGATGGCTATATATAAGTTTCTGGGGAAGCGAAAGGGAGAAGCTATAACCTTAAAAACAAACTATTAAGGTTATAGCTTATCCCTTTCGCTTCCCCAGAAACTTATATATAGCCATCTCTTTCAAGCGATGTCGGGACCGACCAAATCGTTTCGTGTGTAGACACTCTTATTGTATTCTATTGACATTTTGACACATATGTGAAGTAGGTAAAGTTAATTGAATTTTTAACATTTTGTATAATATGAAAAAACAGTAGAATAGTAAAAATCAATTTCTATGTAAATAAACCAGTGCTTCGAGGGTGTCATTATCTATCCTGATAAAATCACACTAATACTATAAATGCGACAGTTTGTGTGTAAGTATGTAAGTGTGTTTGTTCCCGTTCAACTCTGTTACGGGTGAACGGATTTGGATGAAATTTGGTACGGAGGTAGGTTATTCCCTGGATAACTGGTAGGTTATTCACATAGGCTTTTTACTTTTTATCCCGATTTTTTTTACCGTGCCTGTAGAATAGCGGGTGAAACCGCGGGGAGCAGCTAGTTCTCTATAAAAAGGGGGGGAAAGAAGCAAATGAAAACTCATTTACTTTAATTTCACCTTGTATAATTTAGTTATTAGAAATTTTTTTTCTTTTCATAAATGGAGATTGAAACGAATTAATATATTATAACCTATACGGATATATTAAATATTATAATAAGTCACAATTAATTAGTAAGTGTTTGCAACATATATATGTAACATATTTAAATGTATTACAAAAATCGTAATAAAGATTTTAAAAAATTTATTAAATACATATTCTATACCAACACTCAACTTTCAGGAAAGGGACAGAACATATCCTTTCAAACCCTAATTATTATCTCATATATATATATATAGAGATATACAACATACATCTCAGCTTCTGGCTCTAAATTATTATTTCAGTCTATGTAACTGTACGTATATATATACATTACATCTATAGCACAATCTGTGATCTATAGTAACACAGTTTTTAGTAAATTATCAAGATTTGTAATATCTTTAACGAATCTCTCGTGGCTTTCTCTCCAATTTGGCGTCTAGTACACACAATAAGGTATCACACAAACATTTTTGTGATGAACATGGATGTCTTTTTTTTTTCTTCTAAGAGGATTTTGGCGTCGCACGGTTTATGCATTTGCCAGTGTGAAGTATACATATATATTTTCAAGTTTTCCTAAATATTATCAAATTAGTCATAGTCACAGTCAAAGGCGAGCAAAGCAAGTCACGGTCAAGTCCAAGTCATGCCCCAGTAAAGTGGTGAAAACTTTACTAGAGGCTTCTATGGAGTTTTGGAAACAACATGAAAATTCACGTTTCACGACATTATACCATTCACCAACACTGGTGCATGTTCACAAACACTTAACGGGTAAACATTCACCGTTTTTACACATTAACACTCAAAATAACACAAGTTTAGGAAAATAATAAAATGACGCGACATTAATTCTTCACGTTCCCGCCAAAACTCCATGTTTGTTCTTTGGGTGTTGCTATGTACTCTATGTATTTATTTACAAAAAAAAAAGTATTTGTATATTCTGTGAGTCCATAGTACAAGCTTGCTTAGTTTGGGGCTAGATGGCGCTGTGTGTGAAAAACGAACCAAAGATTTATTTATATTCATTTTGTTGTTTACAGCAAATTTTATTACTTTAGTAAACGGTCTCACGCTCCTGATGGTGGATGGATATAGTTTTGGCAGACATCTATCGTACCGCGGTCGTACGAGGTACAGGTGCTCAGGGAATAGGCGCAGAGGGTGCAAAGCCCACGTCTACGTTGATGATTCTAATAACAAGATAAGTAGGGGAAATTTTCACCACACTCACCCTCCGATAATGTATATGAAGCTTGTTACCGGAGAATATGTTAAATGTAATTTCAGAAATGAATAGAACTGTTGTCAGCATTAATTTTGTTTATATGTTAGCTACGCCCCGCTGTTTCACCCGCTATTCTACAGAAACCGAATATTTTTCCGGGATAACAAGTAGCCTATGTGTTAATCCAGGGTATAAGCTACCTCCTTATCAAATTTCATCCAAATCCGTTCAGCTGTTACAGAGTTGAACGTGAACAAACATTCTTACTTACACATTTACACACAAACTTTTGCATTTATAATATTAGTGTGATTGTATTTTTTTATTTTTCTATCTGTACGAGTATTGAGAAATATTACTTACTGTAAAACATAATCTGTAGAATATTGTTACTTATCATAGAGCCCGCTTTCGTCCTAAGCTGTCTCGTTCGCGCTTCTTCAATATATTTAAAGCTACGAAAATCACTGAAAGGCTTATAAATAATAGACAATCATATATATTTAGAATGACAATGTCAATGGATGTTTTGGCGGGAACGGGAAGATTAGAAATCATGTCATTGTATTATTTTCCAAAACTTGTGTTAATTCGTCTTTTTTTTTTTTTTGTAAAAATTAAACCATGGTAGTGATAGATATAAATTTTATGGCAAAAAACATTTTCTGTAATGGCATTTTTCAGGGAGGAAACGGGAGAATACGTTTGTTTGGATCATTGATCTCGCACCGGTAAACACGTGTTCGTGTATGTGCACAAGTTTTGGTGAAAAGTATAATGTCGGGAAACCTGACTTGTAGTTTTGTTCCCAAAACTCAATAGATAAGTCAAACTCAAAACCCACTAGTAAAGTATCGACCAGTTTACTGGGCCATGACTTGCTTGACCTTGACCTAGACTATGACTTGTTTCAATTGTGATTTTTTTGCTTCAATTGTAGTAAAACTGGCTAAATGAGTACGTGTGAATTGATGCAAGTTCCCAAAAATTAGCTGAAGAAAAACATCACGAGGAAATCATATCATTGTGGTAGTTTTTTAGTACACGGCTGGGTACCTACCAGGCTGAAAATCTGTAGCCAAGCATCTTAGGGTCTTCCGGCAGCCTCTCATGAGAGCCAGTTCGTGTTCCAGGCTAGATGTGTTTACCATCGCCGAGCTACCTTCACTTAAGAGCGTGTGAGCTTGTGACCAAATGTTCATCTGTCAAGATAACTCAATGTGTTGTTTGTTGTTCCAGCTCAGTTCATAGTGTTAGCCAGTGGACCCAGGCTGCTGGTGGTGGACGGGCATACGTTCTGTAAGCAGATAACACAGGGGCTACGCACGCGTTACGCGTGTTCCAAAGCCAGACGAATGCACTGCAAGGCGAAAGTCTTTGTAGACTCCAATAACACTATTTCGTCATGCTTACTTGACCAAAATCATCCACCGATAAGATATTTCAAAACTGACTACGGTACTTATGTCAAAGCTTCATAGGTAATAATCACAGAATTCTCCTTATAAATAATCACAGAATTATCCTTGTAATAATAAATATGCTATGAAAAAAGTTTAAAAGTACTGTGATCATATTAAGTTTCAACAGAAGACCGGTGTGACTTATGCTTTGAAGTGCACCGCGACTATGTCAGTTACTCGGCAAATTTAGAATCAAGAAAGTTGGTTATTGTCGATAAATAATGTCAAATATGACTTTTCAAATCGATGGAACTGTCTTTATCGACGGCAAATGTACGAATTTAAAGCTTTGTTGGGAATATAACCGTCTCTAATAGCGCTGGTTGGGAACAACCAGCATCTTGCTGATAACCGTCTCTAATAGCGCTGGTTGGGAACAACCAGCATCTTGCTGATTTAGGGCTGGCTTGGGGCAAAAAACTTTGAATATTTTGTTTACTTTCCCTTTTTTTTTTTTATATTTGTCTTTGTCTCAAAATAAACGATTGGCTATTGTCTTAAATACGAATATTCTAGTGTATCTATTCTTGACATCCGTCTTGAGCTGAGCCAGCTTGAGTCCAACCAGAACCTCTGTTTAGTGTCTGACTTTGTTTTATTTTTAACTGATGCTAAATCT
This sequence comes from Apocheima hispidaria, assembly GCA_947579745.1. Classification (NCBI taxonomy): domain Eukaryota; kingdom Metazoa; phylum Arthropoda; class Insecta; order Lepidoptera; family Geometridae; genus Apocheima; species Apocheima hispidaria. The sequence goes on along the minus strand of OX388153.1, from coordinate 13,066,820 downwards.
AAACGCTTCTTCTTCTGTTGGAAACGTCATGCTCCGACCCAAATATTTATTTATTCTAAAAGTGTGTTCTGAACCACCATTGCTGTCCTAGTTTAATTTTTCATTAAAATTACGAAAAAGATTTAATTCGAAGGAAATAGGTTATAAAGACAGGCTTAAAAATTCTCCCCAAAATGACTCAATATCCCAAGATCTGCACAAAATTAAGCTTAATTGTTCTTCCAGCTCAGTTCATAGTGTTAGCCAGTGGCCCCAGGCTCCTGGTGGTGGACGGGCACACGTTCTGCAAGCAGGTGACACGAGGGCTGCGCACGCGGTATATGTGTTCCAGATCCAGGCGGAAGCACTGCCGAGCGAATGTCTTTGTAGACTCTAATAACACTATTTCGTCTTACTTCCTCGACCACAATCATCCACCGATACAATATTTCAAAACTGACAACGGTACTTACGTTAAAGCTTAAATGTAATTGGTAATAATAAATATGATAAATAAATAAATAAATATTGGTGGACGTTTTTCCCATACAGCGCCATCTAGCCCCAAACTAAGCAAGCTTGAATACATAAATACTTTTATTTTTGTAAATACATAGAATACAGAGAAATACCCAGCCAAAGACAAAGAACAAACATTCATGGTCATCACACGAAATTTTTGTCCTGGGTGGGAATCGAACCCGCAACCTACAGCTCAGAAGGCGGAAATCGTCCCACTGAGCCACAAGGCTAGTCAACTCAAACTAGTCGGCTTCAAAGTTCTCCCCACACTTACCAACGCAAAAAATCGTAGCCAGAATTTATAATTAAATTAGTATATATAATCAAAGTTCAACTACTATTATATACTAAAGGACTACCCATCTTCACTCACTCACTCGCTAAAAGTGATCAAGCGTTGTGTTGTTTTATTCGCCGGCGGCGTGTGTACCACGGGACACCTCGGATGACAACGAGTGAGTGCCAGTGAGTGACAAAGTGATTATGGGACATTGCAATTTGCAATGTATTGCGGTGGAACCCGAATCCGCTGTGCGTAGTACATAACAGCTCAATAGGGATTATCATGGTGGAGTAGATTCAAATCTCACTGGACGCGAATCCTTGTAAATGTCTGCAAATCCAAAACCCGTTTCGTCCGTTAAAATTCATAGACGATGAATGCCACCTTGCTTTATTGCAGCCGAGTTCATTGTCTTAGATCGTGGCTCAAGGTTGCTGATGGTCGACGGGTACAGTTTCTGCAAGCACGGACCGAATCGCAAGGGTGGATTCCGGTACAGATGCTCGAGCTCACTGAGCAAGTCGTGCAAGGCGCATGTCAATGTCAACGCGTACGATGTTATTGTCTCCGCTTTCACCTCACACAATCACGAACGTACTTGTTACATAAAATCAAAAAATGGAACGTATATTAAAATTCCGAAGTAGGCTGTGATAATTTTATGACATTCGCATTGTACACATTGGCAATGGATAGGTTTTAGAATGTAATTCTACTCCTCATATATAATTACGAACAACATTTAATGTGGAACTGACACTGAAATCGTCAAAAATAATCAGCTGTTCAATACATTTCGTCGAGAGTGAATGACATTTTTCTGTTTGGTCCCAAAAGTTGCTCGTAATGGTGAGTAGAATGTTCTACAATATGTCCGTCAAACACCCAGTAAGTAAGTACTTTGTATTGCTTATTCCCTAACTAGATAACCAAACGGACGCACGCGCACGCTTCGCACGGATACCAAACTTCACAGGATCACCCGCTGGGTTAATCTTAAGGTTTCTTGAAAATGTTCATCAAAATCGTCCAGCCGTTTTGGAGTCCATAGGGAACATTCATACATAGCCTTTTACTATGTCTCCCATCATTGTTCATAATGATGAGTACTATAAGCCCTTTTCGGGCGGTCACTTGCCGATGGGCGACATTGTATATATAAAGAAAGATATACAAATTGTAAATAGCCTGCTTCCCGCTGCAGGAAATCTCGTACGCGCATTTTTTAGATAAAATATTTTATGATAAAAATTTGCGGAGTTGAACTTAAAATTAACTGTCAAGGTCATGTCGTGTTCCGTAGTTATATTACAAATAAGAAATCACACCAACATTTTGTTTGGTTTCTCGAACGCAATAACTTGGTCGACTAACCCCCGAATACTGAAACGTTCATTAACTTTGACAACAGATTAATTCTAATACTACCTTTGTCTGGCACTAAGCAAATGACAAAGGCAGCAATAGACTTAATCTGACGTTAAAGTAAACAAACGTTTCAGTATTCGGGGGATACCCCCGAATATCTCGCAACTTTAGCCTGTATTATAGTTATTATTCTATATAACATCATAAATACTTTTCAAATAATGCTCTTAGGTTTAAATCTTAACCGACAACTAGAATAATCTTAAATGGTTTTCTTGTAGGTACTTGATATATTTCAAGAATGAGGCATGATTCTAATAAACGCTTTTAGAAACCTCACAATGATTTTAAATTTCTGTTACGTGTACCTAATTTCAACGCTGTAGTCCTTATAATCTCTGATCTCTTATTGTCTCTGAATAAATGAATAATTACTATAAGCAGACATGTCGAAACCATTATTTGCATATTCCAGGGTAAAACAATATATTTTTGACTCTTAATTGATAGGTTCCGTCTCGAAAAAGTATTTAATTGAATTTCTAACTAAATATTACACAAATATTAAAATTTCTGGTATAGACCAGTTCCATTCCGATTACGAGTTAGTAACCCGTGACGTACGGACAGCAGGAGAGACAGCAATAGGGTTCCGTTTTGGCCTTTGGGTAACCCAAAGAAAAAAGTATATTAGCATTAGCAACAAAGACAACAAGGTCACAAGACGGTGGCGGTGTACTATGGAAAATGGTACAACAAGAGCATATCATAAATGGTTTTTACGAATATCATAATCTGGGTGATATTTTTATCATATTTATCATATATTATTTTGGGTAACACAAAGAAATAAGTATATTAGCATCAGCAACAAAGACAACAAGGTCACAAGAAGGTGGCGGTGTACTATGGAAAATGGTACAACAAGAGCATATCATAAATGGTTTTTACGAATATCATAATCTGGGTGATATTTTTATTTAAATAGATACTCAAATAGTCAAGTTATAATATTCAATAGGATTTTGTTACCTAATACGCAAAATAATATTATTTTTCATAGTCAGAAGTACATTTAAGATAGAAGTGCCAAACTCAAGTCTTTGCGTGTTCATGTTTCAAAACAATATTGTGAAAAAAATATTAAGCACATAATATATGCAGTGTAATACATTTATAGGGGGGTAATTTTACGGTAAACAGCTTTTTAATTTTATTTTGAAAATTTTGAGAAAATACTTAAAAAGGAAAATAAAAAGTTTTTCACAAAAAAATATAAAAAATTGACAGTTTTGACTGTTACCCAGGTCTCCCCATCCGCTACTTTGTGTATTAGTTCATGGTCTAACTATTCATAAACAAGATACAAATCAGCTGCGGATGTTTGCGGTTTTAGAAGATACAAAAAAAAAAATGTATAAAAGTCGGAGAAGGTAATTCGGTATATTTTGCGGCTTACCACAGGGAACGCACGAACAGTATGTTTTTTTTTTTTTTTTTAATTATTTCGTAATGACAAAGGGGTCTTATCAAATTTGCATCCGTTTCGCGTGAGAAAATAAGAGATAATAATTTTGTAGGTACCGATTTAATATTGTGAAATTTAAAGATAAAAATTTATTCCAACCATTCAGTTCAGTGTAACTTCAAGTGAAGTATAGTTCATTTACGGCTGTAATTACCGCAGATTGTGTATTATACTTATAAAATGTCTTCCTTCGACTGTACCAAACGAGATACCATACTTCCCTATATCGATGGAAGTAGAACCGTGGAATCATTGTCCGTAGCTTTACTATACATTAAATGTTTCTGAAAACGACATATGTTTTATAATAAGTGACATACAAAGGCACATTCTTCCAACGTTTAATAAGCGCTGGGCCCTGGCATCTCGGAAAAAGAAAGATTTTTAGAGAAGAATAATACTTGGTTTAATAAATTTTAAAGGTTTAATAATACAGGGTATTCCTTGAATTTACAGGACTCTTTTAACTCTTTTACCGAATCAACTTCAGAATATGGCTTTGAGCACATCAATAAAGCCTACGTGCAGGGACTACGGGCTATAGGTGAAAACACAGAAGCACATCTTGTCGAATCATTAAGGAACGCCGACGATCAAAATAAATTGTACATTTCGTCGTACGAGACGTCCACTGCTGAACATAGGCCTCCCCCTTAGAGCGCCACACCGACCGACAACGTGCCACTTGCATCCACCGGTTGCCCGCAACTTTCACAATGTCGTCGGTCCACCTAGTAGAAGGCCTGCCTACGCTGCGACTTCCGGTGCGTGTTCGCCACTTAAGAACCTTTCTCACCCATCGGTTATCGGTTCCTCGACTGATGTGGCCTGCCCATTTCCACTTCAGCACTTCAGTTCAGTTCATTCTTCACTTCAGTTTCTTAGCGCGATAAAATCCGGAACGAGGATATTCGTCGAAGACCTATAGTCACCGATATCGCTTTCAGAGTTTGCTTCAACACTAGCTTCGCATTAATTAAAGTTCTGTTTCAGCTCAACTTCCCAGATTTAATAGCACACAGACGTTGCGTTTTATAAAAGAAGTAAGACGCGTTCCCGTCTTGTACAAGACTAGAAATGAAAGATCCTATGTCAGTTTGCATGTTAAAAATGAGCTATGGACGGTAATCGGGCAACGATTTGGTATCCAAGGTAAACCAATAATTATAATTATATTATACAACGTTATATACATATAAATAAAGTTTAATCTCTATGACTATTTTCTTATGCCCTGCTGCACTAAAGTCAACAGAGATAAAACTTAGCTAAGCATCACCTTAACTAATTCGGACTTAGGCATGTCAAAGGAAAGGATGTCATGTCTTACGCAACACCTTAAGTTTGGTGCAAAGCGTCTTTCATCGTCCTAGAGAGTTATCAGTTAAGTATGAACTTAGGAGCTGTCAAAGTTTAGTGCAGCCGGGCATTAGATTGGCAACTGTCTGAGACGCGCTGTATCGGGTTGTTTCGTCTTCTCCCCAACAGATCTTATCCCATGACGTCATTTTCTTAAATCAACTCACTTTCTATTATAATCTCGTCCCACACCTATCGCATCGTCGCATGGCTTTTCGAACTTAAAACCTATACAAGTTTTAAGCTCGTTGTTAGGAAATGAAAACTTGCCTCTACAATTACACGAAGATCTGATCAACTGTTCGCAAGTTATCTTCGGACAAATATACCCACAAATATACGTACATACAAACGCCGATTTATTTATATAAACTCAGGCCTTCGTTTTGCTTGGTCAGTAAAAGCGACTGCGACTTGAAAACATTTTCCTTTATTGATTGCAAAGGCTTTAGAGCAATACTAAATACTAAAAAAAAACAGAGCATCGTTCCTTCTCTTTCGATAAATAAATAAGTACCTACTTTCGCGCCCGGCGCCGGTTTTTCGCGACAATAGTGTCGGTTCAGTTGTACCACTCACTAAACTAAACCAATCTGACAGAACTAAAATTATATGTATCTCCTTTCGTTTCAATATGTGATACAGAGATGGAAATAATTTTAGAGGTGTCCAATTTAGTATAGTTTAGAAAACAGTACATCAGAATCATTGCTTCAATTCTTTTGTACCACTCACTACGAAATCAATCTGACAGGACTAAAATGTGCATCTACTTCCATTTCAACTGACTTGACTGCCCCGGTGGCTCAGTTGGTAGTGAACCTACCTTCTGTGTTTGGGGGCATGGGTTCGATTCCCATCTAGGACAAAAATGTATGCTATGAATGTTTGTGTTTGTTCTATGTCTGGGTGTTAATATCTATATAAGTATGTATTTAAAAATATCTATGTACGTATATCAGTCTCTGGCAGCCATATTACAAGCTTTGCTTAGTTTGGGGTCAGATGACCGTGTGTGCAAAAATGTCTCAGATACTATTACTATTACTATTAATGTGTGCAAAACTGATGCAGACATTTGACAACAATTTTTCAGTTGTCAAATGTATAGTATAGACAATGGTATGACAGAATCGACACCATTTTTCGCTACTATTTATGTGTAAAATAAGTAGTAGAATTAAGCCTTGTCCTGCCTAGCTTACCTCCTAGGTTCCTAGGTATGTGGCCCGTTTTACTGGAAAAATTCCCGTAAATCATGATTTTGATCATTTTCGTCTAAATGACATTTTCCAAATACAAAAATATCCTTATGAATAGGTCCAAGCTAGCGTTTTATAGACGCTAGTGCCATCTATAAAAAGTTTTCTCGACCAACCCCATTATCAGAGCTGGATTAATACAGATTTCTTTTCACCAGGTGATGACGCTAAGAGGAAATGGAAGAATCTCAAAGACACATACAGGAGATACAGTAAAAGTGGAAAACATTATCAGTGGGCGAAGACAATGAGCTTTCTTGAACCACCGTAGATGCCAAGTGCTTAGGGCACACGCTATAACTCAGTATAAACTGAGCTAGAAAATTGTTACCAGAATAAAGAATTTATTTTATTTCTGTGCCGTTTCACATCCATAGCGAGCTAGCAACAATATAGCGCCATCATCTTCCTGTCCGTTTCAAGCTAGGTGAGATCGGCACATTTTCTTTCTCCAATTTACTCTTATCAGCTGTCATTTACTCTTATCAGTTATCATCTAGACATTTACCTACTCCCCATCTCATAATTATCACCTATCTAGGACCTAGGTCGTTGACACCATTTTCGATCGCCTCTCTCATTCAATCGCTTACTAAATAAATAATTACAGCCGGGTGCTTATATTTCAATATTTAAGTAATCCACAAAATATTTTGAATATTTCAGAGTATGTTGCTATATTTTATTTTTTATTTCATGAGGGAAAAAAAGACATTTCAAGTCAGCAGCGCTGGAATCGAATTGCACGAGTAATATCCAAAAAGAAAAATGTACAAGAGCATAATTGTATCTAACTATATAGAAACGCCCAATTGGAAAAACGTCACCTAGAAACGTGTCCTAATACAGAAAATTCTAACTAGAAAACTGACCAGGAATATAAATTCCCAACCTGAAAAATTGCCAACTATAGAGATGTCTAATACAATACAATATAATCTCGCCCTTACTGTCTAGATTTCAGCTGTTACGGCCACTCTCCTCGGAACATGGCAGCCACTGATTGTGAACACACACACAAAAACCAGCATTTACAGCGTTATTGTAATATAATGCAGCAAAGGACTTATCAAAGATCCGTCGGTTTCAGCTTACCTTCGTAAATTTGATAGAGCCGATACACTGCAATTTATAGAAGAAGTTAAACGCGTTCCCGTGCTATACGAGTCTAGTACCAGCAGATCTACTCAAAGTTTGAACGTCAAGAATTTGGCTTGGAGAAAAATTGGTCAGCATTTTGGAATTCGAGGTGACTGTAAAATATCTTAGTTGTATGTATTTTTTATTGTAGTACTGAATAAAGAGACGAGCAAGTCGCTCGCCTGATGTTAAGCGTCACGCTTGCCCATAACAGTTCACTACCACAAAAAATTTTGAATTTCAACAGTTTAAAACTGCAGAAATGCACTGCGCTTGTCGACATAATATACGTATTAGATGTTACATCTCTAGATACCCAGTAATTTCGCTGATAAAATTGCCATTCAATCCGGAACACAGTAAAGCTTGCACACTACTGCTCGGCGGTTAAATAACTAGCAAAGATGTGGTTCTTCCCAACGCGGTCACTGCAAAAGAGCCCTACAACTTCAATGTGTATTTTTTTTATCAGGTGAAGATGCAAAAAAAAAGTGGAGAAATCTCCGAGACGTATACAAGAAATATCATAAAAGTAACAAGTACTATCCATGGGCTGAAGCAATGAGGTTCCTTGAACCATTCATAGATTTTCCATGCTCCACACCGCTTCTTACCATAAGGCGAATTGGTGACCAAATGTAGATACATTTAAGTATTTAAAGATAACTCGCGCGTCAACTTTTCGGATCCTTTGATTTATCGATAACAATAGAAAATTTTAGATTTGTATTGTTTTTAACAACACAAATAACTCAGCATGCCGATTGTAAGCAACTGGCACTGTCCGTTTGATCAGCAAGTGACGTCACGCACGAGCAGCCAACACGTGCACATCAAAGCACGAGTTTTTGCTATGATTAAAAAAAGATACTCAGAAATTTAATCGTATCCTGGCGAAAATAAGGGTCCGCCAAAATATAGGCCTGGGATGGCAGAAGTCCACATTCCACACTGTTATGGATGTTATAAATTTTATGATTTAAAATAAACTATTATGAAATTAAGGCTTGGTTTCATTTTTTAAATTATTAAGTAAAATATAATGCACAAACTATAAAATCATTTGGGGAAAAAACCCGATCAGGCAGAAAATAATTCACAAATAAGTAGGAAAAAATATTTATTAGAATAGTTTATCAAAAATTTGTGACATGTATATTGTATAATATACAGGTTAACTTTTTAAATAGTGCGCAATCAGTATCGTATAATTTAACCATATTTTTTTTATTTTTTTTTTTGCGTTTATTACTTTATTGACCATGAAATGTCGGAAAACCTGTAATACAATAATTACCTACCTGCTTCTCGCTATAGCGAGCGAGAAGAAGCGAAGTTGCCTATGCGTATTGTAGGTGTTCGTAGTACAATCACGAATAGAGTAACCAGGACTACAGCTCTTGCTGTAGCTACTTTCATTTGGAGTTATTTCGAAAATTTTGTTACAAGGTGGCTAAAATCAAAAAATACGTATCCTTTATTTTTCAACAATCTTTAAGTACACAAAATTTGCGTACTATTTAAAAAGTTATCATGTATTGAGTAATTCCGATTACCTCTGAGTATGACTAGTCTAGATATTTAATTTCTTTTGTAATCAGCCAGTAGAACTTGGCTTAGGCCTAATCAAAGCGTCGGTTTCAGCTCAAATTCGTAAATTTGAAACCAGTGATATACTACACTTTATAGAAGAAGTAAAACGCATTCCCATGTTGTACAACACTAGTGCCAGATCATTCAGAAATCAAAGCATAAAGAATGAGATATGGAAAGTAATCGGTCAGCATTTTGGAATTCAAGGTAAACACGTAGCTAACTCGCAAACTACTGTCAGCTTTAACTTGCGCCTTCGTCTAGCATCCAATGCACGCAATAATTGAATGCCATAAGTGAAACGCATGCAGCGAATGCTTTTCCCGAACAAGTAATATTATTCAAATAACAATATACAAGCGTGTGGCATATGGCAACTCACCCCTTTTCTAAGACTTTTGTTCAGCAGTGGACGTCTTCTCGCTGATGATGATTGACGGATCATATTTTTTTTACCAGGCGAAGAAGCCAAAAAGAAGTGGAAGAACCTTAAAGACACATACGTAAGGTACCATAAAAGTGACAAAAACTACCCTTGGGCTGCGGCGATGAGCTTTCTTGAACCATTTGTAGATGCTAAATAATTTCGTGGTTCCTGTATGTATGTATATATTGTATAAATTAAACTGATTTAAGTAATAAAAAAAACGTTGCATAAACATTTATTTGAATGTCAACCTCAGTAATTGTGATATTATGTATTTATACAATTACTGAGGTTTCAAAAATAAAAATGTTGGTTGTGCGAGTGAGAAAGTGTTTATCACGTAAACGCGTCCTTAAGAGCTCCATCTAGAAAAATCAAATATCACAGTTTTCTTAGCATACCGAATTAGACATCTTAAGTGCCTTCTTATTTTCAACTACCCCATATGCCCAATAGTACATGAACTTACATAGGAAGGCACTTAACATGTAAATACAGTTGTAGTTAAATGCTTGGCTATAGAATTGCCTTTTTTAATAATGGCATTATAATACGCCCCACAACGTATTATGGGACTTATCAAAGCTCTTTTGGTTTCAGTCCTATGATTTGTTTCAGCTCCACTTCCCATATTTGATGTCAACGGAAACGCGTTCCGATTTTGTATGACAAACCATCTGAAAATTTGAATGCCAAGAATATAATATGGAAAGCAATAGTCCGACTATTTGGAATTCAAGGTAACCTAACCAAGCTTAGCGTTTGAATTATGTTTTTGGCTGACATATAACAATTATATATAATTTCTTAGTTAATAGGCGAAGACGCGAAACAGAAATGGAAGAATCCCCGGGACACATATATCAAATACCATATAAATGAAAAGTATCGTGTTTTTTTTACATATTTATTAGTGTAGGTTCTAAATAGTGAACTGATGTCGAGGCATCCTTTATGGCACTTGTGACTGATTCAATTTTGGATTACAGGCGCCCATCGCGAGCGATATCGCTACGTGCATTGTCTAACAAACTTGTTACGAAAATAAAATTATTCAAGCTTATACCATATTTTTTGTTTATCATTCACCGCTAGATAGCGACAAAATGGTAACGTATTAGAATATCTAAAATTCGTTGGGATATTTTCGAGATGACTATGCTCGATTACGCTTCTTATACTTCGGTCTGTAAACCATTCGCTATTTTAAAGTTATGTGTTTCTATGTTTAATCAATCATCCATTAGCTCAAGCATACATTTTTTATTTTGAATTTAGTAGAAATAACTTTTAGTTATTTTTATTTATTTCGTGCATAGCCATTTTGAAATTATTGCAATTCTAAAACGTAACCGAAAAAAATGCCCTCTACTTCTTTACTTGCCTCTACTCCTACATCTCAGTTTGGTCTCAGGTTTTTGTTTGGATTTGGATTCTGACATCCTCGTTACTTGGTGCCAGGACAATCGGTTTTCGTTGCCGTTGTCATTGCCTTGACCATACTCTTCACATCGTTCTCGACACAGGACCCTGTAACTAGGGATTTGGGATGCCCACGGCCTTGTCACTACCGGCGTTTCTATCTTGACAAAATTGCAGTAATATTTTATTAAACATAGATGTAGAAATTGAATGAAAGGCAAAACAGCCGCTCAGAGAGTTTTGTACGATTGTATATACGTTAGATTAGACTTGAACCACTAGTATACCTTTTAGCTGTTACTTCCACTACAATCTTTAAATACCGAAATGTTATAATTTCAGCTGTGTTCATCACCTTAGAAAGTGGTCCAAGATTGCTGATTTACGACAACTACAGTTTCTGTAAGCACGGCCGCAACCGCAGGGGTGGCTACCGGTACAAGTGCTCGAGCGCAATGAGCAAGGCGTGCAAGGCGCATGTGCATGTCAACGCCTATGAACAAGTCGTCTCCGCTTGCACCATTCACAATCACGAACCTAGCTACTACATGACAAAAGATGGTGAAAAATATGTTAAAATTGGGAAGTAGCAAAATATAAGTAATGAATACGTTTGCAATTTCATACTGAAATAATTACTCATGTAGTAAAAATTTTGATTTAAATGTTATTTATGTTTCTATCAATAATAATTAATGTTTTTGTTAACTCTATTACCTTACCTCTATACGTACTATGTTCGGGTACTATTTCGCCTCTCTGCAAAGGCATTGTGTTACTTATGACTATATTTGACCTGTTTGGATCAGTTGTAGCACGTTTGACTTAAGAGAAGGAGATCCCGGGTTCGATTCCCGTCCGGTAAGATTTTTTAATGATGAATTGTAATATCTGCTCCGAGTCTGGATACCAGTCTGGAGCTATGAGTGTGAAATGTTATTTATTTACTTAGTACGAGTAAAAAATGTTAAAAAACATTGAAACTTACAACATTTAAAACCGTAGTTTTCTTTCAAACATTTTCAAAATATTTTCAGGTTACAATGCACGAACGTGGAAAACCAATATTTTACTAAAATTCAACAAAGGCGCAGGAGAATTGTAAGGATGTACAAAAGAAATGTAAAGCTAGATCGACACTTGTCCGATTTCAGGTTCAACTAGCGTTTTCTTCCGTATGTGCGTATTTTTTAGAGTTAAAATCCATAATTAGTGTTATGATTGATTGTGACCTACCAAAATACGGCACCGTGTATGTTTGTGGCGCCATATTAATCCGTAGCGTAGCACAGAAACTTAGAAGATAGTGTTCGTAGACTAAAGAAACGACCCGTCAGTTATTTAAATAAGATCTTTTATATAAATATTATATGGTACTGATTTTTTTTAATTTTTACTATTGCAGCCTCGTCGTTAGCTGTAGATTACATCACCCTAGAGTCTAGTGCAAGGTTACTTAGAATTGGTGGACCCACTGGTCATTCCTTCTACAAAGACAATTCGATAAGTGATGAGATCACCCGTTTCAAGTGTGCGCGGTTTAAGAGAAGTTGTACAGCTTTTGCTCACATCAATTCTCATGATGACATTACTTTGCTATCTGACACACATAATCACGCGCCACCAAAATATGTAACGATGAAAGATGGGAAATATTTTATGTTTTACGTAAAAAACCGTGGAATGACCTTGAATGAAATTTTGAAATATTTGTAAAGGATAGTTCTTAACAAGACTTTATAATGGAAAAATTAAAAAGTTTCTATATCTTTACATGATATCTTTAGAATCAAGGTCTTTCACCGTACCCAAAATCGAACAATTGTAGCTGTGTTAAAAGTAAAGTTTTGGTTTAAAGCGATTTTGTTTTAGAGATTAAATTATTATTATAATATATTACACACAAGAATTTTAAATACACACCTAAATGAAGTCACGATTTTAAATCTACAAAACACATGACTCGAAACGTCGTGACGTGATTTTACATGTAAAAAGCGAATAAATATTAATATTTAAAAAAAATGTTGCAGCGATGTTACTATCTGCAAAATACATAAACCTATAGGCCCGGCCTCACCAAATGCACTTGCGATTCCCGATCCGACAGCACCCATCAAAAGAAAGTATTCAGTATATGTTATAGGCGCCGGCTACCAATCAGACACTGACCTTCACCGGCGATGCAGTAGAGTCCCAGGATCTATCGAAGATCGGAAATATTCTCTCCAAATAGTCACACAGATCAAACTAGTAGGGCCTACTAAGGTCCTATGCTGTGGTGCCAGGGCAAATCTCTATTGGTATCTAGGTGACGTCCAAAGCAGAGGTTCGTACCGTAGCGGTGCATTTGCGCTAGTCGCCCTTATTAATTAGTACATTAAAATCCTGTACCGCTATTCGAAACCTTTATTATATAAGAGAATAACGTCTTGTTTTCTGTCCCGAGGTGGTACTATACATCTTACACATTCATCTATGCTATACATATATATTTATATAGGAATATCATAAACATCAACTGTCAAACAAATGTCACTGTCAGGCAGTATGCCAGCGTAGTATATAAAGTGACGGAGCGATTTGCTCGGGTTCTCCGATCCGACAGCTCCCGAAAACAGGAAGTATTCAGTATTTGGTATAGGCGCCGGTTACCAAAGGCACACAATCATACACCGACCTCGCCGGCGTGGTCGAAGAATCCCAGGATCTGTCCGAAGATCGATTAATTTCTCTCCAAATAATCAAACAGATACAAACCAAACCGCTAGGGCCCCAGGGCACACCCCTTCCGGGGTGCCAGGGCCAGTTTGATATCCCCCCTCCCGGGTGACGGCCCAAGCCGAGGTCGTACCGCAGTCGGTGCCCTTGCGCTAGTCACCCTCGCGCCGTAAAAATAGTTTTTAGGGCTCAACGCCTTTTGCGTTCGCCAAAGTCCGGTTATAGCTGTAGAGGCCGTTAGACGCCAACAGCTTAGTCATCCAAAAAAAAAAAAAAAAAAAAAAAAAATTGCTCGGGTTCATTGGCGTCTGAATTTTCGTCCCGAGTGGTGAGTTTGTTCCATACTACCTACATTATTATTTATTCAAATTTTTTTTTTTTTTTTTTTTTTGTTTTAATTTAAATTGCCTGAAACTCTTAAGATTTGAATTATGAATTCCGAAGAAGCAGAGGTAGTCGATAAAGATGATTTGCCGTTAAGTGAGATTAGTCAGAGTAGAAAACGAAAATCATCTCGTTCCAACGGCGAGTCAAAGCGAAAAAAATATAATGAAGTGTTAAGCAACTTGTCGCAACAAGTTAACCAAATTCAAAGTTTCCTGTCTCAACGGTTCCCTCCTCAGTCGGCGTCAATAGACGAGAATATAAACTATCAAGGCGACAACGACGACGTCCTCAGCCTCTGCGCGGCTAGTGATTGGGATAGCGAGGACACTCCCAAAACTGATCACAAGCCGAATGAGGGTAGTGAGTTTTCACTTCATTTCAAAACCTCTACAAAGGAGCCTAGTGTCTCAAAAACGTCGAGTGACAATTTAGATAGATTAAAGGAAATTCAAAGGTTTGATTCCGACGACTGGTCCGAAGTTAGGTACTCAGATGTGCAGAAGAGTTATTGCTCAACCCCCGGATTTGTTGATCTGGAAGCTAACGATGAACTAAAACCGTATGATACTTCGTATCATTTGGCACATACCGAACGAGGCTTTGCGGCAATCTCCCAAGCACTCATTAGGCAAAATGAAGCATTTGAACAAGGTTTTAAAGCCCTTTTTACTTGGATGGGGTCTAACGAGATTATAGAACTATCTAGTATACAAGAGAAGGTTAGTGAAATTTTCGCGGGGGAGTACTGTAAAATTTCTAATGATATACTCCAAATGACTTGTGGCCACCGGGCCGACTTAGTACAACAAAGACGGGATACAATTTTAAAAGCATGTAAAAATAAATTTACAAAAGAGGCCATGAGAAAAATTCCGCCATCTTGTTCTAACCTTTTTCAAAAAGAAGAACTGAATTCTATAATTGATAAAAATGGGGGTGTGAGCAAAACCTTCTGGCCAGGCAAATCGGAACGCGATTATCGATCGAAAAAACCATACAACGAGAACGACAGGTCTAAGGCCTTAAAACAGACAATGCCTGCGCAAGGCTTCCAAAATCAGGTACTACCCCATAACCCGTTTCCACTACCTGCGCAAGGTAGTTTCGCTCATTTCCAGAGTACTGCACAAGCACCAATGCTGCAGCCTGGGTTTCAACCCTTTCAGGGTTACCCCATTGGTAATATTGGATACAGACAGCCTTCGCAAGGTTTTCGTTCCACAAATACAAGGGGCCAGCGACCAAGGCATCCTGGCCCGACAAACAAAGCGTTTCACTCTAATCTAGTTTCCAAAAACACAAGAGGTAAGAAGTTTTGACTATTCATTCCAAGCGGGTCAGTTAAAATTTTATACAAAAACATGGCAGGAGTTCGGGGCGCACCCGACATTATTAAAAGTAATTCAAGGGTACCGCATACCTTTTACAACAAAGCCACCACTGCATGTACCGAACTTACAACGACACCCTTATTTGACCCCAGAGTCAAAAGAAATGTCGAAAACAATAATGAACCTTATTGCACTAAAGGTTCTAGAACCAGCTCCCTACACACCGAGCTTTGTTTCAAGGCTATTTCTCGTAGCGAAACCAGACGGGTCTTACCGCCCAATTTTCAACCTACGGAACCTCAACAAATTTGTGTTTGTGGGCAAGTTCAGACTAATAAATATGAACAAAATACCGAGTGTCCTACAAAAATCGGATTGGATGGCAAAAATCGACCTCTCAGATGCTTACTTTCATCTGCCGATTTCTCCATCGCACAGGTGCTTTCTCCGCATAATTTATCAAGGTCAGTTGTGGCAGATGACTTGTCTCCCTTTCGGACTAGCGTCAGCACCCAAAATATTTGCAACTCTAACCAATTGGGTAGCTCAAGTGCTTCGCGCGCACAATATGAGAATAGCCGTATATTTAGACGATTTTTTAATAGTGAATCAAAGCCGAACCCTATTACAGAATCAAGTCTGGAAGGTAGAAGAGATTTTAGCTCGCTTAGGGTGGAAAATAAATATTTCAAAGTCAATACTAACACCGAAAAGAAACTTACAGTTTCTGGGGGTAATGTGGAACCCTTTCGAAAATCAAAAGTGGCTTCCCATAAACAAGTGTATAGCTATATGTCAAAAACTAAATCAACTGAAATACAAAAAAGTAGCGTCCCTAAAAGAGATGCAGAGTTTGATAGGCATGCTAAATTTTGCAAGTTTTTGTGTCACGACAGGTCGGTTAAATCACCGAAATCTGTTATTTTTCTGCCACGAGTTACTCAGAGGAAATCATCTGCAACAGTGTCCAATACCGCGGGGAGCCATAAGGGAAATAAATTGGTGGTTAAAGAATGTAACGCAGAGATCACTGATACATTTACCTCCTGTGTCTCATCACCTAACGACCGGTGCCTCGGGGCAAGGTTGGGCGGCACAACTAGACAATCACGTGATGTCAGGAACTTGGGCTCTAAAGGAGCTTTCCCTACACTCCAACCTAAAAGAAATGCTAGCAATTTACAAAGCCCTTCAAAGACAAGCACATACAATACCACATTCGACGATTGCAGTCCAATCGGACAATCGTACAGTGTTAGCATATCTAAAGAACGAGGGTGGGACAAAATCGCAAACCCTCTACAAGTTAACCGACAAATTGTTCAAAATTTTGACAAAAAACGCCATCTATCTTCAACTACATCATATACCCGGGCGGTTGAACTCGGAAATCGATCGATTGTCACGTCAAAAAACTTTGACAGAATGGCATCTTCTTCCCAACATAACCTCGAAAATTTTTGCGATTTGGGGAACACCACAAATAGATTTATTCGCTTCAAAATACGCCCACGTAGTGCCTCGTTATGCGACTCTAGATCGAACGGACAGAAACGCAGTATTTTACGACGCTCTAAGTCAAACGTGGAACTATTCACTTGCATGGGTATTTCCACCCCCCTTCCTGATCGCCCGCGTGTTAGCACACCTGAATCACGCAAAAGGCATTTTTCTCCTGATTGTTCCAATGTGGGAGAAAGCGTTCTGGAGACCCGACCTCAGGCGCAGAGCGATAGAACCTCCAATAATAATCTCGAATCTAAAGGAAGTTCTAATAGACACGGTAACTGCGCGCCCCCCTCCACAGATTCACGAAATATCGATGGAGATTTGGAAATGTGGGGGTGGAGCAAATCATTAACAAACTGGTCTCATGATCAAATAAATTTGTTAAAATCAAGCTGGCGCAAATCTACTCAAAATTCATATAGACCAGCTTGGAAAAGATGGTGTCAATGGGCTTATGAGAATAAAGTAAGTTCAACTTCTCCGTCAGGATCTGAACTAGCTCGCTTTCTTGTTGATTTGCATCAAAAACATAATTTTTCATATAGCACCATTTGTCTACACAAATCCGTGGTTTCTACCCTATGTGACCCTGAAAAATCCAAAACGTTAAGCTCTCATCCTCTTGTTTTACAGATTATGAAATCAATAGCTATTGTCAAGAAACCAAAAGGAGATAAGGCACCGATATGGGATATTGACAAGTTATCTACATGGTTAACACAAACATTCCAACAAAACATAAGCTTATATGAATGTTCAAGAAGAACCGCATGCATACTACTCCTTTGCTCCGGCCGACGAGTTCATGATTTAACCCTGTTAAGTATTGACAATAACCATTGCATCATACAACCCGATTCAGTAATATTTTGGCCATTATTTGGATCAAAGACGGATAGTGCAGATTATCGTCAATCTGGCTGGCATCTTACATCAAATTCACAACATCAAGCACTGGATCCTGTGTATTGGGTAAAAGCATTGATTAATTTATCCAAAAAAAGGAGAGAAAATACCCAGCACAAAAGCTTATTTATCACAATTTGTGGTCCAGCCAAGCCAGCCTCGAGAACATGTATTGGCTCATGGGTAAAATTCTTGTTGAAAGATGCTGGTATTCGAGCAAGCCCAGGAAGTGTACGATCAGCTGTCGCTTCCAAAAATTGGATGTTGAACTACCCTATAGACGACATACTATCCAGAGGAAATTGGCGCTCAAGAAATACTTTCGAAAGATATTATAGAAGAGAAATTATCATGGATAAACAGCAAGATTCAATAACAAGACTGTTTTCAGTGATTTAATAAATAAATAAATAATTGTTAATTTAGTGAGAGTAAGATTATGTGCTTTTGATTGACATTGTTTTTGTTTAGAAATAAATAATCTAAAATAAATAAATATAAATCTTATGTTATATTGTTTTTATTTTCAATACCATTATATTTACAGTTTTCACAAAGTAGATCATTTGAAATAAAATAAACTAAAAAGCACAAAAACAATTTAATAGATATCTATCTTATCACTATAGTTAAATTAAACATCACAATAGCAACTTAGTACCTAATTCAATCAATCAATTTAGTATGTATGATTATAATTATGTTTCACATTGGCGTCCAGGGAATAAGCTAATTATTGTCCACACAAATTGTCACCAGGCGATAACAAACAGGTCTCATATAATAAAGGTTTCGAATAGCGGTACAGGATTTTAATGACGGCGTTTTACCTACCAATAAAACGCATATTAAAATTCTTACCATATTCGAAACCTTAAAGTCAAATACTGCCTGGTAAACCTATTTATAATTATGGAGACCCAATGAACCCGAGCAAATCGCTCCGTCACTTTATATACTACGCTGGCATACTGCCTGACAGTGACATTTGTTTGACAGTTGATGTTTATGATATTCCTATATAAATATATATGTATAGCATAGATGAATGTGTAAGATGTATAGTACCACCTCGGGACAGAAAACAAGACGTTATTCTCTTATATAATAAAGGTTTCGAATATGGTAAGAATTTTAATATGCGTTTTATTGGTAGGTAAAACGCCGTCATTACTAATCAGTAATGACAGTCAGTAATGACAGTCAGTAATGACTGTGTAGCTGGCGATGATAATGGCCGAAAGCGCAGCGTGGCGCAACGCAGCGCTGGTCCAGGCCATCACAGCGCGGTCAGCGTTGCAGCCTTTGATGGACAAGCTGGAACACCGTGGACAGCAAGGGCTGCAATGATGACCAAGCTTGAAGGTCCAGAGCAAAGCTAAGCTTAGCACGAAGCCGTAATAGCGTGGCCAGCAGTGCAGCCATTGCGGACCAAGGCTTGTATAGTGCTTTGCTCAAACAATGCCTTGTTAGTCTTGTTTTTTTACTATTTACCTTGGCTCACATATAGTAAAATGTATAGGAAATCTTTCCGACGATAATTGAGATACATCACTTCAGGCATAAGTTCGTTCGATCATACAATTTTTCTGTAGCGAAGTTTGGTTTTATAGTTCGCCTTATTAGATTCAGTTTGACGTCATGTATCTTATAGCACCCGCAGTATTAAGACACACAACTCAAGCACTTATTTTATTACAAACCTTATGTATTTTAGCTCGATTCGTCAAGACAACGAATGGCACTGTTATGCTACTCTTTAAGAACCATTTGTACAGCAAAAGTGGCCATGTCCGTGACGGTGGGTTCCGGTATGCTTGCACCAAGAGGCATTCAAAGAAGTGTTCGGCCAACGTACATATAAGCAAGGACGGCGTTATTATGAAGCACACGCTTGACCACTCCCATGAACCGCCTCAATATATGTTCACTGACAATGGAACCCTATTAGTGCTGGGATAGCGCTTAGATTAGTTAAGTAAAAAACAGCACAAAGATTGTAATACGATCATTTTCTGAATGCCATCTCGATCATCCTGTTTTTCTTTGTTTTGATGACAATGTCATAACCTAGCCTAATTGCATAATACGCGTAAAATTATGTGTGCATCTGTGCTTGTAGATAAGCACGGTCATATTTATGGCAAGTATACTGGGTTTGTGACGGGGTTTCTGGCTTACACCTTTAGTCAAGTGTCGTCGTCGTGAAACTTCACACCATCTATCTCTGAAGAACTTATCACGAATTTTTTTATTTCAGGGCGTTACGTCAAAACTGCTAATGGCGCTGTTATGTTGCTCTTAAACAACCAGTTGTATAGTAAAAGGGGGTCTATCCGTAAAGGCGGATCCCGGTATGCTTGCACCAAAAGAATTTCAAAGAACTGCTCGGCTTACGTGCATATGAGTAATGATGACGTTATTTTGAAACACTCGCTTGAACACTGCCATGAACCCCCTGAATATGTGTTCAGTGAAAAAGGGATCCTGGTAGTGCTTGGATGATAAGTTTATTTATGTACAAATACATAAAAATAAAGGTTGCACTGTAATTTCATAACGGTTTTTCTGAATTACACCAAATTACCTAATGAGACATTGAGCTCGTAAGTAAACCATACGGACATAATGTGATCACATTTCTGAGAAGTATGTTATGTGTGATGACGAGGTGTGTGTTTGTCGACTATGACACCTCAAACCACTAGTTGCACAACAGCAACAACAAGTTAGACACCAAAAACGAATTGTGGCTATTATGTTACTCGTAGACATAATTATCTTAGGAACTTTTATCACGTAAGTTTTTATTACAGCTCGCTTCGTTGAGACATCGAATGGAACTATTAAGCTGCTCTTTAAAAACTATCTGTATACTAAAAGTGGCCCTATCGGCGATGGCGGCTCCCGGTATGGTTGCACCAAGAGACTTTCATTGAAGTGCCCGGCTTACGTGCATATGAGCAAAGAATGCCATATTATTAAGCATTCGCATAACCATTCCCATGTACCCCCTAAATATGTGTTTACAGAAAAAGGAATCCTATTAGTTTATAGATAATATGTTTTACAGAAAAAAAATGCATTATAATATCAAAACGGACTTTTGTGGATCCAAACTGTATTTCACCAATTTACCTTTCGCGATTCGAATGAGTACAAAAATGGCACTACAACTGCCCAGTGGCTTAGTAATATTTGCATATAAAGATAAGCACGACCACAGATGCATGAATCATTTCATGTGCATGAAACATGAGCATAGGAAGATAGTTACATGAAATGATTTATATATCTATGCTCGTGGATAAATAAACCGATTTTACCTACAAAAACGGGGATATTTCTACTAAGTAAAGATCACCTCTCCAAGCGTCGTCGTGTACTATTAGTAGTGGAGTGCTATTATTATTTTATTCCGTGCGATCTGTTGGCAAGAGTAACCTGATTACACATTTTTTTTCAGCTAGCTACGTCAAGACAGCGAATGGTCCCATTCTGCTCCACTTGAACAGTTATTTATTCAGTAAAAATAGTAGCGTTCGGAACGGTGGTTTTAGATATGCATGCACCAAGAGAAGTTCGATGAGATGTCCGTCTTACGTGCATATGAGCAAGGATAATGTCATCATGAAAGCCTCCCTAGATCATAATCATGACCCACCCGAATACGTGATTACTGAAAAAGGCATCCTTGTGAGGCTTAGGTCTAAGACTTAAGTCTTTTCATAATGGGTAAAAATACTCGAGGTATTTTTACCAAAAGAAGTTTTGTTTATTAATTAATTTAAGAAACCTAGCGTGTCACATTTTCTATACCATGGATTATTTACTTATGCTAGGATAATATCTATACCTACCAGTGGGCACTGTACTCATTTGATATTTCAATTGTTTTCTAGATTTGAAAATTTGTTAATAGCACTGTTTGAAACCACTTCTAGTACTTATAAAACTATGGATCACTTAGACGTTTAAAATTGTAATAGTGGGACGTAATTATTTTACGAATAAGTTAACTTAGAAAGGTAAGAATAAACGAAAAGATTTATTTCCTGGTTTTCTTGTAATTAGCAATCTCCATATAAGATCAATCTAATAGTTAAAATTAAAGTATGATTTGAAACAATACAAAAATAGTAATAGCGATTATCCAATGTCAACATTAAAATTAATTATTACAAATACACGTTAAAATACAAAACAAGTAATTGACTGTAAATTATTTTTCCCAAAGTTGACTGCAATTCTAATAAATATAACAAGAATATTTGTGACAAATACAAAACACTGTTTTCAAATTTTTACGGCTGTGTAATCCAGGTAAATTTGCGTCATGATTTGGTTTTGAGGAGCTGTATAACTTTTACCACGTAATTTTTTATTCCAGCTCAGTATGTCCGGACTGCAAGTGGTTCCCTTCTGCTCCATTTGAAAAACCATTTTTACAGTAAAAACGGTAATATTCGTAACGGCGGGTACCGATATGTTTGCACCAAAAGACTGTCCAAGAGATGCTCGTCTTTCGTACATATGAGCAAAGATGATGTCATCTTGAAGCAATCACTGGATCATAATCATGAACCGCCTGAACACGTCATCACTGGAAGTGGATACGTTGTAATGCTTAGAACAAGGAATAAATAAAGGAAAAACGAGGAAGATAATTATAATTTTTCATAAGGGTATATTATAAGAAAAATCGTGACAAGAATGAAATTCGTCGTTTACTAGATGGCCCAAAGTACATAAGCTTGGCTGCAATTTAAAGTTGACGAGAATAATTACGATACTTACAAGTACAACGAAAAAAGTTAGTACAATAATTTTTATACTTGAATTACAAGTATAAACTATATTTTTTTTTAGTATAGATTGATTTCGTTATATAGATGACGTAACGACCTTATAGAAGTTCTGTAGAACATTTTAAGATTTCACGGTGACAGTTAAAAATAAAAATATTTTACAATGCTATCAACAATGCAACACTGCTTATAATGAATGCAGATGAAGGCGCTGTTACTACGTGCAAGTTTGTCTCCCTTAAACACTAAAGCCAAAATATGACGACAGCTTTAGTGCAACATTTGTCATAATCCGTGTCTCATCGTAGTATGAGTAACTTTCTCGTGGTTAAGAGACAGGTATTAATTTTGAGCTTAGCATTACAATTAATTTTACCTTGAAGTTACAGATTGTTGCAGCGAGTACCGTTGCAGTTTAGCTGATACTTAACGGGAACTTTTTTAAAAATTAAAATTCAAATGCTTCAATTAAAAGGATACACTGCTTTCATCAGGGTTTGTCTCCATGGATCCCGTGATCAATCTGAATTAGCCACGGATCCCGGAGTCTTGTGTCCATTGATTCCTTTATCCGTTTCCGTTAATGAATTAATGAAAAAAATCAATATTTTACCTGCTGATCACGGTATTCACAGTATCAGTATGATACGATGAGTGATTCCACATTATTGTTTTAATTCAAACTTATTTTCTTTTGAGAAATAACATAAAAAGACACCGTGATCAGTTTTGAAAATTATTTAATTAGATTCCTTGTAGCCACGGATCGAAACGGAAACCGATCACGGTATTTGTGGATACAATTCTCCTGGATCCGTGGCTAATTCAGTTTGATCACGGGATCAGTGGATGCCCTTTCGCCAATGTCACTTAATATAACTCCATCGCGAATGGATGCTTTACTCATAATCATGCCTGCATGCATTACATTTGTAGGTACCAGTAACCTAACTCATAAAAAAATATCTGATGGGAATGAAATTAATATTAAGCTTGAATTTGCTCTCGATTCAAGAACTGTTATTTGAACTGAATAATTTGAGATTCACAGCGTTATTTTTTTATTTATTGATAACAGTAGTCTTCTGAATACTATAACTTATTTGTTCTAGCTAGAGTAAATATCACTTCGTTTGTATTTAATTAGGAGTTATTCCAAGGTGTCTTCTCTGTAATATCAGGCATCGATATCAATACTTAATACGTGTCAAAGCTATATACATTTTTCCATCTCATATAGTCTTTATCATTTTAACATATCTAGTGCTTAAAGTACTTCACGTAATTTCTGGCATCACATCATTTTGTCAATAGCTTATATTCATATTATTGAAGCATAATATTCATAATACTTATTAATATACATATATACGCTTAATTCTCTTCCAGCTCACAAATTCATCACTCTCATCGATGGAACACGACTACTTATGATGCAGTCTTACACCTTCCACAAAAGCCGTAAAAACGGCCGAAAATCTGGCGGGATCAAGTGGATCTGCTCTGCCAATAACATGAACTGCAAAGCGTATGTCATTGTGGGGTATAATGATGAAACTATAATTGAGACCCACCTACAGCACACCGAACACAACGTGCCTAGATACGTCCCGGCTCGCAAAGGATTATATATTAGAGTTTAGGTTTAAGAGTCTGATTTGGGAGATAGGGCGTAGATTAAAAGAGAACTTAACTCCCTCTCCGGCTCGCACCTGGTGCAAAGGTTAGCCATTGCAATTCAACGCGGCAATGCGGCCAGCGTAATGGGCACCTTTGCGCCGGGCACAATCAGGAGTGGGTATTTTTAATTAAATTTGACTATGTTATTATGGTAACAAAATAAATTATTATCCAATATGTTTAGGTTATACCTTAGGGTTATATACACATATGTATGTTTGTATACAGCGGTAGATGAACGTATCATAACTAACCCTAGCAATAGGAATGGGGCACTGTAAATAGCGAAATAAGAACCAAAATTAAAGTCTCTAATTTTGAAATATATACAAGTATGTTCATCTAATTCTTATGCCTTAAATAGAGTTTATGTCACATGTACAATTGTACAACCCAGCATTTATATATTTAAATTATATTAGGAGATTATATCCCACCTACTAAGATAATATTTCAAATTTTGAAAAGATTTGATTGAGTTTTTTTTTTACGATAAATTCTTTGCTAACCTTTACTTGATTTAGATTATCATTGCCACCGATTAATATTTAACTCCAATCTAAAGATAATGGTTTTTAT
Source organism: Apocheima hispidaria (assembly GCA_947579745.1). Classification (NCBI taxonomy): domain Eukaryota; kingdom Metazoa; phylum Arthropoda; class Insecta; order Lepidoptera; family Geometridae; genus Apocheima; species Apocheima hispidaria. The sequence goes on along the minus strand of OX388153.1, from coordinate 13,042,016 downwards.
CGGTACCTATTTAATGCCAGTGTTTTAGATGCATAAGTCACAGTAATGGTATCTATTTATTTCCTAGCCATAGCAATAATTCACGATGATTCACAATATAACTTGGTATGGTAAATACGCCATTCTAAGTTAACAACAGCTTTTTTTCCTTTGACTTTTTGCCTAAAAGTTTCATTACGTTGTATTATTTATTAGCAATGTTAATGTTTGAACGGTAATGTTTATTGCGTTACTAAGTGACTTACTGTTCGATAGTCCTGTAACAATTAACTCAACAGTTATGTCGAATCATTTAACAGTTATTATTTGATAAGAAGTAGGTGTAAAATAGTGTTATATTATACCCACTTTAGTAAAATAGAGAGTAAAGTATTTATTATATGTTGTGTCACTATTAACTGTAGAGTTATTATTATTATATATATACACTCGTTATTCATTTACAAGATATGACTCTTGTGTCCGCCTCAACTCATTCCTGATGGTAAATTTAATTATATTGATCGATTATTTATTGAAATGTCGTTAATTCTTCTGAAGAACGACCGATAGTAACATGAGAACTTGGAATCTTCCAAGCTAAAACCATAGTATAAGTTTCTATACTATGCTATACGCCCTTCTTCCTTATAAACTGTTAATTTTAATAATCTTATATGTTAATTGTTTACACCAGATTACACAACAATTAAGATTATGATTTTGATTATGTTGTTTTGTTATTTTTGACCATATCGTCACATTGTTCCATTGCATATTTCATGGAAGGCGCGTTTCAGCTTGAATGATTTCTACTTTGTAATATTTTAGCTTTTACTCGAATTTATAAATGTTTCAAAGATGTAACACATATATGAATTCGAGTGTAATTTTTTTTATGTTTGTTATGCTAGGAATTTGACCACTAACTCACCTGATGCTAAGTGACGGTGTGGTCGAAGACGGTCAACACACCTAGCCTGGAATGGGAACTGGCTCTCGAGTGCAAATTCGATGAGATTTTTAACTTAAGTAACAGTAACATGCTAATATAAATTAATTTAATTTATAAAGTATGTGTGTATTGTACCCATACTAAAATAATATAATTATATAATTGATGAAATTAATGTATTGGAAAATAAAGAACTTACTGTTCCTGACTGGGTCGTTATTTTTTTGCATATACTAGTTGCATAATTATAGTCCTGTGTGAAATAATTTATAGTTTCAATCACTAATATATATTAATATATTTCATGCAGATAGCCAGCATCTTGTTGGAGGAGTGTTTGAAATATACGGAAAGCGGGTTTTGATCTACAAAAACTACCAATACAATGAAAGTAAATCGCAAAAAAATACGGTGCTTTGGAAATGCAGTGAACCCGGATGCCCAGCTTTTATCATTATGAAGGGTACTCAAATGGCTCAGAAATACGTTGACCACACTCATTCTTCGACTGCACCAGTGTTAGTTTTGAATCCAGAGTCCAAAGTCCACAGTGCTGGTGGTAAAACCAAAGCTGTGGCGCTCAGTAAAAATAATGTTGCAAACAAGGGTTCAGAGAAGCCAAAACCTGAAACTATATCCCCAAATTTAAAACCCTGCATCTCGCCACAGTCGTTGTTAAAACCCGAGTCTGAAAATTAAACGCCTATACACGACTCTGAAGGAATGTCGAGGGAAGTTACTAAAGTTTTATCTGACTGTCCAAGGAGAGTAATGTTTTTGGAGTGTATGTAAGTATGTTTGTGTGTTTTTATATTATTTTGTCTGCTTATGTTACCTCCTATAGCCTAAACGGCTTGACCGATTTTGTCGAGTGAGGTGGCTTTGGACTCCTCTTTACGTCCGGAGTGACATAGGCCTTTTTCAGTCGGGTATTTTATTTTTCTTTAATATTAAGGAGAACCTAATAGGGTAGCTCTAGTTCTACTTTAGAGCACTTTCCTTATAAGCCGTGTTACGCTTTATGTATATACGTTATTTCCCAGATTATATTATCGAGTTGTACTGTGACCTTGTTATTTTTTTCTTAATTATTATTAAGTTGTATTTGATGATAATAACATCTACAAGTACTAATAAGGTAAGTTATTTAGTGTCATAAATAAATATAAAGTTTAGTTGCTTCTTTTATAGTTCAACTTATCATGAACGACGATCAAGAAATCTTAAATCTTACTTTTTGTTATGTTACATAATTCTTATTCCATTATTATTTGTAAATATGTATAGGTAACTAAGCACGAACTAAACTAAGCAAGATTAGTTATTAATATAAGATTATATACTTATGCATAAAAATATTTAACAACTTCATTTTAGGTCAAATCCATTATGACGACATCGCGTAAATATTCTTACTTCAAAGTGAACTATTTTTAAGGATTGTTAAGTATTTCTATGGATATTCATTATTTATTTCATTACTTCTATGAAAAAAGTGTCCACTATAATTCTTCTGTTTTTATCAAATTATTGCGTAGGTAATTGTAGTATAAGTAGCAATATTTAAGTGTTGTATCTAAAAAAAAAAACTTATTAATTTTTAATTTTATAGAAAAGTAATGCGCTTGTTTTAGATGTACCTGTTACATGCCTAACTTTACAAAAAAAAAATGTTGTAATACGATTTTACGATGTGTATGTAAATATAATGTATTTTAGTTTTTTTCTATAATACCCATTGTAAGTAACTGTCTGGCTACTGAGGAAACATCTTTTAATGGTTACCTATATAACATGTATAAAATTCAGCTTTTATACTCTAATAAAGTAAGTATAGTTACATAATTTATTAAAGTTTAAGGCAAGGCAAGGGGTGGCTACGATGTTAAGTGTCTGTCAATGGGTGACGTGGTTTCTAATATTATCCCGAAGAAAATATAAAAAAATTACGCTTTATTTGACAAAATTATGTTGGTATTTTTTACACTTTTGCTATCTTGTTATCCAAGCCACGATGACCCAAACTTCATAGTTGCCCCGCGTTCAAACCTGTGTTGGGAGCATGCGCTGAGAATTTTCAGCTTTTATAAAAGTAACGAGGGTCTGGCGTTCATGGGATCTTGGACTATTAGTTTTGTACATACTTAAAACATTAATAATGTTAATCTGTTATTTCAATATTTCGACTTTTCTGTTGACAAGGATATCTGTTTTGATAAACAATAAACAAGTTAATTTAACCGAAAATTTACCGTGTTGGTCTGTACCAATATTATGAAAATACCGCTAATTGTACGAGATTTTACAAATATATACCAAGTTTCATTGTGAAACTAAGTATGAACTTAGTACTTAATTCGCAATTTTTTTTTTCCACTTTTATGTTCATCTTTAATTTATGACCTAAGCCTATAATTTAGCTTTAAGAGCCAGCAAATCATAGGCGATCAAATTGACAAGCGCATGCTATTGTGGACATGGTGTTTTTATGAGTAGGGAATAACTATGAACTAGCAACCAGTTGTTATGGCCTGTATAGTAGAAACTGATAAAATAATAAAAATTGTTATTGACTTTGCTAGACTCGGGTATGTCCTAACACTGCGATTAGAACAAAGGGAGGACGGGCAGCAGCATCCTCTTAGTAAATGGTGAGCATTCTGAGATCGCCAAGCCGCCTGCCAAGCATGAGGATTATGGCAACCCACCGCTTTTCTTAGGAGGAGGCCTTTGTTTAGCAATGGACGTCTGATGATGTATGTGTAAATTACTTTGACAGGTATATCATAGGACTTTACTTCCACAGAGCAAAAACCCTGCTTTTTAATAACATGCACGAGCGGTAAACAGTACTACATGTATAAGAATTATACATACAGCCTGGAGCGGAAGAACATCCGTTATAAAACGAGTAGATGGCGATGCAGTAAGCGCTGTAAAGCTTACTTCATCATGGCAGATGAGGAAGGTCAGATAGTAAAAGATGTGCACGAGCATAACCACCCTCCTAATAAATACGTCATAACGTCTGATGGGCTGTATTGTAGAACAGGAAACTTGTGAAAGAACTTTGTAAAATAGCGACATAGACATAGATTGGGCATTATAGTGATAGTGACATTTATGTTTGTATCAGAATCAGATTATTTATTTTGCAAGAACATGGTAGTATACGTACATACAAAGTAGTATACAGGATGGTCGGTAAAGATTTAGATATTGTTACACACGTTCTGGCAGGGTAAGGTAGACATGATATGAAAAAATTATTTAATAATGTCATAATAATTTCAAAATGTTAGAATGTCAAATCGCTTAAATTACTTGTCAATGTATATATTTAATATTATTGTTAATTAATATTAAAGACTATTTTGTAGTCACTACTTTAGTATAGGTATGTCATTATCTATTACAATTTTAATTTTCTTGTCAGTTTGTCCATTAGAAACTCAGTGATTGTATTAGTACCATTCTTGCATTAACAATGTTATGAGTTTTTTTTTTTAAATTCCATTTCTTGATTCTCTCATGTCCTTAGGTATTTTGGTATATATCATTAGAGCCATATTGATAAAGGATAAATACAGTATACGCCGTCTAACAAACGATAACGAGAGAAAGGGAGATAAATATATTTACCTCTCGTTTTATATTATTGGTCTGTTATCCGTGGTAGTCAGGTATATAAGTGTGATAGCTATCTAATAATCAACTGCGGTAACAAACATGCTCATATAATATATGGTCAGCACGTTAAGATTGCGATCACTCCTGACAAACACAGACAGCAAACCAACGATAAAAAATAAAAGGAATATATATTATAGTTCATTTCACGTAACCATGTTGTTACGTGTGTTAGCTCAGTAAGAAGGAAACATGATGCTTCTGTTTTTCTTAAGTACAACAAATACCAGTGGAACCAAATCGCAGATTGTCGTTCAGTGTTCTAAGGGGGAAGCTTTTGTCAGCAGTGGACGTCTCCTGGCTGATGGTGACACAAGCAAACTTTTTTAACATATTTTAAACTTCCTATGCCAGACTCAGATTCAGCAAGCTATAAAATTTAAAGTTAAGAAAAGTAACAGCGGTGCAGCAATGAAGAACGTCACTTCTATAAAATAAGTTAACAAGATACTGAAACTGATATCATTAAACACAGAACTAAACTAACTAACAAATAATAAATATTAATAATAATTTAACTAATAAATGCTGTAAAGAAGCTATTACAAATTACGTCACTATTATTTGAAAAGGAATACGCGTTTTCTCTGTGTGCCTTGTGACACGTAAGATCATAAACATATTGACTGCAATTTGACCTTGATTCTTGACCTTGATTCTTTGCTCAATCGCAAAAACACCTATTCCATACAATTCGTTGAGTATGAATGGATATTTTTCTATATAACAGCCGATATATTTTTAGCGCTTTCATTATTGGTTCCAGAGTAAAAGTTGTTCAGAATGATGAGTAATTAATCGTGTTTGCGGCTCGGATACCGATGTCCGGTAACACTGTATAAAATATGACGTCGGGGGTGGTGGGGCGGCTGTTAGTGCGGGCGCAGGAATCTACTACAGGTTTGTTGGTCGCCTCATCGTTGGCATTGGCTTTGAATGCTTTGAATGCAGCGGCGACCAGCTGATCAATGCGCCCACAAGACTGAAATAACTAAACACGAGCGAATGTGCTTTGTTTTTTTCATTCCGATTGAAATGAAAGGGACTCACAATCTCTCGAGTCCGTTCTCTTAGTCTGTATACTCCGTTAAGTTCAATATCCTATCGTCGCCAAAAACTGATTCATTGTAAGTGCCTAGTTGGATATCATAGTTTTTTACTTTCACAGAGGACGGATCTTGCTTTCTAATAACATGCACGAATGGTAAACAGTACTATATGTACAAGAATTATACATACAGCCTGGAGCGGAAGAACGTTCGATATAACACGACTAGATGGCGATGCAGTAAACACTGCAAAGCTTACTTCATCATGGCAGATGAGGAAGGTCGGATAGTAAAACATGTGCACGAGCATAACCACCCTCCTAATAAATACGTCATCACGTCTAATGGGCTTTATTGTAGAACGGGCAATATGTGACAGAAGTTCTAAAAACCTTCACTACATGTCATTTTAGTTTACGTTGTGTATCACCACTTTTGCTTTTCATCTGAGTTGTATTTCCTGTTACATTGCTAACATATGCTTTCCATCCAGTACACTAATGTTACGTAGTAATATTATTTTAACACTCAAGTAGTGTTCTTTGCTTGGCGGTTAAACATACGGCTCTATCCCAACAAGCGGTATTGATCTTCCACTACCAAAATATAATAAGTGTATGGAGAAGTAAGTATGGTGGGCTGTGGACTAGTGCTCCGGATTCTAAAGCATTCATTGTAATCTAAGCTTCACAGCAAAGGCTTAAAAAAGGAAACATGACTAGAAAAGTCAGTGAAAGCAAGGCAAGCGCCTCTGGTATTCTTAATTTTTATTGTATCTTTTCTTTTTCAAATGTTATTTATCTTCTAAAATACAATGCATGATAAGGTTCTTGACTTAGTTGGAAGTTTGATTTCGTTGACTGTTCACACGTCTGATTAAATATCTTAGCTTTAAGATGATTATGTTATTAGACTTGACAATAATAAAACAGAGCAAGTGTGATCTCATTTCTTCCAACAAAATCTACCTCTCTATTACAGATGTCCTTATCCGTATTGTGAACAAGCGCAATGGTAAAGTGTATTACATGTACAAAGAGTACACATACAGTCAACGAACCAAATACAACACTGACAAATGGAGATGCACCCAAGGATGTAAAGCCTTTCTCAGAATATCATGGAATGGAATCTTGTTAGCAGCCACGCACGAGCATAACCACGAACCAGCCAAAAAAGCAAGAATCAACAAACTCTGTAGAGGCATGTTTTAGAAAGTATTTGAATTAAAAAGTGGTTTTGTGGTTATCGTTTGTGTATTATTTGCTTAGTTAAAACCAAATAAGTATGTGTTAATTTTATTTGTCTGTAGATTGGTTTGTGTACAATTATGAAAAGTATTATCAAACAAATGTAAAATATACGCAAAGTACTTACTGAAAAAAATTGGGGTGGGTAGAAGTCGGGCGGCTGTAACAAAAACCCTGTTATATAAATCGATGGAATCATTATACTCTTCATTACGAACAACCTTTACTAATAGACCGAAACAGAAACCGCGAAAAAAATCGGTGTCGGTCTTTTAGTAAAAGTTGTTCGTAATGATGAGAATAATGACTTCCTGCGTTATATACCTACAACGTGTCTCAAAAATGCCACAATATTGGAAGGTATGTATGTACTCATCATTATGAACAACTTTTACTATGGGACCTACCCTGACATCTCGAAAAATAATCAGCTGTTCCATACATTTCGCCGAGTGTCATTGATATTTTTCCCATGGAACAGCTGGTTTTTTTTCCGTGAGCTCAGGGTTGGTCCCATAGTAAAATTCATAATGATGAGTACATACCTTCCAATATTGTTGCACCTTTCAGTAATACCCTTGTATAACATTATACTGTAGGGTTTTTAAAACACCCCATATGTTAAGTGAATAAGTCACGAATAAGTGATATTAATCAACACATATTTCAGTGCAACTCATAACTACGATCCGCGACAGACTCCTGCTGCTATACAAAGGACACTACTATTCGAGAACCCCATACTGCCAGAAAAAATGGAGATGCATCAACACCACGAATTGCTTCGCGGCGATCATCGTTAGTGAAGACTATTCCGTAGAACGGGAGAAAGGAGAACATCTCCACTCTCCCAAGATATTTGTTAGAGGTGCAAATGGAAAATATTTTATGAAAAAATCTCCTAAAACAAAATCTACTGATTATGTCTTATTCGAAATTGTTCAGGATGAATAATGCGCAAGAGACAACCTGAGAGGAATGGGAATACGGGCTCTATTATTCCGATTTGATAGCTTATTTTATTTCTAGAGAGTCGCCATAGCTACCCAGTTGACATGTCTGTCGACTCTTATTCTAGAATATTGCTCTCGTCACTATGAACAAAACTGTGGGACCAAATCCAGAAATCGCATAAAGAAAACAGTTGTCCCATAGAAAAAAACTATTCTCCCTTTGCAATATTTTTCGCCGTTTCGGGGTTGTTTCAGTTGTTAGTAAGCTGTTCTTATTAGGAGGATAGATAGAGTGAATGAATAGAACATGCCCTTAGAATAGAATATGCTCTTCATCCTACGACGAAAGAAACTAGAGGACCTGAAATACCCACAAAATAAACGTGCCGGTATCCAGTGTCCCCGACCTAAAAATTGCGACTATGACATGAAAACAGAGAGACAAAATTAAGGCCCTTGACATGGCGGCACGGCAGCCTGAAATAGGTAACGAGCTACATATAGTAGAATGTGGCCAGTCTTGGTTTCCTTCATCTAACCGAACACCTAGTTTATTGTAGGGTAGAAATAAATAGATAAATAAATCCTTTAATTTTGAAACTCGTAATAAAATTATGTATATTTGTATATTTAGATATCAAGTTTTATACCTACACACAATTGTTTACGTATCTTATACGTGCTTAGATTCGTTTACAATAAAGTTGTTTATAAGTATGCACGTTTTATTTCTACTTGAAAACAAGTCGACAAACACCATTATAGCAAGCACCAAGCAACTCGGTGTGTTCCGGCACCCTCATAATCAGGGACCTAATTCGGATATATGACGAATTGATGTCGATTTCGAGATTCCAATCTCGACTGTCTCTCGTCTCGATTGACTCGATGTATAATCTCGACATCGTGAATATCTCGAAATATAGCGTTGAAATTAAGAAATCTCGGAGTTCTACATTTTTTTCGAGACGAGATTGAAACTCAGGTTTTGAGAATACTGGTCCAAACCATCCTCGACCACAGGCGCTAATTCGAGAAAAAGATAGCGCTATACACTTTTGCGCGCAGATGAAAAGATGGTATAAGCGTGCGCTAGTCAAAACAATTAGACAGTTGCTAATTACAACTAAACCAGAAAATCAATCTTAATTCTGTTTCTATGCTATCCTAGATATTATTATTACCTCACTATTGGAGTAATTATCACTTGAATATACACTAGGTTTTCGGTCTAAATCGAGGGTTTCCGGTCGGGCCTGATGGTAAGCGTCAGGTCATGGTCCGTATCGTGACTTTAGGCTGATGATTGTTAGGTTCAGCCACAAACACCTCGCGACCGTTAATCTTATCGCGGCACGATAATTCCTACCTTCTATACAGGGTTATAAGGAAAGGGAATGCTAAGCCAAAGGGGGCTCATAGTACTCATGATTGTGAACAACTTTTACTATGGGACCAACCCTGAAATCGAGAAAAAAAACCCACCTGTTTCATACATTTTGTCGAGTGACGTTGACATTTTTCTATGGGACAGCTGTTTTTTGTTTTCGATTACAGTGTTGGTCCCATATTAAAAGTTATTCATAATGATGAGTACTATACACCCTCTTCGGCTTAGCAAACCCTTTCCTAATAACCCTGTATAGCTTACCAATAAATTGTTCCTCTTTCAGATAAACTAGAACTTCTAACAATGATCAATGGAAAGCAGCTTTATCTGTACAAAGGCTTCACATTTTCCGTTTGGTACCGGTCTAAGAATGCGGTACGCTATAGGTGCTCCACGAACAGGAACTGTAAAGCTAATATATTGATTTCGCATAGCGGTCAGCTTATCGATTCTGTAGGGGGACACAATCATGCTGGACCGAATTACATGAAAACAATCGACAATGTTTATGTGAGGATTTAAGGTACTCTTGCTGTTTGTAGCAGCAAGCATACATTTGACGGCGCACCGTTCGTCTGAAGTCATTCTAGGGCGTGGACGTGATGCGGTGAAACAAAACGAACAACTAATCTGTTTTGCTCTCAAATTATTATAATTCTTAGTAACATAAAATAAATGGTCTATCGGTTGTTTAATTGTCTTCTGTGTCAAAATCAAGTCTTATTTGTTGTAAAATCACTGTATTTGACGCGATGATTAGCGATTCGTCACAGACATGGTGCGCTGGTAGCTCCTCGATCAAAAGTGTGTTTCTTAAGATGGCCGTCCTGCTACCATAGACGCGACGTTTCGCTAGAGTTGACGTTGACAAATTTGAAACTGGCGTCGGAGCGCCGTCGCATTAAAAATATTAAGAAACCCCGACTCGACTACAAAAGAGCTTATGATCTTCAAACGGCTGAATAGATTTTTTTAATTTCTTGAATCATAGCTAAGAACACGCGATCAAGCAACCTTTCAAAGAAAAATGTTCCTTTCTCTGAAGAGATCGCGAGAACTCTGAACTCAAATTTCAACGCTCGCTTTAGGGCTCGCATGCGTTACATATAAAATTATTATTCGAGTATGTTTTCCTTAACAAGGTTGATGCCAAAGAGTGCTAATGTCCATAGAAAGATGCGTTACTCGATTGTAGTACTGATAAAGACGTAAGATGTCGCTAGTGCTTAAAAGTCTTGATCGTCACAATTTCTGCTTGACTTGAAATAGAAGCCTAACTCACACGGAGAAAAAACGCGACTTCTTATGAATATTTTTGCATTAATAATATCGGTAAAATTATTAATTATTATTTTTTTATCAAAACACTCTAAGTTCAAAATAGATGGCGTTGCAAACTTATTTTTGTAACATATTTTTTTTACGTCGTATATTGTAATAATATAATTTGAACTAAACCTTAAATAGCGGACATTATACTAAAACTATGTTTCTATATTAAACGTATTCATCGGCTTTTAGAGCGGTTTGAACATTAGCAGACCAAATACGTAAGCGCCATCTAGTTGTATGCTATTTTTCGGGGGTACACTTTTTTGTATGAATGGTCATTGTTCTCGTATCATTTTTTATGATGTAATTATACTGTTTGACCGCTTCTAGTAGTTTTAACCACCAACTATTGCCTTATTGTATCTTGTTTCCCCTTTTAACCAGGTCTGCCGACTATGATTGAGCTGAGCAACGGCAAGGTGTACTGTATGTACCAGGGTTTTACCTACACGTTTCGAAGTCACAAATCCAATTATACCACTTGGCGTTGCTCGAACTCTTCGAAGTGCTCAGCTGCCATCAAGATAACTAACGATAATATAGCAATCAGTAACCGAAGAGATCACAAGCATCCGCCGCCAAGGTTCGCCATCACGAAACAGGGGAAATACGTGAGACTTTAAGCTTGAGTAGGTTTAAATACCTTGCTTTTTGTACTTCTTTGATAATGGGCAGAAATAAAAAATGATAGATTATTTTTTATTTATATAAGGAGTAATCTGTTAGAGATATTAATTGAAGTTACACTTGGTACGAGGAACGTAAATATTTTTTCCCGTTGCTCCAATTGTGTGGTTAGTAGAAGGAACGTGGCTAAGATTTTTTGCGCTTGTCCGACTGTTTGTAATTTGTTTTGTTTTCGTAGTACATCTAGTAGTCGGTTTAGGCATAGTTGGTAGTCTGTTCAAAAAGAGAGTGGGCGCCTTTGTGTTAAATTACAGTTTTGTTTTTAGCGTTACTTTACAAATTACAAATATAAAAATCAAATTAATGACTAAATTAAAAATAAGGTACAAATAAATACACCTTCTATTATATTATGAATTATACAAGTCTTAATGTTAGTTCTCATTTTGGTCACGACCACTCTCTTTCTTAACAGACTCTACCGTTCACGATACGTTCAATTCGCAAATGGCCTAAATTGCAGGAATACATTTTTTTAAATTGTTATTAAAATTGTTCTTGAAAATAACATTGACATCTCTCATCTGTCACTTATACCAAATTCTATTGGTATTCCTTTTTACGTTCTACGTGTTACGTTTACGAAGTATTAATTTTTTGGAAAAGGATTTACATGTACGCAAGATATATTATTATAAATACAGCTAGTTATATCACCAGCATGCAAGGCGCGCTATGTTTATGGTCTCCAAAGTGCCTTTCGCCGGATGCGCCCGCGCTAGCATCCGACCACCGCACCCGGCCTAATGCTGGACGGCACATTTCTTCTCGGGCACCCAGTAGCATTAAGCTTTAGTTTTAACATTCTGTAATTCTTGCGGCGGCGTCGTGTGGCTGGTCGCCCTCTTCCCTCCAATATGGTTGACGAGAGCGATGGCTGGCACATGCGTCAACTCGTGAACGGTGCTGCTTGCGGGGGCTGGAAATCTATAATAGCTATATATGCAAATCTATAATAGCACTTAGCTCTTTATTAGTATAATCGTTGATATATTCCTCTTGTATAGTCTTTAGTTTTTATAATCCGTCTTAGTTGATAAAATATTTGTAAAATTTGATAAATGGCACGGACCCCGGAGTCCCTGGAGCAATATTGTAAAATATAAAAATAAAATAAAAAACATTCTGTAATCGACCATTGTTTAAGAAACACGTTTATTTCATTAAATAATAAATAAAAAAATTACGTATTTTTAAAAAACATCCCGCGCTTTCCTATACAAGTCTAGCTAGGGTACAATTATGTTTTACATGTCTTATGAGTTCTCTTCCCCAAACAAACTTGACTATGGCCCGATCAGATGGTGACCATGACTTTTTACTTACCGACGTACCCGCTAAGATCGTATAAACCAGGCATATGACGATTACACAATTACTTTCAGATGTATTTACTATGATGACTTTAACGAATGGAAAACAAGTTATCTATTATCATGAATACTCTTACGGACTGCATTTAACCGCAATTGGCTTCGAGAGATGGCGCTGTACTGCTAACCATGTGTGCAAAGCATACATAAAAATAATACATGGCGGTCACATTATTGAGTACGAGAAACACACAAATCACGAAAAACCCATTTACAAGAGAACCGCCGACGGCACTTACTATAAAGTTAGAGTTGGAAAAATTAAACTTAATTGCAGATACAAATAGGAAGCCTGAAATGTTTGCTTCTCAGAATCTTTATTTTGTAAGAATTTATACAACGTAAAACATGCAGAGTATACAGAATGGTTGGTACAAATTTGTATATTGGCACACATGTTCTTACCGGGTACTGCATACAATAAATATGATAATAATAGAATTTAAGAACGTCATAAAAAAAAAAAAATGTTGCAACGTCAAAAAATATAAATAAATATTGGTGGACGTTTTTGACACAGCGCCATCTAGCCCCAAACTAAGCAAGTTTGTACTATGGAAACCAGGTGACTGATAGAATATATAAATACTTTTTTTTTTAAATACATAATAGAATACATAGAAACACCCAGACAAAGAACACACATCCATGTTTATTACACAAATGTTTGTCCTGGGTGGGGATCGAACCCACAACCTATAGATCAGAAGGCGGAAATCCACCCACTGAGCCGCAAGGCTAGTCTTAAAATGGCTTATTACATTATAGTCTATTTCGTAGCCACTAGTTTAGTGTAGGTATGTCGTCATTTACTATTATAATTTGAATTTTCATGCCAGTTCATCCATTAGATATTCCGTAATTGTATGGGAAAAAAATGTTATTGAGAGATAACTGCAAAACTCTCAAAATGTACTTACTTAGTTCAGATTTCATTGACCTTAGAAAAAATAATATCTGGACAAAATTTTCCCAAATGGTCTTCTGTCTAATTAAATGTAAAAAAATAGATTAGTATTATCTTATGATGAAACACTTTGACTAGGTCCAGCAAGCTCATTCATTCGAGCATTCTTGGAACCTGACTACGGAACCCTATCATAAACGTGTCTCGCCATGCTCTTAAGGTGCAACGTTTCGGTCAGCGCGCGAAATTCTTTTTTTTTTTTGCTTTTTTGCCAATCACAGCTTAATTACTCATCGTAGATTCATGAAAAATTAATTTTACGATAATAAATAGACTGTTTCAAGAAATTACATTAATCAAAATTTTTTGTTGAAAGCATTTGTATAAGTACATTTGTCACTAAACCAAAAACCAAGATGTAAATCAGCTTATTGAGACTTGTAGCTAAACCAATGTTATCTAGGTAAAAATTTTACTAAAAATTTCAATAAATCCACGATGAGTAATTAAGCTGTAATTGACAAAAAACGCAAGAAAATTTGAATTTCTCGCGATGAGCGTAACGTTGCACCTTAAAAAGTTATTTCATTAAAAATATTTGAACTCTTAGTCCTTACAAGGTGTAACAAAAGGCGTTAAAAATGTTGGTTCCAATAAATACAAAATAATCGAGTATATCTTTAATTTTGTCAAAATGACTGGCAAATCATCAGAATTCAATGTATCTATAGCGTTTTTAATTCATCTAATGTTTTATTTTTATATCCAGTCGGTGATCCATTTGTGAAAACTGAAAAATAAACAATGTGTGTGTCCCAGGGATCTTCACTATTATGTCCCAGAGATATATCGCCTAGGAAATCGCGTAACAAGGCTGTTCAATTTTGTTGAAATGCGTCGTCAGTATTGTAAACTCTATTTAAGCAAGTTTCGCAAAAACGTCAAAATGCTCAGCTCAGCTTTTCACGATATATCTATAGTTAAGCAACAATGATTGAAAAGGTGGATGTTGTTGAATGCTAAGAAAACTCCCAAAATCAAGAGAATCTTCAGCGAAGATACGATGTTATGGATATCGGAAAAGTGGAAAGACTGTTTGTCCCAGTTAAAGGAAGATAAAGTCATGAAATATTTCAAATTTTATATGACATTCATTTAGCAATGGGACACGGAGGAAAAAACCAGTGGATGAGGAGCTACATAATAATATGACATAAAAATAAAACAATTGTAATTTATTTAAACCTATGTGATATTTGCAAATATAAACGCAACGTTCTGGAAGAGCCTTAGGATAAAGGTATTAATATTAATGTAGAATAAAAATATAAATTTAAAAGTTTTTATATAGAATGGATAAATTATATTCACTTGTTAAATGAACGAACTTCAAAATCAATTGAGTTTAGGGCTCAAAGTTAACAACCCAACCAAACTGTTATCAATAAGTGGAATTTGATATAACTTGACAAAATAAAATAAATCATTAATACATTTTTACAAAGTTTCATAGCAAAATTCGTGTGTGTTATCCTTCTAAATCATCATATCGTAACGAAGATTTTAATTTTTCAACTTTTTGTAATGATGGTTAAAAATATGAACACAAGCAGTTCGTGCAATTATTGCACATGTCACCTTAATACATGAATAAGCTTATAAACAACACATCGATACACTTTTGGTACGGAACTCCTGCAAAAACTACTTATTTATTTATCTCTAAAGTAGCTTTAAAGTACTTTCTCTCGACGACTAATACTGTTATCACCTCAGCAGGAACATTTATTTGGACGAACAGAGGGGGCAAACACCCTCTTTTACTGGTTGAAGGATACTCTTTCAGCTACCAGAAACGCAAAGCAGACGGGAGAATATCCTGGTACTGTTCCCGAAGACTGAAAGGTTGCAGAGCTTCTGCCATCAGTTTTGGTTCCAGGGTGTACACGCAGAAACCACATGACCACGGTCCTCCTAACCTGCCAACTAGTGAACGGAGCATAGTCCCGACCTTTGATTCGCCCAACCCTTTGTTGTTGAATTACGAGACAGACCACATGACTAGGGTTGCCATGAGACAGGCATTTGCGTCATTCGACACGCACTTTGACGCTTAGACAGAAATTGATAAGATACAGTCATTTTTCCATTTCAAGCTTAGTCTTTGGTACTAACGGAGAATAATAATTATTTCTCAAAAAAATTGGTTTTAATAGGTATAAGGATTGGAAGATCAGGAAAAATCAGTCTAGTTTTATTTCTTAACTGCATGTTGTCAGATTTTACCATAAACAGGCGTTTTTCTGAAAATAATATCAGTATTTATAGGCACACTAGACATTCCTTCATTTTCAAATGGTAACCCTACGGCCTACACTTTACTGATACTAGGATACAAGAAATGCTGATTGTTTTGCTGTTTTGTGTATATAATAACGTATAAGTAGATAAAAGTACCTATATATAGTCTATAGTCTCTCCTCTCTACCGCTTAGAACTCCAGACGAGTGTCGAGGTTTGAAGTTCAAAACCGCCTTATCGAAATATCAAGATATTTGTATAGTTATTTAATCAAAATGCCAATCCCTACTACTGTACAGGTAATGACGACGATCTTAAAGGTATAAGATATGGACGTCGATTCCGTTGTACCAAATCTAAAAAACTAAATCAGTCGGCTCTTAAATTATTGCCATCCTTTTCTTAGGTGTTAAAATAAAAAGAGATGCAGGTAATTTTAGTCCCATCACATTGGTATAGTTTAGTAAGTGCTAAAAAAGAATCGATGCCATGATGTAGATTTCGTAGTATTTGATCATATACAGAGTGTAAACTATGCGATGGATCAACAGCACTTTTTTCAGCAAATTAGAAAAGTTTTAATTTAATTTCAATTTATGGATCCTCTGGGCCTGGGTTACAAAGTTAGTATGGCATACTGTTTAGATTGTCCAGATCCCGCTTTATCAGCTTACAAGCGAATACTTGGATTATAGATTATTGCTAAATGATTAATTAAATATTAGTGAATGTTAATTACATTAAATTTAGTCATCTTCATCATCAGCCATAAGAAGTCCACTGCTGAAAATAGGCCTCCTCCTATATATAATTAAATTTAGTCAAACTGTATTCAATTATTCATTATTTTAAATTAATCTTAAGATCATAAAGACATATATTTTTGTGATGTTTTGATTGTGCAGTTTACTGATCCTTGTCTAAAATTCATTATATTTGTCTTCTGAAGATTCATATTCAAATCTATTTTCTAACCACAGATGCCAAATATAAATGTATTTTACTATGAAAACTGACGTGGTTTTGATACATTTTGTTTTAATAAAACGGGAATACTCACGTTAAATTGAGTCGGTTATTCCGACTACAGTTTCGATCACATTCGGTGACCTTTATCAAGGAATTACTAATCAAGGAATAACCGATTTAATTTAACGTGAGTATTCCCGTTTTATTAAAACAAAAAATTTAAATGTATTGTTAATTTAATTCACTAAATCAGTCATATACATTTTATTTCCTGTAAATAAAATAGTGCTATCATCAGCAAACAGAGTTATAGAATGAGGTGTAGTCGTGGTTAAATCATTTATAAGCTAGAAAAAAAAATGGTCCTACGATACTGCCCTCTGGAACGCCATTAGTTATCTTTCTCAACCCTCATGAATGTACCTTTTCCGTTTTCGTGTTAGTACAAATTCGGTTTACGTGAGTGGTTTGTGACCTGTCACTGAGATATATCTTATAAGTTCATTAGCAGGGCCTCTGACCCCATAATTATAAAGTCTCATATAAAGTATATTAACTTTAAAAATCAGTATATGTCGTTGGGGGTTAATCGAGGTCCTCTATCACCCTCCCCCCCGGTGGGTTCCCGCCTTGTCGTGGCGGGGGGGCTTAGTAACCGTGGACTGCTCACCCACGGTGAATCTAAGAGGAACCCGAGGCGGGGCCGCTTCTCTGGGCTTTCTACCTAAGCCCACGTTGAAGCGGCCACAGTAGGTTGCGGGCTGTATGGGCAGCACCGCAACTGAGGCGGGCTGCAGTGGCGTCGTGCTGGCGACACTGCAGCTGAAGGTTGGAGGCCGCGGCGGGAGAGGACTGTTGGTGTGTCGTTGCCACTTTCCCTACCTTCCGCGGCCTCGACGGGGTCGCCACCGTCAGTTGGCGGACGCGGTGGGGTCGCAGAGGAAGAGGAGTGTCGGTATGGTGGATCGCCGCTCTCCCTATCCTCTGCGACCGAAGTGGCAGGCGGCGGGGCCACTCAACTGACCCGTCGCAGGGGGACCTCGGGCGTCCAGACACGGGGTCGTCTGGCGCCCATCGGCCGGCTTGGTCCCCGGGAAGACGTTGCGGCCGCCATGTGTCCTGGCGTGTCGCGACGGGGGGAGGGTGCTGCACCCGACCCCGGAGGAGGGTCCGGAGACGGACGGCCGCGGCGGGTTCGCGGTCGTGTGCGAAAGCGTTCCCGTGTTCCCGCCACAAGCGGCGGAGGAGGGACACCGTGGAGTTTTAGTGGGTTGGATTCCCACATAACCGCACTGTCTCCCCGTGGCAGTGCGGTATGCGTGCGCATTTCTCCACGAAAAAAAAAAAAAAAAAAAAAAAAAAAAAAGGTCCTCTATCACCCTGCAGGCCTCGCACATGCGCCGGGATACAATTTTGTCCACTCGTTTTGTCTTAGCGTCAACGTGAAAAAGCTAGAATGTGGATACATCCGTCTCGTTCTCGCGGGATAAATATGTTGGACAAAATTTTATCCCGGCGCCCGTGCTATGCCTGCAGGTACCTCCTGATCCACCGCGCATTGTACACGCTGCATATTGTCTCGTAGGTGATTATTTTCCACCGATGTTGATTAAGCGCAAAATGTAATCGTTAATAAATTTATTATATCATGTTGTATTCCTAACATATTCACGTTAATCAAAATAACTAGGTATGTATACTAAACACCGAGTATCCGAGGATGGAATTCCGAGGATAATCGATTCTGTAACTCTAGCTTGTTGTTCTCCTAAAGAGGCTAGTAATTAAAGAAATTGTAATCAAATTAATTGGTACCAGTATTGTAAACGCCAAAATATAAGTAATCTTGTATTTACTTAGTAATTGCTTTTTTGTGGGGAAAAAGCTCACTACTGAACCTAAAGATAAAAAAATTAAGTTGATGTAAGAAGTGTACAAGTATTTTACTAGATTATTTTAAATTAGCTACTACGTTTGAGAGATAACTAGCCAATTTTTTTTAAATTGGAAATTTTCAGCGTGCGATAAATATTTTTATTATTATTACCAGACTGAGAAGTTAGTGTTTTTTTTTTTATATTTTGTATTTTTCCAAACTAACAATTGTTCCTAATATATTTTAATATTTTACTTTTAGATGTATTTGAATTTGAATACCGTGTAGGGCCTATAGGGCGTAATAAACAAATTTCACGATACAATATGGACGTTTAAATGTATAAAATCTTTGATCATTTTACTTGACTTCACCGATTTCGGGACGGCCGCTAACTACATCTTACCAAACGAGTACGAAAGTGGCAGAGCGATCACTATTGCCTTCTCGCACGCGTCGCGCACCTTTTGGTATGTATGACGAAAGTTACTCTTCGCTATGCCAAAAAGTTGTGCTATTATCAATTATGGGCCTGTACCCTAACGTCCTTATTGGGGTGAATGTTAGGATCAGCTGCCTACGTTGCGCGACAGCGAATCGTGTCACCGCGCGATCAGGTTCACGGTTACGATTCGAAGCCACGCATCGTCAGCCGCTGAACCTAACAATCATCGTGTTAAGGATGCCGATTCGAGCCCTATACTGTTAACTTCGTTTACAGGATTTAAGATATTGACAACGATAAAAGGAGCTAAAGTGCTTATCCACAACGGGTATCGCTTCAACCGCGAGTACGGCAACGACATAAGGAGCTACTGGAGATGCATTAAGAGAACACATCATGGTTGCAAATGCAAGGTCAAATTGATCAGTGGACAAATATTCGTCGTGAATGAACACAATCATGAGGATAATACCAATTTTGTGTGTTGACTTGAAAGTTCGTGACCTATATCTTAGACGAGATTATGATTTTTAAGTACGGTTGTTTGTTGAGATTTTCACCGTTTTTTTTTTTGAAGAGCCCAAACGTAAATTAAAATAAAATTTAAATTTAAATATTTATGTAGTTAAGGGTCTTTATATGTCTTCACAGTTGTCTCGCTCGTGATAGTGAGTACAATTACAGGCAAAAACCCCTAGACAGCTACCTACAGAGCTGCATTTCGAATGGCGCGCCTTAAAGTGTCTCCACCCGGGCCTGCCCCCTTATTATGGATGTTCTTGATCGTAAAAATGATGGTGCGCGAGAGAGACCGAGCATAGTGCGAGTAAGTTGGTATGAGCGGGATGGCATGCTATCACAATCAGATTCACGAATATTCATAATATCGGTCTGATTCGGCCTGATTTATTCGAAAAGACATGAATTTCACTGGAGTAAAGGAACAACCCAAAACCATAGTAGTTTGTGTCATTTACTCCAATGAAAAGTTTATTTGTAGCTGTCGTCTTTACAAAAATCCAATCACAATCTTTACAAAAGTCCCGACCACTTTTTTTTTTTTGAAATTTCCTCGTATTGTGTTTTGTTTGTGAAATTAGGGTTCCTATTTATTATTTTAGCAAAAGGGTTCCTTGCTAAACTGGTACGAGTTGATTTTGAGTTGTTTAATAAAATATGTGTTATTTTTATACGTATCAAATATCAATTACTTAGTTGAGAAAAGCTGCAATGAAATTAAAAAAGGCTTAAGTTAACCAAGTACATTGGAACTATTCTCAGTGTAAACTCTGCCCTCGTATTTTATTGGTGTGTCTAGTTGACTCCTATAATAACCAAGTTTTGTTTATCCTATTTAATTGTAGCTTTCAAAATAGTGGACAAGTTTAAGTTGATAGATAAAAATAAAATGCTAGTAAAAGGTCACGAATTCCACCGCGAAAATGGCACCAAAAAAGAAACACACTGGCTTTGCTCCAAAAAAAATCAGTTCGGATGTAAATGCACAGTCAAGATGCGCAAAGGTCGAGTGTACGAGTCCTCGTATAAGCACAATCATGATTACAAAATTTGTTTCAAACGCAAAATGGAATACTTAATACCCAATTTCAATTATAATACCTAAAAATTAAAATAAAAAACTTTTTCAATTTATTTTTAATGTAGTTTTTTCGAATTTTCATTATTTACTTTTTGTTCTCCAATACTGTTTCGTTGTCTCCATTTATTTTTTTCGTTAATAAAAGTCTTTATTTTGTCGTGTGACAATCTGGTTCTTGTACTAACATTGAAACAAAAACAAAAAATAATTTATGTTTTTAGTGATTTTAGATAGAAATTATTCGTTATTTGTTAATATCGGCTCAGAATAACTAATAAAACGAATAACGGGTTGATTTCATTCAAGTTTTTGTCCGCAGCAAACTCGGTGATTTCGTGCGTTAACTTGGAAGAGCTAGGAGCAGCGCAAGCGCTAGAAACTCAAGACAATTCCGATGACGACGTCATAGAAGTAGTACGAGACGAGGCACCTATCGAAATACTGTCCGACGGAGAAGAACTTGAAATACAGCTGCAGCAGTCGCAAGATGCCCTTAAGGGTATCGTGATTGAGAATATATTCGCACCAGAAAACAGTGAGGAAAAGGAGAAGGAACACGAGAAAGATCCTGTAGAAGATCCACTTCTAACCGATTCTCGTAACAGCTTCTGTTCTGACTTGCTGAACGCGCTGAATCCGTCTAATCAACCAGATTTGGTTAAAAAAGCTGTTTCTACAGAAACTGAATTCAATTCAAAAATTTGTATTGACTCTACAGAAAGTGGCTCCAAAGAATTGTCAGAAAATGTAAAAGTAATATCAAAGCATAACACACAAGACAATTCTGATCGAGTAGAGACGATTGTTCCTAACGATGATGGCCTTATCGGCGGTTTAAAAATTTAAATTAGGCCTGGGTATACTTTTATCAATGACCATATGACTATTGCATTTGCACCCATAGGTATGAACTTAAGGGTCCGTAAATAAGTAGGAATGTATGATTTTGATACCCATTTGTATACCACGTAAAATCTGATTATGGGTTTGCACAGAATAAAGTTAGTGCCTTTCCCATTATTTATTATAATTTTTTAAATTGACAAAAATACGTTTATTTAAGTTACTTGACAGTGTTGGTTTGTGACAATTTCGTTTCATAACTCGAACAAGTGTTCATTCATTAATTTAAACTACATTTTTAGATTTAGTTTTCATATTCTGCAATAAATGCACGTTAGTTCCAGTAACGAGACAATTTTATTTTGCTCCTAATAAAGCACCATTTAGCCTTTTGCATCAAGTTTCCATGTAAGCATATTTCTATGTATGTATAACACACCTATTACGGGTCGATGACCAACAAAGATTTCTGTAATGCTGAGTTAAAACTAAAACAATAATTTAATTATTTTATTTTATTTAATCTTAATTTTCTAAAGAATGTATAAAAAATAAACAAAACACAAGCGGACCACAGTTCCGCCTTTTTCACCCAACCCAACTTCACAGCAGCTTTGTTGGAAATCGGGCCTAAGAATTCGTAGCAGAAACATGACAAATAAAATGTGAAAAAACTGTATGCTTACTAATTAAATGTTGTCCGTAGGAACGAAAGCCCGTTTAATCGAGCAGGACGGCCGTAGTGTCCTGATGGTGAATAAGCACCGCTACATGAGGCACTACACGAGCCGCGGCGGGCGCACCCGCTGGCGATGCTGCAAGTCCTTCAACAAGTGCCTCGCTATTGCCATCACTTACGACAACCAGATCGTGAAGCTCAACGACACACACAACCACGAACCGCTCAGCCTCATCAAGAAAGGGCGAAAACCCCGAAACCAGATAATTTTGGACGGTGCTACGACCTTCAGCCCACAATCTTCTCATCAAGATACGAGTATGTCCAACTTTCGGTCTATAGCTCCGATGCCCACACTTGAGATATCTCCATTAGATGACAGCAATGACGAATATTCGAGGATTAATGAAAGAATTGTTGTGAAACCGTGTGAAGACTTGTTTAGTTAAAATGTATGAGTAAATTATTCGGTTAAATTTTTCCACTTCCAATGTAACCTAAATTTAATTTAAACTATTTTGTACTCTGCAGGCAGCAAAAATATTTTCATTTTAGTTTAGTCTAGTCGAACCTCCATGAGCACGACGTGGTATCCTGTAATTGGGGGTGCACCCTGCTTGATGCCTATGTTTCATAATGTGAATGTAATGTGTAACTTCTGTTGGGGATCCATATTCTATAAAATAAAATAAATAAAAATAAAATAAGACATAATTACATGCACTGGAAGATAAAGTTCTAAACATTCACTAAAATACAGTTTGAAAACCACGACGAAAAGCAATATTGAGCCTTACTGGCGTAGCTCCCAAAGTTATAAAAAAAGAAAAGAATGATTTACAATTTGATGTCTTCCAGTATCACGTGCAATAAAATGGATTGATCTCAAGCATCTAAAATGATGTCTTACATGAATTATTCTTATTATAATTTGAAATCATATCGCGTTCAATATTAGCCAACTTTTCGGAATGCAGTAGCCTTCTTACTTAGAAATACCTTAACCGCGGGAGATCCTTTGAAATGTATCTCGGTAAAGGCCTGCTACATGACCTGACCTGTCATCGTTTGAAAGAGATGGCTATATATCATTTTCTGGGTGAGCAAAAGGGAGAAGCTATAACCTTAATAGTTTGTTTCTGTTGCTCCCGTGAAATTCAAATCTAGCTGTCCCTTTCACACGATGACAGGTCAGGCCATTTATATACACCTTTAGTTGCGTTTGAGAATATTCGGCAGTATAGACTTGTATGTATCGATCAATGTAAATACTTGTACAGCTGTTATCTTATTTGTAAATATTAAAAACTAGCTTTCCCGCACGGCTTTGCAAGCCTATGCTACAGTAAAAGAAACAGCATTTCACCGCTTCGGGGGTTAATTTTCGAAAAATCCTGAGATGCCTTCTTTTTTTACATGTTACTGTTAATTCACAGGTTCATTGGAAAAAGCATGAAAAAAATATTTCTATACAAACTTTGGTGGTCGATTTCACCCTTTCTGGGGTGGAATTTCGCAAAATCCGTTCTTTATTTTCACCTAGGCTATTCGAAAAATGTTGGGTCCAAATTTCACGTCTCTGTCATAAGCGGTTTGATTTGTGTGTTGCTTCATATAATAGGGCCTGTTTGTTTCTTATACATATATAAATTCAACAGAATTGACGCCTGGCAGTATCGAATCAATGCAATGAAATTATCAATGTAAATATTATGTACTTGTACAGCTATCCTATTTGTACAATTTTCCGGTTGAACCTATCTATATTAAAAATAATTATGTAGGTACATATCGTCTAAGTCATTAGTTTATACGATTTATATGCTATGTAATTAATCTAGCATATTTTTAAATAGTTTTAATTTAGCCATTTAACCCTTCGACCGCAACGGTATAAAAAGAAACATCTACAAAAAGAACTGTTTTGTAGACCATCATATTTTTTATTTTTTTTGAATATTATTCTTGTCACTTATTTACGTCGTTGGCATACAGGGCCCTCTATCGCTTGTCAATAATTATACAGGGTGGCCCATCGGCAAGTGACCGCCCGAAAAGGGCTTATAGTACTCATCATTATGAACAACTTTTACTATGGGACCAACCCTGAAATCCAAAAAAAAAACTGCAGTTCCATACATTTTGTCGAGTGTCATTGAGATTTTTCTATGGAACAGCAGATGTTTTTTTTCTCGATTTCAGGGTTGGTCCCATAGTAAAAGTTGTTCATAATGAGTACTATAAGCCCTTTTCGGGCGGTCACTTGCCGATGGGCGACATTGTAGACGATTCTTTGGGTTTTAAACATTTGAACCCCACGAGATACCTATCGAAATCGCGAATTCCAAGCAAAGCCGTTTTTGAAATAAATGAGAAATCAAACTTTTTTTTAAATTTGAAATTATATACTATAAACCCTGAAACCTGAGACTAATAGATAGGACAGTATTTTTTTTATTATAGTAGTCCTTTTGTGTAAATCAAAAAATAAATTATGGCCATAGTTTTTTTGTAGTTGGCGTTCATTAAATGCTTTTCTGTAAAGTGTTGATAAAATGTAAGAGTATTTTTTGTTTGTTTGCGGTTTTTAGAAAATGTTAAAATGCGATACGTGTCGGTATACCTATTTACAATAAAAACTAATATTGTAATCAATAGTCATTTTACTGTTGGAAATAACTATTTACTCATTCGGTCATCCGCGACTAGTGTCATAACCCAAAAATCGGCAGTTTTGAGTTGTATAACTAAACGGGAATCATAAAATCCTTCTTTTTTTTAATATACTTTTTGACGAGACGAGCTAGTCACTCACCTGGTTGTAAGCATCACACTTGCGCATAACAGTTCAGTGCCACCCATAATATAAATTTATATTGTCCATTTCTTGTCTACACCTTGGCGATATCGTAACACAATCTCCTTGCTTTTTAAATTACAGAGTGATGACTCCGACAATTTTTTTTTTTTTGCGACAACAAAAGCTTGTCATCGCTAGCTCTGGCGGGTCCATAGTAAGCCTTTTTAGAAACGTTTTCACGTTAAAACTATTTTGAATTTACAAGTATAAACTATTTTAGCAAGGTGAATTTGTGAAAAAATCTGTGTACCCGAAAAAGGCCGATTTTGACTTATGACAATGTAGTCTCAGATGAGCGATTATATATTTATTTTTTGATTACTTACCCATAGAATGTAGATGTGATGGAATTCATAGATCAGTAGGCAACTCTTTTTTTGTTTTTCCTGTCGGTGTGTTACATCGCGGATAACCTTTATGATCTTGATGAAATTCGGCAAGAGAGTGGTTTACATCAGGATTTTTCTTTTAAACAACCATTATTATTTAAGGAAAAATATCAGATTGTAAAATGTTACCTATAGTACGGATTAAGGACGAAAACGACGACACCTCTATTGTCAAAATCGGAGGGCCCGTAGTGTGACGTCCTTATTGCGAGTTCAGCCACAGACGCTGAGCGGCCGTGAGCGGTATGGGCCCACGAAGTAATATTTGAACACACAAATAACAAATGTAGGTAGATAAACCCACATCACCTTTCTTAAATACTACTACTACTTAAATACACTCCAAAAACATTACCCTCTTTCTTGGGCAGGCGGGTAAAAAAATCAGGTAAATTGAGAAATGCGAGCGGGTTACCGCCGCAGTGGGTATTATTCCTTTACGTACTAATAAATAAAAAACTGAAAATAAAATAGAGTATATTGCTAATATATTGTCATGCTAAGAAACTTAATTTATCATTATTGATTGAAAATATATAAATTAAGCTATAAATATGAATGAGACGGCACCGCAGTGCATCAGCCAAGTTCGGCATACAGAGTCAATACCAAGTTTACCTAAATAACTCGGTATTAAATACTAAAATTTAACAGTTGCTGCATTATATGCATTAGTTGTATAGGCACACATCAGTTACCAAAATCAATTCTTAATTTAAGGCACGTGATTAATAATTTTAAATTTAGGCACATGTTTTTTTTAAAATAACAATATAACTAAGAATATCTATAAAATCGAAATAATTATATAGGGTTTTAAAGACAAAGGGTACATTGATTATCAAAATATTACTTACTACATTGGAAATGCTCGATTGAAACCATTCCAGCTCATTAATTATTACATCTAATAAAAACGTAATTCTTAAAAATACTAGGTACCTGGCTGAGCATGTTTTTATATCTAGTAAAAAACTTAATTTCAACTATATTTGGTCAAAATGTCTCATTATGACTAAAATATCATTTTTATCGCGGTAAACCGTTTCAAACATAAACTTCAACAACAAACTCATCATTCTCGGCTGTGCGCTCGGAGAGTCAACACGTCCTGACGATGCCTCGCGTAGAGGTGAAATACGTGTCGACCTAGTAATCTAGGGATATAAGTTAATTCCTGTTGTACTAATTCAAAATCCGTTTATCTGTTTGTGAGCTACGACGCCACAGACTGATACTTATAAAACCCCTCTGTTTGCGTCGAGGGTTAATAAAATGGTGGAACAGAAAAGGCACCAAATTATTCTAGGTATGGTTGTGCTGTAGGAAAGACCTGACCATCATGTTCTCAAAAGTTGTGAGGTTAGCTTTACACCCGAATTGGAGCCGTTTACTACAAGTCCACCTCGTTCTGTTCTTGTAGTGCTCGTGTTTAATGAACTTGTGTTGTTCCACGTAGACTACTGGGTGACCACGCGCCGAAAGCCCGAAGGACACTGGAAACAATAATAGATATTAGTTTTTTAATAGAGAGGAGATAAGAGTGTCAGGTAACTGAAGGCGATATCCAGGTCGAGCCAAATTAAGGAGAAAAAAAGGCAGACATCATGTCGATTACTCAGTCTGAGATGATATTAAAGGCTGTCGTGATTTCTTTTCAGCCCAAGTAAATCCCAATTCCTCAAATCCTGACTTTTCCTAAAAACTTACCCTCGCAATTCTCAGGATGTCCCATCTGCCGACGCGATCGAAGATTCTAGATACGGACCAAAGTGCAGACTTGGATAGCTGAAGAATAGAAGTCAAAAGCATACTTGCATGGTAATTTAGTATCTAGTAATTTTGTACCAGACATTCGAATGATAAGCTAAACGACCGACTACAACCTTTCACCAGTCGACTAACGATGAGTTTCTTTCCAGCTCTTGCTCTTGGTCTCATCGGGACTGGTATGGATTCCTTCGCATCGTACTGCCTTAGCAAGCAGGGGAAGATGGGGATTAACGTCGGCGGTTACAGGTTCCGTTTCAACGGTTGTGCGAGAAATGGCAAGATCAGGTGGAGGTGCTCTAGGGGACCCTGGTGCAAGGCAGCGCTCCATACTTTCAGAGGCAGAATCGTTTATATACAGAGCACGCATAACTGCGGACCGAAACCTCCAGCTGTTTAACAGTTATACGACCACTTTGTAATCGGAAATTGAAACCAAGCTTCCACTTTGTAACCAAAGTTAAACTGGTTACAAAGTAGGTATAAGATTTGAAGTGTTGCTAAATTGTAAGGAAGTGCTCTGATTGGGGATTCGTTATTGGAATTCATAAAAACAATGGGGGTTTAGTCACTCAAGCATTTGGAAGACGGTCGATAGGTTAATATCACAGATTACACTAGATACAGCATTACGAGATTCGTTGTTCCTACAAAAAAGTACCAAAGTTTGAGGAAGGCGCGGGTCGCGGGGAGTGCGACCAAGCGTTCTCATTGGCTATCTCAAGGTTACGCCTACTCGCGCCTTCCAAACAACCAATAAGAGTAATTTCGTATAAGTGTATTTAGACTAACGCGTGGTGCGCTTCGAGCGTCCTGAATGCAGAATCTAGAGTGTGATCTGTGGTGAATAACTGAGCCGTTTTAACATTTTTTCAGATTGTAAATAATATACGGCAGTATGGATATAGGAACGCTCGAATTTCAGGCAGAAAATCAGTACAAAATTAGATGTAACGATATTTGTAAAATACAAAAATATTTTGAATCGAAGTTAGTAGATAGCTGTTTAGTAAGTAGGTATATAACTTATTATATTGTTTGGTGATGTTAATAGTAGTTACCTTCCTGTGTAGGAAAAAAATATCAATGTAGTTATAATTATGTATATAAACGATAATACCTTTTAACTATCTGTAGATTTTTTTTGTTAATGCAGTCGGAACTTAGGTACCTACCGATAATATGACTGATAAACAAGATGGTGTTTCTTAGACGTGGTTTGAAATTCCTGAATGATGGAGTTTAAAATATGAGTATATAATGGGCATTTGCTATTATGAACTAATTACTAGAGGTGACATGGCATTACATTGCGATGTCCTATTATTTGTGGTCACTTTGCCACAAACCTCACTCGGTTACAGCTAGAGCTCGCTTTGGGATCGCGTGTTGTTTTGTATAAAGGTTTTTACCTAACCTAGGGTTTAAGGTTCAATACAATAACACTTTGATACCACAAAAGGACATAACAACAAAAATAAGAGATAGGTATAACAAGGTTAGGTGTATAAAGGGGGTATTTTCTAGCTTAAAACTGACTGACATGTCGCAATGTAGTAATAGTGCTGTGTCACTATCTAGTATTAGTACGTAGTAGCTCAATTATTGGTTGCCAAAAGGAGATAACGCTTTGACTACAAGTACGATTCTGAGAGGCAGATATCCACCAATGCGTAGAGGACAGGGGCCGTACCATGAACGCTTAATTGCGGGACAGAGTAGGCTCAGATGCCGACGCTGCGCGACCGTGAACAGTATTGCGAGACGATAAAATTCGCATTCGCACAGCGTAAGGAGCTGAGCCTATTCTGTCCCCCAATAAGCGTTCATGGTACGGCCCCTGGAACAGCAAAATATTGACAAATAAAGTTGCAATTGACGTCTCCGCCATCTTTGTCAAGAGCAACTTGACACTATTATCTGTCAATTTACTGAGATCAAGTACCTAAATGTCGTGATGATCAAGTTGGGTTTCGTAGAATAAAGTCGAATGTTGTGAAATGTTATTTGAGAATAATATTTTTTTAAATTAATTAGGATCACAATACAGGGTAAACACGAAGCAATCTTTAAATTTCTTAAATTCTTAGTTTTAAATTACATAATAAACGGTAAGTTGATATCGCATTAGTTTATAAGAACGTAAAACCAAAGTATTTTAATATTTACTTTCGTTCGTTGTTATATTTTTGCAATTAAAAATATAAAACCATTCCATATCGGAAAATATTTTAAGGTTGCACTATGTTAAGGCCTACAGCGTGCGTTATTCGAATTTCGTTAGGTAAGGTTACATAATCTTACCAATTTCGAACAATGCGCGCTCCGAACTCTGCATAAGAGTGACGCGACCTCCTTGAATTGTTAGCGTAGGCTGCAAAATGATGCAGCCTCGAAAAACAGTTCAGACCGAGACTTTTTTTTTGCCGTGTAAAACTACAATTGCCCCCGAATACTGAAACGTTTGTTAACTTTGACGGCAGATTATGTCTATTGCTGTCTTTGTCATTTGCTTAGTGCCAGACAAAGGCAGTATTAGAATTAATTTGTCTTCAAAGTTAACAAACGTTTGAGTATTCGGGGGTTAGATAAATAGATTTAACGTAGTTTTACATCTCTTACATTTGAACGTAAGGAACTTCGATCTTAATGTCGTTTTACACTGTCGAATGTGTTGTATTATTCGTTTAAGATTTCTTGCCAATGATTTACGAATTATGAAGATACAATAATTAAGTAAGTATTTTGCTAACATTTTATTAGATTTCAAATTTTAAAAAATACCTACCTCGTATGCGTAACCAGTAAAATAAAAATAACGTTGGTTGTGCGTAAAATAACACTTGATATTTACTTGCCAAATAAATGTGTAGCGATCGATATTTTGATGTGTATTAAAATGTGTATCGGAATAAACTAGTCATTAAAACGTTTGTTTTATTTTAGTCATTAATGTCATTGGATTAGGGCTTAGTATTAAACTGCGATCCAACCACGAAAAGGACGCTATTCAAGAATTTCTTGATTTTTTAACAGCATCGTTTCATATAAAAAAACAACACGATCACACGTTTTCAACATTAAAAAAAAATTACTGTGGAAATTCATCTAAGAATACCATTGTCATTTTTTAAAGCTATTTTTATATAAACGTTTTCAATTTTGGCTATGGAGAAAGAAAAACACAAAAAAAAATTTTTTTTCCCCCGTGTTCGTCAAAATTGAAAATGTTTACATAACAATAGCCTAAAAAATGATAATGGTATTCTAAAAATAAAAAGTTTTTCTTCATTTATTTCCACTCAGTCATTTTTATATTAAAATGTTGAAAAAGTGCGAACGAGATAGCAGAATCAGGGGAGCCGGCCCTTAATTAAGATACCAAAGCAAAGTTGAGTAGAGGAGGAGAAATGCGGCGGATCTCATAGGTGACATCAGACGACGTTATGAGAGTGCATAAGCTAGATCGGAATACGTAATTCAACCACGATAGACAAAGATGACGATACAACAAACTGGCAGACAGTGATTTAAGTTGCTGTACTAGTTTTTTTAAATCATGATTTCGAATGAGCAGACATCAGTGCTGGGTAGAGCGGAGTAGGTAAAAACATGCCAAATTCAGAACAGGGTGAGGTGAGGTGCTAATTGCGATGATTTTTAGAGGACGACGCTGCGCGACCACGAGCCGTATCGCCGCGAGATAAGGTATATGATCACGCAGCGTTATCGGCAGTCTAACAATCGTCGCAATAAGCACCTCACTATACGTTCACAAGCCCATGTCACTGCTAGTGCGAAGCGATTAGCTATAGGGATGAGCCACTTTTGCATCTAACCAAAAGAGCATGAGTGTCAGAGCGATCACCCTCGCCTTCAAGCACGCGTTGCAGGCGTGTTTATGACGAAAGTTACGCTTCGCTGGGCGTGCTACTTGCTAAAATTAACTTTATAAAGGGGGCCGGAGACGATCAATGGCAATTGTCAATATTTACTTTGACGCAGCCCGTTCATCGTTTTCTAATCCAATTGTCAATCGCTGCTAGCGAAGTTACGGCGATTGACAGAAAATTTTATTGACGATCGACCATTGACCGTCTCCGGTCCCCTCTACGACGTAGCGAGTATCTATTTATTTGTCATCTCTCAGCGAGTTTTCAATATTTGTACTGTTACTTAGACTACCCCCCCCCTTCCGTACCGTTCGGTACGTCTCGGGGCGTTTTCCTATATATATTTTTTTAGCTTTTTATTGCAAAAGACCATGTCCACTGCAGCCATGCGGAGAGATGACGTGTAAGAATAATGATTTTCTATCGGTTCCAATTCCGGTGGATACTTGTATCCACCAAAACTGAGCCTTTTGTGTTTAGTCTATATTTAAATTAGACCGAAATTATTTTTATATGCTTTTTATTGCATAACACCTAAAATTATTTACATTTCTTCAATAGTGCAGACGAAAAACAATATTAGATAGTATCATTGTGTAGCTATTAGGTAGCTATAAAATCTACTTAAGGTGGATGGTCCAAAGCGAGGCTGTCGAGAGATGGCGCTAACGTCGTTATTTTAAAAAAAATATTGTTTACGTAGTAAAATGCTATACATTTCGAAGAAAATCTTTATATACTAATACGATTGATATAAATTACCCACATTTTAAACCATAAAACGGACACATTCTGTATATTCGTTCTTCTACTGCTCCGTTCAGTTACATCATCATCACTTTGATATACGCTATTGATATTATATATATTGTTATTTACAAAGATACGAATTAGTCTAATTGTGTTTATTGTATAATTTAAAATATGGGTAATTACCCGACTGCCAAAGAAGGAGTGTAATGTTTTTGATTTAGTTATTAGGTTCAACACTGTGTGATATAGGTACATCAACCTATACTATACGCCTATAAATAAATAAATAATCATTATCAAGTTAAGGTTGCCTGGAAGAGATCGCTTTAAGCGATAAGGCCGCCAATTGTTACACTAGTTTTTAAGTAGATTTTTGTATTATGCTTGTAATTTCTGGTGTGAACAATAAAGAGTTATCTATCTATCTATCTATCAAGGCCGCGATTTTAATTTTTTTTTCAAGCGACGTAAGAATATATGTATGTCTAAAAATAACAATTTTAGCGCCATCTATTGACAGCCTAGCATTGGACCATCCGCCTTAATACAAAAACAAGTATTCATTAAGTAATTGTAACAGAAGAAAACCGTATTAATGCTACATTATTAGTCTAAAGCTACGATAAACCTAGCCTTCTTAATTAGCATACTTAATATGTACTTAAAATTACCACACATAATTAAAATAAAGATATCTAGTAAATATTAGAAATAAGACCTAATGATGAAGAAAATAATAAATCAAATTGCTATCTTCCTGCCACCATGAAAAGAAAACTTAAAAATATAATTCCGCTCTTTGTTTAATTCATTATATTTTTAATTACGACAAAACGTACTAGTTGCAAAACAAAAAAAAAAACTGAAAAAAACAAAAAACCTTGTTATCGAACAATTGACATTAATTGTGCAAAACGCGCTTGGCGACAGGTTTGTATAATATGCAGTGACGTTTCAACAGATGTAGACGAGTGACGTCTTAATATTCACTCCCAAAACTTATTGGGCATACAATTAATTAATCAATTATTTTATCAAGCATTCTCTACTATAGCGGATGGGCCACAAAGTATTGTTTGCTCACGTCACTTTGGACCGCCTTGCGGCACGTCGGCCATTTTTTGTATTTCAGCCAAGCTAGTACGTTAGCTGTCAAAAACTGTCTAATGTTTCTGAAGTGTTAAGAAATCACTAGTGAAAGGGGTGGAGTTGACGCCATATTGTGTATTCAAAGTGCCGCAAATGACGGACTTGTAACATGTCCTCTTTTTTCTTCCGTCATTGGCTCAGATAAACGGACCAATGACGAGTGTAGAGTGACACTTAGAATATTCGTGCGACCGAGAGAACGATGTTAGGGTTTGGCATTGTAGGGACTTAGTTTTGTCGAACCAGGAGCCTTATCATGTAACTCTGGTGGCGACGGTCATCGCGTGCCATCCCACTCGCCTTATTCACACCATGCGAGCGAGCAGGACAACAAACAAAGACCAACGCCACCAGATTTACATAATAAGGCCCTTGGTTCGAAAGTGAGTCACCGGCCTTTATCTGTGGAAACGTCATTGACCATATGCGATATTACATCCGCTTGACAGTTTGTCGTTTCGTTAATTTTTTAGTCGATCTCGTGACTATCTAATCGTTGCAGTGTGCTAATAAAACTCGAGGCCAGAAAGCGTAATTTCGATCGCGCTTTAATGTCCCGTGTAAACGCCAGACAACCCGACAACGGAAACAAACATGCACTTAAAATGTACGAAATAAATAAGCGACGCTAAAAATGTGAACTAAATTACCCTCTGGCTCTCGTGGGCGTTTAATGGGCACTGTCATAAATGAAGATTATAAGGCCTCTGTAAACAGAAAGCGTGTCCAGCACGGAGCAGGCAGATCAGTGCGTCAGCGACGCGCAGCGACGCATTTCATTCATTAAAGCAATTTCAACCTTAGTACCCTTATAAAACGATACAAACATCAAAATGTGTCGCGTGACGTCATAATACGTGAGACACGCGACCTTTTATTATTTGTATCATATTTAAAGGACTTTAGGGTTGTCATTGCATTGAAAGAGAACGGCTGTGTCCGCGCCCCACATCATGGTCTTGGGCCTTATTTTGTAAGTCTGAGTGCGATGGTTATCGTTTGCCATCCCGCTCGCTCGCAATGTGCAAGTAAGTTGGCACCTCGGTGTTCCGGCAGCCTCACTTGAGAGCCAGTATCCATTCCAACCATTCCACCAACTCGACTTCCAACGACCACACCGTCACTAACATCAGGTGAGTTTTGGTCAAACGCCTAGCCTGTCGACCATAAAATAACCGTGCTGTTGCTGATTCGCCTTTGTTTGCACCTCGCATTCTGGCAAGGAACTGGCAAGTTTGTGATCTCACTTGCCGTCCATATTATTGGTGTAATGGTGTATGGTGTAATTTATTTGCATGGATCATTTATCTGACGCCGCTAGTTTAACGGAAACAAAGAACTTGTCCACTACTCATTACACTTCCCCTTGTACGCGAACATTCGTGAAACCATCAGTTGCTGAACAGATTATGATGAAATTTGACAAGGAAGTAGTAACCATCGTGCACATGGAAATGGGTTCTATCCCAGACAAACTGTAATCCGCAAGACTAGACTAGTACGGTTGATATTTCGTGACCGTGACCACGAATCAATAAGAACAACCACTTCGGGAAATGAACATTAGACTCTTATCAAGACTCGTATTGTCAATGAGCATATTAAGCTCATGCAAAGACTTTAGTCAGTTCTCCTCCAGGTCACACTCGGTGCCGGTGATGATCTGATCTCCGGAGACCACACCGTGCTCCCTCTTCAGGTGGCTGGTGATAGAGGTCATGTCGGTATCAGTGTTGGTCCGTGTGAGCTGGTGCTGGCATATCTTGCACGTGAAGTAGCCGGGCTCCTTGACAAACACTTTCCACACCCAGGACATGTCGGGATGACTATCTGAAAAATTAAGGACAAAAACATAGAGAAAATATACAAAGAAGAGTGCTAATGTCCATAGAAAGATGCGTAACTCGATTTTAGTACTCATAAGGGCATAAGATGTCGCTAGTGCTGTAATCTCCGATTAACTTGAAATAGAAACCCATTCGTAGGAAGAAAAAACGCTAATTGTTGCGAATATTTTTCCATTAATAATATCAGTCAAATTATTAATTTTATATTTTATTTGCAAAACTCGCAAGATTCTCAAGAGATGGCGTTGAAAACATTATTTTTGGAAATATATTTTTTTACGCCGTACCTATATTGGAATATAATTTGAATTAAACCTTAAATAGCGGACGTGTACTTAGGGCTCGTATTTCGTCAAAATCCGGTAGTGCCTTAACGGCCTAATTTGATAAAAATGTGATTTTTCTATTTAGTGCGCCTCATTAGTTATGTAGATTAAAAATATTATTTTAAGAACATGAATGTTTGTTTTTTGGTCATTTAGTATTGCATAGAGGCTTACATAGAGGGAAAACATGATTAAATTACATTTTCTCCATAAAAAAAATTGAGAAGACGTCGACTACACACACTTTTCGTTGGCGTTCGGAACCCCTAGTGTATATTCGAGTGATTATTACACTAATAGTGAGGTAATAATGACTGAATAATGAAAAACTTGAATGACTTCCTGATTTAGATGTAATTAGCAATTATCTGATTTCTTGACTAGCGCGCGCTATAGGATCACGTAAGTTTTCATCTTCGACCAAAGTAAAATTAATGGACGGGGTCAAGTGAGAGAATTTTGAAGACTTTAAATTCAGCGCCGGCGCTCACCTTGCTTTAGTCGCTCTCAGTCTGTGAAAAGTGCAAGATGTACGTTCGTCAATACACGCAATACATTTGTACCTTTTTCTCTCGTAGATATTATTTTTATTTTATTTATTTGGACAACGAAACAAATCATACAAATAAATTTAAACACTAGGATAATAAGAACACCTAGGCCAACGGAAGCTATCGCTTATAGAACAAACATGGTGCTAGTGCGCAAAACTACCTAACTTAACTTTACAAAAAACAAAAAAAAAACAAACAATATGAAGGCGAGTCCCTGATTAAACAGAATTTAAGATTATATTATATTCGCTATATCTTTTTTTCTGACAAATGTACTATACATACATTTAATTACGTATTGAAGCCTAAGTTTAAATTTTTAAATATTTTACTAGCGATATTTTTAAATACATACTTATATAGATATTAACACCCAGACATAGAACAAACACAAATATTGATCACATGAATGTTTGTCCTAGATGGGAATAGAACCCACGCCCCCAAATACAAAAGGTTCACTACCAACTGAGCCACCAGGGCAGTCTTATAGAAACTTACTTCGTTCAGTGTCCGTCTTGTTGTGTATGCTCTTGAGATGCCGATTCATATTGCCGGTGGCATTCCCGCCGTGGTTGATGTGGCGATGGCACAGCTTGCACTTCGCCTGGGTCGTAGAAACGTAGTCGAAGTAGGACCAGATCCAGCTGCGACGGGACTTCTGCGTCTGGGTGTCTGGAACCAGATAACAATATTCATCTTATAAGTAAAGGCTGCTACAAACCGGACGCGAGAGTTTTGGCGGGAACATGAACAATTAATGACGCGTCAATTTATTATTTTCCAAAACTTGTGTTATTTGGAGTGTTAATGTGTTAATGATTATTGGTGAATGGTATAATGTCGTGAAACGTGAATTTTCGTGTTGTTTCCAAAACTCCATAGAAAGCTTTAGTAAAGTTTTCACCATTTTACTGGGGCATGACTTGGACTTGACCGTGACTTGCTTTGCTCGCCTTTGACCGTGAAAAACCGGACGCGAATCAGAAGCGGCACGGGGTCGATTTTTGAATCGCTCGTCTGATATATCGCACGAAAATGTTATGCAAAATCACTAAAGGGTCGTTTCTTAATCACGTAATAATATTTAGCAACTTTTTTAGACTCCGTTGTGAGGTAACGCCCAAGACAAATGTATTTTTTTGGTACAAAGTATCTTAATTTTTTTGTGAATAAGTATAATATCCTAAAATATAGTGTAATCTAATTGTAGTGCAGGACTTATCGCCCCCATCTCGAATCACACTAATATTATAAATGAGAACGGCTGAACGGATTTGAATGAAATTTGGTGTGGGCGTAGCTTGTACCCTGGATTAACACATAGGCTATTTATCCCGGAAAAGATTCGGTTTTTGTAGAATAGCGGGTGAAACCGCCGTGTGC
This sequence comes from Apocheima hispidaria, assembly GCA_947579745.1. Taxonomy (NCBI): domain Eukaryota; kingdom Metazoa; phylum Arthropoda; class Insecta; order Lepidoptera; family Geometridae; genus Apocheima; species Apocheima hispidaria. The sequence goes on along the minus strand of OX388153.1, from coordinate 13,004,811 downwards.
AGCTAGGCTGTAGCCTAGGCGAGCGAATCCTTGCGCGCAAGCTAGTAAAAATATATAAGATATCAACACATACCATTACAAGCATAGATCTCCTCGGTCTTAACAGCGTATGGTGTCTCAGCTTCACTGGACACTTCAAGCCCTAGGGACTCTCGGGTAATGGCCTCTCCGAACCTCTCCGCTTTGAAAGTATCAGGGTGTTTCGTCCTCATGTGACGATTCAGGTTGTTGGTGTTACTGCCTTTAGTGGAGAGAACGACGTTGCAGACGGTGCAGCGGTACACGATGTTGCTGAGACGGTCGAAGTACTTCCATATCCAGCTTCTTTTGCGTTGCTCTGGAACGGGAATTACAGAATACATTTTCGAGAGAATATTCATAACTTGTTGCCTGAACAAGGAAGATAGGGCAGAAGGGCTTAAGTTCTGCAGCGGGCTGAACAAGCTCCTGTCTTTTGGCAGTAATAGGCCTAATTCGTTCAATACCTTTTAATTTTTTTTTTTATTTGCACTACTTAAATATGATAGATTGTTAAAACTATAATTAAAAACACTAGCAGTGTACTAAAGTGGATCACAAATCAGTATCACAGAACAGAGTAGCATTTGACCCTGACTGATGTTAAGCACTCCAATAAGTATCACTGATCACAGTAGCACTTGACCCTGATGTATATAATTCAGATTAGTATCACTAATCAAAGTAGCATTTGACCCTACCTAATTTTGAGTACTCAAATTAGTATCAGTGACCGTAGCAATTAACCCTGTCTAAAGTTTAGTACTCATATTAGTATCATCAAATTAGGATCCTCTGATCCTCTAAGCATTGACCCTGCCTGATGTTTAGAACTCAAATTAGTATCACTAATCACATTAGCGTTTGACCTTGCCTGATGTATAGAACTCAGATTATTATCACTAATCAGAGTAGCGTTTGACCCTACCTGATTTTGAGTACTAAATTGTGTATTACATAATGACATGCGACTATTTGGTTTAATACAAGTCCAATAAAAGAAAAACCCAAATACCCGACTGCAAAATGTAAATAGCCTATGTCACTCTGGACATAAAGACAAATCCTACGACACCTCACTCGTCAAAATCGGTCAAACCGTTTACGCTACAGGACGCTTCAGGAACACACAAACATACTTCAATACACCCCAAAAAGATTACCCTCCTTGGGCAAACGGTTAAAAATATTTGTTAAAGCGACTTACCCGAAGTGGTTGCTGTTTTCGGCTGTTTCCTCTTGGTGCCCATCATGACATACTGCATGTTGATGACATCACTCTCTGGCACTGTAGCATTCACGACTTCAGCCTCCGTGGTCTCGCACACCTCTCCCACAATCACCGGCTGGCCTCTGTCTTCGCCTTCAACTGATAACAGGACATTGATGCTGTCACACTAATATCATCTCTCATACTATGACAATATGACACATTACACAAATAATACAAATGTGAATGTTTTTGTTTTAATTTCATAACAGCTGAAAGGATTTGGATGAAATTTGGCATTGAGATAGTTTTAAGCCTGGGGAACACAAACATATTACAACACAAAAATATTTAAACTAGCTGAACCACGCGGTTTCATTCGCTATTCCACAGAAACTCAATATTGTAATAATATGGCTACAGGATGTCTTATAGGAACACACAAAGATAAACATTACCCACCTTCTTGGGTTGTCGGGTAAAAGGGGAGTCAAACTCTTAGTGCCAATTTCAAATACACAGAATGTTTTTTTTAAACTGAGACAGTACGGGCATATCCGAATCCTTATAAGATACGGGAAAAATGTCTGAGGAACCATTTACTCATTTTGTATTATAATTTTGGCGTAGATATTTTTAGTTGTTTGGGTCAAGTGTGAGTTATCCATAAAATTTTGTTGTTTTGATCAATTTTTTTTTAATGCAGGTCCACTGTTTCATTTATGGATTGTTTCACTGCATTGGAATTGAATAATCTACTAACTAATGCCAGTTAAACAGTTTAAAATGGTTTTAAGAAAAAAATACCTAATGGATCCTAAGAAAGTTTCCTTATATCTCCTATGGTTTCGGATTTCTTCATACTGTCCCAGTTATAAAACCTTCCTGTACAGGTAGGTAGGTACATGCAAGTTTAAATATGTATGGGCTAGTGTAGTTTCTGATGATTCTTAACTATTCTAGTATGATTATTCGAAAATTACTGATATGATTATGGGCTAAATTTGAAAAGAAAACATAACATCTTACCTTCGTCTCCCTTCAGCACATTCATATGCAAGAATTCCACACGAAACCCTACAGTTGCCTCGGGATTGTCCTTATGAAGGTCGTATATATCCTTATGAGTGTCTCGCATGTGGTCTATGAGTGTAGATGACTTGGCGGCTACATCTATTTCCACTTCGCACAGGTTGCATTTCATCGCCTCGCGTCCTACCACCTCCGTGAAGTAAATAGACACCCATTCCGGAAAGCCTTCTTCTGCCTCTACTACAAAAGTAATTTTCATTAGAAAATGATTCAAACTTGCAAAAGTCTAACATTGTTTCTCTCTACAATTATTGCCTTTATTTTTCTTAAGTATTAAACAATAAATTTGCAATAAAGGTGCAAGTAGTTATATTACTTTTAGGAATATTGAAACACCTATCTACTAATTCTGAACTGACGCTAACTTTTGAGAAACAATAAATTGTGACATATCAAATCAATAGCAATATCATAACAAATTTATAAAATAAAAATAAACCGCTAAATCTGGAAAATAAACAGTTCTGATTTGTAGCTCAGAAGTTAAAATCATCCATTTATAGCACAAAATAAAAGGCTAATTGAAAATCAAAGACTTTAATTTATATAACCTAGAATATGTTTTAATCAATACTATTAAATTTAATTATTGAAGGAGTTAATATGTTAAAAGCACAAATACATAGGTGGCACATCGGTCGTTACCGGAAGGGGTAGTAAAAATACAGTTCTCAGTCATAATTACTTTTATTAAGTGTCTGATTTTGAAATATTAATTCTAAATAAGTGTAAACAGCCTCCTCTACATCTCATCTACTAAAAATATGACAATGTAAATTATGTTTATTTCCGCAGACCCTTTAATAGTAGACTTAGGCATTTGGGTGTTGTACATATGTATAATTAAATATATTAATGTCTAGGGGCAATAATTACCTGTACAATAACTTTTACAAGTTTTAATACTAACATTACCTATTTCAATAGGTACCTTTGACAAATACGATTACTCTGGTCAGAGATCCGTGCTCGTTACTCATTGAACATGGGTTTTTTATGGTTGTGAAAATCTCTGACCACCTCTACACCATAAGTCTGCATGTTTATAACGGATATGCAACCTGTCCTCTGCCGGGACGAGCAAATCCACTGTTCCGCGCCACATTGCAACTTACTCTTAAAAACATACGTGAAACCTTTGTAGAGGATCTGATGGCCCTTCCTCGTAGGCACACATTGAACTACATCATAACCTGCAATGTTTTGGCTCAATCAACAAATTGTAAACAAACACTTTGCAACTCAGCTGCGAAACTTTGTGAAAACTTTATAACGCCGTACAAAATCAAGAATTATAGCAGACATGACACTTTCTATCCGGTTATTAACACGTCGAAGGCGTGGTATACAAGTTTCGAATTGGACTTCCTGTAAATTAAAAACATAAAATTATGAAGCGGCACTGCATTATTATTCACCAAAATACGTGGGAAACACTTTATTTTAATGAGAACGGAGGAACGAACAAAATGAATGACGCAACAAAATTAATCTGTCAAACCGAACCGAATTGATATTTTGACATTACTGTGTGCGGTCCGAAATTGGCGTTTTGATTTATTGGAGTACGGCTATATTTTGTTGGCGTTCAATCGAATGGGACTGCTCCTGTGAGCACTTTTACAATAGCACTAAGTGCTTTGGGCGCCAGGACTCGGGAGGCGACTCGTAGCTATTGGCCGTTATCTGTAGCCCCCAGGACCGTCCCGCGTCCGCCGCGGGAGCGGTCCGATATGCTGTGTTGTCGTAAAACGGACCGTACCCCACTGACATCCGCTCCGTTTCGATTCACGCTTTATTAAAGTCTATAACGTTAGTTTAAAAATATTAAAGTGCTTGGTTATATTAGGGTGCCTAAACATGGCCTGACCTGACATCATGTGAAAGAGATGTCTATATATAAGTATCTAGGGGAGTGAATGGGAGAAGCTATAACCTTAATAGTTTGTTTTTTATTTTGCTCCCGTGAAATTTAAGTCTAGCGGTCCCTTTCACACGACGTCAGGTCAGGCCATGTATAGACACCCTACATGCATACCATCTGGTTTTTAAAAATCCGCGCATACGCGTTCAGATACAAAAGACTTTACATCATCAGCCGTACTTTGACTCGTGTAAAGTATTAACAGCAATCTCGCTAGATGGCGTTAGTAGTTTGGAATTGCCATAATAATGCTTACTTTGTTATAGTATTTCAGCAGAATAAATAATAGTGCATTAGAGTTCCGTTACAAAGTAGAAAGGAAAACTATGCATACCTAAGTACCTAATTTAATATGAAAATCAATCCCAATTAGGATCGTTAAATCTAGTGCTAAGACCCATAATGGATCTATAGATATTTTTTGTTCCCTATAGATCCCATTATGTACGTGAAGTGAAAGCTTTTTTTTTGTTTTGAAGGCCTTTATCAAATAAAACAAAATATACAGCATCAATAATCCAATAAGTACATACCTACTTTTTCATCAGTGTCCGAGCCGAAAAAAGTAAGTATGTACTCGTCATTCTCACAACTTCTACTATAGGACCAACAATGATATCGCAAAAAAAAAAAAAAAACTTTTCTATAGAAAAATATCATTCTCGCTCAACAAAATGTATGGAACAGCTAGGTTTTTATTCGCGATTTCATGGTTGGTCCTATAGTAGGTAACTAAAACTTGTTCAGAATTATGCGTAGGTATGACGATATTAAATAAATCAGACACCGATGTCTGTACGATGACACTGTACGTAGGTATTCTAGTTTGAAGGATAGGGATGGATTCTGACATCGGAAGACAATGAAGCCTTTAGATTTGGCTGTACTTCCCTTGCTTTTATAATTTGGGCCACATTACGATGCCGCTTCAAAAACTTCCTAAGCCAATTCTTGCCAGCTATTCGAGCAAGGACCCTATTCGGAGAAATGACATTTTATCTCGGTCACTCTCACTCCCATTAAATTCTAAATTAGAGAGACAGTGACCGAGATAATCTCGAGCGCACAGGATTAGGGTCCCAGTTGCATTGAATTTATGATTAATTTTTAACGCTTCGCAGAAAATGTACGCTTGTTTTCGAATGAATCTTGCAGTGATGGGTTTGCCGGATGCTGTGATTATTTCGATCAGTTCACTTTCTTGCAGTGCGTTCATTGGCCAGCCGCTTCCTTCTGGTTTTTTGACGGCGCTCTCTTTAGTGACGACGACGGTATCGACACTGGCGGCGGACACTAAAATTCAAACGAACTTGTGGAAAAACGTATTTCAGAGGCGTAAAGGATTAGCAAGCAAGTAAGGTTTCGTAAAAATAACTATCATTGCCTATTAACGATGATGGATACTAAAGAAAGGAATAGCTGTGGAATGAAAATACTGTGTTAATTTCCTTAGATTTTTATAATTCTGTGAGAAGTTTAAAAAAACGAACGGTTGTTGTTACTGATAGTGCCTGGCCACAATGCAGAGCATAATGCTGCGTTTAGGTCATAGATAACAGGTATCTGTGGTTTAGGTACACATGGACCGAGTTTGGTCCAAAATCGATCTATGGCAAAAAAAAAAACTATTTCTTCGGGGTTTGCCCTTTACCAGAACGCTCTAGAAATATTCTAATTAAGCTTTACAGTTTGTAAATAAAAGAATAAGCTCTGTTCAAGGAATCAACGCACAGACCAAACCGCTCATAATAATGACGTGTAATTTGAAACATGCAATACTACTCAAATGCTCTAGGTACTCTAGGTGAACAATAAAAACGGTTTTGCGAAATTCCACCTCTAAAGGGGTAATATGGACCCACCAAGATTATATGGATATAACATATTTTTTCATGCTAAGCCAAAATTAAACTCGGTTTGTGTAATAAGTATAAAAAATAAAGAAAGGCGTATCGCAGAATTTTTCGAAAATCAACTCCTAAAGAGGTGAAATTTCATTTACTGTCTCAGCGAGCGAAGCCGTGTGGGCAAGTAAATGTTTTATATAGGTTAGGTCCCACGGACAGGTCAAAAACCAGAAACAAACAAAAAATGCTCGAGAATGATTTAAGGCACAAATTATTCAGCTTGAGAGATCATCTGCTTTCAACATCCGTGCATTTTTTAACCTTATGTGTTTTTACAAATTGATCAAGTTCAGAATGCCGCGTTAAAAAATTCCTCAACCAATTATGACCAGCGAGACCTAAAGCTTTTTTGAATCTGTGTCTAATATTATATTTTTCGCAAAATATGAAAGCTTGTCTTCTAATGTATTTTGAAGTAGGAGGCTTTCCAGATTCAATGATCCTTCCGACTAGTTCGTTTTCTTGGACTTCGCTCATGATCGGTTTACGTCCGAGGGGTTTCTTGCCAGTGCTGTCTGTATCCAAATGTTGCCTGAGGGTGGTACGCGGGATCCCATAAAAGGCAGCGGCAGCGCGTTGCCCCAGTCGTCCGCGCCTCACTGCTTTCATGGCTGCTTGTAAAGTAGCTTCCGACCATTTCGCGCGCTTTTTCTGTTGTGTGATTCGCTCCACTTGAATTTTAACGTTTGTAAAAAATTCTGTAACGACAGCTCCAGGTTAGGCAAGATAGTTTGTAAGTCTCCAGTCACACTATCACTCTGCAATGGTTTAGCTGTGGTTACACGCCTAGCCGGTTTTTTATCGATCTTGTTGAGGGTTAAAGTTTTTACGGAACTAACTTGGAGTAACAACAGAAATCTCAAAAACTTGACCGTACATTTCAGTACGTATACGCTTTAGAAGTACCAAAATTAAATTACAAAGTTTTGTTTCCAGAAAGTTTAAAATATGCGGATGGCCGACAATTATTATTTTTATTTTTTATGTTTATCACACAAACCAAGTTTCATTGGCTTAAGTAGTGTGAAAAAATATTTTATTTCCATACAAACTATTTGGGTCCATTTTACTATTTCGCAAAATCCGTTCTTATTGTTCACCTGGACCATTTGAAGAGTACCTATTATGTTCAAATTTCACGTCTCTTCATAAGCGGTCACCTCCTTCGTCAAAATCGGTCAAGCCTTTCGGCTATAGGACATAATATAGAAAAACACAAACACATATTTACATACACCTCAAAACATTACCATCTTTCTAGGGCAGTCGGGTAGCCGGTTACACGCCTAGCCGGATTTTTTATCGATCTTGTTGAGGGTTAAAGTTTCTATGGAACTAACTAGAGTACTAGAAACAACAGAAATCTCAAAAACATGACCGTACATTTCAGTATTCTGTGCTTATAGCCTTAGAAGGACCAAAATTAAATTAAAAAGCCTAAAATAAAAAGTTTTATTTTCAGAAAGTTTAAAATATGCGGATGGCCGACAAGTCAAAAACGAACAAAACCAAAACAAACAAAAAATGTTTAGGCCAAAGTTCTGCTTGAGAGATCATCTGCTGACATCATCCTTTTTTTAACCTTTTCTGTTTTTACAAATCAAGTTCAGGATGTCGGCTTAAAAAAGCCTTTAACCAATCATGGCCAGCGAGTCCTAAATCTTTTCTAAATCTATGCCTTATATTATATTTTTCGCAAAATATGAAAGCTTGTCTTCTAATGTATTTTGACGTAGGAGGCTTTCCAGATTCGACGATCCTTCCGACTAGTTCGTTTTCTTGGGCGTCGCTCAAGATTGGTTTGCGTCCGAGGGGTTTCTTCCCGGTGCTATGTGTATTTAAATGTGTCCTGAGGGTGGTACGCGGGATTCCATAAAAGGCAGCGGCTGCGTATTGGCCCATTCGTCCACGCCTCACTGCTTTCATGGCCGCTTGTAAGGTTGCTTCCGACCATCTCGCGCGCTTTTTCTGTTGCGGGATTCGCTGCACTTCAATTTTAATGTGTGCTAAAATTTCTGTAACGAAAGTTTCAGGTTAGGCAAGTGCACACTGTCACTGTTAAATCAAATCATTGATTTGGGCATTACAAAAATTACATATAAATTGTTGATCCCAGAGACTGTGTGTCGGGACTCGGGAGCCAGTTTCCTCTCCTATTTACTACATACTTAAGTATGCGAAAACAAAAGATAACTTTTTTTGGGGTGGGTTTTTCGATGAGAGAGGGAAGAGAAACCGAAAAACGCCATCAAAGAATCCATCCGAATGAGAAGAATTTTTAAAAGATAGATTTTTTTAAGCCGCTCATATAGAAAATCAGAAAAAAAATCGTAGAACATAAAAGGGTTTTTTTTTGTTGAGCCCTTGGTATGAGGAACCAAAATTTTTCGGATTGATTTCAACGTTTTGATCACCCTTTATATACACTAGCTTGCCCGCACGACTTCGCTCGCCTAGGCTACAGTAAATTAAATACCCCATTTCATTTCTTGAGGGATTGATTTTCGAAAAATCCTGAGACGTAAATTTCTTTATTTTTTATGTTTATCACACAAACCAAGTTTCATTGGCCTGGACCTGAAGAGTACCTATTATGTTCAAATTTCACGTCTCTATCATAAGCGGTCGCCTCGTTCGACAAAATCGGTCAAGGCTTTTGGCTGTAGGAGATAATATAGAAAAACACAGACATACAAATTTACAAAAACATTACTATCTTTCTAGGGCAGTCGGGTAAAAAACTCTACTTATTGGAATAGCGAACAATGTGACTAACCTTATGCAATCATTATCATCATCATCAGCCACAAGACGTCCACTGCTGAACATAGGCATAGGCTTAGATCGTCATACCAACCGACAACGGGCCACTTGCATCCGCCGCGAGTTTCACAATGTCTTCGGTCCACCAAGTGGGAGGCCTACCTAAGCTGCGTCTTCCGGTTCATAGTCGCCACTGCAGAACCTTATGCAATGGTGCCAAGTAGTTTCATACTACCTAGCTTGTGGCCGTGGCTTCGCTCGCGTAGACCTTACCTAACGTTATTTTACAAAATAATCTAAAAATAATCTCTATAGCAAACACACAAATTCACACAATATTATCCGGTGAGGTCAAAATTAGCTGTCACGCCGGTAAATTATAATAAATCAAAATCCGTTCTCATTGTTCACCTATAGGAATCATTTGAGGAACATTTGGTCTAAATTTCACTTCTCTATCACAAGTGGTTTGGTCTGTGCGTTGATTCCTATAAATAATGGCTTATATATTAGAACACAGTGTGCCCCCAAAATAAAATAGGTGAGCAAATCATTATCTTTAGCCAACGTTGTCATAACTACTGTTTACAATACATATTAAAACAAGTTCAAACCTCGATTATCTCACACTTGCCCTAGTGCGACCAAAGTACATAAGCCCAATGTTATGAACGCTAAAATCAAGGACACCGGACCAAGTATCAAGAAACACGCGTCTCACTGTACTGTATTTGATCTTTGAATCTTTAATTTTATCTGATCGGAATGGGCTGTTTTTGCTAAGCTGTCTCGAAATATTATCAAATATTTTCATTATCTTGTTTTCTTTTTTCTTAATATTTTTTTAAAGGCAAAACGAAAATGGATTTGGCGTCATCGATAAAGTTAAACAGGGTTGAATTTGAAAAAAGTAGGGATCGAAATATTGCGACACAAAATTGTCTAAAGAAGATGTAATGAATCGTAAACATTATCATCATCACCATCCCCATCAGCAGCTTATTCAGCCCTCCCCCGTCCCTCTTTCGCCAATATTCCCTGTTTTGTGCCGATCTCGTCCCAGGCTTGCTGCATTTTCTCTATGTCGTCACTCCATCTCTGTAGCGGTTTTCCGGTGCTACACTTAACACCATTCATGAACCTTCCCCTTTGAGTTTTGGCGGGAACGTGAAGAAATCATGTCGCGTCATTTTATTATTTTCCAAAACTTGTGTTATTTCGAGTGTTAATGTGTAAAAACGGTGTTTTTTTACCCGTTACGTGTTCGTGAACATGCACGAGTGTTGGTGAATAGTATAATGTCGTGAAACGTGAATTTTCGTGTTGTTTCCTAAACTCCATAGAAGGCTCTAGTAATGTTTTCACCACTTTACTGGGGCATGACTTGGACTTGACCGTGACTTGCTTTGTTCGCCTTTGACTGTGACTAAGACTTATTTGACAATATTCAACAAAACTTGAAAATATATAAGTATACTTGACACTGGCAAATGCATAAGACGTGCGACGCCATAATCCTCTTAGGAGGAAAGATAAAAAAAAACCTTCCCCTTCGAAGATCGTAAAAGAAGCCGATCACTCAGGTAACGACCCGACACCGTCGATGATTATAAAAATAATTAAAGCCAAAATAAAAACCACATAACAATCATAAGCCCCCCCCCCCCCCCTACCGCTACCATACGCATATTCAGTTATTGCGTAAGTCCATGTGAATGATAATAATTGTTATGGAGCGGGCCAAATTAGGTATAATTCTGACTAGTTTTTTGCTGGCCTTTTTTGACCAGACCAGACCAGACAAGTGCTTTTTAAAACATGGTGTCGAACAATCTCTAAAAACAAATTTAACATGAACGAGATTAATGTCTCTTTTCATATCAATAAGTGCGAAAAAATATGGCAAACCTTTTGGTTTAGAAAATGTTACCTACTTTAACCTGGTCATTCTGGTCACTCTCCTCATTTTGAATATGCATGCTTTCAAAAAAATATATATTATTATTCAAACAACATAGTATGACAGTATTAGTATTATAGGTAAGATATTCCTATACTGTTATGATAATACCTAGTATTTTTGAACTTGGGTATTTTGTCATGATCCGTCCAGGGGCGTCTTTAAACTATCGGAGGCCCTGGGCACATTAGGAAATTGCACTATTTTGTAAGAATTGACAAAGAAAGTAGTTAGGCAAGGTTCTAAAACCAGACCACAGACAAAGTGTCAAGTTTTGTTACATTTTAAGTGAAGTAAAATATTTATACAGTTATCGTTTGGTGATCTGGCAGAAACGAGGGGGCCCCTGTTGATCGCGGGCCCTAGGCATGTGCCCAGAGTGCCCTGTGGGAAAGAGGGGCCTGGATCCGTCAAAGGTGTTATTCGCGGAATGTTTCCTCATTGACCGCTGTACATTTTGTTTTGCGCCAAACTGCGGCATGGGTGCTAGACTTTGACCGTGGCGCTGTGTTGCGGTTCTCTATGACGTAGGAACTCCGTAATCGTACTCAAGATAACAAGCTACGAATGCTACTAGGAAGTCGCGGATAATATTACATACTATAATATATAGTATATATACAAACATCATTGCTTCGGTACATTAAAAATTTGGGTAGCATTATTAATCTTATTATATTTGATAGTTAGTTAGTTAGTTGGATATGTCTGGTTATATCCGTGAAGCATTGCATATAGAAACTTTTGTTTTTGAATCTTGTTGTGTATAAAAGTTTTAAAAAAATATGCGAATAATAAAAAATCGAAAAAAAAAAACAAACTAGGAAGTCGCGTGAATGTATAGCTGAGCTCCTTCGGTTTTACCTCCGTAGGAACAGTACATTTTCCCTGGATGTCTTATTTAGAGTTGTCTTCTCACACTAAAAAGTACAAAGACATAAGTAAGGAAACTTCTGTGGCTATGCGTAATAGCGCCATTACATTATTCAATTTAGCCATGTGATATACTTGCACTGAATTAGTAAGTCTAACTGCCATTACATGCTGTGACTAAATAAGCAGGCTTCCTCAGTTAGTGCGCTAAATAACAAAGCACTAAACACATAGTGTAATAGCGTGGCGCTTTGGATCGTGGGACTCGTGGGTAACCGTTACGGAGGAACTACCGGAGGATGGGCATCAGCATCCTCTTAGTAAGCTGTGATTGTTCTGCGAACCCGAAGTCTGCCACGCCAAGCCAAGCGTGGGGATTATAGCAACCCTCCCCTTCACATAATACTGAACAACTCCCCTCCCTTTGGGAAGCCTTTCTTCAGCAGTGGATTTCTTCTGGCTGATGATGATGCTGATGAACCATTACGGAGCTGAGAGGAAAAATACACATACCTACACGAGTTCCGCAATATCTGAGAGAGATTATATTGTTAACGCCATGAGATAAAACCATGATAAACCTAATGAAACCGAAGCACAGTTTTTTATTCAATGTCAGTGGTACAAATAGGTATATTTTTTATTTTTACATTTTTAAGGGAAACCTACAGCCTTACTTAATAAGTAACATTATAAATAGAAGAAAACTGGGCCAATTACAAGTTTCCGCCAATAGAATATACTTACTCCGAGCAACACGCCTATTTCCATTCCCACATCCCATTTCCTAGTCTTCTGGTGGTCTTACGTATGGAAGGGTTGTCGCAGTTGACCTGGAGAAATGGAAGATTTTTACACTCATAATACGAGCCAGGAGGAGTTGTGGAAGGCCCAATTGACTTAAAGCAGTCGGGCGAATCACATCGTAGTCCGAGCCACGTGTGGTGTGAGATGCCTTCCTAGTCATGGATATTAATTTTATGGGTCAAGAGCACACTTTGTGATTAGATATGGTAGCGGTACTCAGGGTGAATAATTTCCAAAGGTACCGCTTGTGCCAAGAAGTATAGACACGTGGAACCATTGTGAACTCACTCGCACGCTGATTAGCTCGTTAGCGCGCTCTCGCCCTGCGTCGCATCGTTCTTTAGAGCCAAGCACATACGCATAACAGCTAGGGACCAAAGTCCATTTTAAAGAGAAGGAAAATGTAACAACGCAATATAGTAATTTTTAAATAAAATTATGTAGTAATAAATAAACAAGGAAAACATTTACAATTGTGCTGTGCGAAGATTTTAGCGAGGCTGCCTACCACATTATGTAATTTGCCAACTGATATTACATATTTTATGGAAGAGATTTTGTCGCAGTGCGCATGCTAGCCCTGCAGGTCTATTCTGCGAACCGTATGAACGCGCTAGTGCGGTAATACTCTGTAGGCCTCGCTACATGGCCTGACCTGACATCCTGTGAAAGAGATGGCAATATATACGTTTCTGGGGGAGCGAAAGGGAGAAGCTATAACCTTAATAGTTTATTTCTTTTGCTCCCGTGAAATTCAAGTTTAGCTGTCCCTTTCACGCGGTGTCAGGTCAGGCCATGTAGTGAGGCCTTAATTTGAACTTTGAAAAACAGACAACTATAGCAAAAAAAAAATAATAAGACAAAAAAAACTCACGCTACGTTCATATTCATTTTTATTTTAGCATTTAGCATTATTTTAGCGTTCCTTCTTATAAGGTTTTAAACGTCCACTGCTGGACGAAGCCATATTGGGTCACGCTACGTTGCAACACATCGAAGCGTAAATGTCTGCAACAAATACCCACAGGCGCGCTGTGTGCATGAGTAGGTGCGAGTTATCGCTCTGGCACTTTCGCACTTGATTAAGTTAGACGTAAAAGCGATCTCGATTGCGTGTTTTGTAGAGTACTCTTTTGCAGTACATCTGGGGATAACTACCATTGCCAGTATTTCAAACGCCAAGCAGTAGTGTGCAAACGTAACATACCTAAATCTCAGAGTAGCAAGAGCAGTGTATTGCCGTAGTTCGAAATTCTGAAAGACACGGAACTGTAATTGTCAAGCGTGACGTCACATTCTTCATCTTCAAGCATACTATCGGGCGAACCACTCGCTCATACCGAAACTTAGTATTATAAGAAATTCTCAATGCGCAGTGAGATATAAGTACTAATGCCTGACCATAGAACAAAGTTCAGTCAGTACGTAAAACATCAAAGTACGAATTTAGACATAGATACCTACCTAGATATGGACGCTAGTATTATGTACCCAGAAAGTCTGATTACGATAATTCTTATTATAATATATGTATACGATGAAGTAATACTAGATAATGAACTCCGATAGTGTAATCCATTGCACGTCACGTACTCATAGCGTCATAGTACACCCTTCCAAATATTTGAATGAAGTTGTTGCCTGCCTAGTGATTTCAATAATTAAATATTCAAAAGTGGTGTTTTGACTATCAACGCCACTTTTAACCGATATAATATTTGAATCAAAAGACTATTAAGGTAGGACGTCGTCGCACAGATGTTTTCCACGCACTGAGTGCCTCACGGGCAATGCGGTGCTGCAAGTGCTGCAACCTGCAACGCAACACCTCTTACTACGAAGCCGCAGCGTCTCTCCGATCCCCTTGACCGTTGCGCGTGCGTTACGTCGCCGCACAACGTCGCAAGCCGCAACGCACTGTGTGGCATGTCACTGTAATTTATATGTCCGATGTCGATGGTTTATACAGAACTAGTTGTTACCCGCGACTTCGTTCGCGTGGACCTACAAAAAAAGTAACCTATGTCCGTCTCCTACCCTTAAGCCTATGCAAAAATTCAGCTTGATCCATTCAGCCGTATAGCCGTGATAACGCGTTTCTCACCCAGACAGAGAAACAGGGAGACAGAGTTACATTCGCATTTATAATATAACTAGGAAGTTAGAATATAAAATATATTCCCAAATGTCATTTTAGGGTTAATTAATGATTCCCCCAAGTGCTGATTTGTAATTTTTTGGATAACTTTTTATTCGCGCTTTTTACTTAGCCTGTAGCGAAAGCTGTCTGGAATTGATTGAATTGCACTGTTTTATCTAAATGGTGGATAAAATTAGGTAGCTATGTTTTATTTGTGTTACTGCGTGAAGATTTTCTATTTCCCTGTAAGCGGCATTACCCCAATTTACCCTACGAGACACAAGTACGTTTACGAATCAGCGGCCTTATTATGTAACTTCTCTGCTAATCGTCTTCGCTGTCACACCACACACACCTACATTTTACATCTTCTATGATCATCAAAGTTGCCTGGAAGAGATCGCATGCAGCGATAAGGCCGCCAGTTGTTACACTAGTGTTTTTTTTTTCTGTTCTGTAAAATCTGGTGTGAACAATAAAGAGTTTATCTATCTATCTATCTATCACGAATGCCAGACTGGGCGTCATGAAACCCAATCTGGGTTTCTTGTAAGCGAAGGCCATTGCCAGAGAAGTTACATAATAAGGCCGAAGATACAAGTCTGTCATAGATGTTAGGTAGACTCAGGACCTTTTTCATTTATTTATTAGCTACTTTCCGATCAGTGCTTTGGCGAGTAAAAGTCCCAAGTAACTTTAGTTCCACAATACGGGCTTTGAGCCTAGTGTGGGGCTGCAGGATAGCCTTGGATTATGTAATCTACTGTAATTATCGATAGGCATTTTTATGCACACAAAGTTTGTATCGAAATAATGTAACGTTTCTATGGCAAATAAATGTTACTTTAATTTTGCACGACTAGCAAAGATTCCCAAATCAAAATTTGTCGATTCATTGTTTTTGTAATAGATTAATTTCAAAACGAATAATACGATAAGATGTATAAACTTTGATACTTGATATCGCCGCGCGAGTTTTTTAATTCTCCATTTATTGATTGGTACCTGTATTTAGTATGTAATATGAGTGACGAGACGTGCTTGCGCTCGCCTGCTGTTAAAGCGTCACGCTTGCTTAGAACAGTTCAGTGCACCCAGAAGTCTGAACTTCAACAGATCAAAACCACGCGCGGTAGCGCACTGCTCTCGCCCTCACCCTGAGGCGTGAAACATACTGATTAGACGTACCTAAGACGAGGATTCGGCGCTCACGAATGTCGCTTCATAGCTTGTTCATCCTAACTAATATTATAAATGCGAAAGTAATCATAATCATAATAATCATAATCATATTTATTGGCAACAAATTATTACAGGTCAAACTAATAATTATTTTTCACAAAAATAAATACTTTTTGTATCTACTGATACAATGCTCCATGTATGAACCAATTACATAATTGAATGATATTAATAAATTATAAAGTATGTCAACTAATCAAAAAATAAAAGTATAATTCATGTCAATAATAACAATAAAACATGTAAAAATATGAAGAATATAAATAGTCAGCAAAGACATTTATAAGTAGAATTCTGTGATAGTCAGTTACAATTTAAAATCACAAAATTCTTTGTGTAACTCTGTCGCCTTGTCTATCTGTCTGGGTGTTTGTCGCGTTTTCACGGCGGAACGGATTGACCTGAAATTTTGCATAGATTCGGACATACGGGACATAGGCTACAATATTTTTTTTAGGTCCACGACTATTGTTTCAGCGCTGGAGCGAACTTTAGTTTACTCTTAACAAAATGGAGCATAACCATTGCTAAGGTTAGCTTCTCTATACGTAGTAATGATAGCTCAATGGTTGTAGCAAAGAAATTTAGTAAACTATTCATCATCATCAGCCATAAGACGTCCACTGCTGAACATAGGCCTCCCCCTTAGAGCGCCACACCGACCGACAACGGGCCACTTGCATCCACCGGTTGCCCGCGACTTTCACAATGTCGTCGGTCCACCTAGTGGGAAGACCTAGAAAACTATTGCAAATGTACAAGACGAATGTATCCAAGATACACAAATTACGTCCTTAAATTATGTTCATTTCCTGTACATATTGATGAATTTATATATTACCTTCATATAAGTTATTATTTGAAACGAGGAAGTTTTATTTGATTTAAATGCAATAATATGATTTTTGTTTATGTCTTTGATTCAATTAATTAGCAATTTAGATAATAACGTGTAATAATTATACATATTTACTGTTGAACTGTACTTGGGGTAAACATTCGGAAGAACAATCATGAGTGAATTTAATTTAAAAAAAAAAACAAAAATATTTATTCAGGAAAATGTACATTCATGTTTTTAGTTACAACCGCCAAACTGGGTGTTAAAAACCCATGTCTCGGAAGTTAGACAAACTATAGTATGGTTGTTGTCCATTCTTTCTATGTTCATTTTAATTCCGACTATCCATCCACCAGCAGGCCCAGCACGGGCGCCGGGATAAAATTTTGTCCACCATATTTATCCCGCGAGAACGAGACGGATGTATCTATATGCTAGCGTTGTCACGTTGACGCGAAGACAAAACGGGTAGACATAACTTTATCCCGGCGCCTGTGCTAAACTGCTGGGGTGGATAGACGAGCACGCATTTCCGAGTATCCACCCTAGGGATTGTTTTTTCGAGTGACATAAGACGTCCACTGCTGAACATAGGCCTCCCCTTTAGAGCGCCACACTGACCGACAACGTGCCACTTGCATCCACCGGTTGCCTGCGACTGGACACAATGTCGTCGTTCCACCTAGCGGGAGGCCTGCCTACGCTTCGTCTTCCGGTCCGTGGTCGCCACTCGAGGACCTTTGTTCTCCGTCGGTTTTTGGTTCTTCGAGTGATGTGGCCGGCCGTTGCCACTTCAGCTTGCAAACTCTGAAAGCTATATCGTTGACTTTGGTTCTTCGGCGAAAATCCTCGTTTTGGATTTTATCGCGCAAAGAAACTCCGAGCATAGCTCTCTCCATTGCCCGCTGTGTGACTCTGAGTTTCTCCAAAAGACCAGTATTCAAGGACCACGTTTCAGTTCCATATGTCATCACTAGCAACACACATTGATTGAAGACTCTTGTCTTCAAGCACTGCGGAATTTTGGACGAGAAGATATGACGCAATTTCCCGAACGCCGCCCATCCGAGTTGAATTCTTCGGGCGATCTCTTTGTCGAAGTTGGACTTACCTAACTGGAGAGTCTGTCCAAGGTAGTTATAATGATCAACAACTTCGAGGCGACTTCCTTCCTAACGGCTACCGGTACGGGTACAACATGGGTATTTGGCATGACCCACCTGTTGAGAAACGCTACTAAGGTCGTTGAGGTCTTCTAGCGACTCTGCCATGATTACTATATCATCGGCAAAACAAAAGTGAGAGATGTATTCGCCATTAATGTTGATGCTGTATCCGTTCCAGTGCAAGAGCTTGAAAACATCCTCCAATGCGTTCGTGAACAGCTTCGGAGAAATAACGTCTCCCGGTCTCACGCCTTTCCGCAATTTGATTGGTTCCGTGCTCTCGTCCTGCAATCGGATTGACATGGTGGCGTTTCTATACAAACACTTCTTCACCTCAATATACCTGTGGTCGATAAGACATCGCTGAAGGGACTGCACTACCACCCAAGTCTCGATGGACTCGAAGGCTTTTTCGTAGTCCACAAACGACAGGCATAATGGCCGATTATACTCTTCAATCTTCTGTATAATCTGGCGGAACGTATGAATGAGGTGCATGGTGCTAAAGCCTTTACGGAAACCGGCTTGTTCGGTTGCTGGAAGTCATCAAACCTGTGTTGAGGCGGTTCGTAATAACTCTCGAAAACAGTTGTAAACATGGCTTAGGAGCAAGATGGGCCTATAATTCTTCAGTAAGGTTTTATCACCTTTTTTGGAAAACAGCACCACCTCGCTTCAGTGCCATGCTTCTGGCGCAGTGCGCTTCAGTATGACGGAATTAAATAAGTTCTGGAGGACTAAAAGTACCGGTTTTCCACCCGTTCCCAGAAGCTCAGTCGTTATTCCGTCGTCACCCGGCGCATTGTTGTTTGTTGTCACTTTTTGTAAGCTGCTCGAAAGCCATTCTAATCTCGTTTAGGCTGATGTCTGGGATGTCCTCGGTGTAGTGTCGGGTCAGTTCGGCTCTGGATTCCTAAGCTCTACTGACAATTGGTTTTCGTGTCGAGGTGTACAACTGTCCGTAAAACCTCTCAAACCCTCTCAGAATCTCCATTCTCGGAGAAATGATACTGCCGACCTCGATCTTCTACTTCGTCATTTCGTTACGCCCGATAGATGAATACTTTGCGAACACTTTGGAGCCCTGGTTCCGCTAAACTGCGTCTTTAATACAACTTATATATTAGATGATCGAAAGTCGTGTCTCATTGATTTCGAGATTCGTCTATTAAGCTTGCCATATTCCATGTCAGCTGGAGAATGCAGTCTCATCTCAGTCCGGTCTTACAATTGAATTAGAATAGTTATATGACTAAAATAATAGTTGTTAAGTGGAAAGATAGTGACTTAATTATTCTGTCATTGTGATGTTACTAAGTAGGTACGTACCCACGGGTACTTATCTAAAGTGTAGTGGATACCGGAAATCCAGTCGTATTTAATTTAAATGTTCCATGTTTTACAGTAGGTAGGTATTAATTTGGGTAGAACTCGTGATAGATAAGAACGTAAAATTGTTATTAATTACAACAAACAGGTCCTATACCTACATAGCGAACAATAGCATCGTGCCTCGTATTAGCAATAAGTTTGTTATTTTAGTACTCCAATTATTTTTACCCATTAGATAAAAACTGAGGTTAGGCTATATCATGAACACTTTTTTTTGATAAAATAAAAATCAAATAAAACTCAGAGTAATATAATAACAATAATTAAGAACAATAATCGACACCAATGTTGTCGATTCTATTGTATAATTTTCAAACGAAACTATTTTAGGCAGCCCTAAAATTGTAGACATACTTTTCTCACAAATTGAAATTCACTAAAATAAAAAAATAATACAATGAAAATTGCAATAAAACTTTTGCAATGGTATTGTGGTCGATTTTAGAGGTTTTACTTGACATAAGTAAGCTAACTAAACTACTCCTGTCTTTATCTGACATGTATGGAAAAAAAGGGCCAAACTTATATTAATAAATTTTAGTTCTGTCAATTAAAGCCTTCTAAACAGACTACATTATGCAGATAACTGACAGTTATCTGCATAATGTAACTCTTTGGTGTGTACCTAACACTATTCAGATAACGTAATTGATTTTAGTTATTTGTACATCAGATCCGAAGATTTTCGTTTGTAAAAACTTTCGCAACTGTCTCACTCGCACTATTTATACGCAGTGACAACCTTAGACTTTACGCTCACAATAATAAATGCGCAGGTTTTTGGCGGGAACGTGAAGAAATCATGTTGCGTCATTTTATTATTTTCCAAAACTTGTGTTATTTCGAGTGTTAATGTGTAAAAACGGTGAATTTTTACCCGTTAAGTGTTCTTGAACATGCACGCGTGTTGGTGAATGGTATAATGTCGTGAAAAGTGAATTTTCATGTTGTTTCCAAAACCCCATAGAAGGCTCTAGTAAAGTTTTGACCACTTTACTGGGGCATGACTTGGACTTGACCGTGACATGATTTGCTCGCTTTTGACTGTGACTATGACTTGTATAATAATATTTAACAAAATTTGAATATATATAACTATACTTGACACTGGCAAATGCATAAGACGTGCGACGCCAAAATCCTCTTAGGACGAAAGAGAAAAAAAAATAAAAAAAATGCGCAAATGCGCGTGTACATGAACGACATGTGTGTAGTGTCTATGTAATATGTAGTTAGGACTGTTAGTGTTTATTTTATTTGGGTGTATTTGCAAAAATGAATCGAATTTATTTTTAGTTTATTTATGAACGGAATAGAACCGCCATCTTAGTTTTGTCTACCTGACTTCTAACCGTCACCTCTGTGAAAATTACTTTCTGCATTACTTCCAAAATATAAAAGAAATAAGGATAATATATTGCAAGCTAATTGTTAATTCTTAAATATGTGTTTCATTATGCACACAAATAATAAATAAACTTTGGTTAGGACGCGGCGTTTGTAAGTATGGAGATCTAGTCGAGTGTTTTGGGACCCTATTCATGTGCGCGTGAGATTATCTCAGTCACTCTCTCTCCCATTAAATTCTAAATTAGAGAGACAGTGACCGAGATATCCGCACAGGAATAGGGTCCCAAAACACTCGACTAGATCTCCATACTTACAAAAGCCGCGTCCTAACTAAAGTTTATTTATTATTTGTGTGCATAATGAAACACATATTTAAGAATTAACAATTAGCTTGCAATATATTATCCTTATTTCTTTTATATTTTGGAAGTGATGCAGAAAGTAATTTTCATCAATGTGATCGAGGACGTGAAACTCTACCACAATCTGTTTCTCGAAATATTAAGTATAATAATATGGGACTCTTCAAATCTAAATAAAGAAAATAGGTACATTATTGGTAACTGTGGCCCATACTAGATTACTGATTGTTTACCTTCAGTCAGGGTGTGTTCAAACGCTAACATATTTAGAATATTAATAAATTATTTTTAAAAAATCCTCGATTACCTTAAAATGGGGTAGATTCTTAGACTAAGCAGCATTCGTCAAGTCAATAAACAAGTAGAATAAAAATCGCAATAATTCCTCCACGTACGTACCTACTCAAAATATTATCTGTTCTGTGACGTAGGCACGACATTTTTAGTGCCGTATCTTTTATGTTGTGATTTCAATTCATTATCCAACTTTAGCAATTTAGAGCATAAGGTTCGGAATATACGAACCAGTTTACGAAAGCATGTGACATGTCTATATTATCAATTATAATTGATCTTGAGTTTATAAATTGAACGATTGTAAGCGAGTACAGATAGATTGATTCAAAAGTTCGAAACGTTGCAAGTTATTCGGATAACGGGTTTTGAGTCATTCAACACGCAGCTCTACTACAGAATAAATAAATGTTACTAAGATTAACCAGCGAAGAATCTACTACTGAGCACAACCGAAAATAAAACTATTGTTGTTTTCTATACAAAATGTATGAAAAACAACCCGATCGCTCTATCGGGCGTACACGGGATTACAATTTTTGTTACATTTTCTATCATCGGATACTTGAAGATTATTGGTCCTAGTCCCAGTTGTTCATTTTTATAGGTAGACTAGCTTGCCCGCACGGCTTCGCTCGTAATACAGTAATTTCAAACCCCTTTAAAGTTGATTTTCGAAAAATCCTGAGACAAGCGTTGTTTTGCTTAGTACAGAGTTCTATTGGCTTTGCATGAAATAAGATTTATTTCCATAATACAAACGTTGGGGTCCATTTTGGCCCTGTAGAGGTGGAATTTCACAAAATCTGTTCTTATTGTTCACCTAGACCAGAAGGCAGGCAGGAGGCCACCAGGCAGGAGTATTGGGTACAAACACGTCTCTATCATGAGCGGTTTGGTCTGAGCGGTGATTCCTAGAAGGGGTTTGTTCTTTAGATATAGATAATTCGTTGTTACCCACGACTTCGTTCGCGTGTACATAAAAAAACTGTGATAACGAGACAAACACGCAGACAGAGAGACGAAGTTACTTCCTATAGTTTGTTAGATGGCGTTGATTCATTATTGTAAGTTTTGCATGGACTGCCAGTTGTACTGGGCCCGTACCGTGAGTTGCTTATTGCGATGATGCTTAGGCTCAGCCGAGGACTCTATGCGCTCATAAACCTTATCGCGCGGTGATACGGTTCGTGGTCGCGCAACGTCATCTGCTGAGCCTAAACATCATCGCAATAAGCAACTCACGGCACGGGCCCTGTAGGGAGTTCTGAATCGCGCATGCGAAGTTTTTTTCCTCGAGACGAACGTCTTCATTTTTATACCTCGAAGCTTTATTGGTCTTCAAACGACTGCGGCTATATTCCTCTGAATTATAATATTAGTTAGGATTTTACCCCTGCAGTAAATTAATAATAAAATGAGTCAGTGTCGTCACCTAGCTAGTTTCTACCTACGTCAGTTTTTACCCGACTGCCCAAGAAGGAGGGTAATGTCTTTGGGGTGTATGTAAATATGTTTGTGTATTCCTATAAGGCGTGCGAGGTGTCCGATTAATTCCTCTTAGTGTCTTTCCCCCGAATACTGAAACACTTGTTAACTTTGA
This sequence comes from Apocheima hispidaria, assembly GCA_947579745.1. NCBI lineage: Eukaryota > Metazoa > Arthropoda > Insecta > Lepidoptera > Geometridae > Apocheima > Apocheima hispidaria. Next base: position 12,981,867 of record OX388153.1, on the reverse strand, counting down.
CAACAGATTAATTCTATTACTGCCTTTGTCTGGCACTAAGCAGATAACAAAGACAGCAAGTGTTAGTGTCATAGGCTACATTTTGCAGTCGGCTATTTTGTTTTTCTTTTAATTGTATTACTTGTTTATTCTTGAAATGTATGTACAAACATCAAACTTTGGCTATGTAGGTAAATAAAAAACGACAACAGGTACTTTCTGGGTACTCGTTCTAAATCCATAACCACTTCATTACTTACCAACAAGCAGGATGAATAAAGATAGAAATAGCAATCATGGATCGCAGACCAACGAGATATAATATAATAATCTGTGAAATAAGTTTCGGGAATACGCTAATAAAAAAATGTTTTAATGTTCTGAATTTATTTTGTCATCCTCGAAACAGCCTTCGTTTGTTGCAATACACTTTCGCCAGCGAATAGTTCATTCGTCGAAGCCACGTCGAAGCACTTTTTGGAATGGCCGTTACTTCAATTAGCGAATTTTGTTTTATGACCTCAATGTATTTTATAAACGTCGTGTTAATTTGAGCACACGTTTTTAGTTTTGAATTGCCTTTTGAGATATGTATGAGTTGAGAGGGACGAGGGCCGAAACGCTGAAAGTCCGGAAGGATGGTAGCCCTAAGTGCAGGGAAGACAATCAAATATGAATATTTTTTATGTGGAATTAAGACTATCAAAAAACTTTTTAGTCCTTCAAGTCGACTACGACTACTTACTTATATATCCACAGATATATAGGTGGCTATACATGACCTGACCTGACATCGTGTGAAAGGGACAGGAACACTTGAATTTCACGGGAGCAAAAGAAACAAACTATTAAGGTTATAGCTTCTCCCAGAAACATATATAGCCACCTCTTTCACACGATGTCATGTCAGGTCATTTATAGCCACTCTATCTATCTCCGTGCAAGTTTCTTACAATCGACTTTTTTCATTTTCTATAAGGAACTCCAGAAAGTGGCTTTACATTTGACCTAGCATTGAAGAGATGGCTATATATGAGTTTCTGGGGAGCGAAAGGGAGAAGCTATAAACTTAGTAGTTTGTTTTTTTTTTGCTCCCAGTGCAAGTGTTTATTGTTGTTCCCGTTCAACTCAGTAACGGCTGAACCGTTTTGAATGAAATTTGGTATGGAGGCAGCCTGGATTAACACATAGGGTACTTTTTCTGTATTCTATATTCGGTTTCTGTAGAAGGGGGAAAACCGCGGGGCGCAGCTAGTATGAAATAAATTTAAATTGAAAAAGTGTTTGCTAGGCTAAGCTAAACTTTAGTTTTATTTGCCCAACATAACAAACAATGAACTTAGGATTCACACACTGATAATACAAATGCTCATTATTAATTTGATTAGTACAATAGAAATAAATAAATAAACGAAACAAACAAATAAAACATAGATTATGGGCATACACAAAGTTAAGAAAATTATTTAATTGTAAATATCTAGTTACACTTTAATGATCACTGTTACAATGTGAGCAGACCTGCGGATAAAGTAACCGTCTCACGTACAAAGAGAAAGAGACAGATATACTTTCCTCTTATCTTATCTCATTGGTACCATGTCTGAAGGTCTGCTAACCTCATGAAATACCCAATATATTTGTCAATTACAACAATTTTTTATAATTTTCATTAGAAATACAGTTGACTGTGCATTTATTTACAATTTCGTGTTTAAAAACCTAACTATGTACATTTAATTTTAAAAGTTTTTGGACATGTAGGTACAAAGCTTATCCTATTTATAGGTACCTAATTGTTAACATGGCAATTAAACAATAAGAATAATCACATTGAATTAAATTATAAACTAAAAATGCATTAGATTAATAAAATACAATACCAAGAAAGTGGTAAAAAAATCTTGTATAAAACTTTTGTTTAATAAACTCTTCATACTTATTAACAGAAATACTACTTAGTTTTTAAGTATGTACAAAATACAATTTTGTGTACAGGATGTGGTGTAATGAATGGAGAACTCATTACCAGCAGGTGGGGAACACTTTAACAGTCCAGAAAAAAAAAAAGTGTACTTTTCGAGTTTTTGGTACATCATTTTGGGTACAAATTTCATTAAAAATTATTTAGAAAAATGTTCAATTAGTTGAAAACCGTGAAGTTTTTACTGAATACAAATGTTATTTTTCTTAATAGTCATGATGTTCGCATCCATCTGCAGTTTAAAGGGTTATCCATTAATTAAGCCACAGCCTGTACAAATGTGTTAAGATAAATCATTACTAATTAGCTTCAATGGAAGCCGAAGAAATAACGTTATAGTTAAAATCTCAATGGAAAATAATAAAGAGGCAGTTTGGTACATTCACAACAAAAATTTAAAGGCAGTGAAACTGAATGCTTCAGAATACTTTAATCGATTATGAGGCGCTTCTATCTGGCGTATTTTTATCTGGAGGTGGTAATGGTGGCAGACTGTAGGATTTGCCATCGGGGGTCATCCAACACGTTGGGGGGTCGTGGTTATGTCTCCCGATACTTTCTGTCACTCGTCCAGCGTTGTTGATCCGTAGCTTGGCAGGACAGCAACGACTGAAGAAATACCAGCAGTACCACAGTTGACTCCCATATGCTTTCTTATACATGAACCTAAAGGTGTGGTTCTGATATATGAATAATTTTGAATTTCCTCTTGTGTTTATGAATATACCTGTAAAAAGAATTAAAATTTAAATAAAAAGCCAACACATAGACAGATAGATTACAACTATTCTACGTGAGGAAGGCACAATAAAACACATTATGTATCATAAGTTTTTAATTCCAAATCGTACCTGCAGTAGAACAACAGGGATGTACCTACCAAAGTACAAGTTATAACTTGTACATTACGAGAATGTGCCTACTCTTCTTTGAAAAACTTCTTTCCTATTGTAGTACTTGATTTATTAAGAAATTCGTAACATTTATTTGCCTACACAATATTCTAACCTATAAAACCAATACAACTGTACCATAGAACTAACAGCTATGACGCAGTTTACTAATCAAGAAAACAAAAATTGAATTCTGAGAAAGTTGTGCTGAAAAATCCAATTTTAATGTTAGACTTAAGCTACATTTTCAACTTAAATCTTGTCATTATTTATTGGATGATAACTTTACTTCACTTTTAACACCACACATAAAAATTGCCGCAAGCCGGTAATATTGAACAACACTGATTCATCACACGCAATACATGAAATAAGTCTTAATTTCGGTAATTTACACTTATTAATAAGCCATGAACTTAACAACAACCATGGCAAATTCCAAAACTTTACGTAAACACTATGTTACTTAGTAACTACGGGCACTTCTGTAGAATTGAAATGACAACTGGTCTGAGAGGTGAGTAAATGTATAGCGCAAAAGAAGTACAATTTAATTAAATGTTAGTTCTTATAGTAATGCGAGTTTAAAGTTTCGTACTGTGAGCGATCAGTGAGCGCGAGCGCGAGCACACTTGTCAAACAAAATAGTCTGATTGACATCTGTTTAGCTTGACACTGACACTTGAGATTATACTTTTTTTCTGTCATATTATGGCTCCTTACATTTATATATTTTATGTATTTAGCCAGTGCATGTTTTGTAATGTTTCACAACAAAAAGAAGTCTCAGTCAAGCAAAGTAAGTCACGGTCAAGTCCAAGTCATGTCCTAGTAAAGTGGTGGAGATTTTCTAGGAGTTTTGGAAATAACACGAAAATTCACGTTTCTCGCCATTTTATTATTCACTAATACTCGTGCATTTTTATTCATTAAGTGTTTGTGACCATCCATTTTTCACATTAACACTCCAAATATCACAAGTTTTGGAAAATAATACAATTATGCGACATGACTTCTTCACGTTCCCGCCAAAACTCCCTTCTCTATGTCTTTACGGTCGGAATAGTTCGTATACACGCTTTAGTTAATGGCCCACAGATGCGACTTGCGCTTGCGGCCGCACTTTTGGTAAAAAATAACTATGCCACAAACATGTTTTTTTTTGGATTTTTGGAGAGAAGAACGTGATGAGTCGTGAACGTGCACGAGTGTTTGTAAATTGTTTGATGCCGTGAATCGTGACTTTTCGTGTTATTTCCATATTTTAAAACTCCATAGAAACCCCAGTAAAGTCTCCACCACTTTACTGTAGCGTTATTTGAGACTTGTTTGAGTTGTGGTTCACTTGAAATATTACAAAACTTGAGACTGGCCAAATACACAACGTGTGAAGCCAAAATTTTAGAGGAAAAATTGTTTGTAGAAGTGTTTTTTTCCTCTTAAATTCTGGCCCCACACGTTTTGCATTTAGCCATTGTCAAGTTTTGTAATACCACAAATTTCACAACATAAAGAAGTCTGTCATAGTCTAAGTCAAGCAAAGTAAGTCCTATTTGTTAATCCAGTGTATACGCTGCCCCCATACCAAATTTCATACAAATCCGTTCAGCCGTTACAGAGTTGATGAGCAACAAGCACACTTACACACAAACTGTCGCATTTATAATATTAGTGTGATTTATGCTTTCTTTGGATCTGTTTTCGTTTCGCCATTCATTTGTTTGTTTTTTCCGTCACGTCTTAGACTCCACTATTTTTTTGTACCTTTCATCGTGAATTGTAATTTTTTAGGACAGGGACATAATGTGATAGGAATGGGGACCAGGCCGTCCCTACTTTTTAGGGTTCCGTAACTCAAAAGAAAGGAAACATATAGGATCACTTCGTTGTCCGTTTGGGGCTCTATTTTCGCTATATTTGAATCGCTCGTATGATTTCGCATGAAAATATCAAGCTAAATGAAAGATTTTCTATTGATACAAAGCAAATTTGAACGGTTCAAACCAGTCCTTTCGTTAGCGAGTGATATGATTATTAAAAAAATGCGGCTTTTGTTTGCGATTTCGTTTGAAAGTTAGTCACGAAAATATCGTGCGAAATATCATACGAACGATTCAAAAATCTGTCCTGTCTATATCTTTCAAAACCCATATTCCCAGGAACGCGTCGAGTTATCAATTAAATACTGAATGAATTCTACGACCCCTTAGTTGTAAAAAAATAAGCTTCTAGCAAACCTATAATACTAATGTCAAAATATGCGGCTTAGAGGCCGTATTTGATTGCGTTAACCATTGGCATTAACTGAGCAACTGGATTTTTTCAGCTAAAAGCTCGAAGGGTCCGTAGACCTAAGAGTTCAGATTAAATTTTATCTTGATATCTCATTGATTCCTGAGGATAATGTAATGTATTTTTCCTTTTTTTGAGAACTTTAAAATACACTCATTTCTGAAAATTTAAAGTTAGGTACCTATTGAGAAACAGGACATTTTTCTAATTTGGTCTTTATGCATTAATAACAAAAAATACTATATTGTATGGAATAATATAAAACAGTTTCTTTTCTCATTAAGGCATAGGTTAACTTTACATTTTTTACATTTAACAAAAGCTCGACTTTTACAGTCTGGCATCTTACAACGCTGTCTGGATGTCCAGACAGGCAAATGGTCCAGTTTGTCGAGACGAACATCTTGAGATGGCAACACAACAATAGCTCCTCTGGCTTTCTTTTCTTGAATTGTATTCTCTAGCATATTTGACGGCCTTCTTCGTTTGTCACTTGGACTAGATTTATTGGCCATGGTCAAGGCTTCAGCCACTGCTGCCTTGAATTCGCTTAGAGATAGCCCAGCATTGGCATCACCATTTCTGCGCCTGTACAAAAGCCAAGCGTTGACCACTGTCATATCTATTATGTGAAAAAATATATGATGGTACATTTTTTTCGAGCCAATTTGAATTCTATAATAACCAAGGAGAGCGTCTAGAAGATCTACTTTTCCCACATGTTTGTTATATCTAATTGCTGCGTCGGGGCAAAGCACTGATTCGTAGACTTTTTTTTTCTTATTATAACACCTAACTTTTGTCATAGGTTTGCTGCCTACGTAAGTTGATGTCAAGTTCACAATCGTGTCATTATACCACGTCGTTACAGATATGTCAGTATTATCTATGGTAGTAAGTTTTTCGACCGTAGCACCTCTTCCCATTTTCTTCAAATCCTTTTCCAGAGGTACTTTGTATCCGAGAATACGATTGGCTTTGATAGTGCCGAGTGGCAAAATTCCTTTTTTCGTCAGATATACTAAAAGCGACAATGACGTATATCTATTGTTAAGGAACAGCCTAAAGTTTAGGTTTTCAGGGATGGTTCTCGCAAGCCGCACAACCATATTGCTTGAAGTGCTAAGATCCGGTAAATCATCATCTCCGATTTCTGGTACATGAGCACTAGGGTATAGTTCAAAGTCGTATGTAAAACCTGAACAGCCACTTAGGACAAAGTTTTTGTAGACCAACTTATGTGGTTTCTTGAAGTCATACTGCTTCATATATGACCTACTTTTGTTCAGGATAATCTGCTCGTCGACAGTCATATGCTGTTCTCTCGGAACTGTTAGTAATCGTTCTCTGACTTGATTGAGAAGTGGTCGAAGTTTCTGGACCGGATCATAGCCAGGTTGACTTTTAGGGACTTGCGTTGAATTTTCATTAAAATGTATAAAACGTTTTATCTCCTCAAAACGGTTACAGGACATTACTGAATTTACTTTTGGGTATCCTAGCACCGAACTCCAGTAGTCTCTAGTGGCGGGCAGCTGAATTATTGACATCATCAAGCACATACCTACAAACTGTTCAATTTCTTGTTCCGTTACTCTCATTGGTTTTTCAGGACGCTTTTCTGTGGAATATCTAGTAGTTTCTTGTGTTATGTGCTGAAACATATCGTCAGTAAATAAGTACTTGAAAAATTGAAATGGTGTTTCCAATTCCATGATACGGGCAGGCAAGTTTGTGTCGCCACAAAATTCAATGTCCGTTTTTATTTTCTCTAAAAAACCATCCCTCCACATTGGCTTTGCATTTCTTATGTTCTTTGAACTTGTGCTGGGATTTTGCAATAATGGATCATTATCTTCTGGATCTAATTCGGATTCATCTGTCTCAGATACTGTGACGGATGGTGTATTTCTTGCAGATTTGACACAATGATCGTAATCAGAAACATCTTCATCAGTGCTATCATTTTGTAAATCTGAGGTAATAGTATGTACCCTTCCGTATAACCTTTTTAGATCCATGGTACCTGAAATAACATAATATAAAAAGTCACAAAGATAATTAAAAGTAACGGCATAAAAGGCCTAATGGCTTACGCTAGGACTATTTTTGATAGAAGTAAGTATTATAAGCTATGATATGATACCTTTATGAACGTTCATGTTTAACAATGCATCATCATCATCATCATCAACCAAAAGTCTACTGTGAACAAGGACAACTAAGTACCTAGCTCATCGTTTACTAAGTAACTACCGTATACTAACAATGTATAAGATAAAATTTTGCTGTTTGTAGTGTTCCTGATGCAAGAACAAACCCACGATCCATGTTCCTAAACCAGAACTCGGTTTGTTAAATAATACTGTATTATATATATTTCTGCAAGTTAGGTCATTTCAATTGGGCATATAGATAAAATACTTTTCTGTCAGATTGGTTTGGTTTAGTGAGTAACGCCAGTAACATTTTCCATTTATTATCAAATAATTATCACGCCTTGGCAAAATACAACAGTTTTCAACAGTAATCATTGCAAATTGTAATAGAAAAATAAATGTAAAAGAAAGAGAGACAGAGTTTCTACTACATGCTCTTGCGGTCGCTCCTGAGCGTTGGATTCTAAAAGGCTTAAGTTAAACCCCTAAACACCGCTAAGCTCACACCCTTCATTAAAATCAGGTACCGGATATCTATAGCCACAGATCACACTAGATACCGCATTACAAAATTCGTTGTTCCTACAAAAAGTCACCAGCTTGAGGAAGGCGCGGGTCGCGGAGAGTGGGACCAAGTGTTCTCATTGGCTATCTCAAGGTTACGCCTACTCGCGCCTAACAATCAACCAATCAGAGTATAAGTGTATTTGGACTGATACGTGGTGCGCTTCGAGCGTCCTGATTGCAGAATCTAGGGTGTGATCTGTGTCTATAGAATTATAAATTAATTAATTTTATAACTTTTTATACTTCGATCTTTCACGAAGTACCGGATTAGATCAAGTAACTTGTGTAGCTTCAACAAAAAAACCGGAAAATGCGAATTTAATTCAATCAAGAGTTCCGTACCACCAATGGATACGTACTTGGATTCCTGTCGCCCGGGCCATTTTCAATCTTGCCGCCCTATATTGAGCTGTAAGGACAGCTGCGCACAACAACTACTACGTTTTTTTTAAAGTCTGTTTTGTTTTTAAAGTTTACTAGCTAGCCCGCACGGCTTCGCTCGTATAGGTACTCGCACATAATTTTTAAGCTCCATTTCAACTCGCTTTTTAAGAAAAATCCTGAGATTCGCATTTCTTTATGTGTAGCACACCAACTAACTTTAGTTGACGTAACACGTTTTTTTTAAAATATTTATACACAAACTTCATCCATTGTATTTTACCCTTTTAGAGGTGGAATTTCGCAAAATTCGTTCTCATTTATTTACTTAGACCATTTGAGGAATGTTGAATCAAAATTTCACGTCTCTATCATAAGAGGCTTGGTATGTGCGTGGATTCCTAGAAAAGGACTTGTTTTTTTTATATATATTACTTTAATAAATAAATATATATATAAATATATATCTGGGACTAAATAATATATCTGGGACATTTTTGCACACACGGTCATCTGACCCCAAACTAAGCAAAGCTTGTAATATGGCTGCCAGAGACTGATATACGTACATAGATATTTTTTTTTTAAATACATACTTATATAGATATTAACACCCAGACATAGAACAAACACAAATATTCATCACATAAATGTTTGTCCTAGATGGGAATCGAACCCACGCCCACAGGCACAGAACGTAGGTTCACTACCAACTGAGCCACCGGGGCAGTCTTAATATATATATTAAGATTCGGTTATGGGTCATATAACTCTACACAAAATATCTAAATTATTTTCAGGTGTATCCCGTGGAACCTAGAAACTCGTGGCACTCGGTCGGACAAACAGACATCACCAATGGCAGGGAGAACTACAATGACGTCTCTCGTGCGGTGCGCGCGTACTATTTTAAAGCTTAGGGGGCATCGGCATAGCGACAGTTTTATCACGGACTTTATCACGATGTCACCAAATTGTCAATGGGAGCCACAGGCAAAACTAATCTCAGGCGGCGCCACCATAGCTGGTGCTTGTCATTAGTCTGATTCCTTGCACTTGTATGAGCACTTAGAGCTTCATATCTCAGCTGCCTTCTTGATTTTGGAGCTTCTAGCTTTTAAAATGAGAAAAGCGAAGATACTGAATCCTAGAAACAGTTTTTTATTTTTATTATATAGGGTATAGTAAATTTAGGTACAGTTATAATATTATACGTGTCAATTAATGGACTAAGTAATAACCACACTATATTAATTGTTTATTTAATAAAATTATCTATTGATATTTGACACTTTTGACAGTTAAACAACACCAGCGATGATGCGCCACCTAGCGAGATAAATAAGCAGTGCGTCTCCCCAATCCCCATTCAAAACGTACGCATCTTCATATGCTAGAGCAGCAAGACGAACTAGCACGGATAAGTCACCCGTGCGCGCTAAGCTTAATGAATTTGCTTCCCTCGGAACATGACCTATTGAATACTAGGTATGTTGGGGCACTACCGTCGTCGGCACTTCATGAGAATCATGCATTTTTTTCATCCCCGGCGAATGACAATGCATGTTAGAGACGGAAATAAGCCGGTTGTTCTCATCGGTAATTATGCTGCCTCTGCAGTTCTTCACTCTCGAGCAGTACCATCGCCAGCCATTCTTCAATGGGTAAGGGAATCTGGCGTAAGTGTATCCTTTGTAGAGGAGAAGCATGCGACCTCTTTGAGATGTTATCGGATACGCTGAAATAAATAGGCATTGTACCGATCTTATGTTACATCCAATACCGCTATTTAGACCTCAAAAGCACCGGGGTTGATACTTGTAGATTTTTTTAAGGTAGGTGCAACCAATTTTAGCTCTGCTCATTAGGTTAAAATCTCTTTAAGACTCCATAATTTTATATTACAATAAATCCCACCACGAGACAGTGCGGGGAAGCTTAAGTAGCCATGATTTGATAAAGTATAGTCTGAAAGCACTTTTAGAAAAATTACAGCTTAGCTGGTACAAAAGATCTCAAATAAATGTAAGCTATTAATGAAAGGATAGCTAGCTATCAAATAATAGATCAGACCCATGTATAGAGGCAGTAAAAAAATATGCATTTAGACGCTCGGTAGCGTCAAGCTCGGACGGGGAGACATAAGACAGTATTCCATTTCCAAAGAGTATGTACATCCGATCTTTCCAACCCCACTCTTATCCTATCTAAAGCAGTCTATCCCTGTCCCCCCTATCTAAACCTTAAATATAACATTTCCAATAATTTCGATAAAAACCCGAAGTAATTTTAAATAATTTTAATTATCATCGTAATTTTAGCACATGTATGCTCTACTCTACATTATTAGAAACTTTAATAAGAAAAAGCTGTAACTACTTCGTTAAAAGTATTTTTTTAAACTCACTGTTAGTTTGAACAGAATAGATACTACCTACGATATAAATAAATTATAATTACATACATCATACATAACTAAAATGGAAATATTTACATAACATAATATTCTACTACTTATTACATTACTTACATATACACATAGAAAAATTATATGAGAAGAATGATAATCTCGTACAAAAAAGTTTACCCTTGAAAAACACGGCATAGATGGAGCTAATGTTCAAACCGCTATAATAGCCGATGAAAACATGGTTAATTAAGAAACACAGTAGTAGTAGTAAGGTTTAGTTCAAATTAGATTGCAATAGACGACGTCAAAATATTTTAACAAAAATATTTCTACACCATCTCTTGAGAACCTAGCGTGTTTTACAAATAAAGCATAAAAGGGAGTACGCGTCTTTCTATGGCCATTAGCACGCTTCTTATTATAATTTCTCTAAGATATAGATGATTCCTTTATACCATGTAACCTCTAGATATACCTATTTTACCACCCAGTTTTCAAGAGCCGTTTAAAAGCAAAACAGGCAAACAACAAAAGTTAGTCTCTACACATACCATTGTTTTTTTTCTTTTTCGAAATGGGTATCTAGACATGAATTTCATCGGAGTAAATGATTCACGCCGCTAAGGCCAATGCTGTTTCATTTACTCCTACAAAAATCACGTTTTGCTAACCTTTTCGAATAAATCAGCTTATTATTAGAGATTCATTCGTTAAAAATTAATATAAGTTGGAAGGTAAACAATGACAGACATTTTTCAAGCCAGTCGTTCCATGTCCTAGGAATGGTAATTCGAAAACAATTTTAAAAAAAAAGGGAAGTACCCGCCGTCGGCTCATCGTGGTATTTGAAAAAAGTATTGCAGAAAAACAAGTTCTCATTTATGTGTCGTAGGTAGTCCCATATCGTTGAATCTTAGAAGTAGAACGACACCTCGTGTTATTAATGCCCAGGTGGTCCATGCGAATGCTCCTGGAATATCTTAACCACCTCCAGGTCGCTGGTAGTGATTGCACACGCTCTGCAGTTTTTCAGAGAGGAGCAGACCCATCGGATCTTGCCGCCTTTACTGCTGTATTTCCTCCGGTAGTAGAACCCGCGGTATAGCAGGTTCTTGTTCCCGTGTCGGGATGTTACCAGCAGACCTTTCGCTGGAAGGCAACAGAGTACTACTAAAACAACGCGTAACGAACAACAGACAGATACAGATACAAGCACGAGTGAGTAAACGGAATTAAAATAGATTTTGAGGTGTGGCCAACTTTATAGGAGTACAGTTACTCCGCATAAGACTCTCTGATTTGAAGCTCTATTTTTTAATCGCTCGTATGATATTTCGCAAGAAATGACTGACTATCAAAATAAATTGCAAACAAAAGGCGAAAATGTATATATTATATTATATTTTATTTTTGAAATAATCATATCACTCGCTAAGCAACGAGTGGTTTGAACCTTTTTTGAACGAATTTGCTTCTATCAAACGAAAATCATTAATTTCGCAAGATATTTATACGAGCGATTCGAAAATGAAGCCCTTGGTATGTACCCCGAGAAAATGCGAAATCTTTTGAATCACATTCATTATCAAAATATTCAACTCCTCACGATTCTAAAAATTATCGGTTTTGCGACACTGGATGATTAGTAAGAAAACACTTACGTTTCCCAGCTGGCACTTTCATCTGATCCTTGACTGTTAGCCTCGAGCCGTGGTTATGATTCTCCTCCGATGACACTATATCATCATCTTCGTTGACAACTAGGAAGGCGTCGCAGGCCTTTACGCAGCAACTCCAGCGAGTGCCTAGCTTGGACTCTCTAGAACTCTTCCGGTACTTGTACCCGTTGAACTTTAAAGTCCCGTCCTTCAGTATTATAGCCACTTCGTCATCATCTTCGGGTTTTACTGTTGGACAATTTTGCATGTTAATGTTATTGTCTACATTGTTGTTAGTTATTGAAATAATTATGCAGTGTCAAATCGAATACAAAAGATTTGGTAAGTATGTCCTAGTAGTAAGTATATTATGTACGGTTTCCGCTAACCTCATAACTCGTTGCATGTAGAAGAGTTTAATATTAATAAATTTAAAGAAGTTTAAATATCAGATTTAAAAAAATTATAATTTCAACATCGGCTCAATATATTAAACTACAAAAAAATGTATTACATTATCCAAATCCGTATCATTTAATTCTTACCACATTTGATAATTATGAGGGTATCATATCGGTAGACTATAATTTAATAAATGTTAACTTACTCAGATCCTTCATTTGACTTTAAAACATATTGTTCACAATCAGCATTATGCTGAGTAGGGATCGGGTTTGTGACAAAAATAGCGTAAATTCTTTATACTGTGTGTTTTTATTTTTTTAATATTTTAATATGTATTTTTGTCATGAATAAAATTTTCTGTATTTCTGTATTAAATATTATTTTGCCTAAAGCAATTTAACAAAAAATACCTAAAACAACGAACAAGAGACAAGATTTAGTATACAAGAGCATGCTGGATGAAAAACCACTTCTGAAATTTTATTGTTTTTTTTTTTTAATCGCTTTTTGACAGCGCAATAATAATAGGATACTTCAGTTGATGTATCCTTATAGGATTTGAGTTGATGTATAAATAGAACGTATTTTTTGAATGCGACATAATTTGCTAGACGCTATTACAAAGTTATTTCATCGCGCTGTCAAAAACCGATTTACGTAATGGATAAACTATAGTTAGGCTGTTGCTAGACTAAATAATAGTTATAAAGTCATCGATCGTGCTCAATCATTTTTAACAAGCTGTTAACCATCTCTGTTACATAAAAAACAGTTAATACGGTCTAATAATAAATATTTCAGTTATTCATATCTAGTTTTAGACATCATCTCCGTTGTAATATTTGGGTGATTCGTGGCTGTGGTCCTCATGAGCCGATATTATATGCAGGTCTTCGTCTGAGAACTCGCAGGCTCTGCAGTGTTTCTTGGTGGAGCAAACCCACTGGATCTTGTCCATTTTCATATTGCTTGCGGTAAGCAAACTGTTTGAAGATAAGGTTCTCGTTACCGTGTCTTGATGTTATCAGGATGCCTTGTGCTGAGGACAATTGAGAGCGGAAGTAATAAGGTTCAGAGGAAAAAAAAATATCAAGACAAGCTTATATAAAAACCGTTGTCGGTTTTGAACAAAATTGAAAATTAAATTGTTAATTAAATTGTTTGGAACAAAATGTGTCCAAATTCCATCAATCTACTGGTAGCTACTGAGGGGTTCCATTTTCCACTTTCCGTATCCATCATCAGATCAGCTCGGATCATATTCTATTCTCACGGGAACTTGACAGGCATGTAAAATTTCAACTCTTTTGAACATGGGGAACTGGTCTAAAATTGAGGTTGCAAGATTTGACCCTAACTTAAATACCTACAAACATTGACAAAATAAAAAAAATAAACAAAATGGCTAAATCAGAACTTCATATTTAGAAATTCGATCTTACTATTCATGAATAGTACCTAATACTAAGAATCAGTGCGTGTGGCCATATAAATACACACATAAAACGAATATGTTATAATTTTTCATTGGGATTAGATTGATTGATTACCATGGAATAGATGGATTACCATTTTGATCCACTCAATGTAATTTATGACATCCTCTAAATCAAAATACTCACTGTCAGACTCAGATTGCGAAACTTCCCCAGTTTTGATCTTATTTCTTGGTGGGTGGATATTTTAGTCGTTGGCGACGACTATTTCGTCGTTCCCTTCAGTTTGAGGAAAGCTGGACAAGTCAGCTTCAGACAGAAGCAACGGTTGCCAGCCTTACATTTTCTGTTTTTTCTATAAGAGTAATCATTCAGTTTTAACACCCTTATTTTATTTTGACACCTTTTTGGTATTAACTTTAACGGCCAAACTGTACGAGTCCTCAATATCTGAAATGAAAATGATTTTACTACAACGTTTTTATAAAATATTTTGGTAATCGTAGTATCCAAAACAAAACCTTTGCAAAATAATAGCGAATTTAAAATGTAACTAAAACGCTGACTACTTTACTTTGTTATACTAGTCAGGCTAGGCGTTTGACCCAGCTTGCCTGATGTTAGGTTATTGAAGACGATTTTAAACACGCCTAGTCTAGAATCAGCAAACATCATTTTAACTTTTTTTTTTATGTATAACTGTCTACTACATAAATAAATAAATATCGCTTCATACTCTAAATTCATCATTCAACATCTTGCTCATAAGCTACTAACTAAGTCAGGAGGGTCGGCATGAAATAAGACAAAATAGCTTTTAATATTAAGATTTTTATTGATATAAACTGAAGCGTTATAACATAATACGTTTCAACGATAATAAATGTTGCTATCATGTAAATGTCATTAAATAATCTCTGGACGAAGCCACAAGACGTACTTACTGTTTATTGACAAACGTAAGATATTATATGTAGAATAAAATAAAAAACAAATTAAAACTAACTTGCTACTAGTAACTATCGTGCTCAAAATGATGACCGAATTGCCGCATTGGATTGCGATTGCAATCCTTTGAGCACGGATACAATTTTGGTCACGTCACGAGATGCTTCAACCAAAGGACGAGTAAATAGTTTTTTAAACATTATTTGCCATATTTTGACTAAGCAATCGAACCAACGACGTCATAATTATATTATTATCCATTTTACAATTACAATTAATTACAAACATTATTAGGTATGTAGCGTAACACATTTTTATTTAAATACATAATGGAACAGTGAAACAAAAATATGTGTTTTACAAAATAGAAGACAGCAAAAATCTGGAATTCAGCCACAAAAAGGTATTGAGAAACCGCCGAATTGAGCTAAGGTGCGCCATACACCAATACTACAAAAAATGTTGTACATCACACAAAACTTTTATCGTACACCTACATTTGAATTGGAGTGCGCTAATAGACTACACACCACATTTCTTCACAAAAAGTGTGCCAGTTAGCACAAATGTCTTATTGCACAAAAATGTGTCTTTCGTGTGTGATGTGCCTTACTAGCCAATTAATATAATTTGTTAGTGATTTGCTTGTTTTGTTTTGAGTAAACATTTTTTGGATGTAGCCAAAGCAACAACATGATCACTCGTCAGTTTCAAGTATGATGGGTTGCCTCAAAGCATCCAGAACGTGGTCAGGCTTAAGATAATACTTTGGGGGATCATGCGTATGTTCCTGAAAGGAAGACGTGATGAAGTTGTCCATATTTGTGAAGACGCAAGCACGGCAGTTCTTGAAGGTAGAACAGACCCAGCGGGCCTTCTCGGCCCTGGTGTACTGCTTGCGATAGGTATACTGCCGGTACAGAAGCATTTCTTTTCCTTTGCGAGAAGTAATTATGACTGCAGATGTATCTGTAAAACAATAGTAGACAAATGAAAAAAAAGAGAATTTAATTCGAAGGACTACGTTAAATCCCGAGAACAGCGAAGGATTCTAAAGTAGGTCCAAGATAAAAAAAACACGAGTTGTGTCTTTTTACCATTGATTGCGAGAAAATAAAAATGAAATTAAAGAAAAAAGTAAAATTTCTAAAGAAAATTTGAAATTAATTTTAATTTTCGTATATCAACAAATTTTTCATCCCATCTATTCGAAAAGTGACGTCTTGCTAATAAGTAAATAGTTTATCAAAAAGTAGGTCTTTTCTGATAGTGTTTTAATGAGTGCGAATAAAAGAGTACATAAGTCGTATAAGTCGTGCTTGTTCCAGATTCAAAATGTTTTTATCCTCTAGTGAGTCAAAGAGCGTTTTGTTCACTGTTATCGATGAATCAAATACCTTTATCAGGTGGCCACAGTATAAATGTCAGTTTTTTCCAACATCTAGTAACATTAAGCACTGTTTTTGTTTAACGCCAGTAAAATTGTAAACTATGTGCCTTCGAAGACCTTAATCTCAGATAAGTTATAATTCGCTATCATTTAAAATTGTAAACCATTTAAATAAAACTTATTCGAAATGAAATAGTAAAACATACCGATAGTGTCCAATTCTTGCGCCAACTTCTCGCTCTCAGGGTGGTTATGATCCTCACTAGACATTATAACTTCGTCTGTGTCGTTTAAATATAAAAACGCTGAACAATTCTTGCTCTTTGAACAGCTCCATCGAGTACCATTCTTGGTTTTGTAAACCTTTCTATACTTGTGACCGTTTAGAAGGAGGCTGGGTTTCCCTCTACTGGTTTGGACGTAGATTGCGACGTTGCGGTGGTCAAAATGTTCACTTTCGCATACAGAAGAGCCCTCAATGCCATCTAAATTAGCTTCAATGAAATCCGCTTCGCTTAAAACTTCGTCACCAGGATCTTCTTTGCTTCCTTTAAAATTAAAAGAAAAATATAATATACCTACACTCATAAAAAAATGTATTTAGTCGAACCGTTTTCTTTCTTAAAACTACTTAATCCACGCAAAGATAGGTTAGTTAATATTCGCGTTAGGAATTAAAATAAAAGAACCAAAAGAATGGAAAGAAATTGAAACGAATGAATTTTATTCATTACGATATAAAAAATAAAATGCCGTAACAAGCCTTAAACGAAAAGAAAAAAAACATCAAATGAAAATTGAAACAACGAAATACGAAGACGCAATGTCTTAGCACTACAAGATCCTATCTTGAAACACGCGACAGAGCAAAGGTTCATGCGTGTGCGCATTCGCTTTGAAAACCACTTCGTACTTCTCGTTAACGTATATGTAGACGTCGCATTTGCCCTGGCTCGGTTCATTGCAACCCCATCTCGTGTTAGATCCGTCGGTTACACAAATCTCTCGTTTAAAAGTGTATCCGTTCACTATAAGTAGCGTTTGACCATTCGACATTGTTACTACGGCAACTAAAAAAGAAAAAAAGTTTACAAAAATGCCAAAACCTTATTCTTCAATTCCTATTTACTATTTATAAACTGATAGAAGTAGTATTTTAGATTACACATTTATTTTGGAACTCTAAATACTATTATTATACTTACGAGTGAATTTTCAATCGTCAGATAACTGTTACCTGAGGAATAAATATGGCGGTTTGACAGCTTTTGTATGGGAAAAATGTTAAGCTGCCATATAATTCAGGTAACAGTTATCTGACGATTTAAAAATCAGCCCTTAATAGTTTTAGATACAGCGCGTAGCTCTCGTACGATTTTGATGCGCCAAACTTTGAAACGTACCTTTTCGTTTTATTTTGTTATTCGGCTAGCTTAGCATATGGAATAAATTTAGTAGCAAAATTAGTTTTTGCTAATTGATAATGTGAAATTTGTCGGATAGCAAAAGAAATCGAGAAAATATAGTTTACTTTTCAAATTCTGGCGGGTCGAAGTTGAGGGGAAATAAGGCGCTTATTTAAGATATATATATATATATGAACTTAAATAGTTGTACCACAACAATTTCGATTGCACATTTGGAAACTTTTATAGATAATGCGAGTTTCCAAAAACAATATGTTGTATTTAATACATCAGCTATATCCTTTATTTTTCGCCCATATTTTAATTTGAGGAAAGATGTCAAAAACCTACGTTTTATTTTTTATGCGACATCCTCTGTCACATTAAAAGATAGTGGGCCTTAGTTATAGTTAATAGTATTATTAGTTTAAGTTTATCAAATGCTCTGCCAACTTTTGGCAGACGTGAAATGTCACGCGCGAAAACGAGACGGACTATTTTAACTGATTAAATGCAATGTTTATAAGTAAGGCCCAAAGTCTAAAAAAATCTTTAAAAACATAATCTTATCGTGCACAGACAACAAATTTACTTTTTTGGAAACTTAACTTTTTCGTTCATCATTCTCATTCGAAATGTACCTTTACTCGTATTTTTCAAACAAGATCTTAAGCTATTATGGGTAAAAATACGAGTATATTTATTTTCTAACATACAGCCCTTCTGCAGTTTTTACGAACTGAGGAGGATGACTGTGTTCTTTGACATATGAAACTAGATTCTGGTGGTGATCAAAGCGCACCTTTGCAGTGCACTTGTTTGTATTTCTTTTGGAGCATGTCCAGTACCGCCAATCTTTGCAAACTTGATTGAAGCTATTGTTGTTAATCATAAGAATGTGTCGCTTTCCATGGTTTGATGGGATAAACTCGAATTGTGGCATTTCATCGTATGCTAAAATAAGTAAATTAGAAAGAAGTAGCCTTACATAATTCATATCATATAATATATTCACAAATATTATAAGTGTTAAGGAATTCGTTTGTCGTCTTAAGGCCTGACCTGACACCGTGTGAAAGGGACAGCTAGATTTGAATTTCACGGGAGCAAAAGAAACAAACTATTAAGGTTATAGCTTCTCCCTTTCGCTCCCCCAGAAACTTATATATAGCCATCTCTTTCAAACGATGTCAGGTCTGGCCATGTGTAGACACCCTTAGGGTAGTTTGATTGATTTGTTTTTATTTTTTATCATTACGTGGTAAGTTTTTTCTTACTTTAAGGTACTTGCGGATTTTGCAATCCTTTGTAACAATTACTCTTAAATTAATATCCGATTGAATGAGGTCTTCTTGGTCTTCGTGCTTCATCTTCGACCACATAGTCGCTTACCAACTGGCGAGTTGGTTAAGCGCGGACTTAAATGTGTAAAAAATAAAGTATATAAATCACGATTTTCAATATACTTATAAATATAATTACTAACGTTTTGCTATTAGCTACGTCACATCCTCTTGTTATGAAAGCAACTGTATGACAATAAAGAATATTCATTCATTCGTTCACTCATTCATTCATTCATTCACATCAAATAGTTTCATGTAAGCAAAACGAACGACTAGGATTTGACGTTGATTTTCCAAAATGATGCGATGTTCAAAACGTAGGAATAATTTTACAATATAGTTTCGTAGTTAGTTATATCTTAGTCTTTTTTGTTTGTCTCTATACTTCTTTGCGCTTTTTCTCCAAACTTCACGTCGCCTATTTAGTTCTTCCTGAGTCATCTTTCTTGGGTTTTTTTCTTTTTCTTTATTATTCTTCTTTGCGGCTTGCTTCCAACTTTCACGTGCTAGTTTTTGTTCCGCCTCTGTCATGTCTGCTACTAGCTCTCTCCGTCTAGGATATTTTTTTTTACTAGCATTATTCTTTTGCCGGCCATCTTGACAGTAGTATTCAGATGGTGTGACAATTGCTTTAACACAAAGTAAACCTAGAAGCACATAAAAACGTTTAATTATTTTCTTCAGTAATAACAATAAATAAATAAAAATATACTTAAATGAAACAATTTTTAAAATAAAATTGAGTAAAATCAGCGTTTTAAAAAACATCTAATACATTGCACGAGTTATGTTAACAAACCAACGAATGGTAATATTAAACATCATCCCACATGACAAGAACCTGTACTTCTCGGCCGATCACCGAGAAGTACAAACCCAGCAACCTTAACTTGAGTTTACCGCAATTTGGGGGCTTACTCCAGAAATCCCCTTAGTCAATCAGGACTTTTGGTATTTTTGTCCAAAAATCCCCTTACCATCAGAGCATGAGAGGCGAAGGAGATTATTAGCGGAAAAATATCCAGAAATCCCCTGAGCCAATTATTTTATTTCTCGGAAGGGGTTATTGACAATAAGTCTAGAAATCTCATAAACCATTAGCTTTATTTCTCCGGAAGGGAATTATTGATCTCGACGATCAATATTCCGATAGTCGTATTGGTGTAGGACCTTAAAGCGAAGAGTCTCGACCAAGATCTTAAGAGGCTCTCGCTAGACGGTTGGGTCAAGGGTCAGATTCAGAAGGCAGAATTCTACACACGGCTCACAATTTCAAAATGTTTCTCAACCTGCAGCCCTAATCACCGGTAGCTTGGGCTTTCGCGTTGCATTTCTTTATACTTTTGATAATTTACTTACTTGCTTTGTCAGTATTTGGATGATATTAAGTACTTGTTGCGCCATTGATGCTATTATTTATTTTAAGACTTTTCAACGCACCATTGATATAGCATTAACTTTTTATGCTTGGTGATTTTTAATGGGGCATATCTATGGGTGTAAAAAACTTCCAGAAGCTACAGAGGTTCCCATTAATACTTTGCTTTCATTTCTTTCCACGTTTATTTCACACGAAATGTTGACTTACTAGACGTCCTTGATTCTTTTACAAGATCGTCTAGATATCGCCAGCACCTTTTTGCATTCCAGTTCCTGTAGTCTGTTTCATTTGTTTTTAAAATACTCAAATTGTCTTCGATGGCCGCATTGGAGTAAAGAAACTCAACATTAATAAGAGGTAAATTTAAAAAAAAAAAAAAAATGTAATTACGAACTATTAAATAATTCGTTTACTTACATTTAAATCTAGCGAGGATCTTTCAATACAGTATATAAAAATTTAGTCTAGCCTAATTCGAACTGTTAGACGAGAAGCGATAATTAAATTCTATTTAGAAAATTACTGAAGTATTGCTGATTACGCTATAGAATGTTTTTTTTTTATTATGATAAAAAAATGAATCCAGAAAAAGTACTTGATCACTACTAGATCACACTAGATACCGCAGATTCGTTGTTCCTACAAAAAGTCAACAAAGTTTGAGGAAGGCGCGGGACGCGGGGAGTGCGACCAAGCGTTCTCATTGGCTACCTCGAGGTTACGCCTACTCGCTCCTATAAATCAACCAGAGTAGATCGATCAGAGTAATTCCTTATAAGTGTATTTAGACTGATGTGTGGTGCGCTTCGAGCGTCCTGCATGCAGAATCTAGGGTGTGTCGCTTAAGGTTGTTCGAACAAATTCGTAACGTAGTTCTAAAAAAAATGCCAGTCAAAGTATAGTAATTATTTTCTCCGTAATACGTTTTTTCTTAAATATTTCGTAAATGCAGGTTTTGCAGAACTTAAGGCGATCGTTTCAAAATCAAGATGGTGTGTCAATAGCTATAATTAACCCTACAAGCACATGAAAAGGTATAATCGTGATATGAGAGATTAGAAATAAATAAATAAATCTACTTAGATTTATTTTTAGAAAAATTCTAGTTAATGGTATGATGGATGTGGGTAAAAGTTTTCGAGCAAATTTATTTTTATTAATTGTATCTACTGCTGTGTCCGTTGGCTCCTCTGTAGTATCTAAATTTGGTAAGCGTATTTTTTTTTCCATAATTACATTTTATATAATAATATAAAAAATATATTATTAAATAATATGGGAATGCAAATATTTGATGTGTCGTCTATGTGCTCATATAATTATACTGGGTGACTTTTTTACCGCAACAGAAAATATTGGGTGAGACAGGTACTCAATGTACCCTATTGCAAATATATAAATATTGCGTGAGACAGGTACTCATTGTACCCAATTGTGTGTGAGATACCTATGGTAAGATTTTTTAATTTTCGATATCCCCGGTGGTATTGAGGATAAACTATTTTTTCACACATGAGAAATAAAAATCTATAGGTTATATATAATATGTTATATTACTATAGGTATCTATATTGTACTCCTGTACATTTTCCTTTGTGGTAAAATGTCACCTGGTATATTAAGGGCTATAATGAAATGACTCATAGTACTCATCATTATGAATAACTTTTACTATGGGACCAACCGCTCTATACATTTTGTCGAGTGTCATTGACATTTTTCTATGCTACAGCGTTTTTTTCTTATCGATTTCAAAGTTAGTCCCACACTAAAACTTGTTTATAATGATGAGGGCTATGAGCCCTTTTCGGCGTAGCACACCCTTTCCTTAACCTCCTGATACCCACAATTTAAAATGGCTATCTGAACTAAGACCCCGTGTACTAATATTAGAACAAATTTAATTATGGCGTATAGACCCAGACAATCTTTTGGCAATAACTTCGGTTGGATAAGAGATCAATGAATAATATTTTTGGAGTGGTATTATATTCACTTATTAGATGCTGAAACAATTAAAAAAAGTAGAGAATATTTTGTTCTTTTTTTTTAGGACAATGGGTCATCATTACATAATTAGGGTGTTTTTTTTTAATATTCATTTTTCTATAGTAAATTCTGATTTAAACAATACATGTTTGTGACACGCTCTCCGTGACTCGTTTTACTTACAACTTGAAAATAATTGACACTGGAAAATAAAAGCAAGCAAATAAAATCAAAATAGGATGTTCAATACAATTTAAATAACTATTAAATAAGTAAATTCTAAATAACATTATTCAAAACTGTATGAATTAATACTTAGAAACCTTTATATTAATTAAAATACAGAAAAAACTACTAATATTGCTTGATAATAAAATTTATTTTGTATTTAAACTTATAATCACTAGGTTTGCACTTCTACAGAGATCAAAATTATATCAGTCTAATCTAAGTTACTTCTTATTTGCTTAATTATATCTGCTCACTAACCTATTTTAAAGATATTCAACAGTCTTCAGACACTTAGGACACAATGTTATACTTAGAAAAAATGATACAAAATATATGCTTAGCAAAACATAACATTTCTTACTCTCTTAGTAATAAAATAAAATACAAAACAAAAACACTTGCCTTACAAAAATTAACATTAGGTATTAGTAAAACTGTAAACACAACCAACTATTAGAAGAATTTAAAATGTAGTAATATTAAATAACAAACAGAAAAACTATTTATGAAATTCTTTGAAACAGTTTCTTTTGGCTGTTAAGGAAAGAAAAACATCACAGTTGAGACATCTTATTGTCGTTTTTTTATCACATCCACTCATGCGACAACAATGCTGTTTCTCAACTACTTCTGGCAATGTGCAGATCCTTGGGTTCGGCGTATTTTTGAAGGTATCGGTACAGCTGCAGGTCGACCGCGTTTTCGAAAATTTTCGTATTCAGAATCATCTATTTCGGATTCGTCGAGCATCTCCAGCAGTTCTGCATCATTCAAAGCTATAAAAAAAGTCAATAAAATAAAATATAAAATTACCAAATACGTAAAAATCCAATAAATACTGAATAGAACCCAAAGTATTAGAACTAGTACAAAATAAAACAGCTGCAAAAAAATGAGCCAAAATGATCGTTTTATTACAAAATAATAAGTTTCTTTAATACTCCTGACATTTATTAAAAATATTAGTATAAATTACTTGAAATCTATAGCGAGATTTGAAAAATATAATTTTATTTAACTAACCTTGTTTCCGAGATCGTGTCATGGCGGCGATGTTTCGTGACAGAAAAGGAAATATACAGCTATCCTCTTCCTTATTTCAGTGCTACCACACCAAAAAATATGTGCATAGACTAAACGGAAACAGCCACGTGACGTGGCGCCAAATTTAAATACACAGAACTTGTTCAAACATTTTGTTCTAGTACTAGAACAATGGGTCATAGTTTAGCGATTTTAAAATTGTTGAGTCTATCTCAGTTTACGATATTGTTCTAGTACTAGTACGCGGGGACTCAGGAGGTTAAAATAATTAGTTATAGGTACATATTAAAAAAAAACCTATCTTAGTGTTTTACAATTATGAACCGTAAACAAGTAATAGTACAATGTGATCATGTTCTATCACATGTACTATTGAAACGAATATGAAGGCAAAGTGCTTTCAGTACACGTAGTACATTTTATAATCTAATAAATTTATTATTATTATTAGCTGTAAGGTGTTAACATGCGGGCGAGTTAATTTTTTAACTCGCCCGCAACAACAAGGCTTACGCGGTTTCACCCGCTATACTACATAGAAGCCAAATATTTTTCCGGGATAAAAAGAGCCTATGTCTTAATCCAGTGTAATTTGGTATGGAGGTAGCTCCTCCATACCAAATTTCATTCAAATCCGTTCAGCCGTTACAGAGGTGCATGGAAACAAACACACTTACATACTCACCTACACACAAACTTTCGCATTTATAATATTAGTGTGATAATAGCAACTTTCACCTGAACTGAAAATTCGAAGCGACTTTTCCCCTATGTCTTCACTGTTTAATTGAGATTTGTTGTTTTATTGTCATCTATAATACCTATCAAGAATTTTATGAAAGCATTGGACGCTCACGAAAGGTTGTACAGAAGGCACACATCAAACAAATATCACACATTTAAAAAAATCTCCCTGATAGCCCTGCAGGTCAGTTTTCGTAATAGGTAGAGATTTTTTTTAATAACGTTCATATTCACAGCTATTTGGCTTCCAGATCGCAAAGCGTGGAACAGAGAATCGACTTCTCACCAGTTTGCCTAACCCTTTTTATCACTAAACCAATAACCAACCTGCTCAACCCTGTTGTGTATAAATGATTAATATATTTATAGAAAAATTGATATCTATTTTTAAGACTAAGAATACACATTTTGCAAATAATCGAAATTATACAGTTACATTATGAATTATTCGTATTCTCAAGGCGATACTGCATCGCCGGAGCTAGCTTGATGACGTACAAGTATGACCATCGCGTATCTTCTCTCAAACCAATCAATTCCATGAGCATTGTATACATTCATCTCGACCAGCCCTCACGGCGCTGTCTCTACATACAGCCCACCAGCAGTCTTCTCATAAATCGGTGGCTTATGCGTATGTTCGTTCGAGATGCAGACCAGCTCATAATCGTCGTTGACATGGAGACAGACGTTACATTTCCACCGGTGCCTTCCGGAGCAGTACCATCGTTCGCCGTTGGGCATCGGCGAAGGATCAATGAAAGCATAGTTGTTGAGCATCAGGAGCGTCGCCCCGTCGATGGCAGTTACCACTGTCACTGTGAACAGCATTACATAATGAATATAAAACTTGAGCCGCGATTCACGAGTGTTGCAAGCCGCCTGATTCGGAGATATTCATCGTAAATACAATTCAGAAATATGTAAAAAAATAAAAAAAACTTTATTTACGGAACTACATAGGTTCTGCGGATTTGAAAGGTTTATAATACTTTGTAAATCTAATCTAAGGGCTTCATTGAAGAAGGCTGGCATTCATTGGATTTAGATTTAGTTTGGTACAAGCAAATTTGTAGCAAGTGAAAATCATCATGTTCTTGTGCTTGAACCGCTTTGCAATGATGCTACAAGTTCGAAGTTCCCTAACAGTATACATTATAACATATATAATAGCACTTAGCTCTTTATTAGCATATTCGTTGGTATATTCCTTTTGTAAAGTCTTTAGTTTTTATATTCCGTTTTAGTTGATAAAATATTTGTAAAACTTGATAAATGGCACGGACCCCGGAGTCAGTGGAGCAACATTGTAAATAAAAAAAAAAAAAAAAAAAACTATACATTTATTTATTTGAACGGCAGCCTGATTTAATACACGCGAAAATGTTGACTATTTTCTATGTAGACTATCTAGATTTAGACTCTAGATAAAAAACTATTTTATAAAAGTTTACAAGGAGCGAAAAATGCGTTATTTTCGATTGTACCAAATTATTGTATGGTCATTGGAAGTACAAACTTTACATTTGCAAAGATTCAAATAAATGTAGGTAGATGCGACTACTAGAAGGAGATGTTTGGGATCGCGAAGTCATAGTTCAGCTAGGAATAGTGCATTTTTATGTCATTTGGTACGATTTAAAAAAAAATACCGAATGAAAAAAGTTTCATCAAAATTGTGCTTGAAAAAAGTTACGTGTTATCATTGACAACAACTAAGATAATTGATCAAGCGAGCGACGCGAGCAAACTGACGAAATTTGCTTTCTTTTGTCCGTACGGATGTCGGTAAGTTGGTAGTAGTGTACAGGTCACATTTTTCAACTAATCTTGAGAGGTTCTACAATGAACTAAATCTAGATGTTGTCCCAAACTCAGACATTGAGATTGATAAGTATGTGCTCGCGAGGTACTGTTTGCAGAACTACTAGTGAAAGTGGTATATGATAACGATATGCATAAAAAATTCGCTGCATAGTTATAGTATAAAGCCTGTTTTAAATTTCAAACTTAAAAATTAATAAATAAACTGTAATCAATTACATTATAACTCATACTAATGAAGTATGTAACGTTACCAATAAACTCTAATACGTATTAAAATAAATAAATAAATATTTGAATTCAAATTACAAATTTTTAGAATTTGTCATAGATTTAGTCTATAGAATGCTCGCTCAGTAAACCAACGCTATAGCTTTGCAGGTTAGAAACTACAGTAATATAGTCTGCGAGGTGATTATAGTATATATATATATCAGTGCTCATTGATAATAATCCTTCGACGTACTCAGTTTTTGTAAATAAACCATGGAGGAAAATAAATAAAAAAGTAAATAGATTGCATCGCATCCACATCCAGGACAGTATGACCTATTATGACAAGGTACACCTATTACCTAACTATGATTCAGAAAATCAGAACCTACAAAAAAACTGTCGGAATATAGTTTAGAACTACAGCATAATGATAGGCAACTCTCATAAGAAAAAAAAATTAAAAGAAAAGCCGCCCATTTTTTTAATTCAAATTAAATTTAATAATAAAGTAATTTAAAAATCTGGAACAATATAGAAGTCAGATGCAAATAATATTAAATGTATAGGCCGTATGTGCGCAATGTCATGTATTAACATGTGTATGTATGTGTGTGTATTACTTAACATGTATTATTTTTATGAATACAATACGAATATTTCTTAAAAACGTTTGTAAGCTGTCTATAAAGTTATTAAAATACCATTAGGTGTACTTAAAAAAACCCATAATAATTATTCAAAACAGTTAAAGCCGCTCTGACACAATACGCGCTCTCTTGCTGGCACAATTCAGTCACTATCATCATCAATTTATATAACATTACAGAGGGCGATATTTAAACATATCTTTGCATCATTTTCTTTGACAGCTTTAATATTATTTTAAAATTAAATTAGACCATATAGCTTTCGTGATATAATAGCGAGCCATGAACCGAGGACATCTTGTTGTTTATTTATATAAATGAAAAATTGTATGGATCTATAAATGCGAATTAGTTTAAGACATCTTAAATGTTAAAATAAAGATAACGTTTAAAAACCAATGTTTAAATATCGCGAAAACATTTTTCAATACCGCCCTCAGTAATTATTTTATGCTTCATTAAAAATATTGAAAGTTCGACATAGAGATAATGAAATACAGTTTCTTGCTCTTAACATAATTAAAATTAACATACCTATTAATATAATATTATACTCTACAAAAAATACAATATAACTAAGTTACTTTCCTATTTCTTATTCCTATTTTCTATTTTTTCCTATTTTATTTGGTTGCACGTAAAACATATTTACCACAAGGGAAATAATAAACTTCTCTGTATATTCAAAATCCCAATCGTATGAAAACATCTATAGGTGTTTAAGTATAAATGAAATTGATTAAAACATAATTATTTTGATGATTATATATATCTTTTTATACAACAGAATATTATGTTGTACTTATTTTAGTTTAATTATCGAAGACTTATTTTATGGCACCTAAGATTAAATAAAAATATGTCAGAATGCACTTCGAGGTAGATACGAAACACATTACGTTAAAAAATGATTACTTTCTGTTAGCCTTAAATGTCTATTCAAAAAGTTAAGATTAAGAACACAACTATATATCAACTATATGACTATACTATCAAAGATTAAGTACCGAAGTACACATATTTATATCGCATGACATTAGCAACCATATCAAAGTTCACGCATATTTGTATTCTCTCGCGCTACTATGCTACACATACAATTATAAAGTCAATTGGTTGTAAAATATATGTGTTTATCGCACATTTTTATATCAAATTTGCGTGACATTAGCAACCATATCAAAGTTCACACATATCTGTATTCTCTCGCGCTACTATGCTTCACATACAATTATAAAGTCAATTGGTTGTAATATATATGTGTTTAGCACACATTTTAATATAAAATTTGCGTGACCATAGCAACCATATCTCTATTCTCTCGAGCTACTATGCTAAACATAAAATTTGAATGTCAATCGGTTGTAAAATATATGTGTTTAGGTTTCTCTTTTGAAACAGGCATGTTATTCTTATGATTGTGGCTTCCTTTCTTTAAAACTACAGTGAGAACTCCTTTAAGATCGTCCGTAGTTATAGTAGCTTTGCACTCATCACTCTTACTGCTGGTACATTTCCAAATTATTCCTTTTTTGGACTTAGTACATCGCCTGTATGTGTTACCATTGTAGAGAACGTGTCTGCTTTTCTTGTCAGATTGTATGATGATAGGACCTGAAAGACAATATATATAAATAAAAGAAAGTAATATCTATATAGGAAACTTACATTTGAGGATAATAAAATGAAACATGGATCCTATTTAATGTACAATACAAAATATAAAATCATTCTGCCGAGGATGTTTCAATAATATCTAGTTTTAAAATGTGAAGATTAATCTAATGAGCCCAAGCTCGATGGGTATATTAATATCCATTCTACATTTACTCTCCTTCAAGCTCCATTATCAGACTAGCTCAATCGAAACACATTATTGAATTGTCATAAGGACTAAAAATATTTGCAAGTACTTAGTATGGAGGACCCGGACATAATTCATTACATAAATATAAAGTTGTGTTTGGTTTAATTTGCTGACGAAGAATTAATATAAAATTAAATTAAATTGTCTGGAGATACCGAACATAGAAAACAAATTAAACTCATAAAATAAAGTTTTTAGATATTTTTTCCTGTAAGCAGTTGCGCTCGATTCATAAAACATTAAACTACAAAATTGAGGTAAAAACCATGTAATGCTAATGAAGTTTTTTTAAATCAATTAAAAAAAATACGCTCTTACTAATTCGTATTTTTTTAAATTATTGTATAATTATGAGAAGTTAATTCCATTACTATGTACAGGAATTATAATCTTATAAGTTCAGAACCTAAATTCAGGGTCCTGAACCTAAACCTCCGGATGAGAACCTAAATTGACTATTTTAATACGAATATTAGTACTGGATCATGTCAACCTTAAAAAATGTATGGAAATAAAACAATATGAGTTTATAACAGGCTATAATTATCTCTAAAATGAACATAAATACAGACTCGTAAAATTAGAAATAAGACCAAAGTCGAGGAACTAGAATATACTTTGCAATTTGCAATAAGGCGGAAATAGACGGTTATTTTTGCTTTCATTTTTGATGCTTCATCGAAAATGAACTAAGTAAGACGTTTCATTTGTCATTATTGATGAGTCTTTGTGATGAAAGATGGATGAAAGTCGTGAACCACCCGGACGCTTTCATCGGCATCGGTCTTTTCATCATCGACTTGTCCCCGCGACATTGTGACAAAATGAATGGAAAATTGGAAAATGCTTCACTTTACATTCACTTTGCATATTATAACGTGTAAATATATTTTTTATTCTGTATTTCTGTATTTATTAATAGGTAGTTTTACTTTTTTAGTATGTAGGCAACAATACTGTTTGAACACCCTATAACAGGGTATAATGTGTAATTTAGTACATTCTGAAAAATGTTACCATTACGCATTATTGGCAATGTATACTTAAATAAATAAATAGAAGAATTTATTCACTGTTCTTTAACTTTGAATGAACCGTCTAATTCCGCCTTTAGGCGTTTTCACATGCCTTTATTTCTTCTGATTCAGTAGCTTCACCATCTACATTTTCCTCCTCTTTTTGTTTGACCGATGCCGATTTTTTTTTATCTGTTACTCTTACGTAATTTCCTGATTCGTTAATATAGAAGACAGGGGGTGGATGCGTGTGATTGTCACTTACGACGTCGAAAGCGCCGGTATTGCTTAGAATTACTTGGGCTGGGCACTTCTTGGAGGTACGTGAGGAGCAAGTCCAAGATGTCCTGTTCTTACTCTTGCAGTTCTCGGCAAATGTGTATGTTTGGTACACTAGTAAATTGAAACCTTTCTGTGATCTAATGAAGTGAACTTCTGAAATGTTAGATATTTGAATTCATTTTAACATTACGAAACTTTTGACAGAATGGTACCATAGAGAAAGCAAAAGAAATCGAGGCAGACAGGTCAAAAGATGGGAAGATGATACCAAAAAAGTAGCTGGCCAAACTTGGACCCGAATAGCGAAGAACAGAGAAAAGTGGAAATCTTTAGAGGAGGCCTTTGTCGAAGGACAAGCTGTATTAGATAAACCGGTTGCCGATAGCTAAAATATATATATATTAAATAAAATTTAACTACTCAAAAACAAAACTTAAATGTGTCAAAACCACGGCAGTTTCTATAGAAATATATAGATGATAATTATTAACTTTGTAAGTACAGCATTAAAGGCTTAGTTTATTTTATTTATTTATTTATTAACATTACATTGTTTAACATACGTTTCTGTTAATAGGTCTGCTGGTGCTCGATGTCAATACCCGATTTCTATTTTCAACGGCTGATGGTTTTGCCTGTCATATGTTAAATTTTGAATTAAACTAAATTTGATAGCTCTAAAAATATAGCCGTCTTTTTCTCGCACATTGAAATGAAACGATATGCAGATAATTTTATCCCTGTCAGATTCGTTTTGATTGGATTGTGGTACAGCCGAATTGACGGCACTGACGTCGATTTTGTTGTAACACTCACTAAACCAAACTTAACTGACAGGACTAAATATGTCTCTTATCGTTTTAGTTTGTGACTTAAGAATAGCAACAATTTTAGAGCTGTCAAATTTAGTTTAGAAAATGGTAAAACAGAATCCACATAATGTTTTGCTAGACACACAGATCACACCTACATTCCACATTCAGAACGATCGAAGCGCACCACGCGTCGGTCTAAAAACAATACACCTATAAACATGTACTCTGGTTGGTTCAGTCCTTGAGATAGCCAATGGGAAACGCTTGGTCGCAGTCCCCGCATCCAGCGATTTCTTTCAACTTTCTTGGTGACTTTTTGTAGGAACAACGATCTCGTGATAAGGTTTTTTTGTGTGATCAGTGGCTTGGCTAGATATAATGTATACATATATTTATTTTGATTTCAATTATTGCTTTTTTAGGTTCATATTAATATAATAAAAAATAGTCGTTTTTAGCATCACTTTTATTACTAACCTCCACATTGACACGCTATACCTACATTAGGAATTAGGCACATATGAATGAAAAAAGCAAAATACAATTATTACTGACGTGGACTTAAATCGATCTGACAGGAATAAAAATTTCTGTGTTCCTTTTCATTTCGATATGTGAGAAAAGGAAGGCAATATTTTTACATCTATCTAAAGTATAGTTTAAAAAATTATACAACGGTATCGACAACACTTAACATTTTCTGTGCGTCACCACACTTGAACTGGCTCCGGAACACACAGCAACCATTTCGGGTTTCGTAAAAGATTTTGTCGATCGAAGCTACATAATATGTATTTACCTTTTTTTTTGTTTTATATTTAAAAAGTGAAGGCCGCGGTCCCGGCCAGAGCCGAAGACAATATAACCGCTAACGGCCAAAGCTATCTCACAAGCATATTTAAAAAAAAGTAGTATAAAATAGTTATAAAAAAAATAAAAAAAACCGTTAACGTTTTATAATAATTTTCATATTATTATATTTTTTTGGCGGAGGACAAGGAAAAAAAACTTGAAAAACGTTTTTTCTGGTAGTACTTCGTCAAAATAGAAAATTATAGCATACAATTGGCATTGTTATTCTAAAGATAACAGACTTTAATTTGTATACTCAACTAGGCGTTTTTTTTTTTACTTCTTTAAATGTTGAAAATTCGCTAACGAGACAGCATATGAGGGAACAATAGTGGAATTTCTAAGCGTTTCGTTACATGTCTTCATTAGATGACTTTGACTTAAACAGTAAATTTTCTGTTTCACTTTATATTTAAAGCTTATCTCCAAATTACCACCTATACGAGTTAGTGAGTACTGAGTATCAGCAAACATCCCTCCTATATTTACACTCGTAAAATAAGCAAAACCAAATTAGTATCCATAGTCCCACTCTATTCGAGATATCTGTGAACACGATTTTTACGGGTGGTTTACTCGTGTTTTTAATAAAACTGTGGGTGGAAGTCTCGTCTTTAAAATTTAAATTGTATTTGCTTTGGCTGGCTAATATATATTTTTTTAAATAAACTGTGTACCTAAATATTTAGGTACAGACTAGAAAGTATATTATAAAACATGATTAGTCTAACTAAGTAATAAGTTTAGTTTAAATTATACATTCTAGTGAGAAACATTCATGTAAATCATGTCGCATAAAAATTCGTTTTAAAAGGTAGGTTTCTATATTCAATCCGGATTGTTTTGCGAACCAATATTTTGTTAAATTTTGACATAAGCTTGCAAGGAAATGAGAAATTATCTAATCTCAGATATACCATTATCTAATGTGTCAGATTTATAATACACTAGCTGTTATCCGCGAATTCGTTCTCGTGGACCTAAAAAAATATCCTATTTCCATCTTTGTGATATATCTCGTGATTCTGAAACGTTTGTTAACTTTGACAACAGATTAAGTCTATTGCTGTCTTTGTCATTTGTCATTTAGTTGTCATTTTCTTAGTGTCAGACAAAGGCAGCATTAGAATTAATTGTTAAAGTTAACAAACGTTTCAGAAACTCGAGGATAGAGTAATTCCTATATCAAATTTTATCTAGATCTGTTCAGCCGCTTTGCCCTGATAACGCGACAAACATCCAGACAGAGAGACATAGTTACTTTCGCTTTTATAAATATTAGTTAGGATTAGTGAGCAAAACAATCAGTATTCCGAATATAAAAACTGGGCATTCACTATTTACATACTAAAAATTCTTTATGGAACACAAAAATATGACGATAACAAAACATTCAAGACACATTACACGACTTGTATAAGACTATGACTAACACATTATTGAACACAGATTATTTATGGCATATTATTGTGACTGCTTCTTTTTTATTTTAATTAGATGGAGTTTACACCAAACTTTATGTACTCTCTGAAAGATGAAGTTCCACTGAATCATCTACAGGGTTATAAGGAAATCGTATGCCAAGCCGAAAAGGGCTCATAGTTCTCATCATTATGAACAACTTTTACTATGGGGCAAACTTTGACTTTGCCAACTAGTAACACCTTTCCGTGTAAACCTGTTTTTTGTTTAGCCACATTTAGAACAGGTTACGGTAAAATCTGAACTTCATCATCTCCACCCTCTTCCCCAGACTCAGTGTCATCTTTGTTGTTAGCGGATGATTTATATCGCTTCCGCTTTTTCTTATCGTGCTGATAAATAATTCCTTCCGGGGTGCTGGTTATTTGAGGAGCCCTATGGTTGTGAACACCTCTTATTTGAACAATGTGCTCTTGTAAGTCTGTGGTAAGTATCGCCTTACATTGAGTGGAGTAGTACATGACGCAGTACCAATTCTTCAAGCCGTCTTTGTTGGGTTTGCTCTGCTGCCGGAAGACGAAACTGCTGAATAGTAACAGCTGAGCTCCACGCTTGGTTGTAATGTATCTCGCTGTAAGTGTAGATACTCTTTAATAAACTTGAGAGTAATGGTAAATTTGTACGCATACCAAAAATGTCTGAGTAGATATGCTAAATACTATTGTGTGAATGATAACTATGAAAGTACAAGAATCCATTTATATAGATAAATAAATCCATTTAAATGGATTCTTGTACTGATGTCATAAGATATATCACAACTAAGTACAAGAATATATATATATATAGATAAATTCTTGTGCTGAGGTCATAAGATAAGATATATGTTATGACCTCATTTACATCACGATGCAAATGCACCTGTGGTTTTAAGTACTTACTTTGAGATATTAGATGCTATAGAGTATAGAGGAATTCTATAGAATTTATAATGAAATTATAATCCTAGTATCTTGATTATTTACAAAGTATTTGAACTATCTATGGATAGTGTGTAGAAGTGTCTTGCAAATAAAACATGCAGTTTAATTGAGGTAATCTTTATTTTTCAGGTTTTTATTATGTCCACAGTTTTCTCACTCGAGCTTTTTACATTATTTTATGATGAGTCTGTTTATGATAAAATTACAAATAAATGTTTTAAAGAAAACTTCGTTTTTATCTTTTAAGTTGACGTAGATTTAAAAAGTAAAATAATATATTTACAAATAAATACAATTTCTCTGGAAACCGAACTGTGTATAAATGACCTTATGACTTACTGAAATTATAAATTATCAGCAATGTTATGGCACTTTCATTGATACCAAAAACTCATGACTTCCTGGCCTAGTACAAAAAGTTTTCAGAATCGCTCATCGCGAAACTTGTGTACAACCCGAGAACTGAGATTGGTGTTTAAAAATTATGATTATTTAAACATTTCACATAGTAGGTATATAAAATTATTCTTTGAATTAAACTAGTTTAGAGTGCTTTTGCTATTTAATCATTAAAATAATTGGCCAGATATAAAGTTTACTTGTAATAAGACTTCAAACAAAAAAAAAACAGCCAAAATCTGACAGGTATAAATTTTTTTCAAACGCTCATTTTCGATGAACATTACTGTTTCTTCACTATAACATTCCAAAAAACATATTTTTTTCTGAATAGCAGCCTTGTTACAGAAATATGCCACTTTCATCACTTTTTGTCAAACCACTTGTGCACATGATGGAGAAAGGTGGAGGGAGCA
Organism: Apocheima hispidaria; assembly: GCA_947579745.1. NCBI lineage: Eukaryota > Metazoa > Arthropoda > Insecta > Lepidoptera > Geometridae > Apocheima > Apocheima hispidaria. Next base: position 12,946,485 of record OX388153.1, on the reverse strand, counting down.
GGATGACACAAGGGACATACGTCTATGTCCATTGTTGTTAGGCTTTTATAATTCTGTCACAGATAAATTGTATTTTATGAGCTTGCTTTACATTATACTGGCCTCAGTCGAAAGCTGTACAATATCTTAGGCAATTATGATCTTACAGAAACATATTTCTAAGAATACTTTTATTGTAATAGATCTCATCACTTGCTTTCATATGATAAAACCACTTACCCTTATCACATGGAATACAGCAATTTTACCGCTTTACCTGTCAGCAGAAAATAAAAATATATGTAATTATTATTCATTAGCCCATACCGTCCCACTGCTGAGAAAAGGTTAATTTCCCGAAAATTATTATTTATATATTATTTTTTAAACTTTTTTTTTTATTTTAATTTTATTATTGGACGATCAAGAAATTCCCTTAACCAATAATGTATCAATAAGATTAGTTATGTGCAGTAGTTTTCGAATAACCTCTTATCACTGAAAATAAACAACTAACCTAACTATAAATTATTTTCTTTGTCATCCCATACTTTTGCATGGTGTTATGGCACTTTTTTAATACTCAGCTCGCTAGTTATCACCCTCAACTTGAAAATCTGTCGCCAAGCAAACAACGATGTGTTCTGATCGCTCTCAGTTTAAAGCCAGTTTCCAGTCCAGACTAAGTGTATTTACCATCCTCGACCACACCGTCAATGTAGTGACTTTGCGGTCAAATGCAAGCTTGACAAATATTTAAAAAAAATACTAATATGTGAATATTGATAATTGTAGGCGAAGCCGAGGGGCACAGAAAATACTTTGAAAGAAAACAAATAGAGCTTGAACAATTCAAACTTACAAGTAAATATTTACCTCTTGGTATTGTACTTTGGCGCCACTTGCACATTCACTTATTTAGATCAACACTACTAATTAGCCCTCATCAACACAATTTAATGAACACTGAAATTTTACATATTTTGATCAAAAATTTAAAACGAAATTTACTGATTCAGAAAGAAAATTGAGGCCAAAGAAGTTTCAGTGAAGTGGCTATTTTGCTGGAACATTAAAACACCTATAGAACTACACATTTTGTTTTATTATATTAAATGCGATTTCTCTTCTATATTTATTGTTCAATTGCAAATCACAGAAAAATAAAAATAAACAAAAATTTAGGTTATAAATTTAAGTTGCGTCTCTCTCAAATCTTAATGTTGCCAGTGCCAGTATTGCTACATTATTTTATATCCACACTTATCACTTTCACAATAATGATATGATTGCAAAGATGCAGAGGTCTTCGAGATTTAAGAAGCGTTAAAACTCTAAATTTAGGGTAGGTAACCACCACGAAAGTCTAAAACAGTGTTAAGGGTAGGTACTCGACTTCATAATATTTGGTATTCCGGTTTTTAGGCACAAAGGGCTGGCTACCGTACCCTACATCAAAGCGGGCTACTCCTGGGACCCTATTCCTGTGCGCTCGAGATTATCCCGGTGACTGTCTCTCTAATTTAAAATTTAATGGGAGTGAGTGAGAGTGAGATAAAAATGTCATTTCTCAGAATAGGGGCCCTGGGACCCTATTCCTGTGCGCTCGAGATTATCTCGGTCACTGTCTGTCTAATTTAGAATTTAATGGAAGTGAGAGTGACCGAGATAAAATGTCATTTCTCCGAATAGGGGCCTTGGACGCAAAAGCTGAGATTCAATCTCGTCTCGAAAGAGTATATGTCGAACTTCCAAATTTCTTATTCTCAACGCGATTTTTTATTTACGAGGGCTAGCAAGCCAGATACATCAAGTGGTCGGAGGCAATCGAGACGTTAGGTTTACGAGACGATTAAATTCTAAATTAGAGAGACAGTGACCGAGATAAAATGTCATTTCTCCGAATAGGGTCCCTGAGGTTTATTTTAAAAGACCTTTTCAATGATACCCCACATGTGGGAGACATGCGATTTTTTTTATCCTCCCACTTTACATGTGTCATACATGTAAAGTGGTAGGATTATTATTAAGTAACATAAAATTATGTTTTTTTTATTATAAAAAGACATGTTCAACGACACCCCACAAAAAAAAAATTCGCTAACTAAACAAAAACCCCATTGGTTTAGCGAATTTTTTTTAATCCTTTTTAACATGAATGGGAGCTACCCAAGAAGCTTGTACAATCTTCTTGGAGCTACCCTTATTTTAGAGAAAATAGAGTAATTTTTTTTTTTCTGAACTGTACACAAAATACCGTCGTATTTTCTACGAAAAAGAAGCGTCATAGTCATAGGGGAGTTTTGGCGGGAACGTGAAGGAGTCGCATAATGAGGCGTCTTCAAAAAAAAAAAAAGAAATCCTGATAATCAAAGTACCCAATAGATGGCGTTAGATGTACCTTGAGGTTTTTCTGTCCCTGGGACCCTATTCGGAGATATGTCATTTTATCTCGGTCACTCTCACTCCCATTAAATTCTAAATTAGAGAGACAGTGACCGAGATAAAATGTCATTTCTCCGAATAGGGGCCCTGTCAAGACATGAAAGACAAAAAAATGTACTTGTGCCTTTTTTTTTCTCTTGTTTTTTGGCACCACATCTGTATTTAGACAATTTCAAGTAATGTAACTTCATTTGAAATATTACAATAGTTGACACTGGCTAAATACACAACGTGTGGAACCAAAATTTACGATTAAAAAAATAAACATAAAATATTTCGATAGAAATGACAATGACAGGTAAAACGATAGGACTATTACGCCATCTAGTAAGTATTTAGGAACTATTTTTATTTTTTTTGGAAAATGCCTCATTTCAAGTAAGTAACTATGTATTTGACTTCATTTGAAATATTACAATAGTTGACACTGGCTAAATATACAACATGTGGAGCCTAATTTACGATTTTAAAAATAAACATTAAATTTTTCGACAGAAATGACAATGACAGGTAAAACGATAGGACTATTACGCCATCTAGTAAGTATTTTAGAAAAAAATAATAAACTAAACTATTTAACGCCTCATTAAAACATGTGTTATTTCGAGTGTTAATGTGTGAAAATGGTGGATTTTTATTAATTAAGTGTTCGTGATCGTGCACGATTGCTGGTGTATGAAGTCGTGAAACATGACTTTTCGACTTATTTTCTAATTCCATAGAACTCCATGGACACCTTTAGTAAAGTCTCCACCATTTTAATGCGGTATGACTTGGACTTGACCGTGATTTACTTTACTGGACTTAGACTATGAAGTTGTTTAAGTAGTTGTTTTAATCGTGAAATACTTTACTTCACTTGAAATATTACAAAACTTGATACTGGCTAAATATACAACGTGTGAAGACACAATTAAAGAAAAAAAGTTATAGTTTCGTCCGTCGGCGTCGTGGCCATCGATGTCACATTAATATAAATTTCAAAATAAATAATAAATAAATGTTTAATAAATAAATAAATAAAATAAAATCCAATACAAATGTCAATTACCACTGCACAAAAAAGATGTGCTTAAGTAACCGGAGCCAGCAACTGGAACGTCTGGAACTTTTCCTCCAAGTCGGGAACGGTTGCCGGAGGTGGGCAGGCTATACAAGTAACTAGCTGCGCTCCGCGGTTTCACCCGCTATCCTACAGGAACCGTTTAATTTTTCGGGATAAAAAGTAGCCTATGTGTTAATCCAGTGTTAATTTCATTCAAATCCGTTCAGCCGTTACAGAGTTGAACGGGATCAAACACACTTACATACTTACATATTTACACACAAACATTCGCGTTTATAATATTAGTGTGATTCCAGAGTTTGTTTTATGACAAACAGCGGGCTTATCCTTTAACTTTGAAACGTTGTGTTTTGATTGCGAGAGCATGCCATCTCGTGTACGCCTGTTTCAAAGCAAGTAGTATTCAAAATGATGGTATTTAAATTCTTTTTGATGATGTGAAGTCTTATGTCAGCAGCTTTCTACCATTATCAATACTTTTTTTCTATTTCTGGTTTCTGAGTGGGGTGGGTATAAAAAAAAAGTACCCACAACTATTATCATTTGATTTAGTTCTGCTTATATACGTTGCTTTAAATGTAAGCAATACATATGAAAATACTATTTGACATGGACATGGATAAATAAACTGGACGAGAAGGAATTTTTAAGAAAAAAAAAAAAACGAGCTATTGTGCGCTTTTGTCATCATGTCGTTGTGTCAAAATTAAATAGTAGTTGTCAAAATGTTGTTTACTTCGTAAAGTTATTTTTCGCGCACTTGGCTCTAAATTTTGTTGAAATTTATGAGCCAATCTATATAAAGCCGCGTAAGTACATAATACTGGTGCTAATCTTGTGATATTTGTTGTGAAAACCTACAATAACAAACAAACATAACCTCAAAGTGCTTAGTTTATTTTGGCGTATTTACAGTGTTTCAGTGGATTTATTGTGGTATTTTAATATGTAAAAGTGAATTAAAAGTGTAATACTTAATGTTGCCTGCATGGTCCTGTTGCTGCTAGTTCGAGAAGTCGGTAAGTAATAGACTGTAAAAAGTTTTGCAATCCTAATGTTTTCTTTGAATTTTGTCTTTGTTTCTGCTCCTCTCAAGCAGCAATCTAGTGAAATCCTGTCATTATTAGATACCACTATCTACCCATCATTAATGTATTCTAAAGATCCCATTCAGTGAGTGGTTTTAACAGTCAAAGAAAACAAGAGTTAAGTACAGTCATAACTATGATTTCCCGCCTTTATATTATTTCTATTCCTGTTATTAATGTAACTTTTTATACCAATGAGCGATTGTAGTTATATATACTACATTCAGGATTGTCAAACCATTAATTTGAGTAAATGTAAATACTATCTGAGAACTGTATAACCTATGATTTAAATTTATGTCCATTATGTTTTTATTTTACTTTCAGACTGTATTTTCAGTGTTTTAACGTTGTTTTTAGCCATTAGTACCTCACCATAAGACAAAAATATTAAAATAGGTATTTGTGTGTTTTCAATGGGTACTTGTATCCAGACAAAAACATCGGACAACAAATATTACCTAATACAAACAATTATAAATATGGTGTGTGCTCCAGTTATTTAACATTTGTTTTTGGTTTGATAAAGGTAAGTATTCTCAAACACAGTTTGAACCTTAATAAATGGAATTTAATTCCTCGTTATTTCAATACCATGGTATTATACAACAATCTTATCTGTATTCTTCTGTTACTTTCTAGGTATTTCAATAAAATAAATTATTAAATCTTTATATGTATATAATTACTATCGCTTACGATTCAGAATCTGAAACCTGTTTTTATTTTAGCGATCAATGCCAGTTATTTTAATTTTGATTTAAAATAGGTGATTACCATGGTGTTTTAATAGTAAGTAATTTATGAAGTGCCTGCTATCAACCCATACCTGCAGGACTCACACGCATTGCAATAAATGTCCTCTTTTTTTTACCTGTGGTGACAAAGCTAGTATGTGGTGTGGATAAGTTTGTCTCATTCTCGCAGGACAAAAAGAGTGGATAAAATTGTAATGCTACAGCTTACTAGGCATATTATTTTAAATTTAACACTTTGAAACTAGGTGCCATGTAACACAAGTGGCAACTGCCAAATTCAACCATAAAATTGTCTCTGCGGCTGTTTTGTTTCCAGTGTCTACCTTATGCTTATGATGTCACCTGCCCTACTACCCTTGGCATGTATTGTGACTTTTCCCCGCCTATTCTACGCTATCTCTTCATTAAACTGAACTAAAAAAAAATTACAGGCAGAAAAAAAAACCTTTTTTAGTTTTAAAATAGGCAAGTATATATCAACATTCTTATTACCCATAGATATGTACAAACAATGTTTTTTTGATTCCAGTGCCAAAATATGTAAAGTATCATTCAGGGATTGTGATATTTCATGACGGTTATACATATAGCAAATCATCGGGCCAGAACTGGTACTGCTCCAAGCGGCAGATGCTTCAATGTAAGGCTGCGGTGAAGGTCTCCCCTGATGGATATCATTTTGCTAAAATCATGAGCATACATACTCATCCAAGAGATATGTTTATTATGTCTGAAGATAATAAAATTTTAACTAGAGTTTAAAAGTAGAAATCTTTTAATTAAATTATAATAACCTAGATGTACGAGAAATAAAGTCATAACGTCTGCAGTGGATACAACAAAGGAAGAAGCTTAAACTATTTGCGGTGTACCAATGTGCCTGTGACATTAGGTGATAGCTGTCAGTATTGCGGTACTAGGGAAGTGACATTATGCAATTCAATTTTATTGATAATGATTCTCCAGAGTCCAGATCTTCCATAGTCCAGAGTGATCAAGGTGCCATGAACTAGACAAAACCTTCAGCAACGAAGAGAACTACTAAGAGAAGAAGAAGAAGCTTATAATTAATTTATTGATAAAAAACAATTTTGAATGATATCCAATTTTATTACCTTTCTAATGAACTTAATATCTTTTGGTTTTTAAATTAAATAAAATTTATATATATTTATATATATAAGTAAGTATATATCTATTTAACTAACTTGATATATACCATATTTCGCGAGAAGTACGTTTGATAAAAAAGTGGTATAGGAAGCCCTAACATCATTTTAAAAGACCTGTTCAATGATACCCAACATGATGGGGTACAGCGATATTTTTTTTTTACCCCCCCCTTTACATGTATGGGAGCTACCCTAATTTCCTTGTAGTACTACGGAACCCTAAAAACGAAGGTGACAAACTTGCAATCATTTTAAATTTTACATATGTGTACTTAACATAAAAAATACATTAAATGAGTAGATTTTTAGTAGTAGATATTTTGTATTAAAAAAAAATATTGATTTAATTTTATTAATAGTATTTTTTTAAATTTATTTTAGTTTAAATCTCATGGTAATACATAAGAATTAGTTTTAGTTTTATTACAAGTACTTAGTTATCATCAGAATAATCGACAATTTTATATCATTAAACATATTTAATGTGCGAGCGAGATAGAACGAAAATCGGGTTCCTCTTCATAGTTGAGACGGCTTATACTAATTTCGGTCGGTTATTACATTCGAATATTTTACAATGATATTCGAACTTTCCAGAATATATCTGGATAGAGTCTCAAAGGGGCAAGAAACTGCTAATGTGGCATGGATATACATACTATCAAATTAATACCACCCGGCACTATTATTGCACAAAGCTCGGAACAACACGTTGTACTGCTAAAGTCAAGTTACACAACGCTGGATGGATAGAAAAAGCTTCAGGAGACCACAATCATAACCCACCCCGGTACATAAAGTTGACCAGTAGACGATATGTTAAAGTAGGAAACTAGGAAATTAATGTGTAATTAATGTTTTTGTTTCTTCTTTTATTATTATTTATAGGCTTGCGATTGACTGCCATCACGTCTGATGTTAAACGAGGATGCAGCCTACGATGGAGCATGCTTGCCTAGAAGAAACCGATTCGCGGGCGCAAAATATCTAAATGGGTGCTAAAATTTAGAGAGAAACCTCCAAATTTTGGTGACAACACTATCACTCGCGTGTCGTGCCTCGATTAGTATTTTCCGCGGGTGTCAAATCTACGCATGCTTCTCTTCAGTACTCTTCAGTCGACATTTTTGATAATAGACAACCACACAGCGAAAACGTTAACAAATATTTATGGAAAATAACGCGCAGGTTTCTATTTTTCACGCGCCGCGCCAGCTATGTGCGCGGACGACTGTTACTATTTATAAAAACTATTACCCGGTTACATAAAATATGCTTCGTCAACATACATATAACTTGCAGTGAGGTACAAAATTAATCGGCTTAATATCATTATAACTAGTGCGGTAAAGTAAAACCACTCGTGTGTAATAACTTGGATAACGAGCCCGAAAGCGATGTAATAAGATCCACTTTACGAGCAAGTGTGTTGAAAATATTTAACTATGTCCCAATCATGATTTATTGTTCCAGTGCCAAATTATGTAAGGAGCCGTCGTAATGGACTTCTAATACTTCGCGACGGTTATACTTACCATAGAGCGACACACCTGAGCTGGTACTGTTCAAAACGAACGCGTGGTAAATGTAAAGCTTATTTGAAAGTGTCGCCTGATGGAAAAAGTTTTGCGAAAATTGTGTGCCAACATAACCATGCCAAAGAAAAATATATTATATCAGCTGGAAGTTTGGTTAAACTTTAACGAACTAGGTTAAATTCGTTAATAACTAGTTACTAAGTGGTATAGGAAATGATTTTGCATTTAAGAATATTTAGAAATCGGAATCGAATATAGAATCGGCTGAAAAATCTGTTGTCACACAGAAAAACAAGGTAATGATTTTTTTAGATTTTTCTGGAGAGCAATAAAAATGTATATTTCTCGTTTCGTGCAAATCAAATGTCCAATAAAATACAAACGAACCTACGTGCTATAAGCCTATATGTATAGAATGAGCCACATTAAATAAATTGTAATTATACGCGATAAGATTCAGAAAGCAGAATTTTCTTTTGTGACAAGATCTTTAGATAAATAGATTAACTCATTATTGTTCACACAAACGGAACAAGCCAAAATTTTACATACATTTAAAAAGAAGCTTAAAGTAAGTAGCATGTATGATTATTAAAAGAAAAACAGAGGTCCGCGCCGAGTACCCTCAGCGCGCCGCCGCTGCCGTGTCATTGAAAAAGTCACGCCGGTTACGAACATTCGTATTTTTTTAAAATAATATTTGCGCGCGGGTCGCCTTTTGTTACGCCTAACATCCCTTACATCCCATACTTAGTGTAGGAGATATTTATTTGGTGATTTGATTGGGTCCTAAAATCTTGCACCACGAAAAATACTTGTTTCCCTGGCTTGCAGGATTAGCGCGATCGCGTTTTTCCATCCCAGTTACCAGTAAACCTAGTGAAAGAGTTTTTTTTTCCAAAAACCGCCAAAAAAATGTTCCACCCGGCGACGCCGCGTCGTGCCAGCGCGCCGCCGCCGGCTTTCTTGACTACGGCGCGGACCTCTACCCGAGAGAATAAACATTTCAAATGCTTGACTCAACGGTGCTTACAAGTAAAGGCACCATTAGAAAAAAATTGCCCACAGCGATCCGTGCTAGCGAGCGGACGTCGCGCGTCCTGCTACTTCCACGCAAACGCGTACATGTCAATCATATATCTATAGGCACGCGCCAATGCGGCATAGTTAGTAGACTTTAACGGACAGCTCAAAGTTACACTACAAGTAACGAACATCTTCTCAGTTTCTCAGTCAGTTTATGTCATCATCTCTAATATCTCTATGAAATGTAATCTTTGTAATGAATCGACGAAATTACTTATTTTTTATTCATAGTAGTAATGGTAATTTAAGTGTTTTTTTTTAATTGACTATTTCATAATGTCTACATTTCATTTACATAGGGTGTTTACTCTATACACTAAGTACGCTGTTGTATACATAAAAGTTATATTTTTTTAGTAATCATTACAATATTTTGTATAAGGACCGCTTATGTAAAATTGTTTGACTTACTGCATTGTTAACTACTTATTCAATAAACTTTTAGATACAAAACGGAATAATTACATAATTTAAATTGTTTGTAATATTTTTGTACCTTATGATGTAAATATGAAATTTTTCGAATATTTTAATAAATAATATTTAAATTCCAGTGCCAAATTATGTAAAGTGCAGTAAAGGATTGTTAATACTGCTTGACGGCTATACATACAGTGAATCAAAAAGTCAGTACTGGTACTGCTCAAAACGAAAAGTTAGAAAATGTAAGGCTAATCTAAAAGTCTCAATTGATGGGAAACGGTTTGAAAATATCATGTGTCAACATGACCACGAGAAAGACAAAATTTATATGACAAAAGATGGGACTATATTTAAACTATAACATGGCTAAGAATAGAATTTAGAATAGGCTATAACACCTAGGTATACTTACATTTCTTTGTTACGTACAATAGTCTATATAAATAAATAATAATAATAAATATCTGGGACATTTTTGCACACATCGTCACCTGACCCCAAACTAAGCAAAGCTTGTAATATTACACATATAACATGTAATATAACATTGTGTTATGTCTATAACATTATATTAAGGAGCAATCAAATCCCCTCTCTAATTTGTACACCCTCGGCGGTAAAAACATGTTGATACGACACTAATGGTTAAGATCCTCACTTGTACACACGTGTTTAACCCCCGAATACTGAAACGTTTGTTAACTTTGACGACAGATTAAGTCTATTGCTGTCTTTGTCATTTGCTTAGTGCCAGACGAAGGCGGTATTAGAATTAATCTGTTGTCAAAGTCAACAAACGTTTCAGTATTCGGGGGTTAGCAAATAAACGTATCTTTATCTTTAATAAGATGCGCATTATCACATGCATTATTGCGTAGTTATCGCAAATTTAATTTTAGTAAAATGAAATAATGTTGGTATAATTTAATATTTAAATAGTAACCGTCATAAAACAATAACACAGGTCGAAATTATTGTTTTATGACAGATTTTTAAAATACAACGTTGTAAATGTGATATTTTACGAAGAAATTTTGTCACTGTTTATTGTCTCAAATAAATAAAATAAAAAAATAAAAATCAAATAAATTGAATATGAATATCACTAACCATATTCTAATAAAATGTATTTAAATTCCAGTGCCAAGTGTAAGTGTTAATTTAATTCATCATTATACATAAAAAAAATGTTAATGGCTTTATGTCCTCTAGAGGGGTGCCCTATTCTATTTAATGTGACGTCACATAGCCTATATCCAGAAGACGACCAAGACATTAGACTTAGAAGTACTTTAGAAGTTATGAGGGAACGTATGAATATACATATCCACACACTTACGTACCGATCAAAATCATAACCCTCCTTTTTCTTAGTCGGGTAATAATATTTTACTATGTCAGATGGGACTGTTTGTTCTATAAATATAATATTGTAACTATATTATAATTATTAAGATGGTAAAGAGGACACAAACGGAGAGCAAAACAGAGGGAGAGATAGTGTTGTGTAACATTTTCCTCTTGATTGTAAAAAATTATACATTTATTTTCACAGGATACGAGCTCATACCTACACATAGAGGTGCAGGAAAACACCTGTTAATGTTGAATAAGTTTACATATTCTCAAAACCGATACGGCCGTACTTATTACTGCTCCAAGTCTAATGCCGGCTGCAAAGCAAAGGTTAAACTAACCGAAGACGGAAGTATTGAGCTAACTGCTGGAGTTCACGATCACCAACCACCAAATTATATGAGAACAATCGATGGAAAATATATTAAACTTTCTTAAGCTTTTCAGGATAAATTTCACTCCGACGTAGTGGTGCTTGATCTTCATTCTATCCTTTCCTTAGAATTTAATTCGGTCATAGACTCGGGTGAACTTCTATACTGTCCTACATTGTAAGTGCTGTGGGCCAGTTTTCCATGTGTTATCAATTCGTTCTGTTTTCGACGTTGTCCTCGAACACCTTGCATTTCTTCTCTGAACATTACATTTTAATCCATCGCGGTTTGCGTATATATTATAATCTATGGTGATCTATACTTTTCGTGGATGGAAAATTGTAGAGCCATTTTCCCTACTTAGTGAGCTAGCCTATTGATGGCAGCCAAACTCAAACAGAACTAGAACATGATAACCACGTGTCAAGCCAGCACCTGGCAAGGAAGGCAAAAATCATCTCTAAACTGACCTTGGAATTTCAGACGTCCGACGACACCTTTGTCGCCTCCGAACGAAATGTAACAAACTTCGTGCTTTCAATTTTGGATTTTGCTTACCAGAGGAATGTGCTGAATAGACATAGAAATAAAATACCTATTACATTTTGACGATCGGTATAACTCAGAGGTAGCGTGACTCCTTATGAACAGGAGTTTCATGTTCGATCCCCGGCCGGGCAGCTCTTTGAATTATGGGTTATCTGATCAAGGTCTGTTATTTGCCTGTCTTCGTGTCTCTATGGTATCCCCGACTCTGGGAATCCTAGTGAGAAACGATGAGTTTAAAACGTCTGTTTCGTGCTCTTGCTTCTTCTTAAATACAAGCTCCTTAATTTTGTTCCAGACTTGGATTACACACTCATACCGACAAATAAAGGCAAACATTTAATAATGTGGAGAGGTTACACGTATTATGCGAATAAATGTGGAATCTATTATTGCTCTTCCAAAGGGAAGTTAAAATGCAAGGCGTCATTGAAGATTGACAAAAAGGGAAACATTTCTAAAACACTTGGCGAACATCATCATGGACCGCCAAAACATATGAAAACAGCAGCTGGAGGATACATCAAAATATGTTAAGATACAGTAAGAATAGCTTTAGCGTCCGTCAAAAAGCTAAAGTGGCAATGGACGACTGGGCAGGCCACGTTGCTCTTAGAACCGAAAACCGATGACGAAGAAAGATACTTGAGTGGCGACCACGAACCGGAAAACCAAAGTGGTGAGGCCTCCCAATAAGTGGACCGATGACAGTGACAAAGTCGCAGGCAACCGGTGGGTGCAAATGGCAAATAGTCGCTCAGCGTGGCCTTCTAAGGGGGAGGCCTTTGTTCACTTCTTACGGCTGACGATGATCAAGACAGTAAGAATTTACGTATTTAATATAATACATATCTAACAGTTCGAGATAAACAAATTTCAAAGATTTATCAGTTATATTGTGTCGAAAATTTTGTATACTCAAAATAATATGCAATAAAGAAAAATAAAATAAAAATTTATAAGTAGCGTGTTTTTTAAAGTTAATTGTTAAGTATTTTCTTTACTAGCTGCGCCTCGCGGTTTCATCCGCTATTCTACAGAAACCGATTATTTTTCCTGAATGAAAAGTAACCTATGTGTTAATCAAAATTTCACTCAAATCCGTTCAGCCGTTACAGATTTAAACGGGATACTTACACACAAACTTTCGTATTTATAATATTAGTGTGATTAATCTTCTTTCTTGGTTGTAAGTTATCAGAGTTATGTAATATGTACAGGGACTAGCCGCAGCCTAAAGGCAATTTGCTCAATTCCAGACTTGGAATACGTGCTAATACCGACGTTTAAAGGCAACCATTTGATAATGTGGAAAGGATATACGTTTTCTGCGAATAGACGAGGAATGTATTACTGCTCTTCCAAATTATCGCTAAAATGCAAGGCGTCGTTGAAGATTGACGGAAATAGAAAACTAACCAGGACATTTGGCGAACATAACCATGCACCACCAAGTTATTTGAAAACATCCACTGGAAATTACGTCAAAGTGCGATAAAAATAATAATCGTAAACAGTATTATTAATAATATTGAGCATCTGTTTAAGTAAATGCAGTCCTGTGCTTGGGATACGTGAATTTAATTTTTGCTTTTTATGTATATACGTTATTAATTAAGTTCATTAAGTCAAATTTAATAACATGTCGTTATGATCTCGATCCACCCTTAATGTGGAGGGATAAACTTGTGATAATAGTGATATGAGTGTATTTAATCGCAATTGAATTGAAATTATTCAAATAAGGACATATCCTGTGAAAAGGCTACATTTGTATTATTAAGTAATTTCCTTGATTCTAGACTTGGAATACACACTCATACCGACAAGTAAAGGCAATCATTTGATAATGTGGAGAGGATATACATATTCTGCGAAAACGTGTGGAATCTATTATTGCTCTTCCAAAATAACGCATAACTGCAGGGCGTCGTTGAAGATTGACAAAAATGGAAAACTATCCAGAGCACTTGGCGAACATAGTCATTCACCGCCAAAATATATGAAAACATCTACTGGAGTATACTACAAATTGACTTAAAATGTTCGGGTGCGTCCACATCTGACGAATGCGCTGCATGCGAGCCGCGCGTGTGCTGCACACGCGCTACTACTGCAATTGTTTGGTGCGTCTCTCAACTACGCGGCGCAGAGGTCTGGACAAACCCTAAAGGCCTTTATACTTTATAGTAATGAACACCTGCTTTTTTTTTATAATAAATTACTACCTACGCTTTAGTAGGGTAAACATATTATTAGAATTTTAAACGTTAAAGTGCAACGTGTTAATCTGCGTCTCCAATAATATTAATTTCATTGGAGTTCTTTTACTCCATTTTTTTCCTCTTTTATGCCGCGCATTTAGGTGAATCCGAGCCGTGGGGCTAATGTGTGCGTAATCCTGAGCCTCGCGGCTCGCCGACTTGGTGACGCGCAGCCCTACGCGCGGTAGGGACGCAGCTTTACATAGTCTCGTTTCACCCTAAATAAATACAATTTCCATAATTCCAGACTTAGAGTATACGCTCATACCGACAAATAAAGGCAAACATTTAATAATGTTGAGAGGGTATACGTATTCTGCGAAACATTATGGAATCTATTACTGCTCATCCAAAGTAGCCTTAAAATGCAAGGCCTCATTGAAGATTGACAAAAATGGAAAAATTTCTAAAATACTCGGAGAACATAATCATGAACCGCCAAAATATATGAAAACAGCTACTGGAGTTTACGTCAAATTGGGTTAAAAAATGTGAAATAAATACTTTTTTTGTAAATAATATATACTTAATTGAGTAATGGTACTTTAGGTGATTGAATCAGGTGTTACTTTGCGGAAGTTCATCTTCATATCTGTAACGAATCTCTGGTGCTTTCCGATGCTGTAGGGATTAAAACAAGAAGGTTAGGCTATCATTAGTTTTGTAAATACACTTTATTGTAAGTTTAAAAAATAAATACGTATGTATATTAACAGAGATTCGTTAAAGATGCAAACTTACCAAATAATGACTACCTTGGCTTTACTAATGTATATATGTGTAAATATATTAATTTCCTTATATAAAAATATACTAACGCCCTAATGTCTGATATTGTTTCTAGACTTGGAATATGAGCTGATACCGACAAGGAGACGTAAATATTTAATTATGTGGAGAAGGTACACGTATCACGAAGATCTTGGAAGAAATTATTACTGCTCTTCTAAAAAGGCGTTTAATTGCAAGGCTTCCTTGAAGTTGGATGAAAATGGAAGAATTTGTAGAACACACGGTGACCATTTCCATCCACCGCCACCCTATGCGAAAACATCTACTGGACAATATATCAAAATACCCCAATGCCGTAGAAAAATGACTTAAATATAAGAGTTAAGAGTCGAAGCATGGTATTACATTTTTCAATTGTATTAATGCGCTCCCTCACCGGGAGCATTCGCCTGTAATTTAAAAGTTCAGATTGCGCATGACATCAGTGAACAAGGAAAACCCGAGCATTATAGTGCGCAACCTGAAAAGATCCAATTTGTAACATGAGTGACAGTAAGTCAGGAGAACCGAACAAAAACAACTTATTCGGCTAAACGCTAGTGTTCAGAATGTAATCTAGTTTGTTACATAACATGCGAATGCTCGTCAGTGAGGCAGTATTGTAACTTAATGCTCAAAATCGAATCTTGGATTGTTACATTACAGGCGATTGCTCCCGGTGAGGGAGAGCGCCTTTATAAGAGTAGAACCGATTGAATAAAAGTAAGACAGTTTCACAAGTAAGAAAAGGATAATTAACGTTTAGCGAAATTAATTATATTAAATGATATGGACATCATAAACTTTTGCAATTGAATTATCAGTAGGTACTTAGGCAGCCCCTAAACCTCACTCGGTATCCGGCAAAATTTTATCGCTGACGCGTTATGGTTTACGCGCGCATGCTAGGTAAGAACAATAAAAGAAAAATACTACAATATAACAATTATTTGTATCTAATAGCCTTCTACGCATTGCGATTTTACCAGCAATTTTAGCGGTGCCATTTTACTGGAGAAAAAGTTTTCTACGTCCGTCCTTATGATGCACTCTCTCTTTGTTATTTCCATAACCGTGAACAGATAAGTAATAGACATGTCCCCGAATACTGAAACGCTTGTTAACTTTGACGACAGATTAAGTATATTGCTGTCATTGTCATTTGCTTAGTGCCAGACAAAGGCAGCATTAGAATTAATCTGTTGTCAAACTTAACAAACGTTTCAGTATTCGGGGGATAGTGACATTACTATCCCATACCTACTACAGGGCTAGCATGCGCACCGCGACAAAATCTTCTCTACTCTTCATTTCGTGAAAAGTGAGACAAACATATACATAATCGTAGCCGTGTCCTGTTCTTGCATAACAAAAAGATTTTGACGCGGCGCGCATGCTAGCCCTGCAGAACGCGCTTTCGTAAAACACGCTCTTACGCTCGCACAATCTACTTTTTTAACATTTTTCAATAAAAAAATTTGAATGTCACACTCAGTAATTTTAAATAAATAAAAATATGTTGATTGTGCGTGTGAGAGAGCAAGTATTGTTTAAACGCTCCATTAAGTACACAATACAATACAAAAACATTGTTTGTCACCAAAAAAGAATTACACGAATATTGCATTCGAGATAAGCACAGCAAGTAATTAAATGTTCTTAGCAGCTCTTAGACGTCTGCTACTGGACGAAACCTATTGCAGGAGTGGTTGCCATTATCCCCACACTTAGCAGGCCGCTTAGATCGCAGACTACTCACCGTTTACTAAAAAAATGCAACTGCCATGTGGGCTTAACCCGTAACTCTGAAAGCAATAGCGAGAGCGGGACCGCGCATAGTGCGACTGATTTGGTACGAACGAGATGGCATGCTCTCGCAATCAGAATCACGATCGCTTCAAACTTAGAGGATAACCCCCCGGGTCCGAGTAATTATATGATATATTAAAAATTAAATTAAGTTTGTTTAAAAATATTCCAGACTTAGACTACGAGCTCATACCGACAAGAAAAGGAAATAATTTAGTAATGTGGAAAAAGTACACCTATCACGAATATACTGGAAGACTCTATTACTGCTCTTCTAGAAAGACGGCACGTTGCAAGGCGTCCCTTAAGTTGGATGAAGATGGAATAATTTGCAGAACACAAGGCGAACATTATCATCCACCGCCGATCTATAAAGCTTTACCTTCTGGACGATTCCTCAAAATTTCGAACGATAATAGGGCAACAAGAAGAATCGTTCGCGACTCCTTTTTTCTATAATTTTTTCTTATCGCTTAAAGGACAATGGCGTAGATTCTGTTGGACCACTCTCTAATCAGACAGGACTAATCTGCTATTCATTATAGTGTAAAGGTCGGTTCTCACTGACGCAGAGTCGAAGCGAAGCGCATCGCCATCCATAATTTTGTATAGCATAAAGACCTCTATTTCCACAATATAATGCACAAATTTCTACCGAGATACAAAAAAATTACGCGAATACGCGCGGTTCTGGGGCCCGATTTTTGAACAGCTCGTATGATATTTCGCACAAAATCATGCGAAATTACTTTGAAACGATTTTTTTTTGATATAATCATATCAGTCGCTAATGCAACGTGTGGTTTGAACCATTCGAATTTGTTGAAAATCTTTCATTTCGCATGATATTTTCGTGCGAAAATGTAAGCTATTCAAAAATAGAGACCCTGCGTCAATTGGTGCGCGTGCGCGCTCGTTTCGTATGAGCTCAAGCTAAAGAATTGATAAAGTTGATAAATGTATACACAATTTGGGCTAAAAATCTGTACTTAGGTTAATATTAAGATTATTGGAAATAAATAATTCATTTAGTGACATTAACATGTAAATTAATTAATTTATAAATACGTCACGTCACTGCATTTTTTAAAAAATGTTTTTAAATGCTTAACAGCAATATGAGTAGAGTATGTGAGTTAATGTAATATATTTAACAAATTCCAGAATATACGTACGAGTTTATACAGACTAGACGTACGAAGAACAAAAGCATTCTGATGTGGAAGGGATATACATACTCAGAAATGCAAAATTCCAACTACTACTGTTCCAGTAAAGGGAGCGGATGCAAGGCGCGAGTCAAACTGGATAATGATGGCAGGATTCTGAAGGCTCAAGGCGAACACTTTCATGACCCTCCTAAATATTATAAAACACCGAGTGGTCAGTATGTCAAATGTTAAGTGTCGTCCGTCACAAACATACTTTACATACACCCCAAAAACATTACCCTCCTTCTTGAGCAGTCGGGTATCAGTTCCTTCACAAATCCTCAATACTTCAAAACAACGAAAGTAAAGCATGTTTAATGTTAAGTGTGAGGAAATTTAAATAATTTTTCAAATTAGTCAAGGCGTATAATTATAAGCCTCCATCTCTCTTATAGCGTTAACACTCGTAACAACTTAGTTAGCGCTGACCGACGTCAAACAACTGAGAGAAAGAGACAAATATATTCTACTTGGTCCTTCGTCCTTGGTAGTCAAGTCTGTTAGCTACCTACACTCGCGTAAGTTTAGTATGTTTGTATGTAATTGAAAATTATAGTAAAAAGTTCTTATAGTATGGCGTATTTTTTTTGTTACTGTGTTTAAATTATGGATTGTCAAAAGTACATTTAAAAAAACTTAACCCCGTAAAATCTTCGAATAGCAAATAGAGTACTTATTATTTATAGAAATATGACTTTAGATATAATGAAAAACGGCTTAACTCACGTTATAATTAAAACGATTGAACCGTTTTTCATGAAATAATAATTTAATTAAAAACGGCTAATCATATAATTATATAGTCATGAATCCTCATGACTATGATAGTTTTTTAATGAAAATGAAATGGAGATATCTTGACGAGATAACTAAACGTATCATTGCAACTTTTAGATTGTGAGTTCAAATTTATTGATACCCCACGGACGACAAGTAGAAAAATACTTATGTGGAAAGGATACACTTACTCAATGGTACACCCCACGAGATACTACTGTTCCAAAAAACAGACAAAAAACTGCAAGGCGCGAATCATACTGGGAAAAGATGGAAGCTTTCTTAATTCTGAAGGCAAACACAACCACGAACCTCCAAATTACTTAAGGACAGCAGAAGGGCATTATATTAAATACTAGCTACCCGCACGGCTTGGCTCGCCTAGGCTGCAGTAAATTAAACACCCCATTTCACTCGTTTAGGGGTTGATATACAAAAAATAAAGAAAGATATCTTTATTTTTTTAAAATAAAGAAAGATATCTTTATTTTTTGTGCTCAGTATACGAATCGGGTTTCATTGGCGTATGATGTTATTTTTTATAAATTTCCATACTCATTTTGGGGTATTTCGTTTCGCTCTTTTAAAGGTGGAAATTCGTAAAATTCGTTGTTATTGTCCACTTTGACCATTTTAAGAGTAAGTATTGGGTCCAAATTTCACGTCACTATCAAAAGCGGTTTGGTCTGTGCGTTGATTCCAATAAAAAGACTACATAGTATAAAAACATTTTAATGTAAATTAATAAAGACGTCCATAGCTAAAGTTCTTACAAGCTAATTTCGTTCTAATTATGACAATTAAACTTGTAACATTTGTTGTAATATTCAATGTTAATTTACTGAAATAATTAATTAAATGAATTTTTTATTATTAATAATCAAATTATAACGTTAATTAGGAGTTTATTTATGTCATACATTGTAGTACTTTATTTTATAATTGTTATGTCAATAAAGATTTAATTTAATAACAAAAAATATACCTATTAATTTATTGTTCTGAAATTGGTTAAATAAGGTAGAAGTGGAATATGAGGTAACTAGGATCACACAGGACATGACTGTTGAGCCTCTAAAAAATTACATTGCTAGATTTTGGCTCAAAATGATTATTTGGTACTAGGTTTGTAAATTTACAATAAAAATTATACCCAACAATGTAAAGGTTCCAAACAATATTTACCTGGAATAATATTATATTAATTATAATTTATTTCAGATTATGACTACGAATTTATTCAGACATCACGAACTAAAAACAAAAAAATCCTTTTATTGAACGGATATACGTATTCGGAGATATACGGCAGTTATTATTGTTCCCGTAAACATGACGGGTGCAGGGCGCGAGTCAAGTTGGGGAAAGATGGAAGTATTGCTTCAGCTCAAGGCGAACATCACCATGAACCTCCAAAGTTTTATAAAACAGCAGAAGGACATTATGTTAAATATTAAGCGGTATAGATAGTGCGTATGTTGTCTGCACAGAGGGTCCTAGTTGTGTCCCGGGTCAGGACTATCTCTTCATTACCGCGAAGCTTTTACATCCCTGTCAAGTTACGGAACTTACCCCCGAATACTGAAACGTTTGTTAACTTTAATAATAAATAAATAAATATCTGGGACATTATTGCACACACGGTCATCTGACCCCAAACTAAGCAAAGCTTGTAATATGGCTGCCAGAGACTGATATACGTACATAGATATTTTTTAATCTCTCTATCATAAGCGGTTTGGTCTGAGCGTTGATTCATAGAAACGGGCTTGTTCTTTTATAATATAGATATGTAATAATATCATGGTGGTTAATTGAATCCATTGAATCTGACCTCACTTACCGGGAGTATCTTTAAGCCCCGAATACTGAAATGCTTGTTATTTTGACAACAGATTTATTCTAATGCTGCCTTTATCTGGAACTAAGCAAATGACAAAGGCAGCAACAGAAAAAACGTCAAAGTTAACTAACGTTTCAGTATTCGGGGGTATTCCGAATCTCCTAATTAAGTGCACTAAACGCGACATTGCAGCGGAAATACACTCGAGATTTGTTATAAAAAAATATGAAAACTGTATTTTTATTTTTGCTTAGACAAAAAGGGGTGTCGGGTAAAACTAATAATTTCCTCGACCGACCTTCACACTGCTCTGTCACACTGGTGTGAAGGTTAAGAAACTCTTTCCTAACCGTCACACCTTTTGTCATACCAGTAAGGACAGGGGGTCTCGATGCGATTTAAACCTGTATATTTTATGACTAGTTATTAGTCGAAGCAGCTTTCGCGATGTGAGCAAAACATAGCTTATCGCATCCGGTGATAGTGTAGCTTTTTTCTCTCTTTAATTTTGGCTCCACATGTTTTGTTTTTTTTTTTTATTTCTCTGCACATAGGCCGGGCCCGCGAGCTAGGTCCCTAACATAATCAGGGATTTGCAACTTTACACTTTTTTTTTCTTCTAATATTTTTTTGTTAATCTAATTTTAATATTAATTTTCATTTTAATTGTTTTGTATTTAGCCAGTATCAAGTTTTGTAATACTTCAACTGAACCACAATATTTCACAACAAAAAGATGTCTTGAAGTACAAGTCAAGCAAAGCAAGTCACCGTCAAGTCCAAGATATGCCCCATTAAAGTGGTGGAGACTTTACTAAAAGTTTCTATGGAGTTTTGGAAACAACAGGAAAAGTCACGTTTCACGACATCATACTATTCACCAACACTCGTGCACATTCACGAACACTTGATGGATTAAAATCCTCCGTTTTTACACATTAACACTCGAAATAACACAAGTGTTTTAGAAAATAATACAATGACGCGACATGACTCCTTCACGTTGCATTTTACATAGTGGTAGTTGTAAAATTTAATTAAAAAAAACTTTCCCGCCAAAACTCATAGTTGTAGCTTTCTATTAGTAAAAGATTTTGTAAAGTTGGACCAATAGTTTTGGAGATAAACCGTTACAAACAATTAAAAAACCGCTTAGATTTTATCGTATTTTATACGATTATACATAGGTAGGTAGGTATTATGGCCCTAGGACATGTTTACAGATATGACATGTTGTCTGTTGTTCTGTATTTAACATGGTCTTACTTGTAGTTGTTGAATAATTTTAAATTTGTCTAAGAATACGCCAGTCACTTATAATCAAGAAACAAATAAATGAACAGTAGGATTTAAAATTTATCAAACGCTATCCAAATTTATTTCAGAATACGAGTACGAGTTTATACAAACTTCACGTACGAAAAAAAAACATGTTCTGATGTGGAAAGGATATACATATTCAGAGACGAGAAATGGCAATTACTACTGTTCCAGTAAACAGGCAAAATTCCAGTGCAGGGCGCGACTCAAACTGAAAGGAGATGGAAGGATTGTTTCGAGTCAAGCCGAACATTCACACGTGCCTCCAAATTATTATAGAACAGAGAATGGACAGTTAATTCATATTTAATGCGAAACAAACAAAAAAAACCTTTTTATAAATACCCTTCTATGTTAGTCATTTCTGTCTGTCTGAATCCTTTACAAACCTATTAACGTACATGCATTAAATTTTGCACAGCGATAGTCTAAGTGCAGGTCATATTTAAAAATATAAAAATATATTTTTTGTTTTAATAAAACGGGAATACTCACGTTAAATTGAGTCGGTTATTCCGACTATAGTTTCGATCACATTCGGTGACCTTTATCAAGGAATTCTCAGCGAGACACGCGCGCGACCTCGTCTTGCCTTGCACTCAACGTGAGTATTCCCGTTTTATTAAAACAAAATGTATCAAAACCACGTCAGTTTTCATAGTAAAATAAAAATATATGTTTTTTGTGTAATAAGGATAGCTCCCATACGCATAAAGAGCCGATGAAAAAAATAATTCGTAGATGACGTCATATGGGGTGTCATTGAACAAGTCTTTTAAGGTTAAAGGTATCGAAAAAATAAAAATATCATAATTTGATATTAATTGGGTGACTGTCATACAGAAAAAATGTTTTGCCTATCCCCCTCGTGTGGGGTATCATTGAATAGTTCTTTTAAAATAATACTTAGTAAGGTTTCTTACACCATTTTTTTTATCAGATCTATTGAATTATTTCGCTTGCAAAATTTTGGCCGCCAAGTAGCTTGCAATGTGTTCCCTTCCTGCCATTTCTAAAATATGGATCTCAGAAACTTATCATCTTTCACGTTGATAGACCTTAGTAAAAACTTTATTTTAAAGTTATTTCCGGCAACATTTGATAATTACTTTTTGAAATAGGTAGAAGAAACTGTTTGATACTTCCTAATAACGTCCTACGCGTCTACGGAACCCTACTAAGCATGGCCCGACATGCTCTTGACAAGTTATTTAGTAACTCCAAGCGCAGTTCGACGTAAAAGTTAGTAGATTTTAGTAACATTTCCATTTTAATTAGGACACTTTAATATTGGTATATATTGTACTAACTAAATAATAGAGATAACATTTTCACTTATTTAAATTCAAGAAAACTTGTTTTAATTGACATGGATTACTTTAAGACACTAAAGAAAATCAATCAAAATATTTTTTTTAAATTTTGTGCTCAGTAGTTTTTTTTATCATGAAAAAGTATATATTGTAAAACCGAGCGAGAGAGAACGACAATTATTATGAATGTGTTCTGAAGGAATTTGTAACTATATTTTTTAGATACCAGTTAAAGTCGCGCCTAAAGCAGGAAAAAAATGTCGGTCGTGGTAAGGGCGTAACATACGCCGTGAGGAAAATCAATTTAAGATTGGATGGATGAAAGGGTTAGGACTTCCAAAAAAGGTATAAATAGACTGCGTGAAAGAAGACCTGAATATATGTGTTATTAATATTAACATTAATGCAAAAAAAATATAGCTGGACATAAAAAGGAAAAAACCTCACAACACCTCACTCGTCAAAATATGTCATGCCGTTCACATGAGGTAAAATAGGAACAAGCAAATGTACACCTACATACTTACGTACACAAAAAGGATCTGTGCTCAGACTCACGAAAAAAAAAGACATGAGAGATAGTTAAAATATGTCGAATGACAGGATCGAATGGTATTGAGGGATTTTTTAATTTGTCATGTGACAGTACCTTGTCAGATTTTATGTGCATGTGCAACATTATAATAAAGTGACTTTAAAATATTACATTTAATTTGAATGCATAAAAATATTAAATTCATTTATATTATTTTAGCATACGACTATGAATTTATTAAGACTCAACGTACGAAGAACAAGAAGATTCTTATGTGGAAAGGATACACATATTCCGAAGTATATCCTGGCAGTTACTACTGTTCCAGAAAGAAGACTGGATGCAAGGCGCGGGTTAAATTGGGCAAAGATGGACGGATTTTATTCGGTAAAGGCGAACATTGTCATGAACCTCCAAATTATTTTAAAACAGCAGAAGGCCACTATGTCCAATGCTAGCCGCCGAAAAATCAGTTGCGAACGCTACAACCTAGTCGTTATGTGCGTGTCTTTTTCTTCGAGGTCACTAGTTCTTTTCCCGGCTAGGAATATATAGATATTTCAATGATGAATTTCAATATATGTTTCGATTCTGGTTCACAAATGTGTCATGACACATGTGTCTTCTCAAATAGAGAAAATAGATATAACAAATAAATAACAAAACAGTCGACTTGAGAACCTCCTCCTTTTTTGTGAAGCCGGTTAAAAATTAGAGACATCGAATTAAACTTGTTAGGGTATGTAGGTTCTTCTAGTTTCTGGTTTTTTGGATTGTTGGTATAAACCTTTTCTTGACAACCAAGAAACCTGTTCAAGTATACAGTGGGCGAGAATGCCAAATGAATGGAACGATTGCCCTGGAGAGAAGACTCAAGGAGCTCAGTGCTCTTATAAAATAGGCCAAATTATAAGCACCTCACGTTACGGGACCTGGTCCGGAAAAACTGGGTCCAACGACACACTATAGCTGTATCGCTCGTACGAATATTTTAGCCTAGCGTATCGCTCTATCCTTGTCATTCGTCTTGCGCCGAGCTGGCCCGAGTACAACCAGATCCCAAGTACGAGCTAAGCGTTAGATCATCATACGTTTTGTACGTTTGAAACTTCAGTGTTTTATTTTTAAAGGTGCAACGTTAGTCACAGCGCGCGAAAATCAAATTTTCTTGCGTTTTTATGTCAATTACAGCTTAACTACTCATCGTAAGTTCATGAAAACCAATTTTGCGATAATAAATAAATTGTTTCAAGAAATTACACCAACCAAAAATTCAAGGTGAAAGCTAGTATAAGTACATTTGTCACTAAACCATAAACCAAGATAAAAATCAGCTTATTGAGATTTGTAGCTAAACCAATGTTATCTAGGTGATCATTTTACCCGTAATTTCTTAAAAAAACAACTTATTTATTGGTGCAAAATTGGTTTCAATAAATCCACCATAAGTAATTAAGCTGTAATTGCCAAAAATGCAAGAAAATTTGAATTTCGCGCGATGAGCGAAATGTTGCACTTTAAAACTTCTGACTTTTTGGTCAAAACATGTTTGTGTAATTTTATTTCCGACGCGATATTTTATAAAAATTTAAAACCAATTTTACGTTGCAATGCCAAAATTCTCATGCCAAAAATAAAAAATTAAATACAAAAAAGACACATTGTATTATTTTAGAATACAAATGTATTCTAAACTCTGTTACGACAATTAGGGCGATTACACATGGTACCTCGCAGGCATCGGCACCGCCGCCACTGCGGTGCCGCTGTATGTCTGGACCGTACCGCCGCTGTGTACGAACCCATACACATCGTGCCTTGTGTAAGGGTCCATACAACTCCTAGGGTGACATAATACAGCGGCACCGCAGACAGTTGCTGCCGCGGCGCCCTTACTCCTACTGCCGTTCACAGAACATATAATAATTGGCGTTGAAAAGTCGAGGCGAGGGACTCTTTTAGTAGCCGCCATAGTACTTCTATTGTATATTAAATTACCTCTTCTCTAAACATTTCTTAAAGTGAAATTGTAGATTCACGATTTGTAGCTTAAATGTTAGTTTATTTATTGAAATATTTTTTATTTGTATTCAGATCCCGTCTTTATCAGGGCACGGAGAGGCAATATAATGGTCAAATGTGGAGACTATACATTTAATAAAAATTATTCAATTGGTCCTAAAATCAGATGGCAGTGCTCCTTTAGAGCAACGGGCTGCACAGCTAGCGTCTTTACCTATGACACGGAGTTCCTAAAAGTGAATAATTGTCATAACCACGCACCGCGATAAACTTGGAATTGTGGTGTATCTTTACTATAATGTTATGAGATGTACAGAATGGTGATAATAAATAATAAAAAGAAAGAGTTTCAATTTTTTATTGTACAATTTTTATTATCAGCATTATTTAGAATTAATAGATTTTGGTATTTTGGTATTTTCATCAGAAAGTCAAGCATTTTCGTTCAGAAAGTATCTTTTGGTGAAGTGGATCCGATGAAAAAGTCCAAAGACCAGAACTCCACAATGATAAATATTTCACGGATAGTGCGTTTTTATACGAGTATATTGTTGAAGTCTGTTTTTAGGGTTCCGTAGTATATTTGTTAAATAATTATATACGTTTAAAAATATATGAGATTACTAACCTACTTATATTTCTATTTTCCAGAATATGAGTTCATACCTACTTCTAAAGGCAAATGTCTACTAATGTGGAAAGGTAATACTTATTCAGAAGTGAACGGAACGTATTACTGTTCAAAGAGAACCTGTAATTCATGCAGGGCACGCGTGAAATTAGGAAAAAACGGAGAAATTTTGAAGTCGGAAAATGAACATAATCACGAACCACCAAAATATATTAAAACTGTTGGTGGTAATTATGTCAAAATTTGAATACGCGATAAATTGGGTTGTTCCGTCTTTGCCCCAGCATGTCTCATCCATCCCAAACGCTTATTACCACCTCAACCCACCACATTTTTTTATTATTAAATCTCCCCACGTTCTCATCCCATGGGTTTCATGTTTGTTAACTTTGAAAACAGATTAATTTTATTCTAATTATGCCTATGTCTGACACTAAATAAATGACAAAGAGAGCATCTGTTGCCAAGTTAACAAACGCCGAAAAACCCGAGGTTAGTGTTGTGTTGTAACTTATACTTAGTATATAATTATTATCTTATCTTGCCACAGCCACATCGCACATTTGCATGTTTTTGTAGATAATGCGTAATTATCCAAAAAAAAAACGTATTCTTTGATGTTATAATTTTTATCTGTCGGAACATATCAGAATAATTTTAAAGGCATAATTCCATTTCGATATATTTTAATTTGGCTTAAAATCGCAATTGTTTTTTATAATTAGTACTTAATTAATAAATTAATGTATAAAACTTAGACCCAACAATGTAAAGGTTCCGAACATAATTTACTGCTATATATTCCGTAATATAATAATATACTACAAATTTATTCTTACTTCACGTACCTACTAAAAAGAAAAAAGAGGGAAATTTCCATTACCATCTCTCTCATCTTACCATCTCTCTCATCTTACCATCTCACTAGATCAGGTTAAAATAATAAGATAACTTATGTTTTCCAGAATATGTGTACATACCTACATCTAAATCTAGGGGCAAGAAACGTCTACTAATGTGGAAAGGTCATACCTATTCAGAAGTCAATGGAACGTACTACTGTTCTAAAAGAGTCCGCAAATCATGCAGGGCACGAGTAAAGATAGCAAAAACTGGAGAAATATTTAACTCAGAAGATGAACATAATCACCAACCATCAAAATATTTTAAAACTGCCGATGGAAGTTATATTAAATTCACTTAATTACTTGAGCGCCAATTGATTATGTGCGCATTGAATAAATGCTATTGTTATGTTCGCTTAAAGCTAGTAAGTTAAATATGCTTATGATGTTAAGGCGGGTAAATACTTGGCCCGCCGATCGCGCGTGTAACCGCTAAGGAGTGCGAGTGCGAAGTGTATATCCGTTTCACATATTCTACGACGTTTCGCGCTTTTTTCCCCAATTTTTGTCCCGAGTCAAAGGGATCGCGAAACGCAATCGCGGCGCGAACGCGTTTAGACTTCACATTCGCACTCTTTAGCGCCCGATCCGTCTAGTCTGGAGCGACCTCTAAGTCGGCGCCAATTATGAGAAATAATATGTTATAAAATACTTATTTTACGTTAGGTGTACCGCATTATTAGTTTAGGTTGTTCCATTTGTTGAAGCGGTTTTCGCGGTACGCTGGATTGTTCCGTAGACGGACGTCTCATCCTTATAGGTAAAAAAAAACATTCCAGTATTTGTAAGAACGTGCTCTCTATTGATAGCTTTATCACACTAATATTATAAATGCGAAAGTTTGTAAGTGTGTTTGTTCCCGTTCAACTATGTACGAAGGATACTAGGCCGAACGGATTTGAATGAAATTTGGTATGGAGGTAGCTTATACCCTGGATTAACACAAGGCTATTTTTTATCTTTGAAAAATATTCGGGTTCTGTATAATAACGGGTGAAACCGCGGGGCGCAGGTAGTTGTCAATGCATTTTCTTATCTCAGTCGAAGTTTATACTTATACTTATATAACCTGGATTAACACTAGGCTATTTTTTATCTTTGAAAAATATTCGGATTCTGTAGAATAACGGGTGAAACCGCGGGGCGCAGCTAGTTGTCAATACATTTTCTTATCTCAGTCGAAATGAGAGCTTGACTCAAATTCAATATGGACGATCGGATCTAGGGTGACCATGACCACCTAATATAATGCGCATAATCTTCATAAATTAAACCTCATTCGTAATCATTAAGCAGATATTTTTAGCCTTTACATTTTTATGAGTCTCACTTATGCAGTACAAGCAGGGGCGGGATGAAATTCAAAAGCACAATTTTGCATACGGTACAGTACTGTACCGTAACCGAACCGACATAGACAGACATAGACTTAGGACAGGACAGGAACATAGAATAATACGGTAGTCGCTTATATTTTGACAGAACTTTGTGCGGATATTTGGCGCCGACCTTAATGTATTGTTTTTTGTGTAAGGTAGCTGATAAAAGCTGTAAGAAAGGTATCGTCAAAAAGATTTTGCGTATAAGTCGTTTAACTAGTTTTTGTCTATAAAATGCAAATTATAACTAGGAATAGATTGTAATTGTAAATCTAATATTGTATATTATTGCTCGAAACAAAAAAAAAAAAAAAAAATGCGTGACAGTTAAAATTCGACGATATACATTGCAATTCATTACGTTGTTTATGACATTTAAAAAATTATCTAAAACTTATACATACTCAAAATAATACGAGTATACTATCTATTTCTGCCCCGGTGGCTCAGTTGGTAGTGAACCTACCTTCTGTGTTTGGGGGCGTGGGTTCGATTCCCATCTAGGACAAACATTTATATGATGAATATTTGTGGTTGTTCTATGTCTGGGTGTTAGTATCTATATAAGTATGTATTTAAATATATCTATGTACGTATATCAGTCTCTGGCAGCCATATTACAAGCTTTGCTTAGTTTGGGGTCAGATGACCGTGTGTGCAATAATGTCCCAGATATTTATTATTATTATTATTCCGAAAAAAAAAACAAAAGGTTTTATAAAGACAGTTTCACAAAATAAAACAGTTTTTTCTATTTTCCAGTAGAAAATCCCCCCTTATAACTCAACCCCCAACCAGGCCAAGTAATTGTACAGTTTTGAAAAATGATATATTCATAGTATTACGTTCCATAAAACGAAGGTCGGGAATGGGCAATAAAATTAGAAGCAACATGGCTAATCTGGTATAATGAAAAAGAAAAGGTCAGAGTGGCGAGAACGTCTTACAGTAGTAAGGTGACTTTAGACTCTTGTGCCTTCATGTCACACTGTTATACTATGTAGTACCGGTTTATTGTAATTCTCAATACCGGTATTGTAATATTTGTTTAATACTGGGTTCCCGGTATTCAAGCTCGAGTCCGAACGTTCCTCCAAAAGACCGATTCGATTTTTTCCTTAAAGAAGACCGATTCGATTTTTTCGTTTCGTTAAAGACGTTTTGAAATTATTTAGATCTGACTTTTCACGTTTTTCAGAGTACATTTTTATACAAACACAGAAGGGAAAATTGTTAATGTATAACGGATATACTTACTTTCACATTACCGGAAAGTATTACTGCTCTAGTAAAATATCTAAGGCATGCAAGGCAAGAGTAAAGCTAGAGAAAAATGGTAAAATTGTAAGAGCTGAAAACGAGCATAATCACAGCCCTCCTCAATACATTAAGACTGAGATGGGTAGATATATAAAAATATCAAATTAAAATCAATAACACAACATGCGATCTGTGATAAACGCAAACGTGGCCGTAAAAAACCACCAAAGAGATCAATGAGAAAGTGAACATCATGTCACCAAGAAGAAAATCAAAATGCAGGCTGAAGATCGTAAGTAACGGTAAAGCCGGATACGCTGAAGCAAGGTTTCGTGCTAGCGAACACGAAAACCAGCAGTAATCAATAGAAATATGTACAATATGTTGAGATTATCATGAGGATAATATTGATCAATAAGTATAGTATATTATGTACTAAGTATTGGAGGTAACAACGCATTACATTGCGATGTATCATTTAATTGTGGCACACGTGCCACTCTTCACTCATTAGAAGAAAAACCAATGTAATCACATAAATATGACGGGGGTGTCTCGTAGTAATTACCGCGGTATGCGAATAATAAAACACACTAGTCCCAGCTATGCGTGATCACAAAGCGGGGACTAGCGAGTGACTGAGTGAAGTGCGGCAAAGTGTCCACAATTCAATAGTACATTGCAATACAAAGCAGTGTCACAGCTTGTTATAATAAATCAATAAAGAATATTTAGCCTGCGCTGTCTGTAATTTTTATACGTAACATAAATAACGAATTTTGACCGATTTTATATGGCAAAGTTGTCAAAAACCGTTAAGATGCTAAAAGCCCTTTTGTCAAATTTGATTCAACTGTTTTAAAAGTAAGTACCATTTTCTTACTTACCAATGTGATAAGAATAATCTGTACCTAAAGACATTAAACAGTTCATTGTCTGCTATTTAAAATAAAAATGCTCTTAAATTTTTATGTGAAATTTTTTAAGTCATTCAATAATTTTGTTTTTTTTTAGACTTTAAATTAATACCGACACCAAGAGGAAAGTATATGTTGATGTGGAGGGGATACACTTATTCAGAAATTACTGGTAACTTTTACTGCTCGAGTCGAATTGCTTCAAAATGTAAGGCACGACTGAAATTGAACAAAGATATGACAAAAATTCACCACGCAGAAGGCTATCATTCCCATGAACCACCAAATCACGGGAATTATGTAAACATTGGTATAAAGCACAGAATCAATATAATAAAGTAAACAAAGAAGTAAAAATATGTAAAGTAATTTGCAACTCAATCTAAATATGAATGACTAGTCTTTAATAAATAAAGATTTATCAACGCTTCTGGTCGAAGCATCTCGTTACCGAAGTGCTGGCCTCTACCTTGCTCAAAGGATTGCGATCTTAATTAAATGCGGCAATTCGGCCAGCAATTTGGGCATCGTGCCCAAATGCAAGTCGAATTGCTTCTAAATTCAAGGCATGACTGAAATTAAACAAAGATATGACAAAAAATCACCACGCAGAAGGCTATCATTCCCTTGAACCACCAAATCACGGGAATTATGTAAACATTGGCATAAAGCACAGAATCAAGATAATAAATTAAACAAAGAAGTACAAGTATGTAAAGTAATTTTTTACTCAATCTAAATATAAATAGTCTTTAATAAATAAAGATTTATCAACGCTTCTGGTCGAAGCATCTCGTTACCGAGATGCTGGCCTCTACCTTGCTCAAAGGATTGCGATCTTAATTAAATGCGGCAATTCGGCCAGCAATTTGGGCATCGTGCCCAAATGCAAGTCAAAGGCAAGTGGAATAGCTTCTAAATTCAAGGCATGACTGAAATTGAACGAAAAAATGACAAAAAATCACCACGCAGAAGGCTATCATTCCCTTGAACCACCAAATCACGGGAATTATGTAAACATTGGTATAAAGCACAGAATCAAGATAATAAATTAAACAAAGAAGTACAAGTATGTAAAGTAATTTCTTACTCAATCTAAATATGAATATTCTTTAATAAATAAAGATTTATCAACGCTCCTGGTCGAAACATCTCGTGACAAAAATTCTGGCCTCTGCCTTGCTCAATGGATTGCAATCGCAATTAAACGCGGCAATTCGGCCAGCAATTTGGGCACGATGCCTGTAGGTAGCGGTTTATTATATTAATGTTAGTTTTAAGGTTTATATTCAAGGTGTTACTGAAAGATGTGGCAATATATAAGCTATGTAGGTAGATACTCATAATTATGAACAATATTTACTAAGGGACCAATCCTGAAATAGCAAAAAAAAAACAGTTTCTATGGAACAGTCGATTTTTTTTCCGCGATTTTAGTTTTGGTTCCATAGTAAAAGTTGTTCATAATGATAACTACATACATACCTTTCAATATTGCCACACCTTTCAATATCACCTTGTATATATTTTTATTTGGTATTAATAATGTGATATAGATAGGTCAGCTCTAAAGTTATTTGTAGTTAGTTAGTTTTCTCTATTTGACTAAATGATATGCAAATCATCAATATGCTTCAATAAAATGTTGATCTACCGTAGGTATATTTTATTTTGGTCAGGTTAATAAAGTTTATTATTGTCAGCAAGATGGGTCATCGATATTATTAAAATAATGGGTGGAAATAAGCTCATGTACACGCTCGTCTCACATTCGTGGGGTCGCGGGTTCGAACCCGAGCGGGCCCGTACTAATCTCCAAATAACTGGAGCTTACATACGAATATATACCACTAGCTTTTCGGTGAAGGAAAACAGGAAACCAGTATATTTCCGGAGAAGAAATTTGATGGCGTACTTATGTCAATCTGTCAACCCACACTGGGGCAGCGTGGTGGATGTAGCCTTATCACCCTTTTAGAGTAGGCCGATATCCCAGCAGTAGAATGTTTAAAGGCTGATGCAGAGAACGGGTGGAACCTGGACCTGATTGGCAAAACAATAGAGAGGCGTATACGCAACAGTGGGCTAAAGGAGATTATGGATGATAATAAATGTCAGGCCAGTGATTCTATCATTTGCTAATGATAAATCTTAAATTCCATAGACTTTGAATTCATACCGACGTCAAAAGGCAAAAATCTGTTGATGTGGAGAGGTTACACATATTCAGAGATGACAACGAAATTCTACTGCTCAAGTCGACGAGCATTTCATTGCAAGGCGCGACTGAAGATGAATAGAGATAAGACAATGATTGTAAACGCTGACAGTGATCATTATCACCCTCCCCCTCAATATGTAAGGACGGCGTTTGGAAACTATGTAAACGTCAAGTTTCAACGTAAAGTTATTTCTTAGAAAGTAAAAATGTACATAATTATTAAAATTGTATCTCTTAATAAGAAACTTTAGCTTATCGCTTTGTAAGTTTCGTGTGATAAGTATTTGTCTGTGATAAGTTTAAGTTTATAATCACAGATATTTTATAAATAGTGTTAGGGCTATTGTTTAGTTATGTTATACTTTCTTTGGCAGAACCGAATTTGTTAACAGTAGGTCCTGCCCTCTTATCATGGATGTACCTGATCATGATAGTGATAGTGCGCGAGCGGGACCGCGTATAGTACGAGTATGTTCGTATGAGCGGGATGGCATGCTATCACAATCAGAATCAGGAACGTTCATAATAAGGGCACAGGTTTTTATTTTTTAAGATTATTAATTGTCGGGCCCGTACCAATGATTTTGGAACTTACGTCCGGATATGTTATACTAATGACTTTTCGGTAAAGCATAACATCGTGAAGAAACCTGCATTATTTCCGAAGAAGGAATTCAACGGCGTATGTGAAGTAGTGAAACCGTCAAACAGCACTGCGCCGGTGTGGTGGATATGACCCAATCACCCTTCGAGCTCGAGGCGATGTCCCAGCAGCGGGATGCTAAAAGAATGCAGAGAAAAAACTGAAATCCCAATGAGTATATGTAGTGTCTGTTTATGATAACATTACAAATATTTTAAAGAAATTTTGGTTTTCATATTATGTTGTTAAATTAAAAAAAAAAAAAAATATATAAGCGTGCTCTACCTACATCGTTGCTTAACGTCAGGGATGATGTGGTCAAAAACAAATCTATATGGAAATTAACTTGTCAAGATCATATCTGGCTTTGCTGAGTAAGGTTACTAGGGTTCCAATGACGCACAGGTAATGAAGCTTTAATTACAAAAGAATACTCGTAATGCGAAAGTCATTGAACTTAGTGTTTCTCGAGTTGTGTCGTCGTGATATATATACTTTTTATGGTGTAATTAAACAGAAAGATGCAATAGGAGTAGTGTTTTGCTATGATCATTATTCTCTGAGATCAATAATCTTTGAAGTAGGACGTTTGAAGTATTTAACAGTTTTTCCCGCATAAAGTTAATACGTTATTATTACATGCAGCCCGAAATAATTGTAAAATAAAGTTTTGACTATGATTGATTCTATATATTGATTCTGAGATGCATAGTTTAGAAATGGCCAGGACGAGTCATTGCAAGATATTTTGTCAGCCCATATTTGGCAAGCGGTACAGTTCATAAAAAATCGGTGTAGTAAACCTTATATTAATTTTAAAGATTCTGTTTAATGGCAATATAAACGAGGGGGACCTGGAAAATTATTTTTTTATCTTCACACACGTATCATAGCTCGAAGAGCAGATAACCAATGGGGAAGAAAGGTTCTTGAGTATGGCGACCACGAACCGGACGACGAAGCGTAGGCAGGCCTCCCACTCGGTGGACCGACGACATTGTGAAAGTTGCGAGCAACCGGTGGATGCAAGTGGCACGTCGTCGGTCGGTGTGGCGCTCTAAGGGGGAGGCCTATGTTCAGCAGTGGACGTCTTCTGGCTGATGATTAATAAAGATCCAGACATTTTTCGAATTTAATTTACTAAAGAGAAATTTCGAGGAAAAAGTTATGTTTAAGTTATAGTAGCTATGTCGATATCTCTAGGTGGTTTTTAAATTAAGCAATGTGAAAGTAAATCTTGAACAAACAATTTCAACTAAAGAGATATAACTAACAATATTATTGTTTCATTTCCCCGCAATTATAGTGAAAACCAGAGTGTATAACTACACTGCATAAAATATATTTTTTCTCGACTTAAATAGCCATCGGCACGTGGGGATATACACGTCTCATCAAGTATCAAGTAACAGTAGGTTCAGGTATTATTTTTTTATTAACAACCCGTAAACCCTTTCTGTGACACATTGAAACTGACAGCAGTAGGTTGCTCCGGCAACCGTTCAATTTTTATCGTTGCCGATTATGGCAGCGGAGGTATAGCCCATATTTTAACATTCATGTAGAATTCTTAAACTGTAGGTATTAAAAAAGCAATGCCCAAAAGTTTGTTTTTTTATGATCCTTTTTTTACTTTTATAGTTCGAAAACACCACCCCCTGTTTATTATAATCAACGCTTAGTTCCATATATATAAACCAGATTGATAAGCATTGTTACCCAAGCTAGGAATAAACCTGTGTTATGATGTAACAATACCTTTCGCTGGACAGGATCCGCCAGATTCTATTAGAGGTGTTAGTGTTGGGAGTCTGAAAAGAACGCTAAGGCGCTTGTGGTAATATTATCTTTTGTTTTGACCTACAACCCAAGGTCTTAGTTATTAAAATTTGCGGACCAAATGACTGGTTGATCTATTCCCCCTCACTAACATATCAATAAAATAGCAATTAATCAATTAGATCACCTATAATTGACTTCGCAAATTGCGTAAATGAATTTTGCCTAACAGTAATCGCAATAAATTATATTGCCCCGCGCTCGTCGTGGTAGGAAAATTTGTTTTTTTGCGCGATCAATTGCTGAAATCAGAAAACAGATTGCAGTCATATTTCATACGTAGAAATATGTGTCGCTCACACATTTAATGATCAAATCGTAGTTAAAAATGATTCTGGAGTTAGAAGTGAAATGATTCAGAATGTTTTATTTCTTCCAGGCATGTCCACTTACTCTGTGCGTCTTACATCACAGAAGAATAAAGGAAAAGCTTTACAGCATGAGCAGTATAAATATCATATCCACAAAAAATATAAGAATGGAGGGGCGATATGGCGGTGTTCTAAGTATAAATATCTGAGATGTTTAGGATCAATAACGGTAAAAGTAAGTGCCGATTATTATGCACTGTGAAACAACTTATAGCTGCTTTTATTATTTTTTCAATTACATAATTATTTCATTTTGTATAAACCTAGATATTTCTCAACGTAAACTTTTAATGACTTACATTTAACGGCAATAGTAACAGAAAAGTCAAGCAAGCTATACATTTAATGTTCTTAAACAATAGACAAATTTTAAATCATTTGCTTGTGTTCTTAACATCAGAGGATGAAGTGTTCTGTTCTGTTTTCAATGCTTTAAGAAACAGGCTGCTTATAATTAATTTTATGCTTGTTTCGGTTATTATTAATTTGTGTGTAAACTTCAGGATGACCATGTTTTGGCCCAAAAACCACATACTTGTGACTGGCATGGAAATTGACAGAAGATTGAAAAATTAGAAGCACTGGACTAGATCTCTCATTAAAATTAAATTATTTTGTTGCGTGTTTATTGACTTTGGATATGACACGATGCATTGTAATTATAACCGAAAACTCAATGATCTGACCGATTTTGGATTCCGAGGTGGTACTTTGGATTCTTTTATATATCCGGAGTGTCACGGACCACAGTTAGCAGTCGAGTTTTACTATCCTTTGAAAATTATTAGTTGTTAAATATAACAGTAATGTCTATTCTGTTGGACATTATATCGATTAACAAATTTTAAATTAGGATTCAATAAATCTAGTCTTATCGTACTTTTATGGACGACAAAACAAAACATCTCAATTTTATTTATTAATGAGTTTCATTGACCTCCCCTGTGGCTCAGTTGGTAGTGAACCTGACTTCTGTGTTTGGGGGCGTGGGTTCGATTCCCATCTAGGACAAACATTCATGTAATGAATATTTGTGTTTGTCCTATGTCTGGGTGTTAATATCTATATAAGTATGTGTTTAAAAATATCTATGTACGTATATCAGTCTCTGGCAGCCATATTACAAGCTTTGCTTAGTTTGGGGTCATATGACCGTGTGTGCAAAATTGTCCCAGATATTTATTTATTGGTTCTGCACATCCCTCAAAGCTGCCAAGTTTTAACGGGCTGGCCCGTTAAAACTCATGGCTTATTTCGTCACGCGACTCTCCTCGATGTTTGTATCGTATTATAAGGAGTTTATGGTTGAAATTGTTTTGATGGATAACGGTTGCGTCCGCGCCCCGTCTCATGAGTGTGGCTTGCACCTAAGAGACTACCACAGTATTAAAATGTAAAATTCGAATGTATCTACCTAGTTTTATTATATTTCGAGTGCATTTTAGTATGTGGTAAAGATGGAAGAATCTTTTGTTATTCGAATTAGGCTGTACTAAAAAACGATTAAATTTATTACAGACAAGTTCAATCATACTTCCTGCTTCGTCTTAATACACAGCAAAAAAGGAAAAGCCTTGCAGTACGAAAATTATACATACCATGTTCTAAAAAAATATAAAAATGGAGCGACTATTTGGAGGTGCTCTAAATATCAAAGGATGAAATGTTCCGGAACAAT
Organism: Apocheima hispidaria; assembly: GCA_947579745.1. NCBI lineage: Eukaryota > Metazoa > Arthropoda > Insecta > Lepidoptera > Geometridae > Apocheima > Apocheima hispidaria. Next base: position 12,908,945 of record OX388153.1, on the reverse strand, counting down.
AACAATAAAAGTAAATACTTATTGCCTTTTATGCGTTATGATGTAGTTCATACTTTTTTTTCATATACTGTTACTTACTAAACTTGTGTGAAACTTTAGGATGATCATGTTTTGACCCGAAAACCACACACTTGTGACTGGCATAGACACTGACGGAAATTTGAAGCAGACGGCACAGGATTCGGAACATTGGATAGAAGATAATCATTATTAGTGTGTTTACTGTCTATCACTTGATGTATTATTAGCATTAGTACAATGTTTATCGATCAGCATATTTAATTTAGAATTAAAAAAACTCGAATGGTACGTAGGGAAGTAGAAAAGTTTTCGGCATAACAGTGGAAGATACGGTTGTTACTGAAAGTTTAATTTTCGACGTAACCCCCTGGAGCTTTCATAACGTTTTTTCTATGAAAGTGCCTCCGCAGCCGTAGTCGGCAATTGAATCGGTTGCCGGAGGTGGACCGGCGAAACGCTAATAAGTAATTCCCGAGTCGGACAACTATAAATTAAACTATTGTTTTGTTTTATAACAACCAGGAAACCGTTCTGGTGTGATCTAACCGACTAAGTTTTTTTTTTAAACGGAATTTCTATAATCCTTTCAATGACAGAAAGGCATTGGAAAACGGCAGGTTCAGGTCATTTATTTTTTATGACACCACGAAATCCTTCTGGTAACAGCATCGTGTCTAATGACAGTAGGTCGTACGTCCGTTCCATTATTTCAGCTTTGCCGGCTATGGCAGCGGAGGCACAGCCTTCTTAAATGTTTTTATACCATGGAAATACCGCTTTGAATCTTTGGTCTTAAAATACCCGTAATCGTAAATAATAACAGCGGCTTGAAACTCTTTATTGGACAAAAATCGATTACTGTCAGATTTGGGAAAAGTAAGTCATTATTAATTTTAATGATTAATATTAATATATATTTTTAATAATTTGTTATTTGTAATATTAATTTTGTTATTTGAATCAGCATATTATTGGAGAATAATAAATATTCAGAGTAAACTGATACAGATATAAAAAAAATACGCTTTACATTTTAATTTATGAAAGACAATCTTATATCAGTACATATCATATCATACATATCTTTGCAGTATATTATAACTATGTGAATATATGATATGTTTGACCTTTTAAACACTATTAACTAAACTTTAAAATATTATAATCCAAACTAAAACTATAAACAAAATTAAAATAATTACCTAAAATCAATTAAATCTAAAATGTCTACAGATAAAAAACAGCATTTAGGTCGCTGTCTACGGGTAAGGTGCCCAAAAAGCTGGTGACATTACCCCGTTGAATTGCCAAACTCACCCTTTGGCTGAGGTAAGTCCCAGCTGTTTGGTCACCTGTAACTTCGACGAGGCGCCTGGACACCTCCTTTACTAAACTACGGGCGGCCGGCCCCACAGTCCCATGGTCTCAACCGTAAACGGAAGGATTATGTAATATAATATAATCAAATACGCTTATATTATTTCTTATAGACATATATATAGGTACTTAGTAACAAACAAGAATGTACGTCTAATGATAAAAAATATTGTTCTTTACCGTAGTACGAAAAAGAAGAAAAGGGATTGTTTTGATACATGAGAAATACGAATATTATTGTCATAGCAGATATAAAAATGGAGCAGCTTTTTGGCGGTGCTCTAAATATAAAAAGACGAAGTGTTCGGGATCGGTAACTATGAAAGTAAACAGCTTTTTATCATTTATAATGGAGTCTATACTGTTTCAAGTTTTAGGGGTGCTTTCTTTGGTTGACCGAGCAGTGTGAAGGTATCATAGTCTACGAGAACAAGTCAGCATTTGTATAAATTTGTGTTTGTAGTTTTGTATGTTCGTTTCCATATTTGTCCTACGATAACTTGTGAACCGTTGATCCGATTTTCATGATTTTTTCAGCCAGCTGCCAGTTTGCAGCTGTTCATTTCAATACAATTTTTGAGGTTAAATCGTTAAAATCAATTGTGAAGTTGTAGATGTCACGATGTGTTAGTTAGGCGTGAAATATTAGTCTAATTATACTTCCTGGCAATGTGGTTGTATCGGAGAGGCCTTAGAGATGCTGAAGCAACTGTCAGAGCTCGTTTGACTAACCAGTTTTCGCGGCTTACTACCTTTAGGTACCAAGGTCAAACCAAAGATGAAAAAAATGTAGAATATAAATTGTAGGTACGTTTCATTTTTTATGTATTTACATGTATTTAAATGTATTATGTGTTTTTATTTTAAAAAAACAAGTTAAAAACTTTTTTTTTTGTGACAAATAATTAATTGTTTTAGACTTTCGTGGTGGTTTACTACATTACTATTAGTATTCACGGGATATTTACCACGGTTATTATAACCGGAAATAACCGGTTGTAAATAACCGTGGTACATAGCTCGTGAGGACTAATAGTAAATAAATAATTGTCTATTGTTTATTTGTTTAATAGGATGAACATATGCTACTCAAAAAACCACACTCTTGTCTCTTGGATGGACCCTTGGGTGGAAATTGAAGAAAATTTGAAAACGGCGATCCAGGATTAAAGAAGCATTACATAAAATATTATTAATATAAGTTTTTAATAAAATAATGATTAGATATTATGTTATCATCTGCATTTCGTTTAATAATGGCAAATTTGATTAAACTACACAGCCATTAACTTTTTAATAAATGCATTGCATCGATTTTACAAATGTGTATTTTAACCCGACTGCTTATGAAGGAGTGTAATGTTTTTAGGTTGTATGTTAGTATGTACTTTTGTGTGTTCCTATATTACCTTATGTAGCCATTAGGCTTGACCGATTTTGAAGAGCGAGGTGTCGTCGATTCCTCTTTATGTCCGAAGTGTCATAGGCTACATATTGCAGTCGGTTTTTTTTTTCTTTTACTAATAAGTCAGGTAGCAGTAGGGCTTGTTCCGTCTTTGCCCCAACAGATCTCATCCCATGACGTAATTTTCTTAAGTCAACCCACTTTCTATTATTGACCCGTCTCACACCTATTTTTAAATTTTTCGAGATATTAAAATAAAAAGATAATTTTTATGATCCAATCAAAATATATATTAACTATTCACGTTTTTTTCCTTGCAGACATGTCGTACACCTTAGTACAAAGCAGGACAGGACATATTTTGCAACACGAGAATTATGGATATCATTTTAACCGAAAATATAAAAACGGTGCGGCTATCTGGCGCTGTTCCAAATATGGTAAAAAGATGAAGTGTTCGGGAACATTAACTATAAAAGTAAATGTGGCTTTTTATGCTTTACTAGCTTTACTAGCAGCGCTGCATGCGCTATTATACAGAAACCGAATATTTTTCAGGATAAAAAGTAGCCTATATGTTTATCCAGGGTATAAGCTACATCCATACCAAATTTAACCCAGATCCTATTATATATATATATATAACTTGGTGACGAGACGAGCACTTCGCTCACCTGATGTTAAGCTTCATGCCTGCTCATAACAATTCAGTGCCATCCAGAATTATGAAATTCACTGCGCTCGTCACTATGAGATATTAGATGTTAAATCTCTTTATGCCCAGTAATTACACTGGAAACATTGCCCTTCAAGCCGGAACAGAGTAATGTTTGCACACTATTGCTTGGTGGTGGTGGCCAGGCGGACTATACAGAAAAGCCCTACCACTATTAAACCGTACACCCATAAACCGTTCAGCCGTTACAGAGTTAAACGGGAACAAACACACCATACTTACGCACAAACTTTCGCATTTATAATATTAGTCTGATTAGTCTAATTTAATGGCGTTTACTTTTTATGCGTGTTTGTTTAAAAAAAACCTTGTATTTACTAAATTTTGTGTTAAACTTTAGGGTGACCATATCTTGACCCGAAGACCACACACTTGTGACTGGCCTGGAAATTAACAAGAATTTGAAGCGGGTGGCACATGATTCGGGATATTGGATACAAGATAACCATCTGATGGTTATTTTTGCATAAACTGTTTATATAATACGTGTTTGTATAATTATTATTAACAAATTATTAGCACTTAATTAAGCACTAACCTATTTTTAAGAGTATGTATTATGAACACATTGTGATCAAAAAGCCTCTATGTTGACGGGGTGGAAATTGAGGGAAATAGAAATTTGAAATAAACGCCACAGGATCAGAGAAACGTCGCGCGACCGCGCATCGTATCCCGCGCTATAAGGCTCACGATCGCGCAGCGTTGGCTGAACCTAACAATCATCGCAATAAGATCGCCACAGTACGGGCACACTGTTTTTATCATCTAAATAATTTTCATTACACATTGAATTCTCTGTTTTTTTTTTTTAATAAAATGATAATGTATCGATTTTGTACTTGTTTTTTTTTTTTAATATATGTCTTAATGGTAGGAAAAAATATTTGATTGATCACATTGTTTCTCGAATTTGATTTTAAAATGGTTAAATATTTATTATTTCTTACAGACAGGTCGAATGATCCTTCCTACTTTACCTTAGTACGAAGTAGAAGAGGATTTGTTATGCTACACGAGAAATTTGGATATAATCTTCATAAAAAATATAAGAATGGAGGGGCTCGTTGGCGATGTTGTAACCATACGTTGCTGAAGTGTTCAGGAACTGTCACTATAAAAGTAAGTGTTGCTTTTTTTCCACTGTTTAGAGCCAGACTAAGCCAAAGCAGAGACGAGACGAGAAGAGAGATGTGTTAGAAACAACCAAAAGGTTTGCATTACTCATGCATCTCGTCTCCGCGCTTCGGTCGAGATGGTTGTGCAGAGAGGAGAGATGTCTCATATTTGTTTACCGTGAATAAAACAGAGACGTTAGCTGTGCCTCGCAGCGGAGACGAGAAATGATGTGACCCCGCATCGCACAAGCCACCCACCGCGCCCGCGTCACTCAATTCTCGCTAGTACAGCGCCGCACGCAGCTCAGCTCAGCGGGCTTATCCTCTAACTTTGAAACGTTCGTGATTCTGATTGCGCGAGCATGCCATCTCGCTCGTACAAACTTAGTTGTACCATGCGCGGTCCCTCTCGCGCAACTCTCGCTATCGCCTTCAGAGTTACGGGATAAGCCTACTGGTCTAGCCATTACACACAGTGTTGTTCTCCATACGGCAATTATACGGCTTTTATGCGCGCTGCGCGTCAAATATACGGCATACGGCAGCATTCCCAAAGCGTATAATTTTGTATGAAATATACGGCAATCCACGAGAGTTATCAAAAACTGCCATTATTAATTTTTTGTATAACGTAACACACAGAGTACCCAGAATTCCCCGTTAAAAAACGCCCTCTATGAATACGACAAAATTTAGATGTTGGACTATGAAGTGGTGTATGTGTTTATATCATTTTACTGAGCTTAGAAAAAGTGTTACGATTAGTGAGCGGTGATACATTGATCAGAAAAATTAGAAAATCAAAGGGTGAAAATGTCGATACTAAGGAAGATAAAATAATATAAGAAGAACAGATAAAAATATATATGGAGACCGGTAAAAAAGCAACTAAGAATCATATTCTTGTATACAAATTAATGAAAAATTAGAACATACGGCATTTTTTTTTAGATTTTGTCCCATATACGGCAATTTTGAGATCTAGATACGGCAGCCCCAAAATCGACTTGGAACAACACTGATTACACATCTCCGCTTCGGTTTAGCCAGTACGCATCCTCGCATCGGTAGAGACACCCTACTGTAAAACATTTCTTCTCGTCTCCGCTTCGCACATCTACGCTTCGGTAGTGTCTGGGCCTCACAGTTGTTTTTTTTGCACATAAGATCAGTATTTACGATACTGTGTAAGATGTATATGCGACCGTACGTTCCATACAAAAGTATTATCCCTGAATAATGACATTACAGAAAATATTTTTATAAATTGTAGGCAAAGTATTTATAAATTGAATGGTAAAAAATATATTACGTTTTTTTTTTTTTTTAAACCTTATTCAGGGAGGAAACAGGAGAATACGTCTGTTTGTAAGGTAGACGGACGTATAGCTACCTCTTAAGATAGTTAACACGTAACAACTTTCTTGGCCCGTGTACCAAACGAGGGAGAAAGAAAGAAATTTAATTTTCACTTGTTCTACTGTTAGTGGTTGTTAAATGTTAAGTGTGCTACCTACCTAAGACCCTTAGCTTTATTTCTCTTGTGATCAGATAATGACGTGATGAACAAAAGTTGTTGAATAAGTGGCAGGTTTCCTGTGTACTGCTAGTATGTTGCTTAGAAGTATACGTATATTTTTAATAAAGATTGTATTTTTTTAGGATGACCGCATCATATCCAAGAAAGCACACACTTGTGATCCGGAGGAAAGCTGGCAGAAATTTCAAACCTTAAGCAAAGGACACAAGACTCTACCAACCCAAAATTTTTATTAGTAAATACAGCTGATAAATATGAACTACGTGAAGTCGCTTTGAGCTACTATATCTTATGTACTAGAGGCGACACCGCAGTAAATTCCAATGTCCCGTTTGATTGTGGCTACTTCGCCACACTTCACTCCGTCACTCCTTAAAGCTCGCTGTGTGATAACGTGTTGTATTCCGTATTCGCATAAATATGCGAATATACTACGAGACTTCTCGGGTATATTTATGCGAATAGGGTTTTTTTCTATCGAACTGAGTAAAGAGTGGCAATTTGCCACAATTAAATGGGACATCGCAACGTAGTGCGGTGTCACCTCTTGATACATAATAGATCTTGTAGAAGACGTTCCAATTAATTCTAATTTTAATATTTTATGTTCCTAATTCTGTAACACATGATTAAACTGTGAAAAATATATACATACATGTTCATATACAATGACTGTATAATTATTGAAGTAATATAAAGGGTTACGTATATTTTTATTTAATTATAAATGCTGCTTTTTAATGGAAAAATGCTATAGTTATTAAATTATCTCAAAATTTAAACAATTTCTATTGTTGTCCGGAATGAAGATAAGTTGTTAGCTTAAAGGTTTAGCCACACCAATTAAAGTTGAAATCAATCAATCTTCGTTGCTGTACAATGTACATCCTTACAAATAATTTAAGGAATTCTATGACATACGGGACAATGGTTGCGGTAATCGTGTAGTCTGTGTTCCTTGCACCGAATGCATTGTAGAATTCTATACATTGCTGGTCCACATGTAGGGCCCGCAACTTACATCGACTGCATCTGAATTTGGTGTGACCGGGCCTTAAAAAGTAGATGATTATTTATTTCTTACATAACTTACCCCCGAATACTGAAACGTTTGTTAGCTATGACGACAGATTAAGTCTATTGCCTTTGTCATTTGCTTAGTGCCAGACAAAGGCAGTATTAGAATTAATCTGTTGTCAAAGTTAATTAACGTTTCAGTATTCGGGGGTTAGGGTTCGAAAACGTGTCACGATACATACATTAATTCTTTTGTTGTGTATACTTAATAGGTATTTATTTGATTTTACAGATTATTCAGATAAATATGAGATAATGATAAACAGGAACAGAAATATTTTATTACACAACGGATACAAATACAATCAGCACTGTAATACTACGAGGTACTATTGTGTGAATAAGCGGCTAAATTGTAAAGCTAAGCTGAAGTTAAGCGCCGATGGAAAAATAGGCTGGACTAAAGCTACAGAGGTACATAACCACGTCCCACCGTCTAGTATACCCAAGAAGAAAGGACAATGGAAATATTTTAAACATATAAAAATTGAATAATAACATTTAAAAGAAAACTGACATTCATCATCATCAGCCGCAAGACCTATCTGCTGAAGAAACACCTCCCCCTTAGAGCGCCATGTCGAACGACAACCTGCCACTTGCATCCGCCAGGTGCCCCGGACTTCCAGGTGGGAGGCCTACATACCCTGCGGCTTCCGGTTCGTGCTCGCCACTCAAGAACCTTGCTTCGTCGGTTATCGGTTCTTCGAGTGATGTGGCCTGCTTATTGCCACTTCAGCTTGCAAACCATGAAAGCTATGTCAGTGACTTTGGTTCTTCGGCGAATATCCTCGTTCCGTATTTTGTCGCGCAATGAAATTCCCAGCATAGTTATCTCCATTGCTCGCGTACAGAACTGTACTGAAAAAAAAAAAACTTACACTGGTGACGTAGTGAACCAAAATGGGTTGGTCACCCCTGTAACGATTGACAAAGCTTTCGGACCCGGTCTTGCTTTGTCTCCAGCCTAGCTTTCCCCAGTACAGATCCCACCGTCCCGAATATTTATTCGAAAGGACTAAAATTGTTAGTGTCATCGGCAGGCCTGAAAAAGATTACGAGGCGATCCGCACGTTTCTAATACATGGTGTTCTGAAACTCGTGTCCGACCCGCAAGGTATTACACCCCAGTATTCATTCTCAACAACTTTTACTATAGGGGGAACAACTGAACTGAACAACTTTTACACTATGTAACATAGGGACACAAGTTATAGAACAACCTGTATAAATAAACTGGTGGATAGTGCCGTGGGTGGTATAGTTGATAATTGAACTTTAGTGTCTTAGTTTTAGTTAGTATATAATATTATGTTACAGTTTATTGTCCCAAATAAAACAAAATAGAATAAATAAAAAGAAAAAAAGAAAAACAGAAAAACATTTTTTTTTAAAGAAAATACAAATTGATTTGAATTGACAAAAAGTACATGTTAAGCATGTACTTTTTTAAACATATTTCTACACTAATTTAGTTATACAACTTAGACCATCACTTTAAGGATGTAAACATATATTATATATTGAAGAACATTAAATTTATCCTATTCCTTTTGTGTTGGTAAAAAGCAAGGTGCTTGCTGTAACATATTGGCTAGTATGTGTATAATGCTTTACAGATTATGAGCTGATACCAACTGCAAAAGGAAAGAAACTGCTTATGCGGCACCGATTCACTTTCGTCCAAGATAACAGCTCGCCCAGGTACTACTGCTCCAAGTATTCCTCTGGTTGCAAAGCGAAGATCAAACTTGGTTCCTATGGGCAAATCGTAAAAGCAGTAGAAAACCATTCTCACGAACCCCCCTCATATGTAAAATTTGATGGAAGATATGTGAAAATCTAAATTTCTATTTTGAGTTATTTTGTCATAAAAAATATTATACTTTTTTGTATTACATAATAAACAAGTATTATTATTTAAAGATAAACTAATATGTATACCCGTCTATGAATAAATCTACAGTTATCAGATGCGGGAATTACTTTTTAGCGTTCGCCCTTCCACCTCTGGCAACTGTTCTAGCTGCCGGCTACGGTTGCGGTGACACTTCGTACTTCTAAGGACCGGCCTAATAATTATTTAAAATGGTACTGACTCCACGGTGCCTACAAGTGTACTAAGCACCAGGGGGATCTCACTCGCATGTGACCCGCGCTAGCGTGCGGAGCCGGACATCAAACGTCGCGCGGCTTCCGAGACCCACTCACACATGCACATCTCACTCGTATAGACAAGACATGTTATAATGACTCAACGGATAGCATCATAGCACCAATCACGCACCAAACATAATGGGATGCAAAGTTCAGATAAAATTCTTTCTAGATAAATATCTCGATGCTTACGTTATTGTGATGATGTTACAGATTATCAGTTTATACCGTCTCGTCAAGGTAAAAAGAATCTTCTAATGTGGAAAGGATATACCTACTCCCAACAAGACGACTCTTTGAGGTACTATTGCTCCAAGAGACTCAAGACGTTGACTGCATCGGCATGCAAGGCCAAGCTAAAACTAAACGCGGAGGGCAAAATAATTAGTGCTCAAGGTCATCATTACCACGAACGTCCCGAATATGCGCATCTAAATAAATGGTTTAATTAACAATCGACGATAAACAAAATGGAAAAAGTCTTGGAAAAACTAAATATTTTAGTAGTAGCTAGATTCTAAAATGTATGTACTTATCTGGCCGCTACGATATTTCGAAATAAGAAAATAGACTCATTATTATTATGTTTTAGCTTGTTCATTTAAATTAGAACATGTTCATGTGTTTTTTTTTCACTTATTCTTGAGTTCCACTCATAGTTCCATTCCAGTTTCCAGCGTAATCACTGGGCATACAGAGATTTAACATATAACATCTCAGGGTGACGAGCACAGTGCATTGCCGCGCATAGTTTTGAACTGTTGAAGTTCAAAATTCTGGGTGGCACTTAACTGTTATGGGCAAGCGTGACATCAGGTGGGCGATTTGCTCGTCACGTGCCCGAGTAACACAAAAAAAATGTTGTATTTAGCCGGTGTCGATATTTTTATATATTTTTAGTGAAGTAATTTTTGTCACTATAAATTAATTCTAAAAAGTCTGTCATAGTCTAAGGCTGGGTTGGACCATAATCCCAGATAAAGTTACTGTTATAGTTAAATTAACTTTTACTTAACTATAAATGTTCTGCTCAACGGGAGTTTTAACCGCAGTTATGCCTGTAGTTTAAAGTTAACCTAGATGGTGCAACCCGGCAGTCAAGCAAAGAAAGTCAGACGACCTACCTAATAGTAAGCAAATTATCTTCGCCTACGGATATCTGTAAGACGGATGGTATAACTGATACAATAATAATATAGGTAACTAGGTGTTACACACGACTTCGTTCGCGTGGACATAAAAAAGCATCCTATGTCCGTCTTTGTGATATAAAGTAACTCCTGATCACAGTTTATCAAGATCCGTTCAGCCGTTTAGCCGAGAAAACGCGACAAACATCAAGACAGATAGACAAAATTACTTTTTATATTTCGCCAAATGGCGGTGATCCATTTTTGTGAATTTTTTGATGTTTTGTATGGACTGTGGAGTTGTAATGTAGGCTGCGGCTATATTCCTCTTAATTTTAATATTAATAAGGATGTATAAATAAAATCATTTTATTTTACAGATTTCTATGAGATCATTCCAAATAAATACAGGAATATTTTGATGTACAGGGGGTATAAATACAATCAGCACTGTGATACAACGAGGTATTATTGCAATAAAAAAGGGTTGGGCTGTAAAGCGAAATTGAAGTTAAGCCTCGAGGGCGACATGGGCTGGGCTGAAGCCATAGAAGAGCACAACCATGAACGGCCGAACATACCCGAAGGAAATGGAAACCGAAAATATTTTAAATACCTAAAAATGGAAAAGAATTCAAAAGAATAACAGCATCATCTTCATTGACTGGGCTTTCAAATTTTTTTTTTTTTTGTAGGCTATTAAAATCTGCTAGCACAGCGAAGTGGGTGGTTTCCGAATGTAGAAAATGCTTCCCGGTCTTGCCAGTTTGACTGGAGTCTGCGTAGGTTAATTTCTACGGCAGTAAAAAGTAAACTTTATGAAGTCGGGCTACGGTCTCCTATAAACGCCGGCGGCAGTTTACAGCGTCACGCCGTACCGTTTTGTATGTACTTACAAAAAAAAAGAAGTTATGTATTCTAGTATGAAAACTGACGTGGGTTTGATACATTTTTTTTTAATAAAACGGGAATACTCACGTTAAATTGAGTCAGTTATTCTGATTATAGTTCCAACTCAATTTAACGTGAGTATTCCCGTTTTATTAAAATAAAATTTATGTATTCTATCAGATATCTGGAACACCAATGTTGGGAAAAAAATAGTGAAGTAGTCGGATATCCAGGTGGTTTCCACGTCCACTCGCGAGCAACGACTGAAGCGTTGTCGACCGAACGACCACTGTGGACGTATCACGGACGTATTAACCGCCGACGCTGTGCGACATTGCGTGGCGTTCAGACGTCGATCGCAACGTTGACGCTGAAGTCAGACGTCGCATAGGAGAACGTAGCCAGGGCCGCTAGTCTCGTTTTTTCGCTATGCACTTTGCGACCGAATTCGGTCGCTATGACGCAAAATTCAACGCTATGTTTGCGTTTTTTCATAACAATTCGTGTTCGTTGTCGAATTTTTGCGTCATAGCGACCGATGTCGTCCCTATTACGCAAAATTCAACGCTATGTTTGCGTTTTTTCGTTTACAATTCGTGTTCAAAGTCGAATTTTTCGCGCAATTCGGTCGCAAATTGCTGTAGCGAAAAGTCGAGACTAGCGCCCCAGGGCACTTTAACGCAATACGCGCTCCATGGCTCGTGCAATTTATTTTTTTAGTGGTATAAGATTACTGATGGTATAATAATGTTATTGCAAAATGCGAAATGCGATTATTATTTTTTCTGATTATCTGTATCCTTATTATATATTCGTAGCTTCATGCTTCAGATATAAACAACAGGTAGTAATTTATCCTACAGGCAACATTGCACGTTTTAGAGAAAGAAAAAAATAATAATAAAGAGGAAGTCTTTTGACTATTACTTCGTGGTCGTCGACGGTGTGACAGTTCCTCATTCTTTTTCGTGCAAGGCAACGACGCACAAGCTTCGTAACTGCGTCTTAAAAATTAAGTTACAATGTCGAAACGAAGTGCTGACGAAAAACTTAAACATTACAAAGCAAAAATGATGAAATTACAATACAAAACAGATAAAATTCGACGAAATAGGATCATATATTCATCTTCGTCTGATTCCGAGAAAAATGTTGGTGAGTTTATATTTTACTTTTTTATTTTTAAACTTGTATGGAAGCATGATAATAGCCTGAAAATTGTCCGTGAATCAACACGAAGCTATATGTATATCTGGAGAACCACTCCAAAGGCAAAAGTCTGCAAAGCTATCCTGGATGTCAACCGTAGGTTGACACGAGGGCTAAGCTAGACGCTGCCATTAAGAATTCCGTATTAGGAATTTCATTTGGAAAATAAAATACATAAGTACCCTCATTTTAATATAACGTTTTCTTTAAACAGAAGACGAAGCCACGTATTATGTAGACGACGCAAATGCGTCGCAGCCTGATGACTGCCCACCAGTAGTGCTTCCGTCAACATCGCCTCTCCCTACGGCGCCCTCAGAGCCGCCGCCCGCTGTTACGGATGTAGTAGTTCCTGTGTCCCAAGACTTAAACAGGGAACCCACACCAGAACTGGATCCTGAACTGCTAAATGCTTTAGGTGAAACCTCTGATGATACACCAGTTTACGGGCCAAATATACACTCCAAATTAGCACTACACTGGCTGCCCATTCTAAAGAAGGGCTTACAATCCGAGGTTAAAGAAAAACTAACCAAAGAATACGCAATTCCCGAAAACTGCAAATTGCTCAAAGCACCAATTCTGAACCCTGAAATTGCTGCAGCCCTGCCTGACTTTTCAAAAAGTCGTGATAAAAATATGCAAATTAAACAAGACCAACTAGGCCTAGGCATTACTGCCATAAATAGAGCAATGACATTACTACTGACCGGTGATGACAAGGTGCAAGCACTTAAGATATTGTCAGATAGTTGTCGGATATTATCTGACCTACATTTCGTAGAGTCCAAAATGAGAACAAAGCTCATCACTCCTAGTTTGGACAAAACAATTTTAACGGTCTTACAGGATCACGATAGGGACGAGACTCTCTTTGGCAATACTTTGTCTGAAAAAATAAAAGCATCCAAGGCCATAACAAGACAGGGGCTCCAAATTAAGAAGCCGCCTCCCCCGAGGGCATCATCATCGAGTGCCCCTGCGACCCCAGCCATTTGGCCCCGTTATCAGGGAAACTGGTCGGGCCCTCCTCGTTATCAATACTCGAGCAGGGGAGGGCGCACCACCTCCTATCGGAACCAGTATCGCCGTGCCATGGCACCAGCGCAGGCTGCACTGCCACTGCCTCTGCCGAATCGCCAACCGACTTCGACAACTACGGGCACCAACAAACGTGCGCCAACTCATCAATAACGCAGGTACATGCTGGTAGGCTAAAAAATTACTACGACTGCTGGCTTAGCATCACACAAAACCCTGTTATACTTGACTGGATTCTTAATGGATATAACATTCCTTTCACTCATAAAGTAGTTCAGTATAGAACTCCTCATAATATAATTTCGATTAAAGAGAAGCAAGTAATGACCCTAGCTATTAAAAAATTAACCTTGTAGGCCGCAAAAGGATCAGTTTCTTTCTAGTGTTTTTCTGGCACCTAAATCTAACGGTGGGCATAGATTTATACTCAATCTAAAAGAATTAAATAAATTTGTTGCTAGCTCTCATTTCAAAATGGAAGATCATAGAACAGCCTCCAAAATGATTTCGCAAAACGGTTATATGGCCACTATAGATCTAAAAGAATCTTATTTAGTTGTTCCGGTTAGGTCTTCTCATCATAAATACCTTAGATTTCAATTTGAGGACGCCAATTCAAAGAACTTAACATACGAGTTTAATGCTATGCCCTATGGCCTATCTTCTGCACCGCGCACATTTACTAAAATAATGAAAGAAGTAGTGAGTCATCTGAGGAGTCGGGGCTTTAAATCCGTTATATATATAGATGATATATTATGTTTAGGCGATAGCCGGAATGAATGTCTGATTAATGTCAATGAAACCCTCAGATTACTCAACTGTTTAGGTTTTGTGGTAAATTATGAAAAAAGTTGTTTACAACCTCAACAATGCTGCAAATTTTTAGGTTTTATGTATAACTCAATAGATATGACAATTTCGCTACCATTCACCAAACGCAACAATATATTACAAATGGTACAAACATTTATCCATCTACCCACATGCACAATACGCGAGTTTGCACACTTGATGGGTGTTCTTACATCAGCATGCCCAGCCGTAAAATACGGCTGGCTTTATACAAAACAAATGGAACGACAAAAATATTTGGCGCTACTCGCAAATAATGACAGATACGACGTAAGGCTTAAACCCAGCGCAGATATCTTACCAGATCTAACATGGTGGATAGATAATATTAGTACCACATCAAAATCATTAATAGCGACAAACTTTGATCTGGTAATATTTACTGATGCATCTCGAACGGGCTGGGGCGCTTATTGTGACAATAAGCGCACCTGCGGAGGTTGGACGAATAGTGAACTCCAATTTCACATTAACTACTTAGAGTTACTCGCGGTTTTTCTAGGCTTGAAATGTTTCGCTCGTGATATACGTAGTTGTAATATATTGTTACGCGTTGATAACACAACAGCAATAAGTTATATTAATCGAATGGGAGGAATCCAGATTCCTCACCTCAACGACTTGACAAAAACCATTTGGCAATGGTGCGAGGAGCGAAATATCTGGATACACGCATCGTACATTAACACTAAAGATAACGTTGAAGCTGACCAGGAATCTCGAAGGGTAAATCCTGACATAGACTGGCAGTTGTCTGACTCTCAATTTAGAACGGTTATAACGACATTTGGAGAACCCGTCATCGATCTATTCGCTTCTCGCACTAATGCAAAATGTAAAAACTACGTCGCCTGGAAACCAGACCCAGATGATTATAGACGCATTTACCTTGAAATGGAATATGTTTTTCTATGCATTTCCGCCATTTACAATGATTTTGAAATGTCTACAAAAAACTATTAACGATGAAGCTGAAGGTATTTTTGTCTTTCCTAATTGGACTTCCCAGCCCTGGTTTCCAATACTAAAAAGCTTATTAAAATCACATATAATTTATTTAACTCCAGACTTATTAACATCGTCCTCTTCCAGGACTCGACAACATACGAAGTTTATCCTGGGTGCAGCGCTGCTCTCAGGACGGCGTTCACAGTCAAAGGCACCCCAAACCAAGCATTGGACTTGACAATGGCATCACTCTCTCAAAACACAATAGCTCAGTACAATGTGACTTACAAATTATGGTGGCAGTTCTGTCTGGTACATAGTATAAGCCCGTACAAAAGTTCACTGTCATTAGTCTTATTGTTTTTAACCGAATTGTTTCAAAATGGTTCCGCATACGGCTCTTTGAACAGCCACCGCTCCGCGTTATCATTGCTAATAGGTAGCAAACTAACCTCTAATGATCAAGTCAAACGGCTTCTTAAAGGGGCTTACAAGCTAAGACCTCCCACGCCAAAATATTCCTCTACGTGGGACCCACAAGTCGTACTGAATTTCATTGCAAAGTGGGTACCCAATAGAGACCTCTCAATAGAAAAAATAACACTGAAATTAGTGACACTACTGGCGTTATGTACAGCGCATCGAGTCCAAACTTTCTCTTTAATAAAATTAGAAAATATAAGAATAGGGACTTCTTCCGTCGAAATAGGTATTACAGAAGCAATAAAAACAACTGCAGTCGGACGTGAACAACCGGTTTTGGTCTTACCTTATTTTCATGAGAATAGAGCTATATGTCCTGCGACAGTAATTGAGGACTATATATTTGTGACAAAACCTATTAGGACACCGTCAATGAACAACTTGATACTGACGTACAAACGGCCGCACAAACCAGCAACCTCTCAAACCATTAGCCGATGGATTAAGAAGGTACTGGGTGAGAGTGGTATTGATGTTACCACATTTACTGGTCACAGCACGCGCCATGCCGCAACATCTGCGGCCCGGGCATCAGGCCTCACATTAGACACAATTAGGAAAACGGCAGGTTGGACAAGTAGGTCACAAACATTTGCCAGATTTTACCATCGGCCAATACAGGACATAAACAGCTTTGCGAGATCAGTTTTGCAACCCAATGAAACATAATTTATATTGTGCCTACTTTTGTTGATTACTATTGGTTAAAATATTATGGTTAAGAAATACTATCGTTACCTTTATAAATACTTGTAATTATTACACAAAGCTTAATAATATGATTGTTACTAGGTTATTATTAAAATAAAAGTTAATAAATTTGCAAAAATAATATTTTATTTCCCCTCACAAAATTTTGGCTCTAAACATCTACCTGTTGTTTATATCTGAAGCATGAAGCTACGAATATATAATATATGATTAAACGAACTTACAAAGTGAAGTTCTATCAATATTATATGAGTACTTCATGCGAAGATATACACTCCCTCCCGAACCCAAAACCCGTACAAAAAATTTTGTTTGTTTCTGCTATCCTCTAAAGAATGAGGAACTGTCACACCGTCGACGACCACGAAGTAATAGTCAAAAGACTTCCTCTTTATTATTATTTTTTCTTTCTCTAAAACGTGCAATGTTGTCTGTAGGATAAATTACTACCTGTTGTTTATATCTTCGCATGAAGTACTCATATAATATTGATAGAACTTCACTTTGTAAGTTCGTTTAATCATATATTATTAGTGAGACCTAACTTGGATCTACCCATTGCTTATGTTTATCCATAAGCTTATACAAAATAAAACCTGAACCAATATATTTTAGAAAAGAAATCAGTTTATATATTTCTTTTAGAAAAGTTTATCGTTATCCATACTTTAATTAATATTACAAATGCGAAACTGTTTGTCGGTTTGTTTGTTCCTGTTTCACGCAGCAACAAAGCAACGGAACGACCTAAATTTTTGTATGGATATAGTTCAAGGGTCGGCGAGTAAAAAAAGGCTACTTTATCTCGGGTATATGTACGGTTCCTGCAAATTTTTGTTTGCTGATGTAACCGCGGGCTATATGTTACACCGGCAATGAAAAGAAAGCAAAAACGATGGAAAACAAAATGGCAAGCTAAAACGATAGTGAAAAAAACTGATAAGTAAAACAAAGCCTTGAATAAATAATTAAATTAACTTCATAAAATAGCTGTTGTTGTTGCTAGCCTGTTGTGTGCCATTGCTGGGAAAAGGCCCCGTCTCAACATTTTCAATGAGCAGGAGTCAGATCAACATCTGACTCCTGCCAATCCTTGTCAAAGGTTGATGGTCAACTTTGTCTTATTGTGGTCTTTATCATATTCATCTGTAGTCCAACCTAAAGGCTTGTAGTGTATCGTCACTGATTCATTTAAAAATATTTATTCATTTTTTTTAATTCATTCATGTACATTTTAGTATTATTTGCGTGTAGACTTAGGTACTTATTACTTTTCATACAGATTACGAGATGGTATCGAGTATAAGAGGCAAGAAACAACTAATGTGGCATAAATTCACTTACACCCAAGCCAGCGACTCGCCCAGGTACTACTGTTGTAAAAAAACATCATCTAATTGCAAAGCGAGGATCAAACTTGATCGCGAAGGACGAATCGCGAAAGCAGAAGGAAAGCATACGCACGAACCCCCTTCATATAAGAAAGTAGATGGAACATACGTAAGATACTGAAGAATTTGCTAAATGTTAATATACATTACATTACATTATCAGCCGGAAGACGTCCACTGCTGAACATAGGCCTCCCCCTTAGACCGCCACACCGACCGACAATGTGCCACTTGCATCCACCGGTTGCCCGCGACTTTCACAATGTCGTCGGTCCACCTAGTGGGAGGCCTGCCTACGCTTCGTCTTCCGGTTCGTGGTCGCCACTCAAGAACCTTTCTTCCCCATCTAATAACAAATACACAAACATAATAATACACAAACATATACATAAACATATATAAATGTTTATCTAAATAAAATTATTTAAAAAAAAAGCTGTTCGTTGTTAAGCGTAACACTTGAGCAAAGCCGGACCGATTTGGCTATTTTTAACCGACTTCCAAAACAAGGACCAGGTTCTCAATTTGATTGTATTTTTGTTTGTTTATTTGTTACTTCAGAACTCCGTAACATATTAAACGATTTGGAAAATTAAATTAAATTAAATTTGTTATTATGTACTTCAAGATTGGTCCAATTTTTATCAAAATCCAGTTCTAATAATGGGATCCATGAGGAATTGAGGGTGCTGCTTTAATTTTGTAGGCATACATTATAGCGATTTTGGTATTTTTATCAACAAGAAGTATTTGCATACAGAAAGTATCATTTAGTGAAGTGGAATTGATGAAGAAGAGCAGACTACCGGAAGTTCTCAATAAATATTTAACGGGTGGTGCCAAAAACATCTTGAATTCTGTACAAAATACATGTTGTAGCCTATTGAGAGACGAACTATTTACTAGTGAAATCATTGGAGGTATCTCTACACCGAAAGTAAAAAAAAAATAGAAAAAATATTGGGCCCGTGTATTTGTTTTTTATGTATAAAATGATGACTTGTCGGTTGCGTTATTTATGGAACATACGTAAGATGCTGAAGCGGCTATAGTCCTCTGAATTATAATATCGGTGAGGATTAATATGAGATGTTGGTTTTACGATTTGACGTTTTGACGGTCAAACGCTAAATTGAATAGACTATTACAGGTTTTCAAATATATTTCCCGAGATTTAGTGGGTAACAGATTCAGTATTATATTTTTTTGTGCCTGTTGTAATTGTTATAGAACATATTTTTCGACTTAACCGCGCCGTCGATTTATTTGCATTTTTTTTCTTTTTCTTTAATTATCCCACTTGTGGTACAGCAAAGAACCGGCATATATTATAGATTATATATGTTTTATAGATTACGAGATGGTACCATCTTCAAGAGGGAAGAATCTACTAATGTGGCGCGGGTTCACTTTCACCCAAGATCACAATTCGTTCAGGTATTACTGCTCCAAGAATCAATCTGGTTGCAAAGCGATGATCAAACTTGGTTCCCATGGACAGATCGTGAAAGCAGATGGACACCATACACACGAACCCCCGTCATATATGAAAATCGGTAAAAGATACGTGAAAGTCTGAAATTTAATGTCATCACCATCATCATCAGCGTCCACTGCTGAACATAGGCCTCCTCCTCAAACCGCCACACCGACCGACAACTTCCCACTTGCATCCACCGGTTGCCCGCGATTTTCACAATATCTTCGGTCCACCCACAGATCACACTAGATACCGCATTACGAGATTCGTTGTTCCTACAAAAAGTCACCGAAGTTTGAGGAAGGCGCGGGTCGCGCGGAGTGCGACCAAGCGTTCTCATTGGCTATCTCAAGGTTACGTCTACTCGCGCCTAACAATCAAGCAATAAGAGTAATTTCTTATAAGTGTATTTAGACTGATGCGTGGTTAGTTTCGAGCGTCCTGAATGCAGAATCTAGGAGTGATCTGTGGGTCCACCTTATGGGAGGCCTGCCTGCGTTGCATCTTCAAGTTCGTGGTCGCCACTCAAGAATCTTTATTCCCCATCGGTTATCGGTTCTTTTCTATTGCCACTTCAGCTTGCAAAACCTGAGAGCTACGTCGGTGACTTCGGTCTTCCCTTTTACGATATATGTCTTCTATATCTACTGTTTTTCTATCACAATAAAGGAATTTAAAAAACAAAAAGTAGCATTTGTCCGCGAAATTTTAAAAATATTCCTTTATTTTTATGTTGGTCATAATGCATTGAAATAACCATATTTCACTTGTCGTCTATAATAGATAGCGACCCGCCCCTGCTTTGCACGGGTGCTAAACTTCACAGGATCCTTTCACATCAGTAGGGGTAATCTGAAACTTCCCTGAAAGTTTCATCAAAATCGGTCCGGCCTATTGGAGTCTATAGGTATACATACATACATATGTCGACTTTTATATATTGTATAATAATACTAAAGACCCGCCCTGACTTCGCATGGGTACCAAAAGAATGACCCGCTGGGCTAATCGAATGACATTCTGCTTGAATCTGAAAATGTCATCATAATCGGTCCATTTCTTTTGGAGTATATAGGGGACATACATACACATACGTCGCCTTTTTTAAATTATAGAATAGAATACCATTTATTAATAGGTCGAATTAATGTCATTTAAGACCCCGTTCCCTTTACTAGATAATCTCGTTCATGACGACGTACGACATACGACGTCGTAAGTGCAGACGGGCATTACATACTTACAAACCTACGTACAAACTTTCGCATTTATAATATTAGTGTCATAATTGTTATTTATTGTTTTAAAGATTACGAGATGATACCAAGTCCTAAAGGCAAGAAACTACTGATGTGGCGCGGATTTACTTACTTTCAAAGTAACAATTCACTGAGATACTACTGCTCCCAGATTCGCACAGGATGTAAAGCTATGTGTAAACTTGGATTCATAGGACAATCGATGAAAAAGGAAATCATTAAAGCAGAAGGAATACACACTCACTCACGCCCGCGATATCGGAAAATTGGAGGAAGTTACGTGAAAATCTGAATATTGAAGTCGAAAGAAGAAGTTGCATATTAACCATGCGATGGTCTACGGAAACGAGTCGGCGTTTGTGTCTGTTGCGCATTTGTGTGTTTTTAATGTATATTAAGAATGAAATTGAAATTGAATTTGGAATTTATAATTTGTCTGACGATATCTCGCGAAGCGCTGGTCCGAAATTATATTTACAAAAATAATACGACGCGATGACGTTGTGGTCAAATAAATTGAGTATGGTATAGTAATAAAATTCTCCAACGGATACGGCACTTCGAGATCCGATAGGTCATGCGGCTTACAGCAGTATACGTTATCAGCGTGCATAACAAAGAGCGGAATACTTATTTTAAACACGTTAGACTAAGATGACGATACACTATAAGATGACTGATAGCAAAGAAAATCTACACGAGAAGAATAACTATCTCATACAAAAAAGTGTACCTCCGAAATCCTCCTAAATCTGCTTAAAACTAGATGGCGCTTACGTATTTAGTCAGTCCGAACCGCTTTAAAAGCCGATGAAAATATGGTTAATATAGAAACAAAAATCAAAATATTTTTCCATAACTAATGTTTTCAATGCCATCTCTTAAGAACCTAGCGAGTTTTGCATATAAAATATAATATTAATAATTTTACAATTATTATTAATGCAAAAATATTCATAACAAGTCGTTTTTATCCGTATCATTATGAATGAGTTAACTTGGGTTTCTATTTCAAGTCAAGCAGAAACTGTGACAATCATGTCGCAGATTAAAGTACTAGCGACATCTTACGTCCTTGTCAGTACTACAATCAGATTACGCACCTTTCTAAGGACATTAGCACTCTTAGTATATTTTCTCTATGCAAATAGTGACGTAAGGCGGTGTAAATATTTTAAAAAAATCGCGGGTCGAACCTGGGACTGGATGATGATGAAGCTGATGTCACCGTCCGGAATGGCAGATCTTATTATTTTGGTTTATGTTGTTGAGCACGCCTAGCTTGGAATAAGAAAAAAAAAAAAAGAATTGGCTTTCAAGCAATGACAATTAACCTTGTCACTGTTAGAAAGTTAGCTATATTTTCAACTATGTGGTTCTATACCCGATTTTTTTTATTACAGACTATGCGCTTATTCCTACAAATAAAGGGAAGAATCTTCTTATGTGGCAAGGCTACACTTATGCACAAAACCACCATACGAATAGGTATTATTGTTCTAAATATCCTAGGTCAAGATGTAAAGCCCGCTTGAAATTAGGTAAGTATGGTGACATAGAATCAGCCGAGGGAGATCACAATCACGATCCACCTAAATATGTAAAGTGCGATTCTGGAAAATATATCAAAATTTCTTGATTGGATTGAAGACATGTGTGGAAACTTCTCGGTGGTAATTTTTGTGATTTGGGCTCAAAGATAATATTTATAACTGGATTGGGGTTTGCGCTCAGAAGCGTCCAAACGAAAAGCAGACGAAACCGAAGTAAATAGCTCGTAATCTGTGTAAGAAAATTTAGGGAAAAAGTCTTTGTTGACATTTCTGAAATTTTGATTGAATCAGGCTTTACATTGCGGAAGTCTATCTTGGAACTGTATCGTCAACGTAGATTTAGAATTACTGCCCTGAACATAGATTTACAAATACATGAATGTCTCTAGTACAAAAATACCTTTCAGAAATCAAACTGTATCTTCACACACGTGTTTTCCGCTGTAATATCGAGTCTGTCATCTGTCGGTGTCGATTGTCGCCAAAAATCTCGGCCGTGCACTCGGAGAGTCAACACGTCCTGATGATACCTCGCGCAGAGGTGAAAGTGTCGAGGCCTACACGGTGGTGCAAGTTCATTCCTTTTGTACTAGACGCGATATTGTAGCGGAAAAATACTAGAACATTGTTGAAGATACATTGTTGATTGTTTGATTTCTAAAATGTATATCTGTTTAAATAGGTGACAGGACACTTTTTACCTGAATTTTGTATTAGAGTAAACAAAAATAAATCTGTTTGCCCAGTAATTACGCTGGAAACATTGCCCTTCAATCCGGAACACAGTAATGCTCGCACACTACTGCTTGGCGGTTGAATAACTGGCAAAGGTGTGGTTCTTTCCCAGGCAGACTCTGCAAGAGAGCCCTACCACTACATTGACAAATGATACAAACGATAGAGTTATGTGATTGTAAATCTATATTCAGGGCATTGGAAATTATATAGGGTATCTCAAGTCTATGTGTGTCTGCTATCTATTAAATACCTACTAGTTTCTACATTAGCCCAAAGTACGTATGTATGGGTAACGCCCAGCCCGCGGGCGGGATTCTGCCTGGCACGGTATTTGATTTGGGTCGCGGAAGTCTTGTAATAAAATGCTTACAAGAACTCCGGACTTTTTAAATATTGTCGAAACTGTACAACCAATTCATTGAAGATATTCAACGTCATCTATTAAAAACAAACAGTTTTTATGCCGGTTTACAAACATCTCATCTTACTTCGGTCCATGACTTCAAGAAAATCATCTCGATAAGTGCTGTTGCTGCCCACACCTGGCTAGAGAGCTGTAGTATTTTTTTGTAAATGCATGTAATTAGTTAAATGCCATTTTTAGATTAATAATATATTACAAAAAATGGAAAGTGTTGAATTTTGTAAATTGTTGTTGACTTATTCTGATTAGGCAACATCTGTTTGATTTTTATTTCGTATATTTCTATAAATTGTACGATTATTAACTAGTGTATGATTTATGAAAAACAAGTCTTTGAATTAGAATAAAATGTTAAGAAACATTACGTAACTTTTTAATTTATATTTTTATTATGTAATCCCGTATAATTAAAACGTAATTCAATTGTTTTCTCTTGTTTGTGGGCACATATTTAGAACAGTGTCCTTATAATTCTTGTGTATTTTTTTGTAGTATAGCTACGAGCTAGTGAAGCCATTGTCAATTGCTGCTTCATTATTGGAAGCGATTGACAGAAAATCTGATTGACGATTGATTATCTCCGGTCCCGCTAACTGAACTCAATTTCCTTTAATTATTAAAATATTAATGGTTTATATTTGGGTCTATCTGCTAGTAGTGTGTACTAATCTATTTATTAAGCATTATTGGTGAATAGCAATATCGATGAAACTTATTGAGCAATCTATCAATCTATCTATTGTTTCAGAAATAATAATGAAAAACAAGCAGTGTAAAATGGATGTTGAGAACAGACAGCGTCTGGAATACGTGTGGATAAAGCAATATGTTACTAAAATTAAAACAGGCGTATACCAATGTTTTATTTGTCATCGTCGTTTAAAAATGCCTTATGGTTCGCACGGCAATATGAAACGGCACTTTAAAAATAAACATCCCTACATATTTGCAAAAGAGACAAACGATTTCAGCGTACTTTTATATACAAATGATAAAAAAGATGAAAGTCTACATATTCAGAAAAAAACGCCAAGTAAAAAAAATTCTCCATATGGCGTTATGAGACCAGTCAAACGTGCTTGGGTACGTAAATACATGACCAACATTAAAACGGGCTTGTACTCATGTGACATTTGTTATTCAACGCTTAGAATGCGACCGGGTGAGCTCGGCAATATGAGACGTCACTTTAAAACTAGGCACCCATCGATTTATGCAAGGGAAAGAAATGCATTATACATAGATTCTAATACAGGAGATAATGAAGAAGAATATTTATCTATTGATAAAAACTCCTCAGATCAAAAAATGTGTGAAGACGGTAACCCAGAGGGCCTACAAGAAGGAAATATAAATAATGAAAGAGAAGAAACACACTATGAATATGTGATTGAAGAGTATGTCGTAGAAAAGGAAGAGACAGACGACTTGAACAAAGATATCGATGATATGAGCTCGGGTGGCACAAACTATGAAAGTGATCCAGAAAATGAAGATGTCTTAGGACCTGACGGTCTATTAGAAATGTGGGATCCTGATATTGAAGCTAAAATCAAAAAGCTATGCCAAAAAGGGCCTAAAGGAAAACGTAAGTGTTCAGGTTAACATTGTGTTTATAATTAGTCTACCCTTCCAGATCATAATGAACAAACTTCTCATATTGTTTTTCATTCAAATTTGTTTGTAATGTAAAAATTTAGTTTCTTTTCAGGTGGCAAGAATAAAACATGTTTCTGGAATTTTTTTAAGTTTGTCGAGGGAAATGCATACGCTTGTTTAATTTGCAATCAAACTATCCCGATATTTTACGATAGTGTGGGTAACCTTAAACGCCATATCATGGTGAAGCACACGGAGGCATTCCAAATGATATTGAAATATATTCCAGACTATGATTCAAGCGTAAGTCACCGCAAAAATGACAGCGAACTTGATAAAGGTAAACATCTCAAACTACTTTCAAGAGAGTAAAATATCCTCATTTAGGTGTATATTTTTTATGCGATATATTTATTATCAAATAGGAATTAATTAAAAGAGTTTATTAGAACCACTACTGAGCGGTTGCAACTGCTAACCTCAAAACACGGCGAATTTTGCGCGCGGTAACGAAAGTGTCGTTTTTTTTAATAAAATATTTTGTCAAGTTTCGTACATAGAAACACGTTTTCTTTATATTTTGGTATTAGTTCTATATGTGAGAGAAGAGTATGTTGTAGGTAATGAACAGACAGCCGACCTGAACAAAGATATCGATGGTATGAACTCTGATAGCACAAACTATGAAAGTGATCCAGAAAATAGAGCTGTCTTAGGAACTGACGGGCTATTAGAAATGAGTGATCCTGATATTGAAGCCAAAATCAAAAAGCTATGCGAAAACGGGCCTAAAGGAAAACGTAAGTGTTCAGGTTAACATTGCGTTTATAATTAGTCTCCTATTCAAATCATAATGAATAAACGTCTCATACTTCGTTTCTTTTCAGGTGGCAACATTAAAACATGTTTCTGGAATTTCTTTAAGCTTGTCGAAGGAAATGTATATGCTTGTTTATTTTGTAATCAAACTATCCCGATATTTGCCGAAAGTGTGGGTAACCTTAAGCGCCATACCATGGCGAAACATAAGGAGGCGTTCCAGCTGATAATGAAATATATCCCAGAATATGATTCAAGCCTAAGTCGCCGCAAAAATAAATGTGATCTTGATAAAGGTAAACATCTTCAACTACTTTTAAGAGAGTAAAAGATCAAATCATATATATTTTTGATGCGATATCTTTTATCAAGTAGGAATCAATAAAAAATAGATTTTGAGAACCACTACTGAGCGGTTGCAACTGCTACCATCAAAACACGACGACGGTCACGACAGGGGCCAGCAGTTCGGTTTTTTTTAAATATTCTGTCGTGTTTTGTACATCGCAACACCGTATCTATTGAATTTGATATTACTTCGATCATTAAAAATCGATCGACGATCGATAATCGAGTACGAAACGCGTGCAAAGACGACAGTGATCGCTCTGTCACTTTCGCACTCGTTAGATGTTAGATGTAGAAGCGGCTTCGCCGGCGGCTTTATATTGGTTTCTGACGTGAATTAGGCCTGCCTTTGATTAGGACACTATTTTGTGTCCTAATTATTTGTAACTTTTGGGTAGGTAGTGGTAGGCGTCTTTTGCGGTCTGCCTGGGAAAGTATACCACACCTTTGTCATTCATTCAACCGAGCAGTGTGCAAACATTACTGTGTTTCAGATTGAAGGGCAATGTTTCCAGTGATATTACTGGGCATAAAGAGATTTAACATCTAACATATCAGAGTGACGAGGGCAGTGCATTGCCGCGCATGGTTTTGAACTGTTGAAGTTCAAACTTCTGGGTGGCACTGAACAGTTATGAGCAAGCGTCACCCTTAACATCAGGTGACCGACTTGGTTGTCTTGGCACTCAGTATACTTTGATTATTTACAGTTAAATTTGCTATTGCATTATTATAATTTTTGATAAGGCTATGAATGATTAAACCATTTTCTACAATATTTCATATATTTTCAGAACAAGTTACAGAATCTTATGACTCATCCGATTCTTAAAGGGTGGTTTCAAATGCTAGAAGTTCAACGTGGTTTTAACTGGTGTGTTAAATGAATCTCTTCGAGCACATCAAGGAAAGCCGGAGATAATCGTTTTATGTCGCAACTAGTCTTTACATTATGGAGGACAGTCCAACATACTTAGTTGTAGGTTGTAGTTAATAATGAAAATATCCCCCAAAAGTAA
This sequence comes from Apocheima hispidaria, assembly GCA_947579745.1. Lineage (NCBI taxonomy): Eukaryota > Metazoa > Arthropoda > Insecta > Lepidoptera > Geometridae > Apocheima > Apocheima hispidaria. The sequence goes on along the minus strand of OX388153.1, from coordinate 12,881,616 downwards.
TTATTATTGTATAGCTATCGCTAAGAAGTTTGTTTAAAAAAACTACTAATTATGCTAAAAAAAGTGTAGAATTTTAAGAAAGAAACAGAAAAACGAATAAAAAGTAATTATGAAATATATTATGTATGTCAAATCAAATATAACAGTCGAAAAAAGTTTAGTAATTAAATACGAATGTATTCATTAGTTTTCAAATGTTTTATTTTAATAAAACGGGATTACTACGTTGAAATGAGTTGTTCCCGTTTGTCATTAATATAGTAAACCTTTATGTAAAATAGTTGATAACCTATTTTATTCCTGTCTTATTTAAATAAAGTTTTTAAATTACAATACCGCTAGTTTGTCTGTGTCCTGTAATTCTATGACACATGGGAGTGTGGGAGTGTCATGCTGCACTGGACTGTTTTAAGCTCTGAAAATGACTGGTGCCAGTCGTTTTGGTGGTCAGTAACATGTTGACCGAATATTTCAATCACAAGTAAAATATGCACAAATAAAATAAGTCTAATGCACAACTTTTGTTCAAAAACATAGCATTATAACTAGTTCAAAATATACAATATTGTGAACCCAGAATTGGCATAGTAATCTAGATTTGGTCAGATTTGGTAAAAAAATATTTTACTTGTCTGCCCATGAAGGTGAAATGTTTTTTTACACACAAACATTTTTATAACTTACATAATTATATCCCATATCTAAGTTCTAAAAATGTATGTTTGTGTGTTCCTATATTGCATCGTGTAGCTTAAACGAATTGATAGATTTTGACTAGTGATGTGTTTGATTCCTCGTTATGTCTTAAGTTGTCCTATGCTATATTATGCAGTCGGGTCTTGTTTTTTTTTTCTATTAATAATAATATGTCCCCATTTCTTCATATAAGCACTCCCTGAATGATAAAACACTACGACTAGGTCGCAAAACAAAAGAAAAATGTAAGAGAAATTCTTATTTAATTAATAATTTAAATTAAATTATAATACTCAATAACTATTTTACAGTTTTTAGCGTCACTAAGTCCTGTCAACTGGCATTAAATTATGTGTTCTAACTACGAAAGTTCAAAAGTTAGACGTGCGATTCTGGAAAATTAATCAAATTTTCTTTAATGGGATTGAAGTTATGTGTGGAATCTCCTCGGTCCTTTGTGCTTCAGACTCAAAAATAATATTGAGCACTGGATTGGGAACGAAAAGCAGATAAAACCGTAGTAAACACATGTGCAGGTACTTTAAGTAAAAATGATTTTGTATTTCTAAAATGTAGATTTGTAATTTGTTATTGTAGATTAATTCAGCCGTTATATTGCGGAAGTCCACCTTGAAACTGTATCGTCAAATTATTTACAATTACTACCCTGAACATAGATTTACAAATATGAATTTCTTTATTGCAAAATTCAGGAAAAATTTGTCCCTTCACCTTTTTAAAAAGATTCATTTTAGAAATCGGACTGTATCTTCAACACACGCGTTTTCCTGTAATATCGCGTCTGTCGTCTGTCACCGAGAAATATCGACCGTGCACTCGGAGATTCAACACGTCCTGATGATGACTTGCGTAGAGGTGAAAGTGTCGAGGTCTACACAGTGGTCAAGGGATACAAGTTCATTCCTATTGTACTAGACGCGATATTGCAGCGAAAAAATACTAGAAAGTTGACAGTTTCATTTGTAAAATGTATCTTTTAAATAGGTGACAGGACACTTTTTACCTGATTTTTGTACTACAGTCAACAGTCATGTCAAGTCTATGTGTGTCTGCTTATGTGTAATATTGTTATCTATTAAACACCTACTATCTACATTAGCCTATTTATTGTATTAGTATCTACATTAGCCATTTTATTGTATTTTTGACGAGGGTGAAATCTGCCATAGATTCCCGATAGCTTTGGTGTGCAGCCTCCCCCATACAATAACTACTGCCGTTTAACTAAAAGTTGTCCCCGTAGAAACCACTGAAACTGTACAATCTATTCATTGAAGGTATTCAATGTCTTATATTATTACAAACAAACCGGTTTTTATGCCAGTATACAAACATCTCATCTCCCTTCGGTCCACGACTTCAAGAACACCATCTTGATAAGTATAATTCGGTTATCTTTACTTATTTCTACTCAACGAATAAAATGAACGTACGAAAGCTTAGCCCTCGAGTTTCCAATGGTTGCCTACACCTTTATAGAGCTTAGTGCGAGGGCGCTGTAAAAGTAGATTTAGATAATTTTACGAAAGTTGTTAGATACCATATTCAGATTCATAATTATGTTATGTAGATTATGGATCAAGTTGGATTTTTGAAATTGTTATATTTCTATAATTTGTACAATTACTAATTATTGTAAGATATATGAAAAACAAGTCTTTGTATTAAAATACAATTTTAAGAAACATGAAAGTTTTTTATTTGTTAAGTTTTTTTTTTTAAATATGAAATTGTTTTTTCTGGCTAAATATTTAAAACAATATCCTTGTGTAATTTTTTGTAATAAAGCTACAACCTATTCTTGTTTTGCAGATACAACATTGCAAAAAACAACGAAACCTTACGGTATGTCGTGGAACTTTTTCGTACTTGTTAACAAACAAACTAGCCGTTGTAAATTATGCGGGTTCGAGATTGCAAAACCATTCCACAACAGGATCAAACATTTAACAATCAGTCATAAAGCAGCTTATGAGAGTTTTCAGCGATTACTGACAACTGGCATTAGAGGTATGTCTTTCTATAAATTTTCTTTTGGAACGCTTTTAGATAAAACTTTTACAGGCGTAATTCGACGCGTAAAAAACTGACACTTAAAAGAATACTGGATAGTTGATCGTTGTCAATATTTACGCGATTTATTTATTTATCATTGTCGCAACCCACTGATCATTTTGTAAATTTTGCAATTGCAATGTAATACAGCCATTGACAATCGCTTCTATCGGATAGAAGCGATTGTCAATTGCTGCTTCATTAATGGAAGCGACAGATTTTTTTAATGACGATTGATCATTGATCATCTTCGGTCCCGTAAAATGAATTCAATTCCTTTCTGGACGTCAGCCCCAACTGATGTACATATTTGCTGATGAATGGATAGTGATCTTGCTAAAGTGATGTTACACTATGCCCTTTGGCAGCCCAAACTACCACTATTTCATAGGCCTATTTTAACTTGTTTGTTCTTTTAAAAGGTTGTCTTTTTATATTGAGTTATGTGTCTTTGCAAGTGTGTTTGCTGGTTTATTTTTTTATTTTTGTTATTTGATATACCATTCCGATTTATAGTGGGGCTGGTTTTCGACTCCAGTTTCTCATATTTGAATCTATCTGCTATTAGTGAATGGTCATCTATTTTTTTTATATTAATGGACTAACAACACAAAAACAATATAAAAATAATCTTCAACAAACATATAGTACAGACAATTAACATTTTTTTTTTTAGCATTATTGGTGTAGTGTAAAATGATTAGCAATATCGATAAAACTTACTGAATTATTAATCTATCTACTGTTTCAGAAATAATAATGAAAAACAAGCAAAGTAAAACGGACGTGGAGAACAGGCAGCGCCTGGAAAGCGTTTGGGTAAAGCAATATATGACCAAAATTAAAACAGGCGTTTACCGATGTACTATTTGCAATGTTCATCTGAAAATGCCTCAAGGTGTGTACGGCAATATGAAACGGCACTTTCAAAATAAACATCCGTACATTTTTGCAAAAGAAACAAACAATTTCAGCATACATTTAGATAAAAAAAAAGAAAATCAACTTAATCCGAAAAAAACGACAAACCGCAAACGCCCGTGGATATGTCAATACATTACCAAAACTACAACAGGCTATACATGTCACATTTGTAATTCACATCTAAGAATGCGACATGGGCTTTACGCCAATATGCAACGACACTTTAAATTTAAACATCCAACCATTTATACAAAGGAAACAAGTACATTATACATAGATTGTTGTAGAGACGATAATGAAAAAGAATGTGTATCTGTTGATACGAACGCCTCAGGTCAAAAAATGTGTGAGGATGGTACTCCAGAGGGCCTACAAGAAGCAAATATAATTAATGAAACAGAGGAAACAGTATATGAATATGTGATAGAAGAGTATGTTGTAGAAAATGAACAGACAGTCGACTTGAACAAAGATATCGATGATACGAACTCCGATAGCACAAACTATGAAAGCGACCCAGAAAATGAAGTTGTCCTAGGACCTGATGGGCTATTAGAAATGTGTGATCCTGATTTTGAATATAAAATCAAAAAGTTATGCGAAAAAGGCCCCAAAGGAACACGTAAGTGTTCAGGTTAACATTTTATTTATAATAAGTCTACCTTTCCAAATCATAATGTTCAAACACAAATGTCGTTTCTTTTCAGGTGTCAAGAATAAAACATGTTTCTGGAATTTTTTTAAGATTGTCCATGCAAATATGTTCGCTTGTATAATTTGCAGACAAACTCTTACGATATTTCCCAGAAGTGTGTCTAATCTTAAGCGCCATATCATGCTGAAGCACAACAAGGCGTTCCAGCTGATAGTGAAATATCTCCCGGAACATGATCCGATAAAGAAACTACAATAAATAGACACCTTAAAAATAACAGTGATCTTGATAAAGGTAAACATCTTCAACTACTTCAACTTTCAAGAGAGTAAAAGATCCGCATTCAGGTGTATATCTTTAATACGATATCTTTATCTAATAGCAACCAATTAAAAATAGTTTTTGAGAACCACTACTGAGCGGTTGCAACTGCTACCATCAAAACACGGCGTATTTTGCGCTCGGTTTTATCACGACTTAGGCCAGCAAATCGTGTTTTTTTATATATATTCTTTTATGATTCGATGTAATCACGTATTGTTATAATTTTAGTATTAGTTCGATCATAAAAATAAGTCGGGGACCAGGACCCGTACCGTGAGGTGCTTATTGCGATGATTATTAGGCTCAGCCGAGAACGCTGCGCGACCATACACCTTATAGCGCGGTGATACGGTTCGCGGTCGTGCAGTGTCATCGGCTGAACCTAACAATCATCGCAATAAGCACCTCACGGTACGGGCCCAGTTCTGGTTATGAAATGATTAAACAAACGCGGTTTTTTTTGGTTATATTTTGCCGACACTCGCCTGTTTTTGCGCGTTGACGCATCCAACGTGGCTAGAGAAGTTCGGGTGCGCACGCGAGCTGTTATGGCATGAAGAACGTAACATCAGGCGAGCGACTTGCTTGTCTCGTCACTTAGTATCAAAAAACAACCTGCTTTTTCATTATTTTTTTTAGATTTGGACATGAATGACTAAACCATATTATACAAATTTCATTTATTTCAGACAAGGTCGTTTAACGACACGAGAAATCCGATTCTTGAAGGGTGGTTTCAAGTGCGAGAGTTCAACGTAGTTTTAACTTACGTGGCAAATGAACCTTTTCGAGCACATGAAGGAAAGTCATCCAGAGAAAATCATTTTAGGTCGCGACCACTCTTTACATACTCTTTACTCTTTATTCTGGAGTAATTTCTTATAATTGTATAATTTAGTTGACATTGCATGTATTTAATATTCTGGACTAATTTCTTATATATTTAAAATGTTGACATAACTACACTATTGTATTAGGTGCTATTCTGTAAAAATAGTTGTAATGAAATAAATAAATAAATAAATAAATAATGAAGAACAGCTCTATACACATCACTTCAACACTTAGTTGTAGTTAATATCGAGACTGTTCCTCAAATGTACATTTTATTATTTTACTATCGCTATAGAGCGTTTTTAATTTATAGTAAAAAAGTGTAGTAATTAAGAAAAAATAAAAATCGAATGTATTTTAAAAAGTCGAAAAAAGGGTAGTAATTAATAACGAATGTAAATATCAATCGAGTGTATGTAAAATAGTTGATATTTTTTTTTCTTTTCCTGCTTTATTTAAATAAAGTTTTTAAATAACAATACCACTGTCTGTCTAATGTAATAATGTCCCCCGTAATTCCATGACACATGGAAGTGTTGCATTTGTTGAAAAACATAGCATTGTAATTTATATAATTAATTAATATATATATAATTATTGTATTATATAATTGATTTCTATAATTTATAATATTAGTTTTAATGGGATTGTGAAAACAGAATTAACATAGCCACTAGAATTTGGTAAAAAACAATTTTTTAAACTCATATTCCAAAAAATGTGTACTGCTACATCTCACACCACATATAACTCGGACCACGGTACGAATCGCCCAAGTGCTCTAAAATAATTGGGTCTTTCGTACCGCGGCATGAATCGCCCACATATTTATTTGTCATTGGGTAATTCGGAGCTCAGCAGAACCACGACTTTCAACGAGTAGTAAGTATGTATGCATGTTCCCGCCGACAACATTATTTTTAATTTTTGGCGGAGGTCCGAATTACCCTGGCAAATAAATACTTGGGCGATTCACACCGTGGGGCAAAAAGACGCAGTATTAGAAAAACCGTAGGTGATTCATACCGCGGTGCAAAATACCCAATTAAATTAGAGCACTTGGGTGATTCGCACCGTGGTTCGAGCCACATATTAACATGCCACCTGCTTACAATAATGTTTCGCGGAACAGTCCTTTGGCTAGGATGTGCCGCACTTATGACAACTTAAGTGATCCCACAGACATGTTCTCGTGTACTCTTTCAACTTTTAAACTTGCTCTTAATAATTTGATTAAGTGAAACCATTGTTTGTTAATATTTACATATGTACTTAATTAGTAATTACTTCAATAATTACTCACTTTTAGTGTCAAGTTTTTAAGTATAAGTTGTGTCCGGTTATAATTGGACTTTAGGTTTAAAGTGTTGTGTCTCTATCTATATATATATTGTATTTTTAATAAACTATTGTCTGTTACCGAACCTTTTCCAATAAAATAAAATAAATAAAATATGGTGTGAGATGCCGCACCAAAAAGATTGTTAAATAACAAGTTTTTCATTTCAGTTCGCAACTACTACTTCGTGGATTCCGGCAAGAAGCAGCCGCTGCTAATGTTCAACGGCTATACATACTCGAAACAGAGCGCTTATATGTACTACTGTTCGAAAAAGGAGCACGGCTGTAAGGTTAGGGTCAGAATGTCCCCGAACGGCCAATCAGCTCATTACGCTAACAAACATATGGTCCACAATCACCTTCCACCACAGTACGCCATTTCTGCTTCTGGAACGTATGTTAAGATATGTTCCTAGGCTTAAATTATATTTATTATGATTTTGACGACCCTATGGGTTTTTCCGTCCTCCTCCACCTATTTACCTCTGACAGGATCAGAGTCCTTTTTTAGGAAATATTGTGTTGTCAGTAAGTGTTTTATGTTTTAAACTTAGATTTGTTCTAAACCCTCTTGGCTTAGTTGCTAGCACTTCTGCCTTATAGCAGGAGATCTCAGGTTCGATTTCCGGTCGGGCAGTTGTTTGAAGGATATGTCATGCAGTGTTTTGATCTGCTACATATCAATATCATATACCATGGTTCTCTCTGTCTCGTTTGCACTTTGTCAACATTTTCTAATATAAATATAATAGAGAAGAATTTATAAAAAAAAAATCAATTGATTTACTACCTGCCCTCACATTCCCACCAACTGAAACAGTTAAACTCATGTATACGACTATTTGGTTGTTTTTTTTTAGGAATATAACTTCAAGGTTCCGATTATTATTTTAGCGAAGGGAAGGAAAATGCCTCGAAAAAAGTTGTATTTTTCTTTAAGTAAGAAATAATAATATGAAAATTGCTTTAAAATATTGGCAATAGTATTTTTAAGGTATTCTGTGATATTTTTTTTAACTCTCTTTTCTGTAATTTTATATTCTAAAAATGGTTCAAAAGTGCGAAAGAGACAGCTCAGGCGAGCAGGCTCTTAAGCATCCCACTGCTGAGATATCGGCCTACCCTGGAAGGGTGATTGGGCCATCCATCAGTACTTTTTATCCCGGAAAATATTCGATTTCTGTAAAATAGCAGGTGAAACCGTAGGGCGCAGCTCGTGGCTTAATAAAATATTAATATTATTAAGCCGTGTTGTAAGCTTAACATTTTTAGTTATTTAAAATAACTAGTGATATTGAAAAATGTTTATGCAACATTTTGCTTTATGTTGTCGATTAAGATTTTTTAAACTAACTTTTGTTTCTATTACTTACCCCCGAATACTGAAACGTTTGTTAACTTTGACGACAGATTAATTATAATACTACCTTTGTCTGGCACAAAGTAAATGACAAAGACAGCAATAGACTTATCTATTGCTGTCTTTGTCATTAATCAATCTTTGTCAATTAATCTGTTGTCAAAGTTAACAAACGTTTCAGTATTCGGGGGTATGCCATTTATAATATGTAATCGTTGAATTGAACGTTGAAATTAAAATGAAATTCAATTAAAATATGATGAATAACAAAACAACGAAAATATTGCAATTTTTTTTTATTACTACCTTATTAATTTTATACATGTACTTATATCATATTTAATAAAGGTTTTTTTTAATGCAACGGAGTGTCTAGACGAGCTCGTGCTAGCCTGATGGTAAGCGTCATGCTTGTCCAAAACAGTTCACCCAGCACTTCAGCAGTCCCAAATCATGCGCGGCAATGAACTGCGCTCGTCACCCTGGGTTGTAAGGCGAGTTACACACGTCTGCCGCGAAACCGTAGAAGTGAAATCGCTATCGGTTTCGGTATCGCGGCGGATGTTTACTAACGCTCTGTGTCGTGCAACGTAGAACATTATTTCAAAAGAAATACTTCGAAAGTAAAACGTTTGTCAATGTCATCGTTTTTCATTGAATAACCTGTCCTGTGAACCTGACACGATATAAGGTTCCGTAGGTGGAACATATTATGTTCTTTGAACCGAGACGAGGTCAGAGGGACTATACAAACCTCATACATATATTATTATTATGTCATTCATACAATACTTTCACGAGAAAAAAACTTTGTAAACGTGTAATAAGGTGCTAATTTTGATGTAATTTTATCATTTCAGGCCCACCGTACTCTTTGATACCATTACGTAGCGGCCGATACTTAGTGATGGTCGACGGCTACACTTACTCTCTCCGTACTGGTCCTAACAACTACTACTGCTCTAAGAAAGACGCCGGATGTAAAGCACGCCTGAAGATGAACAATGGTGTTGTGGAACTTATCTACGACGCACATAATCATCTTCGGCCGAACTACGTAACGACACCTACTGGCAATTTCATCAAACTTTAAAATTGTATTCGAACTCGAATTGTAATCATGACATCTGTTGAACATGTCGTGAAACTTTAAAAAATAACAATAATGGTGTGGTTTCTGTATTATTCTATACTAATCGGAAAGGACTAAAATAATGTCTCTTTTCATTTTAATATGCTAGAAAAGGGTGGCAATAAATTTACAGCTGTACAATTTAGTTTAGAAAATGGTTGAATGGAATTGACACCATATCTATTGTATTATAATTCTATCATTACTAGCGCCCCGGCTTCGCACGGGTCTACTGATATAATTGATTAATCATTGTAAACATTTATATTATACTTTTAAGTAGTCTATGTTTTAAAGTATTATTAATTTAAATGATTTGAGAGTACTTACGTTGTTTTTTTTTGTTTAAGTTAAACAAATGTAGTCTAGTCATTATTATACTATTTAAATATACCGTAGTATTGAATGGAAATTGTTTTTTTCAATTATACCAACTAATAAGTGGAGGATCCATTTTAACCGTAGTTTAAAACATATGAAACCTTTTTTTTTGTATTATTTGGCGGCATTTTCATTGCGGTGGTTGTAATGTTAGCTATGTTTGGTGATAATCAGTGTAGCCCTTTAGTTATGAACTCTTTTCCAAAATTGATCGATTTTTTTAAATATTTTAAATTACTAAACTTACAATCAATTAAGTACGTAGAAAATAATCCTGCAGGTTTTTTTTTTGTTTGGCTTTTTTCCTCGGAGACTGTCCAGTAAAACACTGTTGTAACGTCTTAAGATTTATACTACATTTATCCGTGATAGAGGTCTATACCTCAAATATACACCGTAACCCGGGTGCGCGACACTGTTCTATAACTTAAGTATTTTTTATAATAGTGACTTGCCTGTAATATTTAATGTTATTTTTGGCCAATAAATATTTCTGATTTCTAACATATGCAATAATGGTGAATGGCATGACATGTACGCCTTTTTTTCTTTTTTTTTTGCATTTTTTTTGCGGTTTGTTTGTCTCTTTTATTTACTTATCTAATTACAATATTATAATAGCTATTTTATTAATACCATGATAACTGAAAATTGATGAAATATATAATTAATTATTACGATATAAGGTCGCAAAATAAACAATATTGAAATGTATGTATGTACTCTTATTATTAACAACTTTTACTATGGGACCAATCCTGAAATCGCGAAAAAAATACAGCTAAAGCATGTTTGATGAAAATCTGTACAGCGGTTTTAAAGCTTTTAAAGTTTTTTCCGAAAAGGGATTTCCGAATTTCCGTTTTTGAAATTATAATAATATTTTGACTTTCTAACTTGGTATTGTACTTTTAGATTTAACCGTACTTTTAGATTTAATCTTAACTTTAATTGATTTTAAAAGTCAGTCAAAATACAATTTAGGGCCAATTTTTTTGAGAATTTTCTCATACATCAGAACTCTATTTATACACCGATTTAGAAAATTATTTTTATATTTGCAAGAATACACTTCCAGATTGGTCTCATTTTTGTCAAAATCCTGTTCTGATAATGGGATAACTTGTATGTTCTGATAGCGGAACTACTCAAATGTTATAGGCATATATATGTATGTATATACATACTGCGATTTTGGTGTTGTCGTCAACAAGTGAAGCATTTGCATTCAGTAAAGTATCATTTGGTGAAGTGGAACTGATGAAGAAGACCACAGATGGCCATCGCACAATTATTTTAAGTATTCCTGGGTGGCGTTAAGAACATTTCGATAGAGCATTTATTTCAAAGTATTTCGTCGTTTTTTTTTGGTAAAATTATTGTTTTTATATATTAAAGGCCGGCTTCCCTGATACTCGCTATCTCGTTCGCACTTAATTTTTAATATATAATTTACAGAGACCAAATTTAAAAAAAAAATGTTTTTTTTTATCTTTTTGAACGCGACAATCAAGTCGCTCACCTGATTGTAAGAGTCATGCTTACCCTTATAGTACAGTCTTGCGTAGTATTTTAAACTTCAACGGTTCAAAACTGCGGGACAATGCAGTGCGCTCATCACCTTGAGTTGATGTTAAATCTCTTTACGCTCAATAATTTCACTGAGAACCCGACCTCTTCAATCCGGAGCATAGTAATCTTTGCACACTACTGATTGGCGGTTGAATAACTGGCAAATATATTATAAAATCTATTTTGAATGGTCAGTCACAAACACATAACGTAAAATGGGCACACAGCTCGTTATTCATGACGAAAATATTACGCGCAAAATAGCATAAACTTGCATATTAGAATGCCGATAAGTTTCCGGACCTTCGAGCCGGCAAATCCTAAGCGCTAATTGCATGAATGAGTTTTGAGTAGCCCAATCGCAAGATAGATTAATTACCTAATCCCGCACCTGATCCGGTTAGTTGTATTTTAAGGTTTTCTTCGCATGCGTTACCAATTGGATTTATTATCTTTGGTCGTAGAAGTCCTTGCGCAAGTACTTAAACAAGCTTATTAAGGATTATATAAGGATGCATATTTTGGTGGCCCACACTTTTTCACAATTTGGTGGCCTACAGCGTTTTTAATTCAATATTGGCTGCACTATTTGGTGACCTACACTGCCGATTCAAGAAGATCGCGCCATTATTATACCTATGCAGAGTTCTAAACGCGCGTTTTTCGAATCAGATTATATTATACGCTTAGAGCTCTGCATAAGACAGTTGTGACCTTCTTGAATTGGCAGTATAGGACGCAAATGCGGCTTTAAGCTTCTAAGATTGGATGAAAAACCTTTCTTGGCGTAGACAATCACATTAATATTATAAATGCGTAAGTTTGTGCGTAATTGTGTTAGTATGTAAGTGCGTTTGTTCCCAGCTAACTCCGTAGCGGATGTGGGTGAAATTTAGTATGGAGATAGCTGTAGATTAGAGGTATACCCTGGATTAACACAGGCTACTTTTTAACGGCTATTTTTTAAAGTTTTTTTAAAATCATAAATTATACTGCGGGTGAAGCCGCAGGGCGCTGCAAGTGAGAATATAAGCACAAACAAAACAAGTTTTTTTTTGTTGATATTTCACATAGATGGCGCTGGATACATAAAGATCCCAACTCGTAAAGGCGGATTCATACTGATGTTGGATGGATTTACATTCTCCAGGCGAGGACGAACTACCCATTACTACTGTTCCAAGAAAGACAACGGTTGCAAGGCGAAGGTAGAACTCGATGAACTTGGAAACATGAAGCATATTATTAATGACCATAACCACATCAAACCAGTGTATATGATCACAAAAGATGGTCATTATATTAAGGTAATAAGTTAAGCATCAATGAATATAATTTTCTACGTACTGCACTTTCGCGGAATGTACTATTTTTTTTAAACGATCCCAAGAGTGAACTTTGAACGTACGTCATTAATATCGCACAAATATGTGGGCATAAAAATTATAAGGAAATCCATTGGGAACGCGCTGTTTTTTTTTTAATTTTGGTAATATCTGTAGGTCTGTAATAATGCCAAAATGTTTTTATCACCAATGCACAAACTAATACTGGCGCGCGGATTGCTTCCTTTTGATTTATCTGAGTTTTCAATTTGTTTTGGCTTTTATTTTACTCGTAAGTATAGTACATGATAGTATATATAGATGAGAGTATATATACCACCCGGAAGAAAGTGCGATTCCCAACTCGTATACTGTATTAAGGCCTCTACACCCTCAAAATATACCCTCGTTGGATACACAGATCACACTAGTTACCGCCTTACGAGATTCGTTGTTCCTAAAAAAAGTCACCAAAGTTTGAGGAAGGCGCGGGTCGCGGGGAGTGCGACCAAGCATTCTCATTTGCTATCTCAAGGTTACGCCTACTCGCGCCTAATAATCAACCAATCAGAGTAATTTGTTATAAGTGTATTTAGACTAATGTGTGGTGCGCTTCGAGCATCCTGAATGCAGAATCTAGGGTGTGATCTGTGGTAATTGATCATTTTCTCCGCTCGGTGAACTATCTTTATCTACATTATATAGATTGTTCATTGTGTTGGATTGACGTGTTCTTTTCTTTCTTTTTTTTTTCTTTTTTTTTTTCTTTTTTTTTTTTTTTTCTTTTCTTTTCTTTTTCTTTTTTTTTTCCTTTTTTTTTCTTTCTATGAATCAACGCCCAGATCATATTTTAGATATCATATGATAGTGACGCGAAATTTGGACAATATTCTTCAAATAGTCTAGGTAATAGTAAAAACGGATTTTGTGAAATTCCAGGTTTAGAGGGGTAAGTTTGTATGCAAATAAAATATTTGCCAATTAGCCAATTAAACTCGATTTATGTACTAAAAATAATCATATAAAAATAAAGAAAGGGATGTGTCATGATGTCTCGAATATGGATGGTGAAATGGCCAATCCATTTCACCATGAAACCTTGATGAAATAAAATGCTATTTTAAATAAATACTACGGAACCCTAAAAAGTGCAAAAAAGCACGCCGCCGCAGCATAATTCGCGTGTAGTTTGCTCGAGACATTTTGATCTTTTTTAAGGATGCGTTTACTTGTAGTAACAATTAAAAACAGTACTTAATTAAGTATTGTAGTGTAATATGTACTACAGCAATATATAATGTAAGTTATACCATAATCTGGTTTTATTATCAATACCAAAGTCAATAATTTTGATTCCATAAATTTTGCTACAAACGTGACTAGTTTCATTAGTAGGAACTAGTTTCAAAGGATGCTGATGAATTTGATTGTCCTTATCTTCCCCCCTTTATCTTCTCTTATTCTTCTTGCTTTCATCAGCTTTAGGCTGTCAGAGTGAGTCAGAGGTGAGTTAGCAGTCAGAATGAGGAGATTCTGATTGTGTGGACTGCTCAACTGCGCAACACAACATCAACACAACAATTACAATATAGAAATGATATAAAGAAATGGGTGATTGATGAATAGTGTCTCATTTTATTGCGCACGTTACTTCGCGCCACCGCCGTTGCGAATTTGATCTCTCATTTATTTACTTTTACAGCTGCTCCTGAATTATTTACTTACAGCTGTTAGTACCGGATTATTGACTTACAGCTGCTACGGAATTATTTATCTATGTCTGTTAATTCCGGATTATCAACTTACAGTTCCTCCTGAATTATTTACTTAAAGCCCTTTGTCCCGGATTAATTAATTACATATAACCCTGTCGTATTTATTTGCAGCCATTAATCCTGGATCATTTACTCACATCTGCTCTTGAATTACTATATTTCTTAGTTCCGGATTTTTAGCTTACATCGCCCATCGTCTACAGCCTTTTTTATCTCACTGGGTATAGGCCTCTCGCTTGCTTCGCCCTCTGCCTCGGTCTTGAGCTAATCGGGTCCAGGTTCATACTACCTACGATATTTAAAATTAACTATATTGAATAATTTACGTAACGATTATTTATTCCCGGGTTCGGGATTAACTTTCAGATGGTTCATGTATTATTTACTAACAACTGTTGATCCCGGATTATTTACTTATAGATCATCCTGGATACGTTAAGATCCCGACTCAAAAGGGTCGTTTCCTTCTCATGCTTGATGGTTTTACATTCTCGAGGCAAGGGACGCCGAATAGTTTCTATTGCTCGAAGAAAGACGCCGGATGCAAAGCGCAGGTCAAACTGCACGATAATGGAACGATAAAGACCTCTAGAAATGTGCATAATCACAATAGACCAAATTATGTGTTAGGAAAAAACGGTCAATATATTAAATTGTAACATTATAATGCTTTATATTACCTACATTTAATATCCGATATGATTACTCATCTATGATATTCTTACTTATTATTTGTATATGATATCATGTTGACATGTATAATTTTTTGTAACATGTAACTGACACTAGTACTATATATAATTTTATATATATATATATATTATATATTACACTAGTACTATATATAATTTTATATATATATATAATAATTTTATATATATATATATTATATATATATATATAAAATTATATATAGTACTAGTGTCAGTTACATGTTACGTAACTATACTACGTATATGTATACTATTCTGAGCACATATATTTTTGTCCCTCCTCTAAATAAAGCTCTTGTCCTATTTAGACACTGACCTAAACGAATACCTTATACCATAGAGAAATTATACTAAGAGTGCTAATGTCCTTAGAAAGATGCGTAACTCCATTGTATTAAGATAAGGACGTAAGATGTTGCTAGTACTTTAATCTGCGACATGATCGTCACAATTTCTGCTTGACTTAAAATAATTAAAAAACGCAAGCTCAACTCTTTCGTAATGGTACGGAGAAAAAAAGGCTGATATATTAATGAATTTATGAAAATGTTTGCATTTGCGAAATCAGTAAAATTATTAAATTTTATAATTTATTTGCAAAACCTTCTAGGTTTTCAAGAGATGGCGTTGAAAACATTATTTTTGGAAACATGTTTATAACGTCATATATTGCAATTTAATGTAAACTAAATCTTAAATAACGGACATATATTGTATATATTGTACATCTACTATGTTCCTATAATAACCATATTTTCATAATTTTCATTAAGGTTTTATAGCGATTTGGACATGAGTTGACTATATACGTAAGCGCCATCTAGTTTTAAGCAGTTTTTTCGGAGGTACACTTTTTTGTATGATATTGTTATTCTTCTCGTCTAGATTTTCTTTGATAATACTACTAGCCCGGATCGGTGTCGGAGCCAAAAACACGCTTAAGCACCATCATTCATCATCATTTTGAACAACTTTTACTACGGGACTAAAAATACTGCTCTTACATAGAATGCCAATGACAATCGACAAAATGTATGGACCAGCTGTTTTTTTATTTAGTTAATATTAGTATTAATATATTCCTTATTACTTCCTATATTTTTCTATCCCTATCTATCCCTATCTATTTATTTATTATTATTTATTATATTCCTTATTTTATC
This sequence comes from Apocheima hispidaria, assembly GCA_947579745.1. NCBI lineage: Eukaryota > Metazoa > Arthropoda > Insecta > Lepidoptera > Geometridae > Apocheima > Apocheima hispidaria. The sequence goes on along the minus strand of OX388153.1, from coordinate 12,865,345 downwards.
CTCTGATTTAGGTGACTCCTAGAGTTAGTGCAAACGGGCATTTAGAGCGTTCATCTAGAGTTTTTTTTAACATTTAGATTTTTTGGTCTGATATTTAATAAATGACTTTATACTTACAGAAGATCTTGGATATATAACTCTCCCTTCTGGAAAGGGTGGATTACTTGTGATGATGGATGGGTTCACATTCTCAAGGCACCTCAAGTCGAATAGTTTTTATTGCTCAAAGAAAAACGCTGCTTGTAAGGCGCACGTAAAACTTCACGATAACGGAACGATTAAGTCAGCTAAAAATATACACAACCACGAGCGACCGAAGTACGTGTTAACCAAAAATGGTCAATATTTTAAAATGTAGAATAATTGGTTTCCGGTTTCCGGATATGAATAAGAAAGCCAAAAACGATGTATGGGAAAAATGTAGAGGCAGCACTCGATGGAGGCTCCAAGAAAATTATGATGAAGGTGAAGATAGATCGTTTGCACTAAAATGCTAAAACATAGGATAAGCTGCGAAAATTAAAAAAAAATAACTATATGGCCGCCATACAAAAATAAGGCGTAGCAGCGCAGTGGTGAAGCCGTCAGGGAGAGGCGAGGTGCTTTTAGAGCCAACCAGCTGAAAGCGAAGCCGAAGTGATACTTTCTAAGCCGAAAACCAAGCCCAATATAAAGCGAAGCCGAAAAGCATAGCTTGGCACTTGCTAGACCGAAAACCAAGACCAATTTAAAGCGAGGCCGAAGGCGGAGCTCTGATTATTGAATGCGTCATCATTTAACTGTATTACTTTAACGGTTTTTTAAGGTTTTGCAGCTCGAATTTCTGCGTTTTCATCCAATGGCGAGAGCGGTACCCAAACCTCTTTTCCTTAAAATTCCGGTCATAGATTGTATCAATCCTTTCATCAATGGATTTTGAAATTAATTTCAAAATGCTTTATTTTTCTTGAAAGTTTTCCCAACCAACTAAAAATAGCTCAACCCTGCCTTGCGGACAGCATGTGGTCCGCGGCCTTCCCAAAATACTAGTTAAATTTTAGAATTGAATGCCATCACCTAGTTAATAGTAGTGGAGATGCACTAAGTGCAATTCAATCTTAGTGACACTAAAAGTTAAGTTTTGTGTACTCTCCAATTTTTCCATCTGAATTATCTATCCACAAGCAAGCCTGTAAATTTTAATAAACATCTAAATTTATTCTTACAGATGACTTTGGATACATTACAATTCCGACACGAATGTATGGTATACTTCTGATGCTAGACGGTTTTACATTTTCAAGACAAGGGAAGACAAACAATTTCTACTGCTCGAAAAAAAACAGAGGTTGCAAAGCTCAAGTCAAACTCAACGATAACAGAACGATAAAGTCAGTTAAAAATGTACACACTCACGAGAGACCAAAGTACATGGTAGGAAAAAATGGTGACTATATTAAATTAAATAGTTGATAGTCTAAGAGGCTGTGAATGAATTCAAAATATTATGCAGCTACCAACTGACAATAGATACATATTTTTTTCTATACATGTGTAAGTTTGTCCTTCGTCAACCTCTGTTCTAACTCTTTAAAGGCCTTAGTTGAGTCCATAGTTATTTCGCTCGCGTATTTTCAGCGTGAGTTTTCATAGTGTAAATGTTTGTCCGTTTATGATAAAATCCAAAATGTTTTAAAGACGCTTCTTATTTAGCTGGAAGTTTCTAATATTCTTGTTTGATGGAGGAGATCCAATATATTAACTAATTGATATCAAAACGAAATTTTTTTGAAGTGAAAGTGAGAGAGCTGTGGCACGACTAATGTTATCCATGACGGTATCGGCTACGGAGACAGCTTCAGCATCCTAACTATTGAAGGTTGGTTGACATGCACGGATACGGTTATTTGATTAGAAGCGTTTCAGGATTTTAATGATATGTTGCATAAGTAATGAACCCATTCTTTTCTTTTCTTAGTGTTACTCTGATATAACGCTATTTTACCCAAAACTAGACTTTGGTTTGGTATATTATTGATGGATTTTGTACTTACAGGCGATCCCGGGTACATTAAAATCCCAACACGAAAGGGTGGATTCCTTCTCATGCTGGATGGCTTCACTTTTTCAAGGCACGTGCAAACGAAAAACTTCTATTGCTCAAGAAAAGACAATGGCTGCAAAGCGCAAATAAAACTCAACGACAATGGAACGATAAAGTTGGCTAGAAATGAACATATTCACGAGAAACCAGTCTATATTCAAGGAAAAAATGGTGAATATTTTAAAGTATAGAATATTGTCATCTCCTAATTTTGCTACATATTTAGTATTAAGTGAAGTGCTTTAAGCTGATCTTACAAAATAAAATTCTATTGTTTTGTTACTTACTGACAATATTGTTTTTTTCCTCTATATGTACTTGTGTACTTTTGTTAAGTCGAGCGCTCTTATCCTCGTTACAAGTTCAAGGGACTTTTTAGACGATGTGTGTTATATTCAAAAATGTAATTTTAATTCGGTATTCAACGAATTGATTTGTACTTACAGAAGATCCCGGATATATTACAATCCCGACACGAAAAGGTGGGTTTCTTCTGATGCTGGATGGTTACACATTCTCAAGGCATCATCGATCGAAACAATTCTATTGCTCGAGAAAAGACGCCGGTTGTAAAGCGCAGGTGAAACTTCACGATAATGGGACGATACATTTCTCCAGAAATGAACATACTCACGAGAGGCCAATGTATGTGGTAGGAAAAAATGGTGAATACGTTAAAATATAGAATAGTTTGCTATTGGGTAATTTTTAGGCAGGAATTAAAGACGAAGAAATCTTGTACTATGGGAAAAAACCAGAACATGAAATCGCAAAAAAAAAATTACAGCTGTTTAATAAAATAAATAATCCATTATAATAATCTGTTCTTAAATAAAATCCTAATCTTAACTAATATTATAAAGGGGAAAGTAAGTCTGTCTATGCGGAGTGTCGGAGTCGGAAATAGCCTATTTTTTTATTGTATGTCCAAGTGAACGATGTCGCCGGTAACAGTATATATTCTGAAATATTATATAAATTCTACATAAATGAATGAAAAGTTTAGTTAGGTGGCAAACCAGTAGACGTTCCATGTAATGGTAAGTGATCACCGTCGTCTATGGATACCTGTAACACCAGGGGCATCACAGATATGACGCCGACCTGTTATGAGTCTATTAACAGCCCTTTTGAAGAACCCAATGTTGTACTTGTAGTTTTTTTTAATGTCATATCTGAGTTAACATTTTTTATTGGTGATTAGCATCATAAAACCTCGCAGAGGTTTGTCTTGCCGCAAGGTTCTCTGCTATTCAGAATTAAACAATTCAATATGTGGATAACATTTCAAGCAGTGGTTGCGCCGGTTCTATCATCTATCATATCTGGTCGAACAATTCTTCAGAGCACTCCTGTTATTCCAGCCTTAATTTAGCCTCAATTATTATACAGTGAACTTCGATGTTCTTTAATGTTGTTTTTTTCCATATTAACCCAATTAAATAATTGACAAATCTTCAATTATTTTAGAGTGTGATACAACAGAATTGACGCTATTACTGGTTTTTGAAAATTTTTATACACATTTTTTTTTTTTTTTATGTTACTCGGTGACGAGACTAGCAAGTCGTTCACCTGATGGTAAGCGTCACGCTTGCTCATAATAGTTCAGTGCCACCAAGAATTTTGAACTTCAACAGTTCAAAACTATGCGTGGCAATGCACTGCGCTCGTCACCCTGAGACGTTAGATGTTAAATCTCTGTATGCTCAGTAAGTACGCTGGAAACATTGCCCTTCAATCCGGAACACAATAATGCTTGCACACTACTGCTTGGCAGTTGAATAACTGGCAAAGGTGTGGTACTTCCCCAGGCGGACTCTGCAAGAGACCTACCACTACAAAATGAATGAATAATAAATGTTTGTAACTGTCTTAGAACTATTAATAAATTGGCTTGCTTTGAAAGAACCTTACGGCCAGCCTCATCTTGGCCTCAAGATGGTGATTTTTTAATTCCAGGTGATCCCGGTTATGTAACGTTCCGTTCACGCAACGGGATGATTCTACTGCTGGAAGGTTATACATTCTCAAGGCGACGGGCGACATATACCACCTCTCACTTCTATTGTACCAAGTATCCAAGTGGCTGCAAAGCGCAGGTCCGACTCGACCATAATGGACAGATAAAGTTCTACAAAAATATACATTGTCACGTAAAACCAATGTTTGTAATAGGACAAAATGGAGAATATATTAAAATGAATTAATTGCTGTCTACTAAAATACGATCCAAAATAATATTATAATTCAGAGGAATATAGCTGCAGTCGTATTAGGACCAATAAAGCTTTGAGGTATAAAAATGAATACGTTCGTCTCGAGGGAAAAACTTTGCTTGCGCGATTTAGAACTCCCTACATTACAACTGTCAGCCCATACAAAACTTCAAAAAACTCTAGCGAACTCTAGGAAGTCTTTGTCTCTCTGTCTGGATGTTTGTCGTGTTATCACGGCGAAACGGCTGAACGGATCCTGACAAAATTTGATAAGGAGTTACTGTATATCACAAAGACGGACATAGGATACTTTTTTATGTCCACGCGAACGAAGTCGCGGGTAACAACTGGTAAGTAAGTATAATAATGCTGGTCCTCCAGGGACAAACTTGAAACTACCCCACAATTCCTTAAAATATATAAGCCTATTTTGCGGTCAGCCTGGTATAATTATGCCAAATTCTAAACCCATCTTAGGGAAATTTGGATTCCAGATCTACATTATCCGTTTGCGTCATCTTGAACATGATGACAGAGACCGAGAATTCAGATCTCGAATCGGACATTTCCGATTGGGATCAGAAGCGTTAGCAGAAAAGCAATTAATGAGAAACGGCGTCCATTATTTAAGAATAAGAACACTATGTAAGTAATAAATTACTACTCTCGCAAGTAAATTAAAATTAAAATAGGCCTGGAGAAAATGGCGCGCTGAAGGGAAGACCTATAATCAACAGTGGCTTATTCACACAGAAGGCTTCATAAATACATTCTTGTGAATATATCACTTGTTTAATGACTTGCTTATTATTATTAACTATACAATTATCCATGCATACATTTTTACTAGCAGTTTCTTAAGGTTTTATTCAGAAAAGCCAAAGCGTCTATTTTGACAAAATACGCTTTGCATGTTAATGGCGTCGATTCTGTTGTACCATTTTCTAAACTAAACTAAATTACACAGATCTAAGCTATTGAAATCCTTTTCGCGCATATTGTGATGAAAAGAGATGCAGATCACTTTAGTCCTGTCAGATTTGTTTAGTTTATTGAGTGGTACAACATAATCGACACCATTTTCATCACAATTCTCATGTCGTGACAGTTCTCGTCAGCAAAAAGTTGACAAAGTTTAAGTTTAGTTGTTTTCTAACGTTTGTGAATAAGGGCGTAACCTTATGCCTAAAACTGACATCATATTTCAGACTATAAACTCTTTCACACGAGAATTGGAGGCGTAACCATGATCTATGAAGGATTCTCATTTAACAAGCAAGGGTGCACTAACAACTTCTACTGTACAAGAAGAAATACCTGCAGATCACGTGTTAAACTTGATTCGGAAGGAAAAGTTTGTTCGTATTTTACTATACATACCCACAAGCCACCAGACCTAAGTAAAATTTCAAGAAAATATTTAGAAATAAATGTAGATCAATTGTTTCAAGTTTCTGGAACTGAAGAAGCAGCACGTGGTAAAGCTCAACATCAGGTCTACATCGATCACCAAACTTAAATAACTTTTGGCTTTTGGCTGAACGGATTATTTTCGGCTCAATAGGTTCTCCGTCCGTGTCACCTACAGTCAGAATGACAGGGACAGATAGTGTAGACTTCAAATCGAATTTTTTTCGTTATGCTTACACTTGTTAGACTAGACTAGACTTTGTTTCTTCTTTCCTTCTTTTCTTTAAGTTCGTACTTGTTAGTATTAAATCCCGTATTGCTAGAAAATAGCTTTTAGCATTTTAGTAACAAATTATAAATACAGATATAACTAATAAAGGTGCTTTTCTCATAAGTTATATTAAATGCGTGACTTAAAGAAGTATATTTCCTCTCATAGTATTATCTCTCACTAACAAATCAGACCCTACTGAAATCGACGCCACATATCTATTTACAGATGCAGTTGCCGCATACGAAATGATAAAAACTGAACGAGGCGAATCCATGCTATTTAAAGGATATTCATTTAAAAAACATCAAATGACAAATATATACTACTGTGCAATGCGGCGCAGAGGATGCAAGGCTAGGGTGAAGCTTACTCCTGATGGATTTGTTCTAGATTATTTGGATGTGCACACGCATCGTCAACCACAATTCATTGTTGCAGGTGGAATCTACGTTCAGGTTTAGATATTTAAACAAAAAATATTTTGTTAATAAAGCAAAAAATAAAGATATAAAAAAACAATGTGTTCATTTCTATTGCATAATTAAAAAAAAAAAGAATACATCATGTTTTTATACTACAAATATATTTTTTAGGGACTTGTGTAACACTCATGAACTGATTAAGTCAAAGAATCATGATTTAGAACAACAGGGAGAAAACTTATTAAAATATGTGTGCGGTGAACAACGGCTAAGTTCAATGAGTTTCATTCGAGTATTTGGCAACATAATATCTCTCCGGAGCTCTATCTCGACATGCCCTTGACAACTTTTGTATTTTACTCATTTCAGTTCACAAATTCCCGTACGAGATGATAACAAACCGTCGAGGGAAACTAACGATGCTTTTTCAAGGGTTTACTTACTATATACATACAACAAATACTTATTACTGCACTGCAAGGAGTTCCGGATGCAAAAAATCTCGTGTGCATCTTTACCCCGATGGCACAGTAAAAGACTTTATATCGGAACACACTCATAAACCGCCACAGTTTGTTATTACCAATGGGATGTATGTCAAAATTTAGAAAGCTAGTATCAGTGGTAGATTAACAATAATTAAACCTCTGATGGCCTCTGATTAAGCCTTCAGACGGCCTTGTAACTCTGACATATCTTGCCAGTGCAGGACCCCTATCCGCAAAAGCTAAGATCCAATCTCGTCTCCAAAAAAATTGGAACTTCGATTTCTTATTCTCTACTATATATTTCGAGATATTCAGGAAGGGTAGCATGCGAGATACATCGAATGGTCGGAAGCAATCGAAAATAGAGACGAGATTGGAATCTCGAAATCGAGATCAATTTTTCATATCTCAGAATATGGGTCCTGTCCAGTCCTCCTATACGAACTTCGCTTTTAGCTACTTATGTCGTGTGCGTTTTTCTTCGCACACGTAACCCAATAAAAACATATAAAAGAAGTTGATGACGAGATATAGACGATAAATTTAAATTAGCTAAAGTCCTAAAGGTTGTTTTACTTACGAAATGCCACTATACCCTAGACGAATTCCTAACAGATAAAACAATTATGTTAGTTAATTAATAGATTGGTCCTCTCCGCACGTTGCTTATACCTAATCAGGGTCATTAAGAAATCAGAAATATTTATTGGCCATAAATAACATTGAATATTACAGGCAAGTCACTTTTACAAATTATACTTATGTTTAGAGTTAAATAAGGCAGAATAATGGTTTTATATTGTAAACAAATAATTCATATTTATTATGCTTGCTCCGTTTGTTCATTACACAAAAATGAGGATTCCGAGAATTTCATTATGTACCTACCTAAAATAAGTTAAGATCTGCATATAAACATCATAATGTTCGCAATAAAATGTAATATATTGTATCATTAACTATACAGAAAGCATTTTAACAAAACTAATCTAACCTAGACTAAAAACAATATACTTATATATACAACTTATCATCACATCAGCATCATCAGCCAGAAGACGTTCTCTGTTGAACATGGCGCGAAATTGTGAAAGTCGCGGGCAAGGATGCCACTGGCACGTTGTCTTTCGATGAGGCGCTTTAAGGGGAGGCCTATGTTCAGCAGTGATACAGCTTATAACTAAATAAAATATATACAAATTTTAGTTACACAACCCGCCCCTAATTGTTCCCGGAATAAAAGTACATGCTGGCAGCATTACTACGCTGAATGGAAATGGCCATCCTTTGCACCAGAAACGAGTCGGACCAAGAGTCACCTCGCCCGGCGGAAAAGGTTGGTGACTCACCATCCTTTTCTTTAATTCGGCGCCCCAAATCAAACACCAAAGTTTTTTGTTTTGTTTTTAGTAATAAATATATTAAGTATAAGCTTATCGTGTAATACAAAATAAAAAAATTAAAAAAAATCTCTATATAAATGCATATTTAAATTAGTATAATTAGTTCCATTTATTTATTATTTTATTTTATTTGTGACCCATTTTTTGATGATACAAACTACAAAAATAAATAAAAAACGGGTTTATTTTTTGAAATCTTTCAGTCGGCGAATTCCCGTACAAGATAATAACAACGCGTCGTGGGAAAAGAACGATGTTATTTCAAGGATTTACATATAACATAAGTGCTACAAATACTTACTATTGCACGGCGAGAAGTTCTGGATGTAAAAAAGCACGCGTACATCTTTTCCCTGACGGCACAGTGAAGGATTTCGTATCAGAACATATTCACGAAGCACCGAAATTCATTATCTCTAATGGAACATATATTAAAATTTAGTGTTTATAATACACTCACCTCACGCATATCATCTTTCACACAATTCATTCTTTTTCGGTCGGTTAATTTATTACCACTTATCATGTCTAGAATCTATTTGTTTTTAATCAAGTTAACGGTTAACGGGGGAGGCCTGTGTTCAGTAGTGGACGTCTTATGGCTGATGATGATGATGAACGGTTTTTTAACCTATTAAATCCTAATGGTGGACAAATGTCTATACCCCCACAAATCACACTAGATACCGCATTACGAGATTCGTTGTTCCTACACCAAAGTTTGAAGAAGGAGCGGGTCGCGGGGAGTGAGCCCAAGCGTTTTCATTGGCTATCTCAAGGCTACGAGGATTTCAATAGGATATAAATAGGAGTAATTTCTTAAAAGTGTATTTAGACTGATCTGTGGTGCGCTTCGAGTGTCCTGAATGCAGAATCTAGGGTGTGATCTGTAATCTCCCCCGATTCCTAAACCCTAATTGCAAATCCTAATTTCTTTTTAATTTATGTAAAATACCAATAAATATTACCAATTAATGACGAATTTTTTTTTTCGCTGGAATTAGGTAAAAATGAGGTGGTTGTGGATTATTCAAATCATATTTTTTTACAAGAAATTAAGTAATATTAAATTACTATTTGATTTTACTATGAAAACTGAAGTGGTTTTGATACATTTTGTTTTAATAAAACGGGAATACTCACGTTAAATTGAGTCGGTTATTCCGACTATAGTTTCGATCACATTCAGTGACCTTTATCAAGGAATGCTCAGCGAGATACGCGCACGACCTCGTCTTGCCTTGCACTCAACGTGATTTAACGTGAGTATTCCCGTTTTATTAAAACAAAATGTACTATTTGATTATTTGGGGAAAATTAATGATTAGTGTGTACCACAGGTGGATGGTAATTAAAGCAAAAATAATTAATGTTCTGTAGGTCGTTGTAATGTTTTAGTACGTATAAATCAATGAAGCAAAGAGTCACTTTAGCATAACAAATGAACTAAGCTTAATTTGGCTACATTCGGCTTGTTCCGTCTTCATCCCAATAAATCTCATCCCATGACGTAATTTTCTTAAATCAACCCACTTTCTATTATTGACTCGTCCCACACCTATTTTTTGATTTTTCTATTTCAAGTCATCCCAATTTATATTAACTGCTATTATTAACTCATCCCGTGCCGACATTTAACATTTCAATAAAACCACAGATTGTAGAGACTGACATGGCGCAATGGTAGCAGATCTGTGTCATAAGGGTTCGTTGCCCGGCTCTGGACCTCTGGATTTCTGGATTTCCGTGTTTTTGTGTGTTCCATAGCATGGCATAAAATGGCATATAAATTTGAAACTAATATTGCTTTAAGATTTATTCGTTAGAAATAAACAAAATTTACATGCATGTATAAAATGGTACATTTTCAACATTAAGTTTTGATCTAGAGGTGGCACCGCAGAACGTTGTCCCGTTTAAATGTAGTCACTTTGCGACACTTTATTCAGTCCCTCGCTGTATGATCACGTGTTACGTTGTATCTTTGGATCTGTATTTCTAAATAAAGGTAAGCATGCATCAACACTCACATATTGATATTACACTTTTTTACTATAAAAAAATATTTTAATGTTGCTTTCGTGCTTGTCGTGAAGATTGAGCAGTTTCGCAGTTTTTATGCTTACTGAAGGTTGCTGATCTGTGCCTTTGAAGTGTTTTCTAAAATGTGATTTTTAGTGTGATATCTATTTTTAGAAAACCATACTTCTAGGATAATCGCCTTAAAACCAAATTTTTAATAATAGTTGTCCTTTGTACCTTAGCTATACTACTGTGCAAAGAGGTTTGATTACTTTTCCAACAGAAAAGTTCACTAAGAATAGAGTATACCGCCGTCTTGTTCATACAGAAAGCGTAGTCTGATACCTACCCTTAAATGTTATTCGATTTTGATGATTTTTATCCAAGCCATGGAAGCAAAAAAAAAAAATTTTGTTAAGACTTAGGGTGTGATAACAGATTACCCCCGAAACTAAAATTCACTAACTATCTATCGAACTTACGAGAAACAGAGTGACAGCTATACAATTTCAATTATCGAATGCGCCAAAACCTGGCGGCTATATTTGACTTTAAATGGATGTAGCTGGTGACCTGTAAATTTTGTATATGGAAAATTCTCCCTAAATTTGATATGAAATGTTGTCTATTTGTGAAAATTATCTTTAAATATTTACGTTAATATTCTTCCCATGTTTGAGGAGAGTACTATCTAGGCCTTCGCAGCAACTAGGCGTTTATGAACTCAAGTGTGCTGGCCTCGGCTACGCATCGGCCAGCGTTCTCCTTTTCGTCCTTACCTACTTACTATTTTACATTTTCAGATTTAGAACATCTTCCTTACAAAATTGTAACAACTTCGCGAGGGAATCCGAAAATGCTTTTTGAAGGCTTCAGCTTCAACCGACAGGCGAACTGGAATAACTATTATTGTACTATGAGAAATTCTGGATGCAGGGCTCGAGTGAACCTGTTCCCCGACGGGACTTTAAAATCCTTTTTGAATCAACATAATCATCAGCAACCGAAATATGTACTCGCAGGTGGGGAATACATCAAGGCGTAAAAATATAAATCCTCCTAATATTGTCGTTTTTTGAGCGAGACAACATATGCCTAATATAATAAATACAGTGATATAAATAATATTGTTAAAAATTGTAGCAAGTTGACGAGTCCATAATAGAGCATTCTTAACTTTTTTATTTAATTTTGTAATTGTTATGAATGCAACTGTACGACAATAAAGAATATTCATTCATTAATTCATTCATATACTTACGATGAAGTTTCATGACACGACGGTGGTGTATAGAGTCGTGCAATAGATATAATATAATAAATAATAAAGGTCGCGTAGCGTCGGTGATTTCGCATGAAATACTCAGGCGAGCGATAATAGACTCATAACTCAAAAATAAAACCCCTGGCTAGATGCGCTTGCGAAGATTAAGCCTGGAACCCCCAAACTCGAGTCGAAATAAACAATTTAAAAAAAAAACGTGTTATTTATTTATTTATTTATTTAAATGTTAATAATTTTGTTACACTAGAAAAAATCGTTGTTCTGTTTTATTTATTTATTTAAATGTAAATAATTTTGTTGCACTACAACTCTGTTGAAATAAAGGGTTGTCCCTAAGCATAAAATATGTAGTCAAAAAAATAATAAAAAATAGATTTCGGTTTTAAATACAGATGAACTTCCGTACGAAGTGATAACAACACCGAGAGGAAAGAAAACATTGCTCTTCTTGGAATTCACTTTTAACAAAAACGCCGGAACAAATAACTACAAATGTACGATGGCGAAAATTGGATGTCGAGCTCGAGTGAATCTAAATCCTGATGGGACAGTGAAACGGTTTTACAATGAACATTTTCATGGACCACCAAAATTCATAATCTCAAATGGAGTGCACATCAAAATTTAGAATAATTAGCACAGGGCGACTAGTGGCTAAGTTTGCATGCTTCATCTTCGCCGTTTTTTTTTTTTTTTGTGATACATTTTTTTTTGTTTTATTATTATTTTTCGTTTGTATTTTAACACATCCTGTCACATGTTAAGCAATAAAGTGGTCTGGGATGGAACACGCTCAGGTATCTAAATCTTTGTATTGGGTGACTTCAAATCTAATTAATTAAGGTAATTAAATTGTACCAACTTATACCAGAGTTCATCAACTTAATTTAAAAAACATGTTCTCATAAATAATGTTCTGTAGATGGTTCATGTTAATTCAATTAAATTGTAAGAAGTTATTATGTTGTGATGACACACCCCTCAGATTTGTCAGATTAGAGATACAATACAAAAATACAAAAACGTTTATTACATAAAAAAAGTTACATCGAACCTTATACACGTTAATATAAAAAGGTTAAAGGATTACTTGTGGACCCTGCACTAGGAGACACCTGTATCGCAGGGGCCAAGCCAGTTGCGCTTAGTAGGTAATAACATGTACGGTGCGGTGAATGTAATAAAAATTAAATTTAAAAACGAAATAAACTATTCTGACATTAGAAATTAGGTAAGTTGTATATAAGTTTATATTAAAAACTTTATATAATATAATATACAAGAACAAAATGAAATGAAATTAGAGAAGTTTGGGCTGTTGCTCGGTAGCCTTAGCAAAAAAGAATGTGAATGTGAGTATAGTGTGAAGTGACGTGTGCGGGACAGCGGGTGTGTTGTCTAGGTGAGTATCAGAGTGAACGGGAAAGGCACCGCCGAACTGTTGCAAGTGGTTTGCCGATAGCTAGCAGCTAGCAGATTATTCTTAGTAGCCCCTCAGTTTCTTTGTAAGTAAGAGAGTGTAAATACTTGAAAAGTATTTTCTTACATTCCCTTAGTGTTTTATTTCGAATGATACAGCGGCTGCCTATTTTATTATAGATGTATGGGTAACTGAAGTCTGGAAAACGAGTCGCAAAAGCAGTATTAACTCGAGATTCAGTGATACGATAAATGGCAACATTTTCTTAAAAAGTACTTTTTCAATTACAATTCTTATTTTTTATTATTTTATATAGCTATTTCGTTTTGCGCTGAAACGTTTCTTAAATTAACATACAATCATTTATAGATTGGATGTATAAATTGTTTTATTTTTTTTATTTCTGTTGTTTTGTCTATAATTGTCACTTACGATTGAATTTTTATAATTTGAATATTCATAATATTGTGTTGACAAAATGTAGTTTTCCTATTTTTCAGCGTTATAAAAAATGAAACATAAAATTTTAATCCAAAAATCGGTGATGGAGGCTGTCAAGTCAAGTCACTTCATTGTCATTCTAACACCGTTCCCCTTATTATGTAACTTGCAACTCGCGATTTAATCGCAAATTTGACACTTACACTATGACGGAACTGTCAAATTTGCAACTAAATCGCGAGGCCCAAGTTATATAATAAGGGGCCGTATACTGAAACGCCAATCAAATGTTTAAGTTCGCGTCAAGCATCTGAGACCCTGTTATCCTGATTTCTTGAATATCGTATCTCATTCTAAATCGTTCTTTTTTATACTTTTCGAAGGCGTTTAGTTTGGTTAATTTCTTCGACTAGCGAAAGCTACTTCATCAGAATGCGAAAATAAGGATGAAAGAGACATTTTTCATCTATCAAACTCCAACTTGAGGCTGGCCACAAGTACTCTCAAAGTTAACGGCTAATCAAAGCATTTAAGCGTCATTTTGGCAGCTGTCAAACGTTAATTAGGGTTTGTGAATACCGAGTTTTCATTAATTGGCGATTAAATTCATAGGCGTTTTAAATTTTAAGTGAAGATTTAACTAGCGTTTCTGTATACGTTTCGTTTTCCGAGGATAACAGGGTTTCAGATGTTTGGACGCGATCTTATATATTTGATTGGAATTTCAGTGTGCGGGGGCGAGAATGCGTTAAAACAATTAATTAAAAAAATATATTTTAGAGTTAATTCAAAGTTAATTTGTATTATTATTTCACTAAATTCAATGTTATAATCTATTTCTTGTGTTTTATGCCTTCTTTGTAAAAGATAACAATACTACGATGTTTTTATAAAATAAATTAAAACACTGGGTATGCAAAAATAGCAGCAAACATTTTTCTTCTGGTGTTGGTGTGGTCTAATTTTTATTTATTTTTCTCAGCATACATAAAGATATAAATCTTTTTGTTACTGGCTCTATGCTAAAAACAAAACTAGATAATATGATCTTGACATTTCTGAATATTTTGTATTTTAGAAATACATATTAAAAACCGACAAAGTGCGTGTCGGGATCGCTACCGCGATTCCGACCAAATGGAAAAATAAGTTGTGTGGTAGATCCGTAAACCCCTATGCGAGAGTCAAACTCGCACATGGCCGGTTTTTTTTTAAATTATATATTTTTGGGCTTTAAAAAGTTTTGATATCCTTTTCAGGCACAATTCAATACGAAATAATAAAAACATCGCGAGGACAACATACGATGCTGTTTCGCGAATTCATTTTTAACAAAAATTGGAGAGCAAAAAATAACTATTACTGTACGAGGATAAAAAGTGGATGCCAGGCTCGAGTGAACCTGAACCCTGATGGGACAGTAAAACGGTTTAACAATGAACATACTCTTGGCCCACCAAAATTCTACGTCTCCAATGGAGTGCACATAAAAGTTTAAGATTTCATTTTTTTATTACTAATGTAATAATAGGATTACCGAATCTCCTGATAAATATTCTTAGTAATAAAATAGCTCCTTAATCCCTAAGGAGTAAAGTTTATTTGAGTTTGGAATATGGATATTTTTGATAAGGAACACAAGGCGCGCGAGACAATTTTTTTTTTTTTTGAATAAGTAAATAAACGTGCGAAATGCATTCTGCATTCGTTCCCAATAGTTTACTTAGTTTTAAAAAAAAGCGTGTCTTACCCTTTCATTATTTTTATGTTATGTCTTATTGTTCATAATTGTATCTAAGTAAATAAACGTACTATTCTTACTCATAAATTGCACTTACTTATTTTCTCACATACGGTAACGTACGGATTATGTCCACCTCGGTGATACGAATTATGTCGACCTCGAGAGCAACACTATTTTAAGCTCGAGTGAGTGAGTGAATCCCTCGCTGCGCTCAGGATTCAAAGTAACTCTCTCTCGCCTTTAAAATAGTTGTTTGCTCCCTTGTCAAACAATGGAATATTTTTCATATGCACTTAATTATAATAATGTCACGAGGAACCATCCCGAACGGAATCGGAATGGAATAAAATTGTTATGTGGCCTCGTTGAGCCAGTATCACTCGCACTAAGCCTGTATAAAGAAGAATTATGCTTGCCCGAATTATATTTTTACGAGTTTAAAACACTTTTTAAATCCTTTTCAGGCACAATTCAATACGAAATAATAAAAACATCGCGAGGACAACATACGATGCTGTTTCGAGAATTCACGTTTAACAAAAATAGAGCAAAAAATAACTATTATTGTACGAGAATAAAAAGTGGATGCCAGGCTCGAGTGAACCTGAACCCTGATGGGACAGTAAAACGGTTTAACAATGATCATACTCATGGCCCACCAAAATTCTACGTCTGCAATGGAGTGCACATTAAAATTTAAGATGACTTTTTATTATTAGTGAAGTAATAACAGATTTACCGATATTCCGTTTTTTTTACATATTTAATAACAATAATATTATGAGGAACATAATGACGTATTTCCTAGCATCATAGCTAGCACACACTTGCAGGCAACATGTACAAAATGAAAACAAACTCTTTTACAGGCCATCTTGCATACGAAATAGTAACAACGACGAGAGGAAAGTTATGGCGTTTCGAAGAATTCATGTTTAACAAAATTAGAAATTCAAATAGCTACTACTGTACTATGTCAAGAAAAGGATGTCATGCTCGAGTTAACCTTAATCGCGACGGAACAGTGAGACGACTGTGCAACGAACATACACATAAACCACCGAAGTATGTTATCTCCAATGGCGTTTACATCAAAATTTAGTTTTTTCTTTACTGAAGTTCGCATGATTATCTGTGATATGAATATTTTATTAAAGTTTGATAACATACTAAAGTGATAAAATATTGGTTTCTTTTAAGCTCGTCTTAAAAATTATTATTAGATACATAAGCCGGTTCCGTCACACTGTTTCAAAGGCTTCCCTATCTTCCTTTCACTACTCACGTATTAAAGCTTCTTCGGTCCAGATGCACCACAGAAGGAGTCCAGTTCATCTCGCCATCTCCGTAGTAATTTAATTTTGTAGTAACATCATATTTTAAATTTATAAAAATACTAATTTGTTGTAACAGAAATAATTAATGTTAAATAATCTCTGTACTTGAAACAAATTTAATTTTTTCTTGAGAACACCTTCAGTATAAAATAATAACAACACCGCGATGTAAGCATACGATGCTGTTTCGAGAATTCACGTAATTAATAAACAAGTAATATTATTACACGTAAAACAATATACACGAGTTCAAAATGTTTGCCTTTTTCTTTGAAAACTGACGTGGTTTTGACACATTTTGTTTTAATAACACGGGAACACTCACGTTAAATTGAACCGGTTATCCTGACTATAGTTACGATCACATTCGGTGATCTTTATCAAGGAATGCTAAGCGTGACAAGGGCGCGCGCCTTGCCATGTCGTCTTGTCTTAGTTAATGTTATTCACTAGTCAAATTACCAATGGCATATTGTTATAATATTTAATTAAACTTTTTAGATTCAGGAGTTTGATAACAAAATCAAGGATATTAAAACATTGGTTTCTTTCAAGTAGACCTCTTCACAAATAATGTTTATCCGTAATTCAAATAAATTGCATTTTTTTTCTTCAGATCACTTTCAGTACGAAATAATAAAGACACCGCGAGGTAACCAAACGATGCTGTTTCGAGAATTCACGTTTAATAAAATCCCGAAATCAAATAGCTACTACTGTACTATGTCAAGAAGAGGATGCCATGCTCGAGTAAACCTTAGCCCGAACGGAACAGTTAAACGCTTCTATAACGAACATACGCATGAACCACCAAAATTCATCATCTCAAATGGAATGCACATCAAAATTTAGAGTTAAATTTTCACAGTTGTTAAAGTTCGTGATACAATATTGTGTTACTATTTAATTAAAGATTGTTCCATTAATAATATGCGAAAAATTGGTTTATTTTATGACCGTCACTGCCCTCTAACAAAATATTTTTCTTATTATATTGCAGTTGATTGTTTCACGCGTAGCTTTGCGGAAGTTCATTTTCAAACTGTGTCTAAAATAACAAATCTGTAGTGTCTTTTCGCTGCAACACTACACTACAGATTTGTTATTTTAGACACAGTTTTATTATTTTATTTTATTTTGCATAGAAAACTAACAGCTTGAATATAAATAAAGTAGAAATACAGTTAATGGGTACATTATATTGCTATGTCGTTAATTTTCAGACAACCTTGTGTACGAAATAATAAGAACATCGCGTGGAAAGCGTACGATGTTGTTTCGAGAATACACGTTTAACCGAAGTGGGAAAACAAATAATTACTATTGTACCATGGCAAACGGGGGATGCCATGCACGTGTTAACCTCAACTCTGATGGGACAGTGAAACGATACCATAATGAACACAGTCATAAGCCGCCAAAGTTTGTCATCGCGAATGGAGTGCACATTAAAATTTAGAGTTTCTTCAGTTTTTACCGACCTTGTACTATCTAACACTTGAATTGAATTTTTTATTACTAATTAAATAAAGTTCGTTATCACGAAATAATAGATTTATGGTTTTTTCCCCTAACCGTCACTGCTTGGTTTTTCAAATACTTTTTTTTTTATTGACAAAACGAAGCTATGGGATACACATTGTATTACACATTGTAAGTAAGTAAGTTCATTTTGCACGTTGTGCATATTTTTTTATCTTTAAATAGAAATTATTAATGACGAACTACCCTACAAAAAATGTCTTACCAAGACTAAAGTGAGATTTAGATCTATTTATTGCCTACCTACTCGTCTATTTTACTTGGTTGTACTTGGCTTTTGGTTAAAACAATATATTTTGGTGTTAAAATAAAATTATTTTAATCCTATTACAACGTATTATTATTGGTATGTTATTTACTGAAGAGCCGGCTCCCCTGATTCAGGTATCTCGTTCACTCTTTTTCAATATTTATTGAAGTTTTTATACCAAATGTATTTTTAGGCCAAAGAAAAAAAAATTACCTACCTGTAACCATTAAAATGTTACGGAATGGATATGGAAGAGCGGGGTCTTCTGATACAGGTATTTTTTTACTTACTAGAAGATCCCAACCTACCTTTAGTTAAGCAAGTTTTGGCTACAGAAAAAAAAAAACATTTTATTTTTTTCATATGATCATTTAATATCTTTAGAATACCGTTGCCAATGTTTTATAGCGACTGCCATATTATTTTTATTATTTGGCGAAGGAGAAAAAAAAAACTCGGAAAAATTGTTTAACTCCTTTGTCAAAATAAAAAAAGGATTACACGAATACTGCTATAAAACATTGTCAATTGTATTCTAAAGGTATTAAGTTTTTTTTTTTTTTAAATGTTGAAAAAGTCTGAACGAGCCAGAACGAACGAACTAGTGCGAGGGTCAGAGTGTGAGTGCGAGTGCGAGTGAACGAGTATGAGAGCCAGGGCATCCGGGCCTTCATAAAGTTAATACAAAAATATATATTATGTTGCTAAGTTTAAAATCAGATGATCGGAATAACAACTATAAGAAATTAGTAGAGCTGATTATCTCAGAAATTCTAAAAGGTAGCTACTTGAAATTTGTTAAATACTTAGACAAAGTCTGCATACACATTGTACTGCAAGTCGAAAAAAAAACCAAGTTCAAAAATCGTTCTAAATTTTTCAGATACGCTTCGATATGAAATAATAATAACATCGCGAGGAAAACGAACGATGCTTTTCCAAGGATATACGTTTAACAAAAATGTGAGAACAAATAGCTACTATTGTACGATGTCGAATAGTGGAGGATGCCACGCTAGAGTGAACCTCAACCCTGATGGGACAGTGAGACGCTATTACAATGAACACACTCATATGCCACCGAAATTCATTATTTCAAACGGAGTGCACCACAAAATTTGAATTTCGATTTCTTGGAAATGCAGTAACAGTACAACATTTTTACCAATGAGCTAACGTACTACGTAAAGGTAACACCGCGCTAAATTACGATGTCCCATTTAGTTATGGTCACTTTGCTAAACCTCACTCAGTCACCCACCAGAGCTCGACTTGTAATCGAATTGTATTTTTTTTTCTGGAATTGTATTTTTTTTTTCTATGTCTGAGGTTTGGCAAAGCTTACCATATTTTAGTGGGACATTGCAATACACTACGGTATCTAGTACGTAGTACATATTACCTCAATAAACATAAATGTGTTGACGGAATAAACATTTCTAGATAAATTTGCATTCATATTTAACTAAAGTTTGAAAACATGTATTAATTGATGCATAATGTATGGCATTATTGAGACAAACGTGTGACGTTCTATGGAACGAAATACATCAAGCGCCCGCCGCTGTTCCAAAGAGCGCTATTAATACATTTTTGTGTCACTGCGACCCATCCGCGCTCTCGGGGCGCTTGCTATGGGACATAGTAAGCGCCACGGGCGGGCAGACGAGGCAATGTAAGACAAAAATTTATGACGATATATGGAACGAAATGCAGCAAGCGGTTGCCGCTGTTCCATAGAGCGCTATACGTGTTTGAGTCACAGCGCCCTTTCCCCGCGTCTGGGGTGCTAGCTATATCAAATCCCATAATAAGCGCCCCGAGTGGATCAAATATATCAACTCCCTAAGAGGAAAGTCGTCCGACGACGCTCCGTGATATTAAGACTATGCTGCAAATGTCATCGAGCGTCGTCGGACGTCCTTACTGAACACGGCCCATATGTACTATTAATTCGTCTTTCATATTTATAGCTGATTTACCATACGAATACGGGAAGTCACAAAGAGGCGGCACACTTATCTTATTGGAAGGCCACACGTATTGTAGAACGGGTAAAAGATCCGGCGGCCGATACTGGGTATGCTCAAAAAAACTGAAACATTGCAAGGCCAGATTCCAGCTGATAAATGGAAAAATCACCAAGTTTATTAGGAAACACTGTCATGAAACCAAGTACAGAGGCAGGCCACTAAAGTTCGTGAATTATGTCAGTGATGAAGATGAAGAGAGCTGAAAGTTCTGTGACGCGTATCAATAAGCCATAATCATGTCATTAAAAATGAAACTGGAACTTCAAGGTTCAAAGACATTTTTTGGAGTTTTGAGGAACGTGAATCGTGAATGAGTGTTGGTGAATAGGAAAATGTCGTGGAACGTAACTTTTTGTGTTGTTTGCACTACTCCGCAGAAGCTTCCAGCATAGAGAAATTATATGAAGAAGAGCCGCGTTCCACACTACCAGTAAAAATATAGGTATCTATTGGTTGCCACGCGCTTGTGGCGGGCGGAAACGACTAACGGCGATTTTGCCTATAAATGAAGTTATCCAATATATTCTTCCTTGTCATCGTAGTATCATTCGTAGTCATCGCCCAACCAGTCTTAAGATTGAAAAGAGCTAGCAATATTAACAAAGCGACTTAAAACTTCGACAGCGCAAAGCTTGATCGTATTAACCCTACTTTTTGGTGGTTTGTAGGACTCAATAAAATCTCACTCTAATATAATCTTATTAGGTTATTAAAAGGTTATTAGGTTGTTGATGAGATTATAAAATGCCAGCGATACTTATATATGTACTTTACAATAATGTCTAATTTACAGATATACCGTACGAATACGTTAAGTCACAGATGGGCGGAACTGTTATCCTAGTCGAAGGCTACACCTTTTCCACTGTGGGTACTTCCCTCGGCCGATACTGGGTATGCTCGAAGAAAAGTAAGTATTGCAAGGCCAGATTCCAGCTGGTAAATGGCAAAATCATCAAGTTTAAAAGGGAACACTGTCATATGCCCAGGCCTCGCGGTAAACCTAAGAAGTACGTGAATTATATCGGTGACGAAGACTGTTGAAAGTTACGTGAAGCGTTTAATTTTGTAATTGTAATTTATACATGTTATCTTGAAAATGAACTGGTACTAAAAGATGCCACACTAGTATCCTGGTTATTGTGAAAAACCTATAACTAACAAGCCGCAAGTCGCTTGGGGCTCTTGTCGCTTGTTGCAGTAAAGCGATTTCAGTTCTGTCTGGCTCGCACGTTCAAATATTTTTATTGATAGATTAGTGAGGGTAATATTAAACATTGTTTTTGAACATTTTCTTAAATATTTAATTCACACACATTCATCACCAGCCATGAGACGTTCACTGCTTAACAAAGGCCTCCCTTGGAGGCCAACACTGAACGACAATGTGCCATTTGCATCTACCGGTAATATAATAATCTATAATATATATAATTTATTACATATATTATATATAATTTATTACATATATTATAATATATAATTTTACTATTATATACTATATTATACTATATTTTTATTGTATAATTTTACTATATACACGTACATGAAATTACGTCAAATTACACATTTATTACATAGTCTGTTCTGTCAGTCTGTTCATATTCAACATAATTTTGTTTAGTTAAAATGTTGATGGTGCGAGCGAGAGAGCTCGTATTATGGCAGTCTTGAGATGCCGATAATGATATCGGATATATATACTCGGATATATGATATATATACTCGCTATGAAGCGAGTAGAGTTCTATGTTTCTCGTATCGCTTCATAGACCTTCGTGGTTTGTGAATGCTGTCTGAATAATTATGTTATTTATACTTATGAAATCATTAATATGCTTGTTCGGATAAGCGACGGGTATATTCGAGGATATTATCATAATGTAATAACAACAACCATCAAACAAGAACAATGTGAAATGGTGAGAAATGAAATTTTTTATGGAGTTGGTGTTAGAGATTTTTTTTTTCAATTAGTCCCTTAGTAAAAATTGTCCATATATAATGAGTATAATTACATATATCCCACAATATGTCCGACGTCTAAATGGACACCTAGTATTAGGCTGCTTCTATATTAGGTATTTGTTTATGGTGTGGTTACGTTATGCTGTATTATTATTTACCTAAATTATGTTTTTTATTTCAATTTATTTAATTTTACTCCAGAAAGATTAAGTTTTAAATAAAAATATTTACTAGTATTTGATAATGGCTCGGGTAATTAAGTATTTGGTTATAAGTTTAATTAAGACGAATATAAATGATTAGAATATAATATGTAATTAAATTAGGATAGACGTGGGAAATAAAATTATTGAGTAAATTAAAGTACAGAATTAGAGTACAGTAAGTACAGACTTAAAAATTAATGGACTGAGCAGGACATGTCTGCCGTACGTCGATCAATCTGTGGGCCACTACTCAGTGGGTTCCACAGATCGTACGGCCAATCGACCTAGGCGGAGATAGCAGGATGAACCGGACTCTTTTTGCAGCAACCGAGAAAGCTTTGAACCGTGACAAGTGGAAGGAGGATAGGAAGGCCATTGCAGTGTGATAGCCATAGCAGTGGGACGAAACATCTTGAAAAATAAAAAAGAACAAGCCCTTTTCTAGGAATAAAAGCACAGACCAAACCGATTATGATACAGACGTAAAATTTGAAATCAATACTCCTCAAATGGTCTAGGTGAACAATAAGAACGGAATTTGCGAAATTCCACTTCTGAAGGAGTAAAATGGACCCCGAAAGTTTGTATGGAAACAAAATATTTTTTCATCCTAAGCCAATGAAACTCGGTTTGTGTACTAAGCATAAAAATAAAGAAAGGCATGTCTCAGGATTTTTCGAAAATAACCATAGAGAGGTGAAATGGGGTGTTTCATTTACTGTAGCCTAAGCGAGCGAAGGTGTGCGTGCAAGCATTATTACCGCAGATAATTAATAACAATATAGATTAGAACAATACTGCTACAGATGGCGCTGAACACTTCCCTAAGAAGCTGCTTAGCCAGCTCCGTTGCGTCGTATGCCACATGAAAGCACGTTGGCAATGTAAAAATTACATCAAAACATTGTGCATCGAAAAAGGATGTTTTGAAAAATATCACACATAGGTAAACTACCTTTGTGTTACCACCATTATGGCCGCGTAAGAGGACAGTGTTTTTTTAAATGTATAAGTTATAAGTTTAAGTGTAAGTATTTTTTGCTGTAAAATATCTTACTAGCGTCCATGGAAAATAAAGATTTTTTTTAATTTTCCTTGTAGTTTGTATTTGGGCCTAAATATGGGTAATGCATGTAATGTGTAATCTTTTGTGTCAGATCGCGCTAACCTGTGCGCGAGTTCGTCCATCTCGGCATCTAACGTTGTGATTAGTTTATTTTTTATAAAAACACGATAGTAACATTGACGTCGATTCTGTTGTACAACTTCTAAAGTAAATAAAATTTGACAACTCAAAAATTAATGCCGTTCCATTCTCATGTATTAAATTAAAAAGTGATGCAGATAGATTTAGAGCTGTCAGATAAGCTTAGTTTAGAGAGTGGTACAAGAAATCGACGCCACTGTTGGCGTAGTTGATAAAATATACTAAAGTAATAAAACAGTAAATAATAATAATAATATAAATAATAATTGTGTGATAAAATATGAGGAACTGTTTTCTATCTACAATATCGCAGATAAAAACAGAGTACAGTTGTATTTTCTTTTCTAATATAAAAAAATGTAACGGATTTTTTTTTCTTAGGGTGGGTGTTAGACCCTGTGATGTCTGAATACCCCTCGACTTCTCATGCAGCAAATGTGGAATTTCATACGACCCAGAGAGGAGGCCCTTTGCTATGTCGTGGTGGATATAATTATGTGAGGAAACGTAGCAACAAAGATGGCACTGATTTATGGAGATGTACAAGTAAAACCTCCAGAAAGTGTAATGCGACAGTGAAAGTGAAGCTAAATCCATTTACAGTACTCCATGAGACTACCCATAACCACCCGCCAAAGGACCAAGCAGAGCTTGAAATAGAACGACAGATGCATTTGTGTACTAAAGCAATTCAAGATAATATTAATAAGCCGGTCACGCAAATTTTTAACGAACATTTACAAGTCCTTACCGATAAAGGTATAAATTTAGTGGCGCCGTTGCCGCAATTTGCTAATAAAAAGAAAAAACTATATAGAGAAAGAAATAAGTCGAAGTAGGATAATTTTTTTTTGCTAAAAAGTTCAAATTTTTAACGAATATCTTTTTAAATAAGTACATAATATTTTTAATTTTATTATATACATACGCAGAACTACAAAAATGATTTTCGTATGAGATATAATGACAACTATTCTGTTGTAAAGTTTTCTAAACTAAACTATATTTGATCGTTCTTAAATGATTGCCATCGTTTTATCACGTGTTAAAATTAAAAGAGATGCAGATTCTTTTGATCCTGTCAGATTGGTTTAGTTTGGTGGGTAATTCAACAGAATCGATGCCAAACCACATTGATGTATATTGTGTGGTAGGGCTTACTAAACTATTAAATAAACAATTTAAATGATCTGCATCTCTTTTTATTTTAATACGTGAGAAAAGGATGGCAATAATTTAAAGAGCTGTCAAATAGTTTAGTTTAGAAAATGGTTCAACAGAATAGTCGTCGTTATCTTTAAAAAAAAAACGATCGATCGATCGAATATTCGATTTTATCGAAAATCTTGCTTTACAACACAAATTATCGTCCTAAAGAGGCACGAACCGACTTACTGGGTGAGTTTCCAAACTGTTAGATCTTAGTGAGATTAATTAAGTTTGTAATTAGAATTTCTGTAATTTTCTGTCTCCTTTTATTTTTTTGTTAGCTTGGAATCATAATTGTCTTGCAAAATGGCAAAACTATCGCCAGAAGTATTCCAAGTTCAGTGTGAATTAGATATATCATTGGTTGTTAAATAAATATACACCTAGGAACTGAGAGGGGAGGTGCAATTTACTATGTATTCTATCTTTTACTCCACTGTAAAGTAAATAATCCTGCCGCCTTCGGAGCTGCACACTGTTCGTGCTTGTAATGCACCCACATCCAGATTCATACTACTTATGAATGATCTACTCCCTACCCCCTACTCCCCCCTACTCCCTACCTGATCTGGATATGGTTTGCGATAGGATGGGGATTGGGGAGATTTAGCACTGTGCTCCTAGCCAATCTTAGTTGCATCATGTAATGATTCCGATTTTTCTGTCAGTTATAAGTGCTTTATTTGAAATAAAGAATAAAACATTTTTATGGAACTGACATCGTCTTCATTCGGCTGTTTTCTCACACAGTTCTGCTTTGATTTTAGTTTTACATTTTCTCTAATAGCACTCCCTCATCGGGAGCATTCGCCATAATGTTACAGTTCAGATTCGAGGATTACATCAGTAAGTGAGGAGAACCGAGCATGAACCTGTAATGATACAATTATTAACATTACATCATTGAGTGAGAATAATTGTTAGGATCTTGTAATTCTTCTACAGGCCTTGGTTACACAGTAAAAAAGTCACAAAGAGGAAAAGATCTCATCGTTATCGATGGATACACTTTCGCGAAAATGTCGAGAAATATGTGGACGTGTTCTACGCGGAACCCAAACTGCAAAGCAAAGCTGAAGTTGAAGTGGGACAACAGTATTGAATTCATCTACAACGTTCACTCTCATCTCAGCAGAGAGATGATGGCTTCTTCTACTGGACCGTATTTTAATATATAGTATACGTTTTTATATCTATATTTATTTGTAGACTATGTATAAGATTGTTTGTTATTTATTGTTTAAACTCAGTACCCAATATTTAAATCTAAACATGAAAAGGTTTTGTTTAAATGTAATTCGTGGCAAACAAGCGACGGGCCTCCTGGTGGTAAGTGGTCACCGCCGCTTATGGAAACCTTCAATACCTGGGATATTCTTAGTGCGTTGCCTAGTAATTTTAAGGCGAGGACTGATCGTGGTTTGAAATGAGTATTGTCCCGCTCAAAGTTCTAAGGTTTAAAGCTGAAAATCGCATATCATACTTGATCAGAAAAAGGTAAATTGTAGTTTTTCATTGCTTTTTTGCCGATTATCGATATAAACCACTAGCCTGGATATTTAATTTGTAAAAGAAAATTTGTAGTTACCGCTGAAAATTCAGAGCATTTGATTTCAGACGGGTTTTTCAAGGAGTCATTTTGCGATTTTTTATTTTGTAACTAAGACAGATTTCCGAAAGTAATTTCAGTTTTATTTTCTAACTGCAGTATTTTTAGCACCTGATTGAGTAATCTCGTCACTTCGAACAAAGCGTTGAAAAATGCTACTTTTTGTTGTTTTTTCGATTGGACTTCGCCTTAAGCAGATTTTTGGGGGGTACACTTTTTTGTACGAGATTGTTATTCTTTTCGTGTAGATTTTCTTTGCAGCTACTAAGCAGATAAAAATCTGAAATCATTAAAGAATTATTAGGTTCTTTTACTTCTTTAAATTTTACAGGCCTTGGTTACACAGTGAAAAAGTCGCAAAGAGGAAAAGATCTCATCGTAATAGATGGATACACTTTCGCGAGAATGTCGAAAAATATGTGGATTTGTTCTACGCGGCACCCAAACTGCAAAGCAAAGCTGCGGCTGAAGTGGGACAAAAGTATAGAATTCGTCTACAACGTTCACTGCCATCTCAGCAGAGAGATGATGGCTTCTTCTACTGGACCGTATTATAATGTATACTCGTAGTATACGGCTTTAGCCGACTTCAAAAAGGAGATTCTCAATTTGACTGTGTTTTTTGTATGTTTGTTACGCGATTACTCGGCCAATTATAAATAGATTTTGATGTTTTTTTTTTGTTTCGATAAAGTTTATATTTTCCATACATATTTTATCGAAATCGATTCAGCGCTTTTAGAAAAAAACAACAAAATATATATATATAAAGGTGACGTTTTGGTTATTCGTGAAAAAAAATCGATGATTTTCCATTTTTATTATCTAATTTATTATTTAGTTTTTATACTTTGTTTAGTCTTGAGGTCGGTTTTTGTTTTGTTTTTTCTAAAAAATATTTTGTATATCTTTAATTATTTACGTATACAAGGTCTTCCTAAAAGGTGTGGCAATACTGAAAGAAAACTGAAAGGTATGTATGTATTCATCATTATGAACTTTTTTTTCTATGGGTCCAACCCAGAAATCGCAAAAAAAAGCTGTTCCATACCTTTTGTCGAGTGTCATTGACATTTTTCTATGAAACAGCTGGTTAAAATAAATAAATACGTAATAGAAGTTGTTCATAATGAGTACATACATATACCATTCAATATCGTCACACCTTTCAGTAACACTTTGTATGTGTTACTGAAAGGTGTGACGATATTGAATGTATTGAATGTAAACACTGTTTTAGACTTTCGTGGTGTTTTACTACATTACTCCTTGTATAATGTTGTTCGTTATTATATTATTTATCTTAAGTTTTTAAATTAAGATCTTCACTCATCGGTCGCTAAAACATTTATAAGCAATTGACGTCTTTCTTCTGCTGTTTCCTCACAAACTTTATTTACTTGGATTTAACATGTAGTACGTGCTAGAAATTCTGTACGTGATAGAAATTCTGTACGTGCTAGAATTTCTGTACGTGCTAGAATTTCTGTATAGTCTTTTATCTTTGCCCATTACAGCCACTAAGCATATTATAAAATCTGAAATCTTTAGAGAACTATAAGGTTCTTGTAATTCTCAATTTTTACAGGCCTTGGTTACACAGTGATAAAGTCCCAAAGAGGAAAAGATCTCATCGCAGTAGATGGATACACTTTCACGAAAAATTCCAAAAATATGTGGATTTGTTCTACGCGGAACCCAAAGTGCAAAGCAAAGCTGCGGCTGAAGTGGGACAGAAGTATCGACTTCATCTACAATGTTCACTCCCATTTCAGAAGAGAGAGGTTTCTTACTACATCTTATTATAATATATAGTATACATATTTTTTAATAGTTATTCGTAAACTCATCATCAGCCGTAAGATGTCCCTTAGAGCGCCACACTAAACTACAATTGTCCAGATGAATCCACCTGTTGCCCGCGACTTTTATAATGTCGTCATTCCAGATAGGGAGAGGCCTGCCTTCGCTGCGCTGCGTCGTCCGGTTGCTACTCAGGAACCTTTATCCACTCCATCGGCTATCGGTTCTTTCGAGATATATAGCCTGCTCATTTCCCCTTCAGCTTGCAAACTCTGAGAGCTATGTCGGTTGACTTTGGTCCTTAGGCGAATAATATTTTCGTTCAGAATTTTATCACGCAAAAAAACTAAACATAGCTTTCTAATGGAGAAAGCTATTCATAAGACTAGCAGTTATGGACCAAGTTTCAGTTCCATATGTGGTCACTGGCAACACACAATAGTTGAAGATGAAGACCCATGCCTTCAGTTTTCTTGTTCTGGTAGAATATGTTATGTGGTTTTTATTCATTATTTAGATTTATTTAATTATGTTTTTTTTGCTTATTTTTCAACTCAGAACCTGAACTAAAAAGAATACTAACCAGTATACCTTTTTTATGTTGTTATCTTCATATAATCAGGAGAACTCCGTCAAGTCGTCCGTCGCCCAGTGCGAGTTAACGGGTTCACATACGCCATTGAATTCCCTCTCCGGAAATATGCAGGTTTCCGCACGATGTTTTCCTTCACTGAAAAGCCAGTGGTATATGTCATTGACTATGTGAAACTAGAAGAATTACAAAATAAAACGAATTAAGTAATATTTTTCAAGTCTACTCTAGACGGTAAAGTTTTGTGAAAAATTTCCACTGCTTTTCACATTTCCACAATTTAGTCCCAGATAGGTCACCACTGAGAAATCAGATACTAATTCCAATATTTATCTCAGGTATACACAAGGCCTACAGAGTAATAAAATCACAGAGACGTAACGACATGATTCTTTATCAGGACTATACTTACTCCTTGCATAGAGGACGTGTATGGAGATGTTCACATACTTCCAAATTGTGCAAAGCAAAGTTATGGCTGGACGTCGATGGATACATTATCAAAATTCAAGGAGAACATTGTCATAAACCTGATAGATTTATGTTAATGGCTAATGGAGAATATGTTAGATTATAACTACTGTTCTTTATGAGGGACGTCCTGCCGCGAGGTTTTGACGCAGTACGCACTCTGCTCCCCGTGCGGGCGATAAAGTTAGTGAATTTACATATTTTTTTTGGTGAAATTAGCATTTCGGCGGAAAACTATATCCATCAGTAAATCTTATCAAAATAAAATTATGATAAAGGTTTTAAGTTTTATAGTTGAATAAGTTTTGGTGTCAATAATGGCGTCAATAAATTATAAACTAAGCTGAAAGATATTGATTTTCAAAAAGTATTTTTGGTATTCTAATATAAACTATTTTTGTTTTAATAAAACGGGAATACTCACGTTAAATTGTGTCGGTTATTTCAACACAAAAGTAAAAAAAAAGAATCCGTTAAAGGTCACCGGATGTGATCGAAACTATAGTTGCAATAACCAACTCAATTTAACGTGAGTTTTCCCGTTTTATTAAAACAAAATGTGTCAAAACCACGTCAGTTTTCATAGTAAACCATTTTTCTTCGTCCTAATTTCAACGCGAAAATTAGTAATTTTAGTTGCCTATGATAGATGATCGATATTGCCTACGAAAATACTGCGATATTAAAAATTAAAAAATAAACACTATCTTAAAATATTTAAATAAATAAGCATGGTTTTTCACGGTGTAGGTAACACATAAAAATCATCGACATCAGATAAAATTAAGGGGTAGGAAGTATTAACGCTTTTTGTATGGCAATTAGGTGGTATAATCTAATCTTAACATAATATGTTACTGCGCCAGTTTTATTGTAATTATGCAATTGTAAATAATTAGACATTATTTATTATTATTATGAATGATATCGTGTTTTACTCTAGTTTCTGTGTATATTTTTAGCCAAGGAGCCAAGTGGTTTATTTCCGCGATTCTAACCGAAAACTAGGTATAAATATCAATCAAATTTTTACTATGAAAACTGACGTGGTTTTGATACATTTTGTTTTAATAAAACGGGAATACTCACGTTAAATTGAGTCGGTTATTGCGACTATAGTTTCGATCACATTCGGTGACCTTTATCAAGGAATGATCAGCGAGACACGCGCGCGACCTCGTCTTGCCTTGCACTGATTGTCCCGTTTTATTAAAACAAAATGTATCAAAACCACGTCAGTTTTCATAGTAAAAGAGTAAATATATGTTAGCTACAGTTAGAAAAATATATATGACTGTTTGTAAAATATGTGAACAAGTTACTAGAGAGTAATATTTACATACTGGTTATAATAAAACAAATAATACCATCACGCTATTTTATTATTATTTAAAATATATGTTACATACGTATAAGTACATATCAAAAATATTTACAATAATTGATTGAATAAAAAAGAAAAACAACTAAAATATCTATATATATATATATAAATACTAATATAAACTCAAGCTTGAATGCTTGAATGCGTAATATATAGATATTTATATATATTCGTGTGTGTGTTTATATGTGTGTTAGTGCGTGTGTATGCATGTTTGTTCGTTTTAAGTTTAAATTTCTATTAAATACACAAACTATCCAGAAACAATAATATGTTTGTAAAAGGTATAAATACTTTTTTTATATTACAGATAAATCATACCAAGTTTTAAAATCCCAGAGAGGTCACAATATGATAATGTATAAGAATTATACATACTACTTGCAGCGGAATAAGTATTGGATATGTTCTTACACCGCTTGTAGCGCCAGGCTTCATTTGGACATAAATAACAGCGAAGTTGTGAAAGTAACGGGATCACATATTCACGAACCGACTGAGTTTATTATCACTAAAGATGGACAATATGTACGTGGCCGCGCATTATCTCGGAACCCCTATTGATAACTATTGACAAGTAATATTTTTTTTTTAAAGTTTAAAAACTCAAAACAAAAAAAGTTCATTATTTTCAAAGGGCTAAAGAGATTGTCGTGAACCATCATTCTTATCCTCGATCAAGTCAAGATTTTTAGAACAAAAAAAAAACTAAAAGAAAATCGGTAGGTCACTGTTTAGTTCGAGGGTTAAAACTGATTAAAATCTCAATGAAAAAAACCGATTACGAATTGTTTTACTAACTAAAGCGCTGTTCTGGACACGGCTTTGTCCTAAAAATGCGACCAGATCTTTTGGAGAACAGGTAGCGGCGTCCTCATAGTAAACGGCGAGCTTTCTATGATCACCAAGCTGCCTGTCAAGCGTGGGGATTATGGTAACCCCTTTATTCTCTATTCCTCACACTGCCCCTATGCCTGCGTTGAGTTATATATATATTAAACTTTCACTTTACTACTATACTGGGTGTTTGACGGAAATATTGTTTTAGGTTATCATTGCACTTATCATTGTTATTACGGGACATACCATAAATCGCGGGAAAAAAAACCAGCTGTTCGTCGAAGGCGAATGACGGTTTTCTTTGAAGTAACCGTTTATTTCCGCGATTCTAACCGAACACTCGGTGTAAATATCAATAAAGATTATACAGTTAAGACCAACTTGACAACCACTGACCGCATGCACCAACGAGAGAAAATAAGAGGAAAATATAGCTCTCTCTCTTTTTTTGCCGTTTGTTGGACGGCGACGTACCAACCGAGTCATTACGTGTGTTAACGCTCAGTTTGACAGTCCTGGTAAAAGTGTAAGTGTTATTGTTTTATGTTTCAGGTAAAGCTTACCAGATTGTGAAATCTCAGAAAGGTCACGACATGATACTATATAAGAATCATACATATAGTTGGGAGCGTCACAATAATTGGACTTGCTCCAGATCGAGATCTTGTAAGGCTAGGTTAGGTTTGAATGATAACAAGCAAATTGTCAGAGAACAGGGACCACATAACCACGAACCGGCGAGGTATGTTGTTACTAAAACAGGCCAATATGTACGCGTGTAAAATACTGGGTTTATATATATATAGATAGATAGATTAAATCTTTATTTCGTTTTAATAAAACGGTAATACTCACGTTAAATTGAGTGGGTTATTCCGACTATAGTTTCGATCACATTAGGTGACCTTTATCAAGGAATGCTAAGCGTGGCACGCGCGCGACGTCGTCTTACCTTGCACTCGGAATAACCGACTTAATTTAACGTGAGTGTAACCGTTTTATTAAAACAAAATGTGTCAAAACCACGTCCGTTTTAACAGTATAATTCTTTATTGTTCACACAAAAATTAACATACTTTTAAAAAGAGGCTTGAAAACTAGTGTGTAGTTAGAATGCAGTTCTTTTTATCGCAACTAAGTATGAGACTACAGAAAGAAGTACAATATACTATACTGTCTACTGTCTTTTTTACATCTCTAAAGTCAAAGTCATTTGGTAAATATAATTTTGCAGTTAGATTATAAGAAAAAGTGCATAAAAACAGGTATAATTATTATAAGAAAAACAAAAAAAACCCGACTGCAAAATGTAGATTGTCACTCCGGATACAAAGACGAATTCAACGACACCTCACTCCTCAGAATCGTTGAATCCGTTTTGGCAGCAGGAGGTAATATAGGAGCAGACAATACATACTGACATACATACTCCCCAAAATATCAGTCATGCTGGCCCAGTGCGGGTTGGCGGGTTGTCAGTGTGTCAAAGGAATTTTATTATAAACTAGCTGTTACCCGCGACTTCGTTCACATGGACCGACAAAAAAAAAGTAGCCCATGTTCGTCTCCGACATATATGCAAAAAAACAGGTCGATCCGTTCAGCCGCCTAGCCGTGATAACGCGACAAACACCCATAGAGAGACTGAGCGACAGAGAGACAGAGTTACTTTGGCATTTATAATATTACTTGGGATTAGGATTATTTTGAATATCAGTACACTAGGGTAGTGAGGCCTAGTGCGGCTTAGTTATATTCAAAATAATTTGATAATAATATCTCTATGACATACTGACAAACCCCAACCCGCACTGGGCCAGCGTGATGGATATAGCCCAATCACCAGTCTGTCCCATCAGTAGGATGTTACAAGGCTGATGCCGATACACTGACAAGGCTGGCATACTATCCGAAAGACAATGAGGCCTGAAACCTGCCTGTACAGACAGGTAAAATGAAATGTAACATATAATTGACGTGTCCAAGTGAATATTTAAAAAGACTTTGACTAGAGTGTAAGTATGCTAAGCTTGTTTGTTATACGTTGTGTTTACTCACTTACCTTATCCTTTGTATGCGTTATTTTCTTTTATAATTCACTCTCGGAAAATACCCTATTACTTCATTAAAAACTAGGGAGAAATTACGTCATTACTGTCGTACAAATATGCGTGTAGAAAAATGTATAAAAATTCATTGTTACGGCGCTGAGCGGGCAGAAAAATTATAAGAAAATCCATTGTTAACAAGCATTTTTTTTTAAATGATAGGCTTATATCTGTAGGTATGTAATAATGCCAAAAAACAAAAAGTTCTATCACGAACCCCCAAAATGATACTGGCCACAAGCCTGA
This sequence comes from Apocheima hispidaria, assembly GCA_947579745.1. NCBI lineage: Eukaryota > Metazoa > Arthropoda > Insecta > Lepidoptera > Geometridae > Apocheima > Apocheima hispidaria. Next base: position 12,831,329 of record OX388153.1, on the reverse strand, counting down.
AAAAAAATCGCGCGCGCGGTTTGCTTACTTTTGATTTATTTAGGCGTGTTTTCAATTTGTTTTTTTCTTGTAAAAAATTTAGTATAAAGCACTATGTATCACTCGGAAGAAATTGCGATTCAAATTGCAACTTAATTGGTAATCGGACACTTTTTCCCCTCGGCGAACAATGTACTATTAGGGTACATATTAATTGGCTTTGAAATACAGCGTACACTAGTTCGGAGCAAACTTATTTTGTACAATTTTATTTGTATCACATTTTATTTCTATTTGTATTTGTACTACTCTTTTAACGATGATTTTTAAGTTTGGTTTGTTGATGAGTTTTGTTGGTAATTCTCTGATATTTTTTTGGCATTTATGTCGATGTGAATTCTCTTGAATATCGTCACTTATCATGATGTCGATATTACGTAATTCAATGATTCATTTAATCTCGCTAAACTCACAAATTTATTGTGTTAAAGTAATATTTATTTATACGCGTAGCAAAGGAATGTTTGAGTATAGTAAACATATATATATTTTAAAACTTTTGAACTTTTTTTTTGTGTGTCACATTACAGATTAATTGCACATGCAATTATCAAATACTATCTTGTTCTCGAATCAGCCACTTAAGTATGCTAATGCTACTCTTAATAATTTAAGTTTTATCTGTAAGTCCCGATATAATTTATTGCATTTTTTTTGTTTGTTTTACAGGCAAACCGTACAAAATTGTTAAATCCCAAAGAGGTCACGACTTGATATTATATAAAGATCATACATATTCTTGGGCCCATGACAATAACTGGAAATGTTCGAGAATGAAAAATTGTAGAGCTAGAATAGGTTTGAACAAAAAACTAGAAATCGTCAACGAACGAGGTTCACATAACCACGAGCCAGCTAATTATATTATTACCACAAACGGACAATATGTACGCGTCTAACTTAGTTACGGCCGTACTGATAAAGCGCTATCCACACATTTCCGGATCAGGGCCTGTCGAGATCCGGGCCGTCCTGGCTCAGGGTCCCGTCAAGGACGAGGCATCAGTTACTCGTGTTCACACATATCAGGGTAATTCATTCAGTGTATTTCGGTGTTTTACTGTGCACATATCGCGATGGTAAATACAGATGAGTTAGCAATGGTTGCAATCATTTCTATCTGATAGAAAGAATTTTGTTCTGTCGCAAAACTTTGATTCAATCTTTCCATATACATGCTGTACGTGGCGTCAAAATTTTGAACATGCTCTGACGAAGCGTGCGTTCGTGAGAACATGCTCCGGGACATGTTATTTCCCCAGTCCGTTATTTCTACTACAAAATTTAATTAATTAGTTTAAATACATAAGATTGTATTTTTTTGTCTTCATTTACAAAGGATATTTAAACAGGGAAACTATTGAAGTAGTGCGCATATTTTGTATACATAAAGATTGTTGTAAAATAAAGGATACTTATTTTTTGGTGTAACTTATCTTGGTGCAAAATTATCAAAATAACTTCAAATGAAAGTAGCTGAAAGTGTTTGTACTACGAACACCTACGATATTATATATAATAAATGCAATAAAATGTGGTATTTTTTATTGGTTAAATATTTTCTATTAAAGATAATGATAGCTTGTTAAAAATTTGCGCACTACTTAAAAAGTTAACACGTATATAAATATAATGCTCAAAAGTTTTTTCTTTCTTGGACGTAAGTTTATTTTGTCGATGATTGTTTTTTTTTATTACAGCCGAATCATACGAATTTGTGAAGTCCCAGAGAGGTCATGACTTGATACTGTACAAAAATTATACATATTCCTATTCAAGTCACAATAGTTGGAGATGCTCGACAACGAATCGTTGTAAAGCGAGGATAGGTTTGAACTCTAAAGAGGAAATTATCAAAGAACTAGGATCACATAACCACGAGCCGGCGCGTTATTTCATAACTAAAGACCGTAAATATGTACGCATGGATTCTTATCGCGGCAACTTCTGATGTAAATAAAATAGCTTTGTTGCCAAGACATGATCTCTGACTTATCCTATTTAAGACATTCTGTTTTATGATATGCAGTTACAATCTCAGGTAATGCTGTAAATATTACAAAAGTGATTAAGATGTAAAAAGAGAGCGTTTAAAATTATCAGCGGTTTATGGAAACGTAGTTTCCCAAAATATAGAACCACTTTAAAAATAACGACAGTGTTACTAGATAATAGTTATAAATAATAGTTTGCTAGAAATAAATAAGGCTAATTTACCAAAAAATAAGGATATGCATCAGTGCACGAAACAAGGAAAAGCTGTACAAGCCATGGAATAGGTTAGTCAATGTTGAGATAAAGGACCGTCACGCTAAAATATTGATGTACAATAAATCGTTGAATCATAACTTTAAACAGGTTAGCATTTCTTTAAAAGTAATCCGTTCTACAATTAAGTGAATATAATATATTTAGTTACGAACGGATATAATTAATAATGTAATGTTTTTTTAAATAATAACTTAGTTTTCGTAATTTAACTCTAAAAATAAGTTTAATTTGTAAAAGTGACTTGCCTGTAATATTCAATGTTATTTATGGCCAATAAATATTTCTGATTAATGAAGAGCCCGTGACCAAATATATTTGCCGCATGTCCATAGATCTAAGGGCTTATACAACAATTCAGACACCGAATGCTAAAAGACCCCCCGACAGGACCAAAAAGAGTTGGCTAGACGAGGTTGATTCCCACTGCAGCGACTGCACCACATAAGGTCTCGACCGAGAAAGTGAAAAGAGGGGAGGGAGGCTCATGGCAATGTCACGCGTATCTAGAAGTACCTAGTTGTTTGATGACATTTTTATATTTTTTTATTACAGGCTCGCCATACCAAATAGTTAAATCACAGAGAGGTTGCGACTTGATTTTATACAAGAATTATACATACTCCAATGACAATCAGAATAGTTGGAGGTGCTCGACAACGAGGAGTTGTAGAGCGAGGCTATGTTTGAACTCTAAGAGGGAAATTGTCAGAGAATCAGGATCACATAGCCACGAACCGGCGCAGTATTTCATAACTCAAAACGGTCGATATGTACGGGTGTCTTCTCGCGGCAACTTCTGATGTAAATAAAACTACCTACATACAGTAAGTAACAGGGTTAAGCAGTTTTGTTTCTACCACATACTCCTCTAATACAATGCGGTCTTATATTTTTATAATTTGAAAATAGAAAGAAGTAATCACCTCGTTACAGTTTTATTATAAGTATAGATATGAATTATCAACAAGACTTAATTCGAATTCACAAGTGTTGTAACAGCATATAAACTATAACTATAACCTAAAAGTAATTAGAGATCGTTTAAACTATCAAAGCCTTAGGAACTATAGATATATAGTATATCTATGATATACAGGGTTATGAGGAAAGGGTATGCTAAGCTGAAAGGGGCTCATAGTACCCATGATTATGAACAACTTGTACTATGGGACCAAACCTAAAATCGAGGAAAAAAAATCAGCTGTTCCATACATTTTGTCGTGTGTCATTGACATTTTTCTATGGAACAGCTGATATTTTTTTCTCTATTTCAGGGTTGGTCCCATAGTAAAAGTTGTTCGTAACGATGAGTACTATGAGCCCTTTTCGGCTTAGCATACCCTTTCCTTATAACCCTGTATAGTTAAGTTAGTTATAAAGAAGTTAGGTTAGTTATGCTGTATTTTCTTATAACATTTCAATCCTAAAAAACCCGCTATCTCTAAAGTTATTCACAACCGCCTTAAAAGATCTTTATGACGTTGAAGATAAGTTGGAAGAACAAGAGCATTTCGTTTGTGCAAAGAGCACATTCACGACAAAATCGGAAATCGGAAATTTTCAATTTCGGAAATCCAATACCTAGAACAGGCAAGCCTCGAGGTTGGACTTAGCATGAATCCATACATCTAAGGGCTTATACCACAACAATTCAGACATCGAATGCTAAAAGACCCCCGACAGGACCAAAAAGAGTTGGCTAGTCGAGGTTGATTCCTACTGCAGCGACTGCACCACATAAGCTCTCGACCGAGAAAGTGAAAAGCAGGGAGGGAGGCTCATGGCTGCAAAGTCACGAGTATCTTGAATACCTAGTTGTTTGATGACATTTTTATATTTTTTTATTACAGGCTCGCCGTACCAAATTGTTAAATCACAGAAAGGTTTCGACTTGATCCTGTACAAGAATTATACATACTCCAACGACAAACACAATAGTGGGAGGTGCTCGACAACGAGGAGCTGTAAAGCGAGGCTATGTTTGAACTCTAAGAGGGAAATTGTCAGAGAACCAATATCACATAACCATGAGCCGGCGCAGTATTTTGTAACTAAAAATGGTCGATACGTACGCGTGTCATCCTCTCGCAGCAACTTTTGATGTAAAAAAATAATATAATGCTTTATTTAATTGTATGCAGTTTGTTTCTATTTCATCGTTTGTTTAAAAAACATTGAAGTCGCATAATTATACATCACTACTTATAGATAAACCAGAAAAAGTAATGGGCAATGTATAAGTAGAAAGACATCGTTTTTCTACGTGTCGGGACTAAAACCTAAAAACATTTTAAAAAAAACTGAATATGTAGAGAACATTGGAAAGGAGACTGACAAAACAAATTATCACGTCTTATTGCAGACTAATGGTTTAGGAAGAGAAAAAAAACTTTCGAAATTAAGAACTCGGGCTAATTTGATGAGGATTATTTATTTCTAACACAGCTACGGAACCCAACCATGCGAATGTCAGGACACACACTTGACAGATTTTCTGAGAGTTGTAACTACTATTATATTATATAATTTAATATTTTATAGATAGTTTATTTTTGTTAGGATATATTTTATTTATTCGTTATTCTTTCTTTATTGCATATATGTACATATTCTTCTTCTAAAAGCTTTTAGCTTTAGCTTACATTATGACATATATACCCTGTTAACTAAGGGCGCAGCAATATTATGTGGCTGGTCACAGGTAGACATACTAATATGTAGGTAATGTGTAGAACTACTAAACTACATAATACGAATAAACGTTAAACAGCAAGGGCTATTAAGACAGAATCGACCTAAATAATTAAATTTAAATAATAGTATGCATAAAAGTAGGTAAGTAATCATTTTAAATTTAGTTATGAAGTTTAGTTTTACTTATTATAAATATGTATACAGAATAGGTAGACTTGTTTAGGGAAGCGCGGAAAAGCTTTTTAAAAATACACGAAAAAAATTGAAGTTTAATTATTTAATGTTAAACACGTGTATTTTCGTTAATAGCTGACAACTGAATGCTCAAACATTAAGGGTTGTGCTACTGGGCTCGGAGGATGAACTGCCGTCTCAGCATTATGCCAGCAGCGGCGGTCGGATGCTAGCGCGTGGGCGCTTTCAGCGAAAAGCGCTTAGGGGCAATAATCATAGGGTGCCCGACTGGTGCTGGTGACGTAACTAGGTAGGTGGGTATTTTTGTTTAAATAACACTACCTATACATATAATAACTAACTACTAATATGAATGTGAACCTACAACTTTTCCTAGGTAGGGTAAGGAAAGGTAGTTAGCGGTAAAGGTAAATTTGGTGATAAATTTTAAAAAGAAAATTTCACACTTACCTACTTACCTATTCTCCCTGCAGCGACTACACCGAAGCTCTCGATCGAGAAATGGAAGACGCGTGAGGCTCTTACCCTGCAAAGTCAAAGTCAATCATGAGTACATTTAGTCGTTGTTTGATGACTATTTTTTGATTACAGGCTCGCCATACCAAGTTGTTAAATCACAGAAAGGTTGCGACTTGATTCTATTTAAGAATTATACATACTCGAATGACAAACTCAATAGTTGGAGGTGCTCGACAACGAGGAACTGTAAAGCGAGGCTATGTTTGAACTCTAACAAGGAAATTGTCAGAGAACCAATTTCACATAACCACGAACCGGCGCAGTATTTAGTTACTAAACACGGTCAATATGTACGCGTACCACGCGCGTCATCCTCTCGCAGTAACTTTTGATGTACAAAAATAAATTAAGTATGCAGTTTTGTTCCTATTACATAGTTTGTTTAAAAAAACAGTGACGTCGCATAATTATACACCACTACTTATCGATAACCAGAAATAAAATGGGCAATGTATAAGTAGAAAGACAATCGTAAATGTGCTGTCAGGTTACATTTTTAGAAATCCTGCAGGGATTGAGCGTTTCCTCATCAGGCAATACGACGCGGCACGACAGGACTTGACACCGGCAGATACATTCTTCATTTGATCGACGCCGACACGACGAGTAGGGGAGAGGGAGAATGAGAGCCGCGGTGGAGCGATAATTTTGACATCGTATGGCAGTAGTTTTTTTTTGTATTAATTAAAAAGTAGTGGTGTATGTTTTAGCCATTTCTGCCGTCTTTGTATCACGCTAATTTTATTTTAGAATATGTAAGGACTGCTGTAGCGCTGAAATTTGCCACACGTACAGATTATTATATTATCTTCGACCATGGAATGGTATGGGTATATTTTTAATTGTAGCTCCATGAAAATCGGGAATAAAACAAGTTTACTTATCCTATCGAGTGGGGTATTGTTGCAAAGTCAATGTTATTACCGAGCGAGCGAAGTCTTTGCAATACTGGTAAAATTTACTTTCATCTGTCCGTATGGATGATGATGTCACGACACCGACTTGACAGATTTTCTAAGAGGAATAACTGCTGTTATATTTTATAATTTTATATAGTTTATTTTTGTTAAGATTTAATTTATTTAAGTTGGTAAGTAATAATTTTGATTTTATTTCTGAAGTATAACCTGAAATAAATAATTTTGAATTTGAATTTGACTTATGAATTACTGTCGCGGTCTGTAATGACTGTGTTGCTGGCAGCGATGATGATGGCCGAAAGCGGACAGCACGGACAGCGTTGCAGGCCTTGACGGACAAGCAGCGCGGATAGCAAGGGCTGCAATGATGACCAAGCTTGGTGGCCCAGAGAGTAGCTACGCTTAGCTCGAGGCAGTCATAGCGCGGCCAGCAGTCACGTCATTGCGGACCAATACTTGTATAGGTAGTGCTTTACTCAAACAATGCGAGTAATTTAAATAAAACCATAGCTCCATAGCTTAGTTGGAATTTAAAATTCATTTCAATTCAAAGTTAAATTCAAATATTAAATGAATTTGTCGATTTTCCATAATTGTCGTAGGCAAGTTTTTGCACCTGACTACTTTGAAACAAAACTCGGCATAAAGGATTTTCAAAGGAAATTGCTGGTGGATAAATACCCCAGCAAAGAACTTCCATACAACTTTGCTGGTGCCTATTCGAGAGCGCCGCTTGGCCGGCTTTGCTCAAAGAAGGTTGTCAAAATAATGACTACATTAAGAGCTTTGAGTAAATATTTATACACAATAGGTAGGTAGGTATTTTTGTTTAATTAAAACTATTCATATAATAACTAACTACTGATATGAATGTTAACCTAGTACTTTTCCTAGGTAAGGAAAGTTATATAAGCGGTAAAGGTAATTTAGGTGATAAATTTTTTAAAACAAAATTTAACGCTTAACTACTATAGTAACTGTGTGAAATTCTTGTTAAACAAATATTGTTCCTTTTTGCCTGTTAACAAATCATTCATTTTAGTCTTAATTCTAGGCATATACGTGGAATTCAAAACATTCGCGTTACCTACACTGCGAATATACATTTCCTTACCCATATATGGTAAGCTATATATGCTTTAAAGTATATGGTAGTTACTATTGTCGTTGTTAAGACACATTTTTTATTACAGAAAGGCCGTACCAAATTGTGAAATCACAGAGAGGATGCAACTTGATTCTATACAAGAATTATACATATTCCTACGGCAGTGACAAAAGTTTGAAGTGCTCGACAACAAAAAGATGTAAAGTAAGGTTACATTTGAACTCTAAGAAGGAAATTATCAGAGAACCGATTTCACATAAACATGAGCCGGCGCAGTATTTCGTTACTAAAAGCGGTCGATATGTACGCGTGTAATTCTCTCGCGGCAACTTGTGATGCTACTGAAAAGGATTCTGATAAGTACATTATTGCAGCAGCAGCTAATAAGGACTTTTGCGGACGGAAATAAAAATGCGGACCGAAGCAACATTAAAAAATATGTCTAATCATTGACTTACAAATGTGTTTTCCTTCAAGTCACTACAATTATAGAAATAAATATGTCTAATACTGATACAGTCACTAAATGTTAGAAGTGTCTAATTAGGAAACAATTTATGACAAATTTGTTGAATAGGTCCTTCCATACAACCTAAAATAACTGTCTTGATAATATGAGATCTAACAACTTTTTACGGTGGAAGGATCGCTTTCCGAGCCTCGACCTTTTTTTACATCATTTTTTGACATTTTTTTAATGATTTTGATAGGATAGCGTTTTATAGTTAGTTTTTTCGTTATACGTCGATATTCATTAATAAATAAATTAATAATAAAATAATAATTAATAAATTCGTAAATATTAATTGTTGCTTTCTTTAACAGACAATACATACCAAATTGTAAAATCACAGAGAGGTCACGACTTGATACTGTACAAGGATTATACTTACTGCTTGAATCGTGGCAAATATTGGAAATGTTCAACGGTCGGAAAGTGTACAGCGAGGCTAGTTTTGAACGATGACATGGAGATTATCAAAGAATCGGGATCTCACGCTCACGAACCAACGCAGTATTTCATAAGTGAAAGTGGTGAAATTGTACGCATATAAAATAATATTATAAACCTAACGCCATCACTGATACTTGATACTGATAACTTTATTTCACATTTTGTTTTAATAAAACGGGAATACTCACGTTAAATTGAGTCGGTTATTCCGACTATAGTTTCGATCACATTTTTTTTGCACATCTGTGCAAGGCAAGACGAGGTCGCGCGCGTGTCTCGCTGAGCATTCCTTCATAAAGGTCACCGAATGTGATCGAAACTATAGTCGGAATAACCGACTCAATTTAACGTGAGTATTCCCGTTTTATTAAAACAAAATGTATCAAAACCACGTCAGTTTTCATAGTAAAATTAATTTCACATTATTATCCGACTAGAGCTTTTTTAATGCAACGCAGAGTAGAGCTGTCAAAATTGCCGACGATCCCAAGCTCATGTGAACCTGTAAACTGATATCTATAGGTAACGGTAACTCATTAATCCTTACCAGCAAGCAGGCTGTTAACAAAGCGCTCTTTAGCAGTTTATAAGTCATAATCGTAACAGAACGTAGGGCACGCACTTGGCGCGGCCCTTACAGTGTGTCAAGTCTGCGAACGAGTGCGTTTCGTAAATATACTATACCTGAAGTACCAAGAGTATTTTTCACAACAATTACCTCTCACAGAAACAACACAGTCTGACAACATCCCCTGAACTCCCTATGCAGAGCTTGCACTATTTGTGTGTGACACCGCACCCTACTCAAAAGGCTGGGAAAAGGGGCACCAGCGAGCTGGTGTCAACAGTCTCGGTGACTGGTACAATAAGTACAAGTTCATCACAGTAAATCCGGACAAAAGTACCATCAAAGCATAAAAGACTAGTTTTTTTTAGTTAAAGTGTTTTTAGTTTGTTTTTGCGTTATAACATCGATATTCATTGACCGGTATTGCTATAAATAATAAACGGTGCTTTCTTTAACAGAGAAAACATACCAAATTGTAAAATCACAGAAAGGTCACGACCTCATACTGTACAAGGATTATACTTACAGCTTGAATCATGGTAAATATTGGAGATGTTCGAATTCCAGAAAGTGTACGGCGAGGCTAGTGTTGAACCATGTCCTGGACATTGTCAAAGAATCAGGATTGCACGTTCACGAACCACCGCAGTTTTTGATTACTAAAAACAATGTAATTGTACTCTAGTAGTAAGTATTATGATTTCATTTCGACTATTGCAAATATTTTGTTCAAGGTCATATTGCTTTATTGAATTAGATTTTAATTAGAATGTACAAACATACATAAACTTACATAATTGTAATAAACATAATGCTAACCACAGATGCTAAGAAGTTTAATTGACATTGTTATGCAACTCGAGCTTCATAACACAATGCAGAGTAAAGCTGTCAAATTTGTTGACAATACCAAGGTCATTAAAACTTTGATCTCATGCAGGCATGACGGTTTAAGATCGCACCAGCCGCAAACGTCAGAAAGACAATTCGCATAATTATATGTTTGACTGCCCCTGTGGCTCAGTTGGTAGTGAACCTACCTTCTGTGTTTGGGGGCGTGGATTCGATTCCCATCTAGGACAAACATTCATGTGATGAACATTTGTGTTTGTTCAATGTCTGGGTGTTAATATCTATATAAGTATGTATTTAAAAAATATATGTACGTATATCATTCTCTGGTCATATTACAAGCTTAGCTTAGTTTGGGGTCAGATGACCGTGTGTGCAAAAATGTCCCAGATGTTTATTTATTTATTTAGCTTCCATTTACGGTATCTCCGATAGACGATGCTTAAAATATGTGGTTCTTAAGGTATTGGTGATTGAAAGATACTCGTATCCACAAACAGTAATTTCTCACAACAATGCTAGTAATCTAGTTTTTATAATTTCTTTTTGCGTTATAGCGTAAATATTTTATATCTGGTATAACTATAGATATTTGTTGGTCTCTGTTACAGACAAAACTTATCAAATTGTACAGTCACAGAAACGGCGCGACATGATATTATACAAGGAATATACTTACTGCTTGGATCACGATAAATATTGGAAATGTTCAAAGCTCAGAAACTGTAAAGCGAGGCTAGTGTTGAACAAAGACATGAAAATCGTCAAAGAATCCGGATCGCATGCTCACAAACCGGTGGAGTATTCTATTGCCAAAAGCGGTCAAATAGTGATTTTATAATGAACAATAATGCAATAACATAAATATATGTATAATCCTAATTTTAACGAATATTATGAATTCGAATGTAACTCAGTCTCTCTGTTTGGGTGTTTGTCGCGGTATCACGGCTAAACGGCTCAAGCTGATTTGTTGCATAGATATAGCTTAAGGACCCTTTTTTTTTTGTAGGTCCACACGTACGAAGACGCGTGGAACAGTTAGTATATTACAATACAGTAAAGTACTTGCACAGGCACAATCAAGTATTTTGGATCATCTATCAGGAACTTACCCTTCAATACGTGAATGTTAGAATGTTCGTGCGTTTCTCTATTGGGACCACTTTATCATCACGGTTATGACTATTCTCGCCAATAATCGTGTGGTGATTGAACGGTCCCAGCGCTGGACAGTGCTTTGACTTAGATCACGAGGTTGGGGTGTTGACTTGTCGATCATTGTTCGATAGGGGTCGTATCGGTTCTTCGTCACATAGTGAAGAGCTTCGACCAACACCCTAAGATTCTCCTGTCTCTTAAGGTGTTGGTCGAGGTGTAGGTTCCTCTGCAGCCCGATCCACCGGTATCTCAGTCCCTGTGCCACGCCGCTACAGGTGACACGCTGGTTTTTTGTAGTTTTTTTTTAAATATATTTAATGTCAAATGTTAATGTAATCAAAGCTTTTAAATGAATAAAAGTAATTTAGTAAAATTTTATTTGATACACACTGTACACTACAAACTAAATGTAACTTTCATTATCTATTATATTCTTATTAAACATGGTCGTCGTTTATGGAATAAATTACATTTGAAAATATGGATTGTATTTTTTTTTAAACTGCCTGTCAAAACATATTGAGTGCCACAATTTCGACGACAAGCGTGGTGTGTCTTAATGAATTCTTTACTGGAAACACACTTAGCATATTCTGAATATTAAGTATAGTCTGCCGTTAACAGTTGGGCAGACTCAAAAACTAGTTCTCCATATTTCGTAAATTATTCAAATCAAAATTTGTGTTATTTTAAAAAATAATTTGAAATTATATACATAACAAGAACGACATGAAGCAAGTGTAAACAACTTGCGGCCTGATAATGCCTTATAGCGATCTTTTCGGTCAAGCAGCCCAATAGTTATGTTTGGAATTTCTTATATTGTCAAGGATTTTTGCATGGATCATTCATGGAAATTGAACGCGGCAATTTGGTCAGCATTTTCAGCACAATGCTTAATGGAATTGGTTAATTCAATTATTTTAGTATAACCTGAATATTTAGATTTAAAAAAACTGGAATTATTTTAGTTCTTTATTTATTATATTTTTTCTTCATTTATTTTCCTTGTACATTATAGTATTTCGTTAAACCTCATCTAGCAGGCCTAGCATGCGCACCATGATAACATCTTTACTCTCTTTGTCGTGCAAACCAGGACATGGCTATGATTATGTATTTCTTTACTTTAATTTTAGCACGACGTAAAAAGAAAAGATTTTGCCACGGGGCGCATGCCCCAGGCCGCAGGCGTTCTGGTGTTGCCACATATTTTTTTCGTCATTACGCAATTGCTGCTATCGATCTGTCGCTAAATGTCAATTATTTATTAAATTAATATAAACGTTAATCGTTAACTATCAGGGCCCGTACCGTAAGGCCCTTATTGCGATGATTGTTAGGTTCAGCCGACGACGTTGCGCGACCACGGACCGTATCACCGCGCGATAAGGTGTATGGTCGCGCAGCGTTGTCGGCTGAGCCTAACAATCATCGCAATAAGCACCTCACGGTACGGGCCCTGTCCTCAATTTAGAAGTGGCCTGCGTAACAATTAAAATTTCAAATTTGTAGCTGGTGTATATTATTTGTTTTTGCTATAATCATTATTGCTCTTAATTACAGACAAAACATACCAAATTGTAAAGTCTAGAAAAGGTCACGATTTGATATTGTACAAGAATTATACTTATTGTATGCATCGTGATAAGTATCATTGGAGATGTTCGATAATGTCAGCAAAAAAAAAGTGTACAGCGAAGCTACTGTTGAACCATGACAAGGAAATTGTCAGAGAATCAGGATCTCATGCTCACAAACTAACTCAGTATGTCATTAGCAAAAATGGAATTATTGTACGTTTCTAATAAGCATAATGCCACGACTTCTGATACATTGACGTCATTCATATTGTTAACCTGTTTACTGTAAGGTGCAACGTTTCGCTCAGCGCTTGAAATTTAAATTTTCTTGCGTTTTTTGTCAATTACAGCTTAATTACTCATCGTAGGTTCATGAAAACTAATTATGCGATAATAAATAGATTGTTTCAAGAAATTACACCAACCAAAAATTCAAGTTGAAAGCTAGTATAAGTACATTTCTCACTAAACCCAAAACCAAGATGAAAATCAGCTTATTGAGATTTGTAGCTAAACCAATGTTATCTAGGTGATCATTTTACCCGTAATTTCTTAAAACAACTTATTTATTGGCGCAAAATTGGTTTCAATAAATCCACGATGAGTAATTAAGCTGTAATTAACAAAAAACGCAAGAATATTTGAATTTCCCGCGATGAGTGAAACGTTGCACCTTAAGGGTTTTCATCACTTTTTCACTATTGCACCCAATATTTTAAACTGCGTCATGAACCTCCGGAACTCTCTCAACCATCCTCTGGAAAGACACCCTCTGCAAAAATGCACGAATTATGTGGAAAAAAAGTAACTACTATTTAACCTGTGCTATGACAGAGCACATCTCGCTCAATCGATATAAATCAATGACGGAAGATAAAAGAGGACCTGTTACAAGACACGTCATTCGGCACTTTGAATACACAATATGGCGTCAAATCCACTCTTTTCACCAGTTATTTCCTAACACTTCCACAAATTTGGACAGTTCGTTTTGGATAGACTGCTATCATACTAACTTGGCTGGGATACAAAACATGGCCGAAGTACCGCAAGGCGGTCCCAAGTGACGTAAGCAAACAATACTTTGAAGCCCATACGCTATGGTAGAGAATCCTTGATATAAATAAATCTGAGAGTGACGTGCCGTTGTTTTGGAATAGTACAACGAATACTTAAGACGAACTTTATTTTTCAGTTCAGACATTGCCGCATTGATAAAATTACAAATAGTACGTCCAAAGCTAGTAATAATTGTAATAATAGAAATGGTCTTTTTGGATGAATAAATAAATATTTGATTTGATTTTGATTTGAATTGATAAAAACTTGAACTGTAAACAGTTATTCTTGCGATTTTACGTTGATGCCTATGTATTTCTAGCATTACAATTATTCATAATTGATCTCTTTTACAGATAAAATATACCGAATTGTAAAATCAAAGAAAGGTCATGATTTGATTCTGTATAAGGATTATACTTATTGCTTGCATCGTGATAAATATTGGAGGTGTTCGATATCGACACAGAAAAAGTGTAGAGCAAGGCTTGTGTTGAACCATGACATGGAAATTGTCAAAGAATCGGGATTGCATGCTCACGAACCAGCGAAGTTTTTCATTAGTAAAAACGGTGTAATTGTACGCTTTTTGTAAGTATCATGACATCTCTATTGCTAATATTTTGTTTAAATTCATATTGCTAGAATTTTACTGTTTTTGCCATTATTTCGCCGAATAGTTTGAACTGCCTCACGCAACCACACATTGGTTGCATGTGGCAGATTAAACAATGCAGCAATGCAAAAATCGATTTTATAACTCCGAATTAACAAGTTTCTGTGCCAAAAGAATTAAAAACTGCGAAAAGTTTTTTTGTTGGAAAACGAGACAATATGATTGAAAAATAATGTTCGAATTACACTTCCTTCTTTGGTTTAATTTCGTACGAATTTACAAATTTCAAATATTTTTACCTAGTCAAAAATAGTACGCACGAGCGTGATTTAGAAGAAAAAAAAAAGGTGAAAATGTACCTAATACCTCTTAAGGTTTAGCCTACGTAAACCATTTACCGTTTTATATACCAAATTCAAATTCAATTTATTTAGCCTGTGAGCCTGGGTTACAAAGTTGATATAATTATATGTAAGAGGTACAAGCAGTTAACAATAACTAGTTAATAATATTACTAGCTCACAATTACAAAATAATAAAATAATAAAACTGATTAAATTAAATACAATTAATAATGTCAAACTAAAAATACAAAGTACAAATTAATAAAGGTATCTAGGGAATAGCATGCTTTGGAAAGAAGGAAGTCAATAAGTCTGGTTTTGAAGCTGTTTACATCGCTCCATTCACGGATTGAAGTTTCTTAGTCAAAAGTAGTTTAAAGACTTATTCTAGGTTCTCTATAAATATGGCCACTGACCGTATCTACATGAATTTGTTTTCTATTACAGATAATACATACCAAATAGTAAAATCCCAGAAAGGTCACGATATGATACTCTACAAGGATTTTACATACTACTTAAAAGAAAAGAAATATTGGGTATGCTCCTACAAATTCTGTACCGCAAGACTTCTATTGACTACAGACAATAATGAAGTAATGAAAGTAACTAGATCCCATATTCACGAACCGGCGAAGTATTTAATCACTCAGAAAGGGAAATATGTCCGCCTTAGTTCGTATTCCCGTTCATGAAATTACTAAACGATTTAGATGTACGTACCTACTTTTTAATGTGTTCCTTACTCTGTTTTGTCTAACTTCTAAAAAAGTGTTCCTTACTCTGTTTTGTCTACTTAAATTTACTACTTCTAAAAAAGTGTCCCATAATCTGCATTTTTCTCAAGATTCAAGATATTTATTGCAGAATGTAGATGGAAACAGTTCTTACAAAATACAATTATATATCATACAAACTACCTCCTTAAGGAGCGTGCAACAATATAAGTACAAAAAATATATTATCTCATGTACGGAAATATAAGTAATACATAATTAAATTTTGTTTTCAAATTTTTAAATAATTTTGTTACTAATTAATAGAATTTCAATGTCAGTTTGAAATAATAATATGGTCAATTACAAATTAGATATTTTTTCCTTTAAATAGCCTTTTGACTATTAAACTTATAAAAACATTTACTTAATAAAGGTGTCAATTTTCTTTTAAATTTGTTTTTAGAAAGCATTTTAAATTCGATCGGAAGTTTATTGTAAATTGTTATTACCATTAAGTAAGCGTTTCTCCTACACATCTCAAGCTTATATTTTAGAAAATACATTTTTTTTAATTTACTTCTCTACTAATATTATCTCTTGGTACACAATATCTGACTGATAAGTGACCGACTCAAAAAGTTTTCCTGTAAAATAAACATTTTCTGTCCCGAGCTACCCATAGCATATCATATCATAGCATAGCATAGCATTTGCATATATTTTGAAGTAAAGGGGTATAACAGTCGTGCCATAGCTATTTTACTAAAGCATATGCTAGTTTTTGTTATATAGTGTGAATTTACAAAATCTGTATGATTTATATGTTTACTATGACATCAGAAATATTCTTTCCAATTTTTAATATTTTAAATCTCCTTATTTGACGGAGGAAGTAGAAAAAAATATACTTACTTTGTTTTTTTTTTCGATCATAAAAACAAAGACATAATTTTGTATTCCATAGACTTTTGAAAATTCACACATAGCAATTTTATATCTTTAAATATATTAATATTGTAAAAACGCACGAGCCAGACTACTCTGGACGTGTCATGAGGTATCTTAAACTTTTATTTTATATTTAAAAAAAAAACATTATTAGCCGTTGGGTCTTCGTGACCAAAAATACTTTCAAAACGGAATTTGACTTTGAAAATAATATTATCAATGCTATAATTTCATATATAAATATCTGCTTAGCTCCACACATTCCGGGTACCGTGCTTTTTGTCAAAATTTTCGTCAACTAAAACTTAACATAAAAATGTAAGTCTTTCCAAAAGGAATAAACCAATGTTGAATGCTATTATATTGTTTGTTGAACGCTATTATTGTTTTTACTCAAAAAAGCTGCTAATGTGGTCATTATTTTGACAATCTACTTTGAGCAAAGGCGGCCTTGCCGCGCTACTCGAATAGGCGCCAGCAGAGTTGCATGGAATTACACTGCTGACATGTTTTATCCACCAGCAATTTCCTTTGAAAATTATTTTTACTGTCGAGTTTTGTTTCAAAAGTAATCAGGTGCAAAAACTTGGATAATCGACAAATAAAACATCTGTATTTGAATTTGAATAATAAAGTTAATTTTACTATTAGTACTCACGGGATATTTACCACGGTTATCCTCCTAAATTAAAAAAAAAAAAAAAACCGGTGCTGCTAAATTTCATCATCCACCCGCATCTTCAGTCTACCCGTGAACATGGCGCATGCAACTGTGCCGAAATATCGGGAACTCAACAAAAATAATAACCGTGGTAAATATTCCGTGAGTACTAATAGTAATGTTGTAAACCACCACGAAAGTCTAAAACAAAGTTAATTTTAATCTTTTACAGACAAAACATTTCAAATTGTAAAATCCCAGAAAGGTCACGAAATGATACTGTACAAGGATTATACATACTATTTTACTAAAAATAGGTATTGGGTATGCTCACAGAATACTTGCAGCGCAAGACTTCAATTGACTGCAGACAACAATGAAGTTATCAAAGTATCTAGACCACATACTCACGAACCGGTGAAGTATGTCATCAGTGGAAAAGGACAATATATACGCATTAATAATCGTAAATAATAACGGTTGAAAAAAAAAAGTCTTCATATTTCTTGAAATGTGTTTCTTCCTGTGTTTAATATTATTAAATTATACTTCTTACGAAGCAACAGCTGAGACCCTTAAAAGGCGGAAATATGAATACCTTGGCGATGGGTACTTATTTCTGCCTTTTGGGGTCGAAACATTGGGTCCTTGGGGTCCGAGCGCATGGCTGCTCTATAAAGATCTTTCTAAGCGGCTGATAGAAAGAACAAACGACCAAAGGGCTGGTGCTTACCTCGGCCAGAGAATTAGCATTGCTATTCAACGAGATAACGTCACCAGCCTTTTGGGTACCTGCCCGCGGATACCGACCTGAGCTCTGTTTTTTATCTATAATTAATTTATAATAATTTTGGTTGTAATTTTAACTCTTTTATTTAAGTTTAGATTGTATTGATATTCAATGTTATTTATGGTCAATAAATTTCTATTACCCTTACGAAGTGTTTCTTAATCCGCATTTTACTTACCTACATTTGAGGCTTCCCCGCGCACCCATAACACCCACGCTTGGCAGGCAGCTTGGGGATCGGAATATAATTATTATGTGTTGGTTAATCCAATATACGCTCCAAATCACACTTTAATCCATAAGAAGTTGCACAAACATAATCTTACATTACCACAACCTTTCGAGTTTTTAATATTAGAGTGCAATGTAATAAATAGTATATGTATACAAGATTATTAAATAATTGTGTTTATGCAGGTTTATTACTAATTAACCAAACCTCTTGCAAGCAGCTACCCTACTTCATACTTAACAGTTGAACTTTTTTTCATGGCATTTTACAAAACCAATATATTTTTAGTGAAAATGTCAGCTCCTAGGCTTCATTCAGGCTCTCGCTTTCCTTCTCATTCGAAACCGCTTGTTGTCACATAGAGCCCTAGTTTAAGTGTTAATTTTTCGAAGAAAAAAAGACGAACTTTTATAGGTCAGGGAACCAATGTGGTGAGGTATGATCTAAGGAAGCTGCATTGCGTTTTTTTTTTTTTCTTTCAGGTTCATTGATTTATTTCCTGTTTCAGATAAAACATTTCGAATAGTGAAATCTCGTAAAGGCAATGACATGATATTGTACATGGGTTACACTTACTGCTACGCAAAGCGCGACAAGTACTGGATATGCTCCAACAATAAATGCAGGGCGAGGCTAGCGATCAACGCAGACAATGAAATTTCCGAAATATTTAGACCGCATAAACATAAACCAGTGTACAACCGCTTTGAAGACAGTCAATATATATTGCCTAATTCCGATTCGCCTGCCTATTATCCTAGTGTGAATGACTGGTATAATTAATAAACAAGTACTATTATTACACGTAAAACAATATACACGGCTTCAAAATGTTTCCTTTTTTCATTGAAAACTGACGTGGTTTTGACACATTTTGTTTTAATAAAACGGGAATACACTCGTTAAATTGAGTCGGTTATTCCGACTATAGTTTAGATCATATTCGGTGACCTTTATCAAGAAATGCTAAAGACGAGGTCGCGCGCGTGTCACGCTGAGCATTTCTTGATAAAGGTCACCGAATGTGACCGAAACTAAAGTAGGAATAACCGACTTAATTTAACGTGAGTATACCCGTTTTATTAAAAGAAAATGTGGCCTATGTCACTCCAAGCATAAAAAGGAATCTCGACGACGATCCCTCACTCGTCAAAATCAATCGAGCCGCTAGGCTACAGGAGGTAATATAGGAACACACAAACAAACATACTTACAAACTGCCGTACACACTTCCATACCCCAAAAACATTATCTTCCTTAGGATAATTAGCAGAAGGCTTTTTGTAATATTTTGAGTTTTAAAGTATTTTAATAAAGACATATTATTGCACGATGTTTTTTTATTGAGTTGTGGCATTTGTTTGTAAGTAATTTATTACCTGTATGTACTTCTAAATTCTGTTTAAATTAATAGTTTTATCATTCTATTGTTCAACAAAATTCAAAATTGTAAATATGAATATTATGTAGTTTTGTAAATGTAAATATTTGTCAGTCATTCACATTTCTTATTGCAATATTGGAGAATATTTTTAACCTTAATCATAAACATTGTATAGGCTACTTTGTGTTTAAGATAGATAAAAATAATTAATTTCAAGGAAAACACACTGAATGGAAATAAGTAAATTATAGAAAAATAATAATAGAGGTAAAGAGTAATTAAACTAGTCTACCACTAATGTTGCAGATATAAATCAGTTAAAGCAAAGGTTTGAATTGTTTTCCTCGCATTACTCGTTAGTGAGAAATTAACAAAGCACGTATTAGCTTAGGTATCTATGATCAATGAACAAGAGTCATAATCAAGAGAAGACGTTCACGGTCGATCGTCTGTTTGAATCATGCCAGTGCCGGAATTACGTGCCCAAAATATTATATATATTTTTTATAATCAATATGAAAAATCCGATTTTTTTTTATATATATCCGATATATATCGGATATATATCCAGGCTAAGATGAGAAGCAAATTTTCTCTAGAAAGTGAAAATTATTAACGCTAGGGGCACCAGGTAATCCCCATTTTTTATTACCTCGTAAAATAAACCTTATATGATATTAAGTTAAAGTTTGAATTTCAATAAAAAGCTAGCCGTACTGGTAAGTTAAAGTAAAGGGGATTTTCCCAACTTTAAATGAGGTTGGCATTTTGGAAAACAATCAAAATTATTCTGAATTGTAGTTTTTAGCTACGTGTTGCCACACGTGGTAAACATTAATTTCCAAAATTTTTAGTTCAGAAGACAGGAAAAAATCAATTGATATATATCAAGATAAAAATCAATTGATATATATCAAGATAAAAATCAATTGATATATATCAAGATAAAAATCAATTGATATATATCATGATCTATATCGGCGAACCCTGTCCAAAACACTGTAACATAAAAAAAAACCCACAAACGTAAAGCTTAAACTTATTTTCAGCAGATTTTCGAACATTTTGATAGTGTTACTGTTTCCTGTTTTCAGATAAAACGTCTTATCGATTTATAAAATCTCGAAAAGGCAACGACATGATACAGTACATGGATTACACTTACAGTTACATACAGCGTGATCGGAAATGGAAATGCTCTAACAACGTATGTGGGGCGAGGCTGAGGTTTAACATGAACAACGAAATTGTCAAAGTGCTAGGATCGCACCAACACCAACCGTTGCCGCGTCGGTCTAAAATTCGAAATGAATTGCCGATCACCTTTAACTAGTATGGATATTTTAAAATAAGTATATAGCTGCTAAGTCTTCTCTACGTTCGTATAATTTATAAGAATAAAGTATTTCTGGTGCAAAGGATGGTTATTAATTATTTTTAAGGTTAGCATTAAGGGCCGGCTCCGGTGATTCAGCTATGTCTTTCGCACTAATTCAACATTTTTTTAATATAAAAATTACAGAGAGCATACTTATAAAACTTGATTATTTAACATCTTTAGGATACCATTGCCAATGTTTTATAGGAATTTTCATGTTATTATTATGTATTTTGGCGAAGGACAAGGAAAAATATTAAAATTATAACATAAAAATTGCTACAAAACATTAGCAATGGTATTGTAAAAATTACATGTTTAATGATCAAGTTTTTTAAATTTCCTCTCAGATAGACAAAGCGGAAACTTTCTTGCGGCTGCCGCGCGCAGAAAGTATTCGTATCGAAAAAATAGGGAGAGCAGGGGCGCTAGTCCCGACTTTTCGCTACAGCACTTTGCGACCGAATTCGGTCGCTATGACGCAAAATTCAACGCTATGTCTGCGTTTTTTCGTTAACAATTCGTGTTCGACGTCGAATTTTTGCGGCATCGCAACATTCAACCCAATGTTTGCATTTTTTCGTTAACAATTCGTGTTCGTTGCCGAATTTTTGCGTCATAGTGACCGAATTCGGTCGCAAAGTGCTGTAGCGAAAAGTCGAGACTAGCGCCCCTGCTCTGTAGGCTGTGTAACATCTTTTTTTAAAGTTAGAACGAGATAGCGATAGTCAGGAGAACCGGGCCTTGAGCGTGGTTGTGATTATACCGGGTACAAGGCAGGTTTTTTTTTCATTTGATTAATATTATTTACTAATGAATTTCATAATTATGTACTTATTATTTGGCCTTTTTAGGGTTTCATAGTTAACTAGCAACCATAGTTTTGCCGTATCCGTCCGTCCTTGAGTCTGAATGTTGCGGTCCTTCAGATACTGTAAGGACTAAAGCGCTGAAATGTAGTACTCGTATAGATAACTAGCATGCCCGCACGGCTTCGCTCGCATAAACCACAGTAAATAAAACACGCCATGTCACCTCAGTTTGATTTTCGAAAAATCCTAAGACATCCCTTTCTTTATTTTTTTATGCTTAGTACACAAATCGAGTTTCGTTGGCTTACAATGAAATAAGATTTTATTTTCATACAAACTCAACAAACCGATTTAACTTTTCGGAGGTGGAATTTCGCTAAACCCGTTCTTATGTTCACGAAGACCATTTGAGGAGTATCGGGTTCCATTTTTACGTCTTTATCATGAGCGACTAGGTTGAGTATTTTGGCACTAGCGTATTTTTCAACTAATCTTGACGAAACTTTGGTATACGGCTGGTAGGTTGGCATTTTTTTTGGGGCTATCTCCCGAAAAAAGGAGAAATTTGCTGCAGCGCTATTTACCGGCCGATTTCGATAATATTTGGCATAAACATTCGAAACTCAATTCTAAATAAGAATTTTGAATATGAGCAAAATCAGTAAAGAGATTGTCAAGACATAAGGTCGCGAGTTCTCAGGTCGATGTCCCGAACTGAGCCACTATAGTCCGTTCGCTATGGTCGCTGAAAAATAATGCTCAATCAGCTGCAGTAAAAAATATACAAAAGATGATGACAATAGGGTAGATGAGTAAAGTTTTTTTAAATTAATAAGCTTAGAAAGTATATAATAAACATGATACGTTTACTGAAAAAATAATCTAAATCGGCTAGTAAAGTTCTGAGATATAAAAGTTTATAGTTTTCGGTGGCATGAATGCTCTGTCTCATTTCCGCAAAGCGAGTGTTAGTATAGAATTTCGTTCATAAGCCATGACGATAAAGTTAAATATAGTGCGCTCATACAGCATAAAATTTAAATGTTTATAACTTCTTTGTTATTTTATTAAATTATTTTTTTTTTGTTAAGCCTGTCTATTATTGCTTTTTTGACGGAGTAATAAAATATAATCAGGCATAATGTCTATTCTGTGATTTCATTTGCGTTTTTTTTCAACCCGCATCCATAAGGTGTTTTTATTCTGCTTTTTCAACTTACTGCAGAGCGCCTAGTGCGAGTTTTTCAAAATGCGCTTACTTACTCGATCGCGATAACGTTAACTCTAATTTGTATGAAATAAGAGCAGCGCCATCTAGCGTCATCTAGATGACACTGCTTTTAGTTGCTATATACAAATAATGCGCTTACTTACTCGATCGCGTTAACGTTAACTATAATTTGTATGAAATAAGAGTAGCGCCGTCTAGCGTCATCTAGATGACACTGCTCTTACTTGCTATATACAAATAATGCGCTTACTTCCTCGATCGCGTTAACGTTAACTATAATTTGTATGAAATAAGAGCAGCGCCGTCTGCTCTTACTATATACAAATCATAGTTACCGTAAACGCATTTGAATAGGTAAACGCAATTACAAAAACTCGCAGTCGGCACTCAGCTGCCACAGATCATCAGCGCATAGTGACTATACAGTGATTGTTTCTTTTTACAGATACGAAATATCGGGTTGTAAAATCTCGTAAAGGTAACGATATGATACTGTTTAACGATCATACATACTCTTACCAAAAGCGTAACAAGTACTGGATATGTTCCAAAACCAACTGTACAGCGAGGCTTCTGTTGAACCATAACATGGATATAGTTAAAGTATCAGGATTACATACCCACGGACCTGGGCAGTATATGCTAACCAAAGAAGGACATTATATTTGTTTTTAAATAGCTTTTGCTTCAGTAAAACGGTTTTTAACCTTTTGACTGCCACGGCATAAGTGCATCGCCGTACCGTGAACGCTAAGGCACTATACCTACAAACCCAGGGATTTTATAAATGTATTTATTTGGAGTGTTTGTTGACAATTTGCTGACAAGTATTGACGACGTTGGTTTGTCAAGTTTGTTAATAATCTCACATTTCATATATTACATAATCATTTGGAGTTTTAGGCCTTACCCAGAATGCCTTTAGTCGTGCTGTTATGTGTTGTAGTGTATTTTCGGTATCCTGTGTTCTTAGGCATCTTGCTTTTTAGGTCTCGCACCGTTACGGACGACTTTCTATACCAAAGAAAATTTCTCTATGGTCCAATCCGATTCGGTTAAACTTTATTTCCTTCGAAATTTAATTTTGAATTAATTCTATTTGTTTCATAGAAATAATTTTAAGAAATGAAACCCTTCAACAAAATCTATGCTACGTAGAAAGGTCATGTATTATTTCTACATACAGCCAGTTTCGTATAAACACATTTTATTCTTCGAACGAAACCACGAAACCATGCTTCAGTCGCTTTTTTGTTTTGTTTTTTAACTTGATTTTAATTTTCTTTAAATATGGTTTTGAAAGATCTAAGAGAACACAAACAATAACAACAAAAACAAGAATAACATAAACGATGTGATGTAATTGTAAAGTACAAGTAGTATTTTGGTATCATTTTCTATTTCCCTGACTATACAGCGGGGGAACGTTGCTTGCCTGATAGGCACGTTTGGACGAATGGATCGCGCGGGACGTCAAGCCTGACTAGTTGACTTAAATTAATTCATATGTATGTTAATCGACTGTATATAGATTTATATTTTCTATTACAGATACCGTATATCGAGTTGTCAAATCTCGGAGAGGCACTGATCTGATACTGTACCAGGACTATACCTACTGCTACGCGAAGGGTGCCAAGATATGGAAATGCTCGTCCCATAGCGAATGTAGAGCAAGGCTAGTGATAGACGAGAACAATCAAATAGTCAAAGTATCAAAATTGCATATCCACGAACCGACGAAGTACTTAATAACCAATAATGGGCAGTACATCCGCATATAAAGTGAAGACCGCAGTTAAACAATTTTATAAATATTATAATCGAGGTAGCTCAGTGGGACAATATAGGAGCAAGCTCGCCTCATATTCGTGGGGCGCTGGTTCGAACCCGGACGCGCTCCTATGAGTTATTTGGAACTTACGTACGGATATACCACTGGCATTTCGGTGAATATCGTGAGCCTGCATATTTCTTGAGAAGGAATTCGACGGCGTTTGGGAATCCGCCATCCCGCACTGGGCCAGCGTGATGGATATGCCCCAATGGCCCTTCGAAGATAGGACGATATCTCAGCAGTGGGATGTTAAAAGACTGACGTAAATAAATATCAATATTGCTGTTTTTAACGGATTGTTCAAGAAGAGCTATATTTTTTTGATATATAACGTACCGCCTGTAGCCTAAACGGCTTGACCGATATTGACGAGCAAAGTATTGTTGGATTCCCTGATAGGATTTTTGTCCGGATTGTCACGGGCTACATTTCAGTCGGCTTTTTTGTTTTTATTTCAACAATGATACTGATTTTGAATATGTTTTTTAATACAAAATCTTAATATTACTTATTTTTACTGACGACAGAACGGAGAAGGTAATGCTTTTGGCATAAATATTGTTTGTGTTTTTTGCTTTCGTTTTTCTCCAAAACAGTTGGAGTACTTAGTAGTATTAACAAATGTAAATATTTATATATAATAATATGTTTACGAAATACAGATCGTTATTAGTTTAAAGCAGATTCTTGTTAGTCAAATTGAGAATGTTAATTAAAAAATTGCTTTATAAAATTAGCAGTGTTATTCTTAAGATAACTGAAAGTCAATTAAAAAAAAAAAAAAACTTTTAATTTATCTTAGTAATTTTTATATTAAAAGATATTAAAAAAGAGCGAACGAGATAGCTGAATTAGGGGAGCGAGCTGTCAACTCAATTACCAAACGAGTCGTTTCGTTATTGAAAATGTATAAATTTTTTTTTTTAATCCTTCAAAGGTCTTTAAAGATATGAATACTGTTACTTAACTACAGAATCTTGACCTACACTTACTTATTTTGAGCTAATTATCACTTCTACACCGTCAAAGGTCCTAAAAGTTACAGACACTGTTGTATCTATATCTATACCGACCATGTGCGAGTCGTACTCGCGAACTGCAGGTTCCGTGACACAACACATTTATTTGTGTTCTGTATTTACAATTTGCCGTTTGCATCCACCACTTGCCCGCGACTGTCTCGATATCGTCGGTCCTCCTAGTGGAAGGCCGGCTTGGCTTACTCCATAAATCATAAAGACATACCCCTGCGAAGGGGATTTCTTACCTACGCTGTGTTCTTCGGTTCGTTCACAACACATATTATAGACTTGCATATTTAATAAAACTAACATGGATGTTTCGTCCCGCAGGTAAAACATATCGAGTTGTAAAATCTCGAAGAGGCAACGACATGATATTGTACAACGATTATTCTTATTCTTACGATCAGCGTGACAAGGTCTGGACTTGCTCTAAATCCAAATGCTTAGCAAAACTGTACTTGAACAATGATAAGGTAATCATTAAAGAAGTAGGATCACATTCCCATGATCCAGCGCGGTATGTAATTTCTAAAGACAATCAATATTTTGCGTATGGTATCTCGCCTCTGACTACACATTTTTGAACTCTATTTTTATAAGCTCTACTTACGTAGCCTTACGTTTTCAATAAATAGCAATTCAAAGCATGTGTGTGTAGGTAAAAACCGACTGAAAAAAAGTCGAGCGAGAGTTGTTCAATATACATATACTTATATATAACTAGTTGTTAACCGCAACTTCGTTCGTGTGGACATAAAAAAATGTATCCTATGTTCGTCTTTGCGATATACAGTAACTCCTTATCAAATTTTATCAAGATCCGTTCAGCCATTTACTCGTGATAACGCGACAGACATCCAGACAGAGACAAGGCTAATTCCTATAGTTCGCGAGAGAGCGTTTATCCATTTTCGTTTGTGCATTTTTTGACGTTATGTATGGACTGACAGTTGTAATGTAGGGAGCTCTGAATCGCGAAAGCGAAGTTTTTTTCCTCAAGACGAACGTATTAATTTTTGTACTTCGAAGCTTATTGGTCCTGATACGACTGCGGTATATGTGTATTATACTACACTATATTATATATTATATTATACTGATATATTCTTCTGAATTATAATATTAGTTAAGATAAGAAATTGTTCGTAAACTTGCAAACCGCGCACATCCGCGAAAACCGCGAACGTTTAACGTCGTAGTTATGCGCAACTTGGTGTATTTGGAGCAGCCAGACCACTGATTCTGTGAGCCAGACGCAAATTCAGCATTTTGGCTTCGCCAGCGTCGTGAGGAAGCCAAAATGCTGCTTAAATTATATTAGTGTATTTTAAGTATTGATTTATGTATATATGACAAATATCCTTTAAAACAATAAAGACTAAAAAGAAACTTCGTGCTGAGTCTGGCTGTTCCGGGTTTAATGCGATGGGTTTAGTAGTGTAAAGAATATCTTTTACTGTTTTAATATAAAATTAAAATATTGAGGTTGAGGTATTTAAGTTTAAATAATGGGCTAAAATTAAACTACAGCAAGCAAATAAAGTATTTTTTTTTATTTTTCCTTCTTTAACGATACAACACTATCGATAAAGCTGTACTAAAATTGTGGCAACGCTTTTTAAATAGACGATTTAGAAATACAAACCATATTGCTATACTGTAACGGCTGGTTACGGCTCATCTTTAAAATTCGCGACTGTTAAATAATCGGTGTTAATAATAGCATACTTCGTGCCTATGTTATCACAGCCTTTTTTTTTGCCGTTTTTGGCGCGTCGTCTATGATTTTATTTTATTCATAAACAATTAGCGTGTTATCAAAAAGATTTAAGCACGTTGTAGACATGTGTTGAACAGATGTTTCACTAATTTTGTACCACAAATCTGCGTCTAGTACTCGTCTAAGGTTAAACAAGCCGTAGCCATTGTTAAAATTTTAACAGCCCAAAACCCTTAGAATATTAATAAATCTGTTTAAATGATATTAACTTTTAGACACTGCCTAGCTAAACAGGTGTCAAAGCGTTGTTGTAAATTATTTTTGTGGTATAACGGTTAGAAAAAACACATCGAGTTGTAAAACATATTTCATCATCATCAGCTGCTGACAACTGCTAAACATAGGCCTCTTAACGACAATTTGCCATTTGTATCTGACGGTTGCCTGCGACATTCACAATTTAGTCAGTCCACATAGTGGGAGGCCTACCTACGCTGCGTCTTCCGGTTCGTGGTCGCCAATCAAGTACATTTCTTCCCCATCCGTTATCGGTTTATCGAACGACGTGTCCTGCCGAAAACCCTGCATGCGGATCAAAAGTTTGAAATTTAATCAATATATTTTATTACAGACAAAAGCTATAAAATCGTGAAGTCTCGTAAAGGAACTGACCTGATACTGAGTAAAGATTATACCTACTACTACGCAAAGCACGCCGAGCGCTGGATATGCGGATATATGGATAGCGAACTGCAGGTTCCTTGACACAACACAATTTATTTGTGTTCTGAATTTACAATATGCCAGTTGCATCCACCACTTGCCCGCCACTTTCACGATATCTTTAGTCCTCCTAGTGAAAGGCCGGCTTCGGCTTACTCCAGAAATCTCCTGAGACAATCCCCTGCGAAGGGGATTTCCTACCTACGCTCCGTTCTTCGGTTCGTTCACAACACATTATAGACTTGCATATTTAATAAAACTAACATGGATGTTTCCTCCCGCAGGTAAAACATATCGAGTTGTAAAATCTCGAAGAGGCAACGACATGATATTGTACAACGATCATTCTTATTCACACACTCAGCGTCATAATTTCTGGAAATGCTCTAAATCCAAATGCTTAGCAAGACTGTATTTGAACAATGATAAGGAAATCATTAAAGAAATAGGATCACATTACCATGAACCAGCGCGGTATGTAATTTCAAAAGACAATCAATATTTAGCGTATGTTATCTCGCATCTGACTACACATTTTTGAACTCTATTTTTTAAACTCAACTTATGTAGTTAGTAAACTTTTCATTAAATAGCAATTCAAAGCATGTGTGTGTAGGTATCACAGATCACACTAGATACCGGATTACAAGATTCGTTGTTCCTACAAAAAGTCACCAAAGTTTGAGGAAGGCGCGGGTCGCGGGGAGTGTGACCAAGCGTTCTCATTGGCTATCTCAAGGTTACGCATACTCGTGCTGAATAATCAACCAATAGGAGTAATTTTGCATAAGTGTATTTAGACTGATGCGTGGAGCGCTTCGAGCGTCCTGAATGCAGAATCTAGAGTGTGATCTGTGGTAGGTATAAACCAGCTGAAAAGTTGTCGAGCGGGGGCTATGGTCAATATACATATACTTATATATAGTTGTTACCCGCGACTTCGTTAGCTTGAACATAAAACAAATATCCTATGTCCGTCTTTGAGATATACAGTACCTAACGCCTTATCAAATTTTATCAAGATCCGTTTAGCCATTTACCCGTGATAACGCGACAAACATCCAGACAGAGACAAAATTAATTTCTATAGTTCACTAGAGAGCGTTGATCTATTTTTGTGCATTTTTTGACGTTTTGTATAGACTGACAGTTGTAATGTAGGGTGCTATGAATCGCGAAAGCGAAGTTTTTTCCTCAAGACGAACGTATCCAATTTTTTACCTCGAAGCTTTATTGGTCCTGATACGACAGCGACTATATTCCTCTGAATTATAAATATTAGTTAGGGTAAGAAATTGTTCGTAAACTTGCAAACCACGAACATCCGCGAAGACCGCGAACAATGTCGTAGTAATGCGCAACCTGGTGTATTTGGAGCAGCCAGACCAGTGATTCTGTGAGCCAGACACAACTTCAGCATTTCGGCTTCGCCAGCGTCGTCAGGACGCCAAAATGCTGTTAAAATTATATTAGCGTGTATTTCAAGAATTTATTTATGTATATGTGACAAAAATCCTTTAGAACAATAAGGACTTAAACGAAACTTCGTGCTGAGTCTGGCTGTTCCGGGTTTAATGCGATAATTAGTAGTGTAAAGAATATCTTTTACTGTTTAAATATAAAATTAAAATGTTCAGGTTGAGGTATTTAAGTGTTTTTTAAGTTTAAATAATGGGCTAACATTAAAATACAGCAAGCAAATAAACAGTCTTTTGTTTATTTTTCCTTCTTTAATGATACAATACTACCGATAAAGCTGTACTAAAATTGTGGCTACGCTCTTTAAATAGACCATTTAGAAATACAAACCATATTGCTATACTGTTACGGCTGGTAACGGCTCATTTTTAAAATTAGCGACTGTTAAATAATCACTGTTAATAATAGCATACTTCGTGCCTATGTTAGCACAGCCTTTTTTTGCCGTTTTTGGTTAAACAAGCCGTTGTCATTGTTTAAATTTTAACAGCCCAAAATCCTTAAAAGATTAATAAATCTGTTATAATGATATTAACTTTTAGACACTGTCTAGCTAAACAGGTGTCAAGCGTATGTTTCTGGCAAGACGGTTAGAAAAAACACATCGAGTTGTAAAACATATTTCATCATGATTAGCTGCTAACAACTGCTGAACACAGGCTTTAACGACAATTTGCCATTTGTAACTACCGGTTTTCTGAGACATTCACAATTTCGTCAGTCCACCTGATGCGAGGCCTACCTACGCTGCATCTTCCGGTTCGTGGTCGCCAATCAAGAACCTTTCTTCCCCATCCGTTATCGGTTCTTCGAACGACGTCTCCTGCCGAAGCCTGCATGCGGATCAAAAGTTTGGAATTTAATCAGTATTTTTTATTACAGACAAAAGCTATAAAATCGTGAAGTCTCGTAAAGGAACTGACCTGATACTGTATAAAGATTATACCTACTACTACGCAAAGCACGCCAAGCGCTGGATATGCTCCGCCCGAGGATGTGGGGCAAAACTACTTATGACTACAAATAATAAAATCATAGACGTATCTAGATCTCATAATCACGAAGCGGTGAAGTATTTAGTCACTAAAAAAGGTCAATGTATTCGAATTTAGAACCAAAACAAAAAAAATATAAAAAAATTGAAAAGGATGGTATGACCGTGCCCGTTTTGCTCGATATGGTGGGGGGCACTAATAATTGATAAACCCGATTTATTTATCTCAGTCATTATTATTTTTCTGCTAGTTTTCTAATTTTTTTTGTTGAAATTTTAGTGTAGTTTACAAAACGTAACACAAATATATATATATATATATTTGTAAACGTCACACACGTTTACAAAAATGGGTCAACGCCATCTAGCAAACTATAGAAAGTAACGTTGTCTCTCTGTCTGGATCTTTGTCGCGATACCACGGATCTTGATAAAATTTGATAACTAGTTACTGTATATCACAAAGATGGACATAGGATACATTTTTATGTCCACGCCAACGAACTTATTTTTTAGATTTATTTAGCTTAGGACCCATACTAGTTTATGTGGGAATATTACTACATTTACTGAGTACAAAGCTTAGAAGGAAATACTATAGTTATGATGTAAAAAATTACCTGTAATAACCGTAACTAATAAAATTATTTGGATTAAGCTAGACGTTTTTATGAGGTTTCGTCATCTGCTCGTTTCGTGCAAGGTTTTATAATACAGCTCTACTAAATTGATTATCAAGTAATTCCTTTTTTTTGCGAGGGGGAAATCTTCAGAAGTTACCTAAGTCCCGACTGTTTTGGGGTGCAGCCGGGTTATGTGGGATTATACTCACTAAAACCCCCCGATGACCTGCCTTGGCGCTTCACCGACGGCTCCTGAATCTCCAAGGGAATGCACCAGAGCCTTCAGCACCACGCTTCAGCTCCTACATTTTTTCAGTCGGGTCTTTTGTTTTTTCGTTTAATAATAATTAAAATACTTAACTTGTTATCTCACATTATTAATATTGTTACAGGTAAACCATATAGACTTGTAAAATCCTGGAGGTAGCTCCTGTAGCCTAAAAAGTTTAACTGATTGTGACAAGCGAGGTTTCCTTAGATTCCTCTTTATGTCCGGAGTATCGTAGGCTACATTTTTTCAGTCGGTTCTTTTGTTTTTCTTTTAATAATAATGCTTTCAATAACATTGTTACAGGTAAATCATATCGACTTGTAAAATCCTGTAAAGAAAACGACATGATATGCAACGACGCTTGCTCTTTATACTTAACTATAACAACACCACACGCGGTTTGCAATATCGATGCCCATGAGTTGTTAAACATCCTATCTCGGCCTAAATAAGCAGATAGATTCATATTATGAAAAAAAAATGTGTCTAGCATTGCTAACCAGTGACCCTGAAAGAGATTACTGTCACTGAGAAGCCCGCATGTCCGGCAAAAATTTGCTTCTTCTGGTATCAATGGCAACGGTACTATTATTAACCAAATCTAATAAATAAACGTTTTTTGTTACAGAGAAAAACTATCGAATCGTAAAGTCTCGTAAAGGAAACGATCTGATTCTGTTTAAGGATATCACCTACTATTACTCAAAGAACGGCAAGCGCTGGATATGCTCCGCCCGAGGATGTGGGGCACAGCTAGTTATGAACGTAAATAATAAAATAATAAGCATATCAAGATCGCATAAACACAGTATTTAGTCACTAACGACGGTCATTGTATTCGTTTGTAGAATTAAAACCACAATAAACTAATTCTAAAAGGTACTCGTATCCTAACTAATATTATAAATTCGAAAATAGCTCTGTCTTTCTGTCTCTCTGTCTATCTCACTGTCTCTCTGTCTATGTGTTTGTCGACATACCCTTTCCTTATAACCCTGTATATATAAAAGAATAGGCAAAGGATTTTCCATGAATCAACGCATGGACCAAACCGCCTATGATAGACGTGAAATTTGAACCCAATACTCCTGTAATGGTCTAGGTGAACAATAAGATCATTTTTTTTCGAAATTCCCTGTCTAAATGAGTAAAACTTACCCCCGAAGTTTGTATGGAAATAAAATAGTGTTTCATGCTAAGATTGCATTGCATTGCATTCATTCTTGTGTACTAAGAATAAAAAACTAAAGAAATGTCTCAGAATTTTTCGAAAATCAACCCATAAAGAGATGAAATATGGTGTTCAATTTACTGAAGCTTTTGCGAGCGGACAAGCTTGTAAATTGTAATAGTTTTATGAATCACAAGATTTCGTTACGAAGCCATACTTTTTTTTACGACATTTCTTCATCTTGTATCCGAGTTTCCCTTAGATCAGAAAAACAAGGATGATGTTTCAACGGGGTGCGAACGTATCTAGCCTTAAACAGGCCAGATTCTTTCGTTATTAGTCGAACTTACCTACGGCGCGTTTCTTGCGATTTTGACAAAAT
The DNA here is from genome assembly GCA_947579745.1 of Apocheima hispidaria. Lineage (NCBI taxonomy): Eukaryota > Metazoa > Arthropoda > Insecta > Lepidoptera > Geometridae > Apocheima > Apocheima hispidaria. Next base: position 12,798,065 of record OX388153.1, on the reverse strand, counting down.
GTCGCGATGTCGTCGGTGGCTGTTTGAAAAAATGCGAATTATAATGTACTTGAAAGATGGCGTCTCATTTCACTCGTAAGACTTAAATACTATGTTTTTTACTGCACAATAATTGTTGAAAACACGTCTTCTATGTCTATTTATTTTAATAAAGTTTTAAGCAGCCTAGTAAAATGATGTGTCTAAGTCGCTGTTTAAAAATCATGAATTGATTGATTATGCAAAAAATGTTTATTGTATATGTAATTGGGACAATATAATTTTTCTTATATAGCTAAGGAGCTTATATGGATAGAGATCTAAAAGTGTATTTCTTTATTTTATTATAATAAGTGTGTGAGATATATATATTCTAAGACTATTTAGAGCAACGCGGATAAATAGGCCCGAACGGCCCAGATACCCGCTTTGCTCTAAAGGTAAGAAAATTGTATAGTTTTTAGCCGTCCAGTCTTAAAGAAGGGTTTTTTTGGGTTGTATGTAAGTATATTTATTACCTCCTGTAGCCTAAAAAGTTGACCTGATTGTAACAAGCGAGGTGTCCTTATATTCCTCTTTATGTCCGGAGTTTCGTAGGCTACATTTTTCAGTCGGATCTTTTGTTTTTTCTATTAAAAATAATTAAAATACGTAACTTGCCATCTCACAACATTAATATTGTTACAGGTAAATCATATCGACTTGTAAAATCCTGCAAAGGCAACGACATGATACTGTATCGCGATTATTCATACTCTTACAAATATCGTGACAATTCCTGGTTATGCTCCAGGAAAACCAAAACCAAATGTAATGCAAGGTTATACTTAAACAACCAAAAGGAAATCATCAAATTAACAGGATCACATAGCCATGCGCCGGCGCGGTACATTATTACTAGAGACAATCAATATTATTCATTAAATCCTGTAAATTATTCACATCTCGCATGAAAGGGTGACAAGCGCAGTGCTCCGCCGCGTACGGTTTGGAATCAGAAATATTATTCGATTTCCAAAAAAGGAGTTCTCAATTTTTTCATTTCTTCGTTCGCTCATAACCCCGTCATTTATAAACAGATTTGGAAAACTCCGGAATGATCACATTTTTATCAAAATCCAGTTCTGATAACGGGATCTACGAGGAATTGCGGGAACTCCTCAAATTGTATAGGCATGCATATAGCGACTTTGTTATATCATCAACTAGTCAAGCATTTGCATTCAAAAAGTATTATTTGATGAAGTGGAACAAAATAAATGAAGAAGACCACAGATGGCTACCGGAACTCCTCAGTGATAAGTATGTTACCGGTGGCGCCACGATAATTTCGAATATTATAGTTAAGCGACTATGATGAAGCAAATTTAAATAAATGGTTGTGATGATTTCGGTTTTTTTTTGTTAAAAATATTTATTTTTACAACTGATGTAGATAGCTACCGGATCTTAAATTAAAATAGGTAATTTTTTTTTAAATTTCGGCAGATGAAAAAATGTAATATTTCAGAGACTTGTTTGTATAAATTATTATCTAATATATTATATAATTCGACGTATAGAGAAAGTCTTACATTTTACCGCGTTTTCATTAAGAAAAGAGTATACCGTCTACGTCCATAAAAAACCCCAAGTAAATATTATCCAATTTCGATGATTTTTTAATATGTTATCTGTAGATGAAAAAAACTATGCTAATAGGTTTTTTTAAGACGTGAAATATAGTGTTTTATTTACTATAGCTTTTGCGAGCAGGCAAGCGAATTTCGAAGATACTAAGGAATACATTTTTACGAGATTTCGTCATCTGCCTGAATCTGAGTTTCCCTTAGAAAAAGGGTGTGCAATGGCATCTAAACTAAACCAGGGACCCTATTCGGAGATATGACATTTTATCTCGGTCACTCTCACTCCCATTAAATTCTAAATTAGAGAGACAGTGACCGAGATAAAATGTCATTTCTCCGAATAGGGGCCCAGGCCAGTTGCCTTAATTTTTAGTTGAAGTTACCTTGGGGACGCCGTTACTTCTTTCGATTTTTGACAAAATGTGTTAGCAAAAATACCAACTGTGGTGTTATGTATATTACTTGAAAGATGGCGTCTTATTTCACACGCAATTTCTTAAACATTGTTTTTTTTTCCTGTAAAAAGTATGTGGGTGGATCGCGGTGACATTCGAACACGAACACTAATGCCCGACTGCCCTAAACTTTGAAAGGTCCTAAGTACATACTTAACTCTCTAAGACGTACCTAACACTGAAAAATGCGTTGCAACTTAGGAGGTTGCCTAAATGCGTAAGACATGTCGTCACTTTAAGACACCGGTTTTGCATGTCTTAAGGCTAAGAAAGCGCTTAACAAGAGTCAGTGTTAAACAAAAGTGTATGTCATATGTACCACAGAAATTTATCATTCTTTAATTCATTTCATTAAAACGTAACCCGGTTGGTGCAGAGGAAGTAGATGTCTAAGTCCGACTTAGTTTAGATGATCCTTTAGACAAGTTTTATCTTTGTTAACTTTACTGCAGACGGGTATAATTGTCGATAATACATAGCCCTTGTTTTTCTAATATAATATATTTTTTTTTACGATATCTAGTAGAATGATCTACCTTAGTCGCTATTTAAAAATCATTAATGTTTTTTTTTTTTTTTTATCATAGTGTTAATGTATATTGAGACAATTAATGTATATGATTGAGACAATATAATTTTTCTGACCTATAAATAAAATGTTTCTTTTATATTATATTTTCAGATCCTTGTATCTATTTATTTAGTTATTTGGTGTGAATGGCAAATAAATATATTGTGTAATCATATTTCGTTTTTTTTAAATGTTTTGTAAGGCTAGACCTAGACATGCGACTGCAACTCACCTGATGTTAATAGACCATGCGATCGAGGATGGTAAAAGTGCCTTGTCTGGAAATAATTAATGTTACTTATTGTCATATTTTTAACAATTTCATGGTGTAACGGTAAATGGTTAAAGTAAAAATAATTGTTAACAAATTATAATTGGTATTTTTAGTATTCATCAAAAGTAGGAACAGATTCAAGTGAGGCTGTCGGCACACACAGTTAGATGATTGACCACAGATTTTAAACTCGAGAATTTTAGCTAGCCTGCCGAGTACACAAAAGTATCGTATCACCATACAACTATTATGTATATATATAAATTAATAAAAAAAATTGGTCTTTTAATTTTATTTTTAATCATTTTGTTTCGTTTGAAAAATGTAACAGATTTTTTTTTATCTGTATTCAGTGAAGGTACAAAGTAAAGAGAAGATTGTATACGTAAGATTATACTCGTAGTAGTGTAATTAATTTATAATTTAAAGCCCCATTCAACTCTTTGAATTAATTTAATTGTTTTACTACGACTTTTATGATATTATTAAAAATCCTTACTAATATTATAATTCAGAGGAAGTATAGCCGCTGTCGTATCAGGACCAATGTAGCTCCGTGACTGAACGGATCTTGATAAAATATGATAAAGAGTCGAAGTCGCGGGTAGCAACTAGTAAAACATATATGAACTTAAAAGGCCTAAATTTATTATTAAAAATGTTCGCGGTTGAGGCCTTCAGACTGAGCCTTCACACCGGTGTAAAGGTAGGGAAATCTCTAAAGAGCAAAAGTCAAAGTGACTAGTGTCAAAGGGACAGGTGTCAAACTATGAAATGTCTAGTCTAATACGGGTAAAAAAAAAAAACCCGTGGATCGCTTCGTAGTTCGACGGGTTTTTTTAACCCGTGGTACTACAAGTAGTAATACTGATATTTTTTTGTTACAGATTGTACTACGTATCAAGTTGTACAGTCGTGTAAAGGCAACGACATGATACTGTTTAAGGACCACACCTACTGTTACATACAGCGAGACAAATTGTGGAAATGCTCCAACAGCTCTTGTAGAGCGAGGATCGTGTTAAACCTAAATAATGAGATTGTGTACGCATTAGGAGAGCATTATCACGAACCGGTGCAGTACGTAGTTAATAAACAGGGAAAATATATACGGTTGCGTCAGAAAGGGGCTGATGGACGATATAACGGTAGTCCAGTAGTGCCCAAGGTAGAGGCCGCACTGGTAGGCAGAGAACACACTGGTTAGGCGAGCACCATCTGCATTTTTTTAAAGAACTTCTATATCACATTGATTCAAGAGCTCCTCCTTTGTAAGCTGTCTCGTACGCACATTTTCAACATGTTCGAAGATAAAAAAATCACGAATTGAAAAAATACCAGTCACCTATCAGAATAACAAAGACAATGTTTTAAAGCAATTTAAATATTAACTTTTTTTCAAAATACTAACTCATTGATTTTCATTCATCTCACTACTGGTGTCTGTCACGGAAATGAGATGCTTTTTTCCTTTCTGTAAGCACTAATGCACTCTAGCCCGTTTGTATCTGCGTGGCACGACAGCGATTTAAGGTGCAATGTTTCGCTCAGCGATTTAAGGTGCAATAATTAAGCTGTAAATGACAAAAAACGCAAGAAAATTTGAATTTCCGCGCGCTGAGCGAAACGTTGCACCTTATTTCAAACGTTATGCACGTTGTTTTTGTGATGGAGCCTTTATAATGATTTTCAGGGGAATTCGCCGTAATTTGCTCGTGTTATCCTTACCAGTGTGGCCTAGACTTATCTATTTTAATTTATTTACCTTTGTCTATAAATAGTATCAATTGAGTAATTAAAGTAAACGAGAGTTTAATTTGATCTTTTGTTTCATTTTAAAATTATTTTGTTTATCGATAAATCAACTTTAATTTACCTTTACGAGCTACGACCTATGTAACCTGCAGTTAATATATACAGGGTTATAAGGAAAGGGTAATGTTATGCTAAGCCTAAAAGGACTCATAGTACTCATCGTTATGAACAACTTTGACTATAAGACCAACCCTGAAATCGCGAAAAAAATACAGCTGTTCCATACATTTTGTCGAGTGTCATTGACATTTTTATGCAGCTAACAGCTGATTATTTATACTCGATTTCAGGGTTGGTCCGATAATTAAAGTTGTTCATAGTGATGAGTACTAACAGCCCGTCGGCTTAGCATACTCTTTCTTTAAATATAATTCTAGGCCATAATCTCGCATTCAAAACTAATTTTCCAAGTATTGAGATATTTTTTCTGCAGTCAGTGGCCGAAACGTCTCGATGTTTTTTGTAATACAATGTATTTTTTGTAGTACGAAAATTAAACAATGTAGCTTTGTTGCGAAACACAGCTGCTTGACAGATCGATCGCGAGCCCGCGACTATATTGGTGTATTATGGCCCGCGTCCAAACTATCACTCGTCTGCTCATGCCCTGTACTTCATATGCGTTCTGTTTTTTTCCCAATAATTTTGAAGATAACTAATCAGTGAGTGGAAGTTCGTTCCTTTACACTTGGTATTATTCTTAAAGCAATTATTTTTGCGTTATTTTTTTTTTCCATCTCAAAATAGAAAAAGTTAACATAAAAATTGTTTTACTCCAAAGATAACTGATTGTTTATTTATTTTATTACCCTTCAGTAATTTTTGATAATAAAAACATTGATTAACGGCAAACTATCCTAATGCCTAGTTTTTTTTTTTACAAAAGAATAAAAAAAGTTTAAAAAAATAGCCTAGTAAAATAGATAAAACCCCCGTTAATATACATAAATCAAATCGCTCAAATCGCGCAACCTTAAAAGTCACAGCTTCTTCCACTAGTAATCGTTTCTAATTACAGATAGAGCATATCGAATTGTGAAATCTCAGAGAGGCAGAGACTTGATACTTTACAAGGATTATACTTATTGTATCAAGCGTCAAAATTATTGGGTGTGCTCCGTACAGTCGCACAAAAAGTGTCCAGGGAAGCTGTTGTTGAACAATAATAACGAAATCGTGAAAGTGGTGGGGTGGCATACCCATGAACCGGCGAGATATCTATATCAAGGCGGTAAATATGTCCGCGTGTACGACCATACCAGAAGAAATTAGATAATATATCATCACAATAAAGTTACAAATTCGATAATATATTATCACATAAAGTTACAAATTCGATAATATATCATCACAATAAAGTCACAAATTCGATAATATATCATCACAATAAAGTTACAAATTCGATAATATATCATCACAATATAGTTACAAATTAGATAATATATCATTACAATAAAGTTACAGCTTAGATAATATATCATCACAATAAAGTTACAAATTAGATAATATAGCATCAGTCATGAAGTTTACGGTTGGACAGAGATCACCTCAGATACGCTAACCTCGGGATTCTGATACGTTTGTTAAATTTGACAACAGATTAAGTCTGTGGCTGTCTTTATCATTTGCTTAGTGCCAGCATTAGAAATAATCTGTTGTTAAAGTTAACAATCGTTTCAGAATCCCGAAATAAGTGAACTTGAATTTTTCTGATAACTGTGAGAGATATGTCAAAACATAGAGTTGACTCCGCTGAGCTTCTTACCCTTAAAAATTGCGCGGTCACTTAGCTTGCAGACTACAAACACTACATCTCCTTATCAGCGCGGAGCACGGAGATCGAAGCGCAATATAGATGGATAGGCTATGCATCAGTGAACTCCGTCATCAGATATGCATCAGAGTACTCTGTCGAAGTTATAATTATGTAGCAAAGAAATTTTAACTATAAAGTTACAAGCTGTTAGCCGCGACTTCGTTCGCGTGGAACTACAAAAAAAAGTAGCCTATGTCCGTCTCCGAATCTTAAGGTGCAACGTTTTGCTCAGCGCGCGAAATTCAAATTTTCTTGCGTTTTATGTCAATTACAGCTTAATTACTGATCGTAGGTTCATGAAAACTAATTTTGCGATAATAAATAGATTGTTTCAAGAAATTACGCCAACCAAAAATTCAAGTTGAAAGCTAGTATAAATACATTTCCCACTAAACCAAAAACCAAGATGAAAATCAGCATATTGAAATTTGTATCTAAACCAATGTTATTTAGGTCATAATTTTACCCGTAATTTCTTAAAAGAACTTATTTATTGGCGCAAAATTGGTTTCAATAAATCCACGACGAGTAATTAAGCGGTAATTGACAAAAAACGCAAGAAAATTTGAATTTCGCGCGATGAGTGGAACGTTGCACCTTAAGATATATCTATGCAAAAATTCAGGCCTTTCAGCCGTTTAGCCGAGATAACGCGATAAACACCCAGACAGAGAGACAGAGTTACTTTCGCATTTATAATATTAGTTACGGTTAGTTAGGGTTATGATCTCAATTTTGTAGATTTAAATTTACTACATTTTTTATAAATGTTTACTCATAAGGCAATGTGAATGATAAAGTAAATTCATTCGACCATGCTTTTGGTCAGTGTTAGTTAATGAAGCTAAGCTTTTTTTCTAACTTTTTTGTTTGCGATTCCTATCACATGACTACATTCAAAGCTATTGGCGCTGTTTTGATCTGATAGACGAAATACGTACATTTATTTATTGACCGAGTAAGTGAAGCGAACGAAGTGTCTCTGCTTTAACTGGCAAATTTGCTTTCAGCTGTCCGTATGTTGGTTTTCGCGTACAATTCGTATTTTTCAACTAATCTTGATGAAACTCGGTACAAAGGTTTTACATTTTTTTTTGTCTTTTGTTTGTTTGGGGATCCAATGAAAAATCGCCTAAGAGAAAATAAAAAATTGTATAACCTGTATACCAAGTTTCATCAAGATTAGTTGAATAACACAACCTGGAACCCTATTCTCAACAGCTGAGATTCAATCGTCTCGAAAAAAATGACGAACTTCTAGATTTCTTATTCTCAACGTTACTTTCGAGCTATTCACGATGGCTAGCATGCGATCATCAAGTGGTCGGAGGCGATCGAGACGAGAGACGGTCGAGATTGGAATCTCGAAATCGACATGAATTTGTCATATCCCAGTATTCGAGTACAGTACGGACAGATGAAATCAAAATTTCGCAAATTTGTAGAATAGAGGCTGTGCAAAAAAGTTTGTACTCTCGAGGACTACTGTTCGCAGCACTACTTGTTAGAAAGGACTAATTAAAAGTCGGTAACCGTCAGGATTCGAACCTGCAACGACCTATCCTGTCGAACGTGGAATTTCGGCAAAATCAATAACTTAAATTCCAAAAGCAACAAGCAATAAGGCCGCCACTTGGAATTAGTATGTAAGATTGTTGTATATTATATTTCATTTTATTTTCTGGTGTTCACAATAAAGAGTTTCTATCAATTTGGGAATCTTATTTTGTCAATTTAAGCTAAACCAAATCTGAAGTCGCGATAAATAAAATGAATGCGCGAGTAACACACATGGTTTTCTTTTACTAGTGTGATTATTACTTAAAACTAACATTCCTTACAGATAAAACATATGGGATAGTGAAATCTCAGAGAGGGAACGACATGATACTATACAAAAATTATACCTTCTATCACGTACAGCGTGACAAGTGCTGGAGATGTTCACAGAAAGAATGTTATGCCAAGCTACGTTTAAACACGCAGAAAGAAATAATCAATGAATCAGGACATCATAATCACAAAAGAGGGAATTTCATTCTTACTAAAAGCGGTCAATATGTTCGTCTGTCCCGCGATCGCTGAACAAACGGATGCGTTTCCACTAAGTCGGCGTCCTACGTGGCATTCTTAAAGTGTTGCGTGGCGCCGCGCCAAAAAAAAAAACAGTCGATACCTATTGATCAAACACTATGTTTGATTTGAGAGTTGGTTTGATATTTTTGGGCGAACTGTATGCGTTGCCGTCGTCTGTAGGCGGTGGTACTGAACAATTCGAGCGAACGTGACCCACGTAGGACAAAGCCGCCGTTCCGCAACGCATGAATTCGCGTGCCACCGCATCGGATTGCTTCGCAATCGCTTTCGCTTTGAATCGCTAACGTAGGACGCCACGTGAGGCGGAGATGAGCGGAGTGGCGAGGAGACGTGCAGATCCAATCAAATTGGTTGAAATCCACACCTCTTATCTGCCCCGCTTCAATGGAAACAGTCACAGCGGAGTCGAGAAAAATTGAGCGGTGTATAGGCCCCGCTCCGCTCCGTCGCGCTACTTCTCCGCTGGCTATCCATATACTTGTAGATATAGATAAAGCGGTGTGGAGTGAGGCGTGGAAATCAAAATCAATCAGTTACTCGTCAAAATCGGTCAAGCCGTTTAGGCTACGGGAGGTAATACAAAAAACACAAAAATACACGTCATAAACATTACCCTCCTAACCTTGTTGGGCAGTCGGATATAAAGCACATGCGGTGTCTGTTTATTATAAGATTACAATGTTTAAAAAAAAACGAACGTATTAGATAAGTCTTTGGAAATTAGCACTATCTACAAAAAAGTACCATAATTATACACCTTTTTACCCAACTGCCCAAGAAGGATGGTAATGTTTCCTATGGTTCTATAGGTTCTATATCCTGTGGCTTAAATGGCTGGACAGATTTTGATGTCTTTACGTCCGGAGTGACATAGTCTACAATTTGCAGCAGGGTATATTTTTTGTTATCATGTTACTTGTGTTCTAAACACAATCGTGATGTGATTTTTTTTGAAAAAATAAATGCACATTTTAACAACATGGGCTATTGGATACTTATTATATTTATGTGTACCAAATGTTTACTCCACTAGTACTTTGATAATTTATTCTATTCGTTATATTCTGGCCGACTATTTCACTCAGTCAAGAAAATGGTGAATTAAAAGCACTCTTTTTTTCTCTTAATGAGAAATTGATTTTCACTTTACAACATGACCATGGTCAACTAGAAGGATTAACTTGCTTTGCTACATCCGTGTAGCAATTTTATTTACTACGCCGTAGAGCGCTCGTAGCTAATTTTGCTACGCGATAGCAAGTTGAGTTCTCAGCTTATGCCACTTCCTATCAGCTCCGCCACATCCGTCCACCAATGGACGAAACCTCCCATATCCCAATACGATATATCAAGAAACTGGAATCACGAAAATCACACTTAGTAAATAAGTAAGTTTCAGGTTTAATTCTGGTATTCATTACAGATTTTGAATACCAATTTGTAAGATCTCAGAGAGGGAGGAACTTGATGCTTGTGCAAGGAGCGACCTACTCCCAGGCCAGTATTTACACCTGGACTTGTTCGACTAACTACCCTGAGTGTAAAGCCAAAGTAACTTTGAAAAATAACGTTATTATTAAAATGTACACTGAACACTGTCATCCGATAAAGAGGGGCTACGTTTCAGATAGTGGTACCTTTGTTAGATACTAGCAGTGCTACGTTTCTGCGTTCAGAAGGCGCAAAATAAGTCGATTCAGAAGGCTGGCTCCATACGACCAGCGATAACAGGCGCACGCTTACGTACGGGACGTACGCCGATCTCGAACAAAGTCGGTCAAACAGAAACAGACTGACTTGATCCGATTTTAAGTGAATATTGTCTGTTCGTGGGAACTATGACCGATTAGAACGGATCCAATGAAATAACATTCATTAAGCCGACACAGTTCTTTATTACACTGACTGGTCAGTAATTGAACAACAATTAAAATTAATATAAATGATAAATTAAATTAAACAATTTAATTTATCTTAAAGTGAATGTAAGTAAAATCAAACTGATATTTAATTGTATTATTAAGATTAATGAAATGTATGATGAGATTAAATTTATTACTACAATTTAAAAATCTGTCTTCTGATTCAAGAGGTTTTTTTACGCTCTATAGGATTATTTTTAAACAGATATCTCTAACAGCCAGCTTCCCTAAATTATACTTAATAGTTTTTAATCTATGACTTTCTATGAAAATTAATACAATAAAAAAGTGCGAAGAGTTTTTACTGCAAATTTCAGCTCCTAAGCTTTGTTCCCCTGCGTGTTTTCGCATTTGAATGACCAGTTTTGGGAGAAAAAAAATATTTTAAGGTTTGTTGTAAGCTATTTAATTAGCCAAAAACGTCATTTTATTAGCAAGCAAGCATTCAAAAGTATTTATAATTTTTTGCGTAAAAGGTATTTTTTTAGACTGACTGTTGGCCTTTAGCGACATCTACAGCTTTACCTGACTTTTGGCAAACGCAGATGGCGTTGGATCTTAAAAACTATATTATGTATAGGGTGATTAGCGCCAGAGCACCGCTGCGCAGCAACCTCGGATTTGGCCGTCACTCGGATAAGAGACATCAGGTTTACCCTGGCACCTCAGAATAGGTGTGCCCTAGGGCTCTAGTAGGTTTGCCCTGATGCCGGGGCACTAGAATACGGCGTCGGTATCCCCTGCCTGTAGTAAGAGCCTACTAAAAGGGGACCTATGGGCTCGGGGGTGCTTAGAGGTGGGGCTCTAACCACCATCTACCAAAGCTAGCCCGGGGAGGACATGCCCAACATGCCCAATCATATACCTATAAGGTTGTATTTACCTACTGCCACTAAAACCTGCGGCCAGTATAAAAAAATAGGAGCTTAATTAGTCGCAAAAATAGCTGCTACGGGCTTCTACATGCTTTTGGTCGGTGGAAAGTATATATACAGGATTATAAGGAAGTGAACAACTTTTACAATAGGACCAATACAGAAATCGAGAAAAAAAACTCATTTGTCGAGTTTCATTGGTATTTTTCTATGGAACAGCTCATTTTTTTCCTCGGTTTCTTGGTTGCCCTCATACTAAAAGGTGTTCATGATAATGAGTACTATGAGCTCTTTTCGGCATAGTATACCCTTTCCTTATTACCCTGTAAACTGGTTACTAACTTGCGGGCTTATTCTCTAACTTTGACACGTTCGTGATTCTGATTGCGAGAGCATGCCATCTCGCTTGTACCAACTTAGTCGCACTATGCGCGGTCCCACTCGCGCAACTCTCGCTATAGCTTTCAAAGTTACGGGATAAGCCCACTGTATCTATGACCAATAGCTAGTGTTTTTCCGATGTAATATCGCGTCTAGAACAATTGTTTATCGACACAGTTTGGAAATGAACTTCTGCAAAATAAAGCCTGTTACAATCAACTGCTGGTTATAATTTCTAATTATTGAATTATGTACCGCTCTCATTTCGAATAAAAAGCTTAAGGTGCAACGTTTCGCTCACCGCGCGAAATTCAAATTTTCTTGCGTTTTTTATCAATTACAGCTTAATTACTCATCGTGGATTTATTGAAACCAATTTTGCGCCAATAAATAAGTTGTTTTAAGAAATTACGGGTAAAATGATAACCTAGGTAACATTGGCTTAGCTACAAATCTCAATAAGCTGATTTTCATCTTGGTTTTTGGTTTAGTGAGAAATATACTTATACCAGCTTTCAATTTGAATTTTTGGTTGGTGTAATTTCTTGAAACAATCTATTTATTATCGCAAGATCAGTTTTCATGAACCTTCGATGAGTAATTAAGCTGTAATTGACAAAAAACGCGAGGAAATTTGAATTTCGCGCTCTGTGCGAAACGTTGCACCTTATTTTTATACTAATTTATTTCGTCTTCGCCATCGGCTGCAAAAGTTATTTTAAAGTGATCAAGATATTTTTCTTATTTTAAGGAATCTCCTACGGCCTCGTCAAATCCCAAAGAGGCAAGGATTTGCTGTGCGTCGACGGATATACGTATTCCCGGGGTTCTTCTCGGATGTGGAGATGTTCAACCAAACAACCATTATGCAAAGCGAAAATATTTATGTACGACGACGAAATAGTCACTAATTTTGCTACTCACAATCATGACCCTAAACAATTAGATAAATAGATATTTAAATATCGATGATAGCAGTTGTTACAAACCTTAAAGTAGATGTTTCAGTGGCTTAGTCTCCGTATTAAAACTTGCCCCTCATCCTTAGCTTTCCGACACGGAGTGGTCGGGGTTTTCAAGGACAAAGATGTACTTTACAATGTAACGTTTACTTTATTATTATTAACTTCTACAGTGAGTATAATTTTAACTATAAAAGAAGAATTTAATACGCTAACCGCGAATTATGAAAATACCAAAATCGCTATATGTATGCCTATAATATTTGAGGAGTTCCCTCAATTCCTCATGGATCCCATTATCAGAACTGGATTTTGATAAAAATGGAACCAATCTGTATGTCCTTTCAAATAAAAAAATAATTTTCCTATACCTGATACGGAGTTCTGAGGTAATAAACCATAAAAAAAACAGGTGGCTTGAGAACCTCCTCCTTTTTTTGAAGTCGGTTTAAAATGTTGAAAAAGTGCGAACGAGATAGCCTAATTAGGGATGCGAGCTCTTAAGAATCGTCAATGTTAGCTGCGAACTTGCCTAGCAAGCATTATACTGGATTTACTTGTCTGACTTTAAGGTGCAACATTTCGCACAGCGCGCCAAATTCAAATTTTCTTGCGTTTTTTATCAATTACAGCTCAATTGCTCATCGTGGGTTCATAAAAACTAGTTTTGCGCTAATAAATACATTGTATCAAGAAATTACACCAACCAAAAAATCAAGATGGAAATCAGCTTATTGCGATTCGTAGCTAAAGCAATATTATTTAGGGGATCATTTTAGCCGTAATTTCTTTATACAACCTATTTATTGACGCAAAATTCATTTTCATGTACCCAAGATGAGGAATTAGGCTGTAATTGACAAAAAACGCAAAAAAAATTGAATTAGCCGCGCTGAGCGAAAAGTTGCACCTTAATTGCGTTTTTCTTTTCATGTTTCCACTGTAGGCTCATAGGTTTGCCAGTTAATGAGTGGACTGCCCCATAAAGTAGGTACTAAGTAGGTACCCTTCTTAATGCGGCAATCGTAGAATTAAATAAAACTTTATTGTTTAAGGCATAAGCTACAAAATCGTAAAGTCACAAAGAGGCAGGGATTTATTATATATCAACGGATATACGTATTCCCAAGGAACATCTCGGCTGTGGAGGTGTTCTACCAATCATCCTTTATGTAAAGCGAAGATAACTGTGTACGATAGTCAGATATTTAAATTTAACGACAATCACAACCATAAGCCCAAACCGCCCCTTAGTGATATTTCCAGTAATGTTGGAGGAATTTTTAAACGACTAAAGTGACCATAAAAATAAATATAAAAATGACCATACTGATTTAAATAAATGAAATTTGAATTTGTTTTTTTTTCTATGAGTATACGATACGCTATTTCAGATAGCACGGTGCAGATGACACATCGGTTTTTACTGTATTACGGCCATCACACAGGTCAATAAAGTGTGTAAATATGTTGTATCTATAAAGAGCAATTCTTTTCAAAGGTACAATGCACTTTATTATGCGGTGGGGTGGGTGCAATTCAGTAAAAACCCATGGGTCGCCCGTACCATGCTATGTGAAATCGTGTATAAGTCTTACAATCACTCAAATACTAGCAGCGCCTGTGGTTTCACCCGCTATTCTACAGAAACCGAATATTTTTCAGGGATAAAAAGTAGCCTATTTTATAATCCAGGATATGCTACTTCCATACCAATATTCATCCAAATCTGTTCATCCGTTTCAGAGTTGAACGGGAACAAACACCTTCATACTTATGTATGTATTTTACATATGTACACTTACAGACTTATACGCACAAATTTTCGCTCTTTTAGTATTAGTGTGATAATAACATAATGCTATATATTTTCACCATAATTATGCATTTTTTCATTTATTTCGGTAAAGTCTATAAACAAATTGTTAGTAATAAAAATGTACCTGTTGTTCTCATAACTTTTAATTCAGAATCTTACCTAAAGTTAAGTTAAATAAAATGAATCTCGTATAGCTATATAATTTTTCTCAGGCGACTTTGTAAATATGCACTTACAATCTAAGTATAGCTTGTCGACTGACCCAAAAACGTTAATGCACCTTACAATGTGGCTAACTATTTTATTTTTCTTTCAGCGCCGGTGACGTATTCAATGATTCCGTCAATGAAAGGGAAAAATTTAATCCTGTTAAATGGATACACATACTCACACAGCTACAGGAATTACTGGAAGTGCTCCAGTCACACTCCAACATGCAAGGCGAACTTGAGATTGGTCGACGGGAATATCGAACGCATCAACGAAAATCACTCTCATCATCCAAATACCTCGCGGAGACGGCCCAGTCATGTATTTTATCCCCGTGAAAATGATTAAGAACCTTCAACTGAATTTGGCATAACGGTCACGACAGACCAAGCAAAGGTTCGGCATACAAAAAACTTTACCCCCTCATTAAGGCGAGGTCCAATCGCAAAACAACAAAAAGTAGCATTTTTCAGCGCTTTGCTCGAAGTGACGAGATTAAGTAATCAGGTGCAAAAAATACTGCAGATATAAAATAAAACTGAAATTACGTTTAACCGGTTAAAAATTTCGAAAATCTGTCTTAGTTACAAAATAAAAAAATCGCAAAATGACCCCCCTGAAAATCCCTTCTGAAATCAAATGCTCTGAATTTTCAGCGGTAACTACAAATTTTCTTTTACAAATTAAATATCCAGGCTAGTTGTTTATACGGCAAGCCAGGTAGTTTTTTTATTTGATTTGTATATTTCCGATAATCGGCAAGAAAGCAAAGAAAAACTACAATTTACCGTTTTCTCAATATGCGATTTTCAACTTTCAACCTTAGAACTTTGAGCGAGACAATACTCATTTCAAATCACGATCAGTCCTCGCCTTAATAAACGCGGAGAAATCTTGGAGCAGTTGCTCAGTCTTCTGTCTTTTTCAATCGAGTTCTAATATCGAAAGAGCGAAGAGGATCACTGGCTTTTCGGTGAAGGAAAACATCGTGACGAAACCTGCATATTTTGCTGAGAAGATATTCGATGACGTATGTGAATCTGCCAATCCGCACCGGGCCAGCGTGGTGGATATGGCCCAATCACCCTTCGAGGGTAGGCGGATATCTCAGCAGTGGGATGTTTAAAGGCTGATGCTGAAAAAGACTAAACACTTGGTAGCTATTCCAAGGGCGCTCCACGTTTATTAATAAGGGGGTGACCCCCTTGGAATAGATACCAAGTGTTAGTCCTTTTCGCTCTTTCGAAATTAAAAATTAGTTCGCTTGGAATAATGTCTGGCGAACAAGTACGCAGGAAACCCCAAAGCTTATAAAGAATTATCAAGTTGATTTATTGTTAAGTCCTAACTTCATGTAAAAAATGCATTATAGTCATTAAATTTAATAATAATAAATTCATCATACAATAGTACTATCGACTATAATATCGACTTTAGACTTAGACTTGGACTGGAATTGACTTCTAAATTCGGTACTGAATATGCCCATTAGCTCTTAAAACTGAAGTTTTATCATTGGATCATTGGTCTTGCCTTGGACTTTTAGATTTTTTTTCTGCCGTTTGTCCGCTATCGGCCACCACTCTGTCAGGGATCTATTCCACCTGCCGTCACTAAGCCTGGCCCACGTGACCCATATATATTGTCGGGTGAGCCCAATGTGTGAATTTGTTTATAAAATATTCAGATAGACAGTAAGTTATAGAAGGCTACCGTCCTAAGAGACGTTAGCCTTCTAGTTTAGTTTATTTAATAATTTGTACAATAATGAAGCGTAATGGTCTGTCGCGGCGGTGGGGCGACACTGCCGCGCAGCAGTGCTACCGCTGCATTGCTGCGGCGACATTGCTGCGTAACTCGGAATGTAATAATCTCATATAAACTTATAGAAACTATATGGGGGCCAGTAGGGCTGCGGCAGCACTGCTGCAGCAGCACTGTAGCGTGCAGCGGAGTTCGGAATCATATCTTTAGGCTAAAATTTGTACTATTATTATGTTCTTATGTATTTGTTAGTGCGGAAAACTCATATACAATTATTTAGACTTGACTGGACTTGGACTTCTTTACTCTTAAAACTAAAGCTAATAACTTAGATTATTTAATAATTACGTATAAAACTAAATATAATTATAATACTCAATTTAAATAAAATTATAATACTAAATTTAAATATAATTATGATACTAATTTTAAATATTAGTCTTGGTTATATATACTATTAGAGTCGTACTAGCTATAATATTAACTTTTATTACTTTTTAAAGTCATAATTTTTAGTGGTAAGGTGTTTTAATTCAACCTTAATTATACACACTTCTGACACATATATATTTTCTTGTTTTCGTGGGTATAGGGTGTGGGTGTATAGGTTTTGGTGTATTTTTGTTGAGACATTTATTATAAAAGCGTTTTTTTTGGTGAGCGATTTATTTTTTTCATAGCAAAAAAAAGGAAAGTAGCAAAGATATGGTGAAAGAGAAAGCACAAATTTGGTTACGTACTAGGCTACTTTCCAAAAGTTTATAGTAATATTAATAGTCATTTTAATAGTGATTTAATAGTATTTAATATGGTTATCACACTTGCTATTAAAGTGAGGAACAGTCATTGTGCAGATAATGCTTTCAGATCAAACCCACATCCCTTACGGCATTGTGAGGTCACAGCGAGGCAGGATCCATATACTCGTCGAAGGCTACACATTCTACAAGCATGGAAAATCTTTCTGGCCTTGTTCCAACAGACAGAAGTGCAAGGCAAAATTGTGTCTGGACTCCCAAAATAGAATAACAGAACTATATAATGTACATAATCATCCGCCCAAGGAATATATGCGGACTAAGAATGGAGAATATATTTGTCTGAGCTGAATATATTTATGTTTCATAGACTAATGTTAATTAAAGAGTAGATACGAATCTAAAGCACAATAATTAAGCTTGGTTGTGGATTTTTAATAAATAAGTCTGGTTCAGATTTAACTGATACCGAGTCAGGCGGCAATGTATGCGAGAGATTACCCCGAGGAGTATCACGCCTCAGAGACACACACGCATGCAAAACGTCGCGTCACGCGCACCGTGTGTTTTTACCTCACCGACTCGCTAACACATTTAAATTAGTGTATATGTGATTGCGAGGAAATATACAACCGACTGCCACATGACAGTAGAGACTTTACCATCATTTTTTTTTTAAATGGCTTGTCGAACAGGCACTCTACAAGATCGACCATATGACACAAATTAAAAATTATTGACATAATTAATAGATTATAATAAAGATTTAATTTGATAATTTATAATTAAATATCTTTTTTTTAATGAGTATTTTTAATTGAATACTACCAGCAATCTTATTACTATGAGTATATTTTTTTTTTATTATTAATTAATTGATTTCTTTCTTTGACATGTAACAGTCTCTTATGAACAAAATACTATAATATGTATCCGTCTAAAATTGTTGAAAACATGCATTGCGAGTATAAAAAGGAATGTACCGGTTTCAAGATGTTAATTAAATATCTAATTATATATGGACAAGAAACATATCTGTCTAAATAGATCGAATCCTACGTATTCAATTCGTTTAATTAAATGTTGTCAGGATAATGATACTATGAGAAACTCCTAAATGTTTTTTTTTTCTAAAGATACTGAAGACCTATTAAGTAAATAATTGGTTACAACTTTTGTTACACCTAACTTCTTAATAAAGTAAGCATCAGTCATTGTGCAGATAATGTTTTTTAGGTCAAACGCTCATTCCTTACGGCATTGTGAGGTCACAGCGAGGAAGAATCCATATCCTCGTCGAAGGCTACACATTCTACAAGCATGGAAAATCTTACTGGCCATGTTCCAACGGACAGAAGTGCAAGGCGAAATTGTGGCTGGACTCCCAAAATAGAATAACAGAACTATATAATGTACATAATCATCCGCCCAAGGAATATATGCGGACTAAGAATGGAGAATATATTTGTCTGTGTTGAATATATTTGTTTCATGGACTAATGCGAATTAAAGCTTATAATGCAGATCTTAAGAACAATAAATACGTGTCTAAAATTGTTGACAACATTCATTGCGAGTATGAAAAGGAATATACCAGTTACAAATTGTTAATTAAATATCAAATGATATATGGACAAGAAAGATATCTGTCTAAATAAATCGAATCCTATGTATTCAATTCGTTTTAATTACATTTTGTCAGGATAATAATACTATGACGAACTTATGTTCATATTTTTTTTTAAATACTGAAGATTTATTGAGTAAGTAATTGTCTTACAAATTTTGTTATACCTAACTTTTTATTAATGTGGGGAACAGTCAATGTGTAGATAATGTTTTCAGATCAAACGCTAATTCCTTACGGCATTGTGAGGTCAAAGCGAGGAAGGGTCCATATCCTCATCGAAGGCTACACATTCTACAAGCATGGAAAATCTTTCTGGCCTTGTTCCAACAGACAGAAGTGCAAGGCAAAGTTGTGGCTGGACTCCCAAAATAGAATAACAGAACTATATAATGTACATAATCATCCGCCCAAGGAATATATGCGGACTAAGAATGGAGAATATATTTGTCTGAGCTGAATATATTTATCTGTTTCATGGACTAATGTGAATTGAAGCTCAGAAATACGAATCTAATGAACAGAAACAGTAATTCTCTAAAGATGTTGAAATCATGCATTGGGAGTATAAAAAGGAATATACCAGTTTTAAATTATTAATGAAATATCAAATTATATATGGAAAAGAAATAAAGTCAATCAAAATTGATCGAACCCTACGTATTCAGTTCTTTGAATGATTTTTATCGGGATAGTAATATTATGTCATGGTAGCTCAGTGGGAGCTCTCTCGCGTCATATTCGTGGGGTCGCGGGGTCGAACCCGGCCCGTACCAATGAGTTCTTTGGAATTTACTTACATGGAGGAAATTTGGGGAGACCTTTGCCCAGCTGTAGGATCAGAAAACCTTTTACGTTATCTTAATGGCCAAATGATGTACATACATTAAAATGTTTCGTGGTTCCAGGTATACCTTACCATTTTGTGAAATCGCAGAAGGGCAACCCATTGATTTTGATCCATGGGTATACTTACACTACTCACGGCATGAAGGCTAAAAATACTTGGGTCTGTGCATACAAAAGGAAGTACTGTCCAAGCAGATTCACTATGAATGAGAGACAAGTGATTGAAAGGTTTGTATCCGGACATAATCATGCTCCTAAAAAGATGGGCTATGAATTTTATTTAAAGTAAGGCGTTCGCTGCCGGTGCCGGCGAGAATGAAATAATAAAGCGGCTGCCGGAGGTATGACCAGTGGCCGGTCATACCTCCGGCAGCCATCGGTCATCAGCTGTCATCAGACTCAAATATGTCACCAGCAGAGTTTCCAGCTTGGTATTCAAAAAATAAACTTGAACCTACTGTCATCCGACTCGGTTCTGTCAACGGAAGGGTTAACTGTCTATCGTTATCTGAGTCTGTTATATAACAACAAAACCGTTTCCGGGTTACCAAAAGTTTAAAAAAAATAACTTTAAACTCGTCGCCCACCCACCACCGGCAGCACTTTCTATTTTTAATCGTGTTTAATAAGCCTTAACAGACGTACGGACATTAGACGGCTGGACATCCTTCAACAAACGAATGAGAAAGAGATATTTTCATATTTTCCTCTTATTATCTCTTTGGTTTTGGTCCACCGCTTCCATGTTCACAGATCTGTTTACACTCTGTGTTAGCGCGGCCACCAAATTTATGATGGAGCACAACCAACACGAGGGGGTGATGACTGTGATGATGGATTACACAATAGGAGAACGACGACTGACCTGTGTTCCCGGGTTGATGAGCGAGGCTGCGTTCGGTTACTGGATGTTGTCTGGTCAGCTCGTCCTCTGCGCGGTAGTGGACTGTATAGGCGGTGAGGTGGAAATCCAAATTCGCGGCGTGAGCGCGGGAAGCTAATAGACAGCTTCCTACGGGAATCGTATCCCGAGCGGTAGTTTAGCGGTGGTAAACGTGAGACGAAATTGCACGAATATACTCAATAGATCCGTCGCTGACAGGGGTCAAGCGCAGACTGCGAGCCCAAGGGCAAGCAGTGCATCTCATCGAAACCACGATATTTGACAAGTAGTCGTCGTTCATGGAAAGATGAGGGTAGGAAATGTAGGTAATATGAAAAGAAAGGAAACGACACTGAGTGGCGTTAACATTGCCCCCGGCCTTAAAACCATTGGTTTTAAAAAGGAGAGGAAAAGAGTGCGGTCAGAATATAGGTAAAGCGGGTTGACCGGGAGGCAAAGAGTTTAATTTATTGCGTGGGTAGTGTGCATAAACGAACGACTGGTCGTTTATACACTGAAGTTGCGGTTTTTACTAAACAGACTCTACAGACTCCGTCGGCGCCTAGGATTGTCTCGACGACTATACCCAGAGGCCAGGACAGCGGCGGAAGGTTGTCCGTAATGATAAGCACAACGGAGCCTTCTTTAATAGGATTAGAAGGCGTATTCCATTTGCCTCTTGTTTGAAGCAAGTGGAGATACTCCATCTTCCATCGTTTGGAAAACGATTGAACCATTTGGTCCAATAAAGCGTAGCGTTTTAGCAAGTGAGCGGGCTCATCAGTAGCCACGCACGCGGGTAAATGCTTCAGCGGTGAAATCATTAAGAAATGCGCGGGCGTTAATGCAGTGGGCTCGGAAGGATCCTCACTGAGTAAAGTTAGCGGTCGCGAGTTGATGACGCTCTCTATTTGTGTGAGCACGGTTAACATTTCCTCATAGGTGAGCAACTGTGAACCTATGGTCCTTGCGAGATGACTCTTAAATGCTTTCACATAGATCTCAAAATCCCCTCCCCAATGGGCGCTACGCGGTGGATTGAACCGCCAAGTAATGCGGTTCGCGGATAATTCATCTGAGAGTGCTTTATGAAATTCGTCAGATTCTACAAGCGTGTAGATTTCAGATAATGCGTTTTTCGCACCCAAAAAGGTTCGGCCATTATCGGAATACATGACAGAAATATTCCCACGTCGCGCGAGGAAGCGTTTGAATGCGGAAAGAAACGAGCAGGTGCTCAGAGAAGTCGTTAGTTCAACATGGCAACACCGAACTACTTTATCTACGAATATAAGCAAGTACGCTTTGATTGAGCGTACGCCACGCTTTCTTTGCGGAATTATGGCTATCGGGCCAGCATAATCTACTGCAGTATGTGCCCACGCTTTGGCTTCGTTTACGCGGCAAGCGGGTAAATCCCCCATAAGTGGGAATGTAGGTTTAGGCTTAGCTTTAAAGCAATAATTACATTTATGTATAACTGAGCGGACAATACTGCGGCAGGAAAGAATCCAATATCGTTGTCTAAGAATAGACATTAACGCGACCGGACCAGTGTGACAGTTCACACGGTGATAGTAGTTGATGATCAACTCAATTACGTGGTCTTTACGCGGTAACAAAATCGGATGCTGCTGATTATACGACAGATCGGCATTTCTGAGACGACCTCCGACTCTTATGAGTCCGTCGCAGTCTAGAAACGGCACGAGCCGTTGTACAGCGCGAGGACAGCGAGTGCCTTTGTTAAGATTCTGTATCAAATCAGAAAAATAATGTTTCTGAAGAGTTTTCATGATTTGCAGTTCTGCGAAGCTAATGTCTTTAGCAGAAAAGCATGTAGAACGCGGTAGTTTCTTGACGAAACGATAAACTAGAACGACTATGCGTAGTAGCAATAACCAAGAGGACACTCGTCCGGAAAGTTCCAACAGCGGGTTGGGAACTTCGTCCTGTGATCGCATCACATGAAGTGAAACTATTTTCTTTGACTCGGGTAGGTCTGTATCTACCTTAGCGGGAAGTACTGATTTGACTGGCCAAGAAGTAGGATCTTGGCATAACCAAACGGGACCAGTGAGCCACAGAGGGTAGTCAACTAGTTGTGCGGGTGATAAACCTCGCGACAGAGCGTCGGCACAGGGATTTTCAGTTCCGGGTACATGCCGGAAACTGTCAGCGGGAATCGCGGAAACAATTTTTGTGATGCGCGTTGCAATAAAAGTTTTAAACCTGTGGGGAGAAGCAGTGATCCACTGCAGTGCTACCATGGAATCGGTAAAGCAGATTACCTTATCTATGGCATGACGTTTTTCGTAGGTATCGAGAACCCGGCGGACAAGTTTTGCCATGAGTAGGCACGCGCAGAGTTCTAATCTGGCAATGGAAATTGTTTTGAGCGGAGCCACTTTTGATTTGGCGCATACTAGACGGATCATTGGAGCCGAATCAGTATCGAGCTGGGTTCGAATATATACTACGGAACCATATCCATTTTCACTAGCGTCCGAAAATGCTACAATAACGATTTTAGAATTTTCTTCAGCACCTAGGTGGCGCTGAAAGCGCAGCTTTTGAATGCACGGTAACTCGCGCACATAGTTCTGCCAAATATTTACGATATTTGCAGGTGGTTCAGAATCCCAATCAAGTTGCAATGCGTGTAATTTTTGCAAAATAAGTTTTGCGTACAATATTACTGGCGCTATAAGACCAAGAACATCGTACTGACGAGCGATCAGAGATAAGATATTGCGTTTGGTCGCAGGGCGATTTTCGATATTCACCGTAAACATGAATGCGTCACATTTAGGTGACCACTGTAGGCCTAAGACCTTCAAGTTAGTGTCTGGCTCATCGAAATTAATATTAGCGGCGTGACGATCAGACATCGGAAGCGATTCCGTAAGCTCGGGTGCATTACTAGCCCATTTTACAAGGTCAAAGCCCCCGGCCTTAAGCAAATTGCGGAGATCGTCGCGGAGTTGTAAACAACCAGATAAGGTTTGCATCGAGTAGCAAACATCGTCCATGTAGGTATTGTTTTCGATGATATTAGCGGCGTGCGGAAAGCGCTTGCGCTCGTCGGCGCAAAGCTGTCGTAAAACTCGCATAGCAAGAAAAGGACTGCTACGCAAACCAAAACAAACTCGGTTGAACTGGTAGGCATCAAGCGGTAATGATGGATCAAAGCGGTATACAAACTTTTGGAATTTACGATCGTCATTGTTAACGAGAATCCTCAAGTACATCTGTTTCACATCAGAAGTGAACGCTATTGGATAAAAGCGAAAATCCAAAAGGATTGTGAAAAGATCATTTTGCAAATTATCACCGGTATACAAGACGTCATTCAATGACACATTCGACTCTGACCGTGCACTTGCATCCATGACCATACGCCACTTGGTCGTAGTTTTGTCAAGTCTCGCAATTGCATGGTGCGGTATATAATAGCCGGTGAAATGATCATCATTGTTGATCAATGAGATATAACCTTCGTGTAGGTACTCCTTTATTATTGCATCGTACTCCACTCGCAGTGGAGGTGAAGCGACGAGCTTGCGTTCTAAATGCAAAAAACGCTTTTTTGCGGCATGAAACGAGTTGCCGAGAGCGGCTGCGGGGTTGCGGGAAAAAGGTAACGCCACAGAATAGCGTCCCGAGGAATCGCGGGAGAAATTATCTGTGAAAATGGTTTCATTTTCAAGAGCGGTAGGACTTAAGGTGGGCGCGCACTGCACCTCCTCAAGTTGCCAGAATTTTTGGACAAGATTATCCAAACGCGGTTCTTCTGCAAAGGCGCAGAGAGAAAGACAGCGGTGATTATCACTGATAGCGGTATCATTGACAGAAGCGGGTGTAACGAAAGCGTTTCCGATTACAATAAAACCAAAAATGGTTTCGAAAGCGGTTGGAGAACCTGGAGGTCCAGGGACGCGGCCTGTTAGCAAGATATCAGCGAAGAGCGGAGCTCCAATGAGTATGTCTATTTCAGACGGTTCAAAGAAGTTGTTATCAGCGAGCGGTAAACAGTTTAGGTGTGAGAGACCTGAAACGTCAACCTTTACAGATGGCAGATTATCTGTTATGCGATCGATAATGAACGCATCAATCGAGGCAAAATTATTATTTAATCGCGAATGCAAAGTGGTTGAAATTAGCCCCTTGATAGGATTTGTCGCGGAACCTATACCCTTAACTACGGTATTCGAAACCTTGTTGCATTTTAAATTTAGTTTAGCGCAACAACTTGCAGTAATAAAATTAGACTGCGACGCACAATCGATTAGACCACGCAACTCGTAACGTTGACCGTTTAAATCGTTAGCATAAACTTGTACCGTTCCTAATAAACAGGTGGCATCAGTTGATTGCGTAACATTATTGCAAAGCGAAACATTAGGTTGCTGTGACTGATAAGAAGCGGTAGGTAATCTAGGTGCGGTGGCGCCGGTCGCTGCATGTGATGAAGGCGTCGCGGGAGGCAGACGCGGGCTGTTGCCAGCTTGAACGCTGCTGAAAGGCTGATGCGGGGCGGATGGAAGCGGCGGCGGAGGCCGAGCCGCGACGTTGCCAGCTTGACCGCGGGAGGCGGCAGGTGTATTGGCATGCGAGCGGGAATTTTCGCGGGAAAGTATTATTTTCCGGCATAATTTCGTGTGATGTTTGCCCGATTTGCAATTGAAGCATTTGTGTATCGAGTTGCACTCGGTATGATTATGCGAAATACTTAGGCAATTAGTACAACCTCTGTTTTGTTTTATGTAAGCGAGTTTGTCATCAATTGAAAGCTTATCAAATGCGGGGCACCTATACAAATGAACGTGATCAGTCTGATTGCATAGGGAACATTGATGCTGTACGCATGATGCAGCGAACGAATGCGTAGACTTTTTGTTGTCGTGTTCAGATGCACGTACAGCAGGCAGCATAGCAGGCGCGGTGCGTTCTAATATTTTGCTTTGTTCTCGAATGAATTTGATTAATTCAACATAAGTAGGCATTGAAGTACCTCTCATATGCATTTCAAATGCGCGTGCGGTGGTGGAATCGATGCGTTTCAAAGCAAGTTGAAATAGAATAAAATCAGATAAGTTATCTAGCTGCAGAGAATGCAGACTTGACACTGCCGAGCAGAATTTATCAAGAAATAATTCTAAGTTTTTTGCGGAAGCGGTGTTGTTGTTCGGTTTATAATCGATCAGCTGTTGTAGGTAAGAGGTAGCTAAAGAACGCGGATCATTGTACTTATCAACAAGAGTCTGATAGATCAGGCGGTAGTTGTCGCTATTCGGAACGATACCTGAAATAACGGACAAAGCGCGACCACTGAGCTTATTAATTAAGTATTGAATGCGCTCATGGTCACTCAGATCAGGATTTTTGTGTATTGTCTGAGTAAAAGACTCGTAAAATAATTTCCAAGTCATTGGATTTCCGTCAAAACTCATCAGTTCCAACTTAGGCAGCTTCACTGATTTACGTTGCGGTGAAGTGCGAGAATCAGTAGATTTAACATTCATATCGGGCGGATTAAGTTTTTCGTAAACAAACTTACAGCGGCAATACATATCTTCAAATGCATTCAAACTTTGATAATTTACTTGGTACTTAGGATTTAGCATCAACTCGTTGACATTTATTTCGTTCACAATGTCGTTAAACTCTAATTGTAAACGATCAAGCGAAATAATCCCACATAAAAATAAGTCTTTCTCTGTATCATTTGTGGAAGCATTTAAAGAGCGGTTATAAATCTCTTGCAATCGAGAAAATATGGCATCGCGTTTGCCATATAAAGTTAGGCGTTTGACCTCCAATATATTGAGAGATTCATCAACTTTGACCTCGCCCTTGTCTTTCGGACGAAGAGCCATTTTTCAAAATAACTTGTATATCTAGGCGAATTCGAAATGAACAAACTTAATAGATGCACAGTGACATACACAGCGGGCGCGGTTAGAGATAAGCGGAGCGGTTTGACGCGGCAAGGTACGCGGCAACGTCGATACGTTCTCACGATCTACCCACAGACGCAATAAATGGAGTGAAAAAATATGATTTTAAGAAATAAAATATAAAAAGGAGCGGTTTTAATGCGGGAAAAGATAGGAAAGCCGATGGAATCCGGCTCGAAGGAAGTAATGTGTTAGCGCGGCCACCAAATTTATGATGGAGCACAACCAACACGAGGGGGTGATGACTGTGATGATGGATTACACAATAGGAGAACGACGACTGACCTGTGTTCCCGGGTTGATGAGCGAGGCTGCGTTCGGTTACTGGATGTTGTCTGGTCAGCTCGTCCTCTGCGCGGTAGTGGACTGTATAGGCGGTGAGGTGGAAATCCAAATTCGCGGCGTGAGCGCGGGAAGCTAATAGACAGCTTCCTACGGGAATCGTATCCCGAGCGGTAGTTTAGCGGTGGTAAACGTGAGACGAAATTGCACGAATATACTCAATAGATCCGTCGCTGACAGGGGTCAAGCGCAGACTGCGAGCCCAAGGGCAAGCAGTGCATCTCATCGAAACCACGATATTTGACAAGTAGTCGTCGTTCATGGAAAGATGAGGGTAGGAAATGTAGGTAATATGAAAAGAAAGGAAACGACACTGAGTGGCGTTAACACTCTGATTCTGGTTGTTGGTTAGTTATTTTATTAATATAATGTTATTGATGACTATAGATGTTATAGGTTTTAAGTATTATTTAGTTCTTTAAGAAAATCTCTGTACCTTGTGGTATTACCCACAGTTTACTAGTGTTTTTGGGATTTTTCTGGATAAAAAGTAAGTCCTAAGTCAGTTCTCATGATGAATATTACTTCATTGCCTTTACGTGAAGTAGTATATTGTTAAATTTTAAACGCAAGGTAGAGTATACCGTTTGTTTTTATAGCACAATGTAATTTATGTTGTTAGTTTTTCTAAAACAACTTAATAGATTACGTAATAGTTAAAGTATTAAAAATATATGATTTTTTATGAAAATAAGATGTTTGTATAGTCGATAGTGAACGGAATTTAAAATGATTTGTGATCATTTAAAATAATAACTGATTGAATATGTATTTTTATACCATATATTTTTAAATAAATATGAATTTATTATTTTGGGATACAGCAGGAATGTTATTTTTATAGTATTCATAATTATAACATCATTCGGCGGATTAACGGCCGTCTCCTGGTCGGACCACGTCCTACACGGACCAGTAGAAAAAATAATATGCAAATACCCGCAATTTTACCGTAATCGCACATTGTTTCCGGAACCAAAACTGGCCTATACAAGTGTAAGCCAGGATATAAACTATGTAAATCCAATTCATTAAACAATTAAATCATTTTTTTTCATTTTCACCTCGTCATCAGGTCTGAATTATGGATTGGTGAAATCTCAACGGGGAAAGCAACTTATACTACTCGATGGGTATACGTTTTCACAGAATACTAAAAACGTATGGCTTTGTACTGCCAAGTCACGAGGATGCCAGGCTAAACTGTTCATGACGAATAACGGTAGGATCTCTCGCATGGTCAATGAGCATTACCATCCTAGAAGGTACGATACAACTCCATATGGCCATCATATGGTGTAACATTGTTTGCTTGTGTGTTCCTATATTACTTCCTGTAGCCTAAAAGGCTTGTCCGATTTTGACGAGTGAAGTACGGTTGGATTTCTCATTGTGTCCAGAATTTTCTAGGCTATATTTTGTAACCGGATTATTGTTTAATTTTTAGTAAAAATACTTGTCTAGCATGAAATATCATGCAGTGTATACGCTAAAAATATGAATTATTGTTCAAGAGATATTTATATTTGAAAGAATAGATATTAATTCACTAAACAGATAAAAAAAATACATGCTTTATTTTTATATACACATTTGCAAACATATAAGCAAAAGATCAATAATTTAGAGGTAGTACAGTTGCACCCAAAACTTCAAGTTAGGTTATACCACTTTTAAAATGTATAATTGCTTAAGTATATTTTCCAAATTTTAATTATTATCATTTATAAATAAATTCAGGAAACTTTTCGCAATTTCAGGGTATTTAAATTATGGCATATTACATTTTTTTAAATATTGTAAAATCCTATTTTGTTTTTAAACGACTTTCAAAAAATGGAGCAGATTCTCAAGTCAACCGGGTTTTTTTTGTGTTTTCTACCTCAGAACTCTGACATATTTTATAAACCGATTTGGAAAAATATTTTTGTATTTGAAACCATATTTATTCCAGATTGGTCCCATTTTTATCAAAATCCAGTTCTGGTAATGGGAGCAATGAGGAATTGAGGGAGACTCCTCAAATGTTATAGGCATACAATTTGTAATTTCGGTATTTTCATCAACAAGTCAACAACCTTCAGTCATTCGTGTCAGTGTCAGTATCATTTGGTGAAGTGGAACTTATGAAGAAGACCACAGATGGCCACCGGAACTCCACAATTATACGCATTTCACCGGTGTCGCGAAAAACATCTCTATTACTCGATAGTACATTTTTTCAGTGTATTTTGTTAAAGAGTCAGTGGGATCAGACTGGAAGTATAATATAATTGAATATTAAATTTTTGTATGGATCGCATTTTAAAATTAGTTATTGGGATCGAAACGGGAAAAAAAAACTAAATATCATTAATAGCCCAATTAAGTGACGTGACTTAGTATGGAGGACCCGGACATAATTCACCTTAAATAAAAAATTGTTTTCGGTATCAATTTGCTCACGTAGAATCAATATTAAATTAAATTAAACAGCCTGGAGATACGGAACATAGAAAAAGCATTTATGCTTGCCCATAATACATTATCATCGCCAACGACTCCCTGCCGTGCTTACAATCGTCATCTGAAATAGACTCGTACATACCCAAAAAGTTGAGTCTTTTCCGGATACGCATATTGTTTAATTATTGTATTTTAATATGACAGGTTGTTTCTAAAATTATGTACAGAAAAAAAATCCTGTGATTAGTTACTTTCGGGTCAAAGGCTAAATTGACTAGGCTATAATCCCATTTGGGATCAAAGAAGAAGTTCAGAATGGAATATAGGTACCATAGTATTGAGTACAATAAACTCTGGGTTGAAGTTCTTGAGTATAAGTCCGGCCACCTCGTAGAGTGCGTTGTTTTTGAATAAGCGGCGGGTGGCCACGAGGTGGCCGGTCGTCAAACATCGAAATATGGACGTTTTTGGAACATGAAAATGACGACCGCCACTCTAGGAGTTAACCTTACGCTATTTTTCAGCCCACCTTCAATTCATAAACATCGCTAAGAATAGGCGTTTGCTCATGGTGGACCAGTACACCTTCGCAGCGACAACTCGTGGGCACTACTACTGCTCAAAGAAGGCTAAAGGATGCAAGGCTAGGGTTTTCCTCACTTTGGACGAAACCAGCGCGACTTTTATTGCAAACGAACATAATCACGAGCCGCCCGTGTATCGGAAGACATCTAGTGGACTTTATATTAGGATTAGTTGAACTGTATTTTTTTTTAAACAGTGCGTTCAGTGATTTTTCATAATAATTTGTTTGTGTCGTGTAGGTTAGTTAAAATAGATTAAACATTGTTTATATTTTATTTCGTATTTGAGTTCTTATAAACGCACTTGTCAGTAAAAAATGCATGAAATTGACTAGTGGTTGATAATTGTGTTTTATCTTTTTAAAATTTATTTTTACTTAAGTATTTCAGTTACTCGTCTGAGTATAAGGTTCCTAAACTACAATAAAACAAAACTTCTAAAACTTCGTAATTTTGCAGGTAACCTCAACGGATCGAAGAAAAATATTGAACGTTTTAAAGGTATTTTTTTTTTAATCTGAAAAAAATATATATACATATATTTAACAAAATCTGCCGTAAGCTTGTACAACTTGTATTATTGTGTGTATTACATTGCTTATAACAAATATCTCGAAAGTAATAACAAGTTATTTTTGTCCTTTCGCAGGAAAGAAGCCCGCTGGAACCCAGCAAAATATGGAAGGAGCTAAAGGTAACGAACAAATTTATTAATAGTTGAAATAAATATCCTTCTCTAATTGACTGAACGAAGCGAAGGTATTAAAGTCTAAAGCAAATTAAAGCAAGTCGGCAGTTGTATTTATATATGTCCGACGATAACCTGAGAACCCTTGATCCGATCTTAATGAAATTCTGTAGGCAAGTAGTTCATTTCAATACAATATTTAAGTTCAAATATGAGCAAAATCAGTAGTAGAGTTGCGAGGTCTCAGTACGGTGCAAACTACACGTAATAAAATGCAATTTAGCCTCCTGGCTAAGTTAATAGTGCGTCTGATTTGTGAGCAGGAGGTCATGGGTTCGATTCCCGGCCGGGTTGAAGTTTGAATGATGAATTTAAATATTTCTCCTCTGGGTCTGGGTGTTAGTTTTCCATGTCTTTGTGTGATACATGGCATCCCCGACACGAGGAAACCTAGTGGGGGATATGAATGTGAAGTTATTATTATTATTATTTACTGGCTGATGCCCGCGAAGCTCGGCCTTCAGCCTCGCTAAACTCTTCATACAAACCTTGTCCTTACAATTATGAAGACAACAAATCAAAATCGGTCCAGCCTTTCTGAAGTTATAGAGTGACCAGGAAAAATAAGGGTTTATTATTTAAATATACATATTAATTCGTTTTTGTTTGTATTACAGGTCTCAACTACGCGTTAATACCATCTCGAAGGAAGTACCCGACTGTATTCTACGAAGGGTACACTTACTGGCATACCCAAAGCAAATCTTGGTACTGCTCGCAAAAGAAGCTTATGAATTGCTCAGCAAAATTGGTTATTGATGGAGATACCAAAATGATCCTGCTTGCTACCACACATAATCATAAGCCACCTAGCAAGAGTCCTTTGGTAGAAAAACTTATTTCCATGTAAGATATTCCGATATAGGAGTAATGATATTAAAACAATGATAAATGCTGGAATGTTGTAATATTAAGAAAGGTTTTCCGGATTACTATGAAAACTGACGTAGTTTTGATACATTTTGTTTTGATAATACGGGAATACTCACGTCGAATTGAGTCGGTTATTCCGACTATAGTTTCGATCACATTTAGTGACCTTTATCAAGGAATGCTATAAGCTTGACACGCGCGCGACCTCGTCTTGGCGGAATAACCGACTCAATTTAAATTTGTATTCCCGTATTATTAAAACAAAAGGTTTCCGGATTGTTATTTAAAAAAAAAACTTTCTGTTATCGGACTGACATCTGTAATCGAAAGGGCCTTTGTGTTTTAAAAAAGAAGGAACCTTAACCTACAGTTATGAGTTTTGTTTGTGCCGCTTATTCAATTTATCCCGCGAAAATTTTCCAGGCGGGGGAAACCGCGGGGCGCAGCTAGTGATAAATAAATCATTGCTATTACGAAATCTACTTACGTTTCTAATCCGTATAGGCAAGGAATGACACCAACTGCCGGCTTCCTTGTTTCCGAGAGATATAATCTAGCGCTATTCAAGATCAGAGCGAATCGATAAATAATTAATTGAGTAAATGTATAAGATTTTAAAAGTATTCATAGATAATAAATATTGAATATGTTGGTGTTTCTTTCAATAAATATGTTGTAGTGTTGTGTTGCTTAAAAGAAGTAAGTTTGTAAGAAATTGACTAAAGCTGGTTTACCGATTTAGGCAATTTTTTTAGCTACTCTCTTAAGCTGCTTTGTTTTAGTTAAAAGTAATTATTAGTACTATTGCAAGCATGCACGCTATCTCTTTCTTGTGTTTTTATTAGTAAAAGATAGCAATAGCACTAAGTTTCGTTTAGTTAGTTTAGTTGAATCGACGCCATTAAAGTCGGTTTCACAATATTATTTAGTAATAATGTATAATATATTAGAACTTGGCTGGCCGCACATGCTCGGTTTCCTGATTCGATTTTCGAGTTCGTATTCCTAATTCGGACACCCGAATGCACGCATTAAAGTGTAGAACACTTGTACCACTTGTATCAAACACACTTGTATCAAATGCCGCACCTTCGATTCATATTCGTAACTTTTCGTCGGACACAATTCCTGAAGTTCGTTTCGCTCGGCTTTAGCGAACGAAAACGAGGTTCACGGAAATCCGAGTCAGTTTTCCGTATTCGAAAATCTAATCAGGAAGCCGAGCATGTCCGGCCCCTTAGCAAATGAGGCGTGTTCCAAAAAAAAAAATATTGTTCTAAAATACATACTAGATGGCGTAATAGACCTATCGTTTTACCTGTCATTGTCATTTCTGTCGAAATATTTTGTTTATTTTATAAATCGTAAATTTTGGCTTCACACGTTGTGTATTTAGCCAGTGTCAACTATTGTAATATTTCAAATGAAGTCAAATACATAGTTACATTACTTGAAATTGTCTAAATATACATGTGGAGCCAAAAAACACGAGAAAAAAATGGCACACGTACATTTTTTTGTCTTTCATGTCTTGACAGTGACAGAAAACCTCAAGGTACATCTAACGCCATCTATTGGGTACTTTTATTACCAGGATTTCATTTTTTTT
Organism: Apocheima hispidaria; assembly: GCA_947579745.1. Classification (NCBI taxonomy): domain Eukaryota; kingdom Metazoa; phylum Arthropoda; class Insecta; order Lepidoptera; family Geometridae; genus Apocheima; species Apocheima hispidaria. Next base: position 12,764,819 of record OX388153.1, on the reverse strand, counting down.
GGAAAACGCCTCATTAGCCAAATCACTCAGTATCTATTTCAAAAACGATTATATGTCATGTCTAGTTTTGATTAGATTAAAAATAAACAACTTAGAAAATAAAAACAAATTTAAAAAAAACTTATCTATAAGGCCTTTGGTGGAGGGAAAGTGTCACTAAGTTACGTAAAATTGGTAATTCATTGTATGTTTAGTTTGTACTAATAATAAAGGTTGGTTGAAGTGGTTGAACATCGTGATTTGTTTTCTTTTGTGTATTTCCCAAATATTTGTTAAAATATTAATTTTGTTCAATAACAAAATAGTATAATTATATCAACAAAATGTAACCCGGTAGTCAAAAACAATTTGCATTATTTGTATTACAGTGACGTCGAGTCTGTTGCATCATTTTCTAAACTAAACTAAATTTGACAGCTCTAAAATTATTGTACAATATTAAAAAGAAAAGAGACGCCGATAATTTTAGTGTTGTCATTGGTTTAGTTTAGTGAGTTGTACAACAGAATCAGCACCAATACATACTTAATTAGGAATAAATAATACAAACACCTCTGAGCTATGCTCGGAGTTTCTTGCGCGATAAAATCCGGTACGAGGATATTCGCCGAAGAACCAAAGTCACCGACATAGCTGTCAGTGTTTGCAAGCTAAAGTGGCAATGGGCACATCTCTCGAAGAACCGATAACCGATGGGTAAGAAAGGTGCCTGAGTGGCAACCACGACGTAGGTAGACCTCCCACTACGTGGACTGACGACATATTGAAGGTCGCGGGTAACCAGTGGATGCAAGTCAAATTGTCGTTCAGTGTGGTGGTCTAAGGGATAGGCCTTTGTTCAGCAATGGACGTCTTCAGGCTGATGATGATGATGAATACAAACACTTAAAATGATATTCGACATTTTGCAGATAAGATGGCCTTTGGATCCGACCCATATGTTGAAGACATTAAAGGTAAACAAATAAACGAGTTAAATAATTGAAACAAAATATCTGTAGTAAAAACGAACTACTTACGTTTTTGTTTGTATTACAGCACTAAATTACACTTTAATACCATCGGGAAGAAAGTACCCCACAGTGTTCTACAGAGGCTATACATATTCTCATACCCAAAGCAAATCTTGGTACTGCTCGCAGAGACAGAAACTAAGGTGTCCAGCGAAAGTTGTTATAGATGAAGATAGCAAAATAATATTGCTTGCTACCGATCATAATCATGAGCCATCTGCTAGAAACCCTGTTGTGGTTAGACCCTTTATGTAGGTACGTAACAGCGTAGAAAATATATATAAAGAAGAGTGCTAATGTCCATAGAAAGATACGTTACTTAATTGTAGCACTGATAAGGACGTAAGATGTAGTGTTTTGAACATGATCATCATAATTTTTGCTTGACTTCAAATAGAAACCCATATTCATATAATTTATTTGCATCCACAGTGTGTGACTTAGATTTTACAACTTATGCTAGGAACAATCGTGGACCCCGTCGGGCACTGCTAAATACCTAGTTGGCGTGAAGGAGAGAAGGACAGCCAGTTTATCTTATAAACTAAGTTTAAACTCCCAGAAACTATGAGATATAGCTATTTGTCTTTCATATATGTCTTTCATATATTTGACTGCCCCGGTGGCTCAGTTGGTAGTGAACCTACGTTCTGTGCTTGGGGGCGTGGGTTCGATTCCCATCTAGAACAAACATTTATGTGATGAATATTTGTGTTTGTTCTATGTCTGGGTGTTAATATCTATATAAGTATGTATTTAAAAAATATCTATGTACGTATATCAGTCTCTGACAGCCATATTACAAGCTTTGCTTAGTTTGGGGTCAGATGACCGTGTGTGCAATAATGTCCCAGATATTTAGATTTAGATTAGATTTAGATATATTCACCCAAGCTTACTCATTCGTAATGGTACTGATAAAAAATGCGACATGTTATGAATATTTTTTTCGTTAATAATATCAGTAAATTTATTAATTTAATATTTTGTTTGCAAACGCTAACGCTAGGTTCTCAAGAGGTGGCGTTGAAATAATAATAGTTTTTTTTGTTTCTTAATATTTCTTTTAGTATATTATATTTTAAAAAAAATGAAAGTATGAACGAGATAGCTGAATTTGAGACGTGCGGAACGTGACAAGTAATTTGCAAGGTTTTCTTCATAAGTATAAGAACTATAAGCATACTAGCTGCGCCACGCGAATTCACCGGAACCGTTTCTACAGAAACCGCATATTTTTCCGGGATATAAGGAAGCAAATGTGTTAATGGGGCGACGTAAGCTACCTCCATACCAAATTTCATCAAAATCCGTTCAGCCGTTACAGAGTTGAAACGGAACAAACACACTTAGTCACAAACTTTCGCATTTATAATATTAGTGTGATAATGTACTTAATGTAAAACTTAAAACGAAGACTTCATGTAGTTTAATTTTAAAACAGCTGAAAGTAATAATCGCGGTTTAAATGTTAGTTTTAAGGCTAATTACTGATAGCTAACTTAAAGGAAGTTTAAGGGCGGTATTCATCGAATCAAATGCCTAAAAGAATCAAAGTCTAAATGCTAATAGATAGAAAATAATGCGTAATTATGCTCCATCTGTCACTTTATCATAGTTGTCACTCACGCAACATGCTCTAATGTTTTCGAATTTGGGCGACAGTTTTGTCATCTTGGTTGAAAAAATATTTTCCGAATAAATAGAAAAAATACTGTTCAAACTGTTTTTCTTCGACCTAATAATCCTAGTTATATATGAGCAGATTAATAAATTTCAGTTCGTCCTATCGGATACAGCAAAATCGTTAGAAAACGTGGCCAATACGGAGTTCCCGATGAAATTCTACTGTCAAAGGACAAGCATCTATGTGTTAAAACTTCAAACAGGATGCGATGCCGGTATTGTAGTACTAGGGCTCGATCAGGGACCCTATTCGGAGATATGACATTTTATCTCGGTCACTCTCAATCCCATTAAATTCTAAATTAGAGAGACAGTGACCGAGATAAAATGTCATTTCTCCGAATAGGGGCCCTGAAAAGAGAACGCGGTTTGAGTGCATAGTATGCAAGGTCCCCCTCTGCTTGACCCCTTGCTATGAATACTTTCATTCTTGAATACTTAACCTGTGTCACAGTATAATTTAAGCTGTGACTGTATATCACCGTGTTTTGATTGGCAATCGATCACACGAACAAATAATTATCGTATTGTGTTGTTCAACAAACTTGCGATCAGATAAATTTACGTTAATTTTATTTATTGATTGTTCTATTTGATGTTTCCGATTTTAAAGTCGGAATATTTAAATCCATATTTAAATAATAATTGTTACGGATACTAAGTAATACAAAGGTGCTAATAAATGTTTTCATATATTTTTGATAATTTGAAATGTTTTTTTTTTTTTAATATTTCAATTCTGCAATTGGTACAAAGCACAAAGTTGGTAGAGGTCATAAGCGTGATGCTTAGAACGCTTATGCTCAGAACTTAAAAGTATTACAGTTATTTTTACAAAACCATGCGAGGCAATGCACTGCGCTCGTCACCCTGACATGTTAAATATCTTTATGACTAGTAATTTCGCTAAAACATTGCCCTTGAATCTGGAGCACAATCTTTGCACATAATTAGCTGGCTAAAAGGTGTATGTGCAAGACCTTCAGTTGTAAGTACCCCCGGGCGGTCTCAGTAAAATAGTATTTAATCAAAGATAATTACAGTCAATAATTATATTACTTTACTTTGAAAACTTTACTTTGGTTTTGACACATTGGGCGTTGCTTATAAATGTTGCTTAAATTTAATCAATGCTTAAAAACGTCTGTCTTGTTTTTGCGCGCGACATTTCACGTCATCCTGAAGTTTACAGAGAATTTTAAGCATTGCTTAACTAAAAGCAACTTTTATGAGTAAGGTCCATTTTGTTATAATAAAACGGGAACACTCACGTTAAATTGTGTCGGTTATTCCGACTATAGTTTCGATCACATTCGGTGACTTTTCAAGGAATGCTATAAGCGTGACACGCGCGCGACCTCGTCTTGCCTTGCGCTCACTCACCGCCACTCAGCCTTGCTCCTTGTACTCACTCAGTGTAAGCCAAGACGAGGTCGTGCGCGTGTCACGCTTATAGCATTCCTTGATAAAGGTCACCGAATGTGATCGGAACTACAGTCGAAATAACCGACTCAACTTAACGTGAGTATTCCCGCAAAATTATAATATTGGAACTAACGTAGTTCAGACATATATTCTTCATCATTAGCCAGAAGACGTCCACTGCGAAAATCTTCCATTTGCATGTGTAGGTACATAGAGTTTCTAGATACTCAAAAATTTGTCTATAATTTCAGATGATGCGTTTCATCTCATCCACTTAACCCGTGGAAGAACAAAGGTCCTGTTCAGGGGATACACGTATAACTTTAGCGATAAAACGCAGAGGTTCCTGCGATGTTCCCGTCGGACCACTACAAGGTGCGAGGCAAGATTCAAAGTGGACAAAGCCGGCAATGTCACGTTCGTCCATCGCGAGCATAACCACCCACCTCCTATTGTTAATAGGTAAGAAGTAGGTAATTAGTACAGGATGGGTCGTCAACTCTTTATTCAGAGTTTTCTGCCCTCCGGAAGGGCTCTGACGTGGCTTATGAGTATGGTTCCCTCATGGGTTATCACACATGTTTGATTTAAAAAAAAAAAACAGTAAGAAACATTGAAATGAACAGTATCAATGCTTATGTTACAAAGCAATTTTATGTTTACATTTTTTATTTTGACAGACATAGAGACAAAGTTACTTCCTAGTTCGCAAGATGGCGTCGATCCATTTTTGAGCATTTTTTGACGTTTTGTACGGACTTGTAATGTAGGGGAGTTCTGAATCGCGCAGGCGAAGTTTTTCCTCGAGACGAATGTATTCATTTTTATACCTCAAAGCTCTATCGGTCCTGATACGATTGCGGCTATATTCCTCTAAATTATAATACTATTTAGGATATTCACAAAAATTATATAAAAAAAAGACTTCTGAATTACATACCTATCTTGTTATCTAGTATTTTAGTGGGTAAAATGCATGAAACCCGGGACATAAAATATGTTATTATTCGATATATAATTACCTAGTGGTATTTATTTTTGACGTTTTTGTTAACTGTCCATGGATTGATATTATAATGATTGTTGTATGTTTCATTAATTAAATGTGTGTTTCTATATTGATTAAGAAAAGAGTTTATTGTTTCTCTATTAAATTAAAAAATATCTGCCGCTAAAACATTAACTAATTCTCTCTATCGCACTCACGAGAAACAGCTACAACTATACAATTAGAAATATCGAATGCGCAAAACCTCGTGGAAGGACTATACTTCTAACACATTTCAAAATTGGCTGATGGTAAAAAAAAAAAATAGGATTAAAAATATATTAACCCTGGTTTGCCACCTTGTTGTGGAAACGTGAAACAGAAGATTTATAGGTAAATAACTCTTCTCATACATCGCTTTCGGGTTATTGATTGGTTGTTAATTACACAAACAGTCTGTCCCAGGGTCAGCTCGGGGTATTTTAAGAACAGTAATATGTTAATCGAATTTTATTCACGATACCCTTGATATGCATCATTTTGAAATGACAGCCATTTTATATATTTACGTAAGTCTGTATAAAAGAGCCATTGTCTTTGGTTCTGGAGATCCAAAAGATACACTAATGTTTGCTAGGAAGGTAGTGAAATAAATAATCATTTTTACATACCTATAAAAACTTTGACATAGTTAAAAAATTATTATGTAAGAAAACTGACGTGGTTCTGATACATTTTGTTTTAATAAAACGGGAATACTCACGTTAAATTGAGTCGGTTATTCCGACTATAGTTTCGATCACATTCGTTGTAGTCGGAATAACCGACTCAATTTAACTTGAGTATTCCCGTTTTATTAAAACAAAATGTTATTCTGTATAAATATTTATTTTTGTTCATTTTATTTTACTATTGTTAATTAAATTTGATGGATAACACGCACTTAAAATATCAGCAGGCCACCCTCGGATACACTGTATTAAGGATTATTAAGAAATTTAATTAATATGTTTTTTGTGGCCATAGGGTAATAAGGACTGGTTTATTGAATTTTCTTAAAGTATGGAGAGATTAATTAATGTGTTGTTCTGAATTACATTTTTTTGCAACCACAAATCTGAGCTTATTATTAAGTAGCTGTGCCCAGCAGCGTTTTCCACGTGGATTAAATAATATACAAGTAGAACGTATGAGACCTTAAACTAAATTTATTTTAAATTTTTCGTGTTCCCAGAGATAAAATTACAGTTCTTTCCAACCAAATATGGGAAAGAGATGCTGTACTACAAAGGGAATACCTATATCTGTATGCACAATAACACTAGGTGGTATTGCTCAAAGAGGCAGAATAAAAGCATCAAGTGCACGGCTCGAGTTCTCACTACCAAAGACAAAATATTTATTGATGAAATGGGGACCCATAACCATCCTACACCGAACAGATTTACTGGATTTCGTACGAGAGGTACTGGAATGCGGCTAAATTGGAAAAGGTTAAATAATATACAAAGTACCTAAATATATTTACAAAGATTTGCAACCGTAAAATATTCACAGCGCACAAAATAAAGACCCTGACCTAACTAGATAGTTTTAGAAGTGTACATATTTTTACTCGACTACGAAAAAGGAGATATGAGTTTGACAGTCTATGTTCGGCAGCCAGTGAGCTTACTAAGATCAATGGCGGCAGCACAGAATAAATAATAGTCAACTGCAGAATACAAATTCCGAGATGCTCATTAAAAAAATAGAAACTCCCGATAAGTCACCGTAAAGTTTTTTTTAGCACGCACAGTGGAGCGTTACGGGGTCGCCAATTACATTCGCGTTTGTAGTGTAACTGTGAAAATTGTAATTACAATTGACGTTAAATTAATAGTCATAAAAAAATAACCTACTATTTTACAATCATATACAGGGATATTTTTAATTAACCCAAATCTGTCGGAGATAGCTTTCTTACATCAGACCTAACCTTTTCTCCCTTCTTTTTATTCCAAAACAAAAAAAAAACTATGTAATGGCTCTAAATGACAATAACATTATGTGGTGTCAAATCAGAACGTGGAGTGGAGGCACGTGAAGGCCCCGTGAAGCTAAGGAGCCGATATTTGAAAAAAAAAATATCCAAACAAACTTAATTTTTTTTTTTTAGGAACGTAATGAAGAGTCTTGGAAAAAGTTGTTAAGAAGAGGTTTTCAAAAAGATTTTGGCTAGTTGAAAGTAACCCTGCATAAATTTATTTTTATTTTTAATTTAAGGTTGTATGCCTATGTAAAGCTGTTCTTTACGTGTAAATTGTTTTAAATTTTAAATAATGAGTTCATATATTATTGTAAATAAATTCTCAAATATGGTAAAATAAACGATTGTCAATACCTAAAAAAATATTTACGTTTTACGTTGCCAAAGATCTACCAAAATCTCTTTTATTTACAGATCGAAATGACAAAGTACAATATATACCTAGTAAAAGAAAAGGTATGCAACTTCTATACCGAGGATATCTTTATTCTCGCATGACCAGCAAGAATCGTTGGTACTGCTCCAAGAAAGGCTCAGGATGTAAAGCGAGGATCCTCACGACCGACAGCGGAGAAATAGAACTGATGATTGGAAGTCATTATCACGACCCTCCGGCAGATGTCAAACTGTATACCACTCCGACTGGTGAAGTGCTTAGAATTTAAACGATCCATTCATCCAATCAGCATTCGAGAACGTAGCTCTCTTCAGTCAAGTCATTTTCAGGCTTAACGGTCTCCTGCTAGCGTTTTCATATCCTACGACATGATATCTCCCTTCTTATTCGACATGAAATCTGAGTGCGTTTTTCCAAACTCGTTTCCTTACTCGATCGCGTTAACGTTAATATAATATAATTTGTATGAAATAAGACCAGCGCCGTCTAGCGTCATCTAGATGACACAGCTCTTACTTAATTCAAAACAAAGTTAAAGCAAACGCGATCGAATAGGTAAACGCTTTCTATAAGATGTCCTACCCTACAAAAAGCCTATTGCAGATGATGCGAAGTAGCTTTACATATATTTTTTATAGGTATTTTAGTTGTAAGACAACCCAGTCGTTCGCCTAATGATACGCGCCCTTTTGTTCAGCAGTGGACGTATTCTGGCTGATGATGAACCAATGTAAAACAATCTATACGTGTTTACAAAAGAAAAAAAAATATGATACAGTTTTTGTACAGAATAAATCCCAATGCAAAATTGTCTGAAACGTACCTTTATAACAAATAATAAGATAATTTTAGATAATAAGTCGAAGTTATGTTGTTGCAAATTTTATGAATATTTTTATTCATAGATTATTTTTTTTAGGTTTAACGAGATTAAATAAAAAAAAAAGAAGAAGAGATTAAAAGATTAAATATTAATATTACATTTAAAAATAGAATATACTTATTATATAGTCACAATAGGCAGTAGAACAAAATATTTCTTTTGTGCTTTTGAGGCGAAAACCGCTCTGAGTTTAGTTTATTATCGACATTATTTCCATAGCACTAAAGTTTTAATTTGCCAAAGTAAAGTAAGTATTACAAAAGTATGCACGCAACGTGCGAGAGAACGGTTGAACGATTAAAGAAATTAATTATATCATTAGGGCGATTGAGAAAACAACAATAATAAAAAATAATAAAATAAACTAAAACTTGGAACCCATCACATTAAGGGTACTTTTGTTTCAGGCATAGATGAGTACAGAAAGAAAATTTTAAGTCAATACCACATAGAAGAATCTCAAATGCCTGCCAAAAGGCAGAAGAAAATTATCAATCAAATTGATGATCTGAAGCTTCTGAAACCAGGCCAAAGGCTTAAAGAAAAACAAGATAGTGTTCGAAAACCCAAACCAGATATAGATTCTAAATTGCCTATAAAACCTCAGCTGGTTGAAAAATCTAGAGCGAATGAAAAACTCAAGAATGCAGAAGAAAAAAAAGACTTTGTAAAATCGGAACCGTTCGAAGAGAAGCATGAACTAGTAAAAAAGAAAGGGCCAGTTAGTGAGAGAAAAAAGCGTTGTGAGGGGTGTGTTAAAATGTACGAAAGTAGCCATGGAACAGAGTACGCCATGAAATTTACTAAAAAAGTTGCCACTTATTGTAAGCTTTGTCCAAACGAGCCTCACTTTTGTGAAGATTGTTTTAAAATTGAACACGAAGTTGATACCATTGACATCACGTGATTGCATGATTTGTGACAGTAGTACAGCGTTGGTAGGCCTCCCACTAGATGGACGACAACATTGTGAAAGTCGCGGGCAACGGATGCAAATGGCAATTTGTCGTTCAGTGTGGCGGTCTAAAGGTGGCGGTCTAAAGGGGAGGCCTATGTTCAACAGTGGATGCCTTCTGGCTGTTGATGACGATGATCATCTTACACTAGTTATTTTCAGTACAATTTTATTTTTGAATAAAATTACCTCTCATTTTCTTTAAAGGTGTGAAATGTTTCATTTATAATTAAATTATTGTTGAAGTCTAATAGAAACATCCATCCATCCATACCATCCTAGAAAGCCTGAAAACTAGAAATGTAGACATTACCAAAACTGCACAAGTAACACTGTCTAACACCTTTTAACTCAACTCTCGATCAATATTAACAAAATCCAGCAAGGACCCAGATCTCCTCTCAGATTCAGATAAAAAAGTTAAAAGCGGGAAATAGTACGTGAAACCGCGGGACGCAACTAGTGAGTCCACATTTTAAAATCATGAGAGATTTATTGTCTAGGTTCAAAGAACGATCGATGCTATCTCTTTCAATGTTATTCCCATGACATGAGAAAAAATAGGATCAAATAAAATTTTGATCGTAAAATCTAGATTCTCTTTGTTAAAGTAGGGATCTACATCAACATCATCATTCTTATCGACTGCTGGTTATATGCTTCTTGTACCAACCTTTTGGATGAGATTGGTCCGAGATAAACCAATCTTATCCAAGATCCGTGTTCAATGACGAAAACTAAACAAATACTCGAACATGGTTTTCTTTTCAGGGAATGTCCCAGAGTTTCTCAAATACTATCGGCAGTACAGAACCAATTACCCAGACCGTTTCGTCGCCAGCGCGCCTGAGGTCTCTCGGAACGAAGAGATCACGAACCCAGCTGGACGGGTTAGCAGCCTTCTTAGTTCTATCCTTGATAGAAAAAATAACAAGTAGAATTGTGCTTGTGCTCAACCTGGGGATCGATTTTTGAAAATGTTCGATATTAATTTCTTTTCGCATTCGAAAACATTCACCAGCGATATCAAGTTTACGTGATCTATTTTTTTACAAAACATTTAAAAACATCAATTTAAAAAAAAAACACGTATATATTTATAGTCTGTGTGCTCTTCCAAGCTCGCCATTTGTTGTCTTTTTTATCACTATTTAATTATTGCCACAAATTCACAAAATTATTTTGTTGTAGTTTGATTATCTACGTATACATAATCACCATTTGTTTTCCACAATATTCTATTGATAGGAGTCATATTCTAATGGTTGAAACCACTCGTTGCGTTAGCGAAACACATGGCTATTTCTAAAATGCGACTTTGTCGAATTTCGTTCGTTCGAAAGTACAGGCGTGCGTTTCGAAAATAGAGCCCCAGGTGTAGTGTATTTGTAGTAGAATTCGGTTAAACTGGCGGCCAAAGCTGACTTTACGTCGCACTTATTGGAATTTACTTAATTGGAATCACGGTTATTCAGTTTCATGGTACAATGAAACTTAGTAGATTTAGTAATTGTTTCGTAAGTTGTTCGTAGTAGTAGTAGTTATTATCTCTAACTTGAAATTGCATTTTAATAGGGTTCTTTTAATAAAGTTCCATTAAACCATTAACCGCTATTGATTGTTATGTTTAGAATTAGGAAGAATAAAATAAAGCTTCCTATTTAAAATCTTTAATTATGCTCACACCAAAAGTGTTGTATTGCTTCAAACTGAGGATTGCACCCGGGTATGTCCGGAAACTGCCACCAGAACCATCAGAGGAAGGGCAGCAGCCGCAGCGTCCTTTTAGTAAACGGTAAGCGTTCTGCGATCCCCAAGCCGCCTGCCAAGCGTGGCTTTTAAGGCAACTTTAGGAGGAGGCCTTTGTTCAGAAGTGAACGGGTATGGCTGGTGATGATGATGATGAGCATCGCACAAGCAAACAACATTGACAAAGGTGTCAATTCGAAAACCCGAATTCTTAACTATCGTGCTAAATTTTACAGATACCTACATCAGTATCCTCCATACGTCTCCACATACATCAGTGATACTTTATAAAGAATACTGTTACTCTTACGTTAACAAAAAACGATGCAAAAAATACTTAAGATGCTCAAGAAGGATCCGAGGACATTGTCCAGCCAAGATTCACGTAGAGCCCCATACTGGCAGAGTTCTATTTGGACATTTTGCCCATAACCATGAGCCGCCAAAGTTTACATTGACTGCATTAGGGTATTATGTAAAAGTGTAATGCAGCAGTTAAAATTCAGAATTCACATTATGAAGAAAGCTTTTGATGAACGCATAGTTACACGAAATGGACCTGTGCGTCGGGCCTCCACAATCGAGTGATAACACACCTCTAGATTATTTTCTGTAGAGATGGAAAGTAATATAAAGTAAAGTAGGTAAATTTGCTAGTCTATGTTGATAAACCACTCTTGACTCTTGGAAGCCAAAATTACCCTCATTATCATGCAATAATGATACAAAATTTAATACATTATATAACATATATTGTTTATGTAGTTTTTAACCCGCCACTTGTGACGTCAATTTGCCTTACATCTTCAGTGACCCCGGTCTCAGGCACCAAGATTTTCAAAGAAAGATTTTTCGTATATGCTTCGTTTAAAAAGGTTTTTAAACACATTTTTTTTTTTACAATAAAACGTAAGTATTACATGAATCACAGCTCTTTTATTAGGTATTATACAAATAATTTTAGACTTCTTAAATTTACCGTTTTTCAAACCATACTTTTTTAAAATTTGAAAACAGAACAGCTTTTTTTTATAATCTAATAGCTTTTGTCAGTCTAATGACAATAGGATATAACTAAAAAAATACAAAAATAGTACTACTACCTATAAGTAAAAAAAAAAAACTATTCTTGAAGGATCAGTGGTCCCAGCCACGTAGATATTTTCGTTAAATATCGGTAAAATCATGGAAATATCTTCTGCTCACATAATAATACATTAACACAATAAATAATAATAACAACAATATACAACTCTATACCGAAACGAGAAAAACAAAAATACAGTTCTGCTGCAACATTGACTTACGCAGTGACGCCGTTGTCACGGACCGGGTTGACGGCAAAGCTCCAGGAAGTAAACCTGCGACGCTGCTGTGGGATGAACTAACAGTAGGGAACGTAAAATGTGGCAGCTACTCAAAATCACAGTACAAATCGATCGCGGATTCAAAAGTTATTCGTTTTTTCGGACCACCTGGTCTCTCGGACATGTACGTCACAAATGGCGGGACAATTGATATTCTGATTTCATCCATTTTGCATTTCACACAAATGCGCATATTTGTATCCTTGTGATGATGCCACAAATCACAAGCAAGTACAATTTTGAAAATTTTTCGAAAGAAATATCTGCATCTTAAATTGAACCCTCTCAGTGTCTTGTCGCTTCCACTGAAGATACATGATCGCTTCAAAATTTGTTGGTTTTTGACAACTGTAAAATAAAATTGTTGCGACACAAGAAACATCAATAACTTTACATACAAAAAGTTTTGGGATTTTTGGTATCGTACACGAGACATCGCACAGGACACATACGTAACATATTTTTAGTTGATTGCTGTTATTGCGGTCCAGTGTCAGGCACCGGCGACTGTGCCAGGTGGCTGACACCTGAAGTCGAAACAACGATTTGTGACCACAGTCGGGAACATGTTCGGACATAATTTTCACGCTAGACGCTATGCGATGTCATAGTGTCGCTTATCCGGGCTACACAAATCACGTGGGTATATGGTCCTCCATCACTGAGTAATGGTGCATGAAATCATTTGTCGTAAGACAAACAGCCGAACATACTTAAAAAAATGTTATAGTTGTAAGTGTGAAAAATTGAATTAAATTAAATTTCACAGATACCCACATCACTATTCTGCGCACCTCTCCACATACAACAGTAATACTTTATAACCAATACACTTATTCTTACAACGACAAGCAAAGAAAGAATACCTTGAGGTGTTCAAGGAGGATTCGAGGGAGATGCCCAGCTAAGCTTAACGTGGTGCCCGAAACTGGTAAAGTTTTATTCGGTAACTTTAACCACAACCACGAACCGCCGAATTTTGTGTTGAATTCGTTCGGGTTTTATGAGAAAATTGATTAGTGAGGGGCATCAAAAACTGTACATTAACAACTGATACTAGGTTGACTTTGCGCAGTGACTATTTTCGACACAAAACCGATTCCATGTCAGCTCAATGCTGGTTGTCAACACAGCGCTGTTTTTAATGTTGGGACCTACAGGTGACGTCAAGTACAAAAAGATAGCCAAAACAGAAAGAAGCAGCACTGAAGAAATAGATGCTTTAAAATGAAGTAAGAACACATTTTGTAATACCTATTCTACGAAATGATTCAGTCACGAGCAGGCTGGAAAATACGGGTGGTCCACGGCCATGAGTGAAATGGCGACATGACCGAGACAGAGAAGTAAAATAAAATGTTCTAAAGCTGATTATACAAAAAATCATGTGATTAAAGTAATTAAAGCTTAAAAGATGCATTAGGAAAGCTGTCGTGTTTTTTAAATTGCCTTGACTTGTGCGTAGTAAAATTAATTTACATGAAAAATCATGTCAGAGCTCAATCGATACGATGTGACTTTAGAGTGAACACGGAAAATCAAATTCCTTGTGAGTTTACGCAAGAGAAAGACAGCTTTCGCTGACAAAAGGATATCTTATATATACAGCTCTTAAATTGGCATAGAAGCGTCTAACTTTTACCGTACGTTTTAAAACTTTGATCAACCTGGATTTGTACTTTTTCCCTATTAATAAACGTGGAGTGCCCTTGGATTAGTTACCACGTGTTCAGTCCTTTTCGCTCTTTTCGAAATAAGAAGTCGATAAATTCGTTTTTTATCGATTTTAATTTGACAGCATTTCATTGATAACGTGATATTAATAGTAAATAAAGTCCTGGTCGATCAAAATTGTGGTAAAATTCGACGTTGTTCCCTTTGGGACGTTTTATTTGTCCAAGCCGTATTTTTCCATAGTATGTATACATATATTTTATATGTTTCAGTGAGAGTAATAAAAGTATCACCAAATAAGGAGTTATTCATGTACCAGGGATACACATATTCTTTCAAAGACAACTCAAAAAAGTCCCTATGCTGCTCTAGCAGAAAATCAATGAAGTGCCGTGTAGTGATGAAAATGGATCAAACTCAACAATTCGTGTCGGTAATTAGAGGTAGTCATACGCACGGGCCACCGAAGTATCATTGTACCAAGGAGGGCGTCTATATAAAAATCTGAACAAAAAAATTATAAAAGAAGAATGTGGCCAAATTAATGACTAACCTTCGTGGTCTGATTTTGATTTTTGTGTGTTTATGAATAAATGTAAGTTTTTTTTGTTTTTTCTAGTTGTATGTTTTTTTTTTGTATAATGCTGATAGTAACAAAAATTAAATAAAAAGACACAAATTCAGAAAACCAAAATCTCTCCTCTCATCTCTAAAGTACACTTAGCTCTGGTATAAAAACATTTTCACCTTATAACCACAAATCTGAGTGCAAAAGTGCATTTTGTCCGCTAGTATTAGTTAATTCGAACCTTTATATTCAATAATTTTCTATACCGGCAGTTCACTGAAAATGCATTAATAATTATTTCATGTCAGTGCGCCAATCTAATTCTTATAATAATCACACTGATCGACGACTGCACGAAAAAAATAACCTTTCAATTTTTTCTTGTTATTCAATACATTCACCATCATTTTTGTTTGTTTTTGATAAAATCGTGAGAAATCATAAAATTAATATGAGCGAGTGAAACATCGACGAAGATAATATATTATTTAAACTGTTTTCCTTGCTCCTAGCATTTTTCCCGCTATAGCGAGGTAAAAAGTTGTTTTTCGCTCCGCAGCAAAGTTATTCCGCTTCTCATATCTTTGAAACTCTCGCTATCTCTTCCATACAAGTAAGTACTCGCGCCAAAAAACAACTTTGCAGCCTTGTATTACTGCACGACCGCCCGCCGTTTGCCCGCACGGCTTTGCCCGCAAAGCCAATGGTACTTGCGTTTAATTTACAGTAAATTAAACAACCCATTTCATCTGTTTAAGGACTGATTTTCAAGAAATCCTGGGACATGCCTTTCTTTACTTGTTGAAAAAAAAGCATGAAAAAATATTTCCATACATTTTGGGGGTCCATTTTACCCCTGTAGAGGTGGCATTTTGCAAATTGTCCAGACAATTTGAGGAGAATTGGGCTCAAATTTCACGGATATATCATAAGCGGTTTGGATCGGATCGGTTCGGTTTGGTTCCATAGTCTAAAATCGGTCAAACTCGTCCACCGGTTGGATCAGTTTGACCCATTTTAGACTACGAAGTATCGTTAGATTTGTATTTATTCTTGGAGTCATTGGCTACATATTTGTATTAGTAATACTTCATATGTATCTCTTTGTATTGCAGAAACACAGTTCAGAATGATCAAGATCAACGGTAGATCGGTGGCATATTACGATAACCATACATACTCGTTCCTAGGCCCGAAGAACTCCAAACGATATCTGTACTGTTCGAAAAGACTCTCCACTCAATGTATAGCCAGGCTTAAGCTAAACAAAGAAGGATACATAGTTGAAGAATTCACAACTCACAATCACCCGCCAATAAAGCTGTATAAGGTTTCGGAAGATAATTACGTAAAAACTTCCTAATTAATTGAACTAATTGGATTAAACGATGAACTAACTTAGAATAAGATAAGCGCTTAAGCTACAACTCTTGCGAAATTAATAGAATCGTATTCGGTTATATTATTGCTGAAAGATTTTTGTGTGAATTAACAATTACAACATTTCATTGTCATAAATGTTTTACTTAATTAATGATGGTGACAATAAAAATACCTTTGTTTGAAACTGATCTTAGATTGTCGAGACGAGCTGGTCGCTTGCGCTTGTTAAGAGTTATGGTTGCCCAAAACAGTTCAGGGCCAACCATAATTGAACTTCCTTCTTGCAGGTTTGAATGGTTTGATAATATGGTTCACGTATAGTTTGGTATGAACCCCTTATAATAAACAGCAAATGCTTGTGCTTTTTAACCTATGCTTAAACTAACCTCTTTTATTTTTAGATAAACAAACAACTGTTCTAGAATAGTTATCCATAGGACCAACCATAATTGAACTTCCTTCTTGCACGTTTGAATGGTTTGATAATATGGTTCACGTATGGTTTGGTATGAACCCCTTATAATAAACAGTAAATGCTTGTGCTTTTTAACCTATGCTTAAACTAACCTCTTTTATTTTTAGATAAACAAACAACTGTTCTAGAATAGTTATCCATAGGGCCAACCATAATTGAACTTCTTTCTTGCACGTTTGAATGGATTGATAATATGGTTCACGTATGGTTTGGTTTGAACCCCTTATAATAAACAGTAAATGCTTGTGCTTTTTAATCTATGCTTAAACTAACCTCTTTTATTTTTAGATAAACAAACAACTGTTCTAGAATAGTTATCCATAGGGCCAACCATAATTGAACTTTCTTCTTGCACGTTTGAATGATTTGATAACATGGTTCACGTATGGTTTGGTATGAACCCCTTATAATAAACAGCAAATGCTTGTGCTTTTTAACCTATGCTTAAACTAACCTCTTTTATTTTTAGATAAACAAACAACTGTTCTAGAATATTTGTCCATAGAAGATTCGGCATGCTCTACGTCTGATGCTCCTTCCTCGGAGATTGGATGTAAACAATCTGAAGATAGCGGCATTTCCACTACCAAACAAGATCAACGAATAAATCAAAAATCATGCCCCATACAAAAACTAGAAGCTCTAAAAATTTATAAAGATTTAAGCTTATCAAAACTTGAGGCCATCATGAAGTCTTTGCCGCAAGAATATCAAAACGAACTACACGAAGTAGTGAAAAGAAATTATAAAGCCCGGAAAAATTTCACAAAATATGAGTACGTAAAGTTGGCTTATGAGCTGGCGAAGAAATGTGGCTTGGAAAGGAATTTTGACTAGATCAACAGTAATAAATAGAGTTTCAAATTTTTATCATCCACTTTTGATTTATTTACTACAATCAACTCATTAATGTATTGTTTTTTTTTTAAATGTCTTTATTGCAAACACATACATCGTACTACTAAAATCAAAAGGCGTGCGTCAAAAACAAGAATAATTATTGGCAAGAGATTAATAGATATATAAATTAAATTATGACAAAACCGCTTAGTGGTGGGTATTAGCTAGTTGAACTATAAATAATTTATAGTTATTTATGTGTGAAATTATAATAATTATAATTTCACACATAAATAAAAACAAACATATAAGTATAATTTTATGCGATTTTTTTATTTATTTTTTATTTATTTAGGTTTCCTAAAACCAATGATTTATAATGTAGATATTAGAATAAGTAGAGGGATAATAATGGTTCTTTCTCTTAATTTTATAAATGATTAATTAACTAACCAAAGTATGAAATTGTAAGCTACGTTAATTTATGTTAATTAATATATACCTATTTTACAATTTAATTATACAAGAGCCCAAAATAATAGTATTAGATATCGGGAATAATCGTTATTAAAAGCTCATCAGAGTAATTTAATGTGCATCAAAATGTCTCTATTAGATATAGCCCAAACTGACGCGGGATATGGTTCAGCCGGATCATAGCCTAACAAAAAGAGGAAAAGAGAAAAATATATATTGTCCCCTGTATTAAATAATGTTATGTCTGTTATTTTCATGTATAATGGATACAAATTTAATGTAACAGGCATTCTTTAAATATACAAAGTGTGAAAATTTACATTCATATCCTAACCAATGTTATAAATGCGAATCTGACTCTATCTCTCTGTCTGTCTATCTGTCTGTATTTGTAGCATGATCACAGTTGAACGGATCGAGCTGAATTTTTGCATTTATATATTAGCTTAAGGGTCGGAGACGAACATAGGCTACTTTTTTTATTGGTCCACGCGAGCGAAGTCGCGGGTAACAGCTAGTATTATAAAACAAATAATTATATTACGTAAGTCTATGCTAAATTACATACTCCTCCAGATATGGTAATGTGAGATCGGATAGATCACGTGGATGACACCAGCCTACTCATAAGCAAGAGCGAAATACGTAATTCAGACACGTTAGCCAAAGATACGCGACAAAATGGCAGATAATGGTCAAATAACATAAGCCGGTCTCACCAGCTCTCACGTTTTCCATGTTTTACCAAAATGAAGAAAAATGTACCAAAAATAGTTCAGACAAAATGTACCCAAAGGATTTATTTATTTATTTATGGTACACAAAACAGATATCAATCATTTTCTTAATTAGTATACAAAATTTTAAGTAAAAATCTGAACTGGATTGTAATCCAAAATATGTGTACACAGAAAAGTAAAATAATGAGACGAACGTGATGAAAGTACCCATCCGTAAAGCAACTAGCTTACAGATGGGTACCCCCAAGACGTTTATTAGAATAAAGAAATACTAGTATTTATGTAGTAGTATGTAATATTACAAAGGTATATATATATTTCCGAATTTTTACATAATAGTGTACGTCCATATACAGTATACCGTATAACAGTCTGATTCTTCTTAAACAAGTCTCACTCACTCACACTCACAGTCGAAAGAGGGGTGAAAGTAAATCAAAATTGGTCGATATTTTTTTGATTCTGTGTTTTTTGCAATCAACGAATTTTTATTTAATTTTAAAATGTTTATGTACAAAAATAGAGGTTGAGAAAAACGTATGATATGATCTTACTCATTTTCCCCATTTTATCATGTCCTTTTATTTGCTTAAAATTATGCCTTTTGGCATTTTTTTAATGGCTAATTCAATTTTCCCAATCCTTCCCAATTCCAATCTAGAGCTAATCCTATTTTATTCGTGGTAGCCTGTCATCAAACACTTTAAATAGCTTTCTGATTCAACGTCTTTGTTGCGAGGAAAATATGTGAAGATACGTTGTCACAAGAGCTCCAATGAAACGGACGAATAGACGAAGATGGGTGATTAAAAGCTTCCTTCTGTAAACGAACGCACACACGTGAACGCCACCCATGCAGTTATGAATGCCTCCCACTTCTAATGCCGACTGGGTTCCACGCGCTGCTCATAGATGGGCGTTAGCTTAACGCACTCGACTAGACTCGACTGGCGATTGACAATTATTTGAATCGTTCAAACACAAGCAAACAAACTGTGGGCGCCCGCGCTTTGTTTGATTTTGAGGTGGATGAGATATATTGAATTGACGGAGTGGCCGTTCCGTGTGTAGTACTAATATGGTATTCTCTGGTATTATTAATTCAATTATCTGTATTTTTATTATTTATACTTTGAAATAGGTCGTTTGAGAGATTGAACATCTTATTACATAATTAATTTTACAGGATTTTTTTGCAACAACCAACTTCCACCAAAGTCCTGTCAAAAGAAAACTATAGCCATAACTTTTAAGCCATCAATAGAACCTACACCAAAACGAAAGCCATACAAAAAATGCTTATGGAGCGTTGGGGCCCTTAAAAATGCAATAGACGATGCTCTTTACGGTGCCGGTATAAGAAAATCTGCAAAAAAATATCACATACCTGAAGCTACTGTTCGAAACTACGTCAAAGCTGTGAAAGCGGGCAAAGAAATTGCGATTGAGAAAAGACTGGGAAGGTTCAAGAATACTTTCGGAATCGAACACGAAGCGGAGTTAATCAAGCAAGTCGAAGAGTATTATTCGAAAGGCACGCCGATTACAAAGCGGTATTTTCTTCGTCTCGCGTATGAGTATGCGGAGCAACTTGGGATTCCTCATCGATTTAATACAAAAGCGAGAATCGCTGGAGCACATTTTTATAACCAAATAATAAAACGTAACCCGCATTTAAAAATGAAAATCAACTAAAAATATTTATATTCACACCGGCAATGATATCGCAATGCTTAATTAAATTGGCTTCTTATCAATTACCGTAATTTCTTATCACTTTACATATTACCGTGATTAAAATTTAAGGGGAACTTGATTGTTTGTAATTCATCATTTTCATTAAACAGATAGTTCCCTTTACCTATCATATTTCATAGATTTAGGACCTGGGTATGTTCTAAAGTTGCGACCAGAACCGCGAGGAGAGGCAGCAGCATCCCCCTAGAAAACGGTAAGCGTTCTACGATCTCTAAGCTGCCTCCCAAACGTGGGGACTATGGGATACTCTCCCTAAGGGGAAGGCCTTCGATCAGGTTATTGGACGTCATATAGCTGATGATGATGATGATTTAGACATGTCGAAGGATACGATTATAGCGAATGGCAAAACTACGGTACTCTATAAAAAACTACCAAACGGGGAAAGTGGCTGTGACTCTATTCTTAAAAACGATTTGCAACGCCGATTTGTGCTCTACGGGAACATGGAGAATTAATTAGCGTATATTGATCGTAAACACGGGGTCCACTTGAATTGCACGGAGTCGACAGAAACATGTTCATCAAAATAAGTTAACGGGAGATGAACTTCTGTGAAGTAGCGTTTACGAGGGATGAGTGAATAATGCGTTGCATTTCTCTGAAAGCAGTGACAGCGGAGACGAGAAGAATAGTATGACTCGTTAGCGCGTTCCGGGACGTGACAGAGAGGATCGGGGTAGCGCGGAGCGATTAGGAGGGACAGCAATGGTGAGTGTGAGTGGGCGGTCGGTGCGCACTACGCACCGACCGCCCCACTCCGTTTCTCTTTCCTTCAAAGCTCTGCTCCGCTCTTTTCCGCTTCAGATAAAACACTCACCTTTTTTCACAACTCCGGTAATTTCTGCTTGTCTCCACTTCAGTGGAAACGCACCTTTACACACTTGTCCTTTTAATGTTTGTTTCAGAATTAGACGTCACGGGATACGATTGTATAAAAGTAAACGGCACACCTATGATACTCTACAAAAACCACATATTTTCCAAACAGGGAAATCCCATGACTCGTAATTACTACTGTTCTAAAAAACGCAGATTGAACTGCAAAGCCAGAATTTCTCTTCGCAAGAACATGGAAATTAAATCGGCGAATACTGATCACAATCACGCTTCGCCCGTTTTGCGTCTTGTCAGTGGAGATGAGTTTATCAAAGTAAGTTAAATGGACAGGAGTTTTTGGAACGCAACGCTTACAAAGGATGTCCGAAGAACAAAAAAAAATTGCCCATTTTGGTCTAAAACTCAGCATTGACATCCAGCGTGGCATTGCCCCCAGTATTTCAGCCACCTTTCCTTCCATCAAGAGGTACGAGCCTCTCCTTATTTTTTTATTAGTTTTATTTTTAAGTTTACAAATAGATGAATATATTTGATAGAGATATTTAAAGGTAGTGTAGTTTTATACATTTATTTTATGTATTTATAATTTTTTCATACTTGTTGAAATAAAATTGTATTTGTAATTGTTTCTAGTAAACTACCGCGACATACAGAAAAACATTATTAACGTTATCTAATTATATATAAATAGATAGATTTATGTAAAGCCCAGCGACTGTAGCGTAGTACAATTTTGATTGTAGTAAAAACTATATATTTAAATAAATGATTATACAATAAATCACTGTTTTTCATGATTGTGTAAGTTACATTATATATTTTTCTTAAGAATGCTGTCATTTTAGAATGCGCGATACAAAAGTTTATCATATGTAAGTTATTTTAAATATATTTTTTCTTATTTATTCTGTGCTCGATACATAATCGTTTCGTAGTAGCACGCACGTTTGTTTTCTTTTATTTTACAGAACTAAACATCAAAGGATACGAATCAATCAAAGTGAATGGCAAGCCAGTAATTTTCTATAAAAAATACACATTCTCCCAACAGGGAGACCCTATGTATCATAATTATTACTGCTCTAAAAGAACTGGGTTGAAATGTAAAGCCAGAATGTCCCTACAGAAAAACATGGAGATAAAATCGGAAAACACTAATCACAACCACGCACCGCCTGTATTGCATCGTGTCGGGAGTAATGCGTATATCAAAATAGGTTAAAATAAATAAATGGGTTCCTTTTGCCCTTGTATTTCCCTTTTTTATAAGTCGTCTGAAGTAATAAATAACTGTTACATACAGCTAGTTATAAGCTTAGTGAAATTATACTAAGAGTGCTAAAGTCCATAGAAAGATGTGTAACTCGATTGTAGAACTGATAAGGACGTAACATGTAGTACTTTAATCTGCGACATGATCGTCACAATTTCTGCTCGACTTATATTACATTATTATTATATTAAATTGAAACCCAAGGTGGATCATTCATAATGGCACGAATAAAAAAAAGGCCACTTGTTATGAATATTTTTGCATTCGTCATATCAGTACGATCATAAATTTTTATTTTTTGCAAAAGTCGCTTGGTTCTCAATAAATGGCGTTGAAAACATTATTTTTGGAATCATATTTTATTTTGTCGTATATTGCAATCTAATTTGCACTAAACCTTACATTACGGACATATACAAATATTAAGGATATATATATATCGTTTTTATAGCGGTTTGGACATAAGCTAACTAAATCCGTCCAGTTTTAAGCAGATTTTTCGGGCTTTTACACTTTTTTGTATGATATTGGCATTTATTTCGTTATTAATTAATTACTTAGAGCAAACAAAAATCTACATTTTTGTTTGCTCTAAGTATTTAATTACACAAATGAAAGAATAAACTTAGTTTTTGTTAGTGTTCGTAACTTCGATATTTGATTAAAATTAAACTTAAGACTTTCTGTATTTTCAGAACAAATGCCAATATGTATTAATCGTTTCTTGTTTACAGAATTAGCCGTGAAAGATTACGAATTAATCAAAGTGAATGGAAATCCTGTAATTCTCTACAAAAACCACACATTTTCCAGAAAGGGCCCACACAAGTACCATTATTATTACTGCTCTAAAATGATTTCGTGTGACTGCAAAGCAAAACTTTCTCTCGGCAAGAACATGGAGATAAAAATGTCAATTAGTGATCACAACCACGCTCCGCCTGTTTTGCATCAAATTGGAAAAAATGAATATTTCAAAATGAATTCATAAAAGTAAAAAAAAATACTCAAATCTTATGAATGCTAAGTTAAAAGTTTAAGAAAGTTGAAACCAACAACCAATTTAGATCGAGCACAAAAAGTAACTGTTGTAAATTAAATTTTTAATTCTGAAAATTGTTATACCAAGGTACTTTGCTATGTAGTAAGGGGATGTTTGATAATCAGTTTTTGCTCCTTCCCATATGTAATAACCCTCCTCTTTCGTAGTCGGGTAAAAAAGTCCCTTTCGATCCTGCTCCTTAAAAAGTACTATGTTATAAATGAACCTTAAAAACACATTATAAAAAAAAAATGTGTTGAATTTGAATGTTTGATTATATTAACATTTAAAAAATCCTGTATTTCAAATATATCGATACGATCTCGATATGTATCTCCCGTTGTAAGCGTAATACATTTTTCATGTTATAATTTACAGAGTTCGATGACAAAGAATACGAATCAATAAAAGTGAACGGAAATCCAAATATTCTTTAAAAAAATACTCATTTTCCAAAAAGAGCAGTCTTGCGGCTCGTAATTACTACTGTTCTAAAAAATGGGTTTTGCAATGCAAAGCAAGAATTGCTCTCTACAAGAATAAGAAGATCAAATATACTAATATACTGATTCGAATTCGATAGAATTGGTAGATGTGAGTTCATCAAAATAAGTTAAGAGCGACTGTGATTATGATTTAGATTCAGATTTTATTGGTAAAAATATGTTACAAGTCAGTTAAATAATTAATTAAACTTAATTAGATACACCGTTAGTTACCGACGTGTAATTTGTCATCAGTAAATTCTTTTACTGCTTAACCTTTGCTTATCAGCAGATCTTTCAATTTTGTTTTGAAAATATTTTAAGCATTGCTCTTTGGCATTCAGTTGCTGCTATGAATTTTGAGGTTTGAAATTGTAATGTACGTTCTATATAAAGCACAGGAGTACAGTAAACGTTTTTAGCTCATGATATTCTCGTGCGAAATATCATACGAGCGATTCTAAAACGAACCAAAAAACAAAATTAATTGGTTTTTCACCAACCTACATCGCAAGTGGTATCAAATTTAATAACTTATGTCGAAGCACATGTGTTTGTCGTGATACAATTAGTAGCTGCTTTTTATTTGTAAGTATAAGAATTCATTCATAATTTTTCCCTTAAGGATCCTGTGATTCGAATACGAGTGACACATTTCTTCCCCTGCGTTCATTCATGTTATTGTAATGTTTTACAGAACTTGATATCAAAGGATATGAAACAATCAAATTGTATGGAAAACCTATAATTCTCTACAAAAACTACACATTTTCCAAACACGGAGATCCTAAGACTCGTAACTATTACTGTTCCAAAAAACGTAGGTTGAACTGCAAAGCCAGAATTTCTCTTCGCAAGGACATGAAAATCAAATCGGCGCATACTGATCACAACCACGCTCCGCCCACATTGCACCGAACCGAAAGAAATGAGTATTTCAAATTAAGTTAACTCAAATAAAGGAGAATGGGCAAATTGGTGCATTTGGTCAAAACAGCAAAAATCTGCCTCCAACGCTGAAAAAATGTGAATTTGAAAGAACGGTATAAATGCAAAGAGACTTGTTAGAGACCTTAAAAATCATCCCGCAGAAATTGAAATATTCTCTTTCAATATATATCGAAGTAATTTAATTTGTTCATGTTTAATTCATTATACATATATAATAAATTAATTATACATATTATATTTATATCACCTTTGCCTTATTGACACATAACACAAGTTCCAAATCATCTAAATCGGTCCAGCTGTCAAGTGTGCTCCGCTATACATTGTGGAAATTGATTTTTATTTTTATGATTCAAAAATAAATCAATTCTAACTACTTTCTGCAATTTGTATGTTTGATTATAATACTATTCTTTACCCGACTGCCCGAGAAGGAGGGTAATGTTTCGGGGTGTATGTAAGTATATATGTTTGTGTGTTCCTATATTACCTCCTGTAGCCATAACGGCTTGACTGATTTAACGAGTGACGTGTCGTTGGATTCTACTTCACGTCCGGAGTGTCATAGGCTATATGTTTTACAGTTGAGTATTTTGTTTTTTTTTAATAATGTAACTTGTTTCTGTTGTAACTCACACATTGAACTTATTATGGTTTTCAGAATGTAACATCAAAGGATACGAGTTAATCAAATTAAATGGCAAACCTATAATTCTCTACAAAAACTTTACATTTTCCAAACAAGGAAACCCCATGACTCGTAATTATTACTGTTCTAAAAAATCTGTGTTGCAATGCAAAGCCAGAATTTCTTTCCGCAAAAACATGGAAATTAAATCGGCACATATTGATCACAACCACGACCCACCTGTATTGCGTCGAATCGGAAAACAGGAGTTTATCAAAATAAGTTAATAACAAGTTAGCCCTCATTCTAGTTCGTTATTATAAACGAAGATATTTTTTGTGTACGAGTGAGACAAATATAAGTTTGTTTGTGTATAAAAATGTGCCTCTAATAGTTAAACATAATTGTTTAATGTTTTTCGACGTGTTGCCGCATTGGATGATAAAGGGTGTGCCACACCAAAACCAAACCAAAACCATTTTTTAACATCCCAATCAAAAAATACCAAAACGAAAATTTATTTCAATATTTTCTGATGTTCGATAGACATGAGTGGATATGCAGTTTTTTTGGAAATGGGCTCTCTATGAGCGAGCGAGTAAGATAGCTGTGGTACGACTGTTTACGACTTTAGTTTCCAACGAGATTTATCTTTCTTTTTTTTTTAAAATGTTTTAAAGGCAAAAGAGTTATAGTAGTCACACATGACAGACTTATAATCA
This sequence comes from Apocheima hispidaria, assembly GCA_947579745.1. Taxonomy (NCBI): domain Eukaryota; kingdom Metazoa; phylum Arthropoda; class Insecta; order Lepidoptera; family Geometridae; genus Apocheima; species Apocheima hispidaria. Next base: position 12,738,471 of record OX388153.1, on the reverse strand, counting down.
ACCGCGCAGTTCAGTTTTATTTGTTAAAGTAAAGAAAATATTTAGTTCACGTCTTACATTCCTTCGAATGTATTGAATGAATGATTTGAATGAAAGAATGAATGAATGATTTGAATGAATTGAATGTAAAGTACGGAAACTTGTGTTTTACATTAACTAGATTTTGGCTTCTTTTTCCTATGATAATTGATATTCATATTGATGTTTATGTGACTACCAAATTAAGGTTATTTTACAATAAATATAAAAAATAACTGTTTTTATTTCATGAATTCCCTCTATGCTTATTAACTTATGCTTAGCTTATGCTTATTATTTATTTAACTTGCAACTTTTGTATACATATATGTATGTAAGTATGTACGTTCCGGTCAAATCTTGACTGAATTTTAGACCAGTTCCTCTTATTCAATTGAGTTGAAATTTTACATGCGTGTCAAGTTCCGATGACAATACAATATTATGAGATCGAACTGATCTGGTAATGGAGACGCAAAGTGTAAAACGGAACTACTCAGTAACTAACAGAAGATTGATGGATTTTGGACTCATTTTGATCAGCTTACAGTACCAATAACGGATTTTATAAAAGCTTGTCTGGAGAAATATATTTTTCCACAAAAACTTATTAATCCCTGACGACGAAATTCAGGTATATGGGTGTCATTATTTTGACGCCTCAGTCTATATGTCTGTTAGTGGTTTAATAAAATAATTGAAATCGATTTATTCCCTGCATATAGGCTATGTTTTGCATTCGGGTAATTTCTTTTTATTTTAATAATATTAAATTAAAAAATTTAATTTAATTAAAGTTATTGAGCCTAAAACGACATAATCGATTACATTTATCTCACAATGAAAAGCAAAATAATAAAAATAAATTCATAATTAAAAAAATAATAATTAAATATTAATTGTTCCATTATAACACACACTTTATTTTTTTATGGTTTACAGAATGTAACATCAAAGGGTACGAAACAATCAAATTGTATGGAAAACCTAAAATTCTCTACAAAAACTATACATTTTCCAAACATGGAAATCCCATGAATCGTAACTACTACTGTTCCAAAAAACGTAGGTTGAACTGCAAAACCAGAATTTCTCTTCGCACGGATATGAAAATCAAATCGGCGCATACTGATCACAACCACGCTCCGCCCACATTGCACCGAACCGAAAGAAATGAGTATTTCAAATTAAGTTAACTCAAATAAAGGACAGTGGGCAAATTGTTGCATTTGGTCAAAACTGTATTTTAATAATATTAATTGTTTCCACACACTTTTTTTTTTATTGTTTACAGAATGCAACATCAAAGGATACGAATCAATCAAAGTAAATGGCAAACCCATAATTCTCTACGAAAACTATACGTTTTCCAAACAAGGAAATCCCATGAATCGTAATTATTACTGTTCTAAAAGATCTATGTTGAAATGCAAAGCCAGACTTATGTTCTCGAAAGACATGGAGATCAAATCGGCGTATATTGATCACAACCACACCCCACCTGTATTGCGTCAAATCGGAAGAGACGAGTTTATCAAAATAAGTTAGGTCACAGTCTACTTCGTAATTATAAACGTAGATATTTTTTGTGTACGAGTGAGACAAATGTAGGTTTGAGTTTGTGTATAAAAATGTGCCTCTAAACGAGAAAAAAAAAACATTTTCGATATGTTGCCGCAGGTTTGGCCACACCAAATCCAGTTACAATACATCTCCGTTGAGGATGCGGTATGTATAACAATAATGTATTGAATTCTATGAAAGACGTCACAATATATGCATGTTAAAAATACTACAAATTAATTGTTTTCCTTTTTCTTTTTCTAAGTTATTAAAAGCAAAATAGCGTTAGCAGACATACAAGATTGACTTGTAATGAACAGCGTGGTTCAATTTTTTTTATAAACAAAGAAAACATTTAGTTTATATGTTTTTTTTTTTAATACGAGTAAAGTATAAAAATGAGTTTTAAACTAAACTAGATTTTGGTATTTACCTAATTTTTCCTATAAATAATTGATATTCATATTGATGTTTATATGAATATAGCAAAGCAAAATAAAAAAATGCTGTTTTTTTTCCATGAATTCCCGCTATCTCTATTCTAGTGCTATTTACAAGCTTTTGTTGCGCTGTTTGTATGTATTTACACCCGAATACTGAAACGTTAGTTAACTTTGACAACAGATTAATTCTAATGCTGCCTTTGTCTGGCACTAAGCAAATGACAAAGTCAAGATAATCTGTCATCTAAGTTAACAAAGGTTTCAGTATTCGGGGGTTAAACTGGCAAAAATCGATATTTCAAACGTTCAAAACACCCACCACGAAGTTTTCTATTCAGTGCACCTAATTAGTTATTTAAATAATAAATATTATTTTGAGATAAACTATGTTTTTTAATTCTATCGTCTATACGTTTTTCGCTGGCTCTCGGAACCCAGTGTATATTCAATTGAATATCACACTAATACTGAGGCTAGGACAACCTCGAACATAATTTTAATTGATTTCCTAGTTTGAAGTTGCACTCAGCAATTATATGATTCATTTACTAGCGCAAAAGCCATCTCTTTTCACCAGCGCGCGAAAGTGTATAGCGCTATCTTTTTCTTAGCCTCGTTAACCTTTTTTTGCCTTTCTTTAGATGACTATGAACTGATCCAGCTGAATGGTAAAACGCTACTTTTGTACCAGAACTATACGTTTTCTCGGCAGGGATGTGCCAACAATTTTTACTGCTCCAAGAAATCGGCTAATCAATGTAAAGCTAAGATATCTTTGGGCAAGGACTGTCTGATCAAAACCGTTATATCCAATCATAACCATCCTCCACCGAAATTGTTTAAAACACCGCAAGGAGAATACTATAGAATTTGAATTGTCTTATACAAGATGTCACTGAAAGGAACATCAATATTGAAAGGTAAAATCAGTTCCATACATTTTGTGGAGTGTCATTAAGAGGATAGTCCTTCCGCGAAGTTTTGGTGCATTCGATAATTGAAATTGTATAGCTGTCGCTCTGTTTCTCGGACGTGCGATAAAGAGAGTGAATTTTCCTAACTTTTTGATGAAATTAGCGTTTCAGTGTTCTTAGTTTCACTCTGTTATCACACCTAAATCTTAAAAAAATCTTTTGTTTTTGGTGTCAAGGGGTTGGATAAACCATAATCTATGCCGCTATGTTTTGCTTTTACAAAAAATGTTTATGGTATTCTAATAACAACAACTTCGTCGCATTTTCGACGAAAAAATATGTCACTTTAAGTGCCTACAAAAATGAAGATTTTTAAAACATACAAGCATAGTTTTTCACGGTGTAGATAACATAAAAAAAAAACATCGAAATCGGATAACATTTAGGGGTGGGTATTGTCGTCGGATATTGTTTTTTTTTAATTCTTATTTATCTTAATAAATCACTTCTGTTGGTACAATAAAGCAATAATATTTTTTTATTTTACCTGGAAACTCATTCAACATCAAGAAAGGACCGTTTTGGGTCCTACGCATCGATACCTACAAGGCAAATTGGCTCTGCATAAAAACAGTGCGACCTTTGTATCCCATAATACCTCAAAATGGATATACCGCAAATAATACCGCTCTTTAATTTTAAATTTAGTTGTAATTATAATGGATTTTAAAAAAATGGTTCAAAAAACAATACATCGACAAAGTAATTTTAACTTTGTCGATTAAATATCTAAGGGTCTCTTTCGTCATCTATCTCGAATTAAAGTCCCAAGTATGCTACTCTTCGGTTAAAGTAACAGGAAACTATAGTGCTAGTTTCAAAATGTCGGAGTAGCGCTAACAGTAACTGGGTCTTTTACTGGCAAATTAGGACTAACCGGAAAGTAGCGAATCAAAACTCTAGGTAATGAAAGAGGCCCTGTGTGCAAATTTGTAAAATATTTTTGGTTTGATTGTTAAAAATATTTAAAATAAAAGTGATGTATTTTTATTTTATACTAGCTGATGCCCGTGAAGCTCGGCCTTTGGCCTAGCTAAACTCTTCATGAAAACCTTGTCCTCACAATTACGAACACAACAAAAAAGAAATCATCAAAAACGGTCCAGCCTTTCTCAAGTTATAGCGTGACCAGGAGAAATAGGGGACCATTTTTGTATATATAGATGTTTTGCAGGCCGTACTTATGAAATAGTACATAGAAGAAAAGGAACACCTGTGGTTATTATAAACGGAGAAAAGTTCATAGTCCAAGGATCAAACAAGAAAATGTTTTACTGTTGTAAGAAACGTCTCGGTTGCACAGCTAAGCTGTTCTATGATGGGAAGGAAGTACGAATGCTGAGGTGGACCCATTTTCATACTATACGATGAGTATAGTTTTAGTACAATGAGTTTATGAAGACAAGGTGACATACAACGTTGCGTTTTTTGTCAATTACAGCTTAATTACTCATCGTGGATTTATTGAAACCAATTTCGCGCCAATAAATAAGTTGTTTTAAGAAATTACGGGTAAAATGATCACATTGGTTTAGCTACAAATCTCAATAAGCTGATTTTCATGTTGGTTTTTGGTTTAGTGACAAATAAATTTATTCTAGCTTTCAACTTGAATTTTTGGTTGGTGTAATTTCTTGAAACAATCTAATTATTATCGAAAAATTAGTTTTCATGAACCTACGATGAGTAATTAAGCTGTAATTGGTAAAAAACGCAAGAAAATTTGAATTTTGCGCGCTGAGCGAAACGTTGCACCTTAACATATTACGTGTTAAACCTCACATGACAAAACAAGGAGATGTGCCTTTCGACAATTATTGTCCGTGTTCGAATGTCCGCGTTTCTGTAACATGCTTTAATAAGAAAACGATAATATTTTAGTAATTACGTATGAAACGAGATGCCATCTTTCAAGTTATTAACACACAGTTGGTATTTTTGCAAACAACCATCAATGACGCATTTTGTCAAAAATCAAAAGAAGGGAAGCCGGCCGTTTTGCTAAAAACGAAGGCTTGCCACATCTAATATTTTTTTTATCTGAGTATTAAACACACATGATAAAATTAACATTGTGAGATTTTCGATTACTTGGGTTTTTACCCAAGACTTCCCAAGAAGGAGGATAATGTTATTTAGGTGTGTAAGACGTAAGTATAGAACCTGTAGCCTAAACGGCTTGACCGAGTTTGATGAGTGAGGGTCGTTGGATTCGTCTTTACATCTTGAATTACATAGACTAAGTTTTGCAGTCGGGTATTTTGTTTTTCTTTTTATAATATTACTTGTGAATCGACTTTGACCCATGACTCTCAGAGAAATTTTGACATACAGCAAAAACTGAGATTTCTTGCTGACAAATATTATAATAATAATATTATTTACGTGTATATTTCAGTTTGTTTCTGTATCTTTGTATTTTAGTTTGAGTCGAGTTTATTACAATGTTTTGTATTTTATGAAGCTGCTTTGACACAATAAACGCTCTCTCGCTCCCACAATCAGTTGTTTTAATTATATAAAAACACCGAAGGAGAGATTTTGAATCAATCCGGTTGAAATTTTCACAGCATAGGTGTTATTATATTCGTTACATTTTAATTTTAATAATTAAAGAGGCTATATGATATGTTCAAGGAAATAAATTAAAACTAACAATAATGTAATAAATCGCAACCAGCAGGCATCGTGCCCAAAATTCTGGCCGAATTGCCGCGTTGAATTGCAATAGCTCGTCCGACCAAGGTAGAGGCCAGCATTTTGGTAACGAGATGCTTCGACCAGACGTGTTGATATAATCTTTATCTCTATTATTTGTTGCAGACGTGGAAAACATATTTTTCTTGGATACTAATAAAGGCGGCCGACGAATAATCTACCAGGGCTATTCTTATTCGAAAAGCTGTAAACATGGCCGCATTTGGTCCTGTTCTAGCAGAAAATCAAGGAATTGTAGCGCCAAGCTCAGGTGGAACGGACCAAAGGAACTGGAAGTCTTATCCAGTCGCCATAACCATTTGCGTCCGAATGTTTTTGCTACCGATGAAGGAGCTTTACAAACTAAGTACGTTAAAAAGAATAAGAAATTTGTTAAAGCCCTGAAATAAATTGTAATAATAAACGATCAGTTTCTATTAACTCTAAAATAATGTGAACTGCAAAATAATAAATACTATAACATAATACAATAATATATATATATATAAATATATCTAGTATAATATTTACTGAGCATAAAGAGATTCAACATCTAATATGCCGCGCATGGTTTTAAACTTTTACAGCCTTATTACAAAATATAGACTAACGAAATTACCAGGTTTAGTCCATGGACCAAACATAAATGTTATTACAAAACGAAGCTTATCGCTGATTCGACTAACATCTATGGTATTAAAGATAATCCTCCAATGACCCTAGTTTAACTATGGTACTAACTTACATAATGTTAAAGTGTTGTCAATTTATTTCGTTTTGAGGTTAGCGTGCTTATTGTTTTACGGCTTAAGATATTTATTTTCTCAAAATAATAGAAATTCGCTTAAAAGAAAATACATGTTTGCTTAATTAAGGTACTAACAAATTGCAAGACAAAAAGCGAGACAATTACAATTGTTATAGAAGAAAGAACAAAAAATAAATATATAATATATTTTCCTTGTAAACAACCAGTCCAGTAAGATAATGAATAGTGTTAAGGCGAGGACTGATCATAATTTGAAATGAGTATTGTCCTGTCAAAGTTTTAAGGTTTAAAGTTGAAAATCGCATATCATACTTGATCAGAAAACGGTAAATTGTAGTTTTTCATTGCTTTTTTGCCGATTATCGATAGAAACCACTAGCCTGGATATTTAATTTGTAAAAGAAAATTTGAAATTATCGCTTAAAATTCAGAGCATGAGATTTCATAGGGTTTTTCAGGAGGTCATTTTGTGATTTTTTATTTTGTAACTAAGACATATTTTCAAAATTTCTTTCGGTGAAACGTAATTACAGTTTTATTTTATATCTGCAGTATTTTTTGCACTTGATTAAGTAATCTCTTCACTTCGAACAAAGCGCTGAGAAATGCTACTTTTTGTTGTTTTGTGATTGAACCTCGCCTTAATATATCTGTGTGTGTTGAGTGCAGTAAACATGAGTTTCCATACCTGTCGACGTTGACAGAAAATCAACAAAGTTCGTATAATTATTTCTGTTGATAGATTGTTTCACTGATTTATTAATAGTATAATATTTGTACCATGTAAAAAAAAATGATGTTAGTTCTTTTTTCTTGTAAATTGCTTCGGTTTTTAGTTTTCTGTTTTAATGTAAGTTTGTGTTTTATTATTATATTATTATCCGATTCTTATTACGAGAACTGGGACATTTTTTTTGTGTACTTTATGTTGATAAAATGTTTAATTTTTTTTAAAATAATGATTAGGATTGGATGTCTTTTGTCGCTTATTGTATATTTGAGATCCTTCAAACATAATATTTTTCAAGACGTTATTTTTGGATCTTGGTCTTTCTGGTAAGCAGATGTTGTGGGAATATCATGAAGATCTTGTTCGAACCTGCGACTTTATAGAGAAGGTTTTAGATGTATGATTTGTATGTATTTCTTTACGACTTTTCTTACCAGTATACAAGTGTTGTAGCGGTAACAATGTCATTATCTTTGTTTTATTATACAGGGTTATAAGAAAAGAGTATGCTAAACCGAAACGAGCTCTCAGTACTCATCATTACGAACAACTTTTACTATGGGACCAACCCTGAGATCGAGAAAAAAATATCAGCTGTTCCATACATTTTGTCGAGTGTCATTGACATTTTTCTATGGAACAGCTGATATTTTTTTCTCGATTTCAGGGTTGGTCCTATAGTAAAAGTTGTTCATAATGATGAGTACTTTGAGCTCTTTTCGGTTTGGCATACCCTGTCCTTATTACTCTGTATACTATAGTTATTGGGTTTGGATAATTAAGGTGGAATAGCAATTTTACTAGTTTATTTTGGGTTCTTTGTAATTTTTCTAGCTTAGTTTTGGCTGCTGACCCCCATTCTTCTATGAGATAAGTCAAGTGTGATTTTACAAAATAATTGTATATCAGATTTCTAACTGACTTAGAATAACATCGAAAAATTCCCAGAAAAATATTGAGTAAGGCAGATTGAGCTTTGATCGCGTGCGGTTTATGTGTGGTTTCTAAGTTAGTACCGTTTCAAGAATAAGGCCAAGATATTTTTCTGATTCTACTCTATTTAGCGGCTTTTTATTTACTTTAACGGTGTAAAATTATGTATCTTTTTTGTTTTTTGCCTTATAAATCATATAATTAGTTTGAGATACGTTAATGGTCAACAAGTAGTGCTGAAAACATTTAAGGTGCTAAGTTCTGATTGAGCTTGTGAAATCACTGCTTGTATTTAATTTCCAAAATAAAACAGACAGACGTCATCGGCGTATAATGTGGTCAAGCCAGTCATGTTAATTTCGTTTAGATTTGATAATATAGACCAGAAAACGCAGGTGACCTAATATAGATCCCTGCGGGATGCCTTAAGTAATTAATTGCGGCTTACTAGTCGTTTTTACAACTGTATCGTGTTTTTGTTTCTATAAATAAAGAAAATTGGATATCAACTTGATGGATTTTTAAGATTTAGAATTATTAGTTTTTAAGATTTTTGTTTTATTACAAAAAACGGCGTCGACGCCGATTCAAAAAGGTCGTGCGACCTTCTTGAATTAAATTGAATTGAACCTTCATTCTCTAGCAGAGGTCTAAACGTGCTTTATTCGAATTTATTAGGTTACTATAATCTTACCAAATTCTTACACTGCGCGCAATACGTGCCTATGAATAGCACGACCTTCTCGAATCGGTAGTATATCACTGCCGTTATTTATAAGAAATCTTTATTTGTTACAGTTTTCGATTACAAAATCATCCCGTCTCGAAGACGCAAAGGCAGCTTGGTGTTATTTGAAGGATATACGTTCTGGCAGCACTCGCGGTACAGCTGGCGCTGCTCGTCAACTTCCCCGCCAGTGTATTGCCCAGCTAAGCTATGCATCAGGGATGGATCGATTCAATACTATCCCCTGCATAAACATAACCACAACCCTCCGAATGTAGCTCATGTACAGGATATCGGAAATATACTTAGGTCAAACTGAAAGTTTCTGAATTCTTATTAATGAGATCACATATCGTGTTTATAATATATTTCTAATTTTTCAAAGTATTCCTTCACTATTTACCAATTTTACATTCTTTGGAACTATTGTAAAAAGCAGTCTTCCGTAGGGACGTTTGGCCTCAATGGCCTCTCGGAATGCATTCACTGCCGCTTCGGAGATTGTAAATCGTATAGCTATGAAGCTTCATCACCAAATGCCAATTGAACACACTGGCAACTTTCTTGTTGAATTAAGCCACAGCAAAAATCATAAAAAAACATGGCGCGAATATTTTCTCGAGTTAAATCCATTGTAATGCCGCAACCCTATTTTCAAAACGCTGCCGCAACGAAAAAAACAAATGACAATCACAGAAACTAATATGTTACCAACTCCTGGAGAGATCCATTTAAAACAAACCGTAATTATTTTTTTAAATCATTTTATTACAAATGGTTTCAGAAACATTCAGTATGAAATGATGGAATTATAAACAATGCCTAGGTATTTTATACAATTCCAGTCCGATTTAGCAAAGATTAAGATACTGTTTTCATTTCATTTGTCTCCTAGGAATCGTATAGAATGCTTAGGTATTGTATGGAATAAATGCCCAGCTATTGAGGACAAATTGGAACAAATTATTATTTATTTTGGAACAAAAACTTAGTGAATAATGCAAATAGAACAATGCCACCTATAATAGACATCAAATGCCCTACTAATGTCAGGGAATTTACGTAAAAGACAAAATACAGATTGATATAATATGGTTATCCCTATGCTTGGTATGGCTGGAATGATTTCAGAGTTGTCATAAAAAATCAGAATCTACTGTCATCCGACTCGATTCTGATATCGGAAAGAGTTCCGGGTTAACATAATAAAATAACCATTTCACACATTGTAATTGTTTTTTTTTTTTTTTGTCACAGGAAAGGTTTCAGGTGTCATTAGACTGTCATCTGGCAATGTCGCATATAATAAAAACGTTACGAATGAATACAAATGTGTTTCTCAACTAATTCGTTGCCAGAAACAAGAGGTCGTAACTAAAGCAAATAAAAGTAAAATAAAAACTATTTTTAACCCTTTGTTGGCTATAACTGTTCTAAGAGATTTGTAACTAGTTTTTAAGGTTCGTTTTTAATTTCGGGCTCGATTTTAATTTCGGTCTTGATTTTTTCCGTCTCGGTCGGCTTCGTCTCGGATTGAGCGACCTTTACTTGAACATTTCGCGCTGGTGATTCTGCAATCACCTTTCCACCTTCTTTTTTCTGTCCCGTCTTCAGTACGTGTAGTTTCCCGTCCGCCGTTTGAGCCAACTGCTGGCCGGGTAACAAACCTTTTACAGTTAACTTTCCGTCCGGCGCTCGTTTTATGAATATTTTCGGTTTGTCCTTCTGCGCCGTTTTCGATGTAGCCGGCGTCGGTTCCGGCTGGTTGGGTTTCGGCGGGAAGTTTTTACTGAAGACTCTGGTCGTTCCATCGGGGCCTCTCGTTATTATGATTTTCCGGCTTCCGATTACAGGTTTTTGGCCAGTGCGCGTGGCTGCATTCGAAGTGGGCAATGATGTTAATCTATTATTTCCGGAACTCAGGGTTGGCGTCGATTTATTTTTGGCTGCAATAAATAAATTAGTGTTAATCCTTGGGAGATTCTACGTTATGAACACTTTATTGATTAATTTACAATATTTTTTTAAGTTTGTATATTGCTTAGTAAATAAAAGAAACATGCTTAGTACAAACTTATGTTCTCAATATTAAAAAAAAACGCAGGAAACAGGATAAAATGAAACTTCATAATAATGATTAGTCTTTAATTATTATCATTTAAATTTCTAATTAACACAAACATTAAATATTTTTTCAGGTTACAAACAATTTATGGCAAATCATATTGCACCAATGAAGAAGGAGTTCAACGAAAAATTGAACAATCTAATGAAACGCAAAAAAAGCAACAGTATTTATTTTACGACTTTGTCAAAATATCAAGAGATTATCAATGAAGTAAAGGAAACCAAAGGGAAATTGAATAAAGACTTTGACGACTTTAAAATGTTAGCAAACTATGATGTAATAAAAGTTAACGGTGTTGAACGTCTTATACAGACAAAGTCGGACGTGAGTTCGAATTTAAAGTTTTACGTTCACATTGATGAGTTGTTTTGTGTACTGCACACTATGCATTTGCTTTTACAACACGCCGAGAAAGAGAAAATGGACGACGAGCTGAAAACTAAATACTGTAATGTATCAAAAGAAGCTATCAAGATTTATTTGACCTGCTGTAAAATATGCAAAGATAAAGTCGCGTAGTAATACAACAGTACTTAGTCATAAATTATTCATGAAAGGTTTAATAATTTGTCAAATAAGTTTTACAAGAATTATGTTAGGTAGTTTAAAGTTTAAACTATCTATGTTATTTACATAATTATACAGGTGTTTTACTGGAATAGTATGAAGAAATTCGAAATCATTGGAGATACAAGAAAACTGTAACTATTAGGTATTATTATGTAAAAACCATTTTGGCATAATATTTTGGTCAAGCGTGAGTTCCCCATATAAATGACTTCTTTTGATATTTTTTTAAATGCGGTTTGACTCAGTTTCTCGTAAGGATCACTTCATTGTTTCAGCAGAGAAAAATCGGATCATTAGAAGTAGTTATACTTAGTTAATTATAGTTTGTCTGGCATTAGTTAGTAGTTTATTAAATATGACTAACTTCGATTGCTCCGTTTTTTTTCCTTCCAATACAATGAAACGATCCTTACATGAAAATGAGTCGATCCGCATTAAAAAATAGCTTTTTTATAAAGAACTCACGCCTGTACCAAAAAAATAACTACGCAAAAATCGTTTTCATACAAAATGACTTCGTGGTTCTTAAGACAGTTTTCCCGTATCTCAAAAGGATTCGGATATTGCCCATACTATGCTATTAAAAAACAGCCATGTATACGATATTTCATACAATTAGGGGATCTAATATTTAAAATGTACTAGCGTTCTGCCCCAGCTTCGCTTCGCTTCGCACTGGTACCAAACTTCACTTCTTCAGTCTAATCTGAAGATTCCCAAAAAAAATCATCAAAATCGGCCCAGCAGTTTTGGAATCTATATGGGACATACCTACATACACACATATACATATATAGATGCTAAGAAAGAGTAAGCATATTTTAATAACAGTCAAATAAAATATATTTTTATTATATGCCTATTATTCTTTTACTTACATAATTATTACAACATGGTTTCTGTATCAGATCTACGAGGTAAAAAATGAATATGTTCGTTTCGAAGAAAAAAACTTCGCTTGCGTGATTCATAACTCCCTACATTACAATTGTCAATTAATACAAAACGTCAAAAAATGCACAAAAATTGATAAGCGCCATCTACCGAACTATAGGAAGTAACTTTGTCTCTGTCTGGATGTTTGTCGCGATGTCATGGGTGAACGGATCTTGATACAATTTTATAAGGAGTTACTGTGATGTACATAAGATACTTATTTTATGTCCACGCAAACGAAGTCGCGGGTAAAAAGTAGTACAAAATAATTTGTATTTTTTTATTTTACAGTATGTTTCATGACGGCACAAGGCGGCGAAAGTTTAATGAAACTTGGAGACTTTACCTTCACTGAAGAGCAGTACAATGGTAACAGTTGCCACTGGTCTTGTTACACCCATAACAACCAATGTCCTGCTAAAGTTTACACCGAAATGAACAGAGTTGTCTATGCGAAAAACCTGCATAACCACCCTCCGACGGAATTTTTCGTATGATTTTTCTTATTCTATTACTGTCGATCTGTTCCCAGTGCGTGCGATAGAGATAGTTAGTGTATTTGAACACCGTTTGATGAAATTAGCGTTTCGGGGGAAACTGTTGGCCTCCCTAAATCTTATCAGTCTTTAGTTTTTGGTGTCAATGGCTTGGACATCTACACTGGTGACTATATTCTAATAAAAACTAATTTACTTTATGATAATTTCAACGCAAAAAAATCAGTACTGTCGATGCCTATAACTACGAAGACAACTATAGCGACAACTAAAAAAAAAACAATAGAAGCATAGTCTGTTTTTCACGGTGTAGATAACATATAAAAATATCACCGAAATATATACCGATAACATTTAGGAAAACAGTTGGCGCTTTTTGTATATGGACAAGTAGGCGATATAGTCTAATCCTAAATAGGCATTTATAAACCAACTTCCAAAAAAAGGAAGTTCTCAAGTTGACTGAATTTTTTTAGTTCCTAAAATTGACAATGGCCGCCATATTGGTCACAATGCTAAAGTATCGAACCCATAGCCACGTGTATTAAATAGTTAAGTAGCCAAGAGTTAAGTTAAAAATAATGGTTAAAATTTGGTAACTACATAATACGTGTAAACTGATCTTAATGCTGCTGACAGACACGACAAAAAAAATATTTGTCTCAAAACAAAAATAGAACATTGAGCATTCCGCTTCAAAAAGTTACTAGAACAACACACACACAAACACAGACACACATCGAAACGAGCATCGCGAACATTTAAGTTAATTTTCGTTGTCCTTCGAAACACTTTGTACTTTCAAGAGCTAGAAAAAAAGTCAATTTACTAGAATACTTTACGGTACAAACAAAAAATCTTTTTATACCCCATTTACTAATTTCAACATATAAAAATATTTGTCTCTGTTGACTTCTTTTTGACAAAATGGGGTCGTGTAAGCTTCCTTTTAAATGTAATAAATCATTTGCTGCAATGTTCATTACAACTTACTCAGGGAATCGGTGCTTTTTAATAAATATTATTTTTGAGTTTTTTCAAGTGACCATAGTTTTCTAAGTTAGTGTTCTATTGTCTCTCGTTTTCCAAAGCTATGATATCTGTAGAGCCTGATTTTTATTAATTAGCCTTTTATGAAAACCTTCTCTCAAAATTTTCGAAAGTAAAATTTTGTAGAGCAAAACAGAAATCATGTGTCGCTGTTTGGAGACAATTCTCAATTCTTTTAAATTTAGGTACCATAATTATTTTTATTTTATTATTATTAATATAATTATTATTATTTTTCTATGATTTGCGGCTGAGGCTTGCTCTTGAATAAAGGCGCAGTCTTGAACATTTACATATATTATAATACTTTTTAAATAATATCGCAGGTGCTATAATTGTGATAATAGCTAATAATGTGATCTCTGTCTTATATATTCTTGCCACTTGTGGATTATTTAATCTTATTTTAGTACAAACAAAGTGGCATATCTTCAGTATTATGCACTTGTGTTCGATGATTCTTATATTTTAATAAACTGTATTTACATCTACTATGTTCAATTATTTTGTTGCAGGGAAAGGTATACATCCTAAATTGATGTCGATTCTGTTGAACCATTTCCTAAACTAAATTTGATGGCTATAAGGTTATGGCTACTCTTATCCTTACGAAATGAAAAGAGATACAGATAATTTTACTCCTGTCAGATCGGTTTTGTTTAGTGAAAGGTACAACAGAATCGACGCCAATCGGCATCTCTTTGCTTTTCAATATGTGTGAAAAGGATGATAATAATTTTAGAGCTAACAAATTTATTTTAGTTTAGAAATCGACACAGCAGAATCGACGTCATTGTCTTTAAATTAGAATAGGAAGTAGTTGTTAGAATAGTAGAAAGTATTAAGGTTTCTTTTAAATTCTATAGATGGCAAAATACTAAAATTTAGTTTTGGTAATTTGCAATCACGCGCATGCATATCTTTGTTGCTTAGGTAACTTTTAACTAACATTCCGTGTTTTATTTCAGTACGCAGAAAAAGAGGCGAGGCATTCTTCATCCAGTCTCTCCGAGGGAAGCCGTTGATCGTGTACAACGAGTATACATATTGCAGACATTCTATTCGAAACGGCGTAGTTCGGTGGACTTGCTCAACTCACTCCTACAAATGCTGCAAGGCCGTGGTGAAAACTAGAGGAACCCACATTATCGAGGTCAAAGGATTCCATAATCACGACGCTTCAGAACTACTCATTAATAGAGGAAAGCCATTCGTTAATTCCTGTTCCCTTGATTCCTTGGCGGATATTATTTTGGAAAAATCTGAGCCTGTTTCCCCGATGTAAATACTGCATTTTCAATCATAGAAATACAAACAAGAGACTCACCTAACCCCCGAATACTGAAACGTTTGTTAACTTTGACGAATGATTAAGTCTATTATTGCCTATGTCATTTGCCAGACAAAGGCAGTATTAGAATTAATCTGTTTTCAAAGGTAAAAACGCGTCAGTATTGGGGGGTAAGGCACGAAACATACAGTTAAGATGCCCGGGGATCGGACGCGCGACATTGAAGAGACGACGATATTATCTATCCTATCGGACTGTTAGTATCTCTCCTATCTCTCTTTCCTATTCGTTCCAAGCTCAAATCGGTTTTCCGCTCCATCTCTTCTGTATACTTCAAAGCTTTCATTCATTTAGTATGAACAAGTTTTGAAGCAACATTCGTCCGCGCCGTATCCGCGCCTTACGTTCGATCTGTATAATTCACGCCTAACTCGTAACTCGAGAATTTAGAATCATCTACTTGATTTTCTAGTCATATAGAGTACTTTGTTTTTAAATTTAGATAATAAAAAAACAACATTTTAGATATCCTATGGGTATGGTTTAGGTGTGCTCTAAATGATGGAAGTTCCTTAATCGCAAATTTTACTATAGTTACAATTTTATCTAGTCTTTTTTTTTTCTTTTACTTAAAATGAATTATTTCTTAAAGTTTTGGTTGTGATTTATTTTGAGACTGCTCTTTCTAATAATGTTTTGTGTATTCTTATTTTAGATGTCTTTTACTGATTTTGTACTTAGGTCAGATTCCGCTTTCGTCAGAATAAATATTAGGCTGTTATCTTTCTGACGAATAAGAACTGAATATGTGTCAGTTTATCATAGTCAGATTGTGGTGAGTTGTAGAAATAATGGTACCCATTACTACTATTATATCCAAAGTAAGTAGACAAAATAGAAAACAAGTTAGGTTCGTAGGCAGTTGCAACTTTAGAGGTAGGTATTGTGTGTTATCATATCATTATGTATTTGACAGTAGTGACGCAATGACAAAGCTTAAATGTATTATCTATAATATAATTGATTGATTAATATATCCTAGTTAAAATTGTAGGTTATTTATACTATATTTGTATGTCTTAAAATGTTAGATATACGATATTATGCGCTTATTGTGTGAAAACTAAGCTTATTTTCTGATAAGTTTGCGGTGTTTCATCGATAGAAGCATATGTTTCTTCTACGTGATTTGTAATACCAAATATAACAAGAGCTTTTTTTCTTTTTTTTTTAACGCTTTCTGTCGTTTTGCCACATTCTGCACGTCATAAATCGTTTAAATCTCTGAAAAAGGAAACCTATGGTATTGATACAAAGTCCTGTATAAAAACATTTTTTTACGTCTTTCGCTTGGTGGTCGGCCATGATTTGTTCCGGAGTTGGGCACGTTTTTTCCCTAGTTATGCCACTTCTATAGGTTTCCTTCCCGATCTTTTGCAAGTATTTTGACTTCCTAGTACTACATGACGTTAGCTTTTTCATTAATTTGATCTGTAAATATTTGATTTTTCCTGGACCCATGCTCTTTCTTCTTCTTTTTCTATAAAAGTGGTTTTGCTGTTGCTCCGGTGCTCCCACTAAGCTACCACGACTTCAGTTAACAGTTAACAGACTGTTTATTGACTGACAGTTTATTCAGTCTTTATTTTACCTGGAACAGAACTTCCTCGTTCTGATCCAAGTAGCTGTAAGTAAAAATAAGCACCAATAATTAGCCATACTTTATACTTTGTGGAAACTTTCTTGGCCTTTGTATTAAAAACTTGTTTATGTGATTTCTTTTTTCATCATCAACCGGAAGACGTCCACTACTAAACATAGGCCCTTAGACCACATCCACCGGTTGGCCGCGACTTTACAATGTCTTCGGTCCACCTGGTTCCGGTCGTAGGTTTACCTACACTGCGTCTTCCGATTCGTGGTTGCCACTCAAAAACCTTTCTTTCTCATCGGTTATCGGTTCTTCGAGCGATATGGCCTGCCCATTGCCACTAATATTGATTTCTTCTTTAGTACGCTTATAAACGGTTTGTTTAGTCAAGGTTATTCTTTCTGTAGTATTTCACATAAATCATCATAATCATTTCGATCTTCGCACTGCAAACAAAAGTGCTCCAATCTAGTCCCGTGTTACCGTAATGTTTCTGAATATACACTATTTTTCATCCTATATTTTCCTTCATTTTTTTTTAACTGTACTGGTTTGCTATAGTTATGTTTGTATGTTTAGCGTCACTTGGTATATTTTCCCCTTTATGATGTAGACGCCGTCATCATTTCGGGCTAAGAAGAATCTTTACCCGAGACATATTAAATAGAATAAGTAATAATACTAAGATTGTCTTATAAAATTTCATTGAAACTTAATGTAGTAGGATTTTCCTTAATAAATGTTTAAGGTTGCTGAGATGTTGTTTTTTTCTGAGAATGTTGAACATAAAAGGCCTCCCCGATTTCGGTATAGTTAAAGCTTTTCAGTTTATTAAAGATTGTCCTCGTAGGTAATTTTGAGCACGAAGTAGGAGAAATGTTCTAGTTCAATTCTAAAATGCATTTATTGAAGAAATATTGTATATTATATTTACAATTGGTACAAGACTCTTATTAAACATTGTTCAAAATAAAACTATAGCTTCAAAATGACGTGATCATTTATGAGATATTCATTTATTACTGTGAGATTCTGTATAATATTTCTCATGTCACTTCTTACACGTATTATCTACGTATTATTTGTTCTTATATTTATGATTTCCAGTTCACTCCAAGCATTGTCCTGTATGCGGGGACGCTATAAGCGGTATGCATTATGGCGTGTCCACGTGCGAGTCTTGCAAGGCCTTCTTTCGCAGGACGGTTCTGCAAGGCAGAGGTAATGAGTACACCTGCACGACTGGCGCGTCAGCATGCATCGTGGACGTCAGCACGCGGACGCGATGTCGGTACTGTAGGTACTTGAAATGTTTACTAGCTGGGATGAAGTTTACAAGCCCTAATTAATTTGTTGGCCATGTTCTTTATTATTTTTAATCACGAATATAGGGAATATAGTACATTAAGTATGTCGGCACTGCAGGTATTTTGAAATGTTTTCTCGGTGTCATGACGTTTACAAATTGTTCGTGCAAAAGCTTATATTCTTTGTTAATCAGAAATAAATACTAAGACTGCGCGATTGGGGCCTAAGTAAGAATAGAAGACGTGAGCTCGCGACTAGTTTTTAGGTTTTAATAGAAATGTCATAAAAACAAAAATTTTCATATTTATCGAGGTCAATGTGTACGAATTTGAAAGCAACTCGCTTGACTTTCACAAATAGTAAAAGATCTATCACATTAAGTCCTGTTGAATCCGTGTCAGTTGTGGGTGCAGTACACGTAGAGTAGTTACGTATGAAATTAAATGAAAATGAAAGAAATGAAATGAAAATGAAAGATGTAACAACTGCATGCGGTAGGACGCAAAGCACACGGACTGTACGCTTACTACATGCAGTGACGTCTTTCATAGAATTCGATACATTACTAATAGAGATGTACCATTGTGAATTTGTGACTGCATCTGGTGGGGTCAGGCCTTTAGCAGGTACGGTAGATATTGAAAGGATTTACTGATTTAATAAAAAAAATACGTTAGCGTCTGTCGTTATGCAACAAATATTTATCGGTATTTTTGATCTTAAAATTTTCTAACGAGTTATATTGGTTTGGTGAAATTTTATAGGAAAAAAATCGATTAATTGTAATTATTATATTAAATGAAACCTAGATTAAATACCGAATTACTACGTTTTTTTCCTGATCATCTTTTTACCTTGCCTAACACATACTGTTAAGGAAAGAACTAAAGGTGATTTTTCCGATGAATACCACCACACGCCTCACTCAAGCTACTTACTCGTTGGAATCTATGTTTTTTTAAATAGTGGTGTTACAATATTTATTTATGTTTTTTACAGGTTTTCCGCACTGGGCATGCCCTGTATGTGGAGACGCGATATCTGGGGTACACTACGGAGTGCATACGTGTGAATCTTGCAAGGCATTTTTCCGTAGAGCAGCGCAACAAGGGAGAGCTAACGATTTCGTCTGCAAGAAAGGGAACATCTGTGATATAGACACATTCACGCGTACGAAATGTAGATACTGCAGGTATATGAAATGTTTACGAACTGGCATGACTGTAACACCGACCGTGTAAAAGAATGGCATGAATATTACCATCTACGTCACTGGAGCGTCAGTGCCAGCGGGCCAGAGACTCGCGCTGGTATTTCAAGGAGCAGGGCAGTCTGGCGCAACTGCCTAGTAAAAAAAAGAGACTTGAACATTTGTAATAAACGTGTACTAACAAAAATTCCGGCTATCGCTGTCTTGCTCTATCGATGGCTCGACTCTATCGCACTATCTCTACCGGTATCCAGTTCTAGTACGTTTCATGCAAACGCCTTTTTTAAATTTTTCTATATGGACCTCCCGTTTCTTAAACGTAAACGTAGTGATGATATTCTCTTTGGAGCTGGGTTTCGGAAAATGCACAATACATTCCACACGGGACGTCGCCAGCAGGGACCTGATTTGGATGCTTAGTAAACGCGCAAGTAAAGTGACACGCTAAGTGAGCTTGCATTTTTCTTGCTAGGAACAACAGCCAAATGTGATTACTAGATATTTTGACATTTTTCTACAGTAATCAGCTAGAAAAGTGCAGGTTCACTTAGCATTTCACCTCAGTTCATATACACTAACAGGACCTATATCTCGAATAAGAATAAGAAGGGCAGTAAACAAGCCTCGCCTTCCAGCAGGCGGCCTAAATTTCGGACAGGTTTCCGAATATTAGGGAACGCTTAAACTATCTCTAGATTACTATACTTACGCTAATGTTGTAAGAATGTAATTGTATAGACAACAATGGTTTAGGGATAGTGCAAGCGATCTCTTTAAATGATGCCACATTTTTAGTTTTGTTTCTGTTTTTTTATTATACAACTATGAGTAGTACTTTTATTGCTTATAACACTGATGCTTTCTATCATAAATAGCGCTCAGTCACAAGTGAAGCCAGCATAGAAGTTTTTGTTTTGTTTCGAATTTTCTATTGTATGTCGATGAAATGAAAATTTCTTTTATTTATTTTTATTTAAATGGTTTGTTCTTACGATTTAATTACATCAGTTCTTGCTGTGTTTGTTAAAATGATTAATTTTTTCGCCGCGCGGTGCGTTATTGGGGCGCCTTTTTGGTAAGCTGGTAAAATATATGGTTTAAAAAAACAAAATGATAAATTACAATTAAGTATCATCTGCACCTGCAAGGTCGCGCGCGCGTCACGCTTATAGCATTTCTTGATAAAGGTCACAGAATGTGATCGAAACTATAGTGGGAATAACCGACTCAATTTAACGTGAGTATTCCCATTTTATTAAAACAACATTATCATTTTGTTTTTCAAAATCATTTTTAACATACACTGACGTCGTCGAAAAGACTCCAAATTAAACCACAACCACAAGTGTCAGTGAAAAAACGTTCAACGTTCCTTCATTTCCACTTGACAGAATAACGAACAGACATTGTAAACTTTTGCACTTATAACCATGATATTTTTTTAGATTTTACTTGGTTACAATGAAACAGAACAAGCAATTTAAATTAAATTTGAGTCGTGGATGATTTCATAATTATATTTTTCTTAATTTTATTATTTATGTATATTTTTTTTTTTATCCCAGGTATAATTTATGTACAAACTACTTTAAACTACTTAGCCTACTTCACTAAGAATATTACATAAAAACAGATTATAACTTAATTTAAAAAAACTAATCTTAAAGACTGCCAGTGGGAATACCAGTGGGAATAGTGCCCAAAATGCTGACCCCTTACCACGCTGTGTAACCTTGGGAATGGAAATAGAGGCCAGCATTTTAGTCACTAGTTGCTTCGGTAAGACGAGAAAAAAGATCTTTTAATATATTCTTGGAGTTTGGTCCCAGGGTTTCGACATAATAATGTTAAACGTATGTTTAAGTATCAAAATAAAGGGTGCATCATTTTTATTAAAATTGACTTATCCATCACATGCGCATTGAAACTACAAAATTTTCCACATATATGAAAATTTGTTGAAAATACTAATTTAAAAAACATGAACGCACATGACTTTTCGATTTCTATTTTCAATAAAGATTTAGAAAAAGATTTTGATTAGCGGAAAGTGTCTTGTTTTTTATGGTAACGATCGAAACCGTGCGCATACGAGTGGCACTTGCACATTTTAAAAGTGTAAAAAAATAATTGGGTGTGAATTGAATTGCATTACTTAGTTTATAATTATGTAAACTATATTTAGTTTTTACATTTTAGTTTTTTTGTAGATAATAGTTGTTATGGTAATTTTAGATATTATTATTTTTTTGGCTTTTGGTGGTGTTTCAAACGGGTAGCTTTTATGTATATTGCAATAGAAATAAATATATTTTTTACGACAACATTAATTTTTTATTTAAAAAAAAACTACAATTATGCAATTCGAGTCAGTAAATAAAACCATAAACCTGCAATACCAACCTCAAAACAAATATACATTTCCATACGGGACGGCGGATCAGGACGGGAGTCCTAACTAGTATATTTTTTTAAAGAACTTTTTTTTACAGGTTGCCTTGTACCTCGCTACAGCTGGTCAAGGCATGGAAACGCAATAATAATACTAGGAGAGCACAGATTCAAAAAGCGGTCAAAGCACGTAAACCAAAAACACGAGGTACACTGGGTTTGCAACCAAACTGACAGAGGATGTAAGGCTAGGCTGACAACCTTGAATGACGCTATCATTAAAATCCACAACATTCATGAGCATAGCGGCACCAGACGAAATAAATGATCTTATAGCAATAGGTATATAATGTTTTCTAACTAGCCATTTTCCGTACGAATAAACGATGGTCGCGAAATATTGTTCGTACGAGCTCGCGATAAATGTATATCGCGATATCGATTGTTCTAGTCTTCTAGTTGATATTTTCGCGACCACTTCGCATAATGTATGAAAATTATGCTCGCGCAAAAATACTTAGTTTGTTCGTGCAGGTGATGGTAATTTAGGAGGATAACACCCGAATACTGAAACGTTTGTTAACTTTAACGACAGATTAAGTCTATTGCTGCCTTTGTCATTTGCTTAGTGGCAGACAAAGGCAGTATTAGAATTAATCTGTTGTCAAAGTTAACAAACGTTTCAGTATTCGGGGATAAGTATGTTATATAGGATAATATGTCGTTTGTTTTATTTATTATTCTTTGTTGTACATACATAAAATAATTAATAATTATTATAACATAAATAATAATAATATTTTTATGACAATATTTTTATTTAACTAATCATGATATTCTATGTATTGAGTTCTACTCGTACGAATTAATCTCACGTGAGAAAGCAGTGTAATACTTGTAAGCATACTCAATACTCATTCATTACTCATTTTTTTTTTTTTTTAATGTTGTCTATTAATTAATTCTACAACCTACAACGTAATTCTACAACGTAACCTCAGTGAAAACATTCCACGGTGAAAATATTTTTATAGTGTTTATGTAAATTTCCATTTGTAAAATTAGCATACTACACGTTGATACTATTTATTTATTTTGCTATGCTTACTGTGCTTACAGTTGCCCAAAGCGCACAGAAGCCAAAATCACAAAAAGATAAAAATATATATGATATGCAAACACAATTAAGTACCTAGTGTGACTTAAAGAGTCACAACTAGTCAAACTAGTTACTTAAAAAAGCTATCGCAGCATGCAAAAACAATGATATTCTTTCACCAAATATTATATTTGGATCTTGAGCAAGCAGATTATTGAGCAGATTATTTGTTGCTATACGTTTATTTATTTATTTTATTACACACAACACAAATTACAATCAATACATAGGAAGATATCTAGGATAAAGACAGTTCTAGACCGTAATTTAGAACTTTTGCACACAGAAAAACCAACTGAGAAGACGTTGAGCGAGGTTAGTGCTCAATATACACAAACATAAAATATAAAAATATAAAACGATATACTATACGGCGCTGACGGGCGCTAAAGCTTTTTATGAATAAATAAATCCATCGTTATTCTCAGATGAACACGATAGATAAACTAGGTTGAGGGCTTTTTGTCAAAAACTTCTTCAACTCCAACTAGCAGCAGTACGAACCAACCAGGGGCGCTAGTCTCGACTTTTCGCTACAGCACTTTGCGACCGTATTCGGTCGCTATGACGCAAAAATTCGATTTTGAACACGAATTGTTAACGAAAAAACGCAAACATAGCGTTGAATTGACGCAGAATGCAAAATTTCGAATTCGAAATCGAATTTTTGCGTCATAGCGACCGAATACGGTCGCAAAGTGCCGTAGCGAAAACTCGATACTAGCGCCCCAGGTCGCATTATTTACAAACCTACCTCATTTATCTAAATGAGGTAAAGGTAAAACTTATTTAAGTAATGCTTTTCAATCAATCGCATGGCGATTGAATTTTTTGTATAGCGTAATGGCGGCTGCTAAAAGCGGCTGGACCATGATGGTTTATCTTAAAAAACATACCTTTAGGCCGAGTTGCACCATCTAGGTTAACTTTTAACTACAATCATAGCTGCAGTTAAAACACACGTTATGCAAAAAAATGTGTTGCACCATTTTAACTATGGTCAAAATGACGGATAACACATGCTGGCAAAATTTCATGCTTAAGGTTAAAGCTACAGCTAATTTAACTATAACAGTAACTTGAACTGGGATTAAGGTGCAGCCCAGCCTTAGTGCATAGCTTTATCTAAATTGATGGTTACCAGTGTTTTATTACAGTACCTAAAAGTGTAAAATAGGAATATGTACGAAGTGCGTTTAGAATAGAATAGAATAGCTCTTTTTAATATAATTTTGTCTAATCAGTGTTTCCCATTGATTCTAAAACTGCGCGTGTATTTTTCTGTGTTAATATTTAGTTTTTTTTTTGTTTCTAATCTACAGTAATTTGTATCTACCTACTTAAGTGATATGTTTAGATCTTTTATTGGCTGTACTATATGTTTGTTTAAGATTATTTTTATATTATGTACTTAGCACAAGTAAGATGGTCTATTAATTTAAAAAAAATAACAGGACATCTATAAACTCGTCACGAGTCAGATAGTACTAAAAAATCACGATGTAAAGGATTATTATTGTTGTAATGTTAAATTTTTGTAAAATTACTGATAAATTTTATAGGATTTAGACATTAACAATTTCCTATATTTGTTTCTTGCTAACTCTACTTATAATTATGATGACTCAATTTGTTGCATTAGATACATAGATAGATAGATAACTCTTTACTGTTCACACCAGAAATAACTCACAAATGACCAAAAACTAACTTAAAACTAGTGTAACAACTGGCGGCCTTATCGCTTAAAGCGATTTCTTCCAGGCAACCTTATATTACCAGCAGTCGTACAAATTACAGTTAAAGTATTATAAGTACCTGTTATTTATTATGATCAAACAATATTTGCGGTAACAACAACTTTCAAGTAGTTATTGCCTACAATGTTATTAATATAACCGCCGAATTCTGAAACGTTTGTTAACTTTGAGAGACAGATTAAGTTTATTGCTGCCTTTGTCATTTGCCTAGTGCCAGACAAAGGCATTATTAGATTTAATCTGTTGTCAAAGTAAACAAACTTTTCAGTATTCGGGGTAAGTCAAGTGCCTTTAGGTATTGGTAATACGAGTGTGTTGTAGAAGTCAGTGCAAAAAATAATGCGTTGATAATTTTGAAGATATTTTGCGATATTTCCAGTAGGCTTTTTTTTTTCTTGTTCCACCTGTACTTCCCCCAACACAATTCGGGGACATTGTCAAGCTGAACATGTTGCTTACGCAGTTTTCTGTTTGTTATAATCAATTCGGCCAGATTGGATCGCTGTTTGGAAATCAAATGGTATATATAATATTAATATGTTAATAGCGGGCAGTTTCCAGTAGGCTTACGATCGATTCTACTAAGAATAATAATGGTCTTAATAGTCATACAAGTAGAAATCCTGGAAAATGTTAACCCTCTGTTACGAAAAATCATTTTAAGTATATTTAATAAATATTAATTAATTTTAATTACCAATTACGATTAATTTTTTTCACTATTCGCATCAATTCTTTGGTGCCATTGTTTAAACTAAATTTGTCAGTTCTAAATATGCTGCCATCGTCTTAGCAGATATTGAAATGAATAGAGATGCAGATAATTTGAGTCCTGTTACGTTAGTTTAGTTTAGTGAGTGGTACAATCGAATCTATACCACTGGTTTTAAAGAAATCACTATTTATTTGTGTATCAGCGAGTTCTTTAAACGTATTTGTACTTTTGTTGTATTGTCGAACTAAATGTAATATAACTGTTGAGTTTGTTAGCTATTATTGCATGTACAATTTTATTAAAGTATACATTTTCGACAAACACGTTATGACGTTTTAAAAAGAAGAAGACCGGTGACACACTGTCAGAGCTGTAACTAAAACTAAGTCTAACGACACACTAGATATAACCATAGAAAACTATTAACTATTTAAAGAAGCGACAATGTAGCAGTACTATTGTGCCAAAAACTGATCGCGGGTACCTTTTTTTCTTCAGTGGGAAATACACGCCTCGCGTCGCGCCGTCTCTTTGCATGCCAGCACATTAGGACCCTGTCTATAGTTATCCTCGCGTGCCGCTAACTTCACGATTTTGAAAATAAGAGTTTGTATGGAGTGCCGGGGATGTGCTTTGCTAGAAACATCGCTGCCTCGTTCCCATAATTATTCTATTTTACTAGACTACGATAAAATATTCATCTTGTCATCCGTCGTGCGCAGCAAGCAGCGCCCATGTTTTGTGACTCATTGGTAGAACGTCACGCGTCTCCTTCTGTTTAAAACGTTGTTGGCATAGTATTTGTAAGATAGATTAAGGTTTAATTATTTAAAACAGATTTTATATTTCTAATAATGTTTCGAATAATAGTACTTTTTCTCGTTCTTATCAATAAATAGTTTTATTTTGTATTCTCTTTGTTTTATTTATAAATGTTTTACTTAGGTATAAGTACCTGTAAGGAGATAATATATAGTTACAACACGAATATAAAAAGTGCACGAAAGAGGGCAAAATAATGTAGAATAGATCTGTGGTACAAAAGAATAACATTTTTTTTTTATATATAATATTATTAGGCATTTTGACCACAAACCCGCCTGATGTTAAGTCGAGAGTCTGGTCGAGGATGGCAAACACACCTAGTATGGAATAGAAGCTGACTCTCAAGTGAGGCTGGAGGAAAACACCAGCAGGTGTATGGCGACATAATTTATAACTTGAAGGTTGTAACTTACCAGCCGAGTACTAAAAAGTACCCTCCCACCATGCTATGGTTTCTTTGCGATGTTTCCTTTCACCGTGCTTTCACCGATAGCTCAGACTCATAGTTCGGATTTGAGTACATGCCTTGCGGCGTGCGATCCGAACGCGCTAACCACTGAGCGGTCTTTTTGTTAACGAAATGTTTCGAATCTACGTTTGTTATCCGTACAGCCAAGGAGTGGCCTCCTTGTTATTATTCCTTGAGAGATAATCCTAATATAATCTATATAGCCTAATAAAATCTAGGGCATTTCAAAATTAGAGTGCATAGATCTTCTAGGTCTGCTTGCATTGTCATTAATCACGTCGCTCACCAACAGGCGAGGTGATTGGCAAATGAGGACTCCTAGGGTTTTTTTTTTTTCGTCTGATATTGGTGTCTATTTTATTGAAAGAGCTAAATTTGACAGCTCTAAAACTATTGCCACCCTTTTCTCACGTATCAAGACGAAAAGAGATGCAGATAGTTATTACTTATACGCTTAGTTCAGAGAGCGGTTCAACTGAATCGCCACCATTACCAGATTAAACCACTTAGAATTACGGTATTACTTAGAAATAATGCACCAAAATGACTAAATAAAGTTTATTAATCATCTTAATCAAAAAGAAAGGCACACATAATGACATAATATAATATATTGAAAACAGATAAATTGTGATGCCAAAACAATTTTTTTTTAGAATTTTCGTTGTCATCCTTTTCTAGCATATTGAAATTAAGAGACGCAGATAATTTTAGTCCTTTCGATTAGTTTGATTTAGTGAGCGAGTGCGTTATTTAAGTCGATTATGTTTTATCATTTTCAAATTTAAAAAAATTTGACAGAGCACTAAAATTATTGTCCTCTTAAAACATATTGAACAAAGACAGATACAGATAATTTTAGTCCTATCAGATTGGTTTAGTTTAGTGGATGGTACAACAGAATGAAGCCCATATTTTTTTAACTAGATTGGATAGGCAAAATTTGTACTAATTAAAATTAAAGCAGGCGCAAGCGACTTTAGCGATGTGATATAACTTTAGTTCATATAATGATTTAACATAATGAACGTCAATTTGCTTAAAATTCCAGCTTAACTTAATATCGGAATGCTTCTGTAAATCTTCTGTAACATATGGTCTCTTTTATCATCATGAAGTAAAATGCCAAGTAAGCTACTCGCCAGGTAAAGTATCACTTAAAAGTAGTAAGTAGTATCAATATGTGAATCCGCCAACCCGCACTGGGCCAGCGTGGTGGATATGGCCTAATCACCCTTCGAGTGTAGGCTGGTATCCCAGCAGTGGGATGTTTAAAGGCTGATATAGCAGTAGTAGTGCTTCGACCAAAGTAAAATGAACGGACGGGCCCAAGTAAGAGAATAATGAAGACTTAGTGCCGGCGCTCACCTTGCTTCAGTCGCTCTCAGTCTGTGAAAAGTGCGAGACGTACGTTCGTCAATACATGCGATACAAATATCCCCAAAACTTATATTATATTCGCTATCTCTTTTTTTGTGACAAATGTACTATACATACTTTTAATTGCGTACTGAAGCTGCTCGATTGTTTTGACTTGTTTATTTTTAAGGAAGTTGTGTGATTAGGGCCCGTCCATTTATTTTACTTTGGTAGATGGCTAACTGTCATATATAACCTGAAAAAAACTAAAGTTACTTGTGATTTTTACTCGCCAATTAACAATCGAAGAGTAGCTAATCAACACTTTGCTTTGAGATGATGAAAGAGTTAATATTCTAGTTTTTCGCATTTAAATAAATAAATACGACCTAATAATAATACATGAGATCATTAACATAGCGTAGAGACAATTTTTTTTAACTATATATATTTACCTACATAACAATATTAACACTTCCTCTCGGCCCGAGATATCTCTTGCACATATCGACATTTTTGAAGTAAAAAAAAATTTGAGTGATAATTACAAAAAAAAAAGTCTGTTATCTTTAGAATAACGTTATCTAAGGTTTGGAGCATTTTATTTTATTTATTTTAATTTTTTATCTAGTTTTAGTTTGTATGTAGTTTAGATTATAATTTAACTATATAATTAATTTTATTATATAAATAAATAGCTTTTATGTTCAAATTTTCTATATTGACCAAGGATAAGGAAAACAACAGACTTCGACTTTTTTTCTTTCTCCTTCGCGAAAATATACAACAATAAAAAAAAATGCTATAAAATATTGGAAATGGTTTAAGATAATCCGTGATCATTTGTTTTTTTTTACTCTGTGTAATGTGTATATTATATATGTATAATTTGCGACCAATTTTATTTTTGGCGACCACGAACTGGAAGACGAAGCGTAAGCAGGCCTCCCACTAGGTGGACCGACGACATTGTGTAAGTCGCGGGCAAACGGTCGATGCAAGTGGCACACTGTCGGTCGGTGTGGCGCTCTAAGGGGGAGGCCTATGTTCAGCAGTGGACGCCTTCTGGCTGATAATGTAATGTAATATATAATTTTTAAATGTTAAAAAGTGCGAACGAGATGGCAAGAATAAGGGAAGCCGGCCCTTAAAACATTACCATTGATGTTATTCTTAAGATGACTATATATTTTTTTTCCACTCAATATATTGTTTATAATAGATATAGCTTATGAAAGAAGCGAGGTCACGGAACATGGAAATTATCGCTTAAATCCGTATAATGTAAAATAAATTAAATACATGGTGGCTTACAAAGCTTTACATAATAACCCGTCCTCGTCTCTTATAATTTGGCGGACTCCTTTCAACTCGTTTACCCACTCTAAAATTGTGATATTCTTGACAGTACAGTACAAAAAAGCAATAAATTATCTAATTCTAATCCAAATATAATGTTGCGTTTTAGTAGGTACTTTATTTAAGCTTGAGTTTTTTTTCAAGTTGTTGTTTATTACCTTGTATTTTTACAAGGTAATAAACAACAACCAAAATAAAAGACGCGAAAAATAACAAAAAAAAGTTAAGAAATAAAAGAGAGTATATAAAAAAACAATGACGATTTATATGAGTGCGTAACCGAACCAAAAAAAAAGTACAAGTACACCCACAAGGCAAGACTCACTAAAAAATAACGTTTGTATGTTTTTACATTTTTTCCAACATCATAAATGATAGAAAGAGAAAGAGACCACAAGATAAGAGTATTAAATAACTTACTAATAAATTATTTTATACCTTCGTAGCTACTATTAAATTCCATGATGTGTTTAATTAAATGTCAATACTTATTTCAAATCTTCTATCACTTAATTACAAAAAAAAAACCTGGTTATGACTAAATTTTACATTTATAATCGTAAATGGACAGCGAATAGTTAATCGCAATTATAGACACACATCTTACTTACTTAGAACATATACGATATATAATTTTTAACAATCAACAATTCCAATATTGAGCCATTACACAACACCGTAGTAATATATTTATATGAAAGGTTCATAAATACACTACAGGATCTTATTCTAAAACAAAATCACAAATATTATATCATATAATTTATAATGGGACCGTTATGTGATACAGTTCGATAGGTACATACCTAACACATATAGAAAGTATACGGGATGTTTTAAAAACCATGCTATATAACTCGGGTCATTATACTTATCATGACGAACAAAAACTTTTACTAAAATACAATGAAATCGCGCAAAAAAAAATCTGCTGTTGAATGTATTTTGTCGAGAGTCAATAAACTTTTTCTATGGAACAGCAGGTTTTTTAACGCGATTTCAGGTTAGTGTATATTCGTATTATTTCAGTAAAAATGGTTCGTAAGGATGTGTATAATGACCCCCTGAGTTATGTGATATGATTTTTGTTATACCTTAGGAACCAATAGAAAACTCGGAAATAAGCAAATTGAGCTCAAAGTAGGTGTAAAATAATAACAGTAGCTTCTACATCGTTGTATAGGCTTTATACTCTAACCTAAGATAGCCCATATAGATACCGCATTACTAGATCTTTGTTCAGAAAAAACGCACCAAAATCGGAGGAAATACCAGGCTGCGGGGGCTGAGTCCAAGCGGTCTCATTGGCTATCTCAGGGATACGCTACAATGAACAAATTACAGTAAATTTTACAGGTGTAGTTTGACCGATGCGTGGTGCGTTTAAATCCTGAGTGCGAAATCTTAGGGGGTTAATCTGTGCCTCTAACTTTAAAGTACTGTAGTTTATGTTCAAACAAGTTGTCGAAACACGCCATGTTAGTGGCAATGGCCATGTGTTTTTTTTTGTGTTTGGTTTTTTTTCTCTCACAAACGTCGGAGAGTTTGTTTAGAAAAACACTGTTGTATACGCCATTGATATGACTTATATCTTACGATTTTATACACCATTAATCTGTGATGTAATACATAACGTATAACAATATATAGGTCATGAACAACGCATAGTCTACTCTTGATCTAGACTAGCTCTAGATTCAATCTATAAGGCACATAGGTACCTACATATATTGGATTTTGTTTTTGAGTATCCGATTGCGTAGAGATACTGCAATTGTGTATTATCGGGACTTACAAACAGTGGCACTCGTAGCAAAAGACTGAGAAAGGGTAGACCGGTATGTTATCGTATATCGTTTGAACTAAGTTTCGAACATTTTTGTCATCCTTCAGTCATCATTCTTCAGTCTACCCGTGAATATTACAACGCGTGGACTTATCTACATGGCGGGTGGGTATGTCTGTTCTGCCGGTCGACCATGGTATGACCAATGGTCACGATTATCGCAT
Organism: Apocheima hispidaria; assembly: GCA_947579745.1. NCBI lineage: Eukaryota > Metazoa > Arthropoda > Insecta > Lepidoptera > Geometridae > Apocheima > Apocheima hispidaria. The sequence continues at coordinate 12,706,929 of OX388153.1, read as the reverse complement.
GGCAGTCCATGACGCGGCTGTCGGCGCAAAGCCACTTCACCTTGGAGGAGCAGACGGAGTGGCGCGTGTACCAGTAACCGCGGAGCTTCATCACCTTGGCGCCGATTTTCGACGTGCAGAATATTGGACGGTCTGCGAAAGAATACCTAGTTTGTTACATCGAAAATTACAAACTACTGCAGTTTTTTTCAATAAATAATAATAATAATATATTTTTTTGAATAATTATACGTAACTATAGGTTAAATAATACGTAAGTATATGTAAGTTGATTGTTGTAGTTATAAGATTAAAAATAGATTATACCGCTATCTTGTCCATACAAAAAACGCGTAGTCTGATACCCACCCCTAAATGTTATCCGATTTCGATGTTTTTTTTACATGTTATCTACACCGTAGAATACTATGCTTATATGTTTGTTAGTTTTTTTTAATTTCGCTATATCTTTGTTGTTATAGGCTCAAAGGCTTTACTCAAAGTGACAATTTTTTTGCGTCTAAAATACGACCATGAAATGTAGTCGTTATTAGAATACCATAAACATTTTTTGAAAAAACAAAACATAGCAGCATAGATTATAGCTTAACCAAGCCATTGACACCAAAAACTTTTTTTTAAATTAAGATTTAGGGGATGATAACAGACTACCCCGAAACGCTAGTTTCATCATAAAGTTAGGAAATGTCATTAACTCTCTCTATTGCACGCACGAAAAACAGAGCGACAGCTATACAATTTCAAATATCGAATGCGACCAAATATCAAACCTAGTGGAAGGACTATCCTCTTAAATCATGAGCGCAAGGGCTCCAAAAAAACTCCTGAAGCTGCTGCAATCACGTGTACTTGATCCTTGCCATCCTCCCCGCTATACGCTATATTGGGCTAGATGAAACTTTATCTGTGCCATCCACCCCGATGAACGCCCACACCAGGGCTACTGGATTCGATAGAACTACTTTTCACATCTGCGCCCTTGACAGGGCAGGAGCATCGGGGTGGATGGGAGTAAGTTGTAAGTAAAGATGCCCATGATGATGATAAGATATATCGCTGCGAAATCCTAAAATCTCAATGTATAAATAAAAATTCATAAGCTTATAATAAATCTGCTTGAAACAAAATTAAAACGAATTGTAAATTTTCATCTTTATTACCCATAAAATGGTTCATCAAATATAATGCCATTTTCTCTTAGACATTTAAAAGTGTTAATTTGGCATAAAAAAGAACACTAAAAAAATGATTGTGTTCTTAGGAACCTGATATTCTTAACATTCGTAACACAAAAAACATGAATAATAATTAATTACTTGGTAAAATAATTGGCCCCATCAAAATAAAATAAAAAAACGAATTAGTGCCATGCTGCACAAAAATATTATTTAACAGCCTTTAAAAAGTTTTTAAAGTTTAAAAAGTATTATGTCAAAGCTCAAGCAAATGTTATTTTATTTATTTAAATGATTATTATTGCATAGTTTCGACTGCTTCTATGCTTAATTAAAAATAATATAAAGTAGAAAAATCATAATTCTAAATACACATATAAGAACATTAAGAACATTCATCAATTATAATTAATCATATTTATTAATGACTAAAAATTGCTTGAAATGCAATAAATTTTTGACTTTTTTATGTTACTGAGTGATTATACGATCCAGTCGCTCACCCAATGTTAAGCGCCACGGTTACCCATAACAGTTCATCGCCACCCAGAATTTTGAACTCCAACAGATCAAAACCATGCGCGGCGATGCACTGCGCTCGTAACCCAGAGATATTAGATGTTAAATCTCCTTGTGCCCAGTAATTTCGCTGGAAACTTTGCCCTGCAATCCGGAACATAGCAATTTTTGCACACTACTGCTGGGCGGTTGTATAGCTGGCAAATGTGTAGTACTTCCCCAGGCGGACTCTGTAAACGAGTTCTACCACTACAAAATCTTGACTTAAACTTACTTGACTAAATTATCTTGACTTATTACAAACTTTGCCCATCACTAAAAAAAATCGGAGGCTCTATTTTTGAATCGCTCTTATGGTTTCGCACGACAATATCATGCGAAATGTAAGATTTTCTGTTTATAGACAGCAAATTCGAAGAGTTCAAACCACTCGTTGCATTAGCGAGTGATATGATTCACACGATTTCGCATAATATTTTCGTACGAGATATCATATGATGGATTTAAAAATCGAGCCCCAGTAGAATGGCAGACGAGTGAAATCGCTGAGATGCCCCGCTAATGTTGTTAGTAGCCGTTAGGGATATTCTCTTGTTCTATGTAGGCATCCAAATCTGGAAGAAGAATGACGCAAACACCTGAAACTAAAGAATTACTAATGTAAGTAACTATCTCTAGAAAAACCTTGACTAGTACTATTGTTTAGTCTGAGCCAATACAAAGAAGAGCTGAAATATTGTGTCTTAAGGGGGCGTATATCCTGGTTCTCGCTGTCTCGTTCGCGTTTTATCAACATTTTATGATATAAATATAACAGAGAAGGAATTAAAAAAAATGTCTTATCAGTGACTTTAGAATACTATATTGCCAATATTTTATAATGATTTTCATGTTATCTTTTTTTAATTTGGCTAAGGAAAAGGCAAGAAAAAACAAATCAAATGTGTTTCCTTCTCCTTCGCCAAAAAGATAATAACATGAAAATTGTCATAAAACATTGGCAATGGTATTCTAAAGTCAATGAAAAGTTTTTTTTTTTATTCCTTCTCTTTTATTTTTATATTAAAAATGTTGATATAGTGTAAACGAGACAGCGAGAACCAGCGTATACGCCACTTCAAGACTCGGTCTGATCACCATTTGAAATGAGGTTTGCGCTCGCTCATATTTGTTGCGAAAACGGGAAATTGTATTTTTTTCTTTTGTCGATTGTTGTTGACAAATCGAATAAAAAAACTAGCTGTTTCGCCGTATAAATCTAGCCTGACTATTTAATTTGTAAAAGAAAATGTGTTGTTACTGCTGAAAATTCATCAAAGAATTTAATTTCAGAAGGGGTCATTTTGCGAATTTTTTTAAATTGTCATTCAGACAAATTTTCTAAATTGTATTCGGTTAAACTAATTTTGAGTTTTATTTTCTACCTTCAGTATTTTTTGCACCTAATTATATAATCTCATCACTTCGAACTAGGCGCTCCAAATACTATTATATGTTATTTTTGTGATCAGACCTCTCCTTAAGGGGTATATTTTCTAGTTGATACAACTATCTCACTCGCACATTTTAGTTATTGTAAATAGAGTGTAAAACTCCTAAAAAAATATGTTTCTACTAATTCGTACCATCCGAAATATTGTAAAGAAGTTTTTGATTAGATATCTTATAATTTGACGGAAGAGCTCGAAAATATTTAATTTTTACCGTACTGCCCAAGAAGGAGGGTAAAGTTTTTGGGGTGTATGTAAGTATATACGTATGTTGGAGTGTTCCTATATTACCTACTGTAGCCTAAACGGGTTGACCGAGTTATTTTATATCGTCAATAACGTGTAAGTGCGTGAGCGAGACAATAAATATGAAAACACGACGACGAATAGTAAACTCTGGATTGAGGTATATTTCTGGTAGCATATCACGTCATGATAAGATATCTCTTATCATGACAGTGCCACACGCATAATTTATATTTATTATGGAACTGATAATAAAAATATAACACATAACAACATGTTATTTTAAGAACATGGTATTCCTTTTTTTATTCTTACAATGTATGTTCGATAACGTACAGATGATTCTTATGTCGGTCCCACATATGCGTCTATCGCCACAAATAGGCGATAAACACAGTCATGTTTGGGAAGTTATATTCGCGTACTATCGTGCTTCGTGGCGAAAATTTTGCACAAACACTTTACTGGAAGTATCAGCCCACATCAAAAGATCTCATTTTGTCTAATATTTGTGATGGGAGAGTTTATTCGCGATAGATTAGCTGTGCGCAGATGTTAATCGCGATAAGTGCCCGAATGTTCGGCACGCATGTGTGGGACCGCATGGTGTACTGCGCTGTGAACTTTACACGACAGATTATTTGTTAATAACATGCTTTTGGTTGTAGCACGCATAGCACAGCACTTGTTTACATCCGAAACAGTATGATTTTGTTCGTCTAACTTTTCTCTTAGCTGCCCATTCCGCCATACCTCTTTTTATAAGCTTGTCATAGCATAAACTGCACGGCTTCCGCTTGTCCTTGTTCGTCGCATCAGGGTTCTCGCCGAACCTATGTTCTGGTGCGTTTTCGTCATCTGTGGATTCTGCAATATGGTGTATCTAAATTAAAACTGGCACCTACAACAACAGCAACTATGTACATAGGATTATTAGAAAACTTGGACTTTAAGAGCCCGCTAAATAAGTAGGACAGGTTTTTTGTTTTTTTTTAAATTACAATAGAGAAGTTTCTAATGGGACACCATCTCTGCACGACAAGGAAACTTCATCAAACCTGCTCAAAGTCCTGCGACTGATTGCAGATGAAACAAATAAATAAATTATTTTGAGATTCAAGACGAGCATGTCGTTCGCTTGATGTTTAACGTTCAGAACTTTGAACTACAACAGTTTTAACACAGTCAAACGTTCAAAGTCAAAGTTTTAACAGTCATGCACTGCGCTCGTCACCCTGGGATAGTATGCCCATCCGTTATTTAAAGTTTGATATCTAGGTGATGTTTAAGTGCTTTTGGGTGCATGTTTGGAAAACAAAGACGCTAAAATATTAGATAAAATCTCGCCTCAGAAAAATCATTGTGGCCAGGTCACATCGGAAGGAATCAAGGATACTTTTGAGTCCTAATCGACTGGACTCTCTGGAGTCTGGACATTTTTGGGTTAAGCCTCTTTGATGACGTGCAATAAGTAGTTGAATCTGATCTGATGTTAACTTTATTAGCTGAAATTGTACGTGAGAATACTCATTTCCTTCAAATATATCTTCTCCTGGGATTTTGTAAAGTATATTTCACAGCCATCAAAAGCGCCGATGTCGAATCTGAAACGTAGAAAACAACTTATGTTTACCAATAATCAAATCTTAAGTAATTAAAATAGAATTTTAAATTGGTGCCATTACATAAAGTTTCTATTATATTTCATATTACTATGAAAACATGTTTGACAACTATGTTTTGATACATTTTATTTTATTAAAACGGGAATATTTTCGTGAAATTTAGTTGGTTTTTCCGACTGTAGTGACGATCACATTCGTTGATTTTTTCATTGAGCACACTCAATCACAATTGAGACTTTTTTAATGTCTAACAATAACAGTTGTGGTATAGTCGGAATAACCGAATCAATTTCACATGAGTTTTCCCGTATTAATAAAATAAATAGTAAACTAAGTAAAAGTAAATTAAAACTAACAATAGAAGACATCAACAAACATTAACAGAGCGATTAACGTAAAATTATAGTTGGCTAAAATAATTTAAATGATTAATGATTGGTCATCATCATCATTAGCCATAAGACGTCCACTGCTGAATATAGGCCTCCCCCTTTATGATTGATATTTTGATTTAAATCTTTAAAGTTTTTTTTTGTATAATAACTGTAATTACAAACAAGGTCGAACTGAAAACGAAAATTACAATTTGTACAATTGCAAAATTAAAAAATAAAATTCAAGTATTTACAGGGGATATCCCCTTTGCTATAGATGCCTGTTCTTCCTGGTAATGTCCAATGTAAATTTCACCTTATTAAAATCTCCATTCATCGTTCGCTAGATCTGCAAACAAAAGAATCCCTTTTTAGAATAAACACACGTGGACTGTCTTGTGCCAATTACTAGTCTAAACTAATTGGACAGCTGCTGCTCTAAAACTGTTGCCATCTTTTTCTTAAATATTAAAATGAAAAGAGAAGCAGATAATATTAGTCTTGATATATTACTTTAGTGAGTGGTGAAACGGAATCGACAACGCCTTTAAAAATTACCTAGTAAAACCTCAATGGTTCAAAGCAATAGTTTTAACAGACTTCAAAAAAATTGGTTCAAATAACACAGTAGAAAAAAAAAACGTTTTTTTAATAAATTGAAGAAATGAAATTACGTCTTTTTTCTGTTTAAAGTGAATTTTTTTGAGTATTTCTAGAAGTCAATTTTTTTGTTGTAATTTTCTTTATTTATTCTGCTTGTTCTTATTAGAATATTATTTTAAGTAAATATTCTATAAATCACATTATTATTATTACTACGCTGAACAATTTGGCTTGTTTATCGAATAACACACCCAAAACATAAACACAAAAAAAAAACGTAGAGGCCACGCTTAACGACAACCTTAAACTTGAATCTATATAACAATTAAGTAAATTGTCTTTGGTTAGATAGTTTTTATGCAGCGACTTATGTTATTTCTGTAGACATTAATTTTGGTTATATTGAAATTAAGTTAGTTATTGCCGGGCAAATATACATATTAAAAATTAGTTTTCAAATAGCGTTAAAATATAAAACTTTTTGTTAGACACTTGGCTAAATTATAGAGCGAGAGAAGCAAAAATCTCGATATCTGCAAAAATAAATTGACATACTCGTAATTCGCATTACGAGATCGTTGTCGTCAAAAAGTTACCAAAGTTACTAATATCACAAAAATAAACTTGAGTTTTTGTCTTTTATTTTGAAACCTCTATTAAAATAAAATATATCAAAACGCAAGGTTTTACAAAAAAAACCTGAAAAAATAGTTTCTAATTTCGTTCTCTTCCGTCAATTTAAAAGATATCGAAACGTAACATTTCTGTAAACAGCACTCCTTCATATTTAAAGCCGGCTAAAATGCTCTTTTTGCAAACTGTACCCAACAAACTGTGGTTTTATTGGAAACGTCGGCACGGGATGAGTTAAATAGTAGTTAATATAAATTGAGATAACTTGACAATAGAAAAATCAAAAAGTAGGTGTGGGACGAGTCAATAATAGAGAGTGGGTTGATTTAAGAAAATGACGTCATGTGATGAGATCTATTGGGATGAAAACGGAACAAGACTATTTCTGACATAAATAAAGTTTCTGGAAATTCATAGTCTATCTACAAAATGCAAATCTGTGAATTAGGTAGGTAACTAAGGCACCACCGAATACCCCTTAAAATACTCTCCCTTTCATTCGCAGAGGGTAACTAGACGGTATATGGTTATGCGAGTTGCTTTCCTTGGTGATATTCCAATTGTTGGTGACTGCCAGCGCTGCGCAACCCTTGTTGTGGTGCGTAGAACAGTGCCAGATTATCGCATCTCCAGCAGTCGCGCGCTGCTTGCAGAATCTATACCCTGCGAGCAGCATTATAGGCTTTCCTTTTAAAGACTTCGTGAAGATTGGTAAAGGACCTGAAACAACATAAATCAAATTAAGGCCTACCTCCCCGGGCTCTCGCTATCTCGCTCGCACTTTTTCAACATTTTTGTATTATCCATTATAGAAACAAATATAATGTCATAAAATATAAATCATCTATTTAAACATCTTTTTATTACTCCGTCCAATAAATGTCTAGGCATTATAAAAAATGCCTTATTAATTCACCTTGTCCATAATATATATAAAAGAGCAAACCCTTTTCAATGAATCAACGTACAGACCAAACCGCTCATGATGAACCCGTCAAATTAGAACCCAATACTCCTCAATAAGTCTAGGGGGACAATAAGAATGGATTTTGGGATTATTTAAAAATCATCCCTAACTTTCAACCTTTACTGTAGCAATTAAAGATGTAGACTTTTACGAGCGAAGCCGTGCGGGCAAGCTAGTATTGTAATGTAAGAAAATAAATAATAGCCTATTATTCGTACAAGTCATCTTTAGCTTGAAAGATGATGTATGTATGTATGTTCCCTATAGACTCCAAAGTGAACCGATTATGATGAAATTTTAACTTCAGTTTAGCTCAGCTGTTGATACTGTCAAGCTAACTACCCGTGTGCAGCCGGGGCGAGTCGCTTGTGACTTATTCGTTTTTAGTAAACAGTGATTTTATCCTCAGATAATTGACGTTGTCTTTTATTTACTGAAATGATACTGTTTGCAAAGTTTTTTTTCTTTTTTCACAATTTCAATAAAGCCTTTATTCTCTCCAAAAGTTCTGCAAAAACATTCTTTGCATATTGGTTTTTCTTCATTATTTATTATTAATTTATATTTGCAGTGGCAATCCCTGTTGTTTGTTGTGCTGTAAGTTTTCTGGGTTTTCTTTGGTAATATCGTGATAAGGTTGGCTATATAAATTACTCTTTGGTCTTTACTTCCTAAAGCCCAATATTCATCAAAGCATTTTTTTCTTTCTAGTTCAGAAAACCGTTCATTACATTTTGTTCTACAAGTGCTTAGTGACCTTAATTGCCTTCCAGGTATTCGTTTACCTTTTGCATTAACATAAGCTTGACCAGAATTTCTCAGTTTCTTACATTCTTCCATCTCCTTTTTTGATTTTCTTATTTGTTTATTAGTATTAGAATTATCGCTTGAGACATCAGTCACTACTTCGCGTATATATTCTGCATTGGTTAGTTCATAGTCTGGATCAGCCACGCTGTCATCGGTATGATATGAGTCTGAGAAATACACACGATAATAAACTGACTAAGATTACTCAATTAACGTTTTACTTATGTTAATCTTCTTTCACTTTTTCTTTGAGTGGATATTCATAATTTTTAGCGATCTGGAAAACTCTCATTAGATGTTTTCTCAAAAAGGTAGAGACGCCGCTCGCTCGGTTAATCAGTTTTACTAAAAAAACTGACGTGGTTTCGACACATTTTATTTTAACATGACTTAATTTAACGTGAATAAAATCAGCTTATTATATATCATCAAAAGCTGAGTATATTTGCATCACATAACATCAGTGATTATGCTCATTCCTATTTGGATACACTTTATATTGTACAGTGATTAAAGTGGCGTTACATCCCTTATTTTTTCTGGTGCAGCGCCATCTAGTGAGGCCTGACTTTCGCACGTAGTGTCTTGTATAAGTATAGCCATTGTAGATTAACCTCGATGAACCCGTATTTGATGTCGTGTATATTGGACCTGCCAAATTGAAAAATAACTAGTACCACTCAATAAATATAATATAGTACAAGTTTAGAAGACTCAACCCAGATGACTAAAATATAAACTAAAGAGAACCGCAATAAAGATAATATAATTTTTTTAAAGCTCGTTCAGTGATCAGAGTGATCGCTCTGCCACATGCGCGCTCTGTACGTTAAATGTAAAGGCTCTGTACTAGGCACGGGCGTCGGCATCAGCCGCAGAAACCGGCTGAATGCTGCGGAGCATCATTTCGGTTGTGACTGTCTCTGACGGCGGTGGTGTGAATTTTTTGTTTCAAATTAATAATGGAAAACGAAGTCGTCAACACCAACAATTGCGTCATCCACTGCACCGCACAACACCAGGAATACCAGGAGTGAACTGCCGCACCGTTTGCCGGAAAACCCTGCACACCCTCCGGCTTATTTACGCGGCACGGTTAGCAACCTGCCGGCATAGCATACCGATTGTTCATCACGCCTGCCCGCGGGAGCCACCGGCTTAGCCTTGAAAGCGCCTCGGACCGCCTTTACGGTCGCAATAAGATAGTCATTCTAGAACCTTACCATGACTTTATTGCCTTAGTAACCACTTTGTTGTACACATATGGTTTTATTGACGAATTATGTCCTTCTTTCACGTAGAAATATATTTTTACCTTTATATTTACTTGTATTTTGATTATGAAAAAGATTTATGTACGATTAAAAGTCGTTACTATTATACGGGGTCTAACAAAAACCTATGTAACTTGTTTATATAACTTGGGCGTCATTATACTCATCATTACGGAATATCTTTTACTAAAAGACCGAACCGGAAATCACGTTATATATATATCAATATATTAGTGTTATATAGACGAAGTTCATTGCCTAGCGACAAATTGTATGGTACAGCTATTTTTTTTTTGCGATATGTACCTCTGAGTACTCCTGCGAGTTATATAACAGGATTTTGAAAACTCCCAGGTAATATAAAGATATGAATAGATAAGATATTCATTATAAACGATGTATTTTGTTCTAATGGTTTTTCCCTCTCGTCAATCTAATTACATTACATTTTTCCAATGTTTCTCGTGTACAAAAGTTTGACTCTAAATTGAGTTGGTTACACAAAAATAAAATTAAGACAGTCTTTAAAATTTGTGGCGTCCTTGTAGTTGGATCATTCTCTTTAAATCCAGTGCTCAGATCCATATGAGATCTACAGAGACATTTTTCTCTTTAGATCCAATTTTGCAATCATGGTTCTATAGAGAACTTATTTTCTAAGTTGATCCATTGGCACGTTCTCGATGGATCTATTCAGAATTTTCTTCTTGTTCGATCCAATTTTGAAATTATAGATCTATAGAGAAGTTTCCTTCTCATTAGATTCATTGGTCAGATGCATGATGGATCTATGTATTTTATAATAATCACAACGAAAATTTAACTTTTTCAGTTGGAAATGAAACATGATTTTCTTTTGACGTAAAAATATCGTATAATAAATGAATTTAAAAATTTATATAATTTAATTTTTTAATAATAATTATAATTGGAACAATGAAACAACCTGAACTAGATTAGCGGGTGATCGTGGCAGATAACATCACAAGAGAGAGACCTATACCCAGCAGTGGGAAAAGGAAGGCTGTGGATGATGATGATCGTTCTCACTATGAGTAACATATAGATGCATCATGCATCTGACCAATAGGAATAAAATTTCTGGATAGATACATAATTTCAAAATGGTATCTAAACAGAAAAAAAGGGCTCTGTGGATTCCATATGGATCTGAGCACTGGATCTAAAGAGAATGATCCTTGTAGTTAGAGCGACTGTTTCTGTTTCTCTTCGTTTTCAATGATTATGATAATTATTGATGTTAGAAAATATTCCGTTAATATCAATGATGCTGGCTTTACATCCGATGCTATTGTGTCTGCTGCATTGCCAGCGAGTTCTTATGTGCTTTGTCGACACTCGTGAATACTGCCTCGAAAATTTGAATCCATCGTAATATATCATCTGTGTACCGCGACTCGTCGTAATAAACGCAGGTCCTGCAATGTAATATTATTCTTTAAAACTGTATTTTATTAAGATTGAAAAAAAAAACTTCTTCGGCGTACCTTAAGGACGGATCATTTACTGTCTTACGCTGCCGATTTTATTAATTCAAGATAAATTTAATTCAAGAGCTGACAGCGCCCTTTCCCAACTTCAAACAGCGCTTCAAAGTCTGCGTAAGAATGACGTCAGAATGTCCTTCTTTAATCAGCGGGGCACACCGATTTGATGACTTAAGCAAATGTATTTTTTTTAAGTCTGACAATTTATAACAGTAGAGAGCATTAATTTAATTATATTTCTTAAGTCTTGTACAAAAAAGTTACACAGAAATAAAATTACAAAGATTAGCAGGAGAGGATGCTTGAACGATCATTTATTTCTTTTATTGCTTATATTCTTTAATGATTTTATGTATTTTAAATATGCCATTATCGATTTTATTGTCGATAATGCTATGTCTGTTTCAGTGCCAGCAAGCTTGCATATGCTTAGATATAATGCGTGAATATGCATGCGTCGAGATTTATTCCCCTCGTAAAATGTCATCTGTATACCTCGACTTTTTATCAAAATCACTGGTCAACATGATAACAAAAACTGGAACAGTTTTCCTGTCTATAATGCCCGCCTACCAATATTAATATTAATAAATATTATAAATGTGAAAGTGTGTTTGTTGGTTTGTTTGTTCCTCTTTCACGCAGCAACAGAGCAACGGATTGACCTGAATTTTTACATGGATATAGTTTAAGGGTCGGAGAGACATAGGCTACCCTACATTGTTGTAATGCCGCTAGCTTGTCTGGTACGTACGACGCCAGCAGCTAGTGGGCACGAACATTAGAATTATCTTTAGACCTTCAATGGGGTCTGGGATTATACATAATCATAATCATCATATTTATTGGCAACAAATTATTTTATAAAAAATAATAATTAATGTTCTCAAAAGTAAATACTTTTTTGTATCTATGGCTGAGAAGTAGTGTAGCCACGTTACTGGTTCTGCCGCTGGTCAAGCTCTTCACGTTGCCCGCCGCTCCCGACTTTGTTGGTTGAGCGCGAGTCAAACTACCGGGGAGGTAGGTAGAGATAGATCTCAAACACGTAATAGGGATTAATAGCGCAACGAGAGGCGCGAGTAGAGCAGTGTGTGGTCGCAGGGTAGAAGCGGATATTACCGGCAACGCGAGGAGCATAGTGTGTGTGTATGTATGTTTGTGGTAAGGAATAATCTTTGACTAAGCGGCACTGCGTACGAAGTCGCTATTAGCTAGTTTTGGCTCAAAAAAGCAGCAGGCTCTACTTTTTGGCGGAAATACCTCTCCAATCAAAAATGGCTGATGGACAAAAATGGACAAAATTGTAGAACCTGTATACCAAGTTTCGTCAAGATCGGTTGAAAAATACGACTTGTACGCGAGCATCAACATATGGACAGATGAAAGCAAGCAAATTACAGACAAATTTCAGACACACAGACACTTTCAGAAACAGAGACTTTTGTTCGCTTCACTCGGTCAATTATGTTAGTGTTAGATTTCTAATAGATCTTTTAGCTTAACAATTGTGGCTAAAGTTACTATTGATAAGAAGATTGTCATGAAATACAACATACGCTTTGCAGTTGGTGCTATGGTATTTGTTGCATCGCCACCTAAGATTGCCATTTCCTGATTTATATTGTCTGATGAACTTGCGGCCTTGATGAAGGAGCATACAGTATCCGTGACTCGTTTTTATTACAGCGAATTCTGAAACGCGAAAATTGTTGGTATTTTATTAACTAATAAAAAAAAAACAAAATTGCAAAATTTGAATTTGAGTTGAATTTGAATTTGAAAAAGCACCATTTGAAACGAACAGAACAAAGCTTGCAATAACATCGATAAATCGGTTGCCATCTTCTACACACATATATTACTTTGATTAAAAGAGATGCAGATCAGTTAAAACTCGCACACCGAGATATCCATACAGAAATGTACAAAAAAAATATACAGTTGCGTGTCAAAATATACAGTGTCCTTAGCGCGAGGCCGACTCACAATTTACCTACTTTTAATATTTCTTGTTATACTTTATAGTTTGCACTACACTCACATCAAGTTTGACGCTTGTGAATATCACCGCTTTTACGATAGATCAAAAACAAGAAATGTCGAAAAAACACGTTTCTTGTTGTTTGTTTCTTGTCTGTGCTATGTTGCTTTAAGGTCGTTTATACTACTAGTACCAGAATTTCGTAGTTATTCGAACACCACAGGAGTACCACAACAGCACAGGATTTTCAGAGAAAACTTGGGTATAAACTACATTCAGAGTTCCTGACAACATAAAATCGTAGGTACATAAGCGTTTGCGATGTTTGTTGATGGTTTTATTGACTGGCCTAGTGATTATTACAAAATCCGTAGTTATTATTATTTACATCAAAAAATCACATTTCATTGTTTTAAAAAAAAATACATGTTACGTAAAGCGAGGAACATTCGGCTGCTAAATCCGCCATTCTTATGCAGAAGTCGAAGCGTGCGTTTTTCGAAGTTTATATCTAAGAGTAAGGTTAATTATCTAAGATATGTAATAAAAGAGGAACCCTTTTCTAGGACCTTTCTTTGACTTTCTAGAACCTAGACTATTATGCGAAATTCCATTTCAAAAAGGGTAAAATGGGCGCCCAAAGTTTATATGGAATATATTTTTTTCATTCCTTGCCAACGAAACTCGGTTTGTGTAATAAGCAAAAAAAAAAAACAAAAAAACGCGTCTCAGGATTTTTCGCAAATAAACCCCTATGGAGGTGAAATAAGGCTTTTCATTTAGATAGAGAGAGTGACGAGCGCAGTGCATTGCCGCGCATAGTTTTGAACTAAAAGTTCAAAATTCTGGGTGGCACTGAACTGTTATGGGCAAGCGTGACGCTTAACATCAGGTGAGCGACTTTCTCGTCTCGTCACCGAGTAACATTAAAAAAAAAAAATGATATATAGAATAGATAGTATATTAATAAATTCCGGAACAGTTATATATTAATAAACTTACCAACTAGGAACAACGTTACAACTAAGTTAAATACCTATTCAAAAATAAATTGGTGCATGTGAATGGCCTGTATTCATTTTGATGATAATTTCATCGTATGTGTGTATTACTGCACGGCATTTCTTGCTCTTGTTGACGGAGCATGTCCATCTTATCTTACGCCCGTTGACTCCGTTTTTTGAATACGTATATTGCCTATGAAGCAGCATAGTGTTCCCTCGATTAGATACGATGAATTGCAGACCTATAAATTACCACAGTAACATTAAAATAGTACCGACTACCGACGAGGTGTAGTTTGAGCCTTACACACGAGTTGGGAATTACGCTGCGCTTACGAGGAAAACAAAAGACAAAACAAATTGAAAATTCCGACAAATAATCAAAAGCAGAGAACTCGAGATTTTCATTTCAATGGACAGTATAATTTTGAGGACTTGGCGGTAAAATGTTTTTGTCATTTGCCACATATTATAGATGTGTATAGTGCATTGCCGCGCATAATTTTGAACTGTTGAAGTTCAAAATTCTGGGTGGCACTGAGCTGTTATGGGCAAGCATGATGCTTAAATCAGGTGAGCGACTTGCTCGTCTCGTCACCGAGTAACAAAAAAAAAAAAAAAAAGTTTTATTAGTTTTTGTTTATATGAATACTCTTTTGTTATCTGGTTTTAAATTCATTAGAACCATTTTGTTTTCGATAGTTCCTACTAACGTATTATTTAATTAAGAACTACATACCTATGTTATTGTAGGTATATTATATTGCACACCCGATATGGGTCCACTGTTGGAACATTAATGCCTATTCTAAGAACATCTTTGTACACAGTATTGCAATAAACTAATCCTTATTCTAGATTTAAAGCTCTATGAAACCAACGGAGGTATTGGAGATGTGATTAAATGGCGTCATCAGCCATGAAGCTTATAAAAGCAGGCCCTACACAAAAACGGTTGTTTAGGGCATTGTCTGCAATATGTTGCTACTTTCCTCGTTCTATTTTGAGCTTCGACGCTGTTCATTAAAGTTCTTTTCTCCTTGTAACACTGTTGACATCTACGTCTCGAATTTCCATTTTCAATTTTTCTTATTAACTCGTGCGTTGTTGTTTTCAATAGATACTCTGGTAAAACTTTGACTTTGCAGGATGATGACCAATTTTCTGTGATGTCTAAATAATCTAAAAAAAGGAATTAAATTACTTTAAAAATTAAGTCACTTATGTTTCTTGCAGTTTACCTCTCAACTTATTATATTGCCAGTATATTAGTATAATATAATTATGCCTAGTATAATTATGAAAGTATTAGGACACACTTTCGGAGTTGCGTTATTCTGTACGTATGTGGGTGTTTATGTGTTTTTGTGTATGTAAATATAAAATGAATATAAATATTGGTGGACGTTTCTGACACTGCGCCATCTAGCCCCAAAAAGAGCAAGCTTGTATTATGGGAACCAGATAACTGATAGAATACATATATACTTATAATTGTATTAATATTTTATGTAAATACATACATAGAATACATAGAAACACCCAGACAAAGAACAAACATCCATGTTCATCACACAAATGTTTGTCCTGGGTGGGAATCGAACCCACAACCTATAGATCAGAAGGCTAAAATCCACCCACTGAGCCACAAGGCTAGTCAATAATATGTGTGTGAATGCATATCTTCTTGCTTTCTCCTGAATCAAGGAAATGGCATTGACAATTGTCCCGGCTGAGCAAAGCACTATGCGATAGTCACTTTACTTGAATGAGCAATAAGCCGGTCAAGTTACGGGACTTAGTATGGAGAACCCGGACATAATTCATAACATAAATATCAAACTGTTATCGGGATAATTTGCTGACGTAGAATCAATATTAAATTAAATTAAACAGTTCAGTTCGAGGTTAAACATAAAAAAAACCATTTAAGCTTGAGCCATAACACATTATCGTCGCCGTCTACTCACTGCCTTGCTTACGATCGTCATCTGAAATAGACTCTAACGTACTACAAATAGAGACGATATTGCATAATGTAAAATTTGAGTCAGTTTCGGATACGCATTTTTTTAAATTATTGTATATTAATATGAGAGGTCGGCTCTACAAATATGTACCGGAAAAATAATCCTGTGATTAAATACTTCCGGGTCAAACACTGACTGGGCTACCATTTTTTTACGAATATAAAACAGATGTACCACCACCGGCAGTGAAATATCGTTTACTTTTTAGTCAAGAAACATAGCTAACACCTATCACAGCAAGTATTAAAAGAAAAAAGAAAAAACCCGACTGCATAATGTAGCCTATAAGACACTTTGGAAATAAAAACTCATCAAAATCGGTTCCTCCATCTAGCCTATAAGAGGCTATAGGAAATTTTAAATACGAACTAACATCCTAACTAATATTATAAATTCCAAAGTAACTCTGTCTCTCTGTCTGGGTGTTTGTCGCGTTATCACGGTTAAACAGTTGAACGGATCGAGCTGAATTTTTGCATATATATAGCTTAAGGATCGGAGACGGACATAGGCTACTTTTTTTTGTATTACGAACGAAGTCGCGAATACCAGCTAGTACCCCATAAAATCATTACCCTTCGTTTTGTGCAGTCACCCGACTGCCCAAAAAGGAGGGTTATGATTTAATAAAGCTATAATGAAAATAAAAATAGCCTGTAATCGGACATCTACTTTAATGAAAAAGTCAATGAGGTCGATTCTATTGTACCACTAACTAAACTAAACCAATATGACACGACTAAAATTAGCGTCTCTTTTCATTTTAATACAAAAAATGATGGCAATATTTTTGGAGTTGTCAAATTTAGTTTAGTTTAGAAAATGATATTGATGTCAACAGAATCAGCATTGATATCTTATTTAATTTATATCTAAAATACTGTACAATAATAAATATTTTTCTTATTACTATCACAGCACAAAAAATAATAGAAAGAGCGAACGCTAACAGACGGACTTTTGTCAGCGAAGTTTACCCTCTCGCTTTACCTCGTGCAGACTCCCCCCCTCCTATTCTTCTTAATCTCAAGGCGAAATCGGGAGCGAGAGGGAAAGATGTGATTAAAAGTACATCTTCAGTGTTAAGCCCCAATCACTATACAGGGTAATTTTTAATTATCCAAAACCACTCGCAGGTGCTTCCCTACATCATACTTAGCAACTTTGTTTCATGGATTTTCACAAAACTTAATACATACCCAAAAAAAATAACGTAAATGAGAAAAAAACTTTGTTTTTTATTTACTTTTTTACATTTACTCATTTGGAACCGCATAATGTTACTGTCATCTGTAGAGTCTAATATTTTTTTATTTATATTTTGTTTTTGGAGAAAAAAGACGAATTATTAATATTAAAAGACATGAAACTAAAGTGTTTAACATGAAGTAATTGCCTGCAAGAGGGTTTTAGTGAATTGAAAATAGCCCTGTATAAGTTTGTTACATATAAGTTACATTGTTCCTATTTCATGTAGCAACTAAGCAATGGATCTACGTGAACTTTTGCACGAGTTTTGCAACAGCCGGAATAGGCTTTTAATCCCGGAAATCCCGAATCCTACTTTTGTTTGTGTGTTGGTTTGAAGATTCGTTATTTTCAACTCAAGCGCAGCATTGCAAAATGAAAACAAGTCAAAAAAGTCATAGTCAAAGTCAACAATTTAAGTCACTATGTAGTCCAAGTCATGCTTCAGTAAAGTGGTGGAAGCTTTGCTGGAAGCTTCTACGGAGTTTTGGAAACACGTTTTGGTCACGTTTCACGACATTTATACCATTCACTCATGCACGATCACGAGCACTTAATGGATAAAACAGATCACACCCTAGATTCTGCATTCATGGCGCTCGAAGCGCACCACACATCAGTATAAATACACTTATAAGAAATTACTCTGATTGGTTGATTATTAGGCGTGAGTAGGCGTAACCTTGAGATAGCCAATGAGAGCACTTACTCGCACTCCCCGCAACCCTCTCCTTCAAACTTTGGTGACTATTTGTAGGAACAACGAATCTCGTAATGCGGTAACTAGTGATCACTCGATATAACACAAGTTTTAAAGTTTTGACTTCTTCGCGTTCCCGACAAAACTCCTACAGCTAGTAATTTATAAGTTGCATGTGTTAGAAGCCTAATAGTTATGGCCAAAGTGATGTGTATCGTTTTTTAAGAATTTGTATTATAAAATGGGACGATGCGTGTGTTCCTTGCTTATTTTTACAATTTCACCGTTGTATGTCGTCACAGAAGCAGGACAGTATTGCGTTTTTCTCTGCGTAGAACACGTCCAACGGATCCTTTCCTCTCGTGCGTTTTTCATACTGTAGGTATAGTTATGTAACATGAGCATAGGGTTGCCTCTTCTAGATGTGATTATGCGCGGCCCTGGAAACATTTAGACTTCATTTTGTTAGCTGCTGAGGTTTTCTAGTCAAGATTTTTAATATACCGCTTTCTTATCTCTCTGTTTCTATATATTTTTCTCTGTTAGGTATTTTGTAATCGCGTTTATACGCAATGATGATGTAGATTTGAAAAATGATGTAATAATTGTTAAAATAGAGAGTGAGAGGGAGAAGAAGAGAGAGAGCACGAGAGAAAAATAGAGAACAAGATGGAGAAAGAGAGAGAGAGGGAGCACAAGGAAAAGAGAAAGTAAAATTCAACTTTTTCATTAAAATTAAAAAAAAATGTAGAGAAAAAAATATTGTTTAATGTCTTTAGAATAAATCTATAAACTCTGAATCTGAATCTATAAACCAATCTGTAGTGTCTTTCCGCTGCAATATCGCGTCTTTTCTGCATCGGCCCTTAAACTGGGACTCTCCACTGCTGGGATATCGGCCTATCCTCGAAGGATGATTAGACCACGCTGGCCCAGTGCGGGGTGGCGGATTCACAGATGCCATGAAATTTCTTCTCCAGAAATACGCAGGTTTCCTAACGATGTTTTCCTTCACCCAAAAGCCAGTTGTATATCCGTACGTAACTTCCAAAGAACTCATTGGTACGAGCTCGTCCGGGTTCGAATCCGCGACCACACGAATATGAGGCGGGCATGCTCCCACTGAGCTACCACGACTTATTTCCATTGTACTAGATGCGATTTTGCAGCGGAAAGACACTACAGATTGGTAATAGTATCCGTAAAGTAATGCTCAAATCAGATGCGATATTGCTTCCATACAGAACAAGGCGGAAAAAAATATATACAAAATTTCATACGAACATTTTATAAGTACCTACACGAGTAGTTTCAATCAATTACTACTGTAATTACTTATACGGGTCAAAAGTAAACTGGTGGATGTGAGTGGTTATCGATAGATTGGGTGATTCTCGTCCCACTGGTCACAATACGGGCCTTGCACTTCATGGTTTTCATCTCTGAGCACACCCAGCGAGTCTTCGTGCTGCCGCTCCCCTGTATTGTGTATTTGTAGTTTCTTAGTACTAGCAAGGAACAACCTTGTTTCGTCAGAAATTTGTGACCTGGAACGTCGATAAAAAAATTTAGTATTCAATATAAACTCATGTATGAGTATTTAAGGAATGGGGAAACTGATACCAAGTGAAGGTTAGTCGGTCACGAAAAAAAATATCTACTGGAAATTATAAAAACATTTTTATTATAAAACTGACGTGGTTTTGACACATTTGGTTTTAAAACATTTTTAGTTATAAATAAATTACGGCGTTTAAGTCTAAAATTTGTGCTTATTATATCTCTACACAGTTTAAAATGAAGTCGCTTTCTGCGTCTAAAGTAGACGCAGAAAGCGTCTATTTATATCCGCTAACTTCTCCTAAACCACGCAACGGATTTTGATGCGGTTTTCACCATTAGTTGGATTATTTTTCAAGGAAATCATTCGAAATCATTATGAAACGTGTAGCACTATAGATACATTATTATTAATTACATTACACAAATACCATTGATTACAATACATAATAAATCTCAAGAAATGTAATGTCTTTTTATGTTTTTTTCCAACTGTCTCCTATGCGTACAGGGAATTAAGACAAGGTCGGGAACGCCTAGAGGATGATTATTCTACTAACTAATACGCTATTTTTAAACACGTAAAAAAACCCTTAAATTTACTTTTTTAGGGTTCCGTAGTACTAAAAGGAACCCTTATAAGTTAATCATGTCAGTCTGTCTGAATCCATTGCGGCCTTAACTTCCAAAGTTATAATCGAGCATGCATTCGATTCTGCACAACGATAGTCTAAGTATAGATTAAAAGATACAAGTTTTTATTAGTGTATCTTATTAACTTCACCACTTTTTTAACCGATTGCTAAATATGGAAAGGCAATGTAGCTTGCAATGTCCCCCCCCCCCTTCCCTGCCATTTATAAACTCTGCATCTCAGAGTCGCATCATCTCCCACCTTGATAGATCTTAGTAAAAACTTTCTTTTCGTATTATTACGGGCAATATGAGATCATGACTTTTTAAGATAAGCGGAAAAAACTGTTAAATACTGTAAACGCTACGAAACCCTAATAAGCATGGCCCGACATGCTCTTGTCGAGTTATTTAAATATATGGTTTTACTTATATATTTTGAAAGAAAAAAAACCACTTAGGTACATACGTATACTTAGAAACTAGCATTTAATCTATATTTAATAATTAGGAGGATGGTTATGCTCGTTTTTAACTCTTATGATTAAAGTACCGTAAGTGGTGATATTAGCATTGCACCTATTTTTGGTTTGAACAGAACATATCCAACGAACTCTTTCACCATTGGTTAATTGTTTAGTAAACTTGTATCCCGCTAATACGAGATTTATATTGCCTCGTCGCGAAGTTATGTACGTTGGCACTGGAAGAAATAATACCTCGATTAGCTAAATTATATCAATTTGCGTTCGTTATTGCACAAATAATGACCTATAATAACTTTAAATTGCTTATGCCCGTCTACAATAAACTTTGGCAGCTCCTAAGTTCATACTTAACTCTCTAGGACGTACCTAAGAAACAAAAATTCGTTGCATCAAACTTAGGGGGTTGCCTTTGTTACATTTACAACCTAATGTAAGACATGTCCTTACCTTTGACATGCCTAAGTCCGACTTAGTTTAGGTGATGCTTAGCTAAGTTTTATCTTTGTTGACTTTAAGTGCAGACGAGCATTAGTTATTAAACGTAGTCGGGTAATAAATAAAAATAGCACAAGTTTAACTTTTTAACAAGAATAATAGAAAAACTGTTCATTATTTATTTTAAAGTTTAAGTTTATTTACTTTAAGTTTAAGTTTAAAATAAAAACCATACAAACTTAAGAACTCCCTAGGGTTACAACATTACTATTAGTACTCACGGGATATTTACCACAGTTATTATAATAATATTGTAAGCCACCACGAAAGTCTAAAACAGTCCCTAGGGTTAGTTTTGGAAAAATAAAAACTACGTATTTAATTAATTATTTTTAGTTTTATTTGTTTTTTCGAGTTTTGAGTGAATACAATGGTTCATAGAAACTTTACCAACCTATACCCCCTTAGGGGTTGATTTTCGAAAATTTGATTAGCCTGTGTTCTTATTCTTATTCTTATTCGAGATGGGGGCGATGAGTCCTGCACTGACGTCCCGCATGGGGTGTATTGTGCTAGCCTGTGTTATTCCAGAACCTAAACTATCTGTATTCCAAATCAAAATAGCTTTAGTAGATAATGATGATAATACGCTGTAACAAAAATTGTTACTCACACACACTTTCGCAATTATAATATTAGTAGGGATGGGTTTGGTGGATGACTGTGTTCATTTTTAACTCTAACCATTAAAGTGCCGTAAGTGGTGATATTAGCACTGCACCTATTTTTGGTTTGAACGGAACATATCCAACGAACTCTTTCGCCGCTGGTTTTTTGTTTAGTAAACTTGTATCCCGCTAATACGAGATTAGTATTACCTCGTGGTGAAGGTATGTACGTTGGCACTGGAAACAGAATATTTTGATTAGCTATATTATCTTAAAGTGCGTTCATTATAGAACGAAAAAGAAAGAATATCGTTCAACTTCTTGACCCATAATAAAAATTAAATAAAAAAATACAAATTTAACTATTTAGGAATAACATCCAAATCAATAATAACAATTGAGAGGTATTTAGCCGCAGTCGTAACAGGACTAATCAAAGCTTTGTGGTATACATAAGGTAAGGTGGTGAATAAGTTCGACTCGAGCAAAACACTTCGTTTGCGCAATTCAGAACTCCCTACATTACGACTATCAGTTCATAAAAAGCGTCATTAAATGTACAAATACAGATCAACGTCATCTACCGAACTATAGAGAGTAACTCTGTCTCTCTGACTGGATGTTTGTCGCGTTATCACGGCTAACAGGCTGAACGGATCTTGATAAAATTTGATACGGAGTTACTGTACATCACAAAGATTGACATAGGATAACTGTTTATGTCCACGCGAACGAAGTCGCGTGTAACAACTAGTGAAAAATAAAACAACCTTTCTTTTTTCTCCATAACATAAGTCTATATACTCGTACCTCTTTCAAACATAATTTTATGAAAATCATAGAAAACCAAAAAAAAAATATATTAAAAAAAAACAGGTTTGAGCGTCATGACTGTAAATACGCTTGAAACTTGAAATTGAAACTTGTTAATTTGAATTCCATTTACATTCGTAAACTATTAAAGAAATCTAATCTTAAATAACTACCACCTTATTAATAAACGCGGAAATACCTTGGAGCAGTTGCTCAGTCTTCTGTCTTTTTCAATCGAGTTCTAATTTCGAAAGAGCGAAAAGGACTAAACACGTGGTACTATTCCAGGGGCGCTCCACATTTATTAATACGAAGGTTAAAAAAAGATAATCACACTGACATTATAAATGTGAAAGTTTTTGATTACGGTATTACTTACCCCGTGAGCGCCACCCAGAATCCTGCCTTCCTTCCTCCCCAGCCTTGCAAACATGCTATTGCTATTTCAAAACGATCTAAGAAACTTGAAGGGGTATTGAGATATGGTAAGTATTTAATATATGCCATTAATTACAAAAACAAGCAAGGAAAACAATTTAAAAAATCTATCTTTTGTTATTAAGATACGTCTACACACAATGAACATGACTAGACATGACTTAATTTACATATGCATATCATAATAATTCAACTACATTCTGTAATTAGGCGGATGATTATGTTCATTTTTAACCTTGAGGATGAAATTGCCGTACGTCGTGATATTGGCATTGCACCTTTTATGAAGAGAACATAACCAATGGATCCTTTCTCCATTGGTCGTTTTTTTAGTAAACTTATATCCCGATAGTATCAAATTTGTATATCCTCTTTCCGAAGTTATGAATTTTGGCGCTGGAAAAGATAATATACGCGGTTAGTTAAAATCATCTTTGTGTTTACAAATACAATACAAAAAAATAGTTTAATGCATCCTGTCCTATCAGACCTTAGACGTCCACTGCTGTAGGCCTAGCCGTGTCCCGGGATAAAGTTTTGTCCATCCGTATTGTCTTCGCGTCAACGGGACAAAGCTATGATGTGAATAGACGTATTCACATCATAGCTTTGTCACGTTGACGCGTTGGCACTGGAAAAGATAATATACGCGGTTAGTTAAAATCATCTTTGTGTTTACAAATACAATACAAAAAAATAGTTTAATGCATCCTGTCCTATCAGACCTTAGACGTCCACTGCTGTAGGCCTAGCCGTGTCCCGGGATAAAGTTTTGTCCATCCGTATTGTCTTCGCGTCAACGTGACAAAGCTATGATGTGAATACGTCTGTCTCGTTCTCACGAGATAAAAATTTTGGACAAATTTTTATTCCGGCGCGCGTGCTTGGTCTGCTGGATGAAGTTTCCCCGTATTCCGGGGGTGTTTTTTTTTTATGTTACTCGGTGACGAGACGAGCATGTTGCTCACCTGATGTTAAGCGTCACGCTTGCCCATAACAGTTCAGTGCCACCCAGAATTTTGAACTTCAACAGTTCAAAACTATGCGCGGCAATGCACTGCGCTCGTCACCCTGAGATGTTAGATATTAAATGTCTGTATGCGCAGTAATTACGCTGGAAACATTGCCCTTCAATTCGGAACACAGTAATGCTTGCATACTACTGCTTGGCGGTTGAATAACTGGCAAAGGTGTGGTACTTCCCCAGGCGGACTCTGCAAGAGAGCCCTATCACTACAAAAATCCATAATGCCATAATCCTTACGCTTGGCAGGCCGCTTGGGGATGACAGAATGGAAGACGCTTCTGTCTGTCCTCTGGTGGTTCTAGTCGCAGTTTTAGTACATACGGGGAGCGAAAAGATTTAACAGTTTATTACACAACACATAATACTTGAGCCGACTCCAAATGATCGTGAAAAAGGTAACTTTTTTAAATATTACATACATAATATAAAATACAAGAGCAGCGAAAGAAAGGTTGATGCAAAATGAAACAGAGCTTCCACTTAAGCCTTCTAATTTATTATCCAATTTTGATCTATGAACTAATTTAATCTATTAATACATTATTATCAATTATTTATTATTACCTGACCGTCCTGTAGCCTCAACGGCTTGACCGATTTTGACAAACGAGGTGTTATACGATTCCTCTTTATGTCTGGAGTGTCATAGTATAGTCATAGGCTACATTTCACAGTAACAAAAACACATCGCTCACAAAAAAAAAAAAAATGGTACTTTTTCATATCATATTACTAAACCAAACTTATACACACTAGCATAAGAATTGAATTATTATTTATTCTGTGTGTAATTTTATTTAAGTATGTTCTCACATTTTGTATGTTATTGTGTTTTATGTGGCAGCGCGTTGCGAATGTGGATACCGTGAAAAACTTATTGTAGTTTTGTTGTACTCCATTTCTTTAAAACTAAAATGTAACTGTGTAATGAATAAAAGAATTTAAAAAAATAAAAAAAACGAAAAATCATTCTTTTATTGATTTGCAGTGTATGTTGAATGCAGTCAGTACAAGACTTCATATAACAAGACCTCCGTTTTAACTGGCCAGGTTGCGCCTGCTTGTACCTACCTATATCTGTCGTGTATCTAATATCTTATTATATTAGTCACACCGCATGCATTTAACTAACTATAATTATTTTTATAGGGTTCCGTAGTACTACAAGTAATCCTTATAAATTCGTCATGTCTAACTGAATCCTTTACAGCTTTATAACTTTCATTCATTCATTCATAGTTATAAACGGTCATTTGCATAAGGATAGTCTAAGTATAGATAATGTAAATACACTTACATGTACATCTCCCATACATGTAAATAGGGGATGAAAAAAAAAACTGTTATTTAATAGGTATATTAAAACGCAGTAAGGGTTTCCTACACCATTCTTGTATCAGATGTAGCGCTTGCTAGATATGAGCCGAAAAAGTTGCTTGCAATGTGTCCCCCTGCCAATTCTAAACTATGCATCTCAAAAACTCTTCCATGTTGATAGATCTTAGTAAAAACTTTCTTTTAAAATTATTTCGTACATGTGATAATGACTTCTTGTAATAAGCGGAAAACTGTGATAAATTCTTCAAACCTCCTACGCGCCTACGGAACCCAACTAAGCATGGCCCCACATGCTCTTAACAAGTAATTGAAATTAATTATTTCCCTAAAAATTACAACAATTACAGTACTAGACAAAACACTAATATTTATCTGTTATGCAAGGCTGCAAAGTTGTTTTTTGGCGCGAGTATTTGAGAGACGCAGAATAACTTTGCTGCCGAGCGAAACACAACTTTTCACCTCACTACAGCGAGGAAAATGCTAGGATGACCGAAAGTGAATTGAATACAGAGAAGAACATTTTAAATTATTATTTTTTCATGCCCATGTTCATGCTGGCCAGTACCATTATTCCAAAAATGAGGTTGGCGCACTGACGTGAATTAAGTATTAATGCATTTTCAGTAGACTGGCGGTATAGAAAATTATTGAAAAGAAAGGTTCGAATTTAAAAAATCATTTAAAATAAAATTGCACTCAAATTTCTAATGATACACAGAATCTTAACCGAGCTTGTGAGGTGAAAATATACTTATAGGCTTAATTTGAACTATGGTGGCGCCAAGATAATCTCGATTATGATAGATAAGCGCCTGTGAAGAAGCAAATTTAAAATAAATGGTTCTGACAAAAAAAAAAGAACTATATTTTATTACATTGGATAATTAGGCGGATGATTATGTTCATTTTTAAGTTTGACGAATTTTTTCCCACGAGTAGTGATGTTTGCGTTGCACCTCTTACTGCTGTGAGCAGAACATAACCAACGAATTTTATCTCCTCGGTTTGATTGTTTGAAGAACTTGAATCCCGACAGTATCAGATTTATATGTCCTTTTGGCGAAGTTATGAACTTTGGCCCTGGAAAAGATAAATAGTTATTGCATTTAGCCAAATCATCTTAGTTTGCGTTCGCATAGACGACAACTTTCGATAGAGCTAACTAATGCACACTTGTGATTTGCATTTAGAAGTAAAGGTCTTGTAAAATAATATACTAACAAGTTTTATTTAATAAAAAATATACAACCACACACAGATAACAATCATCTGAATTTGAGCTCGGGCTGAGCGGCGTGCTTTGGGCGAGGAAGGATTATGATGATGATTATTTCATTGTGTAATTAGGCAAATTATTGTACTCAGATTAAATTCTGATGTTTAATATATAATAAGTTGTGATATTTGTTGTGATTGAACAGAACATAACCAACTAGCGCCTGCTGTTTATTTCGAGTATATAATTATGTGCAATAAATTATTTTCATAACCAATCATCATCAGTCAAAAGACGTCCACTGGACAAACGTCCCTAACAAATACACAATACTAAAAAAATATACTTATTGACATTATTTAGAATAGAGTTAGTTATCTAATTTTACATTGTGTAATTAGGCGGATGATTATGTTCATTATTAACTCTGATGATCAGATTTTCATAAGTGGTGACGTTTGCATTACACCTCCTATGAACAGAACAAGACCAACGAGTTCTTTCTCCATTAGTTCTTTGTTTAGTAAACTTGTATCCCGACAATACAAGATTCGTATGTCCTTTATTCGACGTTATGAACTTTGGCGCTGTAAAAGATAATGTCTTAATTTTTAGTTATATTATCTTAGTCTACGTGTGGCCACACTCAGATAACAATCATCTGAGATCGAGCTTAGTGGCGTGCCTTGGAAGAGGCCCATTTCAGCAGTGGACTACGATAGGCTAGTAAGCTTGTATCTGAAAATACAAGATTCGTGTGTCCTTTATTCGATGTTATGAACTTTGGCACTGTAAAAGATAATGTCTTAATTTTTTCTTATATTATCTTAGTCTACTTGTGGCCACACATAGATAAAAATCATCTGAGATCGAGATCACACTTGGCTTGGGGATCGTAGAACGCTCAGCGCTTACTGCGAAGATGCTTAGCCCAGTCAAGTTACGGAACTTAGAATGGAGGACCCGGACATAATTCATAACATAAACATAAAATTGCGTTTGGTATAATTTGCTGAAGTAGAATCAATTATAAATTATATTAAACAGTCTGGAGGTACGGAACATAGAAACAGCATTTATGCTTTAGCCATAATACATTATCGTCGCCGACGACTCACTGCCGTGCTTACGATCGTCATCTGAAATAGACTCTAACGAATCGCAAATAGAGGCGATATTGCAAAATGTAAAATTTGAGCCAGTTCCGGATACGCATATTTTTTTCATTATCGTATGTTAATATGAGAGGTTGGTTCTACAATTATGTATCGAAAAATATTCCTGTTATTAATTACTTCCGGGTCAAACGCTAAATTGACTGGGCTAGCCTAGCCCTAGCCTAGCCTAGCCCTAGGCTAGCCCATCTTGCGGTGGTTTTAGTCGTAGTTTTAGGACATACCCTGGGTCAATTTCTTACACAAACCGATTTAATTATTTTCTTATTTTTTCATCATACTGTACACATATTTTATTTATAAGCATTGCATTACATTGTGCATTAGGCCTGTTAATTTTTTTAATCTCCCTGTTAAAATGAACTTAATAATCCATGTTAATTAACTCAGGAGATTAAACATTGTTATCACATATTTAGACACGTTTCGCTTATTACATGATTTACGTCCACCTTCAGCAGCAGATCCCCACAATTTTGATCCAAAAAGGTACGGACAGAATGGACGGCGGCTTCACAGCCACCCCGCGAACCAAAAATTAATCGTAACACACTTTTATTATACAATTAAAAACATTAATTTGATTTAAAATAATGGTCATTTTCCGTCACTATAGGCGGATGTGAATGCGTCGCGCGTTTCTGAATAATTACGTCATTGTAAGTCCTGATATAAGCGCAGCATCCTCTGCTTTTCTGAACTGTGCAAACCCATCTGACCACTCCATCCTTTTGTACAATCTTTTTTGTGTATTTGTAATTCGATAACAGCAACATTGGCTTTCCGCGATAGGACGTGATGAACTCTGGAACTTTTCAATAATGTATGTTAGTACTATCGGAATTTTACACCAAAATGAAACGGAACGGATCCCGGTCTACTATACTTTAAACAATTATTTTTTTACTATGAAAACTGACGTGGTTTTGATACATTTTGTTGTAATAAAACGTTAAATTGAGTGCAAGGCAAGACGAGGTCGCGCGCGTGTTTCGCTTAGCATTCCTTGATAAAGATCACCGAATGTGATCGAAACTATAGTCAGAGTTATTAAAACAACTTATTTTTTGTTTGTTCTTAGGACACCTCCGACAAAGGTTGCGCTAGTATCTTTTATGATGGACTAGCTGCGCCTCGCGGTTTCACCTACTATTCTACAGAAACCGAATATTTTTCCGGGATAAAAAGTAAGCCTATGTGTTAACCCAGAGACTGAGCTATCACTATAACAAATTTCATTCACATCCATTCAGCCGTTACAGAGTTGAACGGGAACAAACACACTTACATACTTACCTACTTCATCATCATTATCATCAGCCATAAGACGTCCACTGCTGAACATAGGCCTCCCCCTTAGAGCGCCACACCGACCGACAACGAGCCACTTGCATCCACCGGTTGCCCGCGACTTTCACAATGTCGTCGGTCCACCTAGTGGGAGGACCTACTTACATACTTACAATCTTTCGCATTTATAATATTAGTGTGATGACATCGCCCACTTTCGGTGAGCATTGCAGCCCAGATATAGATGCAGCTTTTATCCACGTTGCCACGTAGAATATACGTAGCTATGTAGATACGTAGCTAGTCTAAGCTACGTAGGCAAATTCTAGTTAGGTATGCGCGTATAATAAGGTAAGTATTGTCCTAGAATCATGTAATTTGGCGAGAAGCAAGGTCTGAGCGGAACCCGGAATTATAGCAAAAGTAAAAACAACATCTGAAAATGGTTAATTTGTAGTTAATATCACGTTATTAAAAATTTTTTTTTTTTTTTACTCATTTAAATAGGTGTATTATACTAAAAGGGTACAGAAATATAGTGTACAGGAACCTTCTATTCTCTCTAGGGTTTGTCCAGTACACAGGCGGCTCCAGGACATATGGTGCCGCCACGGCGTGAATGGGACTTGAATGGACCCGTACCCGTTCAAGTCCTAGGGTGAACACAGCGGCATCGCAGACCGCTGCCGCCACGGCGCCGTATGGTACAACAAACATTAAAAAAAATACAATCGAATTGAAAATCTCTTCCTTTTTTGAAAGTCGGTTAAAAAAAAAAAACCTTTTTTTACTTTGCGTAATTTCGTATTTGTTATATTCAGCTTATGCCGTTTTGCACCACACGTATTCTTTCATTTGAACATTAGTTTTTCGTCCATACATTGTTGATTATTTTTTTGTGGACGTACTTTCGAATATACAATAGTTCTTAATCACTACCAAGTTTCAGCAAAATCTTTGCCGAACCTGGTGTTAACTCTTTGGCCAGGTCCAGCTTCAGTTGCATCCAATAAAATGTAATTTTCCCGCATTGGAACTGCTCAGTTTAAGTTTTTGGTTCTTGTCAATTCTTTAATCGGAGGCGGATGAGCGTGCGCAGTATTCGCTTTAACGATTTTGCTGTGTCTCATGATGAGTAGCGCTTTACATCCGTTGCGCCTTGAGGAGCATTGCCATTGGGTTGTGATTCCTTTAAATTTCTTCTTTGAGTATGTAAATAGGCCTAGCTTTATCATGTTTTTCCCATTACGAGAAAGAACCCATTCCCATCCTGTTAAATCTGGAAAATAAAACTGATTTTGTTAGAGCGTTAACGCAACGAATAACTTTGTTGGCTACGAACGCGTCTAACAATCGAATAGTAGATTGTATGACAAGAGACAAGAGCAAAATAATATTTTGAGTCGAGGGTGCTACTTTGAATCCAGAAAGTAGCGAAGGATTCCAGTAGTGAGGGAAGTTCAAGTTCAAAGTACGTCGCCCAAAACCAATTTTGCGACCGAGTGATACACGCTACGTTTTATCCCCCTCTGTGAGAAAAATAAAAGAAACTTACACATTATTAAAAAAAAAATATATATATGTGCGGTGGAAAATGGAACTAATGTTAAATCATTCGAAAAGTTTGATGTTTATGTTTTGTTGTCCTAACTAAGTAGAATTTGGTGTGAACAATAAAGTGTTTATCTAAAACTTCGGTGGCGCCAACTTTAAGTACGACCTTATTTTGTATTTACTCTAATAATAAATCTATACAAATTTATTTGATAGAGAACGTAATTATTCCAATTTCAAAAGTATTTATCCGCACAAAAACCCTATCGGAAAAAATCTAAAATCTATTGCTCGCACTTATTAACGAACAAATCGAAAACGTAGGCTGCCCACCCTCTTCTGCCTTATCTCGGTGGGCAGGTCGCCCATGGTGATGCTCAGAGGAACGCAGGGATCGTGCCGTCAGGCCGGTGGTTAAACGGCCCCGGAAGAGGCCGATTTTCCGGGTTTTTGCCTCTAAGTCCACGTTGGACTGGCCTGGGTAGGCAGATTGCGGTGCCGGGAACCCATAGTTTATGGATTGAGACTGCAGCAGAAGAAAAGTACCAGAATCACGGTGCGCCGTCCCTGCCTTCAGCGGCCTTGGCAAGGCCGCCACCGTTGATGGTGGATGCGGTTGTACAACGGAAAGAAGAGTCTCGGTAAAGCGAGGCGGCGCTCTCCATATGCTCTGGTTGGCGGCAGGGCCACCGATCAGACCAATGGTAGCGGGACCTTTGGGCGTTCAGTCGCGGAGCTCGGCTGGTGCCCATCAGCTGTCTTGTTTCCAGTGGAGTAGTTCCGGAGCACCATTTGTGTTTGTGCGTGACCGAGGGCCACGGTGGACTTGCAGGTATGTGTGCGAAATGCGTTCTAGTGTTCCCGCCACAAGAGGCGGAGGACCCAATGAGTTTTTAGTTGTTTGAAGTCCCAGAGCACTGTCTCATAATAAGTCATTATTCCTTGTACAAAAGGGAGAGGGTGCTGGCTAGGTAAAAATAGTGACGAGCTTTTTAATTATAAACTATTAATTATAAAATATAAGTCATATTACAAGCTTTGCTTAGTTTGGGGTCAGATGACCGTGTGTGCAAAAATGTCCCAGATATTTATTTATTTATTATATTATAACATTATAAATTATTATAACTATTTAATGTTCTAACCGCTATACAATCCGTCGAAAATATGGGTAATGTAAAAAAATATATTGGTATATGTCTGCAATTTAAGGTTTAATTCAAATAAGATTGCAATATACGACGTAAACAATATATTTTCAAAGATAATACCTCTAGTGTCATATCTTAAAAACTTAGCGTGTTTTGCAAACAAAATATAGAATTAAAAATATTACTAATGGAAAAACTGTGAATAATTAAATGAAGTGGCCTAGCAAGTAGCCTTTTTTATTCTCCGTACCATTACGAATGAGTTTGCTTCGGTTCATATTTCAAGACGAGCAGAAGTGTGACAATCATGTAGCAATTTGAAACACTTAGCGACATATTACGCACTTATGAGTTACTAAATATCGGCTTACGTATCTTTCTATGGCCATTGACACTCTTATACATATAATTTCTATGGTAATTATCTTACATTACGTATATTGTATATAATGATTGTATTAGTATAACTGCAAGATGCCGCAATCAAAGATATATAACCAATAGATCGCACATGCAGAAATATTCCCTATAAAATAAATCTCACCACGTCGGGCGTGACAATCATTGGCGATCCAATTGACGAGTTTAGGCTCTTTTGAACGTATTATTTTTGTGAGAAGGGTGTGATTTATCTACTCGTTACATGATCTGAGGCCGCGATAGACTGTTACTTTCCTC
The DNA here is from genome assembly GCA_947579745.1 of Apocheima hispidaria. Taxonomy (NCBI): domain Eukaryota; kingdom Metazoa; phylum Arthropoda; class Insecta; order Lepidoptera; family Geometridae; genus Apocheima; species Apocheima hispidaria. The sequence continues at coordinate 12,674,272 of OX388153.1, read as the reverse complement.
GGCTTCAATTTATTTTTGTACAAGTATGGTTGGTATTAGATTTTTTTTTGACAAATACTTAACTAATACAAAATAAGACACAAAACTAAATATACCTGCATTAAATTTCTTACATTACGAACTTCAAACTTACGTCTTACTTAATTACTTCATAATAACCAACTTTAATTTGAAACGTTTTACATTTATATATTATCAGCAGGGCTAGCATGCGCACCGCGACTAAATCGTCTCTACTCTTCATGTCGTGAAAAATGAGACAAACGTATACATAATTGTAGTCGTGTCATGTTTTTGCATAACAAAAAGAAGTAATATCCCTGCTGGAAATATTTATATCTTATTCGAAAATACTAATTAAAAATAAAAAACTAACATCGATTACTTAAAAATAAGTTTCTGAATATAAGGTCCGTTACATGCAGACGGACGGACAGATGATACTATTAGGGTTCCTAGTTTGACTTAGCCTACCATGGTAATTAATAACCCCCCATCTGGCACGAAAAAATAACACGTTATGGATGCTAGGACATTAAAAACTATTCCGATCCGTCCGGCACGAGAATAAAAACACGTTATGCATGCATTGATATTTAGAAATGATTCCGTTCCGTTCGGTACAAAAAAAACACGTTATGGAGGCTCTGACATTGAAAAATTATCCCGTTCCATCAGGCACGAGTATTTTTTTTTTTTACTCGGTGACGAGACGAGCAAGTCGCTCACCTCATATTAAGCGTCACGCTTGCCCATAACAGTTCAGTGTCACCCAGAATTTTGAACTCAAAAACAGTTCAAAACTATGCGCGGCAATGCACTGCGCTCGTCACCCTGAGATGTTACCGAATGTTAAATCTCTATATGTAAAATGATTTGACATGCGAAAAATACTCGTTCCGCACAGAACGAGTAAAACGCGTTTAATATCCGATTTTTTGAGGTTCCTTACTTTATTTTACTAATCATTGCATTGTTTATATGCTCGTTAGTATTTTTTTTTGTATCTTTTTCTTTCCTTTAATTACCCTGGGCGGATGGGAGTGTACTGTGTTCGCTCTTACAATTATAGAATTCCTCGTGGTGATAACTGCTCTACACCTATTACGCCTTGAGGAGCATTCCCATTGGGTTGTATATCCTTTGAATTTCTTTTTAGAGTATGTATATAAACCCAATTTAATCATTGTTTTTCCTTGACGGGAAGTAATCCATTCCATCGATTCTAGAAAAGAAAACAAATACCGTTAAAAGATTTTCGATTTCGAATTAAATTACTTATTATTAACTATTATCGTAAATATATTTTAGTATTATTAACTATTATCTTAAATATATTTTAATATTATTAACTATTATCGTATAAAATATAAATATAATTCATTATTATTTACTATTATCGTATACTATATATATATAATTTATTATTATTTCCTATTATCGTTTCTCTCAAACCAATATTTTTAAAATAACACTAATATTTGGAATGAGATTGAGATTATAACTATTTTTATAGACAAGATGTTGACGGTTGAAATTTAAGAGCCGACTCCCAGCTCATAGGGCATTTTAAACATCTTAAAATAAACAATAGATAAAAAATCACCGAGTAGGAAAAAAAATACACTCTGCTATCTTTAGAATAACAATGCTAAATAATGTCATGTCATGTTGTAAAAATGTTTTAAAGAAAAGTTTATGTTCACATATTCTGTTTTATCGAGAAAAACAAGGAATACTTAAACTTTTTTTCCATCAAAATAGAATCCCGGATTTTCCATTTTACTGCGCCAAAAAAAATTGCTATAAAACATTGGCAATGGCATTCTAATGAAAAATTACTTTATTTTTTAATATGCACTAATCATTTTTAATATTGAAAAGAGATCGCTCTGTCTGGGAGCTGTGGGGCAGTGGAAATATTCAAAATGAAAACATACATACTATGTTTTCATTATAATTTTAATAATATATCAAAAACAATTAAGGTAAAAAGTGCACAAAAAGTTTAGAAATTAAAGCTTCCTACATTATACATATTACTCATACGAGTATACTTTTTTAATCAGCTATCTAAGCGAATATATTCCACACAATAAAAAAAAAAGTAAATAAAGGGTTTAACAATTTTTTTTTTCATCTCTAACAACTGTTGTAATCACCTTTTCCAATTTAGCAATACACGGACATGGAAGCAAAAAGACTTATCTAAAAATAATCTCTCTGATTTATATATAAGAGGGGCACTGGGGCGCTAGTCTCGACTTTTCGTTACAGCACTTTGCGACCGACTTCGGTCGCTATGAGCAAAAATTCGACAACGAACACGAATCCGAAATAATGCAAACATAGCGTTGAATTTTGAACGCAAAACATAGCGTTGAATTTTGAACGCAAAACATAGCGTTGAATTTTGAACGCAAAATTCAAAACTATGTTTGCGTTTTTTCGTTAACAATTCGTGTTCGTTGTCGAATTTTTGCTCATAGCGACCGAATTCGGTCGCAAAGTGCTGTAGCGAAAAGTCGAGACTAGCGCCCCTGGATAGAAAAGCCACATTTTGTTTTGTTTCAGCCTCTTAATGAGTATGATCAATATTGGCTTTAATGATGGCGTTGTCCAGCGTCATTATAGATGCTTTACACACTTGACTGCTTGCTTTTGAGCAAATCCATCGACTCTTAGATCCGTTATCACTCTGCTTTGAGTATGTGTAGCCTTTCCACACAATCATAGTCTTGCCTCGCTTGGATTTCATAAATTGAGGACCTTGAACACATAAAACAAGATAAATGTGTAGATGACGTTGAAGTGTAGACCGGACTGGGACTGGGTGTCCGCACCTAAAGAACACAGAAACTAAATGCACGTAATAATAATTAATAAATATAAATAATAAACATTGGTGCACGTTTCTCAAACACAGCGCCATCTAGCCCCAAACTAAGCAAGCTAACTAACTATGGGAACCAGATAACTGATAGAATACATTATTTTTTGTGTAAATTTGAAACACCCAGACATTGAACAAACTTCTATGGTCATCACACAAATGTTAGTCCTGGATGGGAATCGAACCCATAACCTACAGATCAGGAGGCGGATATACTCCTACTGAGCCACATTACATTACATTATCAGCCAGAAGACGTCCACTGCTAAACATAGGCCCCCCGTTTAGACCGCCAAACTGACCGACAATGTGCCACTTGCATCCATCGGTTGCCCGCGACTTTCACAATGTCGTCGGTTCACCTAGTGGGAGGCCTGCCCACGCTTCGTCTTCCGGTTCGTCGTCGCCACTCAAGAACTTTTCTTCCCCATCGGTTATCGGGTTTTCGAGTGAATGGGGTGGTGTTTTTCTTAAATTAGTGTTTCCTATAAATATGATCAATTATGTATAATTAACAAAAATGTGTCCAAATAATGGTTTTATTTTTTCATATTAACCACTTCTCTACAAAGAACTAGCAAAAATTCGTTTATTTAAAACCTCACTTTTAGCCTCCCCTAGGCAGTAATTATGACAAAAATCGCAGTAATACATTTTTAATCGCTTAGCTTGATTCAAAAATATTTCAAAAACATAATTTGCGTTTCATACAAAACTTAGGAGAAATCATCGATTTTCATAGCACACCAAAAAATGCGAAAAATGCAACATTGACATTGCCAACTAAAAAAAAAAAAACAATATAGGGGCGCCACCTGAAAGGATAATAGGAAAAAAAACACGTAGCGAATAATAAGGTCTCTGATTCAGTGCGACAGAAAAGCTACATTTATTATTTCGTTCCTTCATGAGTATGATCAGTATTAGCTTTAATGATAGCGCTGTCCAACGTCAAGATCGATGCTCTGCACACTTGACTTCTTGCTTTTGAGCAAATCCAACGACTTTTAGGTCCATTATCACTCTGCTTTGAGTATGTGTAGCCTTTCCACACAATCATTGTCTTGCCTCGCCTGGATTTAATAAATTCAGGACCTTGAACACAAAATACAAGACTTAAATTATTAGATGACACTGAAATGTAGGCTGTCAGCACGTAAAGAACAAAGAAACTAAATAAGCATAATAATAACTAACAAAAGTTGGTCGAAAAGATGACGTCAATCCGAAAAAATTAGGTTCCTAATACCAAAGGCTTCAAGAAAATACCCCATATTATGTTATACGATTTTTCGTAGTTTAGGAGTTATAATTTTATTATTTTTTTAAGGATTTTCTATATGACCGAGCGGATCAGTGTGCACTGTTTACTCAGACGACGCTTCCCCGGTCCTCCGGCGGTTCTCTTCGCAGTTTTATGACGTGTCCGGTTCTTTTAATAGTAATATTGTTTAATGAGTATGGACAACATTGGCTTTAACGATTGCGTCGTAAAACGTTATGACTGACGCTTTGCATATTTTACTGCTTGTTTTCGAGCAAACCCAACGTATTTTGTATCCTCTCTCAGTCTTCTTTGTGTAAGTGTAGCCCTTCCAAACAAGCATAGTCTTGCCTCGGTTGGATTCGATGAAATTAAGACCTTGAACACAAAAGTCGAGATGTAAATTGGTGGGATACACAAAATTTGTTCAACCGTTGAACTAATGGGAGTTTTGGTCCCAGTAGTTCGAGTTGAAGTAGACCGTACTTGGCCTGTAACGTGACATCCTTAGCTCGAAGGTTGTTAGGTTCAGCCGCCAACGCGTCGCAACCCTAAACCTTATCCCGCCGCGATACGATTCACAGTCGCGCAGCGTCGGCAGCTGAACCTAACAATCATCGCGATAAGGATCTCGGTACGGGCCCTGATACCTTTTTAAGATTGCATAGGTTCGGATTTTCTTTTTTTGTCCTTCATTCTTTAATTTTATTTGGAATGTCCTATCGTCGTTAGGTGTCGTGATGATGAATACCACAGAAAAAATAAATTGTAACTTAAAGAACAAGAACGTACAGTACGGTAATGATTTAACTTCCGAATATGACTCACACACAAAAAGTTTATTACATAATTATAATGATTTCCCTAAAAACTTATGTTAATAATAAATTGTAAAATACAAAAATGTACATAAAAGCAAGCGTAAAATAGTTAAAGCTTAAAATAATACACATATGGTATTTTTTTTATTAGCTCTATATGGCGTAGATAATTACGGTGCAGATTGCTACGGCGTAGCATATTCCCGTAGACAGATTCTACGCAAAAATATCGCAAACATCTTTTATCTTTTATGTTAAAGGCTTACGATTGAGATTAGGATGAAGACATCGCAATTGGTGAAGTCTTATTTGGCCATCGTTCGCACGAACAAAATCGATCGATCAAACTTCATCTTTCTTGATTACAATTGACACGTTATTAGTTCACTGATTTATGCGCAAGTTTTTTTTTTTAAACTGTGACTTTATTCCTTTTTCTTGCTCAAATTAGAGAAAGCAAAGATAAAAAATTGCTTTAAAATATTAGCATTGTTATTTTTAAACAGACTGTTGTTTTTTTGTTATTTTTCTATCTTCAAAAATTTTGTAAATGCGCAAACGAGACAGCCTGTGAGGGAAGCGTGGGCTTAATGAGTGTGGTCAACATTTGCTCTGATGATCGCATTGTCGAACGTCATGACAGTTGCTTTGCATTTCTGACTGCTTGCCTTGGAGCAAATCCACCGCATCTTGTACCCTTTCTCGTCCTGCTTTGTATATGTGTACCCGGCCCATAGAAGCCTCGTCTTTCCTTGCTTGGATCTGATGAATCTAGGATCTATAAATGTAATTTAAATTAAATTAAAAAATAAGAAATAAACTGCTCGTGACCAAAATGCTGGCCTGTATTCCGGACAGAAAGTAAGCCTCGCTAACCGCAGAGTCACGCGGGTCATTTTGGGAACGTTCCGTAGAATTAGACACCGTTTAAGCTATCTATAGGCAACAAGGGACTAGATGGTTTAAGCGATCTCTAACTTCTTTTATGGTAGTGTTAGTTAGTAGTTAGAATTTTTAGTTAATGTTTATAACTTTATTGTTATTATAAGTTTTTTTTTAAGAAATTTATTAATTTTTACAAACGTCTCCATAAATTTTGATAAATGCTATTATTATTATACATTCCTGGTGTGCGTGGAGTGCAATGGTACCCGAACTAGGAAAACCTGTGAGATATACTTTCCTACGAGCAGAGAAGGTTGGTCATGTGACGCTTAAACATTAATATACGCTTAAATATTAATAAGGTGGTAGATAAAATAGTGATTGTCTGCATGCGTTATTGCTATAATGATAGGTATCTAATTCACATAATTATTGTATTTACTTAATTACTAACTACTGCGAACGAATAGGAAAAAGCAATAGGAAAAACTCGCACTCGGCATTAAGCCTGAGCTTTTGTAATTTTTCAACTACTTACTTTTAAATACTTAATTACTTTATATCATAACTAATATTATAATTCAGAGGAATATACCGCAGTCGTATCAGGACCAATGAAGCTTCGAGGTATGAAAAGGAATACGTTCGTCTCGAGGAAAAAACTTCGCGACATTACAACCGTCAGTCCATACAAAACGTCAAAAAACGCACAATAAATAGATCAACGCCATCTAGCGAACAAAGTATTATACAAAGTAACTTAGGCTCGTGTTTTCACGGCTAAGCGGCTGAACGGGTCTTGATAAAATTTGATAAGGAGTTACTGTATATCACAAAGACGGGCATAGGATACTTTTTTTATGTCCACGCGAACAAAGTCACGAGTAACAACTAGTTATTAAATATTTATTTTCACTCGTGATTGTGTTCAAATGTTGCTCTTAAGATTTCGTTGTCCACGGTCGAAACTTTAGCTTTGCATTTTCGACTGCTCGCCTTCGAGCATATCCATCTGATTATGGAACTATTTTGATTATTGTATTTCATTGTGTAGTTATAGCCTTTCCATATAAGTCTCATTTTGCCTTGGTCCGATTTGATAAATATGAAATCTGAAAAAAACAACGTTATATATACTGGTACATTTGAATTTTAAAAAAAACTGTGAATAAAGCCGCTGAGAGTTTCAATATTTTGCGTGTAGTTTGCGAACTTAAATTTAACATGTTTAGGTAATTTTGAGATATCGTTCAAAAACATTTAAAAGCACTCGGCGAAAGATTTTTAAATAAATTTATAGATTAACTTAATGCTTTCTAATCCAGTATTAAAATAGTTATATACTATATGAAATAAGTAAAAATATTGTTATAAAAATTAACAATTCACAAATTGGGTTTCTAACAGAATTAAAATTGTTAAATAAAATGTAAAGAAATGAAGAAACTATCTATTCTTTATAGTGGATGTTAAGTTTATTTATCCTAACTAATATATAAATGCGAATGTAACTCTGTCTCTCTCACTGGTTGCTTGTCGCGTTATCACGGTTAAACAGCTGAACGGATCGAGCTGAATGTTTGCATAGATATAGCTTAAGGGTAGGAGATGGACATAGGGTACTTTTTTTGTAGGTCCACACGAACTAAGTCGCCGGTAACAAGTAGGTAACAAGAGAGCAAAACACTTTCAATAAGTTTTGTTTCTGTCATCAGAACCTTTAAAATTGACATTACATTATAGTATATAAATAAAAATAAATGATTTAAAATGGTTATGTGAGTAGTACTACATATCTACCTCCGTTTTACGAAATATTCAACGGAATCTAAGAATAATATAAGCAATCGGAGAAAATAGTATAAATAGCTATCAATTAAATTTATAACTAGGGTTTATTCAATATTTATCTCGTCCTTTAATTCGATTTCACATGTTTTCTTCAGCTTCCTTCTTTTTCTGGGACTGCTAAGCTGGGGAGGATGGTTGTGTCCGTTCACGACCCGAACGACTACATCGTTTTCGGTGAAGACCGCCGCATGGCACTTCTTTCGCCAGTGTAAGGTGCATCTCCATCGGATCCTCGACGGCCCTTGGATCTTGTGTATTGAGTACTTGAAGCTGGACAAAATCAGCATTCGATTGCCGAAGATGGATGTGTGGAATACAACAGCTGAAACCATAATCAGATTACATATCTCTGGTGTTTCTATATAATATTAAAATTACCAGGAGAATAAATTAGAAGTCGTTAATAAGAGAGAAGCGAATTAAAGATTTATTAAAAGGATTATTGAAATATTCACAAAAGTAGTTTGTCGAGCTTTCCAGAGAAGTTATTCATCAGAGGGTTTACTAATTACAAAGTATAGTTTTGATAATATAATATTTAATAATCATCATTGCATTTTTTTTTCATGTATTCCTCTTAATCTATACAAACCAGCTGCATGTCGAAAAAAAAAAAGCAATTGGCACTCTACTAACGGTCAGTGAGATTGTTAGAACTTTGAGCGGTTACAATACTCATTTCAAATCACGATCAGGCCTCGCCTTAAGAATAGAATATACCACCGTGTTGTTCAAACAAAAATCTTAGACTGAGACTTGCGTCCGTAAGTCGCGGCTGACGGACGGGTTTGCAGCTTTAGAAATTCACACTTAGTGGTTTTATATCTTCAATTCAATAATACGAAAACGCGCGAGCGAGACTAGCCGCACTAACCTCGGGATTCCGAAACGTTTGTTAACTTTGACAACAGATTAATTCTAATGCTGCCTTTGTCCGGCACTAAGCAAATGACAAAGACAGGAATAGATTTAATCTGTTGTCAAAGTTACCAAACGTTTCAGAATCCCGCGGCAAGGACCTTATCCACCGTAGCCATGAATCCAACACGATGACTCTTTATAGTTGCATAGACAGGGTCGTTCATGGTTATGGTTATTTACATACTTAACAATGACGTCGTCAATTGTATGCAGTGCTGCACAACAGTTTTTATGCCTCTGTGAGGTGCATGCCCATCTTATTTTCAGCCCATAGTTTCTTTGCACAGAGAACTTGAAACCTGACTGTATCAGGATGCGTTTCGCGCCGGCTCTAGACATCACATATTCTGGAACTGATGAACGACAAATTCATATAAGTACATATTTCAATTACAATTTATGTACCTACTCACCTATGATAACTAAGTATCTATGATTACTCATTATATCTTATCTTAATTAGCTAGAAGCTTCGTTCAAAGTAAAATGAATGGACGTGCCCTAACCACACGACTTCCTTAAAAATGACAAGTTAAAACAATCGAACATAAGTTTCAATACGTAATTAAAACTATGTTCATTTGTTAGAAAAAAGGCATAGCAAATATAATATCTACGAGAGAAAAAGAGACACCATCATTTTCATCATCATCAGCCAGAAGACGTCCACTTCTGAACATAGGCTTCCCCCTTAGACCGCCACACCGACCGACAACGTGTGCCACTTGCATCTACCGGTTAAGCTTAAATACCAACATAAGGTTAAGATATGGTGAGGTCACCAAGTTCCGAAAAAAAGGAAATATACAGGTTGTTACTAAAAGATGTGGCTATATTGAAATGTATAATTATGAACAACTTTTACTATAGGACAAACCATGAAATTGCGAAAAAAAAGATAACTGTTCCATACATTTTTTCGAGTGTCATTGTCATTTTTCTATACCGTAACACCGTGTACCTGTATAGTTAGTGCTGCCTACATTTCACGTTATAATTGCACAGACACGGCGGATCATGATTATGATCGTTTACAGATCTTACGATCTGGTCTTGTATTGTTACTATTGCAGAGCGGCATTTCTTATGGTCATGTGAGGTGCATGACCAACGCAGCTTCGGCCCTGCTTTCCTTGTGAAGAAATATTTGTAGCCGGACAGCACAAGTAATCGTTTCCCACCTATCCTAGAGGTCACGAACTCTGGAACTGAGTAAAAATGTAGTTCATTTTATGGTCCAGAGGAATTTGGAATCAATTTTGTTGAATTGTGTGATTCAACAAAATGTATTCCATGATTGATGAATGGTTATCCATTAATTACGACCTGTATATTATATAAGTAATCATGGAATACATTTTGTTGAATCACACAATTCAACAAAATTGATTCCGTAATTAATGAATAACATTCATTACGATACAACCTGTATATATAATAGAACAAGCCCTTTTCTAGGAATTTAAGCACATACCAAACCGATTATAAAAGAGATGTGAAATTTGGAATCGATAGTCCTCAAACGGTCTAGGTGAACGGATTTTGCGAAATTGCACCTCTAAGGGGGTAAGATGGACCCCCAAAGTTTGTATGGAAATATTTTTTTTTTGTCATACTAACACTCGGTTTGTGTACTAAGCAAAATATAAATAAAGAAAGGAATGTCTTAGAATTTTTTGAAAATCAACCCCTAAAGAGGTGAAATGAGGTGTTAACTAAACTAGAAAACTGAGTTATTTGCTATTTCACCTTCATTATCGGCCTCGTCCACTGTTGAACAAACGCCTCCCAAATCCCCAAAGGAGGTGCCGTTTACTAAGAGAATGCTGCTGCCCATCCTCCGGTGGTTGTGGTACCAGAGTTAGGACGTACCCAGCTAATTTAGATTATAATATACAATTATGGTGATTAAATCTAAAAACCATATTTAAACAATAAAATAGCCTCTGATTTATTAGAGTTCCATAGAGCATTATGTAAAACCTGAAGAGTCCGTATTTTCGCACGAATGCTTGTTTTTAACATTTATAAGAGCGTTTTCGATAGTATATAAACATGCAGTACAACCAGACATATTGTATTTTACACAGCGCCATCTAGTTTTCACCCCTGATTCCTTATGTTTTCTAAACTTATATCCTTGGTATGTGATGTAGCGTCCACCGCGACATGTTGCAGTGAAGTAAGCCTCATCTACTGTGTTACCTGAAAAACATAAACGTTCTTCAGAAACGTCGTCACTAAGCATGTCACGACTGTAGTTAACCCATTATCATCTCTGTCGTCGAGCAATAAACGTCTCTCCATACGACCTGTAAGTGCGAGCGAGTTAGACAGATTGAATGATTTATGACCCGGCGACTCTGATGTTTCTTTGCGCGATAAAATCCGGAATGAGGATATTCGTCGAAGAACCAAAGTCGCCGATAGCTTTCAGAGTTTGCAAGCTGAAGTGGCAATGGGCAGGCCATATCACCAGAACAGATAACAGGTGGGGAAGATAGGTTCTTGAGTGGCGACCACGAACCGGAAGAAGCAGCGTAGGTAGGCCTCCCACTAGGTGGACCGACGACATTGTGAAAGTCGGGGGCAACCGGTGGATGCGAGTGGCCCGTTGTCGATCGGTGTAGCGGTCTAAGGGGGAGGCCTATGTTCAGCGCAGTGGACGTCTTATAGCTGATGATGATGATGACTCTGATGGTGATGCTTTTACTATGGTTTATGCTGTCTCAGTTTGGCACGAAAAACTTCAAGTTCACAAAAAGTTGTCACATTAACTTAAGCAAATAAGCTTTTCAAAAAAATCTTTTAAAAATAAAAGTAAGTAGCACTTCAATTTTTATTAATGTATTGAATAATTCCACTCCATAACGTTTTAAAAAAAAATTGCTGGCATCAATTCTATGGCTGACCGAGTCGTGAATGATGAATCCAGTTACTCGTACCACTCATATTTTCTAATATAAATTATTACCAATCTTCTATACCTATAAAAGGTTTTGTCCTGACTGACTGACTGACCTATTATAGACAACGTACAGCCTAAACTGCTGGACGTAGAGACTTGAAATTTGGAGGGTATGTTTATTGAGGGGTGTAATTGGTTCGATTGATACAAAACTTGATATGGATACTCTACAAGAAAAATAAGAAGATACGGGTATCACAGTTTTTTCAAAATCAGCTCCCGTTAGTATTAAAAAAGTTATTAAAATTTTGGTGATGGAATGTTTGTTTCTTCTTAACTTTGTAACGGCTGTACATATTTTGATGAAAGTTGGTTTTGGGATAGCTTGTGGCATGGATTAACACAAGCTACTTTTATTCCGGTAAAATATATATTTTCTGTTTGATAATTATAATTATTACAGAAAAACGCGGGCGAAGCCGCGGGCAAAGCTAGTATATAATATTTTGACGGGAATTTTATTTAACTGATTAAATGAAAACACTGCAATATCTATCAATACAGAATAATTTCCTCGTGGATCAGACAGGATTTTGACGACATCCTGCATAATCATGTACTAAATCAGATAAGTTGAAAATTATTATAATGTTTTGACATTACTTTCGTCATCTATGAATTATTAGGCGTCTGTAGGTAAGTCGCGGTCACTGTATTAAGACTATAAGCCTATACTAAAATTTGTAACGCGCAAAGATAATGATTATATCTACAAATCAGTATTATTTATTTGTTTAAACTTATTTAACAATATTTTAAAAAAGCTTACCTATTAAGCAATATTAACCAAACTTAAAAATATTACATAAACAATATTATAATCTAAACTTAAATAAAAATTAAAACTAGAAACACATTTAAAATAATTACTTAAATAAATTAAATCTAATATGTCAACAAATAAAAACCCGCATTTATGTCGTTGTCTGCGGGTAAGGTGCCCAAAATTATTTAACATGCCTACGGAAATGTTTACTATGATTTTTTAATTCCATGTCCGTATTCACGTGTGGACAGGACGTTAGTTCCGTATTAAAGCAGATATGTTCGTTTTTAAAATTTACTAGAGCGTCTTCAATAGTATATAGCCATGCGGAACATCCAGAGACGTTATAGTTAACACAGCGCCATCTAGTTTTCATCCCTGAAACCTTGTGTTTTGTAAACTTATAGCCTTGAAGTGTAATGTAGCGTCCACCGCGACTTGTAGCAGAAAAGAAAGCCTCTTCTACTATATTTCCTGAAAAACAATATTAACCGTGATACTCCAAAAAACAAAATATTAGACAAGTGGTAAGCAAATTGTTCGTACAATTATTAGCACGTATGTACGCCTCTATCACTGTAGTCTAATGATAAAATTACATCTAGCTAAAACAATCTTGAAACCTGGATTGTTATGTTTTTTTGTTGAGACCGTAACGGTCTTCAGAAACATAAAATATACCACGACACGACATCACTCACACCTTCTTTTCGCGCGGGACGTTTTACCGAAGTATATATAATAATTTGACTATAGATATAAACATTAAAACTATATGTCGACAATTAATTTAAACTGGCTTTATACTGCGATAGTTTATTTTGTTTTTGTCTATTTAATTGTTTTATTCCGTTTTAAGTTTAATTGTTTGTCAGAAAATAAAAGAATCTCATTAACATTAGAAATACGAAAGTTTGAAAAGCATCACATTTTTAACTCTTCACTTTTACCTATGTCCGGGATGACACACGAATATACTGTATAAAAGTAATTTCTATCAGATCCAGAGCAGAGTACCTAGTGCGAGCTTTATCATTTTTGATTTGTATTTAATAAGAACAGCGCCATCTAGTTGCCACTACTTACTTCACACAAATCGCAGTTAACGTGAACGTGATCGAATAGGTAAACGCAACTCTGAAAACATTTGCAATAGGCACTCTGATATGATTAAAAGTGGCTATACATGACCTGACCTGACATTGTTTGAAAGAGCTCTGGGGAGCCTCTGGGGAGCAAAAGGGAGAAGCTATAACCTTAGTAATTGGTTTCTTTTGCCCCCGTGAAATTCAAGTCTAGCTTTCCCTTTCGCACGATGTCGGTTCAGGTAATGTAGCAAGGCCTGAACCGGGCCATATCAACTTTGAAAAATTGCAATGCTAATTAGATTAGACCATTATATGGATGGTTGTGAAAACTACGAGTACTGACGATATGGTCTTCGATAGTGTGTATGCGAGCATTGCATCCGGACCTGCGGTAATTTGTACAGCGCCATCGGACCTTTTTTCCTGATCGGTGCTGTTTCGTGTATCTAAACCCTTGGTATAAGATATAGCGTCCGCCACAAGATGTCTCGGTAAAGATCGCGGAGTCGCCTGAAATAAAAACCGTTTAAAAATCAAAGAAGCTGGTTCCGGAAGCCGGTTCGAAAGTAATGGCGAAAATCATGTATTTTATCTGTGGATATCGTTGTTGTTGTTTGGTCATTTGTATGTTATTTCTGATGTGAACAATAAAGAGTTATCTATCTATCTATCTATCGCTTCCCCAAAAAAATTATACAATATCGTTGCACAAAAATACAATTCTCAAACTTTTCAATTAAGAAGCTAAATAAAAACTATGTTTGATCGCTAGTTTTGTACTCATGTCATACATAAAAATATATGTTTATGATATAATATATTGCAAGTGCCCCTATAAAATCAACTAAATCTAACTTCTTAGCCTACCGCAAAACGAACAGTTGGATTATCCAATGGATTTCCTGTTGAAGATCTACACATAATCCAAATATGTAACTTACTGATTATGTTAATATAACACGATAGGACAAGGGATCAAAGTCTACATTAATAAAGGAAACGCAATCATAAAATGTACCTACTTTTTATTTTAATAAAATGGGAATCTTCACGAGTTAAATTTAATGGTTATTCTGACTATAGTTTCGAACACATCCGGTGATCTTTATCAAGGATATCTACAAGCGAGACTCGCGCGCGACCTCGTCTTGTCTTGCACAATCATCGTATCTTTGTAATGAACCATGAATATTAATAAGTTTCAATGAATAAAATAAAGTGAAACTAAAATAAGAAGATAACAATATTTGAGCTTCAATGATAATTATAATACATAATTATCTAATTAAAAAAACGTAATAGGGTTCTTAAGTTCTACTCAATATAGTGAAAATAAGAAAAATAAGCAATAAGTACAAATAGGATAAAAAAGAGAACATATTTTAGAGTGAAATTGAATCTTGGTTATTTAATGAGCAGTATTCCATTAGGCATTGTCAGTTTAGTCCTTTCACCGTCAAGAGATGGCGCTCGCGTAACTTTTGGTAATCACGTTATAAACTTTATCATGGCAGTGGAGAACTTCGTTCAGCAAACTTAAAATTAATTACCAGTTTAATTTAAATTTCGTTTCGTTTGTGATGTCGTTTGTTTTAGAAACAAGAACCTTCCTGTTTCTAACAGCAAGCAAAAAAAACCCCACCCATTGTTTTCGTCTTATGTTCCGAGAACAAGCTTGAAATAAACTTTGCACTTGTTAAGTAATACAAAGACTCCGACAAGTCCGCGCCTATGTAACATAAACCATATGTATGTATGTTCATGATTTCAGTAACTCTAAAAGGTAGGAAAAAAAAATTAACCTCAGTAGATTTATTCTATCTAAACAATTTTAAAATGATTTAAAATGAAATAGCATAGCAATAGAATAGCATGAATAATAGATTATATATTAAGGATATATTTTTTTTCTCGTTCTAGTGTTCTGTTCGTTACAGTATAAACGTTTTTTAAGTATAATATTCAAAGCCCGACATGTAAGAATAATTTTGATATTTATTCATTTTCACTATCATTAACTGGTTTTCAGACTGTGGGTGAGATATTATCAGGTATCATTATTTCTACTGGAGAAGTGAAGTGGGTTATCGATCTCTTTTTAGGCGAAGTATTTGTCACACTTTGTCGTTTCCGATATAGAATTTGTTTCAAGTTAGGAATACTTGGTAAAAACGGTAAAAGTTCTTCAGGAGTGGAATTTATACATTTGTGAATGATTTGATCCAGGTTTTTATTTAAATCAGTAGCTTCTTCTTTTAATTTGTTTATAATTTTGTCAGTTTTCGCTTTTGTGGCATTAGGTTCATGATTGTGCTTTTGTGAAGTATTAAAGGCACTTAGTATGTGCAAGCCACGTGCTGCGTCAAATTTGGTTACTGCATTTTTGTGACATTTCTTTAAAATGCACGTCCAATAATATCTGTTGCCGCAAACGCGATTTTTTGAATAACCATAGCCGTCGATATAAAGGTTGTAGCCGTTCCTTGTGTTATTGACGATTTCACAAAACTTTTTATCTACGGAAGATTCGTGAATCTTTATTTTCTTCTTTTTAGATTTGCGTGATGGCACTGCAAATAAAATATCTTAGGGTTAGTAGATGTCGTGATATTTTTTCATTCCAATGGCCTAATCAAAATAAAACACTACATCACTACTACTATTTCCTGTTAATAATATTACTCCTACATTTTTGTAATTTGTTTTGTGACTTATGTGAACTTGATCAAACAAATTAGGTTAATCATATTTGTTTTTGTGCAAACATTACTATGGATATTATAAAGGAAATGTTTCCAGTAAAATTACTGGGCATTAAATTTAACGTCTAATATTTTAGGCGCGGCTTTGTACTGTGCTCATCATGAGCGCAATTCTTTGCTGCATATGGTTTTGAGCTGTTGAAGTTTACAATTCCGTGTGACTGAAATGTTATAGGCAAGCGTGACGCTTACCCTCAGGCGAGCAACTTGCTAATCTCGTCATTCTGCAAAATTTTATTTATAACATACAAGTATGAATATCCGTCACAATATTTTTTTATTGATTTAAAATAAAAGAATATAATTATTATTATTTACAACATAAGCAAATTTAGTCAATAACCAATAGTATTTATTTAGTTTTTATAATTGATAATTTAAGCTCTCGCTAGACAAATCGGTTAAAGATCTAAAGATTCAGATCACGGTACGCATTGTCCGGAGTACTCGTAACAAGTTATTCGCTGTAATGCTCGGTTTTCCTCACTAAGTCACGCCATAATGATACAATTTGTAATATTAAAGTAGTGAGTTGGGAGCACCTGTGCTACAATTTGTAACATCAATGTAAAAATAACTGATTCAACCGATTTAGGCAAACGCTCAAAACAGAATCTAGATTGTTACATTACATGCGAATGCTTTTCAGCCAGTGAGACAGTATTGTAACGTAATGCTCAAAATCGAATTTCGAATTGTTACTTTTATGCGAATGCTCACGGTGAGGGAGCGCCTATTGTAACTTAACGCTCAAAATCAAATCTTGGGGGAGTATATGCTGAAATATAGGTGTAGCTGAAACTAGATCGGTAGCAGCCACACAAAACTTTTTAACAATAACCATTTTTACTATTCATTACAACATAACCTGTATAAGTATACCATTTTTTTATGAACAAAGATTTTTATTACTATTTTAAAGGGCATCTCTTTTCTTCAGCAATATTTTAGTCAAACAATGACTCCGATTTGTGTCAAAAGAATAATAGATGATACAAAAAAACAATAGTATTCAAATTCCGATATGCAAAGATTATTTTGTTTTTTGTTCATTTTTACAATATTTAATCTGTTTACTTGACTGTAGGTGTCATACATTATAATCAGGTATCATTATTTCTACTGGAGAAGTGGAGTGGGTTGTTGATCTCTTTTTAGGCTTAGTATTTGACACACGTTGCCGTTTCCGATGTAGAATTTGTTTCAAGTTAGTAATACTTGGTAAAAACGGTAAAAGTTCTTCAGGAGTGGAATCTATACATTTCTGAATGATTTCATCCAGGTTTTTATTTAAATCAGTTGCTTCTTCTTTTAATTTGATCATAATTTTGTCAATTTTCGCTTTTTTGTCATTAGGTTCATGATTGTGCTTTTGTGAAGTATTAAAGGCACACAGTGTGTGCAAGCCACGTGCTGCGTCAAATCTGGTTGCTGCATTTTTGTGACATTTCCTTATCAAGCACTTCCAATAATATCTGTTGCCGTAAACGCGATTTTTTGAATAACCGTAGCCATCGATATAAAGGTTGTAGCCGTTTTTTCTATTTTTGACTATTTCATAGCTTGTTTTGTCGTCGGAAGTTTCTGAATCGTGATTCCTCTTTATTTTCTTCTTTTTAGATTTGCGTGACGGCACTGCAAATAAAATATCAGTGTTAATAGACGCCATGATAAGTTTTCATTCCAATTGCCCGATCAATATAAAAGTAATGTTTGTAGAAGTAATTTTACTACTAACTGCGTATAACTCGTTTTGCGAATTTGGTGAACTTATTTTTCATACGTCAATTTTTGTGCAAATATTACTGTGTTTCGCATTGAAAGGAAATGTTTTGCAGAGAAATTGCTGGGCTCAATATTTAACATCTAATTTCTCTGCATTGCGCTCATCACGAGCGAAAAATTCTGAGTGATACTTACTGAACTGTTATAGGCAAGCGTGGCGCTTAACCGCAGACGAGCGACTTACTCGTCTCGTCGCTCACTTGAATTTTATTTCTAACGTACAAGCGTGGATATAAAAAAATGTACTAATATAAAATGAAAATATTTAATTTTTATTGTAACGTACAAAATATTCGGTCAATATAATCAATAGTATTTATTTAGTTAATGATAATTGAAAATTAAGCTCTCATTAAAAGTTAAATTAAGCTAATGGTTCAGGCAAGCATTGTCCGGAGGTTCCTCAATATGCCGCCCTTACCACGGGAAGTTTGAGCACTAGCTGCCTGGATGACTTACACTTATAATTAAGGACACGCTTAACATAATAATGAAGAATTCCAACATTATCAATGATTATGATAATTATGACCATTAATAATCATATTGTTTTCGGTCAGAGTGTTAATGTAAGCTCTGCACCCTAACGAACTTCTTGTGCATTGCCAGCGAGTTTTCGGACCACGCGTGCGGTGATGACAGAATTTGTAGTTGCCCAAGAACATATTTATGTTTCCTTTTTTGTTCTTTTCTAATCTTGGCCATACTCCAACTAGTCCTGATACGTCTGAAAAAAATATTTTTGTTAAAAATAATATATGTAATGCGTCATAGCAAACAATTAAAATTATTTTTATATGAAATATAGGTTTCTTTTTAACTTAAAATTTTAATTGAAAATAAATAAAACTACATATTAATATTAATGATTATGTTCGTTATTAATTGTTATAATCATATTGTTTTCTGTTAACGTGTGAAGATTGGCTTTGCAACCTGCAGCATGCTTGATGCATCGCCAACGAGTTTTTAGGCGGTTTTTCAGATGATGACAGAATGTATATTTTCCCAAAACGATATTAAAGCGTCCTCGTCTGTTCGTATCCAATCGTGGCAATGTTCCGACAAGTCCCAACGTATCTGCATAAAATATATTTTTAAATAATCACAGGTACCTTGATTATCAAAATGAAGGAGAGCACGAAAGATGGTAATATAATAGGATGGCTTATGCCTCTCAGCGAGCGAACTGTGCTGCCAATGATGACAATGACGCTATAAAATATTTCAAAGATTCCAAGCACACAATAAATCATTTTATTTTTTAACTAATTAGATCCCACTGCTAGGCAAAGGTGCCCCAATTCCTTCAACTTCTTACATCTTCCATCACAATGTTAAAAGATCTATTTAAAATTTAAGTCATTGTGTGCAGCAATATTAACATAATTGCATTAACAATAAAATTATTATAGTCGTTATACAGGGTTATAAGGAAATAGTATGCTAAGCCGCAAAAGGCGCATAGTACTCATCCTTATGTAAACTTTTACTATGGGACCAAACCTGTAAAATGTATGTAACCATAAATGTATGGAACAACTGATATTTTTTTCTCGATTTCGGGGTTGGTCCCATAGTAAAAGTTGTTCACAATCATGGTTACTATGAGCACCTTTCGGCTTAGCATACCCTTTCCTTATAACCCTGTATATAGACATTAAAAATCGTGGTAGTATGGGTCAACATATTCAAGTAAGCTTTGCATTCAAACAACTTCATTTCTATAGCGAGTAGCCAGTTTTTAGACCTCTTAGCAGTTTTTTTTTTTTAGCAAAGCTGCCGCCTCGTATCTCCTGAGCATAGTTTTTGGTCATATTATAAATTGAACTTTGTTTAAAATTCGTGTTGGTTTTAAAACTGTCTATGCCTGCAGCACACCATTTAATATTGTAATAATACAAGCATTAGCACACGGAAAACTTTAATCGGCTTAAATCAACCGTGGTCTACATTTTCAATATCTTATCAATGATTATGCTTATTATTAACATAAATAATCATGTTGTTTTCAGTCAGAGTGTGAAGGTAAGCGTTGCATCCAGAAGAATGCCCGGTACATTGCCAGCGAGTTTTTTGACTTTGTGACCGATGATGTCCAAATTTGTATTTTCCCAGTATGATGTTAAATCCACCTTGTCTATTCATACACAATCTTGGCCAAGTTCCGATTAGTTTCTTTGTTTTTGTTTCTGAATCAAACAATTTTATCGAGTATTACGTACGTTATTAAATATTTCAAGCACACAATTGAAACAAGAATAGTAATTTTTGATTTTAATATTATTCTTTAATGATATCTACTTGCTAAGAACATTCATGTTCATATTTTTTTTCGTTCAGAATTTGTTTTTTTTTTTGCACGTTCACGAACACTTTAATGAATAAAAATCTACAATATTTACACATCGACACTCGAAAGAACACAAGCTTTGGTAAATAATACAATGCGACATGACTTCGTCACGTTCCCGTCAGAACTCCCTTGTTAATGTTTTTAAATGTGGTAATATATTTATTAGTATTCTATTAGATATGATTATGAATGTTATGGACTTTTAGTAACATGTTATCCCACGCACGAGTGTGAACGTATGCTTTACAGCCTGAAGAGCTCCTTGTGCAACGCCAGCGTGTTTTTACATCCTGCAAACGATGTTGGTTGAATTTGTATCTCCCCAGCACAATATTCATTCCACCTTGTCTATTTTTATCCATTAAAGGCCTCGTACCGATTAATGCTGTTGGCTCTGAATTCAAAAATAATAATAATTAGTATCGGTTATATAAGTAAGAGCTCAATATAGCAAATAACTTAGCTATCTTTGAGCTCCAATATTTTAGAAACGAAACGCTTTGGTTTTTTATCCTTGATATTTTTTCGTGCAATGTCAGCTCCTAAGCTTCAATTTATCCTGGCGTTCCTTCTTGTCTGAAAATTCGTAATGTTATTGTAATTTGCAGTCCTAATTAAAACGTTTTCATTTTTATTTTCGGAGAAGAAAATACGAACTGTTAAAAGTTATGCAACAAAATTTATCATAGCTGCCTATGAGAAGTTGTGCGCTAGTTATCAATAACCCTGAATAAAGCTTCTCTATCGATATAAGAAAGTTTGATCATTGTTTTTTTTTTCTGTTAGGTATGCCAACTCCATGTTTTTGTACTAATTAAGATAGTTTGAATCTTCGTACAAAACTTTGTAAACGAGGTTTTTTTTTCCGTAAATAATTTTAATGTTAACAAGTTTCTAACATTAACGATTTATTCTTCTTTACGTCAATAATATCTAAAACAAAGTGATAAATATTCTTTGAATGTGCCAAAAGTACCTAATTTTACTAAGGTCACGCTCCCGGCCAGATGTATTTCTTTCGCGAGTTATTTTCTTTCTGTTGTCATCCATTCGGGTTATTCCTCGTGGATATTAACTAAATAAACCATAAATTACCATATTAAACCATACTTTTACCATATTAAAGAAATCTTATTAAATTAAATTATTAATAGAATTTTCCAAAAAAAGAAACTCTAGTTTTTTTGTCACTGTTTTCATAATTATGGTGACCACGATGTACAAAAAAAAAAACACAACGATTTGGTGATTTTATTGGAAGTGATTATGGAAATTATTTTTTCGTATAATCACATTTAGCTTAGTATAAACTACTGCTTTACATCCTCGGTGTGCGTGAGTGGCACAGCGCCAACGAGTTTTCGTTTTACAAATTTCAACTCTTTTAAACCTGCAACCGTCCAGTACTAAAATCGGATTCCCTTTCTGGGAAACACTGAATTCAGCTTCTGAAAAATAATAATTATCAAAATAGTTTTATTATATAATAATAATTGTTGTGTGCGAATATATGTATTCAACACCGTAAGAGCCAAAGATAATCTAAAAACACGATATAATACACCGGGCGCGTTTAGTTAGATCGTAGGACGAACGCTCGACGACAACTTACCTCTTCAGTAAGCCAGTGTGTTCGTCCGAATGATCACACCGTGTCATTCAAAAAGGTCGTCGATCATCGTCGGGCGTTCCCACTCATTGCACCGTAAAATAGGTGGGTGAAAAACACATCTATGGACAACTTTGTATGCTAAGTTTTGACACTTGACTAAGTTTGTTTATGTTTTTATTTTAGTTTCAATTTAATTGTTATGGATGGTTTAGCAAAATCTAAGTAATGTAATGTAATAATAATTCAATATATTTAATGTTTAAAGCGGTAATTTGCGAAAAGAAAAGCAACGGAGAAAGCTAGATTTGATATTTATAGAAGCAAAGGAGACCAAGTTTCAGCGTATTTATTCTTTTGAACTCCTGTTTAGCTGTCTCCTTTGCTATGACATCAGTTCATGGCCTCTGAAGGGCCTAAATGTCCATACAAATTGGCGCAAACACTTCGCGAAAATGCGAAGGCGAATAGCGGATGCCCAATCATAGTCCTTCACCAGTGCATGTCAGTGCAGCACGTGTAGCTCCATCTCGAATTGTCCTTTATTCCGGAATACAGTATTGACTGTTTTTTTTCCAAAACTCCTTGGATGCTTCCGGTAAAGTCACGGTAAAGTCCACCACTTTACTGAAGCATGACTTGGACTTGACTGCGACTTACTTTACTTGATTTAGGCTGGATTTTACCAACGTCAGATAACTGTTCTCTGAGGAATAATATGGCGGTTTGACATAGAAATAGGTAGTTTATAGTTAGGTAGAAATTGGTAGGTTTGATATAGAAAATATGTCAAAACACCGATTTATTCTAAGAATAAAATTTACTCTCGTTTGATCGAATCCAACCTTAGACGATGACTAAAACTTGTTTTTTGTTAGTTAACTAGCTGAACTGCCTCATCTTGCAACATCATATTAGAGTGTTAATAAAATGTTTTTTTTTTGACATTCTAATATAATTTAAATTTTAAATACGATTAATATTAAGTAAGTACTTAGCTCTACTACTACTAGTAGTCTTTGTGTCTGAAATAAATAAATTTTGATTTGATTTTATTTGATTTTTGATTAGTTCACTTGAAATGTTACAAAACTTGACTGGATACTTGACACTTACGTGTGAAGCCAAATTTAAAAGAAAAAAGGTTCCCTTTCGTCCTAAATGGTATCAAGCAATTTAATCGCCGATAGATGACAGGATATTTAGTAAATTGTTAATTGAGGAAAAAGTTATGTTAACGGCTAAAAGACGCGAACGCTTTTAGTAACGAGGCGTGCCACTTTATCAGGGGGACTTTGAAACAGGGTCTTTTCCACTATGGTCACCTGGGTGATATCGCCTGGATCATCACAGACGACATTTCCTTCCACTACAAGAAGTTCCACTATAATTAAAGGTTGTTACCGCTAACCTATGCTATCAGACGGTCTAAAACTAGAACTCAACTCCTTTACAAACTCTTTCGCTCAATATATATGTGAAAACCCAACTACGAATTTTATCTATTTATGGCCCGGCTCCCCTGATAGCTATCTCGTTCGAAATTTATCACCATTTTTTAATATAAAATGGTCATAATTATTATTATTTTACCATTTAATATCTTTAGAATACCATTGCCAATGTTTTATAGCAATTTCCGGTTTACGGTTACACACGGTTTAATTTATATTTAAATTGGTATTCTAAAGATGTATAAAAAAAAACCTCTCTGTAATTTTTATATCAAAATTGTGTTGAAAATGTGTGGACGAGATAATGCATCAGAAGACACGGGTAAAATATTCAAAAAATATTTTTTCGTTCATCCAGATTTAATAGTTTAAGTAGTTTAACGTGCATCGTTTCACTCATCGCGCGAAATTCAAATTTTCTTGCGTTTTTTGTCAATTACAGCTTAATTCAAACTGTTACAACTCATCGTGGATTTATTGAAACCAATTTTGCGCCAATAAATAACTTGTTTTAAGAAATTACGGGTAAAATGATTACCTAGATAACATTGGTTTAGCTACAAATTTCAATAAGCTGATTTTCATCTTGGTTTTTGGTTTAGTGGGAAATGTACTTATACTAGCTTTCAACTTGAATTTTTGGTTGGTGTAATTACTTGAAACAATCTATTTATTATCGCAAAATTAGTTTTCATGAAGCTACAATGAATAATTAAGCTGTAATTGACATAAAACGCAAGAAAATTTGAATTTCGCGCGCTGACCAAAACGTTGCACCTTAAGGTCACACAATCAACATGTTTAATTTTATAAAATCAGTGGGGTATAATAGATTGTCATGTTTAAAAAAAAAGTGGCAAAAACACATCAATGTCACCCTCATTTTTTTTTTATAAATTGATAAAAAATATTGATGCTGCAAGCAAGAGAGCATTTATTACGTAAACGCGACCTCAAGTTATACATCTAAATGATCTCGGAAAAACATATTTGTCACAAAAATCAATCAGGGTTTGGTTAATTCAATGACTGTGTTTATTATTTTGTCGTATAATTATATTATCCACAGTGTATATCACTGCTTTACATCCCCGATGTGCATGCGTGGCACAACTCCAACGAGTTTTCATATTTTTCATTCGTTCTTTTTTAAATCTGCGTCCATCCAGAACGATAATAGGATTCCCCTTCTGTGAAACACTGAATACTGCTTCTGAAACGTTAATGTTAGTCATATTAGCCGATACTTTGCTTTCATAAGTGAGAATAATGTGAATTTTGTTAACATTTAAGTCTCTTATAGTCGTGTCACAGTTATTACGCATTTGATAGGTATCACTAGCTATCACGACATAAGTAAGTTTAAAAAAAGAAACGTCAACGTCAGTGACAGTGATGTGTGATGTGAGTATCCATCACTTTACTAAAGCATGATTTGGATTTGATATCGACTTACATTACTCGACTAAAACTTGTTTTTGTTATAAAATATTGTGTTTCACTTGATATGTTACAAAACTAGATTAGATACTTGTCACTTACGTTTGGAGCCAAAATTAAAAAAAAAAGGTTCCTTTCCTCTTAACATGGTATCAAGCAGTTTAATCGCCGATAGATGGCAGGACTTATTGCAAAGACGCTGATTTCTATATTTTCAAAGTATATGCCGTCGTTTAGAAGTGAACGCTTTTAGTAATGAGGCTGGCGCTTGTTCTAGTTTTAACCGACTGCCCAAGAAGGAGTAAGCTCTTGTTAATATATTCAGGACACAATAAAGAGTTTCAATCTAATGCTTATGAGCTTTATTTTGTCTAACGATTACGCTATAGACAGTTGTAACAGATGCTCTACAGCCACGGTGTGCGTGGGTGGCGCAAACCCATCGCGTGCGAACTCCTCTAGACCTTTCTTTTTTGAACCTGCTGCCGGATATCAGTAAAACCGGATTCCCTTGTTTCGAAACGGAGAATACAGCACCTGTAATTTTTTTAATTAAAGAGTTATGCCGAAAATATATCTAGAATATATTTATTCTCATCATAACAAAATAGGTGATAAAAATAATTGACAGGTGTGCCTCCTCCAATGACATGCTATGTAGGAACAGTTTGATTTTGCAAGCTAAGTGGCTGCGCAAGTGAGGTGAGACGCTAAGTGAAGTATTGCTGATTACTGTAGAAAAAAAACATAATACCTATTAAGTGATCACATTTCGCTGAAGTTCCTTTTCATAAAGCTTCGTACAAAACGGCCGCGGGCCTCTCGGCGCACGCGATTCACTCGCGCCGATATTGTCAACTCAGTTTTAGGAACGTGTTCAAATTGACGCGGGAGTCAAGTGACGCGCGCAGCGAAATATAGGCGGGATCAAGCGCGATTTATAAAATGCCGTTGAACATGGAAGTATTTTTACAAAAGTAAAAGAAAACAAGATCCTGTACGACCTTAGCCACGAAAATAATACAAACAATAGAAAAAATAGAGGATATGAGACGCAATGGGTCAGTTTATTCACACATTTTTCTCTCTTCTTCTACAAGCCTTTAGATTCTTCTTCAGCTACTGCTTATAATACAAACCCTCAGCTTCGATATCACAAGA
The DNA here is from genome assembly GCA_947579745.1 of Apocheima hispidaria. Lineage (NCBI taxonomy): Eukaryota > Metazoa > Arthropoda > Insecta > Lepidoptera > Geometridae > Apocheima > Apocheima hispidaria. The sequence goes on along the minus strand of OX388153.1, from coordinate 12,648,248 downwards.
CATCTTTATCCTATTGAGAAACTAAAAATAAAGACGCACGCGAAGTCGCGTCGGTTTGGAGTCTAAGTGAGCGAGCGAATCGCGCCGTTTTGCGTGCCGCGTTCCGCGTCAGGTTTCGCCTAGTTTGACCGAAGCTTAACAATTCGATATTTTGTCATTACTCTGCAGCAATGAGTCTCTCGTTTCAGTAGAAACAAAAAGAGACGCAGCAAATCCGCCCGCATTTGCCCATTCGGGGCGAACGTCCTTTTCATTTTAATAATTAGTGTCCGGTTATGCGACTTGTGCACGGCATTAGGGTTCAGAGTCACTATTATGGCGAGGTCGACCTTCTCTTGGTCACCGTGTCTCTCATGAGGAATGACATGAGTGTACTAAGCATCATTATTTATTTATACATTACATAAACAAAACTATTTTACTAATATGCTTAAAATTATTAAATTTTTAGTAAAGATTTGTTTTTTGTCTACAGAGACAGAGATAGCCATAGAAAGAGAAAGACAGTTGCGGGGGATTACCATACAACAAAAAAACAAAATTACAAAGTTTAGGTACCTCTTTTTAATATTAGTATAGATAGTATAGACAAAGAATACTAACTATTACTACTCAAAGAAGTGACCCCCCCCCCCCTCTTCTCCCAATTTATCGTCACCCGTAAACCGACCGCGCGTACAACCAGCCCGTGCCGCTACGCCTCTGGGACGCCTGCACTCGCGCCCCGCGTTTACCGCGGACGTCACGAATGTGAAACTAAAATTTTGTATGGAGTTTCGGGGGTGTAGTATAGTTGAGATGAGGTTTATTGACCAGCGGCATTACTATTTTCGGTCATGTTGATGTTCTCGATTGTATGTTATTATAATATTATCGTGATCATGAGTGGTGATGGATGATCTGCACCCGCGTGTAGCGTGAGAGGAGCAGGTCCATCGAGTTCTACTCCCTTTAGTGCTGTGTTTCTTGTATCTATGTCCGGATATTATAAGAATTGGATTTCCGTATCGTGAAATAGAAAACTGAGCCTCATCTTCACCTGAAAATAATGGCGGTTTTATGCGTAAGATTACGTTGAAAAAAAAACGAAAAAAAATATTTTTCTCGAAATTTGAAATTAACTTGTCTAAGAACATTGTAATAATGTATTAAGATAAAATAAAGAAGTTAATAATTTTATTTATGTTAGTCATCAAGTTGAAAGCAAAGTCAAATATGGTCCCTTGGAGCTGAAAAAAATTAGACTTTTATGTCAACGCAGTATGTAAGACATTAATTGCAAAATTGGAAATAATTGTAAATGTAATAAGTTTACCATTGTGCCATGATCACAAAATCTAAGAAATATCACCAAATAAATTACCTGCCGAATTTAAGAAGACAATTTCTTAGATTAGGCTTGATGGGATCAAAACTTCCGATGACAAAGGACTTTGAATTAAAGGAACGATTTGAGGTGGAAATATGGGTTTGAATTTTGTCATACTCCAGAAATAATCCAAAAATGGACCCCCCAAGATTGCATGGAAATTAAAAAAAGTACATGCTAAGCCTTTGAAACTCGGTTTTTGTAATAAGCATAAAAAATAAATAAAGGCATGTCTCAGGATTTATCCCAAAAATCAACCCTTATAAAATCAGGTGAAAGGAGGTGTTTAATTTACTGTAGCCTATGCCCGCTAGGCTACAGTAAATTAAGCTAGTATAAAATAAAATAAAAGTTGTACAGAATATTTTAATTAATGACTGTGGCTATTATTGAATTTTAGTATAATAGTATCATTGTTCGTCGTAATAACCGCAGCTTTGCATTTTTTCCTGGCGTGAGAAGCACATGTCCAACGAGTGTTCATTCTATTCATAGTAGGAACAAAGTGTTTTTTGTATCTGACTCCGCCTATTACAAGTACGGGATTTCCGTTCCGTGATGTAGAAAACATAATATCTGAAAAGAAAAAAATAATTCAGTAATCATCATCACGCGCCAAAAGACGCTGCAAAACAAAGGCTTAGAGCGCCACACTTATCGATAAATCTGCCGTTAGCATCCACTGGTTGTCCGCGTCTTTCACAATTTCGTCGGTCCACCTAGTGGGAGGCTTACGTTGCGTCTTCCTTTTCCTAGGCGCTGCTCAAGAAACTTTCTTCCCCATCTGAGTGCCGAGTGCGTGTTATTGTAATTGCGTTTACCTATTCGATCGCGTTTACGTTAACTATGATTTGTATGAAGTAAGGGCAGTGCCACCTAGATGGCGCTAGACGGCGCTGCTCTTGTTTCATACAAATTATAGCTAACGTTAACGCGATCGAGTAAGTAAACGCATTTGGGAAAACTCGCATTCGGCATTGTTATCGGTTCTTCGAGCATTGTGGCCTACCGACTGCCCATTGCCATTATGATCAGTAGTGTATTGCTATTCAGCATGCTGGGTACGCTGCCAATTGGGTTGAACATTAGAATTACTCGTATTTTTAGACTTTCTATTATTCGGGATTTGTTTGGTTTGTGAAGTATGCTAAGTAGTTTTGTTAGTTTGTAGGTATTTTGTTTAGGAAAATAACATCAAAATGCCTAATCAAATATCATTAGTAATTTTATATTCTCAATATGCTGTATTTTTTATGTGTGCCGCGAGAATACTTTGTTCCGTATACCGTCGTTTGAAAAAATGATACAATGTTAGGTCCAGTAGCTAATATTATACGGCAAATTTGGGGTGCACCGTAAAGTTAATATAAATGAACTAATAATGATGATGATGATGATGAGCTAATAAAGCGCAGCTTTATGTATTTTAGAATAGAAAATAACTGTAGTAATAATAATAATGTAATAATAAACTGTAATAATAGCAGAGGCAAAAACGTTTACGTAAATGTGAATCTTGGTTTATTATTCATAATGTTTAAAGTGTTTACAATAATCATACATTTTTTACTAATTTTTCAAAGAAATAAATCAAAACAATTAAGCATAAAACTATGTATAATTTCTTATCCTATTTATTATGTGTTGATTAAGTAACATTATTCATGTTATCAAATATAACAATTTAATTAAATAGTAAATATAATTAAGCAATAGTTACAAAATAAAGTTTAACTATTTATATAAAAATTCTGGCCTATACCATGTACGAGAAGTTGTAATGTCGCCATACAACGTTGCAATGTCGTTGGCGCCATTCCAGCATTTTCGTTGTATGGCGCTAGCATTTTGGGAACAATTCCCGCAGGTAGTCAGCGATCGTCTAGAAAATAATTCGCACAGAACTCGTTGGCCGTGCCCTAGGTCACGACAGGGGTGAGGCGAGGCTTACTTAATGCTGCGCCCACATACTCGACGAGTGGCAACGGAAACTGGCACAGACTTAGTGTGACCACGTTACTCGTCATACTCCTCGCTTTGCCCGCCGCTCCCGCATTTGACAATTGTTTGAGCTTGTGTCAAAGGACCGACGAGATAGACAGGGATAGAGCGATGAGGCAAGGCCAATGACGTGAAAGAGATGAATAGCAGTATGTGGCCGCAGAACGGAACCCCGCTCCGTTGCCACATGCCTTGGGCGCGGCCAATGAATTCTGCGCGGACTATTGTTTACTTAATTTCGTTTAAAATTTATTTAAATAACTAGCTGCGCCCCGCGATTTCATCCGCTATTCTACAGGACCGTTTATTCTTCTACAGGAGCCTACGTGTTATTCCAGGGAATAAGCTACCTTCACACCAAATTTCATCCGAATCCGTTCAGCCGTTTCAGAGTTGTAGGAGAACAAACACACTTACACACAAACTTTCGCATTTATAATATTAGTGTGATAAGGTTTCAAAGATCTTACTGTACTTATCGCGCAAGAAAACAAGAGAACACAAAGCATGTTCAAATCGCGAAACTTTCAAAGTTATCATGGCGTCGGTTCTGTTGTTTCAGTCACTGAACTAGACGACATGTTAATTTGTAGGTTGATTGTCGTGGAACAAGCGCTAAGCCATATCAGAGGCCTTCAGGCGGTCTAAAAACCCTGATATCAGGGCTAGCCACTTGGTCCATACGAACTCACTCTCACTCATAAAACTAAATTAATTTGACAACTCTAAAATCATCTACGTCTCTTTTCATTTCGTTACGTAAGAAAAGGATGGTAACAATTTTAGAGCTATGAAAACTGACGTGGTTTTGATACATTTTGTTTTAATAAAAAGGGGAATACTCACGTTATATCGACTCAATTTAACGTGAGTATTCCCGTTTTATTAAAACAAAAGTTTAGAGCTGTCAAATTTAGCTCAGAATATTTATTTACCCGACTGTGCAGTAATGTAATGGTAATACTTTTGAGGTATATGTAAATTTGTAAGTACGTATAATTGTGTGTTTCTGTATATTATTACCTCCTGATTCATCTTTACGTACATAGTGCCATTATTATATTGTTTTTTTTGTGATTTGTATAACTTTGACATTGAATTATTAATTAGGTATTTTATATTGTATATTTTTTTATTGTGAGTTGGATGTTACTGGCTAGATCGTTTCTAATCTCAATAAACGAATTTAATTTAAATCCTAATCCTAACTAAAATTTTAATTTCAAATAAACTCAATAAATAAAAAAATAACAAAATAATAAATTAACTCTATCTGTCTGTCTATCTGCCTGGGTGTTAGTCGCGTTATCACGGCTTAATAGATACAGCTTAAGGGTCGGAGATGGACACAGACTAAATTTTTTTTATAGTTGGCTATATTATACTGTCTAGTTTTTTGTTTTATCTGAATACAAACTGCTACCCGCGATTTTGCTCACCGCGACACAAAAGAAATAGCTAATGTCCGTCTCCGACTCTTAAACTACACAAAAATTCAGTTTTGTCCGTTCCGCCGTTTAGCCATGATAACAAACACCCAAGCAGAAAAAAAGAGACAGACAGAGATACAGATAGAAAGAGAGACAGAGTTACTTTCAAATTTATAATAGTAGTTAAGATTAATTAGTATTAGGATTATGAGAGATGTTTTACGTTTTATTCATGGTTACTTTTTGTAAAGATTTGTATTAATGGTTATGATCATTGCTAGCTTTAGAGATCATATTGTCGTTTACGGTGTTTATGAACGCTTTGCATCCATCTTTTTTATGAGTAGCGCACTCCCATCGCTTTCTTGCGCCTCTAGACCATTGCTTCTTAAATCGTCGTCCATACATTACAAGCATTGGGTTTCCACGTCTTGAAACAGTGAAATATACTGCACCTGAAACAACCATTATTATTAGTCTAAGATAAACAACAAGTTATTAATTAGTCTAAAATAAACAACGAGTTACTATTTAAACACTTTTGTAGACTTTTGTGGTGGTTTACTACATTACTATTAGTACTCACGGGATATTTACCACGATTTTTACTTTTGTTGTGTTCCTATTTTGGCACAGTTGCATGCGCCTTGTTCAGGTTCACGGGTAGAATGAAGTCTAAGAATAAAAGTCGTGGTAAATATCCCGCGAGTACATATAGTGATGGAGTTATTAATTAGTCTAAATCGTACTGCTTTAGTATCGTTCCATTGGTTTATATGTCAGTAAAACTAAAAAAATATATTATTTTGTTCTAGCACCGTGAAATTTTAAATCTTTATCGTATTATCGAAAATGTTCATATGACCTCTAACAATAAACGGTTTACAAGAATAACAAAAATACAATGTTACTGTAAATAACTTCATTTTAATATATATTTTTTATGCAAGTGTGTTGTTTTGTGTTTTTGTGCTCTTTGAGGGGTCAATATTCACTATTTAAGCCGTTTTAATCAAACTTAATAGACACAGTAGTAGGATTGGTTCATCTTGTTCAAACTGGCCTGTAAAAAATGTCCACCAGTTTTTAGGGAGGGGGGGGGAGGGTCGGGTGTCTTTGTTGAGACGTTTACTGGCTGATGATGATGATGATATATAATAAACTCATCAATTTTGATGAGATAATCCCAAATCAAAATAGCCTTCGCTGTATCACAACATAATATTTTATTTAATATAGGTAATAAGAATAAGTATTGATTTATTCCGACGTTTGAATCTCTAATCAACATATATTTTAGGTAATTTAGTAACACAGATACAGTTTCGTAACAAAATAAAAATAATTAAAAGTAAAGGCCTTTAGTCGCATCTAGAGTTGTCTCACTCGCGCATTTTTGAATTATTGAAGATATAAAGTCATTGAATGTAAATTTCCAATAAAGTTCCGGTATGTTGTGATATCATAAGATTATAAATGTTATGAAGAAGCTTTCTTTATATATTTTAATTTAATCGGAATCGAAAAAAAAAGGGTTACCTGTTTCAATAATGTTTTCAATTGTCATTATTTATTTTTCCTTTTATTTTATATCATGTTCTTAGATTATTGTTAATTATGATTTTTGATGCACGCCTACATCTCCCTCTCTTCAACCACGGGGATGGTTGGTAGAAAATGCTTTAGCATTAAGTCCTCCTGTTGTACCAAATACGTTGTATGTGTGTGCAATAAAGTATTAAATAAATAAATAAATCCCTGCCGTCAAATTAAATTAGAGTAAACGAAAAATTATTTAGAACTAGCAGCGCACCGCGGGACTTTTCACGCGGGTGACCGCGTGAAAAGTCCCTTAGGAAACGTACATTTTTCCTGGATAAGAAGTAGCCCATGTCACTCTCCTAACTATATCAATGCAAAAATTCAGATCGATACGCCTGTTGCTGCTTGAAAGAGAAACAAATAAACCAACAAACACACTTTCGCATTCTTAGGGATATTTCTAATGGTTTACAACACACAGTTTTCAGAAATACACACTTTATCTATAAAATCTATGCAAATGTGCGAGTGAAATAGCTGCGACACGACTATAAGCCCTCCACAATTATTAAAAAATATATATTAAGTATACAAACAAACAACAACAAAACAAACAACAACAATATTTTGATAACAAGTTATAAAAACAAAACATAAAATATCGTAACAGTCTTTTGTAGGAAGCACGAATATTATCAGCCCACATCATTATACTGCTGGATGTTATATGTGGGCGATTTCCCAAGGCGTATAATACTGTAAGCGCAATTCGGAATCTAATATCATTTAAATAAAAAATAAAGACTTTTTTTTTTTTAATAAATTTTGTTTTAATTTAACGGGAATACTCACGTTAAATTGAGTCGGTTATTCCGACTATAGTTTCGACTCAATTTAAGGTGAGTATTCCCGTTTTATTAAAACAAAATGTATCAAAACCACGTCAATTTCATAGTAAAATTTTATAAATGTTTTTTTTTACAAACCGAAGATATAACTAAATAGCTTAGAGAGAAGCTGTTTGCGCACGAAGTGGCGCCCGAGCTCTTATAGCTCCGATACCAGTATGGAGCGTGTTTTAACCTACGAACAATACCGTTTAATTAATCTGATATTTATGTAGAGTCGACAAAGACAGCATAAACATTTTTTATAAGCATTTTTTCGATATAAGCGGTGGTAAACCACCGCTTATATCGAAAAAATAAAAAATCTATTAACATAATCCTAAGTCAAGTAGCACATTCAACAAAAGATGGCGCCAAATGGTATGCATTAAACCATTTTTAGTTTACCTGTTTTTAATATAATGCATAAAAATGCATAATGGTATGCATTAAACTATAGTAAGTGTACCTTTTTTAATATATAATGCGTAAATATGCATTAAACCATAGTAAGTGTACCTGTTTTTAATATATAATGAATAAAGTTGCATAATGGTATGCAATAAAGCATAGTAAGTGTACCTGTTTTTAATACTCAACAAAAAGATGCGGCAGATTTTATGTTATTAATGCGCCTACCATTTATCGTAGAGTGGTTGTGCGGGGTAACGATCACCATACGTGGTCACACTTTGCTTTGAAGAAAATTCATCGTAACGATATCTTTGTCCTACTCTGTTTATATTTGCGCGCTATTTCTTGACGCTAGTCTTTTCTTTCACTTACAAAAATGAATCTTACTTATTGTACATTAAAAAATATAAGCGTAATTATGAACATAGTATTAAAAAGGTAATTATCACAACTACGATTAGATCAACTATTATATCCCGATACATATATTATTTACTTGATCAAGATATTTTTTTAAAATTAAGGTAGGTGTTTAAATATCCAATATAGATTAAAGATTTTTCGTTATACTATGTACTAATATATTAGCCTAAAGTATGAATAACATTTATTTAATTTTAGGTACGTTCTAAACCGGTAGCAAGGAGGTGTGTGGGACGTAAATTGAATACATATACTCGTATTTAAACACCGATTATATACTGTAAAAAACGAATATGTCACATACTACACCTATCTGAATAACATGTGACTCTTTTAACTCAGGTATCTCGTTCGCACTTTTTCAATATTTATTTATATCAAAATATACAGAGGAATTTAAAAAAAACCATCATTAGAACTATTCTAAATAATAACTTTAGTATACTTTTGCCAATGTTTATAGCATTTTTATTTGTTTTTTTTTTATTATTTGACGCAGGGGAATAAAATGATCTCGAAAAAAAAATTGTATTCGCCAAAACAAGTTCTATGAAAAATACTAAAATATTGGCAATTGTATTCTAAAGATATTAAATGTCATTTTTTTTTTTATTTGCCTCTCTGTGATTTATATTAATAAATGTTGAAAAAGTTCGGACGAGATATTATGGAGAGCCCGGGCATTCATTATGCATATTGGTAGTAGCTACCTCCTACCTCCACAACTTAAGTGAGATCTTCGTACTGAAGGTTTGATAAGATGATGGACATATTCTAGAATATAATTAATAACTCTTCATTAGGAATAACTTTTACTACGGGCCCAAACTTGAAATTGTAAATAATAAAAATAAATAAAGCTGTTTTTTCGCAATTAAGGGTAAAATTAAAAAAATTGTTTAAAAAAAATATGTAAGAGTAAGCCTTTGTAGTAAAATTTGTTAATAGTTATGAGTACAATGAATAGAAAACAGTATCTCTATTTTACGGCTTTCTTACTTCATTATGAACGTCTCTTAAACTGACACACGCACTTAAGTTATACGAAGTACAAAAAAAAACAGTCGCTTTAAGAACCTCCTCCTTTTTTTTGGAATAAGGTTAAAAATAAAGTGCGCAACATTAAAATCACTTAGCTATAAGAGAGTTTATAAGTAACTAGTGACCCGCCCGGCTTCGCACGGGTGCAATTTAGAAAAACTATGTATATAAATATAAAACTTCCGTGAAAAATTATCTAACAGATGGTGAAAACCGCATCAAAATCAACTAAACGCGGCAAGCGACTTTATTTTATACTATGTATGTATGTATGTACATATATGTATAGAAGCTAGGGTTTTTTTTCACTTTGAAATTTGATTACTATTTGACTAGGTTTAATAATTTTATTTTAAGGGTGAACACACATTCATATAAAAATAAATAAAAGAATTGCTCTCTAAGTTATAATAGCCCCTGAAAATTTACTGAGCGATATACTTAGAGGTAAGTGTCTATGTAAAACTTTTAAAAGTTCTCAATGTTATATTAAAAATAGTTAAAAAATATTATACATTTCTATAATTTATGGTAGAAGAAATTTATTTTTTGTAGGATCACTACAAGACTTCTATAACGAAAATGATAACTATACTATTTTTACTGAAATAATTATCGCGGAATATAATACCGCTTCACATATTGAGGCTTTTATGAAACTCGAGGGTAAAAATCTATTTCTTGGAAAACGTTCTGCTTTAAGGATTATTATACTATATGGTAATAATAGAGTGTCGTCGAATACACAAAAGTGTTAATTTTTGAATAAATACTTTACTATGATGGCAACATTGTATTCAGCGCAGCGAAACAGAGCACTAAACATATTAATAATTTATTTAAATCCAGTTCGTTGAGATAAAGATATTGTGAAAATCGCGGATCGAACCTGGACAAGATTGGCACAGGACCGGGATAAGAGGCGTACAAGAAGAGAGGCCTATGCTCAGCAGTGGGCGATTACGGGCTGAAAATGATGATAATGATGATTTAAATCTTAAATAATTTTTTTGTAATATAAATGTATTTAAAAATAAAAGCAATAAAAATTCGCCACCGCCACCGCTGTTTTGGTGTCACTACTTTTTGCATAATATGGGACTTGACCCAACCGTCTAGCGAATGAAAGCCTAAGGGCTTAAGGGCGTGGTTTATAGGTAGTTATAAAATTTAATTAAAATTTAAACTGTGAAGAAATTAAAAAAAAAAAAAAAAACTAGTTAACAAGCGGGCGCGGGCGCGTAACTTTAGAGCTGATGCACGTTGAGCTAGCGTTTACTCTCACTCTCGAGGGCGCGGTTGCGGGCGCGATTTCGTATTCACATTGAGCGTTTCTTCATTAGGCGACATTACGGCCGCCCGCCGCTCGCACGCCCACATAGAAGCTTACGTGTGAACACAACACATAAATAACGATGCCGGCACGACACCAGTGGGAGAGCTACTGCGATGAAATGCCGTTGCCGGGCCGGGCTAGTGAGACAGCGTGCACTATAATTTCTTGGAATGATGTGTCCACTGATGTTCTAGTTCGACGTGAATCATGTGAACAAGTGCACACGTTTGATATTGCCACGAGCGCTAGTCACTTGCATAGTTATACCATGTGCATATGTATATATCGGGCCCGCGCCCGCTAGTTAACTTGGGTAAGCATTATTACAAGTTACAATTAGCAAGTTACATTATTTTTTGTGGTTATGTTTGTTAAAACATTTGACAATGGTATTGTCTAAAGTATGCAAATACGCTTTGCATCCGTTAGGCGCGTGCGTAGAGCAAAACCAACGTATTTTATTGCCTTTTATTTTCTTCTGCTTGCTAAACCTACGACCCGCTAATGTAATAATTTCTTTTCCGTGTGACCCACGCTCTAAAATTGGCGCTGGACCTGAATGTTTAGATGGATTCGGTGTTGAAGAAGAATTTGTACCCGAAGTAGAATTTGGTTCAGGATGAATAGTTGATATATCAGCTGCTACAGAAATAACTATGCCTGTAGATGTGGTAGGCTGCTGGGACAAAGTGGGTTTTGACGGAACCATAATTTTGGAAGTAGCGCCTGAATCAGGAGACACTAATTTATTTAAAGGCAAAACTGCAGAACTAATTAGATTTGATGTACACATTGTGTCAGAAGATAATATTGGATTTTGAGACGGAGCTGGCTGTACAGCTTTATTTGATGGTGAGAACATGGCTGCCATGGCATCCTCTATGGAAATAGCCACATTGGAAGTAATTATAGGTTTTGAAGAAATACTTTTGGGATCAGAAGTTGCTTTATCTGTAGACATACCTTTATTTTGAGGTGAAGCTACTATTGACATTTGAAATTTTTTCTTTTTCTTTTGATCCTTTAAAACCGTGTCGGTATTCTTCAAGGCTGGTTTTTGTGGATCTTTTGTATTTGATATTAATGAAGATTTGTTGGGAAATTCGGGTTCTGCACAAATAGCTGAAATAGCTTCTTCTAAAGAAATTTCCATTTCCGAAGAGAGTACTGGTTCTTGAGAAAAGTCATCTGGTTCAGAAGTACGTACTGATTTTGAAGTAATTCCCACGTTAGAAGAACCACTCGGAAATTTATCATCAGTTTGCGTAGAAATATCTGATTCTGAACACATAGCAGATATAGCTTCTTCTAAAGAAATAACTATATCTGAAGTTAAGATTGGTTCTTGTGAAAAATCACCTTCTGAAGAAATGCCTAAGTCGCCAGGTTCAATTAAGTCTTCGGCATAATTGTGCTTTGAAGAAATTTCTGAATTTGTGGATATATTTGGGGTGCCTTGCGTTTGTAATCTTGGTGGTACTTCGGAAAACATTGTTTCTGAGAAAACTGATTCTCTTGAATATGGTTGTTCAGAAGAATAAGCAGGAGTAGCCGAATATATTTTACCAGTTGAGAAATTTGGAGCTGATAAGCCCTGAGCAGACGAAAAAATAGGTTCTACTGTAATAATTGGTTGCGGTGGATAAACCGAAAATTTTGATTTTGATGAAATAACAGTCTGTGACGAGTATACTGGTCCGGATGTAATTATAGCCTCCGTTACATATGTTTGTTGTGATGAATTGACTGGTTCTGATTTATAAGTAGATATTAACGGATATACTGGTTTCGATGAATATCTTAGTACTGCTGATTTGCTTGGTTCTGACGGATACGTTGATTTAGATGAATTCGTTATCTCTGATGTGTAATTAGTTTTTGGTATATACACTTGCTTCGAGGAATAAATAAGTCCCTTTGAAAACATTGGATCCGACGAAAAAACTGGTTTCGGTGAGTATACTGACACTGGTGGTTTTGAAGACAGTCTCGGTTCTGAAAATAAAAAGATGTAAGTGTCTGGACAGAATAACATTTACGCAGACTATGTATGACTGAACTGTGACATGTATGCTATTGAATATTATAACATTTATTTATATTTTAATAATTTATATTTAATCTTATTTGGTCAAAAACATTTCAATATTTTATATGATTAATTGTCTGTGTAGCGAGGTAAGTGGACTGCCGTAGTAATCAATAATTCATTCTCATCCTAGTGAGCACCTAGTGAGTGAGGTCATTATTGTGAGGACTGCTTTCGTAAAGTTATTATTTCTTTCCCTTTTGGCAATTGAAAACTAAAATATTATCATGCACTGCAATGTGATAATAATAGGAAGTAAGTTGTAAATGATCAAGTATACATTACTTTATTAAGCAATTATATTGGAAGCATGTGTAATAATAACAAAAATCAACAGACTTGAATTAGAAATCTGTTTTAAAAATTATTTTATTTTTATTTTCCATACTTAACATAGCACATAACATTTTATAAATTTAAACATTCTACACTAAGATAAATTGAGTCAGTGAGTATGTTTGTTATAGTATTTAATTATCTCATTATGTAAAGTATAAATATGAGCTTTGCATTTATACTGATTGCGTCCATAACAGAAGAAACGAGTTTTGTAGCCGTACTGTGCTTGTCTTATATATTTTTGTTTTCCTATTATTATAATAGGATTTCCGAGACGTGATTTCCCAAAAAACGGTACTGTAACAAAAACAAATCCAAATTAGGCCATCATGTTTTTCGAGAGGAACTTTCGTATCGGCCGTGTTGCTAACACTGATGTCAGTGTTTTATTCCGCCTGGCCTTGGCCATGGCTTAGCGGTTATTGTTAAAGGAGAAAATACCAATACCTACTTTTTTTTTGCTATGCCGAGTGTTTTGAATTAATGGCAAATTTGATTCGATTCTTAAAAAAAAACAACTAGATATACACTTAAACATGATGATTTATGTCAATTTTATTGAATGTTCTCCATAAGATAACATTATTCTTATCTTTTTGTTTTAATAAAACGGGAACACTCACGTGAGTGGTCCCGTTTTATTAAAACAAAATGTATCAAAACCACGTCAGTTTTCATAGTAAAATTATTCTTATCGTACATAATTATTTTCAGTGTACACTGTACAGTCGTCAATGATGACTGTAAGTTCAGAGTTTCGTCATTTGTTAATGAGTATGTTTGTTAACATATTTAACAATGTTGTTACCAACAGTATACAGGTAAGCTTTGCATTTATACTGACTGCGTCCATTACAAAAGAAACGCACTTTTAGTCCGTGCTGAGATTGTTTTGTAAATCTTCTCGTTCCTATTATTATTAGAGGATTCCCGTGCCGAGTTTTTCCAAAAATTGGTTCTGTAACAAAAACAAATCTTAAATTAATAAGCAAGCTGGTATATCATTCGATTTTAAGTAAAAGTGACACAAATTCGATTTGACTCTTCAATGATTAATTTGAAATAGAACTTTTATAAGAAACTAGCTGGCTTCGCTCGCATAGGCAATTTAAATTATTTTATATATTATTATTATTTTATCCCTATTTTGTTTCTTTAGGGGTCGATTTTCGAAAACTCCCGAGATATGTATTTCTTTATTTCTTGTTCTCTGTGTACAAACCGAGTTTCATGGGCGAAGGATGTTTTTTATACACATTTTGAGGGTTCATTTTACCCCTTTTGCACAATACGTTCTTATTGTTACCAATCTTATTAATAATATATAATAATATTATAATTATTGTTAAAATCCAAATATATATTATAATTATTGGTATTATATTATTATAATATATTAACAATATTCTTATTGTCGTAGACCATTTGCGGTCAAAATTGTATCATAATAATTCTGTCATAAGCGGTTCGGTCTGTGCGTTACTTCCCAGAAAAGGGCTTGTTATTAATATATTAAGAAAATTATACACCGTAATAAATAATAACATGAAAATTGTTGTCCAATTTAATTTAATTTTAAGTTCTGTTGGTTGGATCTAAATGAGCCTAGATAACTCCAGGCCATGTTCGTTGTTTAGGGATAGTGTAGTCGTTGTTTAAGTTATATCTACTATTGCCATGCCACGCTGTTTTATTTTTTGTAACAAAGTAAAAAAAAATACGCATTTTACGAAAAAAATGTCTTTTCCTTCTACTTCGCCAAAATAAAAATAATAACATGAAAATTATAATAAAGCATTGGCAGTCGTATTTCTAAGATAAATGACCATTAATTTTTTGATTTCCACTCTGTAATTTTTATATTAAAAAATGTTAATAAAATTTGATCGAGATGGAAGCTGGCTCTTAAGGATCAGACACTATTTTCACAACACGATGTATATGTTTTTTTTTTTCATTGTAAAGTTAAATTATAATTTAGTTTAATTCGTTTTGTAAAAAAAAAAACACCAAAACTTATCGATTCCGCGGGTGACAAGAGGTCTGGCTCATTCCTTACACAAAAAATATCGTTAGCTATTCAACGCGGAAAAGTAGCCAGCTTTTTTGGCACCCTGCCTCTCGGACATCGTCTTGTTTTCGAGTAGAATTTTAATTTTTTAGGTTTTAGTTTAGGCTAGTTTTTATTTATTTTTAGTTATAAGGCAGTTGTTTATATTTTATAAGTTTTTCTGTTTTTTTTCTTAATTATTTTCTTATATTATAAATTTTAATTTTTCAGTGAGTATGTTTATCGACGTGTTTAACGATTTCGTGGCCAACAATATAAAGAAAAGCTCTACATTTGTACTGATTGCGCCCAACACAGAAAAATCGTGTTTTTAAGCCGCATTGACGTTGTCTAGCATATTTTCTTCTTCCTATTATTATAATAGGATTTCCGTGCCGAGATTCCCCAAAAAGCGGCACTGAAAAAAAACAAATAAAAAATTAAGCAAACTTTATTATGACTGTGAACAAGAGGAAATCTCATATAGTCGAGCGGTGGTGCAACTTTGATTAGACTCTTGCTTAAGAATATAGATAGATAGATAGATAACTCTTTATTGTTCACACCACAAATTACATGCATAATACAAAAATCTACTTAAAATTAGTGTAACAATTGGCGGCCTTATCGCTTAAAGCGATCTCTTCCAGGCAACCTTAGCATGGAGAGGATTTACAAAGAAGAGGTAAGGGACGGGGTGTGCCCTTAAAAAGGAATATGTAACGCACAAACAGAAAAAAAAAACATACTTACATAATAATACTACATACTACTTAAACATAACATAATAATAAAAATATACTACTTACTAATACTACAACAATATATACATACCTAAATAATAAAAATATACTACTTACTAATACTACAACAATATATACATACCTAAATAATAATAATAATAATATACATACATACCGTTTTTTGTAGATATTGAGATATTTTAGATTTAATTTATTTAAGTACTTATTTAGTTTAGTATAGTTTATAGTTTTAGTTTGTACATTTAAGTTTAGATTATTTTAGTAAAAATTAAATATACATACATATATACAATTACAATCATAGAGAGAGCATGACGATGCATCAACTATTCCGAGATATAGTGCAACTTAATTTGACGTAGTACACCGTCGCGCGCCATCTTGTCTATACAAAAGGCGTCTCCTGATCGCCACTTCTAAAAGTTATCCGATTCCGATGTTTTTTTATACGTTATCAACAATGTAAAAAAATTATCCTTTTAGTTTATTTTTATTTCATAGTACGCAATATATTCGAAGTTATACGCACTTAAAGGGCCAAGTTTTTTGCGTCGAAATACGACGAATAAAATAAGTTGTTATTAGAATACCATAAACATTTTGTGAAAAAAACAAAACATATCGGCATAAATTATAGTTTAACCAAGTTCACCAAAAACAAAAGATATAAGGGGGTGATAACAGACTGCCCCCGAAACCCTAATTTCATAAAAAAGTTATAAAATCCACTATCTCTATCACACGCACGGGAAACAGAGCGACAGCTAAGTACAATTTTAAATACCATGAGCCAAAACCTACGACAGGACTATCCTCTTAATATAACATGCAAATTTAATCAATTAAAAAGGCAGTAATTAATCATTAATTTAATCAGTGCAAGGCAAGACGAGGTCGCGCGCGTGTCTCGCTGAGCATTCCTTGATAAAGGTCACCGAATGTGATCGAAACTATAGTCGGAATAACCGACTATAATAACGTGAGTATTCCCGTTTTATTAAAACAAAAATTAAAAAGGAGTTTTTAAAAAAAAAATATTGTCAACAACGGGAAGGAGCAGGCCGTGGTTAAAAAATCAAAGACCATGGGTGGGAATAAAATTACAATGCGGGTGTATTGTACAATACATGTATAGCAAAAAGAGGTAACAAACATTTTTCCTTAACAGACCACCGGCTGTCCTTCTGGGTGGTCGGATAGGAAAACTTGTATCAGGTATTTTTGCCGAGGCACACATTTACGGATTTTCAGCCATCATGCGTATACATTTAACCCTTGGTTTAACCTTTGGTATGGCGTTAGCTTATTCCCTGGATTACCATACAGGCTACTTTTTAACCCGGAAAAAAAATTGATTTCTGTAGAATAGCGAATGAAACCGCGGGGCGCAGCTAGTCTTCAATAGATCTTATCGCCGCTTTATATTATTTTCCAAAGCTTGAGTACTTTCGAATGTGTGAAAGTGTGTTAGTATGTAAGTATGTAAGTTCCCCTTCAAATTTGTAACGGCTGAATGAATTTGAATGAAATTGGGTATGACGGTAGCTTATACCCTGGATTAACATAAAAACTTTTTAACTCGTAAAGATGTTCGGTTACTGTAGAATAGCGGGTGAAGCCGCGGGGCGCAGCTAGTGTTTAATAAAGGTTGGATTACTATCTACCATGTATGTTCCGTTACAAGTAATATAACATATCGTTTCATGTTGTTTCCAAGACCTCCTATTATCATTCAGAAAAAAATTCGCCTCTTTACTGAAGCACGATTGGGACTGGACTGTTACTGCAATTGTTGACCAACACTATGGCTGCGACTTTTAAATAAGGCAAAGCTGTCAATCAAAAAAAACTTCAATTTAATAATAATTTTTATTTGAAAATAAATATTTGATTGATCAAAAAGATAAATCTGTTGTTAAAGAATTTAGTTTCAGCTTAGGCAATATATTATAGAATTTTAAAATATAAGTAATTCTTTTTTTTTTTGGTAATTCTATTTATTGTGTGTGTGGACAGAATTGTAAATGACAATTTGATTGTTTATAGTGATGACTGTTGCCTTACACTTGGTTTGTCTACTTTTCGCACAGCGCCATCTAGTTTTCATTCCCTGAGTACCGTGTAAACAGAAACGTTCTCCCGATAATATGAGAACAGAATTACCACGTTGTGAGACCGAAAATACTGCTTCTGAAAATAAAACACACCAGATTGAGACAAAAAAAACATGAAAATATTACAATTGCCTAGTAGCTAGAAGCTAGCTGGGCAAGCCACCTAGCAAGGCGAAGTGATTTAGTGAGAGAGTGATGGTCGAGATGAGGTAAGCGGAGCGTTGGTCATCCGTGAGTCGTCGACGACATTGTCAAAATGTCGCACGTGATATACTGAAATTACCCCTCATCCCTCTGGTGGGTGTAGGGGTCTCGAACTTCTCCCCCTCATTTCAATGGTGGGTGTGCAGGTCTCGACAAATTCCCCCTCATCCCAATAGTTGCTGTACGAGTCTTAAGGGATTTCCCCTCGTCCCACTGGAGCAAGTACGAGTCTTGAGAGATCCCCCCTTATTCCACTGGTAGGTAGGGATGGTGGGTGCACGGGTCGCAACCCGACTGAAGTAGTTGGCATAGAGGAATCTAGAGAAAACATAGCACTGATATTAAAAGGACGAATTTACTTAATACAAATTGACACAAACAACGTTTTTTCATTTTAAATTACTGAGGCCGACATAAAAAAATGTTTTTCCATTGTTTTTTATTGCATCGGGTAACAAGTTTTAGTCTAATTATCATTTCGATTTAAGCTGTAGGGCGATATCTCAGCTGTGGGATGCTTAAAGACTGATGCAGAAGATTTAAAAAAATACCCTCCTTTTTACCCGACTGCCCAAGAAGGAGAAAAAAAATGGAAGAAAATGAAATGAAGGAAAATAATGTTTCTTGCTTTTATATTTTAGCAAATTAATGAGTACACACAAATTACAAATGTTTTACTGTCTAAGTTTACATATTCTTAAGTTTTTTTTCTTTTTTTTTTCTTAATTAATGATTGTGTTCTAAATTGGATTTTATTATTTTGTTTTCAACTGTAAATAAGGCTGCTCGACAATTGTGAGCGGTGCATTTCCAACGAGTTTTCATTCCTGATGTATGGTGTCTGTAGAAATTGTACCCACCAGCGATGATCATAAGGTTACCACGGGAAGAACGCACGAATATTGGCCCTGGTGAAAAAACAGTCAAATAAGTGAATATTTTAACACAATTACTGTCATATGTTGTACCACATCTGGAAATGCACGTAATGGGTGTCTGTAGATGGGGATAACCAGTAAGGCCTCGTAGGCGTTGGGGGGGACGATTTGAACATGTTTCTTCGTGACTGGTCCCAGCTAGCGATAGAGCGTAAGATTTGGGAGAGAACTTTTCCAAACAGTGGGGGTAAAAATGTGGAATTATTTTGTAACGAAAAATGATTTCATTTTTCGTTAAAAAATAATTCCACACGTCCTATTTATTTTTTTCGTTACATTTTATTTATAACAAACAAGATATCACGCATTTTAATATTATTTATTTTTGAATATCACTTATTCTTAAAAACAACGATTGTTATACATAGCTTCTATAATATTATTCCCAAAATTGTACAAGACCTAACAGCAACCGACAGTGGACCGATTTGTAAAAAAAAAACAGTCGACTTCTTCCTTTTAGAAGTCGTTTAAAAATGGACGACCAAAATGGCCAGCCCAGATTACAATACAGTGCGCCACACTCGGCTCTGGGCCCGTACCGTGAGTTACTTATTGCGATGATTGTTAGGTTCAGTCGACGATGCTGCGCGAACACGTACCTTATTGCGACGCGATAAGGTGTATGGTTGCGCAGCGTTGTCAGCTGAGCCTAACAATAATCGCAATAAGCAACTCACGGTACTGGCCCTGGTCGTACCTCTCCTCCTGCTATTCGTCGCTTTTACGTCTTTACCATTGCCATCGCTCTATCCCTATCAACCTCGGTTTGACTGACTTTGAGGATCATGACGAGCGGCAGTACGAGTAAAGCCACACTACGTCTTACTTCCCTCGCAATAGCAATGGGGTTGCTCGAGAGGAACGTTGAGCAATAACGTTCGTCTCGAGGAAAAAACTTCGCTTGCGCGATTCAGAACTCCCTAAATTATAACTGTCAGTCCATACAAAGCTTAAAAAAATGCATAAAAATGGATAAACGCCATTTAGCGAACTATAGGAAGTAACTTTCTGGTCAGCCTCCACTTCAGTCTGGTCGGCTGAACAGATTTTAATAAAATTTTAAGAGTTTCTGTATGTCACAAAGACGGGACATAGGATACTTTTTTTATGTCCAAGCGAACGAAGTCGCGTAAACAACTTAAAACGTAGTAGCTTAAAAGGTCTCAAGATTCCTCATTCAAGTTTATTTTAATGTTTATTTCTTCTTTTTTTAAAATTAATGATTGTGTTCTAATTTGCATCTTATTATTTTATTTTCAAAAGTGTGCAATACTGCACGACAACCGACAATGGTGCACTTCCAACGAGTTTTTATTCCCGAAGTAAGGTGTTTGCAGAACCGATAGCCCGCCACTATGATCATAGGGTTACCTCGAGTAGAGCGCGTGTATATTGGTCCTGGTGAAAAAAATTGCAGTTAGTGATGACGAAATACCATTAAAAATACATTAAAAGGTACCCAGAAACCTCACCCTAAGATTTAAACGTATATTGCTATAGATAAAGTTCATCAGACATTTAACTGTTAAAAGATACTGTCAATACAATGCATTCGAAGATGAGTTTTATGGATCCTGTAGCAAATTAAGTACTCTTATAGTTTCGCCGTTTGTCTGTTCATCCGTATGCCAAAGTCCTTTTAAAAAACTATAAACTACAGACAATAAAGACTAAAAATTAAACTAAGGCTAGAGACTGACTATAAAGATTACAACGTTGATATTTGGCAAAATCATCAACCAGAAGATGTCCAACGCTTACCAAAAACATCCCCTTAGAGCGCTACGCTAAACGTCAATCTGCCATTTGCGCCCACAGGTTGCCCGCGGCTTTCGCAATGTCGTCGGTCCATCTATAAATATACTCTATGGACCTATCTACGCCACGCATTTAGCTAGTTGGCATACATGTTGATAATTATACCCATTACGAAGAGAGATATTCTGCACTCACTCAAATTGTCCAAGGAATTAAACGAGTTTATAGACTTCTGCATCACCCTTGAAACATCCCACTGTTGCGATATCGGCCTACCCTCGAAGGGTAATTAGGTCAAATCCGCCAAGCTGGCTCAGTGGCTGTTGGTGTGGGTTAGGTTAGTTGGGTTTATAGACTTAATTCCGGTTCAACCTCGTTGTCAAACTGGATAGTCTAACTGATTTGTCCAACAGGAAAAAAATCTCTTTTCTAAATACCATCGTATCATTACGTACAGTTATGAACAAATTAGTTGTCAATTATTATGTCACGGGTTCGTGTTTTATTCCAAAGAGAATATAAATACTACTTTTATTCGTTTAATGCAGTTTTACGTAAATATTTTGTTATAAAAGGGATTTTACATTAATTACTCGTAAAGAAGGTAAGCATTCAACTTTATTTACATAATTACTTTTTCGGTTCTAATACCTGTCACACTGGCATGATGCTAATTGTTTTTTTTTTCTGCTCTCATGTTTTCTTTCTTTACCCTTGCTCCAAAAATCAATGATTATGATCTAACTTTGATTTTATAATTTGATTTTCAATAGTGTGCAAGAGAGCGCGACAGCCGACTGTTGTGCATTTCCAATGAGTTTTGATTCCTGTTTTTATCTTTTTGCTGAAACGGTAACCCTCCACTATGATTATAGGGTTACCTTTCTTCGAGCTAGTGAATATTGGATCTGAAAAATAATAATAGCATTCAGTGTTATAATCTTAACAATGTAACATAGACACGTAACACAAAAAGTCCTAAAAGACACAAAACTGTAAACCACTGTAGCAACTTCCACCAAAGCTGAATCATGAGCATATACATTTTTTTTTATACAATCAATTCAAGAATAAAATAAATAAATAAAATAAAATAAAAAATAAAAAAAGAAGATAATGATTAAAATAAAACAATTCGCATCATTTTGTAAAAAAAAATATACATTTATTTTACGTTTTTAGATTTTGGTTCAGTACTCCGCATTTGATACAATAAAAAAAACAAGAATATCTTTGTAAAATCACAGATTTTCTTTAAAAAATTGCACAAACATTAAGTCTGACTTCCACTGCAACAAATCGGCCGCGAAAGCTTTCAACCGCGAATTACACATTTTTTTTAATGAATACTGTCATAAGATTTTCACCTACTGTATTTTATACAAATTGCATTTTCCATTCTATGATGAAGGAGCTCTAACTCTGAAGCTTGTAGGGAGCGTCTCCAGTCGGAGTCTCGACCGATATAAAATACCAAAAGTGAAAACAGTATGTATAATGATTACTATGAATCCTTACGCGAGTTTTAACGAAATAACTACTACATAAAAAAAAAAACATTTTGTACATTTTTGTAATAGTATTCAAAATAACATTTTGTTTATGAATGAGTACAAAAATAAAGATTTATTTAGTGCTCATATTTTCCCGAAAATTAGTGATTGTGACATAAGTTGACTTTACTTATTTGATTATCTACAGTGTGCACGAGTGCACGGCAGGCGGGTTTTGGGCATTTCCAATGAGTTTTGATTCCTGTTTTTATCTTTTTGCTGAAACGGTAACCCTCCACTATGATTATAGGGTTACCTTTCTTCGAGCTAGTGAATATTGGATCTGAAAAATAATAATAGCATTCAGTGTTATAATCTTAACAATGTAACATAGACACGTAACACAAAAAGTCCTAAAAGACACAAAACTGTAAACCACTGTAGCAACTTCCACCAAAGCTGAATCATGAGCATATACATTTTTTTTTATACAATCAATTCAAGAATAAAATAAATAAATAAAATAAAATAAAAAATAAAAAAAGAAGATAATGATTAAAATAAAACAATTCGCATCATTTTGTAAAAAAAAATATACATTTATTTTACGTTTTTAGATTTTGGTTCAGTACTCCGCATTTGATACAATAAAAAAAACAAGAATATCTTTGTAAAATCACAGATTTTCTTTAAAAAATTGCACAAACATTAAGTCTGACTTCCACTGCAACAAATCGGCCGCGAAAGCTTTCAACCGCGAATTACACATTTTTTTTAATGAATACTGTCATAAGATTTTCACCTACTGTATTTTATACAAATTGCATTTTCCATTCTATGATGAAGGAGCTCTAACTCTGAAGCTTGTAGGGATCGTCTCCAGTCGGAGTCTCGACCGATATAAAATACCAAAAGTGAAAACAGTATGTATAATGATTACTATGAATCCTTACGCGAGTTTTAACGAAATAACTACTACATAAAAAAAAAAACATTTTGTACATTTTTGTAATAGTATTCAAAATAACATTTTGTTTATGAATGAGTACAAAAATAAAGATTTATTTAGTGCTCATATTTTCCCGAAAATTAGTGATTGTGACATAAGTTGACTTTACTTATTTGATTATCTACAGTGTGCACGAGTGCACGGCAGGCGGGTTTTGGGCATTTCCAATGAATTTTGCTTCCTATCTCTCGACTTTTTCCGAATCGGTGGCCTTCCACGATGATTACAGGATTACCTTTGAGGGACAGGCTGAATTTTAGCTCTGGTGAAAAAAACCGCCATTTTAAGTGAAACTTATAATTATTTAAAACTCATAAACGGAACATTCGTGCAATCGAATATTTTTATTTATAGCAATATACGATTAAATCTTAGGGTGGGGTTTCTGGGTTAGTATCTTTTACTATTTTTTTAATTTTTATTTTTTATATTGACTGACGAGTTTAACAAGTCGCTCACCTGATGCTAAGCGTCACGTTTGCCCATCAAAACAGTCCAATGTCACCCAAAATTTTCAACTTCCAAACTCTGCGCGGCACGTTACTAAGCTCGTCACTCTGAGATATGAGATGTTAAATCACTGTATGCCCAGTTTCGCTGGAAGCATTGCCCTTCAATCCGGATCACAGTAATGATTGCACACTACTGCGTGGCAGAAACAAACACTTTTACACAAACACACAACTATTCTAAACAAACACTTTGGTAGTAATCTATATTTATAAAAGAACAAGATTTACTGCTTAATAAGAACTGATTTTGCGAAAATACAACTTTAAGGAAGCCAGTAGACGTCCACGGCTGAACATAGGCCTGTCTCTTAAGGGGGGGAGGGGGTTGCCATAACCCCCAGGCTTGGGGATCGCAGAACGTTCACCGTTTGCTAGAAGACGCTGCTGCCCGTCCTTCGATGTTTCTGGGACATGACCGGGTCGCCGGAAATATCAGATGTTAACATCTGATATTTCCGGCTCTCTTGATGTCCAGTGTCAGATGTCAGATGATCTTTCGGATCTCTTGATGTCCAGTAATTACACTAGAAGCATTGCCCTTTTATCCGGAACACAGTAATGCTTGCACACTACTGCTTGACGGTTGAATAACTGGCAAAGCTGTGGTACTTCCCCAGGCGGACTCTGCAGAGACGCCCTACCACTACAAAACAAAAATCATCTGAAATGGACCCCTGAACTGAGTATGGAAGCAGAAATGTTATTCATGTTTCGCCGATTTAACTCAGTTTTTACACTGATTACAAGAAATAAAGAAACACACGTCTCTGGATATTCGTAAATCAACCCCTAAAGAGGTGAAATGGGGGTATTAAATTATCGTAGGCAATGCGACCGAAACTGTGCGGGCAACGGCAATGCCAAAACCAAGTGGTGGTTGGAGTTTGTAGTAGAAAGCCTGTACGGATGAGATCCTGTACTTGATGCTAAACCGATTTTGACGAGTGAGGTGTCGTTTGGATCCTTTGATATCCGGAGTTACAGTTTGCAGTCGGGTTTTTGTTCTTCTTTTATTTATAATATTATAATATTAATTTTATTTGACTGCCCCGGTGGCTCAGGTGGTAGTGAACCTACGTTCTGTGCTTGGGGGCGTGGGTTCGATTCCCATCTAGGACAAACATTTATGTGATGAATATTTGTGTTTGTTCTATGTCTGGGTGTTAATATCTATATAAGTATGTATTTAAAAAATATCTATGTACGTATATCAGTCTTTGGCAGCCATATTACAAGCTTTGCTTAGTTTGGGGTCAGATGACCGTGTGTGCAATAATGTCCCAGATATTTATTTATTATTTATTTATTTAATTATCAAACTAGCTAGCCCGATTGACTTCGCTTGGGTAAGCTAAAGTAATTAGAATGCCACTCTACCGCTGTTTAGGGCTTCATTTATGAAAATCGGTGTGCGTTTTGTATATAGAATTTTACAATTGTATTTAGAAACTCTACAAAACAAGTAAAAACAAAATGGCAAGTAAAAATAAGTCGGGAGTAAATGTATGGCTAAATTTGGCTAGTTTCGGTTGTGTAGAGCGTCCTCTCTGTCGCACAATGCACTGTCTGATATCTCCACAGAAGAGATTTTTTTTTACTATTTTTCTCTTTTCTCTCTATAGAGCAGCTCAAGCCATTTCTTTCAAAGGCTATCGTTTACGCCACTTTTTCTCTACTAATATTATAAATGCGAAAGTTTGTTTGTTGGTTCGTTTGTTCCCCTTTGACGCAGCAACAGAGCAACGGATCGACCTGACGTTTACTTCTTATCCCGAGAAAATGTACGGTTCCTGAGGGATTTTTCACGCGGGTGAAACCGTTGGGCGTAGATAGTAAGATATATTTTGAGAAAACGCGACCGATCTTCATGCTGTGGGAAGGAGAACTGATAGCATACATTCAATGCAATGCATGTCGCGTCATCGTTTTTTAGCGCTGTCGACAAAGATGACGCAATGCCAAACCAAAATATGCTGAATATCTCACTTCTTGTACCCAACGTGCTTTTTAAACGTCCACTTAATTAAGTATCTTGTCTACAAAACCTTACAGTTGCCAATCTTTTAGAGCAATTTTTATATTTGCATTTTTCTTCTTCGTCAAAATAGAAAATGTTACCATAAATAATGCTTTAAAACATCGACATTGATATTCTAAAGATATTTTTTTTGAAAGATCCACTCATTTTTTTTAACATTAAAGATTAATGGGTAGAAGTCGGGCTTCTACCGCATTTTTTTTACGTGAATTCTATGACGATTAGACGTTCATGGAATTCACGTAAAAAGTGCGAAAGAGATACCTTAATTAGAAGAGTGAACTCTCAATGATTGTGCTGGTTTTTACATTTCAGTATGATGTTATTTTCGTTCAAGGTATACATGAGAGCTCTGCAAGACCTACGCAACGCACACTGCCATCTAGTCTTGATGTAATTCGAAGAATGTTTGCTGAATCTGTATTCTCCTATCGTTATTATAGGATTTCCTCGGCTACTGTAGCTGATAACCGCTGCAATTTAATTAAGATGTAAGTTAATAATCCATACGACGCTTATTTTCTATCAGGATTATACTATACTATTCAGTATATATCAGTAACTAAACAGAAGCAAAATTCTACATCTAACTAATATTATAATTCAGAGAAGTATAGCTGCAGTCGTATCAGGACCAATAAAGTTTCGAGGTAAAAATGAATACGTTCGTCTCGAGGAAAAAACTTCGCTTGCGCGATTCAGAACTCTCTATATTACAACTGTTAGTTTATACAAAACGTCAAAAAATGCATTACAACTGTTAGTTTATACAAAACGTCAAAAAATGCACAAAAATAGATCATCGCCATCTATCAAACTATAGAAAGTAACTTTGTCTCTCTGTCTGGATGTTTGTCGCGTTATCACGGTTAAACGGCTGAACAGATCTTGATAAAATTTGATAAGGAGCTACTGTATATCACAAAGACAGATATAGAATACTTTTTTATGTCCACGCGTACAAAGTCGCGGGTAACAACTAGTATCTAACAAGCAGAAAGAGGATCAAAAAGACAATAACATTACGCGGTTTCAAATGAGAAGGAACGTGTGGGTTCGGGTGAAGGAACTGACATTTGCACCAAAAATACAAGGAAAAACTTTAAATACCTTTTTTTGGGAATGTATTACTTAAGGTTTTGTAAAAAGTCGCGAAACAAAAGTTGTTGAGTATGATGTTGCTCAACTGAGATGATACACAACAATTTTTGCTTCGAGATGAGGGGTAACTCTTACATCGATGCTACCCATCGAATTATGCATGTACTCCGAAGGAACTCAATGATTGTGATTATCATCATGTTTCAATAAATGCGTAACACTTGTGTTATCATCGATGGTGATCAGATTTGCTCGACATTTGGTACGGTTGGTTTCGTCGCATCGCCATCGAGTCCTTTTACCGTATATACAATGTTGCTTGAACGTGTAACCTCCATAGTGTAACGACAATGCTCCTCTCTTTGTGTGGGTGAAAATCAATTCTGCAATATACAAGGAAGTTATTATTACTACAAGGAAAATAAAAAATAACAACTTCAAATCTAGTTTAATGGTTTATCTCAGTATAATTATTTTTATGCAAGATCTATCTTAATTAGCCTCTCGCAGGCCTCCCTACACCACATTTAGCAACTTTTGTTCCATGACATTTCAAAATTCAAATGCATATATTTAAAAAAATACGAATCTCTGAAATGGATTTATATATTATTATTTTTGACAAGATATTTATATTCACTCGATATGCTCTTTTGGATGACTGTGATTATTGCTATTTTTCAATATACGTGTTTTTCCGTTTATTTCAATCGTGTGTACAACCCCAAGACATTTATAAGACGTGTTTGTTTCGATACAACGCCAACGAATTTTCCCACCATGTAAATGTTTATGTTTAGTAAACGTATAGCTTCCGAAATGTAACATTTGTCTTCCACGGCTTGACATGGTGAATGTCGGCTCTAAAAATAATAAATAATAAATTCAACTAAACGAGAGACACAACTCAACTTAAGTAAACTTACAAACCAAACTAACTAAACCACATTGAGAAGATCTCACAGATCACAAGGTAATCACCAACAACCAATAAACTTAACTGTTGTAGCGTGATAAAACGATGCGTGATTTCGAGCATCGTTTTGCTCCGCTGCCGGTGGCATAGAGGTGTTAGTTTTTAAAAACCCTAGACTTAAAAGACAAATTAATACGAAAACAAATAACCTTCATCTTTTTTAATGATTGTTTTTACGCCTATTTCGGTAAATAATAAAGTTCAATGCTCAGATATCGCTGTCGATCGCCAGATTGCCTTCTTGGTTGGACGGTTTTAATAAATAAATTAACTTCTAAGAGTCAAGATAATTTATATTACAAAATTTATTGCATTTTCTAATATCTAAAAATCACAAGTAAGGTGAGCTTACAAACTTCTTTGATTAAGAAGGATTGGTGATCTCTAAATATAAAAATAAACTTTGGTGCATTTCCAAGTGGAGTAAAGAACTGTTAATATTTTTTTTGTAGATTGTCTTTCAGTGTTCAGCTCTGACGGGGAGATCTTTATTCAGCAGTGGTCATCTGGTGATGATGAGGATTCTTTAACTGCCGCGTAGTTTTATCTTGAAAGATCTCTACTAACTACTACTACCAGGGCACCTGTGTCCTTTGATGCTTTTTATAATAAAGGCTAAGATACTATTGGTAATATTTTCATAGCACAAGTACCAACTAGTGGTCTTACAGATCATCTGCTAACGAAATACTGGCAAAAGCTCCGTGACACACTTAGACAGCCCCATGGACATACATAATTAAGGACAGACACGGTGTCATCTCTGCTAGGGAACTCTAACGAAACGAAACGGAATTGTTCAACCCATATATGAGAGAAAACGAATTTTAGCTGAGCTCGAAGTGAGCGCGTCCAATCTGGGGGTAATTCATAGTATTTTATCCGATCCTCACTCCGAGGGGGCTAGAATTATTTACAGACTGAAAAAATATTTTCTCCATACCCTAAATGATTCTAACTTCACTTGTTTGCTTAGTTGACTTCGTACAGCTAGGGTGCTATTCCACGATGTGCTATAATACCTAAGCTGAACCCACAGTAAACGCAGTATCATCTGAGTCGTGGAGCATTAAACATCACTCTATAAGACCTGTAAGTGCGAGCGAGATAGACAATTTAATTATTTATGACCGACGACTAGATGGCATTGATCCATTTTTGTGCATTTTTTGACGTTTTGTATGAACTCACAGTATTGTAATGTAGGGAGTTCTGAATCGCGCAAGTGAAGTTTTTTCCTCGAGACGAACGTATTCATTATCCCTCGAAGCTTTATTGGTTCTGATACAACTGCAGCTACATTCCTCTGAATTATAATATTAGATCATTGAGAATTGTACTTTTTTTTTTTATATCTTTGGTCGTAGTTTATATTTATAGTTTATAAGGATGTGATAGGGCTGACGTAGACTTACAAGTCTAAAATACAAAAAACACTTTTAGAAACAGTAAGTATGTATTTAGTGATTATGTTCATTAACAAGTTTAAGTATGGTACGACAGTTTTTAAGTGTATGTAGAAGCGCATGACATGTTCGATGTGAGGAACACTGCCAATGAATTTTGTCGCCCATAACTCTTTTTCTACAAAATTTACGCCCTCCGACAATGATCAACGGATAGCCTCGCGGGTTTGTTACCAGTACCGGCTCTGAAACAAAATAGGTAAGTTAATAAAATATCAAGTAAAATTACTAGTAGTTCGCGCCAAACAGACCTCGCGACCCCAATAGCTTCAAAACCTGCTCATATTTGAACTTAAAATTTGTATTGAAATGAACTACTTGCATACAAAATTTCATGAAGATTGGATCAACGGTTTGCAAGTTATGATCAGACAAATATAGACACAAACATACAGATATACAAAATGCCGAATTGTTCCAGTAGACTCTGAGACCTTCGCTACGCTCGGTCAAATAGAAAAACAAAAAACACGATAGATTGACCCGATGCGATTATGACACTGGTAACAGTGGAACCCAACGACACTTCACTTGTCAAAATCAGTCTAGCCGTTGAGGATATAAGAGGTAATATAGGAATATACAAGGAATATTGGTTCCAAATTTCTAGCATGCAAAAAATAATAATTTGCATCCCATTTTAATGTCCACTTTATCCCTATAGTG
Organism: Apocheima hispidaria; assembly: GCA_947579745.1. NCBI lineage: Eukaryota > Metazoa > Arthropoda > Insecta > Lepidoptera > Geometridae > Apocheima > Apocheima hispidaria. The sequence continues at coordinate 12,618,285 of OX388153.1, read as the reverse complement.
TTGGAATTTCACAAAACCCAATCTTATTGTTTACCTGGAGTCTGAGTCTGGATTCTTAAAAAAAAGCTTGTTTTTTTATATATATATATACAGATAGATTTATTTTTGACAGGAATACAAATATAGCACCTGGCATCCCTAATTAACTTCAAATATTTAATACCTTTGATAATTTCGAGTAATATTTTAAATATTTCTAATGCTGTTTAGGCTTATGATAGTGTTCTTCATTGTCTATTTTTATAATATTGTTGTTAAAAGTATATATCCTAGCTTTGCAATAATTACATGAGGAACACCTCCACCTCTTGACTTCGCTGCGTTGATTTGCTGGAGCATAGTATGTATAACCGTTATATTTTAGTATTACCTTCCCTCTTCTCGACTTTTGAAATTGAGGGGCCAGCAGTGGATCAAGACACACTGCAAAAATACAAAATTTAAATCTAAAAAAAAATAATGATATGCTTAATCTATAATATTCATAATCAGTTTGTAGTTTCTTTCCGCTCAATATCGCGGCTAGTACAATATAAATAAAGAACACATTGTTAATCTTTAACTTTAAATAAAGAATTAAAAAAAAAAAAAAAATAATGATGAATATAATGGAAAATAATGATGTAAATTTGTTTGTGTGTCATGATTTGACAAAAATAATGAAAAAGTTATTTTGTATGAGTATTTCCTGTATTAACGTAAATTGATTCTTATGATAAAAGAAATCACAAATTTGCTAATGTTTGTAGGAAGCTTGAAATAACAAGTAATATTATTAAACAAAAAATTAAATACCCGACTGTAAAATGTAGCTTAATTATGTAAGCCCTGACGTAAAGAAGCACCCAACGACACCTCACTCGTCCGAATCGGTCAAGCCATGTAAGCTGCAAGAGGCACTATAGGAATAGGAACACACAGACATACATACATACACCCAAAAACATTACCCTCCTTCTTCAGCTACCACGGCAACGGCAGTCGGGTGAAAATGAGTTTATTGAGACATGTGAACCTAAATTAATTACAATAAAACGAATACTGAAGCATGTTATTGTATATGGAACATCTAAAAGCTGAAATTAGGCAATACGTTACTTTAAATAGTAAGTCGTTTAAGTAGCTAACCGCGGGATTCTGAAACGTTTGTTAACTTTGACAACAGATTAAGTCTATTCCTGTCTTTGTCATTTGCTTAGTGCCAGACAAATGAAGTATTAGAATCAATCTGTTGTCAAAGTTAACAAACGTTTCAGAATCCCGAGTTAAAGGTAGTAGGTAAAGTATTTTTAAAGTAAATTAGTAAATAAACTAAAATCTCATAAGGGCAACATCTTTATATCACAATCAACGTTTTTTTGTTCTACTAAAAAACACAATTCATTTTTTTTCATTAAAAATATATCGATCGTATTAAATCTATCTCGAGAATCGCAATCTCGAGATAGAGTCACATGATCGTATTAAATCTATCTCGAGAATCGCAATCTCGAGATAGAGTCACATATAAGCAATAGTACAAAGTTCGACTTGCGGCAAAGGTACGAAGTATGAGACAGACTGCAAAAACAATTGTTTTGGAAATATATTTTTGTTTTTGAGAAAAATCGTAAATCGTTCTTATTATAATGTACGACTCTGTTTATTATTGTCTTACATATATGCATTCGTATATATTCCAAAAATAATTATAAATAACGATACGAAAAATTGGAGATCATGTAGAGGAGGGGTCTCCAAACTACGGCCCGCGGGCCAAATCCGGCCCGCCACTGCCATCAATCCGGCCCGCGACAGATTAAGACTAGTGTCATCAATCTGGCCCACGACAGCCAATGTTTTACTGTTGTTACTATTGCTGTGATAAGTTGAATGGAAGAGAATGAAAATACAGAATGATAATTGATGTTTGCTTAGGTGGGCAGAAAAATTAAAATTGTTATGGCCCTTGCAACATACCGAAAAAAATATTATGGCCCCAAGGCTTCAAAGTTTGGAGACCCCTGATGTAGAGTATTGAAGAACTGAAATAAAAATAAAATATTACGGGCATTAAAGTAGGGTTGCATAATTTTTAATGTACATACATGAATTTTAAATAATCAAATAATTTGTATTGGTTGTAGTACTTAACTTAGACTACGACTAATAATTTTGTAAGTTGTGAAATTCACTTCAATTACAAAACTTAATTGTGTGTAGTCAAAATATAAATAAAAAGCTTAGTAGCGAAAAAAACCAAGAAAATACTTTTGAATGAGAATTAACGAATTAACGTTTCGCTCAGGGAACTTTGGGAGGCCTCCCGCTAGGTGGACCGTCAACATTGTGAAAGTCGCGGGCAACCGGTGGATGCAAGTGGCACGTTGTCTAGGGAGGCCTATGTTCTGCAGTGGACATCTTCTGGCTGATAATGTATGCAACGTAATGTAAATTATTCCAGCTCCACTCGATTGCCTGGTTGGCTTATTATACCATAGCGTTTTAATATTTAAAACAATTATATTTGACTTCATTCGACGCGATTTTTCTTTCTTCTATTATTTACATACTGTAGCTGAGATTAAATCGCGTCGAATGAAGTTCATCATATAATAGTGATCGAACTTCACATACCTGGGTAAGTTCGTTTGATCACTAATTATGCCTAGTTTAGAAGGATACGATGGGGCTGACATAAACTTGCAAGTTTAGAAGTACCTAAAATAATAATAATATGTAAATATGAATGCTGTACTTTTATGTACGAGGTGGATGATTATGATTGTTCTTCGTAGTAACAATTTCTTCTCCGATTTTGACCAGCATCGCTTTACACCCCGCCGCGGAGTGAGTGGAACAATACCATTTCTCTTTGGAGTTGTTGCACACGATCCTTCGGTAGAAAGTGTAGTCGTTGATTTTTATGAGCATTTTCCCCTTTTGCGAACGTGTGTACCTTGCTGAAAAAAATCTGTATTTTACTTACTAAATTAGTATTTTAAATGAGCTGCTATTACAGAGTAATTATTAAAAAAACTATTTCATTTTTGAAATAGAACACCTAATATAATCAAAAATATAAAACGGAAGAAATGATCACAAATAATTTTAACTTCATAATCAAATATATTTTTTAACGTAATTGGTACAGTGTAAAACAACATCGAAAATTGAATACGACCAAATTAAATTAAATAATTATTAATTAATTATTAAATTTGAATTATGGCAATATGATATTCCCGGTTAAATTTCCAGGGTATCCTTTATTTTAATTATCAAAGTAAAAGAAAAGTATATATATACATATCTATAAATTTTCAGCTTCTCAAGTAAACAGTTTAATTGTAATAAAGCTGTTGATGTTTTATTTTATAAATTCCATCAAAATTTGTATGAAATTCCGAAGTTTTCGTTCTAAGTCATTAAAGCCTTTTAGTCGAGAAAAGTTTTGTAAAGAGAACTTGCGAGCAAAAAATATATAAACGTACCCCGAACTCATACAAAAAATATAAATGCTCTGGCAAGCTCCTCAAGCAGGATATCAACGCGATCGCAAGCTCATACGAAAGATATCAACGCGTGCTCGTTCAGACACAAAAGATATCAACGACGCACTCCGAAGTCATACAAAAGATATCAACGACGCACTCCGAAGTCATACAAAAGATATCAACGCGCACGCGAGTTCAGGACCAAAAGATATGAAAGCAGTTGTGAGTTCCGATACAAAATATATCAACGCGCACGCGAGCTCAGATGCAAAAATTATCAACAACGCACTCGCGAGGACGTACAAAACATATCAACGCGCAGGCGAGCTCAGACACAAAAGATACGAAAGAAATCCTGAGTTCCGATACATCAGATATCAACGCGCACACGAGCTCAGATGCATAAATTATCAACGACGCGCTCGCGAGGTCATACAAAACATATCAACGCGCAGGCGAGCTCAGACACAAAAGATACGAAAGAAATCCTGAGTTCCGATACATCAGATATCAACGCGCACGCGAGCTCAGATGCAAAAGTTATCAACGACGCGCTCGCGAGGTCATACAAAACATATCAACGCGCACGCGATGTCAGACACAAAAGATATGAGAGCACTCCTGAGTTCCGATACAAAATATATTAAAGCGCACGCGAGCTCAGATACAAAAGTTATCAACGACGCGCTCGCGAGGTCATACAAAACATATCAACGCGCACGCGATGTCAGACACAAAAGATATGAAAGCACTCCTGAGTTCCGATACAAAATATATTAAACCGCACGCGAGCTCGGATACAAAAGATATCAACGACACGCTCGCGAGGTCATACGAAAGATATCAACGACACGCTCGCGAGATCATACGAAAGATATCAACGCGCACGCGAGCTCAGAGACAAAAGATATCAGCGACGCGCTCACGAGGTCATACAAAAGATATCAACACGCTCACGAACACATACAAAATTTATCAACGTGCTTGCGAGGTCAACAGAATTTATAGCTCTCAAATCTCAGACCTGTTGACGCCTTAGCAATATGATGAGAGCAGCAGTCAGCAGTGTCAGTGTTCATTTGTGAATTTTATTTTGCTATTCTCATTTTGTTTGCGTTGATGGTACACCGTGGCTCCTTGCCGTCGTTATGCCTTGCCAGGGTTGTTGCTATTCTTGCAATGTATATTCATTTGTTGCAGCAGATTGTGTTAACAAATAGGCAACTACAACACTATTAAAAAAAACTTAGTAAGACATTTAAAAAACTGCACAAGTTATTTAAAAAAATGAGTTGATGCCTGTGTGGTAAAGCACCAAAAACGCTTCTAATTCTCGCGTAGAAAATTTAATGAAATTCTCTGTATGATTAAGCTTGTTTGTAATTTTTAAATCTATTTCCTTGGTGGATGGTTGTGGCCAAAGTTGACGACGAAGACTTCACCTTCCACGGTATATATTGTTGCTCTGCACCCCAATGGACTGTGAGTAGAACATCTCCATCTGACTCTCTGGTTCTGATGAGAGTGATCTCTGATTCCACGTTGAGTACTGTAATATGTATAGCCGTCTAGTCGTAGCAACGGCTTTCCTTTCTTCGACTTTATTATTTGCACTGTAGAAATTAACAATTTAAATAAAAAGGAAAGGATATAGTATACTGTTATGGTATTTGTTTATCATCATTATGTCATAAATATCTCACTGCTGGGATATTGATTTACCCTCGAAGGGTGAAGCCATATCCACCACGCTGGCCCAAAGCGAGTTGGTGGATCGGAAAAAGAGATACTCGCATTAAATTGAGTCGGTTTTTCCGACTATAGTTCGGGATTCCCCCTTTATAATAATTAATTTAAATATAAATGTGTCAATACTACGTTATTTTTCAATTGTACCAGATTTAAATCATTTTAAGGCCTTAAGTGGCGTCCAAAGTGTAACAGATTCAAAGTATAAGTTTTTAATTGTAATACTTTTAATATGATTTTATTAACATGAGTTCCATAATTGAAATCTAATAGAATTTTGTGTCTGACAACAAAAAAGTGATTAATTTGATTTGATTTATTTTAATTTAATGTAGAAAGTTATTGTAAAACAAAGCGATCAACTACGGATTTCTCCGTGTGATAAATACTGGCAAGTAGATATTTATGTAATCACACAACTCTGAAACGAATGAACAGATTCGATTGAAATTTGGTATGGAGGTAGCTTACACCCTGTACTAACACAAGCTACATTTTATCCCGGAAAAATATTCGGGTATATAGAATAGCGGGTAAAACCGCAGGGCGCAGCTAATATGTTATATTTCTAGACATTGAAATGCATGCGATAAATCTGGAGAAAATTTTATTTCATTGTATTTATACAAAATTCATAAAACACATTATAAACGCTCTCGAGTAATTTTAAAATTTACACAGAGGTTCAATTTGCAGGTTAAGAAATATTATAAAACAATTTAACAAAATAAATGTTTAAAACGATGCAATTTTATACATGCCTGCTTATTACCCACACACAGCAATTAAAAAAAAATACAATAAAATAATTACAATAAAAAGGTAGCAATGTAAAACTAAATTAAAAATAAGCCGATCGAATTTTCAACGCCTATGGTCGTAAATATTCGTAAAATATTTTGGGCCCTAATTCTGCAAGCTAAGTGGACGCGCAAGTAAGGTGCTACACTAAGCGAACTTGCATTCTTCTTGCCAATCACTGCAGATAAATGTAGAAATATCAAATTGTTAAGATAAGAAAATACAGCAAAATCTAATCACAATATATTTTTATACAGTAGTGAGTAAGACAAATGCAGTTTCACATAGGGCCTCACCTCACTCACGGTCACAGCTTGCAGAATACACATACTGTAATATAAATCTACGAATTTGTGTCAAAGCCACGTATTCGTAGTCTTGAATTGGTCGAATTGGTCATTTTGCCATTTGTGACATGAGTCGTAGGAACCTACTAAAAAGCATTGAAAGTGAACCGTCATGTATCATAATCGGTAGCAAATCATTGAAAGTGAACCATCATGTATCTATCATATTCGGTAGAAAATAATTGAAAGTGTTTCCATCATGTATCATACCAACTGAAAGTTTATCATTCTGTATCATATTCGGTAGCAAATCATTGAAAGTTAACAATCATACATTATATTCGGTAGCAAATCATTGAAAGTGAATCATCATGTATCACATTCGGTAGCAAATCATTGAAAGTGAACCATCATGTGTCATATCAATATTTATCATCAATATCATGTTTTACATGAAACAGTGTTTTAGTAATATTTATACTAAGAAATTACCTTAGGTTAAAACAATTTTAAAATAAGTTTGTAATAAAATGGAAAAAAAAAATGATGATTTCAATTATTGTTTTTAAGTCATCCATTCGATACGTCGTAGTTTGAACGTAACTAGAATATCATTACAGCATGCACCACACCTGGGGCCTTATCCCGTAACTCTGGTGGCGATGGTCTTCGTTTGCTATCCTACTCGCTCGCATGGTGCGAGTAAGTTGGCGCGTGTGGGATGGCACGCAATGACCATTGCCACAAGAGTTACCTTACCTTAGGTTAAAACAATGTTAAAATAAGTTTGTAATAAAATGGAAAAAAAAATGATGATTTCAATTATTGTTTTTAAGTCATCCATTCGATACGTCGTAGTTTGAACGTAACTAGAATATCATTACAGCATGCACCAGACCTGGGGCCTTATCCCGTAACTCTGGTGGCGATGGTCTTCGTTTGCTATCCTACTCGCTCGCATGGTGCGAGTAAGTTGGCGCGTGTGGGATGGCACGCAATGACCATTGCCACAAGAGTTACCTTACCTTAGGTTAAAACAATGTTAAAATAAGTTTGTAATAAAATGGAAAAAAAAATGATGATTTCAATTATTGTTTTTAAGTCATCCATTCGATACGTCGTAGTTTGAACGTAACTAGAATATCATTACAGCATGCACCAGACCTGGGGCCTTATCCCGTAACTCTGGTGGCGATGGTCTTCGTTTGCTATCCTACTCGCTCGCATGGTGCGAGTAAGTTGGCGCGTGTGGGACGGCACGCAATGACCATTGCCACAAGAGTTACGGGATAAGGCCCCTGATATAAAATATGAGCGTCGGATATGTGTCTGTATCGTATTTAATTATTAGTTACGTCATACTACGACACGGCTCCGCTTAAAATTAATAGCCCAGTCAATTTAGCGTTTGACCCGAAAGTAACTAATAACAGGTTTTTTTCCTTTCATAATTGTATAACCAACCTCTCATGTTAATATTTAATAATTAAACAAAATGCGTATCCGGAACAGACTCAAATTTTACATTATGCAATATGGTCTCTATTTAAGCTATGTTCGAGTCTATTTCAGATAACGATCGTAAGCACGACAGTGAGTTGTCGGCGACGATAACGTATTATAACTCAAGCAGAAATACTTTTCTATGTTTCGTACCTCCAGTCTGCTTAATTTAATTTAATATTGATTCTACGTCAGCAAATGATACCAAATACAATTTTATATTTAAGTTATGAATTATGTGCGGGTCCTCCATACTAAGTCCCGTAACTTTTACCTTTTTTTTGCATTTTCCGTCGAATTATAAGATATAAAAAAAAACATTCTTCAAAACATTTGTATCCTAACTAATATTATAAATTTAAAAAATAACTCTGTCGCTCTGTCTCTCTGTCTGGATGTTTGTCGTGTTGTCAGGGCTAAACGGCTGAACGGATCGAGCTGAATTTTTGCATAGATATGGCTTAGCAAATAATTGGAAATTCACAATTTGTGATTTCTTAAAAAAAAACAGTGTAAAAATATATGAGTGAGATATCTAAGGACGCGACTAAGAGCCTTAAGGCCGTGCTTCCAACTAAAGCTATCTCTTTTATACAATTCCAACATTTTTGAACATTAAACAGTATGGTAACAGTATGGTACTGGAAATAAAACAGTATGTTATCCTTAAGCTGACCCCAGACATGCGTCTTTCGCCCCGAATGTTCGCGCGACGATGCGATATACACTTTAATCAACAATTATCGCCTCGTTGCACGAACATTCGGGGCGATAGACGCATGTCCCAGACATGCGTCAACATTTAAAAACAATATTTAATAGCAATTGTCATGTTATTAGTTTAAGCTTCTTTTTTTTTTTAAATATAATATTGGTGGACGTTTTTCACACACAGCACCATCTAGCCCCAATCTAAGCAAGCTTGTACTATGGAAATCAAACCCACAGCCTTCAGCTCATAAGGCGGAAATCCTCCCACTGAGCCACAAGTCAGTCACAAGGCTAGTTTTGACGAAGGAGAAGGAAAAAAAACCAAAATAAAATTTTGTTTCCTACTCCTGAAAACTCCTACTCCTTTAAATTATTAAAAATGCCCGAACGAGATAGCCTATATGAGAAGCGGCATGGCATCCAGTGTAAATGAATCAAGCTTTACGTCACCACAACCTCCATGCTGCCTCAGTCCATCTTTATGATATAAAACTCCTGAGGCGCCTCCGATGTGATCACGGTCGTCTGCTTGCCTTCATGCATGTGATCAGTGTTCAGAGACGTGATCATATCGTCAACGGTGATGATCGCAGCGCGGCAGCCGAAGCGATGGTGAGTGGAGCAAGCCCATCGAGACTTGGAGCCGATCATCCTCGCCAGGTAGAAATTGTAACCATTGAGACGAATCATTCGCTTGCCTCGACGAGAGGTCACGAAGCGAGCTGGAATGAAAGAGGGAATAGAGTTAGTTAAGTTTTATTTAAGGACAAATTTTTCAACAGATAGACAACATTTTATTGATCACACCTCAAAAGATATACATGGGACAAAAACGACTTTAAAACAGTGCAAAAACTGGCGCCCTTATTACTGAAAGCGATCTGTTATCTGTTCCAGTCGTTTTCTTTTAAATTCCTATGTTGAGTTTAGAACCGATCTAGCCACTAACATCTATCACTCAATAAAAATATACAATACTACAGTCAACCTTAGTCATCATCATCAGAAGGTCTCTCCTGAAGGGGTGGGGGTCACTTGGTAGGCGGTTTGGGAATCGCAGAACGCTCACCGTTTACTAAAAGGTCGTTGCTGCCCGTCCTCCAATGTTTCTGGTCGTTGTTTTAGAACATACCCGGGTTAACCTTAGCATGGAGAAGATATATGGTTTTCAATCTTCAGACAAATTTTAACAGAAGCGCTTTCGAGTTTCCTCAGCCTTCACACAAACACTGTCGATTGAAAATCAATTCTGTCATCGAAATAATTAGGAAAGTAAGTAAGCTTATTAAATACTGTAAAGTTTTTTAGACCGCTAATTAAAATCTACAGAAAAGATGTCAGTGGTAAAGGCATTAATCGTTATATAATCTATAATCTGACAATGACATAATAATAATGTATTCTATTGGCTTAATAATTGTATTCTTTGACATTTTTGTAAAGTTATTGTAGGAAAAGTTTATTAATTTTTTTAACATTTATTAAGTATGAACTAAGTAACGATTTCCATGGAAATATTTTGCACGTCAGAAATTACCGAATGTAATGGAACATTTCAAACGCTAACACCCTGCTTACCTGCATTCTGGCAAATAAAACTCATTTCATTTTATATTGTATGAGTTTATATTGTACAGTCATTGAAATACGTATTTTATCGATAATAGATTTAATTTACTAAAGATCAAACAACATTTGCTACTAAAATCTTTTTCTAATGCATTTTATTTTTACAAGTGATTCTAAACGCGTTTGCCTTTTTAGTCACGCGTTCAAGGCACAAAAAAAAAACAGAGTAATGACAATTATAATTTAAAATGTATTATTAATCTTATTTGTAAGTGTAATATACAATTTATTATCTGTACAAAATGTTGCTGATAGGTGTAACAATATTGAAAGATGGGACACACAATGAAGTCGCGAAAAAAAAAACAGTAGTTCAAAATGTCAATGAAACTCCACAAATTTTTTTTTCGCTATTTCAGTGTTGGTCCCATAGTAATTTGTTTATAATGATGAGTCCATACATACCTTTCAATATTGTTGCATCTTTCTGAGACACGTTGTATGGATTAAAAAAAAAAACTTTAAATGTATTCAATTTACGCAACCTTATTAAAAATATTTCATACTTTAATTATACAATAATATGAGTAAGTATAATACCTTTAATACACACACTACACTAGATAAGTGTTGGTATAATTTTATTAGGTATGGTAATCCTAGATTTAAATTTAACATGTCACACTCGATTCTAGAAATACTGACATTTACAAGTAAACTAAAAATAAATGTGATGATAAAAATCACGATAAAAATAGACTGCCTTCGTTTTATTATCTCTTTAATTTTTTGTGTGAAAAAGGCTAAATCCACAAATAGTGAATTTAGGCTTTATCAAGTTTAATTATAAAGTTTATTATCAAGTTTAGTTATAAAACGGGATATAATAAATCGATCATATCCGGTGATTATATATAATTATATAAAGTTATTATTATTTAGTTCTATCCCATTCAAGTGAAGTATAATATTTCACATTAAAACTAGTCACAGTCTAAGCTAACAATGTTAGACACGGTCCACTCCAAGTCATACTTCAGTAATTAAAGCGGTGGATGTTTTACTGGAAGCTTCTATGAAATTTTGGAAGCAGGAAAAAAAATGTCAAAACTATGTACATTTTCCGACAATCATTCACATTAAAGAACACTTAAAGGATAATAATCAGCCAGTATTCAAGTTAGTAAAGTCGAAATATTTTACTATGCTCGTCAATATATTTTTGCTCGTTTTTATCTTTCAACTTAGGCGGATGATTATGTTCGTTATTTAATTTGATGACTTTTCCATCGTGTGTGAAGATGTTAGCCCTGCATCCCTTGGCATAGTTCGTGGAGCATAGCCATCTGCACTTCGATCCCCTCGCGTACTGCCGACTGAAGCCAAACCCTGCGCATCTTATCATTAGGTTACCACGCTGCGACCGGCAGAAGTATGGAACTAAGCCTGTAAATATACAAATTTGTTATGACTTGATCACATCACTTTGACTTCACTTCAATTGCTGCGGCTTCGTAATCGAGGCTAGGAATGTAGCAAGGGACATTCTCGTTCTGCCGCTACCGATATGGTCAATTTTTTGAGCGCGAGTCCAAAGGAGCGGCCATATTGATAGAAAAAGATAGAGCGATGAATAGCGCAAGTAGAGCAGTATGTAGTCACCTCGCGAATATTCGCAACAACACAACGCAAGCAGTAGTGGTAGAAGCATAAACAACGTGTTACAAACAAATACAAAATTACATTAATTCAAATACATTTATTTTAAGTTAAATATACAAGTTGACAAGTTAAATTAAAAAATAAATTAAAAAAATACATACATTAAATAATTATTTTAAAATTATTTTAATTTGTTAAGTTGAATAAATTCAAATTTAAATTAAACTGTTCAAATTAAATAATATATTTAAATTCAAATTCTTATTTATTTATTTTTTTGTAATTTGTATACTAGATTCGACTGGTGATTGGCAACATTTGAATCGTGCAAACAAAAGCAAACAAGCTGTGAGAGTGCGGGGGAGCGGGTGAGGTATCTTGAATTGGCGGGGGGCGGGGAGTGGCAGTTCTGTATGTAGTACGAATATGCTATTCTATGCTACGAACAGTTGGATTACCCAGATTACCCAGATTGGATTACAGTATAAATTATCTAGCGAACATAAACACGCGCAACCGGTAGGTAGGATACCCTGTCTTCGCGTTGGTGGCACGGCGCATGCGCAGGACTCCTGCGCATCGACGTAACCGGCGCGAGCGCAGCGGTTTAATCAGAAGCGGATAGCGATTCCACTTCGCAAGGTAAGTATTTTTGTATTGTATATTTATGAATTATATTTCTTTATCCATTTATTATTTCGGTTTCATATTATCTTATATTTATGTATTTTATGTATTATTATATGGGACACACCATATACCATTAAAGGTTCATTCTATCTAGTTGTAGTTGTGTTGCGTCTTATTTATTCCGATGGAGGGTGATTATGTTTATTCTTCCTCAAAATGATTTGGTTACCCATGGTAAATACATAAGCTTTGCAAAAATATCGTTTTGAACTGCAGCGCCATCTCGTTTTAATCCCACCGACAGTATATGTCTTGCCATATTTATAGCGGCCGTATTGTAGCATCTCGGATCCACGACTCGTCATGAAGAAAAATGCATCTGAAATCGAGTAACTTTATATAAGAATGGCGAAACCAACCTCTACCAGCTATAAAAATACTGATATTAATTGAGTGTAATTCTGAATGTCACTGTTTGAAATGACGACTAACGTTATAAATAAAGTACGGCGCTACGATGAGAGTTACTTCGAAATCACGCAACATATATGTACTTAAGGTGCAACGTTTCGCTTAGCGCGCCAAATTCAAGCGGTAATTTCTTGCCACAATCTATTTATTATCGCAAAATTGGTTTCAATAAATTCACGTCGAGTAATTAAGCTATAATAGACAAAAAACGCAAGAAAATTTAAATTTGGTGCGCTGTGCGAAACATTGCACTTTAATATTGAATGATTTCTTTCGCGATGCACGCAGCTTCGAAAGTATGTTACGGAACCTAATCACGATCAACACCAACCACGATACACATTTGATAAGTCTTTAATGCTATAAAGAGCCTGCCGACTTTATGAGGACGGCAAAAAAGCCGTGTATGACTCTGCCTAGCAAAAAACTGATGGAACGGATGGCGGGCGCAAAAGATAAGCTATACGTATTATAGATAATAATAATAATAATAATAATAATAAATAAATATCTGGGACATTATTGCACACACGGTCATCTGACCCCAAACTAAGCAAAGCTTGTAATATGGATAGATGCTTGTAGATGGTAGATTAATGGTCTATTCTTATGATATTGTTTGAAAAACTACTGCTAGTTACAAATAACCGATAAATGAAACATAAATGAGCTAACTGCGATAAATGAGATGCTTAATAGTAGTTTGTCAAACCCGCGACTTCGGTGGCGTGGACATACAAAAAAGTAGCTTATGACCGCCTCCTACCCCTAAGCCACATCTATGCAAAAAATCAGGTCGATCCGTTCAACCGTTTAGCCGTGATAACGGGGCAAACACCCAGACAGAGAGAGACAGATAGACAGAGCTACTTTCGCATTTATAGTATTAGTTAGGATTAGGATATACATGACATTTCTACATGTCAAAAATAACAACGACGTAACTCAAATTAGAAATTACATAAAATATCAATTTAAAACAAACAAAAGATCACTAAGCTTCTGAGCTATGTGTACATAATTATATTTATCGGATTATAATATTTATATCGGGCGGTGATTGTGCTCACTCCATAGCGAAAGGATTTCACTACCCATCGTGAATATAGAAGCCTTGCATCTGGAGTTTTTTGAGCTACAGCGCCATCTTGTTTTCATATCGGCCCTGGTGTAATTCTTGCAGAACCGATAGCCACCGTATATAAGCATCTTGGTGCCTCGACTCGATGTGTAGAAAAACGCTTCTGAAATCCAATTATGTTTCGTGTTATTAATAATATAAAACTATAATATACATACAAGAAAATTAATACGCTTGACCAAAATTATCTACATGCTAGTATACAGGGTTATCAGGGAAGGGTATGCTAAGCCGAAAGGTTCATATTACTCATGATTTTATCAAACATTTTCTTACCAAACCTGAAATCGAGAAAAAAAATTAGCTGTTACGTACATTCTGTCGAGTGTGATTGACAGCAGCATTTTTTTTATCATCATTGTCATTTCTCATTTTTTACAATGTACAGATACATCGCAATTTCAGTAAACATATTGACACAAAAAGTGTCTATAAGTATCAATGTGCATTGGCAGTATCAATGTCGTCAACAAGAGACCAATCAGGGTTCAGTCCCTCTACGCATCTCAGCTACTTATCTAATATGTTTGTATTAAAATATTATTAGAAATAATTGTATAATCAGTGAAATCAGTTTGATGTAATGTATTTAGGATATCAAGTCGTCGGTTAGATTATTCAGCACTGACTGAAACTTCTTCCTTCATATCAGCTCTTAGACGTCCACTGTTGGACGAAACCTCCCACATGTTGGGGTGATTGCCATAATCGCCACGCATGGCAGGCGGCTTGGAGATCTACTAAAACTGGTTAAATCTTATTATTTATTCTATACTGTGCTTTACAATACATTTAATTTGTGACTAAACTGAGAGGGACAGTTAAAAGTACTTTGTTTTAGCATGATATAATTATTGGATAATAAATTTTCATTAAATTAAGTTTATTTACGGAATACAAATCGAAGTCACACGTCAAAAAAATTTTGACACTTCGAACGTTGGCGGATGATTGTGCTCCCTTTTTTTCAAAACAACTTGGTTATCGATTGTAAACACATTAGCCCTACAGTTAACGCTCTTTGAAGTACAACGCCATCGCGTTTTGCTCGAGTTGGTATAATCTTTACTGTATCGATAATTTTCGTAAATCAATATCCTGGTACCGCGGCTTGATGTGTGGATTAGTGCTCCTCCTGAATGCAAGAAAAAATACGTTTATATGTCACAAATGCAGTTCTAGCATTGAAGGTCGATGCCGACCTAAGCAACGTGGCACCACGTGATTTTTTGGTCTATGCTAATGCCCAAACGTCATGGCACGCGGATGAGCAGCTATTCCATCCTTTCGAATATAGAGACGGGTGGCAGTACACTGTCAAATCACGTAGCACGTTACTTATATGAACATCGCGGCTTACAGTTACAGTGGGATGAATTTAAAAAAAAGCTTCAACTATTTCGAATTTTGGCGTTAGGTCTTAGTGAATTTTGTAAATCTGAACTCGTATTGTGTTGTATCCAATTTTGATCAACCAGCCATCATTTTATTATACACGGAGACATAATTATAAAGATTAAACCATCGTCTGAAAATTTGGTTGTAAGGTAAATATGAGTAAAAATAATAAACACTTCCAACGTGTTTCTATGCCTATTACGAGTATGTACTGTTTTATGAATAAAAAAATCATTATGTATTATAACCGCGATATAGTTGGGTTTTTTTTTCAATTTGGGTCCAAAATCTAAAACAGCAGTATTAATTTATATAATATCTACATACGTAGACTAATTGGTACTAACGTATTAATTTGTAGATGTCATTCTTAAAGATAAAAATTAGTTTAAGTGGAACAAAGAAAATACAACTAAATTTTGATTTGTTTATTAATTTGTAACCCATAAAAAACATTTTGTCCCATTACAATCGGAAAACGTATCGAACGTACGAGTACTTAAATTAGAAGTGTTTTTTTGGGCTGTAGCTACTTTTTTTACCTTTTGATGAAGTAAATCATCTTCTAACCCTATGTCTATAAAAATAAAACATTCCAAAAGTATTTATGCCCGTCTGCACTAAAGTCAACAAAGATAAAACTTAACTAAGCATCACCTAAACCATAGATTAAAATCGTTATTTGCCTAAACTAAGTGGAACTTAGGCATCAACTTCCTATGCACCATTCGTTTACGTAAATAATTATAAATTTATTTTTAACAATTTGTTACTGAGAAAAATCAATCATAGTATTGCGTAGTTGTCTGTGGCATCAGAACTTGACACTTTTTAGAAGGTGAATGGTTGTGTGCTTCGCCAATTTTTACTATTTTCTTTTCGATAGTGAACACGTAAGCTTTACATCCTCTGTTGCAGTTTGTAGAGCAGCGCCATCTAGTTTTCAGTGTAGTCGTGAAATGCTTGCTATATCGATATCCATATAGTTCTAACACATCTCCACCGCGCCAAGTTTTGCTAAACAATGGACCTGTAAAAAGATTTTCCTTGTTAATAATTATTTATTCCGGGAACTTTTTAAGTAGGTATTACACCCAAAGGAAATCCTATTACTGTAATTTTATTAAAATTAGTTTGAAACGTTTTGTTATAATTGTATTAAAATGTATTTTACAAAATAAACATTTTACGAACACACTAAAATGATCTTAACGGATAAAATAAGCTAATTGAATATCCGCGTTTTGAAAAAACTACTATACAACCCTTGGCATCAACAATAAGGATTGATGAACTTACGAAGGCGTGCGTCGGCTACGCTACAGTGTGAAAATTTATTTCATTAAAAAACGTCTTTTTGTAAATAAGCATTTTATATTTTTTTACTAGATGTTGCATAGTTTCTACATATTTTTATTATTATTATCTATACTTATAAAAATAAGCCCTTTTCTAGGAATCAACTCTCAGACCAAAACGCTTATGGCGAAGATGCTAAATTTTGTCTCAATACTCTTTTAATGATCTAGATGAACAATAAGAACTAAATTTACGAAATTCCACCTCTAAAAGAGTAAAACGGACCCCCAAGGTTTGTAGGGAAATACATTTGCAACGCCAAACTCGTTTGTGAACTAAGCATAAAAAGCAAGAGATGCCTTACGATTTTTCTTAAATCTACCCTTATAGGTGTGAAATGGGGGTGTTTCATTTACTGTAGAAGCTTTTTTTTTGGATGACGAAGCTGTTGGTCCTAACGGCCTCTACAGCTATAAGCGCAAGGGCACCGAATGCGGTACGAACCTCGGGTTGGGCCGTCACTCGGGAGGGGGATATCAAACTGGCCCCGGCACCCCGGAAAGGGTGTGCCCTGGGGCCCTAGCGGTTTGGTTTGTATCTGATTGATTATTTGTAGAGAAACTAATCGATATTCGGACAGATCCTGGGATTCTTCGACCACGCCGGCGAGGTCGGTGTATGATTGTGTGCCTTTGGTAACCGGCGCCTATACCAAATACTGAATACTTCCTGTTTTCGAGAGCTGTCGGATCGGGCTATGCAAGCCAATCAAGCTAGTCTCATATATTTTTGTTTAACGAAATACTTGAACCCTTTGGAGGTGGATGATTGTGTTCATTACATAATTTGCATACTACATTTTCGCGGGTATAGATTGCAGCCTTGCAGCCCCTGCTGTTATGCGTGGAGCACGTCCATCTGGTCTTCAAAGGGCTCGAATATTGCTTTCCATACGTATAACCCCTAAATATGATCATCGCCTTGCCGCGTTGGGTTGTGCAATATAGAACATCATGAACTGATATTGAACCCAAATCTGTAACAAAAGAATTTAAATTGCAACCGTGGGTCCAACCGTAGATCGCACAGAATTAGGCCATGAATGTATATCGGACGCTCGAGAAAATAACCAATCAAAGGTCAGACCCGTGGCTAAGCACAATGACGTTTCAACTACTAGCTGCGCCCCGCGGTTTCACCTGCTATTCTAAAGAAAACGAATATTTTTCCGGGTTATTTTTTCTAGCTCCATACTAAATTTCATTCAGATCGGTTTAGCCGTTACAGAGATGAACGGGAACAAACACACTTACATACTTACACAAAAACATTCGCATTTATAATATTAGTGTGATACTATTTTATAATACGTAGGTGCTTACTTATAACTATAATTTATTTGATAAATTCATAAATAATAATAGTAATTATGCATGTATAGCTATGAATAGATTGCGAAATTACTTGTGGAAGGATATTCCGCAAGTTACAAATAGAAGTTTAACAAAATTCTTAGGTATCATATTCTAAAAACGTCTTAGATACTAAAAGAAGAAATAACCCAATATTTTTTTCCTTCAAAATTAAGGTTTATCTCTACAATAAAACGGTATCAAATTTAATGGACTTTGGCAAGAAGAAATGTAGAAGCTATGATGTCATAGACTAGGACAGATACAAAGACCTTTAATGGATTTCTTGTTCTTAACGGAACCCTTTAAAGGATGTGAATTTGAGTAAAATATTGATGTTCAAATAATCTTGCTAGTCGTGTGATAATCATTACAATTGCGCAATATATATATTATAGCAATTTATATTTATATAGCAATCATTAAACGTGGTATACATCCCATGTATGTGTGTGGATGCTATTTATTTTTACGATGTTGTCTTCAATAGTTATTATGGAGGCGCTGCATCCTTTATTGTGGTGGGTAGAACAATACCACCTGGTTTTAGGGCCGTTCGCGTAATGCCTACTGAAGTAATGTTCTCCCAGTTTGATTTTACGATTGCCTTGTCTATTAATTATGTAATGTAGACCTAAAACACAAAAATTAGATATGAATATAAATTAGAGTTTTAGGAATAAAAATAGTGTTATTTTTTACTTACTAAGAGATATATAGTCGTGCTACGGCTATCCCACTTGCTCATTTACTAGTCTTTCTAGGTAGTGTGTAAATTTCATTAAACAACTTTTTAATTTATTTATCTAGCAAGTGCCCTGCAACTAAACACCACAAATTAAAACTACCCACACTACTTGCCGTATTACATAAAACGAACAGTTGGATTACCTAGACCATTGATGGTCTAAGGATAATCCAAATGATCAAGCCTACTGCCAGTTTGTAGCGTACCCAGCATGCTGGCAGCATTGCCACGTTGAATGGCAATGTTTATCCCTTGCGCCTAGGGTTGCCATCCGTCCGGGTTTCCCCGGATTTGTCCTAGTTTAGAGAGTTTAAAAATTTAAAATTTTGGGCCGCCCGCGCCACAGGCAAGCACGCACGCCGCCATCAACCTACGAACAGACTCGCTAAATACACCATCCCTTCGCCTCTCCCGTCGCAGGTAAAAAAAAACCTGTTGACACGTCCGAGTTCTGGGCTCTAAAGCCGGGGTTTCACGCGTCATGTCCTGGTTGCAAATTTTAGAGATGGCAACCCTAGTTGCAAGGGAGTCCTACCACTACAATAAAATGAGTTAGGGCTCCTCCTCCTGGGGACGTTCTGCGTCGCTAGGACACCTATGTAAGAGTGATATCCGAACTAGAGTACGGCCGATGCTACAGTCTCTGCGAATACAAAGTCCTAGGGAAACCGGTATTTGGACAAGCCAACCTACAGGAGTTCTTGGCATCACTCGAATGAGCTACAACTAAATTTTTTTTTATTTTTTTTTTATATTTGTGGACGTTTTTCACCATCTAGCCTCAAACTAAGCAAGCTTGTACTATGGAAACCAGATGACTGATAGAATACATAAATACTTTTTTTTTTGTAAATACATACATAGAATACATAGCAACACCCAGACAAAGAACAAACATCCATGCACATCAAACGTTTGTTCTGGGTGGGAATCGAACCCACAACCTACAGCTCAGAAGATGGAAATCCGCCCACTGAGCCACAAGCCTAGTCAAATTGGAATTGCCTAAAGAGGGTGCAAAGATTTTTTCTGTTAATTTACACGAACCATGAATGGAGGACATGAACGCATGTAGCGCTACACTAGGAATTTTACGTAGCCCTAAGCTTTCTAACCTCTCTTGCTTCCAACTACTTCCACGTTCATCTCTATACATAAAAAAATGCAACATTTTTCTAGGCTCGAAAGGAACTCACCGAGTTTCCACAGTTGCCTACATAATAAAGCGTATGTAAATTTTGGAACGAACAAAAAGTAACTTTTCCTTATAAAATACTCTTATTGTAACCGCCACGTAGGTGTTAATTTTGATCAATCTGCCGGAAGTACTAATAAACTTTTGAATTTTATCCTCAACGAAAGGTGAAAAAGATTCCTCTAATCTTTGAACCTAAGAGGCGAAGGGATCTCCTTTCGTTCGTTTTAATATATTTTCATATCTTTTTCGAATAAAAAGAAGTTTTTACAAAAACAAAAGTTTCTTTAAAACATATTTAATCTTATCATAAAAACAAGGGTCTGAATTTTCAATGAAATATTATTAAAACGTCGGCTTTTATATGTTATTAACAGCAATATGCACGAAAAATCTATTTCCATAATATAATTTGTTTGTTGTTTGTTTTGTTTAAACAAACATTTGTTTATTGCTACTTATTGCGTGTCATTAATTTTTTATAAAATTTGTTGCGGACTATATTAATTGCGGTGCGCGCACGTGAGCGCATTCGCGGTCAAACGCCTCGAGGTGTTCAGGTCCTAGTACCTAAATGACGACTGCTGTAAAGTGAAAATAAAGGAATCCAGAAGCTCGCTGTCGCTGCTCGTTTGCTGCTTCTTACAATTCTTCTCAGTTCTTCTTTCTTACAATTGTTCGCTTGTAAAACGGTCGGTAGTTAACTTTATTGAAGTAGTGGAAGTTTCCCTTTATTATTTTGCATCTTGGTGTGAGTCTTCTGTGCCAGTAATAGTTATTCTGTGGTTGAGCTAGGAAATATGTGGAGCGTGTGTGTGTACGTTGTTGATGAAATCGACAGTATCTTCTTTGTAAATGATTGAAGCACTGCAGTTGAACTTTTTATTAGAACAACAATACCATCTCGTCCTCGAATTTTTCGTATAATGCTTGTAGAAGGTGTAACCGTCGCATCTCAAAATCTTATTCCCTTTCCTTGTGTAACCGACGCAATGGACTGAAATAACATAAATGTTCAATTATCATTATAATCATCATCATCAGCCGTAACGTTAACTGCTTAATTTATGTTGCCATAATCCCCAAGCTTGGCAGGCAACTTGGGGATCGTAGAACTCTCGCCATTGACTAAGACGACGCAGATGCTCGTCTTAAGGTGGTCCTGATTGCAGTTTTAGGATATGTCCGGTTCCAATGTTCAATGGTATTTCGTGTTCCAAAATGATGCAGTCTGAATAACGCGACATTATGTTGTTACACCGTATGCGAGCCACCATTGAAATACTGCAGCGTCAACTGTTTAATGATGTGTTAATATTTTTGGGGTGGATTTAAGTATGTTTGTGTCTTCCTATAGTACCTCCTGTAGTATGAAAACTGACGTGGTTTTGACACATTTTGTTTTAATAAAACGGGAATACTCACGTTAAATTGAGTCGGTTATTCCGACTATAGTTTCGATCACATTCGGTGACATTTATCAAGGAATGCTAAGCGTGACACGCGCGCGACCTCGTCTTCGCGTGACGTCATTGCTGCTCTGCAGGTGCGGCGGTTACGGGTAGAGTATTGTGCTGCGTCGGCGCACTCTTGAGCTCCTCCTCATTGCAGTCCCCAGGCGTAATATTGGGAACACTCCAGCACACAGAGCTCACTACGTCACTACTAGTATCGAGCCACTCTCGTGGATTCCATGAAGACAAGGTCTCCAAGTCGCCAACCTCAGTGCCTAGGTAGACAAGTGGTAGGTGCCAACCACCGTCCCTATTGAAGTTTGGACGTCTGAAGATTTCGATGGCTTCCCTGACTTTTAACGTGAGTATTCCCGTTTTGTTGAAACAAAATACCTCCTGTAGTTCCTCCTAAACGGGTTGTCTGATTTTGACGAGTGAGGTATCGTTGGATTCTCCTTTACGTCCGGAGTGACATAGGCTACATTTTGCAGTCAGGTAATTTGTTTTTCTTTTGATGATACTACTTGTTGAGTCTCCTTATGGGAGACGCGCCTTGGTCTCGGTTCCTACTCATTCAAATCTTTTCAGGTAAACAATGTAAAATGCTTAGAAATGTTATTTGCTTTATTTACAAGATATAAATGTGTGTCAAATATGAAAGTTAAATAATAAAGAAATCAAATAATCTTTACTAATATAATAGCGTTGTAAATTATTGTAAACAGCATTTTTTTCACACAGGGCCTCTTTCATCATCTCAACGTAAAGTGTTGATTAGCTGTTTTCTGATTAGTACCAGTAAAAGATCCAAGTTACTTTAGTTTTTGTTTTGGTTATGTGACTACTCCGACCTTTGGGAGTTAGTGCTACATTTTCTTGTTACTTTAACCGTGAGTAGGCTTACTTAGAATTTTACTTGAAAATGTTGAAAGACCAGATTTTCTCCCAATTTTTAACATTAGTTGCGCACATTTGTAAAAAAATATCGAAAACCTGGCTGGTACTGGCGGATGAATTTTCAATTCAAATTTAAACATTTTCAGTCGTAAAATTATACAATACACTATTTTAAGTTAAGGTAAGTAATTAATATGCAACGTTTTGCTCAGCAAGCCATTTTTTTTTTTGACAATTGCAACTCAATTACTTATTGCTGGACAATTCTTAACTGATCGCAGCAGATTTGCCGACATAACAATCTGCTAGTGGTTCGATTTATATTTGAATTTGTACCTCAGCGTGAAATTCTTCGTGCGATCATTGTTAGGTTCAGCAGCCGACGTTGCGCGATCGCAAACAGTAACCCTGCGCGATAAGGTTCACGGTCGCTTAGCATCAGCGGTTGAACCTAACAAGCATAGCGCTAAGGATGATCTACTAGCACTTGGTCCAATACGCATTTCGTCTAACTCGCAGTTGCTCAACACGAATTTCCTCAAATACGCAGATAGTCCAAGTGCGAGAAAATAAACAGGTTAATATTATTATTATTTTTGGGCCCAGAATCATACACTGAATCACTCAACGTACGTTTAACATCTAACCAAATACCCTGTCAATCACAATCATTAATTGCGTAAACAATAGAAAAAGTTACGCAAGATAATGTGCACCCTGCACTATTGAATAGTTCAATATCTTTTAATTGGCATATGATTGTGATGCTTGTTTATTTTTAGCGTTTCATTGTTATACGTCCAGATAGTAGCTGTGCATCGTCTGTTGTGGTGCGAGGAGCACATCCATCTGGTCTTGGGGCCTTTGGAATAATGCTTAGAGAAATAGTACTCTCCCAGTTTGATCATCACGTTACCGCGTTTATTCATCAGGAATTCTGGAACTTTCAAATAAAAAGTTATTATAACAGAGATACGAGGTTATTCTGAAAGGTTATGCTTAGCTGAAAGGGTTCGTATTAGTATTGTTCTTCTCGCATTTATGTCAAAAGGTTAACAAGTAGGTTAGTAAACATTTGGAATGGTATCCCTTGCTAGTAGTAGCAATCTTTTTACAAATGATACGCAAGCATTTGTTTAAATCCAAAATAATATAAATAAACAATGATGGTTAAAAAAAACTTTACTCTTTATGTTTTATCCAACAAAGATTTTTAATTATTTAATAGATTTCACTTAGTACTCATGGTATATTTACTATGATTTTGTTTATTTTTGAATTCCCAATCTTTCCAAGGTAAATATCCTATGAATGCTAATTTCAATCTAGTAACAACCACGAAAGTCTAACTTTTCGAACTAAGTAAGACCGGCCGACTCTCTCTTACAGTTGGTAAAACAAAACTTAGTCTCACGGCACACTATAGCCTTGCTCGAAGCATAGCTGTGTCGCTCGCACAACAATATTCCACCGTATCCCTATATTCTTGTCATCCTCCATGCGTCGATTCAGCCTGAGTACAATCAGCGGGCTTATCCTCTAACTTTGAAACGTTCGTGATTCTGATAACGAGAGCATGCCATCTCGCTCGTACCAACGCACGACTATGCGCACTATGCACACATTATACGCACTATGCGCGGTCCCGCTCGCGCAACTTTCTCTATCGCTTTCAGAGTTACGGGATGAGCCCACAGATCCCATGTTTTGTGAGTGAGCATTAGAACGTCACGGGTCTTCTGTTAAAACATCATTGATCTAAATTAATATGATCACGCGAACGAAGTCGCGAGTAACAACTAGTTTGTCTATAAATTTCTCTGTTCAAGTAGGCCAAAATACTATAGTATATTTTCTCTCTTCAAGTAGACAAAATACTATAGTATAGATATACTAAATACTAATGACAAATTTATAGACAAACGACTTGTTAAGATAAAGTGGTTTGTCGAACGAACAAATAAGTATACCCACAAATTTCGATTAAGCAGTACTTTCACTTTTGAAATGTTGGACCCAAACTAGACCTGACCATACGTCCTGGCTTATGAGAGTGTTGTCTTTTTATCTTTATGATCTCATCGTCGTATGTCATAATGCTCGCTGAGCATCCTTTGCTATGATGAGTTGAGCAAAACCACCTGGTCTTCAACCCGTGGGAATATTGCTTGGTGAAAAAGTTCCCATCCATTTTGATCATCCGATAACCGCGATCATTAATGAAGAATTCTGGATGGTCTTAAAATAAAAATAAAATCTTGCGTTAACATGACTATGGAATGCTGAATCATATAACCCTCCTTTTTCGTAGTCGGGTAAAAATTAACTTAAACTACTTTGTGTACTTATTCTAACAAAGCTAAAACAAAATTTGTGAAAAGAGACAAAATAATTAACAATTCACTCTGCAGTAGGGTTTTATACAGAAATAAAAAAATGGCTATGACCATCCGGATTTGAACCGCTTGACGATTAGAACCGTTGTCCTCGTTATCTCGACTATTTAGCTAACACAGATTTGTTTCGATAAATGTTACATAGACGTCATTGCCTTGATTATTTGTATATGAAGCGGAAGCTTAAATTATTAATTAAATACACAACATTTACGTAACATAACATTTAGGGAATTAGTTGGCGCTTTTTGTAAGGACAAGTAGGCGGTAATCTTCTTAAAAGTCTCCCACTGCTGAGATATAATTTAAATTCTCTTATTCTCTTTCGGAAATATTCAGTGTTCCTCACGATGTTTTCACCGAAAAGCTTAAGACTAGTTAAGAGAAGAGTTGATATCAAAAAAGGTAAGCCTTATCGCAACTTATGCGAAGTCATGCTATGTCGCCGCTTAAATGCCTTTTCCTAGGAGTGTAGGAAAACGATTATGTAAAAAAAAACATTGACAATTTCTTTCCCAACGATGTGGAGGTAAGCCTTGCACCCTTTATTGTTATGGCTCGCACATTGCCATCTTGTTTCAATCCCTCTTGCGTAATGCTCGGTGAAGAAATAGTCGTCGTAGTAGAAATATTTAGCTATTCCCTTTCGCATGGTATCAGATCAGGTAATGCGTAGAGGAGTTGACGCTAAAGGTAGCGCCGTAGACGGAAAATCATTTTTCTTATATATTTTTCTCTCTCGGCCTTCGCGCTTGCAGATACCAAGTTTCGGCTTTCGGTCTCGGAAATACAAAGCAAAAAGTTTTGAAATTCTAGAAAAGAGTTGATTTTATTGTTTTTGTTTAAGTTTTGGGAGCAAAAAATATTTGAGATATCAAAAGGCATGGAACGAATGTCAAGTGTGATGTAAGTCCTCCCTACATCGTACTTAACAATTCGTTCCATGACCTTTGATACCTCATTTGTTTTTTTTTCGATATGTTTTCTTTAATTTCTTAAGCAAGGTGTCTAAGTAGTTTCATAAAGCATGGGTGAGCCTAAACTTCAACACCATCAGTTGGTGTTCTGATGAGCTATAGATATTAAATAGACAGTGTGACACTAATACAATTTATTGAAATTAAATTGCTTGATCTAAAAAGTCCTCCAAAATGAGGATTAATATGAACCCACGTGATTAATATGAACACACACGTGAGTCATATTAGAAATTTATTTATTTTTTGACGTTCTCATGCTTATATCGTACAAAAATGAGGCAGTTTTTTTTTTCTTGCCGTTTCATAGGACTCTTCGGGCAGAGGGGCCCGAAGACTACGGGGCCAACAGAAATGTCAACATTTCTTTGAAATATTTGTAATGTACGGATACGAAACACAGTTTTTGGTAATTCAGAGTATCTAAACTTGCAAACTTGCGAGTGAGATAGCTGTGATACTATTTATTTATTTAATACGACGTTATACTTTTTTTTTAAACCCGTAAGAGACAGTCTTACTTTTGGACCACATTGGGACCTACAATGCCGATTCAAGGTGGTCGCGGAATTTTCACGCAAAGCTTGGAGCGCGCGTTATTCGAATTTAATAAATTTGTACAATCTTACCTGCGAGCTTCGCTTAAACACGATCATCTTGGATTGTCATCGTAGGCCACAAAAATACCCACACTTAAATTAGAAATGTTCTCGAAAAGAGGTAAATCTGGGTAAATGATTGTGTATGTAATTCCCCTTGAGTATTTCATTCTTATAAGTAGAGATGAATGCCTTACACCCTTTATTGTTATGGCTCGCACAATGCCATCTCTGTTTACCTCCTTTACTGATATTATGTTTGCAGAAGAGAAAGTCACCGCATCGCAGATTTACGTTCCCGCGTGCTGACTTACAGACCGAAATATCTGTGGAAAACAGAACGAGTTAATAAACTTAATCTAGAAACGACTCCACAAGCCATCAAGTAATTTAAAAATAATAATTGTGGTAGAACTTTTTTGCAGGGTTTGTCTATTGGCTAAAGGATATTTAAAATCTTATATCTCGACGAGCACAGTGTATTGCCACCTAGAATTTAGCTTAGCTCACCTTTTGTTAAAGAACAATTGATTTCTTATTTCTGTTGTACAAGTTCCGATTTTCAGCGGAGAAGGACTACAGACTATTATTATATATGATAACACATTGTCGCGGCAAATTCAAATTGTATCTTCAAAAAATATTTTTCCTTGCTTTTTCAAAAATAGAAAAATAATAAACTGAAAAATCTTATAAAACATTGGCAATGGAGTCTAAAGACATAAACAAGACATTTTTTTATCTGTTATTTTTATAATAAAAAATGTTGATACAGTGAGAGCGAGATAGCGAGAACGGTTAGCCCGCTCTTAAGTTACGTTGTCATTGACGTCGATTCTGTTGTACTGTCGTACCATGCTAAACTAAATTTTGACAGCTCTAAAATGATTGCCATCCTTTTTACACATATTCAAAAGAAAAGATGCATTGATCATTTCAGTCCTGTCAGATTGGTTTGGTTTAATGAATGTTGCAACAGAATCGACGCCATTGCGTTTACCTTTAAATTATTGTGATGTGGGGGATGGTGGCTGTGTTCGTAATTCCCTCTGAGTAATAAATTTTCCATAGTAGACGTATATATATACGCCTTACACCCCTTGCTGTGACTGGAACATTGCCACCGTTGTTTCGCACCGATTTTGTAATGCTTGGTAAATAAGTAGTCACCATGTCGCAGCTGATCGTTTCCACGTAATGACTTGCTGAGAATAATCTCTGAGAAAAATTGAGAAAGTAAATAATTTGTTTACACTCGTTTGAATAAGCTACAGGTCAACAGGTCTTGTTAAGGGCCACAATTTTGGGCACAGCTATCTCGCTCAAGCAGTTGAAGTTTTTTAAAAATATAAAATTGTGCCGTGTAGTTTTGAAAAATGTGCTTAGGTTTTTCTGGGAGATTGAAAATCCGGTTTTTCTTTTTGATAGTTTTTACAACGACCTAAAGTAATGGGAAAACTGTTTATTCCATTTTATGAAAATGTGTCAATAACCAAAAAATCCCAATTAAAAACTTGTTCTATATATTTTGGAATACAAATTTCGTAAAACTACCGAAAAACATTTTTTTATTTTTATTTAGATTGAATTTTATAATAATCTTTAAAAAAAACTTGAGCAGATAGCTGAGCCCAGTACGCTAGGCCTAAATGGACTGTTTGGCGGCCTACACCGCCGATTCAAGAAGATCGCGCAATTCTTAAGTGGATCATTCTTACGCTGGCCCTAAAGGGACCGCGTTGCGAACAACGCGCGCTTTGAGCTCCGCGACTGATAGCTGTGCCCAGCTACCAAAAAAACCGCGAAAGGTTTTTAAATATTTTTTGGGAAAATAGGAAAAATCATAATTTATGAAAAACTCATATTTGTCTCTAAACTCTGAACTGAAATACAATTGAGGTTATTGTACAAGTATTTTATTTGAATTTTCCTAAATGCTACTATTACCGCGCCTTTAACAGTTGTGTAATTCACTAGACGCTCTAAATTTCTTCAAACACATGATACTAGTAAGAATGATTGAGATTTTTTTTGCAACTTCAACTCCATATTTATATAATTTCAGCGTTTTTTTTTTTTTACTTAATACCATAGAAAAATTATACGAGAAGAATGACAATCTCATACAAAAAGTATATCCCTGAAAAACAGCTTATAACTAGATACCGGTTACATTTTTAGTCAGCTAATGTTCAAACCCCTATAAACACCGATGGAAATAAGGTCAATAGAAGCATAGTATTGGTATACGCCCGCAATTTAAGGTTGAGCTCAAATCAGAATGCAAAATACGACCTAAAAAATATGTTTTCAAACCATCTCTTGAGAACCTAGCGTGTTTTGCAAATAAAATATAAAATTAGCAATTTTTCTGATATCATTAATGCGAAAATATTCATAACAAGAAGCGTTTTTACTCGGTACAATTACGAATGAGCTTGCTTGGGTGTCTATTTCAAAATTGTGACGATCATGTCGTAGTTTAAAGCACTAGTGGCATTTTACGTCCTTATCAGTTATTACAATCGGGTTACGCATCTGTCTATGGCCATTGAGACTCTTATTTACATAATTTATCTATGATGGTACCATCAAAAATATTCAATGTGTAAGCGAGAGAGAACAAAATTCCGTTTCCTGCTCTTATACATTTTTATTACAACGTAGGATTTCCGCCTTCTCAGGTTGTGAGTTCGTTTCTAACCCAAGACAAACATTTCTGTGATGAACATGGATGTTTGTTCTTTATCTGGGTGCTTCTACTATATATTCTATGTATAGTGTATGGAATTACAAAAAAAAATGTATGCATTTTCTAAGTTACTTATCCATAGTACAAGCTTGCTTAGTTTGGGACTAGATGGCGCTGTGTGTGAAATACGTGCACCCATATTTATTTATTATTATTATATATTTTACACATACTGAAAATAAAAGAGACATCGATCATTTTAATCCCGTCAGATTGGTTAAGTTTAGTGAGTGGTGCCACAGACTCGACGCCATTGCGTTTATCTTCAAATTATTGTGATATGGGGGATGGCTGTGTTTGTAATTCCCTCTGAGTAGTACATTTTCCATAGTATATATAAACGCCTTACATCCCTTATTATTGTGACTGGAACATTGCCACCGTTGTTTCGCACCGATTCTGTAATGCTTGGTAAACAAGTAGTCACCGTGTCGCAGCTGATCCTTTCCACGTAATGACTTGCAGCGAATAATCTCTGAGAAAACGGAGAGATTAAATAATTAGTTTATACATTTTTTGTTTTAATAAAACGGGAATACTCACTTTAAATTGAGTCGGTTTTTCCGACTATAGTTTCGATGACATTTGGTGACCTTTATCAAGGAATGCTAGGCGAGACATGCGCACGTAGTGAGCTTTGTGTGCTGGAGTGTTCGCGACATTACGCCTGGGGACTGCAGTGAGGGGGAGCTCCAGTGTGCGCCGACGCAACACAATACTCTACCCGTCCGCGCACCCGCACCTGCAAAGCAGCAATGACGTCACGCCCCTGACGCGCCACATCCCGCAGTGCAAGGCAAGACGAGGTCGCGCGCGTGTCACGCCTTAGCGTGACTATGCATTCCTTGATAAATGTCACCGAATATGATCGAAACTATAGTCGGAATAACCGACTCAATTTAACGTGAGTATTCCCGTTTTATTAAAACAAAATGTATCAAAACACGTCAGTTATCATAGTAAAATAGTTTATACGCGTTAGAATTTTGTCAGCTATCTCGCTCACACATTTGAAGTTTTTTAAGGTACACAATTTTGCCGTGTACTTTTGTAGTATGTGCTTCGGTCATTCTAGGAGGTTAAATATCTTGAAAATTCAGTATTTTTTGAAAATGACCAAAATAAATAGGGAAACTGTTTATCCCATTTTCATATGCTTCATATGTCATTAAGCTAAAATTTCAAACTTGTTCTCAATTTTTTTGAATATTAAGCTTAAAATTAATGAGCATATTTTTCAAAAATACACCTAATAATGTATATCTTCAATAAACATAAAATGTGCGAACGGGATAGCTGTGCCCAGTCTCTGATCCTTAAGGGGCCTTTTGGCGGCCTACACCGCCGATTCAAGAAGGTCGCGCAATTCTTATACGAAGCTCAAAGCGCGCGTTGTTCGAGGTGTTAATTCATCTTTCAGAAAATAAGAAAAATCATATGTGAAACTCAAATTTGAGTCACATGAATTGAAGTTGGCTACACGTGGATTTGTCACACTTTGCACAAAAACTGTTAATTATACATGATCAAAAGCAAAGAATTGGTATTCTGGGTAACATCAGCTTATGTCACTTGTTTGAATACACACTGATGATGTAGGCTGGTATCACGTGACTTATTTTTGATGATGGGTAAATCTCCACATCACCCGGTTGATTTGGAGAGCAACCTAGTTATGTGAGATAACACCCAATAAACCCCTAAGGTTGCATGCGTTGATGCTTGACGCAGAAGTCTCCGGCATTTTCAAGGGAACGCAACGGAGCTCTCACGCTTTGTTACTCTTGAGATCTTTTCAAACTGATTAATATTAAGAATTAACGTTTTTTTTTCTTACCTATTTCGCAACGAGACGCGTAGGACAAAATATTCGCGCATGTCTATGAGACGCGACGCTTGCGGACCGGAAAGTAATTTTAACAGGCAATGATGGTTGCAAACACTTTATTTTATACACTGACATATTTAAAATACCCACAAAAAGAACACAAAAATTAGTGCTAACTTTTGTTGATAGTTAATTAAAAGTTATATTATGATTCACGCTTATAGCTCCCTACTAGCTTTACCCATCTCGTGGATGCCATGGAATAGCATGGATAACACAAAGACACGGACAAGTAACACCAAGGATAAACCAAATAAATTCAATCAAATCATTCAAATGGCCCGGCCCGGCCTGGAATCGAACAGCCTTATGCCAGATGATACTTTTGGAGGGAGGCCTTATTGCACGCGTCACGCTTGCCCAATTGCCCATAGCAATTCAATGACTCCGTTTTTTTTTAATTCACTTTTTCTAGATTTGCCCTAGTTATGAGTGATTTGTCTAACCTTGTGGCTCAGTGGGTGGATTTCCGCCTTTTCAGCTGTAGGTTGTGGGTTCGATTCCCACCCAGGACAAACATTTGGGTGATGAATATAGATGTTTGTTCTTTGTCTCGGTGTTTCTATGTATGCTATGTAGGTATTTACAACAAAAAAAAAGTATGTATGTATTCTATCAGTTATCTGGTTCCCATAGTACAAGCTTGTTTAGTTTGGGGCTAAATGGCGCTGTGTGTAAAAACGTCCACCAATATTTATTTATTTAACAAAAAAAACTATGCTACTCGACTATTTTTTCGAGCGAAATTAGCTATAAACTAAAGTAGTCGCCACACGAAAATTGTAAAGCACTCGCCACACGAAAAAAAAAACACATTTAAACAAGGCTTAACTTAGCATAGTCGTTTGCTTGCGACTTTTTAATTTATACGTCGGGAAAAATGATTGTGTTTGTAATTCGCTCTGACAACTTCATTTTCAATGGTCATTATGAACGCCTTGCATCCTTTGTTGTTGTGGCTCGCACAGTTCCATCTTGTCTTTATCCCGCACGTGTAGTGCTTGCTGAAGAAAAAGTCACCACATCGCAGATTTTCCTTGCCACGTGCCGACTTACAGAAAGAAACAACTGTAGGAAAAACGGAGAAGTAATTTATAAAAACGGTTTTATATTAAAGAGCTTTGTTTCGCTTCGTCGCCTCTTTCTGGCTTAATTACACAAGATGTTTACTCAAGGTGTATACCCCATTATATTTATATACTCATCATTATGAACAACTTTTTCAATAGGACCAACCCTGAAATCACGAGAAAAAAAAACAGCTTTTGATTACATACATTTTGTCGGGAGTCATTGACATTTTTTTATGGAACAGCAGTTTTTTCGCGATTTCACGGTTGGTCCCATAGTAAAAGTTGTTCATAATACATACATAAATACCTTTCAGTATTATTACACCTTTAGTAGACACCTTGTATATAACACATTTACCCCCGAATACTGAAACGTTTGTTAACTTTGACGACAGATTAATTCTAATACTGCCTTTGTCTAAGCAAATGACAAAAACAGCAAATGACAAAAACAGCAATAGACTTAATCTGTAGTCAAAGTTAGCAAACGTTTCAGTATTCGGGCATAAATATCATAACTTTGCAGCCAAAGATCATAAAACAACTTGATTGCGCATGCAGAAAAATATCTTAAAATACAACTAGGTATATCGGCGTCGGCCTCGGGACGCAGTACAAACAATTTACTAACGTAAACTGAAAATCACTGTAATTTTGTTGAAGTACTTTATTAATAACGTATATTAGCGGGTCTAGACGTGAAGCAGCCGGTGAAACAAAAGTGGCAAGTTTGTCGAGCCTTGCTTTGTGCGGTTCCATTGTGACTACATATTAAGAAAAAAAGCAACAGTAAATATTTTTTTTTTTAAATAAATATATTTTATATATTTATTTAATTCCCGACACTACTAGAAAAGAGCGTTCTTAAAACTACAAAAACAATCACAATCAAGTTTAAAAAAAACTAAATCAAAATTGGTTCATCCAATCATTTGGGAGCTACGACGCCACATACAGATACATACATTAAACTTTTAACACCACTCTGCGCCGGGGCTTAATAAAATATCGTAGGCCGAAGCTTGAAAGTCATTATTTAGATTTTAAACATCATTTGTAGATCAGCTACGGGCTTGATCTGCACTGTGTAGGACTATACATTAAAAAAAAAAAAAACTTTACATGAAACAAAAACCGATGCAATAATGTTTGTTGCTTAACGTCTCCGACCAGTGTCGGAGGAGTAAAGAGACGAACAAACAAAAAAAACATGGCTTTAGTCGCTTTTTAAACTATGCCTTGCATCTCCATGTTAAATATCTTGGAAGAAGGTGGATGATTGTGTCTATTGTTTATTTTAAGTGTGCCATCGCTTCCTAAACGTATGTATGCTTTGCAGCTGCGGCTCTCAGCCATCGTACATGGACACCTGAAAGACAAGGAGCCCACGAGATGTAACGGATGTTGTTTGCTGTAACGGTAACCACAGTAAACAACTATAATACTGCGCTGTAAGTTGTCCAGTACTGATTCTGAAAATCAAAATAGATAAATTAAGAGTTAAGACGACAATAGCAGTCAGTTTTACATTTAGCTTAATAAAATTTAAGATCTTAAGGACCATACTTATATTGCAAATTTGATAATGAACACTCATTTTTTCACTAAGCTAACTGATAAGCGAGACTACCAAAGATCTAAATATAAACATAAATTAATGATACCAACCTCTAAACTAGTAATGCATACTTCCGGACCAAATTCAATGGCTGCCAAACTATATGATAAACTAGCAAATCTTATAAAAGAGATACAATATGAATTAAAATTTGCTAAGGCCCTTAGAGATGCATAACTCATGAAATGTTACTATACCCTAGACAAATTCCTTAAAGGTAATGATCGATCTGCTCCGTACGATGGTGCTATACCCAGCCAGAGTCATTAAGCATTCATCAACATAATCACCAGCCGGAAAGACGTGAGTTTTATTGGCTTATCATTAAAAAATATTTTATTTCCATACGAACTTTGTAGGTTCATTTTACCCTTTTAGAGGTGGAATTTCGCAAAATCCGTTCTTATTTTCACCTAAACCATTTCAGGAGTATTGGTCACATCTCTATCATAAGCGGTTTGGTCTTTGGGTTGATTCCTAGAAGAGGCATTGTTATTTTATGCTTATATAGATAATAAATCAGCGTGTTAAGAATAACTGAAATAATCTACTTACTGAAATGAAATGGGTACTTGATATGATAATCACTTATTGCGATATCGTGATAGTCTTTTAATAATTAAAAGTTATGTTGGAGTACGTAAGCGTTCTATACTGCTTAATTTATTGTACTACTAGCTGTTAACCGCGACTTCATTCGCGTGGACAAATAAAAAAATAGCCTATGTTCATCTACTACCCTTAAGCTAAATCTATGCAAAAATTCAAGTCGATCCGTTCAGCTGTTTAGCCGTGATAACGCGACAAACACCCAGACAGAGAGACAGAGAGACAGAGCTGAAATTGCATTTATAATATTAGTAAGGATTAGGATAGTCTACTCTGTGCCCAGTTGCACTCTGCAAAATAATCCTACCATCTCTTCCATACAAATCCTCTGTATGCTAAGGTTGCCTGGAAGAAATTGCTTTAAGCGATAAGGCCGCCAGTTGTTACACTAGTTTTTTGGTCATTTGTATGTTATTTCTGGTGTGAACAATAAAGAGTTATCTATCTATCTATCTATCTATCTATCTATCTATCTATCTATCTATCACAATATGATTTATTTGGTATCACTTGCAAGAAAACTCTTTTCTACAGACTAATATTAAAACGCTGCTCTCCTGCTGACAGTAAACTTAGATTTAAAGTAAAATACGTAGAGTCGCATCAAACGAGATTATTTCAAGTCTTTATAGTAAGCATTTACATAAACCACATGGATACTGTCCCTTTGTCGCGCAACAGTGGCCGAATGGTTATGTTCTCCACCCATATCAAGAATATGCTTCTTGAACGTTTGTACCATTGCTTTGCATCCTTTAGAACTGAGTGATGTACACCTCCATCTTGTCTTCAAGTTTTTAGTGTACTGTCTGGTGAATCTGTGGCCACAGTAGTTTAACAACATAGTGCCTCTACTTGTCTTGCTGATCCAACCTGTAGAAAAATCAAAAATACAAAGCTTGCAGAAATTCGTGAGGCAGATTGATGACAATTATACCTCATAAAGAAATTTGCTTCTGGAAAACATAATATGGGTTTCATTTTAAAATTTAAATTATCTCGCAACTTATATTATAGTGATCTCAGTATTCATTTGCAACCAAAAATACACGCTCCATTCCATGTTTCTTATAATATCAATCTTATGTTTTCTTAATCTGAAAGAGATTTTAGCTCTTGAAACGCTGACGCTAATCGACTGACTGAGCCAATTCAAAATTTTAAAGTGCAATATAATTGAAAATAGTAACGATGCTTTTTTGATAATCCTTAAAATTCTAAATTCGTTTGTTTAAATTATCTATCCTAATCCTAACTAATATTATAATTGATGCCAAATGAACTCTGTCTTCCTGTCTTTCTGTCTCTCTGTCTATCTATCTGTCTCTGAGTGTTTGTCGCCTTATCAAGGCTAAATGACAGAATGGATAGAGCAATTTTTTTTGCATATATATAGCTTAAGGATCGGAGATGGACATAGGCTACCTGTTTTTTTTTTTTACATCCATGTGAGCGAAGTCGCAGGTAACAGCTAGTATTATTATAAACACAAAATATTAACCTATTTTTACTGATCAACTGAATATTTCATACCGTTGGTCTAGTTCTTTTTTTTTGCAACCGCAATTTGCAAAACTTGACCCTTTGGGGTTTACAAGATCCGAGATTTCTGCCCTCATGCCACAAGCCGCGTGGATAGTCAAAAAATCCAAATAAAACATAGTTTACTATTATAAAAAATAGATATAAATAAAAAATTAGGTATATTTAGTCTTAAAAGTAAATATATACGGAATTATGTAATAAGTCCGTATATATTTATATATTTATATATAAGGCCGGCTGGCGAAGGAGGTTTTCCCTTTCCTATACCAAAATAGAATAGATCCTGTTAGTACTGCGGCTATATTCCTCTGAATAATATAACTATAAGCCTCTTTATTACAGATTTATTATCGCCCGCAACGAAGGACTACTGTTAGCAGTAGGTTTCCTATGCCAAAGGTTTCCACAGCTCGCTGCGTACCCGACCGCGCGTTCTTACGCCCCGAGCATTTGTGACGAATTTGAAATGACAAATTTGTATGGAGTGTCGGGGTTGTGACATAGGTGTAACAGTATTGTCATTCTACATGTTTATGTTATCTATGGTCGGAAATATAAATCCTTCGTTGTCTGGCAAATGGTGTATCATTACATGGTGTCAGGTTTGGGGTTCGAACCCATGCTCCCTCTCGGGAACCAGAGAATGATGAGCTTAGATGCATGTACCTACATCAAACCTCTATCAACTATCTCTTGAAAGTGCAAATACACCATTAACAACAAAATCACATCATTTATTTTATTTATTAACTGGTCAACTCCAAATCACCGGAACATCATGGTTATGCTTATTCCCAATGCGCAAAACCATGCTGCCTGCAGTCAGTACGAATGCTTTACATCCTTTAGAAGTTGAAGTGCATTTCCACCTGATTGTAACTTTGTTTTCCTTATGTTTGTTGTAATAGTATCCGCCATAACTAATTTTATCCTTGCCTAGCCGTGATTTGCAGTATATGACACCTGAATGAAAAATTAAGTTTTTTAAAATTTTTTTTTTTTTTTTTTTTTTAAGTGCTTTTTCGCTTTGCGAAAATGTCGCACTATTATTACTTTTTTTTTTAATTGGTCACATTATTGTTGTCCGTTTGGCTAAACCGATTTTGACCATGTCTATTATATCTTTTGTCGTGTCTGCCGTTGGATGAGCCAGGTACGAGTTGCATAATCCAATGGAACTGTCGTGGAAAATTATACGTCTAGGTGCTTCGTTCCGGACACATTCCATCAAGATATGATAAGCATCTTCCACTCTCAGGCAGTCGCAGTAAAGCGGCGAATCAAATAATCTTAATATATAAAACCAAGTTGGGTTTGTTCGAACACTTATAACAAGAGGACGGCCGATTTTCATGGTTTATGATTTGTTATATTTGTCTCCGTCCCTAATAGCAGAATAACAAATATGAGTTTAGCGAGGCCGCAGGCCGAGCTTGCATCGCGTACGAAGTCGCAGGAATCAGCTAGTTTACTTTAAAATAGATCGAAGAAAAAGTTCATGATGTAAACAAAACAAAGCCTATGTCTCTCAAAGATAATGTTTCTGCCAGTGAAAGAATTTTCTGCATCAAATTAGTAGTTCTTTTGTTTTTATAGCACTCCCTGTCCCTAACCTCTTCCATATAAATCCTCTCCATCCTAAGGTTGCCTCCAAGGGATCGCTTTAAGCGATAAGGCTGCCAGTTGTTTAGCTAGTTATAACTCAATTTTTGTCTCGAGTATTTCATTTCTGGTGTGAAATGTTATTCAACATCAATCGGTGTTCCGATTGATTTTAAAATACGTATTAAGGTTTTAATACCTAGATACTTTATACTTAAATCGACACAATTACTAATATAAAAATATAACTTGCATTTTTATGCTATCCATACTTTTTAGTCACTTTTGCCGTGGTATGATATATATAATATATATACACTATATAGCACTAGGGGCGATTTAAGAAAAAAATATTTTTTTTTTTGTGGGTTGAGCTGGTAATGTGTGTGTGGGATGAGAAGAAATGGGATGAGACGGCTGCGACGAAGACGGAACAACCCCAATAAACATCTATCTTGTTCCACAGATTACCCTACACACCAAAAAAGAAAATTACAAAGTTTAGAGTCCAAATCAATATAATGACTACACGGACGCGACATTCAAATAAATTTCTTTGCTAAAAGCAGTCGATGCACTCTAACCCGAATACTGAAACGTTTGTTAACTTTGACGACAGGTTAAGTCTATTGCTGTCTTTGTCATTTGCTTAGTGTCAGACAAGGGCAGCATTAGAATTGATCTGTTGTCAAAGTTAACTAACGTTTCAGGATCACGAGGTCTCTGTGTCTTTGTTCAGAACAGCAACAAAATTTAAGGTGGATATTACTTTTTTTTTAAAGTCGTTTGGTTCGTCAAACAATCAGTATCAGGCAAATTTGCTGTAAAGAAAAAGCCACACTATTTTGTTTACTGTCGTCAAAGTTCTAAATTCGTTTATTTCTGTACTTATATATTATGTAAATACTATCATCGCGTCTGGTCGAACCATCTCGTGACCAAAATGCTGGCCTCTACCTTGCTCAAAGAATCGCAATCGCTATTCAACGCGGCAATTAGGCCAGCATTTTGGGCAAGATGCCTGCTGGTAGCGGTTTATTAGATTAGGGCTAGTTTTAAGTTGTGTTTCAGTATATTTATGATTTATTTTTACTTAAGGTTTATTTCAATTTATTTACTATTTAATGTTATTAGTTACTAAATAAATATGGCTGTAGTACATATTATGTTCATTACATACACATTTCAGTTGAGTAGCTAGGTAAGCATTTCCAAATTTGTAAAGTTATAAAAGTCATTAAATTCGGGTCTTAAGAGTCCGCTTCTTATATAGACTAGATCAGTCGCGCATTTTCAAAATGTTGGAAGATAAAAAGTTAATTATGGAGAAAAAAAAGTTAGTTATCTTAAGGAAACCAATGTTAAAGTTAAATCTAAAGTTAACTGTTTTTTTTTTCTAATTCCCAGTGAGTAATTTTTATCTTCAAAAATATTGAACACGTGATAAGTAGTTCTGGCGGGAAGCGCAAATTTTTTTATATTTTGGCGAAGGAGAACGAAAAAACTCTATTTTTTTTTATAAATTGAAAATGTTTTAGTAAAAATTGTTTTAAAACATTGGCATTTTTATTATTTTATAGACAAGCGGATGGTTTTTTTAAAAATTGTTATTAGTGTTTTTTTTTTATGTTCTAAAATGTTGTAACTGAGCAAAAGAGATAGCCTATGAGGGAAGGGGGTTCTGAAATCACGTCGTGTACGAAGGACGGAAGGGCTTCCGTAGGCGCACCCGGCCCCCGCAAAGATGTGTGCAAATTGGCGGCGCTCACATACACAATTTTTTTATTACTTAGTATTTGGGCTACACTTTTATCACCACATGAATTTGTCTTTGAACGATGTCCTCCGTATTGTAAACAAACCACTTAGTAAACAAACCACGCTATCGATCGTAAGTGGGTGTATGTTCAGAATGTTAATTTCAATATATTTTTCGATCATTTCCATCAAATTAAAAGACATTAAAAACAAAATCTTTAAAACAAATAAAAAATAAATTAAATTATGATAGACAGGTGCAACTTACAGTTTTTGGAAATTCACAATCTATCTACGAAAACTTACAAAGGTCTCGCACAATTTTGTAAGTTTAGCCGAACTGTGGTACGACTATATGTAGATAACGATAAAAATATGATTTGTATTGTACTTATCGACATGTAGTTACATAATTTTCTTAAAATAAATAAATCTAATTTATAAGTTAATCTATTCCGTCTGACCGAGTTTTTTGTATCTGGGCCCGTGTGGCGAAGTCCTTATTGCGTAAATTTGCT
Organism: Apocheima hispidaria; assembly: GCA_947579745.1. Classification (NCBI taxonomy): domain Eukaryota; kingdom Metazoa; phylum Arthropoda; class Insecta; order Lepidoptera; family Geometridae; genus Apocheima; species Apocheima hispidaria. Next base: position 12,578,547 of record OX388153.1, on the reverse strand, counting down.
AGGTTCAGCCAACATACTGCGCGACCGCGAATCGTATAGCCGCGCGATAAGGTCACGCTGAATCCAGCAGTCGTCGCAATAAGCACCCTATGCTACGGGCCCTAGCCTGTCCACGGATTGGTCCGCCAACGAGTAAACCAATTTTTCAGTCAGATTTATTTATCAACAGGCTATTTCCAAGCAACAGGAGTTGCAGTTGGAGGTTCATGATTGTGAAAGTTTCCCACTTTTATAATTTCGTCGCCTGCAGTAGTTACGAATGCTCTGCAACCTTTCGAAACGCGTGAAGCACACCTCCATCTGATGCCTGTGTTACTTTCCCAATGTTTGTTATAATAGTATCCAGCATAACTTATTTTAACTTTGCCTAGGCGCGACGTGCAGTATATGAGCACTGAAAATAAAATTAAAATAAATAAAAAAATATATTGCGTCTACTGTTGGCTTCTTCGTCAAAATAGAACATGTCACGATGAAAAATTATTTTAACATTCACTTTAAATACATTAATATGTCTTTAAAAAATCTAGAAAATGCGCAAAAAAACACTCCGGCCTCTAAATCCAGTCCATTCTCGGAAAAACCATATAATCAAATTTAAAGTCTCTGTTCATGAGAGTGACAGAGATACAAACGATGTCATCATCATCATCATTATCAGCCAAAAGACGCCCATTGCTGAACATAGGCCTCCCCCTTAGAGCGCCACACCAACCGACAACGTGCCACTTGCATCCACCGGTTGCCCGCGACTTTCACAATTTCGTCGGTCCACCTAGTGCGAGGCCTGCCTACGCTGCGTCTTCCGGTGCGTGGTCGCCACTCCTTTCTTACCCACTGGTTATCAGTTCCTCGAATGATGTGGCCTGCCCATTGACACTTCAGCTTGTAAACTGTGAAAGCTATATCGCTGACTTTAGTTCTTCGGCGAATATCGCCCGGATTTTATCGTGCAAAGAAACTCCTAGCATAGCTCTCTCCATTGCCCGCTGTGCCACTGTGAGTTTCTCTAAAAGGCCAGTGGTCAAGGACCACGTTTCAGTTCCATATGTCATCACCGGCAACACACACACATTGACAAACAATGTCAAAAAGATAATTAATAGGTACTCTCCTTACGTGTACAGTGGGGACAAAAATATCAGTAGCAAACCTCCTCTTATCAACGGGTGAGTAAAAAAAAACAATGAAAATGCGGATGTTAATTTTAATGTATAGATAATAAATAGTACTATTTAAGTAATTAACATAAATTATATGTAAATGATTAACCCCTACAGCTTCAAGCTGCATGATTGAAATGATTACTATAAATATAAACACGTATATGCATATAATATATGCACTTATTTTCAAAATTAGTTGTTATAGGAATAATTTAGTGTGAACAATAAAGAGTTTATCTATCTTTCGTGTATTTAACATTAGTTTGTTAACTTAACAATGGTAACTGAGTCAATCTCAAAAATAGTGTACGTCACACAAAATAAACACGATAGAATAATAAAGTTTTCTGCCACACAAAGGAATGTATGATGATGAATGAGACTATTTATGTCCGTGTGACTTTGACTTCTGGTAAATTCCTTTTTGACATTCAATAATATATTTTGACATTGTTTTATATTGTATTTGTACCTGACATTGATAATAATTTTTAATTTACTTTGAACTGTTTACATTTTTAATTTTTAATTTCTAATAACTGTGTATTTTTAATTCTATTTCTGATTTGATTAGCTAATGTAATTGGTTTTACCGTGTTAGTTATATAAATAAATAAATAAATGTCAGATGAAAGATTCATATTCATATTCATTTATTACTTGCGAGAGTAGGTAGAACAATTTACATTGTGGTCATAAAGGTAATTAATGCACACTATCTCAACTATAAATTTAGCATGCAAGTAAAAATCACAAAGTCTTAAAAACTACGTAAAATTCATTCCAATTACAATTATAAACAGAGTCAGAATAATTAAATATCAAAACAAAATATCACAAAAAAAGAAATATTTATGTCATCTTAACTAGGTTATAACTATTTAAGATCTTTATCCTTTAAAAATTCATCAATAAAGTAATATGCTTTTCCCAATAATAATTTAAAAAGCTTTACGCTTTAGATTTAAAGAGCATTCATACCGGTTTTGTACAGCTTGAGTATATAACTCCTGGTTTGGTTTGAATAAAGCAGCAGTCACATAGAAAAAACCAAACTAACAACCAAAATAACTATGTAGTAGATGGGTAACTTGAAAATAAACAACGAAAAAATTGTAACATGTACTTTTTTCAGTTTTTTTTAAATATTGTATCAAAAGGTAGTCAAATGAAAAGAACAATTATTATTGTCCCTAAAACTAAAAAAAAAATATCCAAAGAATAACCAATTACGTAATTTTTACATACATAAATCACACCAGTATGTAATGGAGATACCATTACATACTGGTGTGTAATGGTATATGGGTGTGGAGACACCAAAGTGCATTGCTTGTACTTCTTCCGTCATCTGGCAAATATAATTTTCGGAAAAGTCACAATTCAATACAATTTCTCTCAGTCAGGTTATTCTTACAATTTGTGTACATTTTAAATTGATGCATTATATTGAAAAGGTTTTTCTTAAATAGACGTAGCTGATTAGAAAACGTCTTCTAAAGAGTTTCTAATGACTTGGTAGTTTCCTCTTCCTGTTTTTTTTTTGTAGTATTTTCTTCATTTTGTTGAATTGCGATAGTTTTGGAGTATTCACACTATTTTGTGACCAACATATTCGTTCCGTTGTGACAAATTAAATTCAAAATTTTTGTTTCATCAGGAGTCACATTAAATATACATGCATTTCTTATCATTTATATTGCGAGAAATTTTTGATACTAGCTGAGTTAAGCTCTCCGTATTTATCAAGTTTAGTTGCTTCAATTTGCTGGCCATGAAACTAAGATTCGCAGTGAAACTAAGAGTTAAACGCACGCACATGTGTTTCTGTCGACTAATTTCGGACTTAAGACATAAAACGGTTTCTCGCGACTACAATTAGGGAAGGATATCTTACCTCTTTCGTTTTTAGGGTTCCGTAGTACTACAAGGAACCCTTATAAGTTCGTCATGTCCGTCTGTCTGTCCGTCCGTCTGTCTGTCTGAATCCTTTACAGCCTTATAACTTTTAAAATTATAAACTTACATGCATGAAATTTTGCACAACGATAGTCTAAGTATAGACCTACAGCTTCAAAAAATAAAAAAAACTTTTTTTTTTGTAAGATATGGGTAGCTGCCATACACGTAAAGGGGGTAAAAAAAATATATTTCGCTGCACCCCATCATGTTGGGTGTCGTTGAATAGGCCTTTGTAAGGTGACAATTTTGGTAGAATTAAAAAAACATAATTTTATATTAATGGGGTGGCTGTTATACATGTAAAGAGGGGATAAAAAAAAATTCGCCTGTACCCCACATGTGTGGTATCATTAAATAGGTCTTTTAAAATGATGTTAAGGTTTCATATACCATTTTTTTATCAAACGTACTGCTTGCGAAATATGGGCCGACAAAGTTGCTTGCAATATGTCCCCCCCCCTGCCATTTCTAAACTATGCATCTCAGAAACTTGTAATCTTCCATGTTGATAGATCTTAGTAAAAACTTTCTTTTAAAATTATTTCGGGCAACATGTGATAATTACTTTTTGAGTTATGCTGTAATAACGGATAAAAAATTCGAACGTCCTACGCACCTACGGAACCCTACTAAGCATGGCCCGACATGCTTTTAACAAGTTATTGAGTTATGCTGTAATAACGGATAAAAACTTCAAACATCCTACGCTCCTACGGAACCCTACTAAGCATGGCCCGACATGCTCTTTACAAGTTATTTCGCTGTAAGTTCTGCTGGTTCTCGGTAAGATCTATTATTTTTCTGTACTTTTTTTTTGTTCTTTCTAAATTTTCCCTTTGCATTTGTAGAAACTTATCAGGGTTTTCTTCCTTCAATTTTTGACGATACCGTTTTTGTCTTTCAGCTCCTGTCAGAGGCTTTTTTCTACCAGTTTCTAAAAGCAGAAATTATTATATCAGGTACTATGTACGTAAAAATATAGAACAGGCCATAGAAAACATAACTTTGCCATAATCACCTAATTAACATAATTAACTTAATTTAATTGTTATTTTCACCTTTTGTCATAAAATTTAAATTTTAACTGGAATGTAAATGTGAAAACCAAATTAAATAAAAAACATTTTACTCCAGTTTTAAGTGAATACTCAATCGCATAACTTTTTACTTTCAACTCTCTCTGTCACTTATATAAAAACGAATCAAATAATTATGATCTTTAATATTAACTTATTATAATTTAATTCATAAATTAACTTTATTTCGATAATAACATTCATTTTAAATTGATGTAAAACAACTACTGCGTCGAAGCGAACAACTTGATCCGTTCAAAAATATTTTTTAGACAACGTTATCAGAATGTTTTTACCTAAATTGATTAATTTCAACAGTTTGCGTTATTAAAATAATTCCAATGATTCGATCGACTGGTACTACTACTTACACAGAGTTTATTTTGCTCTATAAAATCTCTTAAAAGGAAATATTCAAATGCAAAACGAATCTTATAGAAGTATATATATACAAAACAAAACCACGAGTAAAATAACAAAATAGAAGGATTTTCACAATTCTTGTCAATACAAGTTTTAGATATTAGGAATATGATTATTATATAAAAACATATGTAATGAAAATATTAAACTTACCTGAATCATTGCGCTACAGTATTATATTATATAAACTTAATTATTTTATAAAGCGACAACACACTCTTAATCAATAAATAGTCCGACAGTCAGAAAAATAAGATGGTGAAGATTTGTTTGGATAAATTGGTAATATCGTCAGATGTAAAAATGATACAGACACGATCATAAACTTTTGGGAACACCTTATATATTCGTCACACAAGTGTCGTCACACAAAATAACGAAATCGGGAGACAACATTTTGACTTTAATTTTCTTAATATTTTAATTTCGGTGAAGGAAAACATCATGTGGAAACCTGCATATTTCCGGAGAAAGAATTCGATGGCGTATGTGAATCCGCCAACCCACACTGGGCCAGCGTGGTGGATATAGCCCAATCACCCTTCGAAGGTGGGCTGATATCTCAGCAGTGGGATGTTTAAAGGCCAAAGCAGAATATACGAACAGATTTTTAAAAAACAAAAAGGCTTTTCATAGGCAGTGATCCTTCTAACTGGTTCTGGTATAAAACTTTTGTATTAGTTCGGCTTAAAAAAAAGTTTTCGATTTTTCTATAAATAGTTGGAAATACATGTAGACACATAATTTTTGTATTACAAAAAAACTGCATATCAGTTAACTCGTATTATTTTTTTGTATTTTCATGAATTCAATTGTAATTAATCTTATTTTTCTTAAATATCTTATATCATATGATGTACCTTGATATACATATTAAGTGTTTTTTTTTTTAAATATGTCCGCTACTTTATTTACTCTAGGATTTTTTAAGCTGGTATTATAAAAAGCGACACGCGTTTTTTTTCTATGTCCAATATTTTTGAAATTGACACAACCAATAAAAATTGTTGTTTTTATGTTATTCGTTAGCCTTTCATTAAAGTATTATTACCATAAAACGAATGTAGCCTATGACAATCTTCACATTATGTAGAGAAAAATCTAAACCTTTACATATTAAAATCGGGCCAGCCGTTTAATATACACAGTCTCATAGGGACACACATACATACATGCGCAGAAACTTATATACTTACATGCTCAGATACTTACATACACCCCAAAATCATGAGTAACAATTATATTTTCTACAGTGATGAAAATACATTTTAGTACTTTTTCAGACAATTCTGGAACTCGGGGAGCTAGTACTAGTTCTACTGTGTATGGAAAACATTATCCCTGATGTACGTCAAATCCTGCATAAGTACTGAAAAATCCTTTCCCCATTCTTTCTACGACATAAAAGCTTCTTTATGACGCTGAATCACGGTGCCGAAGGCTCCGGTGCGTTCTCTTAGAGATCCAGGAGCCTTCGGTCAAGCACCAAGGCAGGCCCCCGAGGGGGGGTTTAAAGGATGTAATCCCACATAGCCCGCCTGTACCCAAAGCAGTCTGATATCTTGTGAAAATTTTCCCCACGTCGAGAAAAAAGGCATTTGACCACTATTCACCTCATCTGCCGGAGTGGTCGAGTGATTAGCTCACCTAGCCTGGAATGGGAACTGTCGCTCAAGTGACGCTGCCGAAACTCACTGCTAGGTGATTGGCGAGAGATTTTTACTTGAGGGTGGTAGTTAGCCAGCCGAGTACTAGAAAGCTTATGTACTAAAAGCCATCGTGGCAATGGTTTCCTTACAATGTTTTTCTTCACCGGGCGCTCAAACATTAGTGTTTGTGTTTAATGCCACGACCTACATCGTGCGCTCCGAAGTTAATATTTATTTTAGACCGGCAACATTATAATATTTCAGATGCTAAGCAGCTGACCAGTAGACGTTCTAAACATCGTCGGTGGAGGATGATTGTGGACTCCCAATTCTTCTAGAAACATCCTATCTTTGGTGGTGATGACTCGTGCCTCGCATTTATAGTTGTGCCTCTTGGAGCAATACCACCTGGTCTTGCTATGCATCAGGACATAGGTATTTCCTTTGTAGTACAGCATATCTTTACCTCGATTGGTTGGGAAGAATTCTAAATCCATCTCAGGGAACGCTAAAAATAAAAATAAAATAAGTTTTGATTAGGGATGATGATTATACCTATATAGTATATATGCATATTAAGCTACACAAGATCAAAATACACGTACAGAAAATGTACTCCCAGATGACAATTAATGTAGACCTTTTCATCGTTAATTTTAGTCAGTACATCAAGGCGTAACTACCCTTAAAAATACCTGCAGGCAGGCAAGAGGTAGCTCTTTAGCGTTTGCATTCGATAGGTTAGATAAAAATAAAAACGACCAAGTTTCAAGTTATGTGCGGCCTTTTGATAGGCCTACAGATAGACTCTTCTGCATACTGCTTTACGATATCTTTGTTCCCACAAAGGAGCTCCAAAGTTGTGAAAAGCGCGGGTTGCGGGGACTGTGACCAAACGTTCAAGGTATTTCAAGGTTACGACTATTCGCGCATTGTGATCAACCGATGAGAGTGAATCTCTATATACATGTACTACACACATATTATAGAAATGACCGCGTGATGCGAATCGATCGTCCTGAGTGCAGAATCTATAGGAAGTATCTGTGGATAGCCTGACTCAAGTGAAATTTTAGATACGGCTATTGTAATAAAATTGAACTCGATCGAAGTGGTTTTAATAACAAATAAATGGTTATAATATATTATCACAAAACAATCTAAACGTATAGTCCTACGGTAGCAAAAATTACTGTTACAAACACCTAAAAAACGATCACAAGCAGTGTTCGTTTTGGGAATGTGTGTGTGAGCAAAAGTTGCATTCTAACTCTTTTCGTTCACTGTTCCGATACCTGAAAAACAGCTAAAAATGCCAACGTGATCTGCCACTTTTAACCCACCACGCGGAAATGGGTAGCTGTGATCGTTTTTTGAAATAGTCTGATTGGCGTTTAAAGCACCTAGTCCTCATCACGAATACAAAAAAAACGCAACAGAAGTGGAAGTTGCAGCCAATGCTGATAGACCTTGACATAATTGTTCACCGCAGGTGATTTTAGCGTTAGGTTTGGGTAATGAGCAAATGTAGCAAAAGTGGCAAGTCTCAAACCGAAAGCTTTACATTTACATCAACGCTAATTTAAACAATGCTAAAAACGCCACCACACGATAAACGAACGCATCTTAAGTGGTAAAAACATTAAATAAGATTCATTCTATACGACTATCTCACATAATAATAACATAATAACAAAAACAGATGCAATAAAAACTAAATAACAAGATAATAAAATTACAAGTGATCGTACACGACGCAACCCAAGTCGGATCGGATACTCGACGAATAGACTAGAAACATGAAGTCACAAAAAAAAGCAGCAGGATGAAAATCAGCAAAATTACGATGGCGTGCGCCATTCGAGCTCACTATGACAGTCAATGAACTATGCAAACTGCCTATGGCCCACTTTCATCACAGTGTTGATTAATTACTTTCAGATAAGCGCTAATTGGCAAGTAAAAGTCCAGAACTTTAAATTTTGCACATTTAGCGTTATTCCGAAAATTTGAAAGCTTAATACTGCACACTTCCTTTTCTTTTTATCTGTCGAGTGCCTTACTTGGAACCATCAATCCTGCTGTATCCGGTTCGAATGTGCTTGTATGAGAATTCCTTTAAGGCGACATAGAACACCGAGGTGCTGTGTAGGAATCTCTTTTATTGAATTTACCTGCTTTTTGTACGTAAACACTTTCATGGAATACCATATGTTTGATATTTCGCGCCTGCACCTGCCACCGCTCCCGCTAGTTAACAACTACCCGTTTCCGCGTGGTGGGTTTAAATTAATAAAGCATCATCTATTTTATTTAATGATTATGGTTGGCCTTAACTTTTATAAACTCTTCTCCGTAGGTGGATACGCAAGCCTTGCAGCCTTTATTGTTCCTCGTACAGACCCATCTCGTCTTTGGGCCGCTACAGTGTTTTTTTGTAAACCTATATTTTCCGTGTTGCACCATGATGTTGCCGAAACGGGAAACGCAGAATACTGGAACTGAGGAAATAACAAAGGCTCGATTGAGAAGCGACTGATAGTTTACAATTTGTGTTGTGTGTTATAAATGAGTCCCAAAATGATTTTCTTTGAGTTGGGAATTCTGATACAATTTTTTGACATAGCAATTTGATTTCTGAAATTCATTGTAATTCAGATTTTAACACTTTAAACTTCAAGTCGAAACACGATATGTAATGTTTCGCTCTATCCAAAAAAAAACTTGAACGTGTTTTTGTTACTTTTTAATATTCAATTTTATTTATTTAATTGCTTGTTATTTGTTTTGAAATAATACTCAATCTCATGGACACCTTGTTTGATAATGAGGCTCATATTTTATTTTTGTTATTTAGGAGTGAAATATGAATTAACAAAAATCAAAAATCAAATTTCAGGCGCATTGAAACTAAATTGGTCTATGACGTTACGACCAATATTTCAAAGTGTTAATTTAAATTTCCTTTGGATACAGTTTTGTAACTTTTCAGACAAAGTGATCAGTTTAGATATACATGGGGATATAATGGGAAGTAGAACATGTGAAACCGGGTGAATAAATACATACGAATAAACAAAAACATAATATAAACATGAATCTACATTATACATTACATTATCAGCCAGAAGACGTCCACTGCAGAACATAGGTCTCCCCCTTAGAGCGCCACACCGACCGACAAAGTGCCACTTGCATCCACCGGTTGCCCGCGACTTTCACAATGTCGTAGGTCCACCTAGTGGGAGGCCTGCCTACACTTCGTCTTTCGGTTCGTGGTCGCCAATATAAACATATAATCTGTTAAATTTACATATTTTTTTTACTTTCTGATCTTTGGGATTCGTGGAGAAGCAATTCAACTATGATTATTGTATATTTTTACGAATTAGTTTCTAATTAAGAAAGAGCGACAGTTGTGACGTCGTCTGTTTGAGCATAGCCATTTCTTTCTGAAACTCGCGCATTTGCCTCTACTGAAGTAGTACCTTCCAGCTTACCTTACCTCGACGTGAACGGAATATTACTGGACCTGAAATTAACCAAATTATTACTGGGCTTGAAAATTTGGATTATCTTTATACCTTTAATGGTCTAAAGATGGTATTCTGGATAGTACCAAATATCGTAGTATAATCCCACTGTTCGTTATTTGTAGTAGGGCTAAGTAGTTATGGTAGTTTTAATTTGTACATATAGTATAATATTTATATTACCAAATTATTGTCACCTGTAAATAAAAGACCTGGCACGTGGTTGGTATATTATGATTAGTTTAACTGTTTTTTTTTTTTTTTTATATTAATCACTCTTGGGTATTTTTGAAAGTAATGTAAACTTTTTAAAATAATACAAAATTTATTTAAATTTAAACATTACATACCATAACCTGTTTCAGTACACTGAAATAAAATTCGAGAAAATCAAACAACTAAACTTAAAAAGTTTTTTGCATGTGGTATACTGGAAAGTACCAGAGATCGAAGTATGCATCGTGGTAGATGAGCCCAGTCAAGTTACGAGACTTAGTATGGAGGATCCGGACATAATTTATAACATAAATATAAAATTGTTATTGGTATAATTTGCTGACGTAAAATCAATATTAAATTAAATTAAACAGTCTGGAGGTACGGAACATAGAAAAAGCATTTATGCTTGAGCCACACACTATCATCACCGACGACTCACTGCCGTGCTTACGATCGTCATCTGAAATAGACTCTAACATAGCGCAAATAGACACGATATTACAAAATGTGAAATTTGAGTCCGTTTTGGATACGCATTTTGTTTAATTATTGAATATTTATAAGTGAGGTTAGTTCTACAATTATGTACAGAAAAAAAATCGTGTTACTATCGGGTCAAAAGCTAATTTGACTGGGCTAGATCACCGAAACTTTACAGAAGATTTAATATCTTGAGGATTCCTTTAAATGTTTAATGTGAAAAACAAACGGTTTATATAGATATTTAATCGTCTGTTAAGTTCGGTGAACCTTTCCCTTAGAAAAGCTAGCACTAACTACTAGCATACAAGACACCAGCCATAGCCTCTTGCAACATGTCAACTGTAACTTTTTATTTGTAATTATAACATACCCTCGCATTTGTCTCAAAACGTAATTTATTTATTAATACCGTTAAATAATTCAACAATTGATATTTCTAGAAGAGTGTTCCTTAATGAGATATCAATATTAAATACCACGTGTGAACAATTTCAAAAGAACAAAACAGAACACAGATAACAACAATGAAGTCATTTGAAATATAACTAAACATGACATTGACTTACACAATATCCGTCTTACCACAAAAGATTTAAGCACACTTTATACATGTATTGAACTGAAATGTTTCACATATTTCGTACCATAAATCTGCGCTTAGCACTCGTCTGTAGTTAAACATGGCGTAGCCATTGTTTAAGTTTAAATGAAGAAACTCTTGTTTGAAAAGAGAAATAAAACATCATTTAAAACGGTAATTAACTTTTAGACACTGCCTGGCCTAACAGGCGCTTAAGCTCATAATAATAACTACATACAAAGCGTCTAAGCGTTGTTTTAAATTATTATCGTGACGTGGGGAAGCAAAAAAGAGTGGAGTCAAAATGAGATAAATAACGATAAAGTGCTACCAAGAGTAATGTAAAACTACCACATTAGGTAAATTAAATTAAACTACGACCTACCCTACACTTTATACATCAGATTCATTATCATGTAATGTAGCTACATCTGTACCCGAGCTCCCGTAGTATTACTTCTATAATACACGCACACTACTACGCACACACGTGATAACGCAACAAACATGCAGACAGAGAGACGGAGAGACAAATATACAAAGAGACAGAATTACATTAGCATTTATAATATTAGTTAAGATTTCACAACAAAAATAAGTCTCAGTCATAATCTAAGTCAATAATTTCAGACACTGTCCAGTCCAAGTCATGCTTGGTTAAAGTCACAGATCACACTAGATACCGCATTACGAGATTCGTTGTTCCTATAAAAAGTCACCAAAGTTTGAGGAAGGCGCGGGTCGCGGGGAGTGCGACCAAGCGTTCTCATTGGCTATCTCAATGTTACGCCTACTCGCACCTAACAATCAACCAATCAGAGTAATTTCTTATAAGTGTATTTAGACTAATGTGTGGTGCGCTTCGAGCGTCCTGAATGCAGTATCTAGGGCATAGATACTAGAGACGATATTACAAAATGGGAAATTTGAGTCTGTTCTGGATACGCATTTTGTTTAATTATTGAATATTTATAAGAGAGGTTAGTGCTACAATTATGTACAGAAAAAAAATCTGTGGTTAAAGTGGAAGCTACCACGGAGTATTGAGAACAACACGAAAAGGAAACTTAATACGATTTAGCCACACTCATGCGTACGTAGTACATCGTGTAGTGTATATTTATCTAATCTTTATTTATTAATACAAACATTATATAACTTTCTAACTAAGAAATATAGACCTTTAGGGTGTGATTGTATCGCTCGGTAACTCTTTTACATTTAATCCATTGGGACGAGGATGGGAATGGATGTTGTTTATTGTCACAATGCTATTGTCGAAGGTGAATATATACGCTTTGCAGTTATTGTTGCTTTTGGTAGAACACTGCCATCTGGACTTGAAGCCTCGAGTATATCCTTTAGTATAGAGATAGCCATCAAACTGGATCATCACTCTACCACGGCGCGACTGAACATAGACTGGTCCCGGTGCTGAAATTGAAATAAATATTAGAATTGGAAACATAATAAGTATAGTTAATTTAGTTTTTTATTTCTATAACAAATCAAAACCATGTGTTGGTATTAGAGATAGTCTCTCTGATCACGATTCATCTGTTTTTGTTGAAAAATAATAGCTGATGATGGATAATCTTTAACAAATATGATTGACCTCTATTTGTCCTCGAATATCTTCATCATTGGTATAGGGTTGCAATCATTACCAGCCGGATAAAAAAAAAAAACTGCAAAGGATATCCCATTTTCCCTAACCTGTAGAAGACACAAAATTCAGAATTTTTCGTCGTGCTGCTAAGACACTGCTCGCGAGACAACCAGTGGGTTTATCCTGTAACTCTGAAAACGATAGTGATAGTGCGCGAGCGGGACCGCGCATAATGCGACTAAGTTGGTACGAGCGGGATGCCATGCTCAATCAGAATCACGAACGTTTCACAGTTAGAGGATAAGCCCGCTGTTATTTGGTATCAGATTCATGCCCAGCTATCGTTGTAATTTAATTCCCGTACAATTAACAAAAAATAATGTTTTAATAATGTATTTCAGTATTAAAGTAACTTACACTGTTACGAACTGCATTTTGACAGTCATGCACTAGGTACTTCAAATTAACCACTACAACTAAGAGGAGCAAATATAAGTGATGACACTGCTTTTGCGTAAGTTAAAATAAGTAGGGTCTTCGAAGGACGTGGTAAGTATGTTTTACAAAATTTGTCTCATATTAGGTATTAAATTCCTATAAACAGAAACAGGTATCCAAACAAAATCTTCTCTAATCGTCTCTTTTTTAACAACTAAGAGGAGCAAATATAAGTGATGACACTGCTTTTGCGTAAGTTAAAATAAGTAGAGTCTTCGAAGGACGTGGTAAGTATGTTTTACAAAATTTGTCTCATATTAGGTATTAAATTCCTATAAACAGAAACAGGTATCCAAACAAAATCTTCTCTAATCGTCTCTTTTTTAACAACTAAGAGGAGCAAATATAAGTAATGACACTGCTTTTGCGTAAGTTAAAATAAGTAGGGTCTTCGAAGGACGTGGTAAGTATGTTTTACAAAATTTGTCTCATATTAGGTATTAAATTCCTATAAACAGAAACAGGTATCCAAACAAAATCTTCTCTAATCGTCTCTTTTTTTGTCTCAACTGGTCCAGTTTTCATTTTGCCTGATCATCAGAATAGGTCCATTGCGCAAACGGCCGGTCATGATTATGGTTATTATTAACCCTCAAAAACTTATCTTCGTAGGTAACGATAAACGCTGTGCAGCCGTTTAAGCTTCTGTTAGAGCATTGCCACCTGATCTTGGAGCCTCTTGAATAGTTTTTACTGAATCTGTAGTTACCGCATTTCACCATGACTTTACCAAAACGCGAGTGGCAGAAGTAAGGCCCTGAAAATGAATAAGTTTATTAGATACTATAAACATCAAACATGATCTACACACTACGCTCGGGGGCACCATTTGTTCTGTTCCTCTGCTAGCCTCGTCCACCCTCGCTAGACCTATTGGTCTTAGGCCGATATCCCAACAGCGAGATTTTTAAAGGCTGGTGCAGAGGTATATATATTATATATAAAAACTGACACATTACTGGTAGGTTTGTTGACATCTTCGAACACGTATATAACAAAAAATGCGTTTGAAGGATGAACACGTGTGGGCCAATGCTCAATGAAGGTTTGTATTCTGCAGGTTGTTGTGTAAGAAGTGTCCAACTTTCTTGGAGTTATCCCACCGGCTTTTTGGTGGTAATAAGTGATTCTATTCATTTTATCCTTTGTATGAAAACAAGAATAGAAGAGATCCTCATTTACCAAATTTTTTTTAGCCTTGGTGTGGCGGTCGTCGTTTTCCTTGTTTTGCCAATAATTCGATGTTTCACGATCGACCACCGCTTCTCCGCGGCCTTATGACTTCTTCTGTGGCAGTACGCCAGTTATTGAAAAACAACGCACCACGAGATGGTCGGGCTGCCACTCAAAGAATTAATATTTGATACATCAAATTATTAATATTATTTCCAACCTCTTTAGGTTTAAAATAAAATTTATCATACAGTGGGAATTGCTATGCATAAGGTTATATTAAATAACTTGCATAAATTAAACTCAATATATTTTAATTTATAGAATACCACATTTTTCAGTAATTAAAAAAGACAATTACAAATCTAGCCGAAAGTAGACAATTTTTATTTTTGGTTTGGGGGCAGTCTTAGGGTCTCCTGTCAACACATGCAGGAATATCCACTCATAATTTCTGTATACAAACACAACATTATATGCATAAAGGATCATACATTTATCGTGGGTCGTGGTTATGATAATTCTTAACTTTAATGAACATATTCTCATAGGTTATCACGTAAGCCTTGCAGCTAGTGGTTCTGATAGAACACTGCCACCTAGTTTTGAATCCGTTTGAAATTTGTTTACTAAATTTGTAAGCTCCGCATTTGATCATCAAATTGCCCTTCCGTGACCTGATGAAGACAGGATCTAAAATCATCAAGAATATGAGTGGTGTAACATTAGATTTATTTGTATTTAGTTGAAACAGTTTATAGACAGTTCAGTTCATAGACGGGAAGTATGTCATTAATCGCAGTAGCAATTGTATTTGAGAAATTTGTCGTAACAGTACAGTAATATGGTTGAATTTTGCAAATAGTCGTTTATATGAAAGTCAGTCCGCAATCGTAGTATATTTTTATTGGTAACGTTGAGTAAACTTTTTTTTTTATATATAAAATTGAGTTGGTGCATCTATATGAACAACTTTTACTATTGAACCAACCATGAAATCGAGAAAAAAAGCAGCTGTTCCATATAATTATATCAATACACTCAACAAAATGTAAGGAATAGCTGACTTTTTTTTCGATCTCAGGTTTGGTGCCATTGTAAAAGTTATTCACAATCAATAAGTACTATGAGCCCCTTTCGGCTTAGCATACCATTTCCTTATAACCCTGTATAACAAAAATAAATAAAAACAAGCAAGTGAGGCTCAGAACAGATAATTATAATTATTATTAAAATTGATTATTTTATTAAAAAGACGCGTGGTCAAAAGATGATACTAGACAGTCTAATAACTTTATAAGTGTCTATCAAATGTGAATACACCAAATTAAGTGGGTTAAAAGGTTTGATTTTGGGCTTGAAATTTACAATTGTGTGACAAGTTTTGTGCAAGAAGTTTGTGGTAAATTCCATTGAATTCTTTTTTCGTCTGACTCTTGTCAGAAACTATGATAAAAATAATATGATCATATGATCAAAATAGTTGTGAAATGGTAGGGTTTACTTTAAAAATAAATAACTATCATCACTGGTCGAGCTTAGCATGCAAACTGCTAGCTCGGGTCGCCTTCGACAGACTTCACAATGGTGCGTAAAATACAAGTATTCGCAACATGGAACTAGAATTATTTGAAATATTAATTCGCCCAGTCCTTACGAAGTAACTAAACATTATGTATCATAGACTCGACGCCCGCGTGTTTCGACACTAGATTTTTTGTTTGATCTAGTATGCTCACATCCCCCGGCCCCATCCAGTGGATGCAAATGGCAGGTTTTCGTTCGGTGTGGCGCTCTAACAGGGAGGCCTATGTACAGCAGTTGACGTCTTCCGGCTGATGATAATGATAATGATGCCAACATTGCCTACGTATGTCTATGAGACGGTTCATGACTATGATTATCGTTTATTTTAATAAACTGATCCTGGTAACTAAAAAGGTATGCTTTGCAACCATTTTTTCCTCTCAATGAACACTGCCATCTGGTTTTCTGGCCCGCTGAATAGTTTTTGGTGAAATGGTAACCACCGTATTGTACTCTAAGCTTTCCTTGAGCCGAATAAAAGAAATAGGGTCCTGAAAAATAAAAATTAACGTTTAGTCAGGGATTCTCTAACAAACGAGAGAGAAAGAGAGTTAAATATATTTCCCTCTCTTTTGTACTTTGCTTTTTAGCTGTTAGCTATACAAACGTTTTTTTATTGTCTTTATTACTAGCTTGTCCGCACGGCTTCGCTTTGCAAAGGCTACAGTAAATTAAATCCCATTTCACATCATTAGCGGAAGATTTTCAAATAATTCTGCTTGCTTTATTTTTATGCTTAGTGTTAGTACACAAACCGAGTTTCATTGACTTAGCATGAAAAAAATAATAATTTACATACAAACTTTGGGGATCTGTTTTACCCCTTTATATGTGGAAACTCGCAATATCGGAACTTATTATTTACTAGGTAAATAATACCATTTGAGGAGTATTGGGTTAAAATTTACGTCTCTATCATAAGCGGTTGGGTCTGTGCGTAAAGGAGGTAGATTACAAATATATTACAATTTTCATTTTCCTATATTCTATTTTGGCAATATAGAAGGAAAAAGTTTGTAAATATATAAATATAGGGTTATAAGGAAAGGGTAATCTAAGCCGAAAGGGGCTTATCGTATTCACCAATATGAACAACTTTTACTATGGGACCAACCCTGAAATCGAGAAAAAAAAGTCAGCTGTTCCATATAAAAATGTCAATGACATTCTACAAAATGTAGGGAACAGCTGTATTTTTTTTCTCGATTTCAGGGTTGGCCCCGTTGTATAAGTTGTTCACAATCATGAGTACTATGAACCTCTTTCGGCTTAGCATACCCTTTCCTTATTACCCTGTATATTGTCGAGTTTCTTCTTTCTTCTTTTTCGCCAAATAGGTCAGTGAAGTAACGGGTCTTAACGGGGGGACCCGGACATAATTCATAACATAAACATAAAATTGTGTTTGGTATAATTTGCTGATTAGAATCTATATTAAATTAAATTAAGCAATCTGGAGGTACGGAACATAGAAAAAGTATTTATGCTTGAGCCATAATACATTATCGTCGCCGACGATTCACTACCGTGCTTACGATCGTCATCTGAAATAGAATCTAACATAGCGCAAATAGAGACGATATTGCAAAATGTAAAATTTGAGTCTGTTCCAGATAAGTATTTGGTTTAATTATCGTATATTAATATGAGAAGTTGAATCTACAATTATGTACAGAAAAAAAACCTATTATTAGTTACTTCTAGGTTAAACGCTAAATGGACTGGGCTAAAAATATTTTTGAATGTGTACCTTGTTTAGCTTACTCATGTAAGCTAATAATAAAAAATAATACAAATTTATTACAATGAAACAAATCAGTATTTACTTACCAGGTATGTAATTATATCACATACCAAAGTATACTTTAAGGAAAAAAAAACACAAATTCTAGTCTTTTGAAATTTGTAAAGCTATATATACACAAGGTGTTACTGTAAGGTGCAACGATATTGAAAGGTTTCAATGTACTTTTCATTATGAATAACTTTTACAATGGGACCAACCCTGAAACCGCGGATAAAAATCAGCTGGTCCATAGCAAATGTCAATGACACTCGACAAAACGTATGGAACGGCTAACTTTTATTTTCGCGATTTATCAGTGTTGCTAAAAGTTATTAATAACTAGCTGTGCCCCGCGGTATCACCCGCTATCCTACTGAAACCATTATTTTTTTCGGAATAAAAAGTAGCCTATGTGTTAATCCAGTGTATAAGCTACCTCCATATCAAATTTCATTCAAATCCGTTAAGCCATTACAGAGTTGAACGGGAACAAACACACTTACATACTTACCTACTCACATACCTACTTTCTCTATATAAACAAATATAAAATATCTAAATATAAACTTTCTCATTTATAACAATACAATGTACAATATTTTTAGTACAATGATAGGATATCATTGTCATCATCTTTTAGAATGTTTGCAGTGTCTAATCATTCATCAGTAATTAACATTATTCATTTAAGATCATCACGTGGTTTATGATTGTGATTATTATTCACTCTTATGAAATGTTCATTATAGCTAAACACATAAGCTTTGCAGCCATAACTGCTTCTAGAACACTGCCATCTCACCTTGCTGCCTGTTGAATAGTTCCTACGGAATGTGTACCCTTGGTACTTCACCATCAAGTTCCCTCTAATAGACACGCAGAAAACAGGTCCTGTATAACAAAATATTATTATAGTTTATTTATTTAAAACTAGCTGTTACCCCTGACTTCGATCCTATGGTCCTGCACAAAGTAGCCTATGTCCGTGTGGAATCCTTAAGCTATATATATGCAAAAAATCAGGTCGATCCGTTCGGCTAAACAGCCGCGAAAACGCGACAAACACCCGGACAGAGAGACAGAGTTACTTTCGCATTTATAATATTACTTTGGATGATATAATGATGACCTACGACAGAGTGTTAGCTCGAACGAAAAGAGGATGCTTAAAAAAGATTAATAATGGCGTAGATTCCACGTAAACTCGTTAAACAAAACTCAGTGCTATTGCTGTCTTTTACTAATAGAAACACAAGAAATAGATAGAATGGATTTTAGTGCTGTCAAACGAGTTTAAACACCAATTTAAGCAGCGACGAAAAACATACAACAGCGACACTTAAAACTTGTTTTTAGTCGGCACCCGCTCCTGTCTCGTCTAAGCTTGTATGAAGAACTAAGATCTGCCTTATTTGACAGCACTGAAATGCATGCTATCTCTATCTTATTTCTGTTAGTAAAAGATAGCAATAGTACTAAGTTTAGTTTAGCGAGTTTATATGGAATCGACGTCATTACTGATTATGTCGGACCAAAATAAAGAAGTGAAATCGAAAATACTTTATTTTCACGTCAATCAACGGTGGATAGTAAACGGTTTTTTTTAGTTAAAGGACCCGCTTTCCTAAAAAAGATATCTCGTACGCACTTCTTTAAAAAAAAATACAAAGCAGAAATTAAAAAACAAACCTTTAGAATGTCATTGTTATAAAACTTGCAAGTCTAAAAGTCCCTAAAAAAAAAGAAAAAAAAAAAAATATGGTGTTTTTAAAGGCTACTTTTAAAGTTACTTTACTGTTACTAAAGTACTTTTACGGTGTATTAGGTAAGGCTATGAGCCTGTGTTACACAGCTATAGATAACGTTCGGAAATGTACACCGAGTAATTTTATATAAAAAAAAGTGGTAAGTGTGAGAGCAAGAGAGCGAAATGCATGAAATCCAGTCTGAGCTTCGTGAAGCCCAGTGTGGCTTTCGTGAAGCCTAGTCTGATCCTATAAAGCGAAGACCATTACCAGAGAAGTTATAAACTAGCTTAACAAAGTAAAAGTTATAAATTATAGGGTGGTCTGATAGTATCTCGCTAGAACTTGTATCCACTGGTCTAATCCGCGATCGAAACTTAGTTTGTGCGATACCGCTGATACCACAGTCTTTCAATAGATGTCGCCGTTAGTTTCACAAGCTGTTCATGTCGCTGTAAATGTCGCTTTGTAAACCACGACTATGGTGGTGCGGTTCATGATTATGATTATCATTCATTCTTATGACCTCGTCGCCATAGAACCATACGTGAGCTTTGCACTTGGAACTGCGATGAGTGCATTGCCACCGAGTCTTGAGGCCGGCTGCATAGTTAAAAGTAAAACCATAGCTTCCGCATTTGACCATTCGGTTGCCTCTAACTGACAGGCAGAACTTCGGCCTATTTAGTCCTGTAACCATGATTATAAAACGTCAAACTAATAAAGCTTAAAGCACACCGTATTAACACAGTCATAATGATATCTATGTCGAGGGCTATCACGATACGGCATTTCTTGATTTGGCTGATTATTGCATGATGTGCCTATTATAAAGTTGAGCGGATCGATTAGAGCAACCTATTTATCGATTTGCCCTTCTATTCACTTGGCCAAATCGAGATATGACTGGGCGCATCGTAATGTTTTTCCGTTTCGTGACGCTTGGCGCTGTTTGCGCTCTGTCAGCTGTGTTTACGTGCGAGGAAGAGGGCGGCGTCACAACAAATCCAATATTTTTTATTTGCTAATACTTTGGTCACCCTACATACTATATCCGAGCATGGCTGGGTAAATATTTATTATCTAAACTTATTTTTATCTACCTAGTAAAATAATTATTATCTAAAATTCATTTCATTTTTACTTTGGTCACGCACGAACCCTACAGAATCGATTTGCCCAAGCATGGCCGGGCAAATCGGCAAAGGTTATGCTTCGACCGATATGGCAGTGATTAGACAGGCAAATCAAAAAATGCCGTCGTAAAGTGATCTGCCCGGCCAGATCTCGATAGGCCCAGTTCAACGATTAGCCCATGTCATATATATCTCATCTCGGGATAAAATACTACTCTCCTCCTACTCAAAGATATTGCTAAATTACTATTATTATATTATTGCTAAACTTAATTATTAAATTATTTTTTAACTAAAAAATATTATCCAATTGACAAATTGCATAACACTGTAAACAAACAAATTGCAAAGTACTGTGTAAGTTTCAAATGTTATGTTTATTTATTTTAGCCCAGTAACGGTGGACGTCTTCTGGTGATGATAATAATTGATTACCAAAATTATGTAATGTCTAGAGAAACTATAACTACTTGAAAGAAGTGAAAAAATCTTAATAAAGACTGGGTCATAATAATTGGATGCGACCGCATGCATGTGTTAACAAATTGACAATCACAAATTTAAAAGCAAAAATTTAATATATATTGTCTATCGCTGACACAAATTTAATACTACATGATACAAACTTATCGAGAAATTATTGATATAAAAATGTATTTGCAATATTTTCTTTATTGTAAACATTCATGTGAGTTCATTGAGTGGTCCATTTATTTTTCATTTACACAAATTTACAAACACAATTTATATTTTAATTTTAATTATTAAAGCGGGCTTAAAATTAATATTCACGGTTAGGATGAGGCGGATCATGATTATGGTTATTTTTCCAGCGTGCAAATTCGTTTTTGTAGGTCAAAACAAAAGCTTTGCACTTGGTTTTTCTGTTAGTACAGTTCCATCTAGTTTTTAAACCATAAGAAAATTGCTTACTAAATCTGTAGCTTCCACATGTGACCATTATGTTTCCTTGTGTTGAACGGCCGAAGACAGGGTCTGTAAAATTATTCTTATAAACCTTCAAAAGTAAAAAAAAACACATTGCTCATCTAGAGAAAAAAACGTAGTAGTTCCCTAGAAATATCACACGTGGGCTGGAAAGCATATAAATACTGTTTATTTTTTACAAATTAGACACTAGTGCACTTTATCTTTTCATTACAAACATAATGTACGAGAAGCCATTAATATTAAAAAGATCTGATTATATTAATGCTAACATAATTAATTATAGGAGACTACTGCACGCACGTATTGACAATTACACACTTAACACAATTTAAAACGAGGTGGATCATGATTATGGTTGTTGTTCCATCGTATAAATACGTTTTCGCAGGTGAAAACAACAGCTTTGCACTTGTTTTTTCTGTTAGTACACTGCCATCTAGTTTTTGACCCACAATTAAATTGCTTGCTGAATCTGTAGCGCCCACATTTGACCATAACGTTTCCTTGACGTGAGCGGCAGAAGACGGGCTCTACAAAGTATAATTATAAAATCTTAGAACACGAAAATTACATTGTAGATCTAGGAGATACAACATCATTTGGCTCTGTCTCCGAGTCAATATAATATGGCATTGATATGCAGAAAAGTCGAACTGACAACAGGATGGCTGCCTGAAGTTAGAGCCTAATAAAAGAGGACCTCATTGCTTGGGGATAGTTGGAGATGCCTCCACCGTGGTATCTGACATTGTATACAAATGAACCCGGGGATGACGATAACGTTGCGTGACTTACTTGATCATGGCATTCGAAACTGGAAAGAAATAAGCCACAGTGCTACTGGGCTCCAACGCTTCTTCTAGAGGCCCCGGGGCCTTCCATCACTTACAGGACATGCCACCGGAAGGTATCATACACAATATTTTAAAATTGTTTCATTATTTCATCGTTTACTCACCACAAAATGAACTAAAAACTGTCATTATAAAAAAAACCTCAATCATAGATGCTTTCATAATTTTATAGATTGCACTAATTATCTATATTATTGCCATTATTGATTTATTATTCAATATAGTAGTAGTTGTATTATTAGTCGCGTCCAAAGTTGTCTCAGCTGTCTAGCTGTTTTAAGGGTAATTGAATATGCTATTAGGTTTTTACTAAACAACAAATAAAAACTTTTGGTAAAAACATTTAAAACGTATAATCAGGACAAGGGCCAGGCGGTCCATGGTTATGGTAATTGCTCCATCGAATGAATACATTGTCGAGGGTAAACACAACAGCTTTACAACCGGTTTTCCTGTTGTTAGTACACTGCCATCTGACTTTGGGCCCACTAGTATATTGTTTACTAAATCTATAGCGTCCACATTTGACCATTATATTGCCTTGACGTGACCAGCAGAAAGCAGGATCTGTAAAGCAAAATTATACAACCTTAAAAGACGAAACAATACATTAATATAGAGGATAGCTCATTATTAGTACATTACTGTCGCGGTCTGTAATGACTGTGTTGCTGGCAGAGATGACGATGGCCGAAAGCGCAGCGAAGCGCAGGTCCAGGCCATCACAGCGCGGATAGCATTGCAGCCCTCGATGGATAAGCCGGAATAAGAGCCGAGACCTTTACAGTGCGGACAGCAAGGGCTGCAACGATACCCAAGCTTGAAGGCCGAGAACGCAGCTAAGCTTAGCTCGAGGCCGTCATAGCGTGGCCAGCAGTGCAGTAATTGCGGACCAAGGCATAGTGCTTTACTGAAATATTGCGAGTAATTTAATTAAAACCAACTTAGTAGGAGTTTAAATTCAAATTCACATTCACGTTCAAATTCAAATAAAAAATCAAAATCAAATATTAAATTTCTCGATTTTCCATTGCGCAAAATTGTCGTATGCAAGTTTTTGCCCCTGACTCCTTTTGAAACAAAACTCGACAATAATGGATTTTCAAAGGAAATTGCTGGCCGCTAGAACACGACAGTAATGAAGTTACATTTAACTTTGCTGGCGCCTATTCGAGTAGTGCGGCATGGCCGACTTTGTTCAAAGAATGTTGTCAAAATAATGACCACATTGTATATAATTCAGATTTTACGAAAGAGCAAATACAAAAACAGACGAAAAAAAGTTTAGCAAAAATAGTTTGTCTATTTAACAAGGTGTTGTCTTTTTATGTTTAGAACGCAGTCTAGGGCTAAAGTTTCGACGATTATCGTGATTACTCTCCCATTGTACAAATTTGTCTCCGCAGGTCAAAACAAAAGCTTTGCATCTTTGTTTTTTGAGAACACACTGCCATCTGGTTTTTGACCCACAAACAAATTGTTTATTAAAATTGTAACGTCCACATCTGACCATTTTTTTCCTTTCAATCGTGCAAAACACTGTATCTGCAAAAATAATTATAAAATGTCATATAAAAAAATGTAAAAGGTAGTTTGCCCTTCAGTGTGCATCTCCTTTTATGTCGAAAACTTGTGTTGAGTAAGTAACAATTTTTTTGTTATGTCATTTCAGTGCCCAATATTTTATTGATGTATTGTATTCGTCTTATATATGTTTTGTTTCTTTATTAAAATGTTATTTAATTATTATTTTCTGAACAAAGGATCATTTTCTTTTCGACAGTACAGAATAGGGCAAATCTCTACCTTATTTAAGCATATTCCAAAAAGAGGGCAAATTAATAAAGGACTACACAGGCGAGAAAAGTGGGCGATGAACTAATAAAAATGACAGGGGGGCAAAGGTCTACAATTTCTATGGATAGCTAGAAAAAATAGACGAAATCAGAAAGAGGGCGAGCGGCGAACAGATCATCTCTACGAGACTTCGGTAATTCGCTGATGACACGATTTCTGTATTTTCTAAACTATTCTTCTATTTTATTAGCCAGGTTATTGGAATCTGATGGGGCCGTGCGTTTTGTAGGTCATTACAGCAATTATTAGGTATAATAATAGCAATAAAAAACTGACTAAAATCAAATTGTAATGCATTTTACGATATTCTCATACTTAGAACTGTTTATTACAAGATGATTACGACTAAGGCAGGGCGTTTCATGTTTATGTTTATTGTTGCATATTGCAAAGTATAAATAAGTCATCGCCTGTAGAAACAAAAGCTTTGCACTTAGTTCTTGTTCTAATAAAATTCCACCTTTATTACCCATATTATTGCTTACAGAATCTATAGCGCATTTTATCATTAAGTTATCATTACGTGACGACAAAACACAGGATTCGTGAAACATAACAATTTCTAAAAACTTTAAAAAACGTTCTTCTCATCTAAGGCAAATATTATAAACAGTAAAGACATTAGTGAAGAGTTTCTGAGTTATCTATGTAGACATTATAATGATAAATCAAAAAAGTTACATAATTATATTATAGGCCTTAAATTACACGAGAATAAACAAATTTATTTGTTCCGAATTGGACCCAAAGGTCACTATTGGTGTATCGACATGATGTTCGATAAACCACTAATTAAAAAAAAGTCTTAATTAAAACTGTAATCCTAATTATACAAAACGAATGCATGCATTTAATAATAATCATTTAACATTAAATTATCATTAGATCGAGGCGGTTCGTGATTATGACGATTATTCACTTTTATGAACTTTCCGCCGTAACTAAACACGTTTGCTTTACAGCCGGAGCCAGTATTGGTACAGCGCCATCTAGTTTTTAGACCGTTGGAATAGCCTTTGCTGAAGTTATAATCACCGCATTTGACCATCATGTTGCCTTGACGTGACAGGCTGTACACGGGACCTATAAAACAAACAAAAAAAAAACAAATAAATAAGACGAAGAAGGAAGTTAATTTAACTGTTAAGCAAGAGTGAAAACAAACATTCGAAACAAATTGCATATTTCGATCGTAAATTATACGATGCAAACGATAAGACTAATATGATTTAAAAAAAACAGAATACTCCGACTTACAGCTAAAATATAAACTGTCGTGTCAATCAAATAATCAATATTTTTGGTCGATCCGTTCAGCCGCGAAAACGCGACAAACAACCAGACAGATAATAACAGTTAGGAAGGATATTAACAATATTAATTATTAAGTGAAGTCAGCTGAACCGCTCGTAAAAACTATAGTTGAAATTCATAATCATCATCATCCAGAAGACATCCACTGCTGAACGAAAGCTTTTAAGGGGGAAGAATATTATGTATACAGGGTTATAAGGAAAGGGTATATTAAGCCGAAAGAGGCTCATAGTACTCATAATTGTGGACAACTTTTACTATGGAACCAACCCTGAAATCAAGAAAAAATAATCAGCCGTTCCATACATTTTGTCGAGTTACATTGACATTTTTCTATGGAACAACTGGTTTTTTTTTCTCGATTTCAGGGTTGGTCCAATAGTTATAGTTGTTCATAATGATGAGTACTATAAGCCCTTTTCGGCTTAGCATACCCTTTCCTTATAACCTTGTATATAAAAGCGTAATATATAATACAAAAGAATTAAAAGACGTTTATAATTATTGCGATGTTGGGTTATGATTATGATTATTGTTCCATTTTAAAAACAAGTTTTCATAGCTAGACACAAAAGCTTTGCAACCGTTCCCTTTACTGGTACATTGCCATCTGGTTTTCGAACCACAAACATAGTGTTTACTAAATCTATAATGTCCGCATTTGACCATAATGTTGCCATGACGTGATCGGCAGAAGACAGGTTCTGTGAAATAAAATTAAATAGTACGATTAAGATTATTCTTATTATAAAAATAAGAAAACCCGTTAATATATTATATCTAATGTTAAGATAGTCAATATGTCAGTTATAAATATTACTAAAATCTAGTTATATCATTGCTTTTAGGTGCTTCTGAATTTGAAACGTAAGTACGCAAAGATCTTTATTATTCCGACTAGCATGTATGCCACGAGGCCGCTCGTGATTTTGGTTATTATTTAAACACTGAGCAATCTAAAAACTAAATAAACCTAGAAACATATGTGAACACACGAGCTATGCAGTCACGAATCGCTAATTGAGTCGGTTATTCCGATTATAGTCGCAACGTGAGTATTCCCGTTTTATTAAAACAAACAGGCATACATAAAGATATTTGCGCCATGGGAAGAGATTGAAAATTCTTCTCAAGGCAAGTCTAGGCTTCAAAGGCATGAGTATTCCCCAAAATCCTAACTAGTATTACAAATGCGAAAGTAACTTTTTTTTTTCACACAGCGCCATCTAGCCCCAATCTAAGCAAGCTTGTACTATGGGAACCAAGTAACTGATAGAAAACATATTTTTTTTTTTTTTGTATATACATACATAGAATACATAGTAACACCCAGAAGAACAAACATCCATGTTCATCACACAAATGTTTGTCCTGTGTGGGAATCAAACCCACAACCTAAAGATCAGAAGGTGGAAATCCACCCACTGAGCCACAAGGCTGTCTCTCTGTCTCTCTGTCTGAGTGGCGGTTATTTTTATGTCAAATTTAGTTTATCTACTACTTTTGAATTAGAACTCACGGGATAGTAACAGCGAAAGTCTAAAACAGTGTTTAAATTTAGTTTAGTTTAGGAAATGATACAACAGAATTGAAGTCAATATTAGTTAAGAAGTAAAGGGTTTTTATGATCTCTAATCATAATAAATTAGTACCACAGATCACACTAGATACCGTATTACGAGATTCGTTGTTCCTACAAAAAGTCACCATAGTTTGAGGAAGGCGCGTGTCGCGGGGAGTGCAACCAAGCGTTCTCATTGGCTATCTCAAGGTTACGCCTACTCGCGCCTAACAATCAACCAATGAGAGTAATTTCTTATAAGTGTATTTAGAATGATGCGTGGTGCGCTTCGAGTGTCCTGAATGCAGAATCTAGTGTGATCTGTGATTAGTACAAATGATCACCACTAGAGGGTATTGTAAATTTGCGAGGCGGTTCGTGATCATGATTACTATTCACTTTTATAAACTCGTCACCGTAACTAAATATATGCGCCTTGCAGCCGGAATAGCTATTAGTACATTGCCACCTGGTCTTAAGGCCAGCTGTATAGCTTTTACTGAAGTTATAGCCAGCGCATTTGACCATCCGGTTGCCTCGATATGACTGGCAGAATACAGGTCCTGTAAAACAGTCGACAAACAGATTTAATCTAATCCAAACTTAATTCTTAAGCGAAATATGATAATCTTAGCTGGATACTGATAAGCTATAACGTGTCAACCCACAAAAAATCGAAAATTTTGTTAATGATACAGAACGCTTCTTTGGCTGACAAAGAAATTTTTTTTAATGATACAGAACGCTTCTTTGGCTGACAAATTGGTTCTTTGGTTTGGCGTTCTGTATCATTAACAAAATTTTCGATTTTTTGTGTGTTGACATGTTATTGCTTAACATTATCCAACTAATCCTAACTAATATTATAAATGCGAAAGTAACTCTGTATCTGTCTGAGTGTTGGTCGCGCTATAACGGCTAAACGACTGATCGGATCGACCTGTTTTTTTGCATAGATATAGCTTAAGGGTCGGAGACGGACATAGGCTACTTTTTTTTTAGGTCCACGCGAACGAAGTCGGGGTAACAGCTAGTAATGAAAGAAGTGCTTAATGTATTACATCATTAATCAAAGGAAAGAAAGAGCTAGCTTAGTATTACGTGGCTATGCTATATTTACACATAAACATTTATACAAGGTGTTAATGAAAAGTGCAACAATATTGAAAGGTATGTATTAACTTATTATTATGAAAAACTTTTACCATGGGACCAAACCTGAAATCGCAAAAAATAACAGCTGTTTCATACATTTTGTCGAGTGTCATTGACATTTTTCTATGGAACAGAAGATTTTTTTTACGCGATTTCTAAAGGTTGGTCCCATAATAAAACTTGTTCATAACGATGAGCACATACATTTCAATGTTGAAACACCTTTACACGAATAACTCTAAGGTTCATGATTATGTGTATCATTTACTTTTATAAACTCGTCACCATAACTGAATACGTGAGCTTTGCAGCCGATACAGCTCTTAATACATTGCCATCTAGTCTTAGGGCCAACTGAATAGCTTTTACTAAATTTATGACCTCCACATTTGACCATCCGGTTGCCTCTATGTGACACACAGAACGCAGGACCTGAAAAACATTTCTATTTTATACTAGGTTAATCAGAAGAAAAATGCTGATCGTATATTATTAAAAAGAAATCAAATGACCCAAATTGCAAAATGTACGATACTACGAACAAAAAGAGGAGCCTAACAATACTCACTATCTCACTAGTCAACATCGAGCATACAGAGCTACAGGAGGATATGATATAGGAAATCAGAAATATTACATATTGTCGATTAGTCCAAAACTGCACTTAGCACACATCACTTGTTACACATTTGCACAATCACACTGACCACTTTTAGTTCACCTACGTCGATGTTTTGTTTTTGCTTGGAAGGTTAAAAACTGACAGAGGGCGTTTTTAAAAAAAATATATATTACTAAGCTGTTGGTTGGACTAAGCACTAAGCTAACGGTCTCTACACCTATAACCGGACTTTGGCGAACGCAAAAGGCATTGAGCCCTAAAGGCCTAACGGCGCGAGGGTGACTAGCGCAAGGGCACCGATAAGAACCTCGGCTTGGGCCGTAACCCGGTATGGGGATATCGAACTTGCCCTGGCAACCTTGAAGGGGTATGCCCTAGGTCCCTACCCGGTTTGCTTATTATCTGTTGCATTATTTGGAGAGAAACTAATCGATCTTCGGACAGATCCTGGGATGGATCTTGGATGATTCTACGACCACGCCGGCGAGGTCGGTGTAAGAATGCCTTTGGTAACCGGCAGATTAGTATAATAGTTACTAAGATACTGGCGTAAGAATACCTATATAACAACTTACATACTCAAACCTTGAGCAGTCGTTCTTCAAACTCCTTCTTGTGCAGTCGGGTAGCAAGGGTATGCGTCTTATTATACTGTTATGTTAAAATAAGATGTAATCTCCAAATAAACAGCTATCTCTACATTTTAATCTAAGTAATTGCACCACGTAACATACAAACAACTTTGATGAGCCGTCTTCGTCGCGTAGACGTTACGTCACAAAATAACCTAAATCTAATCTCGCAGTGCGCATAAAACTCAGTAAAAACACTAAATTAGGAAATCATACACAAATAGCGGAAAAAACTCTAAATATTTTAAAACAAACATATTATAAATCATTTGAAAATGCGAAGAACAAGCAATAATAAGCAGTATCTTCGATTAGAATAATGAAATACACAGCTTCACAATGTTTTTATTTTAACCTAATTATCGCACTAATATTGTAAATGCGAAAGTTTGTGTGTAAGTGCGTAAGTATACAAGTAGGTGAGTATGTAAGTGTGTTTGTTCCCGTTCAACTCTGTAACGGCTTAACGGATTTGAATGAAATCTGGTATGGAGGTAGCTTATATACTAGATTAACACATAGGCTACTTTTTATCCTGGAAGAATATTCGGTTTCTGTAGAATAGCGGGTGACCTCGCGGAGCGCAGCTAGTAACTGATAAAGTTACGAGGTGGTTTGTGATTATGATCAAGGTTCCATTTAACAAAGACATTATGACACGTTAACACAAAAGCTCTGCAACCGGTTCTTCTGCTAAGAGTACACTGCCATCTGGTTTTCAAGCCGCGAATGTATTGCTTATTAAAATTATAGTTGCCGCATTTGACCATAAGGTGGCCTTTATATGACGTGCAAAATATAGGACCTGTAAACCACAAATTTGTATGGTCTATTATTCAATTCAGATCATTTTATTAAAACTACAAAGGTCCATATTACACATAAAAAGAAATTCAATTACAAAAAAAAAAAACAATAAAATTAAATTATATTATGTCAATATACAGAAAACAGTTTTGTCAAACAGAAAATACAAACAGCGGAAGTGGTAGTTGGCATTTTGGTTTGCAATGAGAAAAATCAGACTTTCACATCTCACTCATCATTCATTTCACTCACTTCATTATTCACTTCATTTCACTTTCTGATGTCATAAACTTGTAAGTTTCCAGGTACCAAAGCTAATTATACATACTCAATTTAATAAAGGCAAAACGAATGTTGATGAAATGGGTGGCTTTTTTACCCAACGTCCACGGAACGGGAACGGGGTAGGAATCGCATTTTTTTTAGATTAAAAAAAAAGAAAACTTAATCCAAAATTCAATCTGCCTTTACACAAAATTTCGTACAGATACTTTTTTATTTTTTAAATTACTCGGTGACGAGACGAGCAAGTCGTTTCCCTGATGTTAAGCATCACGCTTGCCCATAACAGTTCAGTGCCACCCAGAATTTTGAACTTCAACAGTTCAAAACTATCCGCGGCAATGCACTGCGCTCGTCACCCTGAGATGTTAGATGTTAAATCTCTGTATGCCCAGTAAATACGCTGGAAACATTGCCCTTCAATCCGGAACACAGTAATGCTTGCACACTACTGCTTGGCGGTTGAATAACAGGCATTTAGCCGTTACGGCCTTAACACAACTCAGTGCTAAAACAAAAACTTTCAAATTTTAATAATACACAAGAACAAACAAAGAACGAACTCTGGACGGCTGCTGCGCGTATAATCAATTTGTTCAGAAGTCCACCTTGCTACACTACTAGTTCTTCGTCCCGAACTGCGACCTTGCGAACCCAGTATTGGTCCGATTTTGCTGATACTCGAACTTGAATTTGTCTTAGTCTGAACTACTAAATTTGCCTACAAAATTTAATGAAGATCGAATCAACCATAAGCAAGTTATCGTCGAACAAATATAAATGTACAAACACAAATATACAATCATATACATATTGACCTACAAACATACAAAAGCCGGCTTGTTCTTGTAGACTCCTGGACCTTCGCTTCGCTTGTTTACATTACCTTAGCAACGATCTTTTTTCCTGAATTCGATTTGAATCCTTTTTGTTGGCTTTTGTACATAACGTAAGGACCTGAAAAAAAATACTGGAAAAAATCACTAGTTTATAGTTAACCCGCGAACTAGCCCGCACAATCGTGAGCTTCAGGTACAGCTTGACTACTCAGGATTGTGAAGGTTCACTGAATTTTAAGGTTTTTAATAGTAATGTTATAAGAAATTAATTAAATTATTACAGTTATTAAGAGTATTATTCTTTATAATCAAACTCAAATATGATATGAAAAAAAAACATCTGAACAAAGAAATAATTTAATCTATTACAAATCGAAACAATCATTTTATAAAACAATAAACTAATACCAGGAACTATCAAATCAACATTTTTTTTCTGTGGTAAGACTTAAAACAGTCTTTACTTCGAGAGATGCATAAATATATATCGCATTTTTCGCATCTTATCTTTGTGCGGCTGCCACAACTCTCAAACCGACACGTCCTCGGGGCTTTTATTTCGTCAAACACTGGCAAATGGTCATAGCCATCATACCTCCGCGCCGCAGATGGCTTTATTGCAGGTCTGTAGTGTTTTTTTGTCAGTGATTCATCTTCCGGTGGAAAGAATACATTTTCAGCTGAATCTTCATTTTCTATTTTGTCAACACTCATCATTGGCCGTTCTCTTGGGGGCATGCTAGATAATCCATCAGCAATGTTTAGACGGAACTCTAACAATGGCATAATTTCTTTTTCTGATAATTTGTTTGCTAGGCAATCATGGCGATACAATCTCCATGAGTTGACAATTGCCAAGTCGAGAAAGTGAATAAGCACTTTCAGAGTCCATTTTTTAGTTTTAATGAAAGTCCTGTAGTACTCTAGCTGCTGACCCAGTACGTTAACTCCGACCATGTGGTGATTGTAGCGCTCAACCACTTTAGGAACATCGACGTAGGTCTTCGTACGTTTATCCCATCTCTTCACCGCAGATGACGTGGACGAGCCGGAGCAGTTTGATGCCATCAAAACAGACTTGTTGCCTTTCCACTTCACAATAACTGTCGGTTTGCACACATACTGCTGACTTTCGCCACAAGCCATTGTCGCATCTGGCTTGAATTTGATAGCAGCGCGTTCAGGTATCCTGTTGACCATTATAGTTCCAGTGCAGTGAAGTTTCCTTTTGTGCATTTCTTCGATTAATGGAACTGTAGTGAAATATCTGTCGTGGTAGACACAGCTTCCAGGTGGGACACTCTTGATTAAATGCAGAACCACAGATGGACCTAGTCCAAATAATGTATCTTCAAACATGGTTTTTTCCCCTCGATAGATTTCAAAGTCGAGCATCAGGCCTTCACTTGTGGTTAGTACAAAATTCTTTAGTCCAACGGGGCGCGGCTTATTTTTGACTACTTGTCGAACACTGCACTTTCCAGTAAATGGAATCATATGCTCATCTATCGAATAAAAACCTGCAACTCTTTCTAGCCTATTGCAAGCAATTTTTACCTTATCTATCATTGGCTGCACCTTCCACAATGGATTAGTTCTTACAGACGCCGGAGCGTTATCTGTGTCAACGACGTGTAGGGCATTACGAATGGTTAAAAACTGATCTCGGGACATTTGCTTGCTGATGACCTCCAGCTTTAATCCAGCTCTCCAATACATGTGGACTCGTGGATAGTGAATACATCCTATGATGATATGGATGGAGAAGACTTTGGCTATATCAACTGCTGTTGTTTTCAGTTCTCGTCTTGTTTTCCTGAGATGATACATGTTTGTACATCTAGATATTTCCTCAAAAAACTCTCTGTCAAAGTATTCAGTAAAATACTCAATTGGAGTCCTCACTGAAGACACTGGCAAAGGTGAATAGTCATGACATGCATCATTAAAAGCTACCGTTTTCCAGACTCGTTTGCAAGGAGCTGGGCGTGTGGATGTTCTGTACTGAGAAGCTGCTTCTGAGGATCTAGAAGTTGATGGTTCAGGCTTCAGCTCAAGTTCCGGCTCGGGCTCAGGTTCCCCTTCAGGATCCATTTCAAGGTGCAATTCTTCAAAACGAAGATCTTCCAACATAGTTGATTGAATCTCATCATCATCTTCATCAAAATCTTCAATGTCTGACAGATTTCCTTCACCCAAAATTTGTAAAACCTGTTCATCAGTCAAGCCTCTCCCTAAAAGTAAAGGAAAAAGGACTCTTATTTACTAAATGTG
This sequence comes from Apocheima hispidaria, assembly GCA_947579745.1. Taxonomy (NCBI): domain Eukaryota; kingdom Metazoa; phylum Arthropoda; class Insecta; order Lepidoptera; family Geometridae; genus Apocheima; species Apocheima hispidaria. The sequence goes on along the minus strand of OX388153.1, from coordinate 12,544,774 downwards.
TAAAAAAGAACCAAATTTAAATTCTCAAGGAAACTACTTTTTGAACGTAAAATCGGAGCCACACGATCATTGCAATCAAACTATACAGCATAATTGTACCTAAACTACAAAAAAAAACCAACAAACCAAAATAGTCCATGTATTTAGTACTCTCTTAACATGACATTAAATAATAAACCATAAAACTTACTTAGCAAAATCTCCAAAAATAATTACGTACGAGTGGCCGCGCGGGAATCAAAAACGCAGCCACCTTCCGAACAGGTCCACGGAAGACTGACCACTCGCACCGCTGTCGTATATTTTTTTGCGTGTACGATACCGTTTTCAATATCGATTGACGTCTGTTGCTTTCAGAAAAGTAAACGGGTTTGATGTTTTGGTGAAACAATTTAAGGATATTTTCAAGAGCTCTTTATTAACAGGCTGTTCATGATAGTCGTAATAATTATCGTATCTGATCACGAATGTTTTACATAATTATGTTATTCAAACTTATATCTAATACTAATAATATTGTATAAGTCTCTCCATACAAATTCTTAATTTCAGATTCGTGACGTCACGTCGTGTCAATCTCGTAAAGCTATTGGCGCAGAATTTTAGTTAGTTAAAATATTCCGAAGCATCGAACATCTGATCCTCAATGATTATGATTATTCTTTGTTTTGGTGATAGTTTTGCCCACGGTAAATACAACTGCTTTGCATCCATCTCTCCGGTGGGTGCGACAGTACCACCTGATTTTCTCAACTTGATTTGGCAATAAACTTTTATAATGAACAGTGAAAACGTATCCGTCTAATTCTAACAATCTCAATCCGTGGCGGCCAAGGATAAAACGTGCCTGTCCTGAAAAAAACGTAATAAATAAATATAAATAAAATAAAATAAATATTGGTGGACGCATTTACACACAGCGCCATCTAGCCCCAAACTAAGCAAGCTTGTACTATCGGAACTAGATGACTGATAGAATATATAAAAACTGTTTTTTTTTTGTAAATACATACATAGAATACATAGAAACACCAAAGAACAAACATCCAAGTTCATCACACAAATGTTTGTTCTCGGTGGGAATCGAACCCACAACCTACAGCTCAGAAGGTGGAAATCCGCCCACTGAGCCACAAGGCTAGTCAAAATAGACTAACATTATTATTACCTATAAGACTATTATTGTCTTATTGATTATTAGGTAGATTATTTCAAAAGGGGATAAAGCAATGACTTACTTAAGTCACTGCTTTATCCCCTTGTCAATAACTTATGTAGCGTAGATATATAGATAGACAACTTTTTATTGTTCACAGCAGAAAAGACATACATAAGACAAAAAATCTACTTATAACTACTGGAAGCCTTATCGCTTAAAGCGATCTCTCCCAGGCAACCTTTGCATGGAGATGTTTTATATGGGAGGAGTAAAGGACAGGTGTGTAATAAAGGATTATGCAACACGCAAAAAAATATATATAGGCTACATACCTACTAAAACATAGTTAAATATTAAGCGCCTTACTCATAAAAGTTGCTTTGAGTTAGCAATGCTTAAAATTCTCTGTCAACTTCAGGCTGATGTGAAATGTCACGCGAAAAACGAGACAGACCCTTTTAAGCATTGATTAAAGTTCAGAAACGTTTATGAGTAAGGCCCTAAATATATAATACCACTAATACTACAACAATACATACCTAAATAATAATAATATACATACACACATACATATAATCATAGAGTTATTAGTCGATGCAGCAGCTATTCCGAGATATAGTTAGATTTATATACTTGTAATGTATTAAGTAAAGCAGAAATTATAGCCTCTTAAGTACTAAGAGTATAATGCATGCAAAAAAGAGCAGTTTTTTTTTAATGTTGTGAGCAATTAAATGGCAATTTTTTAATTTAATTTTAGTCACGGGCACCATATTGAATCCCGAGCGGAACGAAGTACTCTATAGTTACCTTCCGAGCGTAGAAGAATTAATTTACAATATAAAGGGAGATAATTTTATGCTAGGGACTAAGAACAACAAGTCATATTCATCATCATCATCATCTCAGCCACAGGACGTCCACTGCTGGACATAGGCCTCCTCCTTGATTTCCATGAAGACAGGATGGAAGCGGCTCGCATCCAGCGCGTTCTTGCGGTCTTTATTAGGTCGTCTGTCCACCTTAGTGTCACAAGTCATATTATTAAAACAAAACAAAAACCCCGACTGCAAAATTTAGCTTATGTCTGGACGTAATCCAAATCCACTTACTCGTCAAAATTGGTCAAACCGTTTAAGCTACAGGTGATGCAAAAAGAGGGGTGTTATAAGTTTAATTTGTATATCTGCGTGTGTGTTTGTGTCTGTGGCCGAGTAGCTCCCGAACGGCTGAACTGATTTTGTATTATGTTTTGTTTGAAAGGTGACTTGATCGAGTGTGAATCTAAGATACAAGAAAATCTGTTCTGCCGTTTGAAGTTCATCAACCTTTTCTAGTTATGTCGGGGTTTTTGATTGCTATATTTTTTTTTGTTTCGTTCACTTTTTTTAACGATCGAGCGTTAATACCCTTAGTCGTGATCACAGCTGCCTCCCTCGCGCATTCTCACAATATTGAAAATCAAAAAATCACTAAGAGTAAATTTGCAAAAAGTATGTACATTTTCTGTCTGTTTCTGATAAAATCAAAAATGACAAATCAAAAGATACCAAAAAGAAAATTTCTATATAATATTTCTGATAAAAACAAAAAAGACAGAAAAAAATATTAATTAAAAATTATAGTATTTTACATAAAAAGTTTTAAAAAAACACTGACATCGATTCCCGCTAAACCAAACTTAGTGCTATTGCTGTCTTTTACTAATAGAAACACAAGAAAAAGATAGCATACATGTTAGTTCTGTCAAACGAGTTTACCGATTAAAGCCGCGAAGAAAAACGTATACTAGCGACACTTAGAACTTGTTTTAAATCGGCACCCGCTAAGGTCTAAGTTTGTATGGAGAACCATACAAACTTAGACGAGACCGAAAAATAGATAGAATGGATTTTAGTGCTATCAAACGAGTTTAAACACCAATTTAAGCAGCGACGAAAAACATAGAACAGCTACACTTAAAACTTGTTTTAGTCGGCACCCGCTCCTGTCTCGTCTAAGTTTGTATGGAGAACTAAGGTCTGACTAATTTGACAGCACTATAATTCATGCCATCTTGTGTTTCTATTTAGTATAAGACAGCGATAGCTTAATTACGTTTAGTGAGTGCACGGTGGAATTGGGGCCATTGTCTATCTACTAAGACATGCAAATGACCGAGTAAAGCTGTGGCACGACAATTATTATTAATCCATTAATGGTTATGATTATTATTAATTCTTATAATTTTGTTATCGATGGTGAACACCACAGCTTTGCATCCTAGTTTGCGATGGGTAGCACAGTGCCATCGGATTTTTTCGCATTGATGCGCATATGAATGCTTGTAATGAATTGTGAAAACAAATCCATCTACTTCCAACAATCTCGCACCTCGCTGGCCAACTGTGAAACGTACCGGACCTAAAGAAATATAAATAAAATATACCGTAATTGTTATTAAGTGATTTTCACACCAAGTGAGCTCAACCCACACAAAAGTTATTTTTTTTTTCTTAAATCGCCCCAAGTGCTATTCTTAGCTCATCCCACGGCAAAAGTGACAAAAAATACTCTTTTGTCAACATAAAATGAGAGCACAGTTAATGAAGCTGAACCTTTTTTTATTTTATTAAATCAGATAACAAACTTTAAAATTATCTCACATGTTCAAAGTCGCGCTGTTAAAACAGGTTGACAAATCTCAAGAAACTTATACTACATGAGGTCATTCATATACAGGGTTACAAGGAAAGCGTGTGCTCAGCCGAAAAGAGCTCATAGTACTCATCATCATGAACAACTTTTAGTATGGGACCAACCAAAAAATTACGAAAAAAAATATCAGCTGTTCAATAGAAAAATGTCAATGACACTCGACAAATGTATGGAACAGTTGATATTTTTTTTTTTTTCAGCTTTGGTCCCATAGTAAAGGTTGTTCATAATGACGGGTACTATGAGCCCTTTCGGGATAGCATACCCTTTCCTTATAACCCTGTATAACATACATAAATACAAACTCGCTTACATACGTCCAAACAAAACAATAGCGTCGATTCCCGCTCAACCAAACTTAGTGCTATTGCTGTCTTTTACTAATAGAAACACAAGAAAAAGATAGCATGCATTTTAGTTCTGTCAAACGAGTTTACCGATTACAGCCGCGAGGAAAAATGTACACTAGCGACACTTAAAACTTGTTTTAAATCGGCACCCGCTACGGTCTCGTCTAAGTTTGTATGGATATCTAAGATCTGACTAATTTGACAGCACTATAATGCATGCCATCTCTATATTGCGTTTCTATTCAGTAAAAGACAGCGATAGCTTAATTACGTTTAGTGGGTGCACGGTGGAATTGTGCCCAATATCTTCTATAGTCAAATAAAAGCCTACTGTAACCAGTTTTCATCGTTCGGTCCGAATTGATATTTATCCCAAATCCATTTGTCGTGTTTGAAGCTCGGTGGGTGATCATGCTTGTTTCTCTTTAGGATGACATGATCTCCCAGGGATAATAACTCCACTTTGCACCCCCTACTGTGCGCCGTGCACCTCCACAGCGTCTTGCCGCTAGCTTGTTTAACTCGCCTCATGGTGAATCGGTAGCCCTCCATAGATATGACACGATTTCCTCTGTTCGATGGAACAAAGTGATACGGCGGTATACCTGAAATAGTGATAAATACTTGTTAGGTTTATCTCGTAAGATATAGGAGTCTGTTGATATCTTCTCGCTCGGTCAATGTTTCATTATAAAACAATAAAATACATTATAATATTGAAATTATGAAATTTTTATTTAAATAAAGATGCACTAATAAATACTTACTTCGTATTTTAAGCCTTATCAATATCATAAGGTTCCATCCATAGCAGGCATGTTTGAATATATGAGAGTATGTAGTGAAAAATAAGAAAAAATTATATATATATAGAAAGGTAGCAAAACATAAATTTTCTCTATCACAGTCTAATTAAAGTCTGAAAATATATTTAGAGTAAATTTTGGAGTAATACTGTGACGTCAGCATATAAAATGTACACATAGTATCACATCCCTATCTTATATCAATTTTGCTTTCCAATACATTACAATAATTACAGTACAATCACAGAATTCTTCTTATGTCTTTGATTACAATAATTCAAAAATGTCCGATACACTTAAAAAAAAAGTTTTTTGCTTAAGATTAGAAATGTCACTTGCAAAACACTTTAATACTAAGAATCTTTACACTAATAAAGCTTTATCAAACGTTTGTGAATCATATACACAAATTAAGTAACATGGGAAATTTCATTCGAACCAACCTACAATAAAACCAAATTAAAAAAGGATTTTGATGTACAGATGTCTTTATAGTTGTTTTATCAACGTTGACATTTACGCTGTAAAAATTATATTAATTCAAAAAAATATATAATTCTTTGCGGTTTCTATAACCGAATCATGAAGTTTATAATATATTAGCGCAAAAGTCAATCTGTATCTTTTACAATTATCTCGTGTTTTACCGCTGCAATATCGCGTTTAGCACAAAAGGAATGAACTTGTATCATATCCTTAGAGTACTGCGTCGACATGTGTTTCACCTCTACGCGAGGCATCATCAGGACGTGTTGACTCTCCGAGCGCACGACTGAGAATGATTAAACGTCATGACCAAACAAATATCAATGTTGATAAATTCACAACTTCAAACCCATCTAGATCTGACAAAATCTTGTTCTATATTCGGCTCAGGTATAGTTATAATGAAATTCTTACCATACAAAGTCTATTGAAACATAGATGAAATACAGATCCCAGCAAAAACTAGTTATTAATTAATTTATCACGACAAAAATTCGGTGGATGATCATGTCTCTCCTTCATCCTCACAACGCGATTATCGAACATGTACAAGACCGATTTGCAGCCAGTACTTTGCGATATACATTGCCATTTAGAGTTGCCAGCCAATCTTTGACTTCCGTATTTTAAAGTAAACCTATAGCCCGCCATAGATATCACTCTGTTACCTTCCCGTGATAAAATTATTTGGTAAGGTGGCAAATCTAAAAAATCAAACGAAATAAATTTACTATGTAAAGTGACGTGGTTTTGACACATTCTATTTTGATAAAACGGGAATAATCACGTTACATTGAACAACTCGAAACTATAGTATAATAACTAACTGAATGTAAATTGATTATTCCCGTTTTTTTTTTTTCTTTCCTCCTAAGAGGATTTTGGCGTCGCACGTCTTATGCATTTGCCAGTGTCAAGTATACATATATATTCTCAAGTTTTGTTAGATTTCAAACAAGTCATAGTCACGGTCAAAGTCGAGCATAGCAAGTCACGGTCAAGTCCAAGTCATGCCCCAGTAAAGTGATGAAAACTTTACTAGAGCCTTCTATGGAGTTTTGGAAACAACACGAAAATTCACGTTTCACAACATTATACCATTCACCAACACTCGTGCATGTTCACGAACACTTAACGGGTAGAAATTCACCGTTTTTAAATATTAACACTCGAAATAACACAAGTTTTGGAAAATGATAAAATGACGCGACATGAATTCTTCACGTTCCCGCCAAAACTGATTATTCCCGTTTTAGTGAAATTAAATTAATTTACTCTATCTGAAATTTTATACGTGAGTGATCTAGTCTAATTGGGAGTGCGCGCAGCTTAGTGCCCATGTTTTTAAGCGTCAATTGAATGTTTATTTGTCTTTTAAATTTGTTTTTCTCCACAAATAAATATTTGTCTATTGTATATTGTCTTTGTTGGGGATCCATGCCGTATTAGTAAATTAGATAAAATGATAATGCTAGGCTACAAAAACTACGATTACAGACAGAAACAGTGTCTAAAGTTTTTTTTAAAGACTCATTAGGGTACTGACTACAAATTGAAAATCAGTCAATTCATATGAATTCTTTACTAGATACATTTCAATTAGTCGTGATGAATACAAATATAATATTTATATTGTCTAATACGTGGATAGATAGACAATCCTTTATTAAAAAATACACAAAGTACAAGTCTTAGTACAATTACATCAGGCGACCCGTCTGCTTGTTTGCCAACTATGGCAAAAAAAATAAAAAAATATTAGTAATAAGTAGTACTTTGGACTAGGCTTCTAATTGGCGAGCGATGCCTGAAATAGACGCAAGAAATAATTAAAACATGATAATTTCTGGTGTCCATTTGTAATGCCCATAGCAAAAGCTTAGTCTAACTATTTGTCCTGATTAATAATAATGATAACACATCAGTTCGATGCGAACCCAAATAACATTGGCAACAGAAAGCTGCTGTACGTACCGTACTTACCGTAGAAAAAAATGTTGTTTTATAAAATAAAATAAATGATTAAAGGGATTTCTTTATTTTTGTACAATAATCCACTTCCGCAGAAATAAAACAAATGGTTAAGGGAATTTCTAGACTTTTTGTCTAATAATCCCCTTCACTAAAATTAAATAAATGGTTAAGGAGATTTCTGTTTTATTTTTGGCCAATAATCCCCTACCGACCCATCTCAAATTGATTTTAAGGGGATTAATGGATATAAATCCAGAAATCCCCTTTGCAGGAGACTGTCTAAGGGGATTTCTGGAGTAAGCCGAATGGTTTCACTTGTTTTCACTTGTTCACTTGTTTTTATCAATTTTCTACAAAAACAGTCACTGGTTCATGTCTAGGCGACATAAAAATCATGCCACCCAGGCCAGAATACACGAAAAAAGCATTCATACGAAAATCTTTTTTTATAACTCTCTTTTTTTTGTATGGTTCTTATAACCTTTGTTTTTCGTGTGGCAAGATTTTTATGTCGCCGAATCATGACCTAATTACTGTTTTTATATTATATTATAGAGTTAAGCTAATTCTCAACCAGGGCGGCCTAAAAACTGACATTAGGTCTGGCCAATCAGCCTAAAAGAACGTATCAATGATCATGAGTGCCCCTCACCGATATGAGGATTCCACTGGAGTCCGTGTACAGACATGCTTTGCACCCAAGACTGTGTCTTGCACACCGCCATCTTTTCTTGAGTCGGTTATTCAAATGAAGGGAGAACCTGTAAGCTCCCATAAGCAATACTTGAGTTCCTCTAGAAGTCATTACTATCTCGTACGGCATATCTGAAAAAAAAAAACAGTTTTTAAGTAAATCATATATAGGTACAAAAATTATAAATAACCCTAAAAACATTTTAAGCAATCCGACCCATTCAGAAAAGAGCTCATAGATTATAAGCCGCTGGACGGATTTTGACCAAATTCAGCTAAGAAGCATTCCAATTCGATTTCAACTACAATAAACCACATCGAAATTTGGTCAATTCTTTTGAGAGCTTCGATGCTGGTAGGCACACGCATAGATGCACACTCAGGCTTCAATCTTATACATCACCCTCAAGTTCTTTTTTCACTTTTTGAAATCGGGGTTTAAAAATTGGATTTTGAACTTTATTCCACAAAAACTGTGGAATAAATGGTAAATGTCGCAAACCGAAAAAAAACTCCTTTTACTAACTAAAATTCAGAAAAATATTATGTACAAACACAGATGACGCGTAGATTCTGCGGTCGACTGTCGAAGCGCACTACGCATCGGACAAACTACACGTATGAAAATTTACTCTTAATGGTTTATTGCTAGGCATAGGCATAACATGAAGGCCAATGAGAACGTCTGGTCGACGTCAGTCTCCGCAACCCACGCTTTCCTCCATCTTTGACGAGTTCTCGTCGGATAACGATCTCGTGATGTATTTTTGTATCTATATAGATAATCTTCGAGTTCAAAAAAAACAATATAATAAAAAACTAGTTATAAAAAATATATGTATAATTTTTACATTTGAATAATAAATATGACTTCCGATTTTAAGGAAAGGCATTGAAGATAAATATGGACTAGAATGAGTAGGATACTGGAAATCAAATTTATAATACAGATACGGCAAAACATATGAACCTACTTTAAGTTCATATTTTCGAAGGTTCATGATTATGATCATTTTTTACACGCACGACGACGTCTCTAAAAGTGCAGACTATGGCATTGCAGCCTTTGCTCGCGTGAGTTGAGCACACCCATCGCTTTTTGTGCTCGGATGAGGCATAGACAATTTTCTTGTAGGAGTACGTGTAGTTTCCAAACCGTAACAATGTATTCCCTCTTCGAGATTTCACAAATTCTACTGTAAATATAGAGAAAAACTATTTATCAATCTATTTCATTGCTTAAAAGTTATTTGTACTTTACCTAGATGTAGACGTACATTTTACTCGTATCTCTCGAATACATTTCTACAAAATTGAATTGTTTGTATAGCAAATTATATAAAATCGTAGGAAAAATTAATCTCGACCATTTTTATGGTACGAGATCAACGTTCATAAAAACGGATGAAAATGCTAAATAATAATGCGAAATTATAAAAAATGATGTTATTTTAAACCATCAACAAAAATTAATTTAAAAAAAAACACAATAAGTATAACAGGTAATATAGCAAAACTACAAAAGAATGCGATTACAACATCTCATGCATTTCCTTTCAGTGCTTTTATATAGCTTTTATATGCTATTTATATATCTTTATATACCCGGTATACCGGTGCCGAGCAAGGCGAACTATAGTATTGCGATGCGAGCGGAGCAAGGTTCACAAACAATATGATATGACAACCCCGCTTGCCCCCGCACATGGACGTATTAATGTCCATGTCCCCGCTACACATCTCCTCTTGTCACACGCCCGCCGCACCGCTCCGCCTCGGTGAAAACGCAGCCATAAACTTGATTCACATTAAAATGATCCATTTCTTGGCTCAGACAAAACCTGACAATAAATGTGCGATCTGTGACCTGTCAGCCTACAGCAAACTTGATGCCTTGTGAAAAGCTTTACTCTGGTTAAATTTTATACATTTCTTCGAAAGGAAAGAAATCCATGGGCGGATGTGTATGTTCATTAAATATGCGCACAACAACGTCACTTTCTGTATATATGGCTGCTCTGCATTTCCTGGTCATTCTTTTTGAGCAACCCCATCTTTCTCTCGTGGTCGATTTTCTTCTGCAGTCCTTTACGAGTATATATTTGTGGCCGCTGCAGAACATCATTCGGTTACCGAGTCTTGATCTCACAAATTTGATCATACCTAAAATAATGTATGTCATATAATCTATATATATAAAAAATAAACTCCTATTTCTCCTGGTCACGCTATAACTTAAGAAAGGCTGGACCGATTTTGATGATTTCTTTTTTGTTGGGTCCGTAATCGTAAGGACAAGGTCTTTTCGAAGAGTTAAGCGAGGTAGAAGGCCGAGCTTCGCGGGCATCAGCTAGTTTAATATAATCTACATTTAATAGAATAGACCTATAATTGGCTGTTTTATAAAATATATTTTTGTTCATTAAATTTTATAATTGTGCTTTGATCTTAAATAAATAAATATGTATGTATAAACCGCAATATTATAAGAGTAAGACAGGACCGGGATTATACTAAAACTGCGACGAGTTTTCTGCGATCCCCAATCTGCTTGCCAAGCGTGGCGATTTTGGCAACCCACCCACTATTAATCATTTGATCTGCAGATGATGTTTTCTGGCTGTTGATAATGATAAAGAGTTTCTCACATAGAGACACCGGACTACTGGTCATTTTCTTACAGAGTAAAAATTGTAATGAAAATTAAAGATAATTTTAATTTGATTGAATATTAGGACATACTCAGGTCACCCGGGCATTTTTGTTGATTTCAAGAATTAGTTTTATAGTATTGTAATATTATTATTTTTCTTGATACTTTGAGGACTAGCTACCTCAAACTGGTCCCGCGGGATCAGTTGACTAATTAATTAATTTTATTACGTATACAAGAGCTTTGAATTGCTTGTTGTTAGTGAGTAGAGAACCTCTGAGATTTGTGTTCCATATCCTTAAGTCAAAATTAATAGTTAAATATTATTTTTCAAGTCAAAGTACCATTTTTGTACAAAACATCTGTGGGCAGTTTTTTTGCCACAACATGATATGCCGCTAGAAAGAGAGCAACATGCAAAATAGTCTTAGAACAAAATCAATAAAAGAACTTAAAAAAATGTTGTACGGTTTTTTTATGATTTCTTAGACGAAAAAAATAACGACAAATTTCGAAATACAGCTTTATTCATTTTTTTGTTTTTAATTATGTCGAAATAAATACAGAGTACAGGGCCCGTACCGTGAGGTGCTTATTGCGATGATTGTTAGGTTCACCCGATGACGCTGCTCGACCATACGAACCGTATTGCCGCGTGATAAGGTGTGTGGTTGTGCAGCGTTGTCAGCTGAACCTAGCAATCATCGCAATAAGCACCTCACGGTACGGGCCCAGGTCTGTTTGTAGGAGTACAAGATAAGGTGCTAAATACACAATTGCGCGACGATTTAAAAATCAATATTGTCTAATCCTGTTAAATGATGAAAATGCAAATGAAACATTGAGCTACTATGTACCATTAAATAAAAGTGACACGGCAATACATTGCGATGTCCTATTTAATTGTGGTCATTGTCAGCCATTCCTTAGAGTTCGCTGTAGGTTCCCGAGTTGCTTTGAATTATTCGCGTAAATAATACTGAGATGTGTTGAGTAACAAGAAGACAACCCGGGCATATACTTGCGAAAAAAAATATTTACTTCCAGCGAGTGCCTGATTGAAGTGTGGCAAAGTAACTACAAGTGAATAGAACATCACTGTGTCCTGCGTTGGCATAATACGTAGTACGTAGTACATAATAATTAAAAGACGTTAAAGATTTCCGTTTTCTATTAGTCTGCGTGGCACCTCTAGTACGTAGTACATAATAATTCAATGACGTTAAAGATTTCCGTTTTCTATTTGTGTGCGCAGTGAAACCACAAAACGTATTTACTAACTTTGAACGTTTCGCGACACTTACCTCGGGATTCTGAAACGTTTGTTAACGTTGACAATTAATTCTAATGCTGCCTTTGTCTGGCACTAAGCAAATGACAAAAAAATAGACTTAATCTGTTGTCAAAGTTAACAAACGTTTCAGAATCCCGAGGCTAACCCCTTATTAATAAAGGCGGATTATTAATAAACCTTGGAGCATTTACTCAGTCTTTTGTCTTTTTCAATCGAATTCTAATGTCGAAAGAGCGATAAGGACTAAACACGTGGTAACTAATCCAACGGCACACCACGTTTATTAATATGGGGGCTAGGTGTTATTATTCAGGTTTTAAAGTTCAAGCCTACTCAATCAAAGAGCGACAGATTTCTAAATTTTTGGAGGCTACCTATGTTACCACGCACCTGAAGACGCAGCGTGGGCAGGCCTGCCACTAGGTGGACCGACGACATTGTGAAAGACGCGGGCAACCGGTGGATGCAAGTGGCGCGGTGTCGGTCTGTGTGGCGGTCTAAGGGGGAGGCATAGGTTCAGCAGTGGACGTCTTTTGGCTGATGATGATGATGATAATGATGACCTATGTTGCCATTGCGCACACAGATGGTTTTTATTTTTTTAAGGAATGGTTGTGTACGTTGTTTATTCTGATGATTTCGTGAACATCGCCAGCTGTTTTGATTGTAGCGCTGCACTTCTTGGTGTGATGGGTGGAGCATGCCCAACTAAATATAGGAACATCAGTAGTTGATCTGACTTTCTTGATAAAAAACTTGAATCCATCGACAAACAACCTTGGTTTGCCTTTTTTGGGATCTCTGGAGAAAACCACTGGAAATTCAACATTAAAGATTAGGAAAACATTAACGCTCGAAAACGATAAGATTCTTATCACATGGTAACATTTTTTTTTTTTTTTTTATTCAGAATATCAACACGGACGTTTATACTGTAAAGTTCATGCGTCCATTCTTATTACCATTTTTTCTTTTAGCTGTTTCGCAGCTTATTATAATGCTTTCCTAAGCATTATAATAAGATAAAATTTTAGATCTTAAGATTTAAATAATTTTATTCGGTTAAACGTAATTTCAGTTATATTTTCTATCTGCAGTATTTTTTGCACCTGATTAAGTAATCTCGTCACTTTGAACAAAGCGCTGAAAAATGCTACTTTTGGTTGTTTTGCGATTGGACCTCCTGTTTCCTTGCACTCGGCACTCCGATCGGCGTCGCTATGAAGCTAGTTAGACAAGCTCCGCAGTTCACACTTCGCACTTCGCACTTCGCAGTTCACTGTTCGGGTTATTCAAGTACCGTTACCGTTTTACAGGCGTGTTACCAATATAATTGTAGAAAGGAGTTAATTTTTTCCAATTTTGAATGTACTTAATTCCGTTAAATTTGGTAAAGATATATTATCGTATAATACCTAGTCTTGACAAAAACAGGATTTTGTTTAAATTATAATTCGAAATTAAACATTAAAAACTATAGACTACAATAAAAAAAAATACTATATAATCTTCATGATTGGATATAGTTTATTTTTTAATGGTTATGAACATTGTTTATTTTAAGAATTAGTAGCTTGCCGAATTCGTCGCTGTTAAGAGTATGTACTAGAGCTTTGCAGTTTCTATTGCTATGAGTAGAGCAGACCCATCGAGTTTTGTGAGCCAGAACCTTCTTCGTACAAAACCTGTATGTGCCGATTTTGAGCAAGCTTGTGCCACGTCTTGTCCTTATTACTTCCACTGAAAATAAAGCGAGACAATGTTACTGAAAACAAACTTATTATTGAAAATTCCTAAAATTGAAGCGTCATATTTTTTTTTTTTTTGTTTAAGTGTTGTTTACCTTATTTATTTTGATTTGATTAGATTTTTTAAAGTATTTTTTTAGCGAATGTCTCTTTTTGCCTAGCAGTTGTTATTAACTGTTCCAAGCACATATATATTTTACAGACTTATATCAAAATACCAAAGTAAAAAAAACAAGTAAAACATCACCTGATAAATATTTTGTTATAAAAAAAAAACTTGAGAGATATGAATAAAATACATTTTTGGATGGACACTGTTTAAGACTTTCGTGGTGGTTTACAACATTAACCGTGGTAAATATCCTGTGAGTACTAATAGTAATTTTTGGATAGAGTTATAATATAGAATCATCTAAATAAATAGTAATTTAAATAATGTAATTTATCCATAAATAATATTTTTTAACAATCAAACTGCTTACGATTATTTTGATCAAAAATTAAATGAGCGTTAGTAATAACTAATGGTTATTACTAACGCTCAAATATTATATTATGATTCAAGTCAAGTCAGTTTGATTAAAAAAGTCAGTTTGATTAAAATAATCGTGGGCAAGCCCACGATTATTTTAATCAAAAATTAAATGAGCGTTAGTAATAACTAATGGTTATGATTATTTTTCATTTTTAGTATCATCTTATCAAACACGACAAGGGAGGCGTTGCATTTTTTATGAGTTGAGCAAACCCATCGTTGCTTTATTCCGTGAGTTTTTTGATAGCAAAACGGATATCCATCAACGCAAATAAGCGTTTTTCCCCGTTGAGATTTCTTGTATGTTACTAAAAATAAAAACAAGACAGTGTCACAGTGCCTAACAACAGAAAATTTGGCGATCACACTTCACACTAGGTAGGGTAGGGCTCTCTTGCAGAGTCCGCCTGGGGAAGTACCACACCTTTGCCAGTTATTCAACCGCCAAGCAGTAGAGTGCCAGCATTACTGTGTTCCGGATTGAAGGGAAATGTTTCCAGCGTAATCACTGGGCATACAGAGATTTAACATCTAACATCTCAGGTTGACGAGCGTAGTGCATTGCCGCGCATAGTTTTGAACTATTGAAGTTCAAAATTCTGGGTGGCACTGAACTGTTATTGGCAAGCGTGACGCTTAACATCAGGTGAGCGACGTGCTCGCCTCGTCACCGAGTAACATAAAAAAAAATACTACATGTAATTAAAACAACATAGTGTAACAGTGCCTAACAAAAGAAAATTTGATGATCACACTTCACACTACCTGTTACATAAAGGTTTATCGGTAACTAGCCAGCAAACTCTCGTAGACAAGTTCCGTACATCTTACCTAACAACTTTTGTTTCATGACTTTTAATAATTCCTATTTTTTGTTATTCAAAATAAAAACAAAAACTTTTAAATTACTTTTAAAATTTTATTTTAAAAACTCCACATAAAAACATTAGTTTTTAGTTTTTCAGGCTCTTTTTTTAGTTCTTCAAAACCTGCCAAGTGTTTACGTTTATTAATATTTTTGTACGTACATCAAGTCTACAGCACAAAACAACGAATTCATTCACCAAATTCATAGAGAACACTAATTGTTGAATTTTAAATCGAAAACATATTTAGACGGGTATTTCGTTAATTGGAGTTACACTGTATGTAATATTAAAACTTTTACCTACATACTTAGAAAACGTGAAAAGGTAAGTTAACAAATGAAATATACAAACCTGCCTATACCTTAAATATACCTCATCATAAAATTCTTAGGGTTACTATTAAGCAATTAAGTGAATTTAAGATATTTTAGATTTAATTTATTTGAGTACTTATTTAGTTTATAGTTTTAGTTTGTACATTTAAGTTTAGATTATTTTTGTATGTACCTTCTTAGAAATTCTCTATACATCACGTGTATTTTTTCTGTATTATAAATCTTTAATTTTTTTTAAATTGCATGTAGCAAAAAAGATTAAAACATCTGCTGTTCTTATTGAATATAAATGTTAGTAAATTTACGCATTTATAATGTACATTCCAGCCGAACGAAATATGAAAATGCGATAATATAAAACAACAAAACAATATTCTAAATCAATATCTTTATTGCTACCATAACAAAACGGTGAATTAGTGTGTTGGGATAGACAATAGACATAATACTATTATTTTGATCTTACATGGGGAAGCCGATGGCACAGCAATAGAGCAGCAAAAAAAAGCAAACAGCATTTGTTTCTGAATTACACAAAACAGTGTTCTTGCTTAACGAAAAAAGCAACAAATTAGTAAATGGAAATTAATGAATGGAGTTGTATCACACTTCACACTACTTCTATATATATAAAAGGCTTCTATATATTCTATATAATTCTAGGCGTCAGCGCAGAGGCCAAACCACTTATGATAGAAACGCGAAACTCGAAACCAATACGCCTCAAATAGCCTAGGTGAACAGTAAGAGCGGGTATTGCGAAATTACACCTATAAAAAAAAAGCTGTAAAATGGACATACTGTTTTTTTATGGAAATGAAATATTATTTTATGCCTTTTAAACTCGTTTTGTTTACTAATTAGCCACAAGAATCACATTATTAATAACTAGCAGCACATCCCGGCTTTGCACGGGTATTTAACCAAATAATAAAAATTATAATACACACTGATAAACCCTTCTATTTCCGTCAGGTTACTAAAAAAAAAAAGAAAATTATAAAGAAAGCGAAAAAACCACTCAACAGCGAAATAATTTTTCAAATCGGTTCAGTAGTTTCGGAGCCTATTCAATGCAAACAATCAAACAAACAAACAGTCAAATCTTTCCTCTTTATAATATTCGTATAGATAGATAACAAAGTAAAAGTGTAGATAGGTAAGTACAGGGTTTAAAATAAAACGAAGTACTGAATCAAATCACATGAACATACCCCGATCGGCGTCGCTGTGAAGCTAAGATAAGCTCCACACTTCACACTGTAAGAAGTGCAAAAGTTACCGAAATAGTTGTAGAAAGGAGTTAAATTTTTTCCAATTTCGTATGTAATTCCGTAAAATTCGGTAAAGATATATCGTAAAGTACATACTCTTGACTAAGACAGGATTTTTTAAAACTATAATTTGAAATTAAAAACAATAGGCATACATCATCATCCGCCGGGCTTTTACCACCGCCAACTGCGCTGCCGTTCTCGAACCCAACGGTCTCGTGCGTGGCGATGGTAAGAGACCGGACGGAATGACTTTAATTCCGTGGAAGATGGGGCGGCCCTTAGTTTGGGATGCCACTTGTGTTGATACGCTTGCGCCGTCACATCTTCCCGGAACACAAAATAAGGCTGGCGCAGCGGCTGAATCCGCAGAAGACCTCAAGAGGCGTAAATATAATACATTGGACAGTTGTTATATGTTTGAGCCTTTTGGGGTCGAAACCTTGGGGCCGTGGGGACCGAGCGCTAAGAAAATATTTAAAGATCTCTCTTCTCGTCTGGTCGAAGCAACACGTGACCAAAATGCTGGCCTCTATTTCGCCCAAAGGCTGAGTATTGCAATACAACGTGGTAATGGGGCCAGCATTTTGGGAACAATTCCCACTGATAGCGTTCTTTTAGATTAGTTTATTTTGTTTATTATTACTATATGCTTTTAAGTCCTATTTTCATATTATTATAATATATAGGTTATATTTTATTGTAAATATGTATATAATTTATTATATTTTTTCTTTTTAGTGTGATTAAATTATCTAAAAAAGGCATACATAGATACAATACACCGGCTTGTTCGGGAGGCTGAAAGTCATCAAACCTACATTAAAGTAACTATAACTTTTATCTTAACCATGAAGTCTAGCCAGCATGTGTTGATGTGCCGACCGACACACCTATTAGTTGGTTTGGAGTTGAAAATTTTAAATAAAATATTGATGTAGCGGAAAAATCATCTGTCTGTATTACACGTAGATTGACAACTAAAAATCATCTTAGACCATCACTGTCAAAATTAACATAAAAAGATTTTTAGTACATATACCACGGCGTCTTGCGAAATCTTAGCGGTTCTGCACTCGTTGGTCGTACGCATCCGTCATTTTGACCATTGTTAAAATGGTGCAACACATTTTTCTGCTTAACGGGTGTTTTAACTGTAGTTAATACTGTTAAAGTTAACCAAGATGGTGCAACTCGGTCTTAATGGTTATGAACATTGTTTATTTTAAGAATTAGTTGATTGCCATATTCGTAGCTGTTAAGAGTATGTATTAGAGCTTTGCAGTTCCTATTGTTATGAGTAGAGCAGACCCATCGAGTTTTGTGAGCCAGAACCTTCTTCTTACAAAACCTGTATGTACCAATTTTGAGCAAGCGGGTGCCACGTCTTGTCCTTATTACTTCCACTGAAAACAAAGCGAGACAATGTTATAGAAAACAAATAAATTATTGAAAATTCCGAAAATAGAAGCTACATAATATATCAATAAGAATGTTTTTTTTTTCTTCAATTGCGTGAATAGTTGTGCATGCCATTAATTTTGATTAGATTAGATTATTGAAATTGAGATTATTCTTCTCTTATACATTTGGCGTCTCTCTCTTTTTGGCGTAATAGTTGTTATTAATTAACTGTTCCAAGAATATAGATAGATAACTCTTTATTGTTCACACCAGAAATGACATACATAAGACAAAAAATAACAACTTAAAACTAGTGTAACAACTGGCGAAAACTGGCAACTGGCATATACACTTATTATTATGAATATATACTAATAATAGTCAACAGAGTAATAACAAAACAGTTCTGCAAATAAAAAAACATCCTGTTATCGTAATTCGTCATAAAAAAAACTCACGAGATTTATTATTTTATGGTTATATAGTTATAATATAGAATCATGTAAATAAATAGTAATTTAAATGGCCTAATTTATCCATAAATAATCATCAGCCAGAAGACGTCCACTGCTGAACATAGGCCTCCCCCTTAGAGCGTCACACCGACCGACAATGTGCCACTTGCATCCACTGGTTGCTCGCAGCTGTCATAATGCCGTCGGTCCACCTAGTGGGAGGCCTACCTAAGCTGCGTCTTCCGGTTCGTAATCGCTACTCAAGGACCTTTCTTCCCTACCGGTTATCGGTTCCTCGAATAATGTGGCCTGCGCATTGCCAATTCAGCTTGCAAAACTCTGACAGCTATATCGGTGACTTTGGTTTTTCAGCGAATATCCTCGTTTCGGATGTTATTTCGCAAAGAAACTCCGAGCATAGCTCTCTCCATTGCCCGCTGTGCGACTCTGAGTTCCTCCAAAAGGGCATAAATAATATGTTTTTAACAATCAAATATTACTTTGTGATTGAAGTGCTTACTTACGATTATTTTGATCAATAATTAAATGACTGTTAGTAATAACTAATTAATATGATTATTTTAAATTTTTAGTGTCACGTTATCAGTCTTGCCCCCGAATACTGAAACGTTTGTTAACTTTGACAACAGATTAATTCTAATGCTGCCTTTGTCTGGCACTAAGCAAATGACAATGACAGCAATAGACTTAATCCGTCGTCAAAGTTACCAAGCATCTATGAGCTGAGCACATATCCAACGTTGCTTTATTCCGTGGGTTTTTTGATAGCAAATTTTTACTAACGCAAATAAGCGTTTTTCCTCGTGAAGATTTCTTGTATATTACTAAAAATAAAAAAGAACACACTGTCTCACAACAGAAAATTTGATAAACACACCACTTACAATTGCATTTAGTGTAATTGATAACTAGCCAACAAAATCTCGCAGGCGAGTTCCATACATCGTACCTAACTGCCTAACAGTCTAGTGACTAGCCTTGTGGTACAGAGGGTCGCCTTGTGAGCTGTAGGTTGTGAGTTCGATTCCCACACAGGACAAAGATTTGGGTGATGACATGGATATTTGTTCTTTGTCTGGTTGTTTCTATGTATTCTATGTTTGTATTTACAAAAAAGTATTTATGTATTCTATCACTTATCTTGTTCCCATAATACAAGATAAGTGATAGCTTGCTTAGATTGGGCCTAGATGGCGCTGTGTGTGAAAAAGGCCAATATTTATTTATTTATTAATAATTTATAAAAACTTTTGTTGCATGACTTTTAACAATTTGTATTTTGTGTAAATAAAACGTAGTTAAAACGTTTAAATTAGGGCTGCAAATGACAAGAGCATTGGTGTTTTTACGGTATTTTTTTTTTAAATTCATCTAAATCTGCCAAATGTTTACCTGTATTGATATTACTATTTTTGTACGTACATCGAGTCTACATTACAAAACGACGATTTAATTCATCAAATTCATAGAGAAAACAAATTTATTGTAGATATTTTTTAATCTATATTTTTTTGTCAGGTAGTTAAATGGAGTTACACTGTATGTAATAGGTACATCTAACAGCATTAAAACTTTTACCTACATAATTTGAAAAAGTAAAAAGATAATAATACAAATGAAATATACAAACCTGCCTATACTATACATATACCTCATCATGAAACGTAAGGTTATTATTAGGTAATTAAGTAAATGCATTTATAATGTACATTTCAGCCAAGATATATGAAAATACGATAATATAAAACAACAAAACAATATTCTAAATCAATAAGTTTATTGCTACCAAAATAAAATGGTGCAATACACATACGTATATCGTGTAAATTTATGTGTTCAGATAGAATATGATTATTTAGATCTTACATGGTGATGCCGATGGCACAGCAATAGAGAGGCTAATACACAACGTTGGGATAAAGAAGTCTGAGGATGATGCGCTCTCACACCCTCTCACATCAACACTTACCTGACACTTGACATGACATAGAAAAAATCACTTTAAAATGTAACATTTCAAGAGAACCTATTATTGTATACCCTCAGTCTAAAACAATTCATTGTATAAAACTTAATCACTCTTAACCACATACCATTGGAAGAAGCTGCCTTTTGCAACACAGTTTCTAACTAACGCAAAAGGCAGAGCTATCACTTGCATTAAACCTTAGTTTTATGTTTTTTGAAATAAATTATGATTTATGATGACGACAAAAAGTTTAAAAAAAACTGTTTAGAGTTCGGTGCATGGCTTAGCCAAACTGAACACCCAGCATTTGTTTCTGGCATCATATTATTTAACTGTGTTCTTGCTTTAATGATTATGATCATTATTCAATTTGTAAATCACGCCTTCGTACATAATCACAACGGCTTTACAATTTTTACTGTTATGCGTAGAGCAAGCCCATCGTTGCCTTTGACCAGCGGATGTATTCAAATAAAACGTATATCCACCAACGCACAGTTGTCTTTTGCCTCTGAGGGATGTTTTGTAAGTAACTGAAAAAACAAAACAACACATTGATAAATAGAAATTAATGAACGGAGATGTATCACACTTGACGCCTCTTCTATATATATAAAAGAACAAGCCATTTTCTCGGAGTCATCGCACAGACCAAATCACTTATAATAGAGACGTGAAATTTGAAACCAATACTCCTCAAATAGACTAGCTAGATGAACATAAGAACGAGTTTTGCGAAATTCCACCTCTAAAGGTGTAAAGTGGACCCCCAAAGTTTGTGTGGAAATAAAACACTTTTTCATGCTAAGCCAATCAAACTCGGTTTGTGTACTAGGCATGAAATATAAAGATAGGCATTTCTCAGGATTTTTCGAAAATTATGCCCGAAAGAGGTGAAATCGGATATTTCCATTTCATCGATTTTCCTGTGCGAGCGAAGCCTTGCGGGCAAGCTATTATAATATAATTACTACGTACAGGATTATAGGTAACTAGCCAGCAACCTCTCGTAGGCAGCTTTTCTACATCATTCTAACAACTTTTTATTCCACTTTTTATAATTATTTATTATTATTAATAGAGGTAGTTATTATTTTAATATACCTTAACCTCAAAAGTATTGTCAATATATTTTTTAGTTCATCAGTCATCATCAAAATCTGCCAAGTGTTTGCCATCCTAACTAATATAATAATTCAGAGGAATGTAGCCGCAGTCGCATCAGGACCAATAAAGCTTCGAGGTAAATAAATGAATACGTTCGTCTCGATACTTCGTTTGCGCTATTCAAAAATTCATTACAGCTGTCAGTCCATACAAAACGTCAAAAATTGAACAATAGTAGATCAACGCCATCTAGCGAACTATAGGAAGTAACTTTGTCTCTCTGTCCGGATGTTTGTCGCGTTGTGTTTGTTGTTGGCTACACGGCTGAACGGGTCTTGATAAAGTTGGATAAGGCGTTACTGTATATCACAAAGACGATAAATAGGATAATTTTTTATGTCCACGCGAACGAAGTCGCGGGTAACAACTTGTTATTGATATTTTTACATTGTACAAAGTACATAAACTTCGATTTAATTTATGAAATTCTTCTTCATGCACACATAGAGTTAATTAGTGTGTTCGGATAGACAATTTTTTATCCCACTGTTGTGTATTGACCTCTCTGTTGCTGAGCCATCTGCCTCACCAAGTAAGTTATAAATACATAATCATAGCCTCAACTTATGCCCATTGTCTATCCGAACACACTAATTCACTCTATGTGTGCATGAAGAAGAATTTGATAAATTAATTGATTATGTATTTATAACTTACTTGGTGAGGCAGATGGCTCAGCAACAGAGAGGTCAATACACAATAGTGGGATAAAAAAGCCTGTGGATGATGAAGACGACAAGAAGAGAAAAAAAAATGAACATGATGCATACAACTGTTCCGAAATATCGGGAACTGAACAAAAGTAATATCGTGGAAAATATCCCGTAAGTACTAATATAGGAATGTAGTAAACAATCATGAAAGTCAAAAACAGTGTTTAGTAAAAAAAAACAATCAAATATGAAAGTAATACTTTAGTTACATATTGGGTCCAGAATCTTGTTATCTAACTGAGCACCCAGCATTTGTTTCCGGATTATGTTTTTGTACAGGGTTCTTGCTTTAGTGGTTATGAAAATTATTTAATTTGTAAATCTCGTCGTCGTACATGACCACAAAGGCTTTACAATTTTTCCTGCTATGCGTAGAGCAAGCCCATCGTTGTCTCGGACCAGCGGAAGTATTCAAATAAAACGTATATCCACCAACGCAAAGTTGTCTTTTCCCTCTGATGGAAGTCTTGTAAGTAACTGAAAAAAAACAACAATAAATTAATAAATATCTGGAGATGTTCAGATCAGTGTCACTTAAAATAACGTTTAACTTTTCAAAGTGTCAAATTTCAAAGTGTGAAGCGTAACTCATGGAAGTCTTAAATAACTGGAAAAAAAACAACAATTTAATAAATACATGTAATAATAACGTTTTAATTCTATTTTTAATGTGTCAAATTTCAAAGTGTTAAGAGTAACTGCGTTTAATAGTATTAATGTTTCAATAGAGCACCAAGTATTTAACTAAATCAAATTAATACAAACTAATCACAGTATATTGTAATTAACACACAGTGTACTTTACATGTTATGCAATCGTGGCTATGTCTATGATTAGATTTTGAAAAAATTGAATGGCACTAACTTTGAAGCCTCTGATGAAGTCTTTGAAGCCTTAGTTTTTAAATCTTTTGATTACAAATCGTATCAGATCCAATATTAATGCAAATATGCGTATATCAGGCGTGCAGGGAATTTAATGTTTTGGTTCTAACAAGTCTCGCTTCCATAGGTGGATTACAAAAAAACATAGTTAAACTAAGAAAAGTCAGTAAACATTTAACTAAGTACTAGTTGCACATACACGCAACATAGTAATAAGTATAGTAGATTTTCCTCTTGTTATGTTGTTAGTCTTATATTATATCAGTAATAGTTAACAAACAATGTAAAAGTTGACAAAGGGCATGGACCTCGGAGTCCGTGGAGCTGAACTAAGAACAACAAAAAAAAAAAAAAAACGATGTACTAGTACTAAATGGTAATTTATTACTGTTGACCACGTCACCAATCGCGATAATATAATCTATCTATCTAATCAGCCTGATTGCGTCCACTGCTTGGTATTGGCCACCTCGCGTTCACTCTATCACTCGCGTTCTATCACGGGCGAGCGGAAAGCTGACGGTAGACAATGGACGAGTCCATTGTCTTCCGACAGGCTTGACAATGGCGTCTAAGTACCGAGCTAAGTGCCTAGTGCGAGTTTTTCCAAATGCGTTTACTTATACGATCGCGTTAACATTAACTAAAATATGTATGAAATAAGAGCAGCACCGTCTAGCGCCATCTAGTTGGCACAGCTCTTACTTCATACAAGTTATAGTTAAGTAAACGCGATCGAATAGGTAAACGCAGAAACAAAAACTCGCACTCGGCTTTTTAGGGTCAACTCAAGGTCTATAAGAAGCGTCGCGGGCCCTTTAAATTTAAAATGAATTTGTATATTATAAGTATGCAACAATGATATTTTAATAATCACTCAATCAATGTATTTCAAAACAGGTCCATATAAAAGTACATACAATAACATCTCACAATTAAAATTATGATAGGTTTTTACCACAGAATTCTCTGTTTACATTCAAAATGGCGCTATGAATTCAGCTCAGCTATATACATTCTGTTTACATTCTGGTTGCTAGGTATGCCTTTATTATACCAAAAAACATTATTTTACAAAATTAGTGCCATTTTTCACAGATACTCATTATAAATGATTATGATTATTTTTTATCACGCAAATTTCGTTGTTAATCACAATGACATAGGCGCTACATTTTCTACTATGATGCGTGGAGCAAATCCACCGCTTTCTCAAACCATGACTATGTCTTGATCTGTCTCTTAAGAAAAACGTGTATCCATCTACGCAAAGAAGCGTATTGCCTTTCTTCGACGTCTTGTAAAAAGCTGGAAATAAAAAAAACAACTTTTTAAATACCGGCCCCGGCCCTTAACGGTTCATTTATCGTCAGGACAAAATACATAAAAATAATTACTACTATGAAAACTGACGTGGTTTTGACACATTTTGTCTTAATAAAACGGGAATACTCACGTTAAAATTGAGTCGGTTATTCCGAATATAGTTTCGATCACATTCGGTGACCTTTATCAAGAATGCTAAGCGTGACACGCGCGCATAGCATAGCATAGCGTAAGTTAAACACATTTATAATATTAGTGTGAAGTCAATCGATCCATTTTCGAGTTGTTGCGAAACTAATGAACGGCAATTGATTTATACATACAGGTGTGTTTTTTTAAAGAATAAAACTATTTCAGAATAGGTTTATTTCTAACAATAAAACAATATTTGCGTACTAAACGTTTTACTATGAAAACTGACGTGGTTTTGATACATTTTGTTTTAATAAAACGGGAATACTCACGTTAAATTGAGTCGGTTATTCCGACTATAGTTTCGATCACATTCGGTGACCTTTATCAAGGAATGCTCAGCGAGACACGCGCGCGACCTCGTCTTGCCTTGTCGTGTCTCGCTGAGCATTCCTTGATAAAGGTCACCGAATGTGATCGAAACTATAGTCGGAATAACCGACTCAATTTAACGTGAGTATTCCCGTTTTATTAAAACAAAATGTACTAAACGTTTATTTATGGTTATGGTGTTTTTTTATTTCCCATATTACATTGCCAATCATTTTCACACAGGCGGTGCATCTTTTACTATGATGCGTAGAACAAAGCCATCGTGTTCTTTCTCCATTAGATGATTTTAAGAAAAATGTGTATCCTTCAACGCAAAGAAGCCTATTGCCCCTCTTCGACGTCTTGTAAAAAACTGGAAATAATAAACAAATTCATAAATATAACTTTTTCAATATATATCAGAGTGGTTACGGCAAAAAAATATTTTGCATCCGTGGTACATTCTACTTATACTAATAAAAATATACAAATCATCATCTTATTCCTCATTATGATCAAAATTAATAAGAAACGCTTTTGATAAAATCCTTTTTTTTTTTTTTTGTCCTTAAGATGTTATAACAAGAATATTTTTTTATCAATGACCAAAGAAGGCAAACGAATATATTGTATGAATAAAGTTACTATTAGCTCCAGGGCCTGTGCTGTGACATCCTTAGCGTGGTTTGAGTGGTACACCGTCGACACTACGCGACCGCGAATCGTATCGTGGCGCGATACGGTTTGACGGTGACGGCGAGCATCCTTGTCGGAACCTAACAATCATCGCGTTAAGGATGTCAAGCCACGGGCCCTGAGTTATAATTGTAACTTTATTCATACAATATACAGGGTTATAAGGAAAGGGTGTGTTAAGCCGAAAGAGGCTCATAGTACTCATGATTCTAAACAACATTTACTATTGGACCAACCCCGAAACCGAGAATAAAAATCAACTGTTCCATACATTTTGTCGAGTATCATTGACATTTTTATATGGAACAGCTGATTTTTTTTCTCGATTTCAGAGTTGATCCCATAGTAAAAGTTGTTCATAATGATGAGTACTAACAGCCCTTTTTGGCTTAGCATACTCTTTCTTTAAATATAATTCTAGGCCATAATCGCGCATTCAAAACTAATTAGCCAAGTAATGATACTATGAACCCTTTCCTTATAACCCTGTATTCGTTCGTCTTTTTTAGTCATGGATGAAAAAAATATTCTTGTTCTCAATTCCTCTATGACAATCTCTGGAAAAAAAGACCTACGTTGCTCGCATCTAATCATTAATTTTCTAATAGATGTGATGAAAAAGACATTTTAAAAACCATTGATTTCTAAATTTACTAAAAGAGACTGTCCATAGTAAGATATCACACTAATATTATAAATGCGAAAGTTTGTGCGTAAGTAAATATTTAAGTGTGTTTGTTCCCGTTCAACTCTGCTCGTTCAGCCTTAACTTTTTTAGATGAAAGTTGGTATGGAGATAGCTTATACCCTTGATTAATATATAGGCTACTTTTTATTCCGGAAAAATATGTTCGGTTTCTGTAGAATAGCGGGTGATACCGCGGGGCGATGCTAGCTTTAAATAAAACAACTCTCCAGAAAGTGGAACGTATTTGTAATAACTAACTCTAAGGGTTTCTATTATGGTTGTGATAATTGTTTACTTTACAGATCACATTATCAACCATTGTGACAGAGGCGGTACATTTTTTGCTATGATGCGTTGAGCAAACCCACCGATTTTTTATTCCTATAGTAGATTTCAAGAAAAACGTGAATCCATCAACGCAAAGTAGCGTCGTGCCTCGCTGTGACGTCTTAAAAG
Source organism: Apocheima hispidaria (assembly GCA_947579745.1). NCBI lineage: Eukaryota > Metazoa > Arthropoda > Insecta > Lepidoptera > Geometridae > Apocheima > Apocheima hispidaria. The sequence goes on along the minus strand of OX388153.1, from coordinate 12,517,617 downwards.
TGACTGAAAAAAATAATTAGCTATGAATTTGTATTTGCATTTTAATGTTATTATTTATAATTGTGTTAAGCTATTTATGACGTCGCTAAGAGTATATTTACTTATACTTAAAGCCCGAAATAAATGAATTGAATTGAATTTTTATGCTTATTAATTATAAAAAAATATTAAAAAGATGCGACATAACTTCGCGTCGGGTACGCGAAATTATGTCGCATATTTCAATTATTATTCTTTAAATTGTGTTTTTTTTCGAGATTTAATGTGTAATAGTGACGGATTTTTATCCACTCGTGAACGTTCACTAGTTTTGGTGTATAGTTATCGTGAAACCTGACTTTTTGTGTTGTTTCCAAAACTCCATAAGAATCCTTTGAAAGCCTTCATCACTTTACTGTGGCTAGACTTGGACTTGACTGTGAATTTGGTGTCTGTGTGGAGCTAGTTGTTAGTTGTAGTTTATAAAATTTAAAGTTATTTAAAATTTAAATTTATCGAAGTTACAGGTGACCAAAGAGCTGGCGCTTACCTCGGTCAAAGGGTGAGTTTGGCAATTCAACGGGGTAATGTCGCTAGCGTTTTGGGCACCTACCCGTAGACATCGACCTAAATGCGGTTTTTTATTTTTAAACAATTTAAATTTAATTTATTTAATATAAATTTATATAATTCCTACAGTAATATAATAAAATTGATTAAAAAAGGAAGTAAGTAGATAAAAAAACAACAATTATTTTTTTAACAATTCATTGAGTAGGTGCTTAGTTAATCTATTGTATAAAAATATAGAAGTACAGTTATTCTATTAAATGAGCCATCAACTAATATGAATCACTCGCAGTGCTTGTTGTGGTGATTATGGTTATTGTTTATTTTATAGATTATGTCCTCAATCATAATTACAACAGCGCTACATTTTTTATTGTGATGCGTTGAGCATACCCATCGTTTTCTCGTATCCGAGTAACTTTTTAAGCAAAATGGGTATCTGTCAACGCATAGTAGCTTCTTGCCTCGCCTGGACATCTTAAATGTAACTGAAAACAAAAAAAAAAATACTGTTTCAAATATTTTTTGTTCCTAATTCGTAACGCATTACTGCCCTCTATGACAGTCTCTTGAAAAAATACCTACTTTGCTCGCACCCAATCATTGTTTTTAGAATAGACATGTTGAAAAAATAAAATATAAAACCACTTGTTTCTAAATATACTAATAGAGATTGTCCATAATAAGATAATATAAATATTTAATACAATAAAACAACTCTTCGTGGAAATATATTATGTAATAACACAAACAACTCTCTTGAAAGTGGAACGTATATTATTTAATAGCACTAACAAATCTCCTAAAAGTGGAACGTATATAATGTAATAACACAAACAAATCTCCTGAAATTGGAACGTATATTATGTAATATCTAAGGGTTTCTTTTATGATTATGATATTTGTTTACTTTACAGATCACTGTTATCAACCATTGTAACAGAGGCGGTACATTTTCTGCTATGATGCGTCGAGCAAACCCATCGATTTTTTATTCCTATTGATTTCAAGAAAAATGTGAATCCATCAACGCAAAGTAGCGTCGTGCCTCGCTGTGATGTCTTAAAAGTGACTGAAAAATAAAATAATAAGATGAACGATTATGTTTGGCGGGAACGAGACGAAGTCATATCGCATCATTGCATTATTTTGTAAAACTTATGTTATTTCGAGAGTTAATGTGTAAAAACGGTAGATTTTTTATCCACTCGTGAAGGTCACACGAGCGTCGATGAATATAATAGGTGAATGAATTTTCGTGTTGTTTCCAAGACTCCATAGAAAACCTATAGTATAGTCTCCATCACGTTATTGGGGCATGACTTGGACTTGACTGTGAGTGTCTGTGTGGAGCTAGTTGTAAAATAAAATAAAAAACAATGTTAGCTTTTTGATGAGAAAATTATTTATGTAAAAAACTATTGTATAAAAACATAGAAACACAGTTATTCTATTAAATCCATCAATGAATATGAATCACTCGCAGTGCTTGTTGTGGTGATTATGGTTATTGTTTATTTTATAGATTATGTCCTCAATCATAATTACAACAGCGCTACATTTTTTATTGTGATGCGTTGAGCATACCCATCGTTTTCTCGTATCCGAGTAACTTTTTAAGCAAAATGGGTATCTGTCAACGCATAGTAGCTTCTTGCCTCGCCTGGACATCTTAAATGTAACTGAAAACAAAAAAAAAAATACTGTTTCAAATATTTTTTGTTCCTAATTCGTAACGCATTACTGCCCTCTATGACAGTCTCTTGAAAAAATACCTACTTTGCTCGCACCCAATCATTGTTTTTAGAATAGACATGTTGAAAAAATAAAATATAAAACCACTTGTTTCTAAATATACTAATAGAGATTGTCCATAATAAGATAATATAAATATTTAATACAATAAAACAACTCTTCGTGGAAATATATTATGTAATAACACAAACAACTCTCTTGATAGTGGAACGTATATTATTTAATAGCACTAACAAATCTCCTAAAAGTGGAGCGTATATAATGTAATAACACAAACAAATCTCCTGAAATTGGAACGTATATTATGTAATATCTAAGGGTTTCTTTTATGATTATGATATTTGTTTACTTTACAGATCACATTATCAACCATTGTAACAGAGGCGGTACATTTTCTGCTATGATGCGTCGAGCAAACCCATCGATTTTTTATACCTATTGATTTCAAGAAAAATGTGAATCCATCAACGCAAAGTAGCGTCGTGCCTCGCTGTGATGTCTTAAAAGTGACTGAAAAATAAAATAATAAGATGAACGATTATGTTTGGCGGGAACGAGACGAAGTCATATCGTATCATTGCATTATTTTGTAAAACTTATGTTATTTCGAGAGTTAATGTGTAAAAACGGTAGATTTTTTATCCACTCGTGAAGGTCACACGAGCGTCGATGAATATAATAAGTGAATGAATTTTCGTGTTGTTTCCAAGACTCCATAGAAAACCTATAGTATAGTCTCCATCACGTTATTGGGGCATGACTTGGACTTGACTGTGAGTGTCTGTGTGGAGCTAGTTGTAAAATAAAATAAAAAACAATGTTAGCTTTTTGATGAGAAAATTATTTATGTAAAAAACTATTGTATAAAAACATAGAAACACAGTTATTCTATTAAATCCATCAATGAATATGAATCACTCGCAGTGCTTGTTGTGGTGGTTATGGTTATTGTTTATTTTATAGATTGTGTCCTCAATCATAAGTACAACAGCGTTACATTTTTTATTGTGATGCGTTGAGCATACCCATCGTTTTCTCGTACCCGAGTAACTTTTTAAGTAAAATGGGTATCTGTCAACGCATAGTAGCTTCTTGCCTCGCCTGGACATCTTGAATGTAACTAAAAACAAGAAAAATATTTAAATAGTATGACTTTTTTTTTCTAGAGCTGTGTTTATTTGTGTTGTATTTTTTTTTAAATATGCACTGCTCACTATCATTTTTTATGGTTTTCGAGGTCGAAAGTCAAGTGTCTGCAAATGAGTTAAACAAAAATCGTTATTACCTTACCCAAGGTAACATTTTTTATTAGTTTTTATAAACAGTATTAATCTTTGAAAAACTTTTTTTTTTTTTTTTGTTGTTGCGCACAGTTATAAAATATGTCAAAACCAAGTTTCTTAAAAAAATAGTAATTCTTTAATAAGCGCAACATCAACATTTTAATTACATAAAATGACCGGTGTTACAATGAAAAAAGTTTTTGGTATATTTTATTTATTACAGCAGTAAAAAAAAAAAAAAAAAGTTGTTTATATGACGTACTACCATAATATATGAACAATAGAGAAAATATATTATCGTCCGCTGAGGTAAATAAAATCATTTATGGGTAACAAAGAAAATGCTGCATTACATCATTAAAAATATTGGGTGTGCGAGCGAGAGAAAGTCAAAATCAGTTTCCTGCTCTTAATACACCGATTGTAATATTGGGTATCCTAAACCAAACGTAAATGGACGTTATCACCTAGTGCTTGTATTAGTGGTTATGATAATTATTTATTTTACAGATTACGTCTTCACACATGATCACAGTAGCTCTACATTTTTTAGTATTATGTGTAGAACAAACCCAGCGTTTTTTCATCAATGATTGACTTTGTAAGTAAAACGAGTGTCCATCAACGCAAAGTAGCTCTTTACCTCGCCTGGACATCTTGTAAGAGACTGAAAATTAAAAAAAGGCAAATTAATTTTTATTGTTTTTTGTTTAATTAAAATTTATTTTTTGTGTTGTATTTTTATAACATGCACTACTCCAACTTTTATTTTTTTAAGGTTTTCTAGATCGAAAGCCAAGTGTCTGCAAATGAATTAAGCGAAAATCGTTATTGTGCTTACGAAGGTAACATTTTATTATCAGTATTTTTTAGGGATTATTGATCTTTTAAAAACATTTATGTTTTTGTTGTTGTAACCTTGATAGCACACGTATATTTCCATGCAAAAAGTGCCTTACGAGGGTCAGCCCTCTTAAGTTTCAATCGCCTTCGAGGGACTTCTACATTGAGTGTGGTACGCTCGCGCACAACCATAAAATATGTCAAAACCAAGTTTCTTAAAGAAAATAGTAATTCTTTAATAAGCGCAATCTCGTCCACACGAGACATTTTTAATTACATAAAAGGACCGGTGTTACATTTTAAAATGTTATTGTTATAATATTTTCATTATTACAACAGTTAACAAAATAAATATTGCTTGTTTTGGGCTTATAGCATAGCATAATAACTGAGCAATAGAAACATACCTCATCGTCCGCTTGTAACTAAAAAAAATATGGGTAATAAAGAAAATACTGCATTATATCATTAAAAATATCAGATGTGCGAGTGAGAGAAAATTGAAATCGGTTTCCTGCTCTTAATACGCCGATCACAATAATTAGTATCCTAATCCAAACTTGTACCAAAAGTAAAGTAACCAAACTTGTATTAGTGATTATGATAATTATTTAGTTTACAGATTACGTCTTCACACATGATCACAGTAGCTCTACATTTTTTAGTATTATGTGTGGAACAAACCCACCGTTTTTTCATCAATGATTGACTTTGCAAGCAAAACGGGTGTCCATCAACGCAAAGTAGCTCTTTACCTCGCCTGGACATCCTGTAGGAAACTGAAAAAAAAAAACCATATAATTAATAGTTTACACCACGCTCCTTACTTTAACCCCTTTATTATTAAACGCGGATAAACTCGGGATTAGTTACGTTTTTAGTCCTTTTCGCTCTTTTCAAAATTAGAACTCGATTGAAAAAGACAGAAGACTGAGCAACTGCTCCAGGTTTTATCCGCGTTTTTTTTAGGGAGTAATTGTTTTCTTTTGCTGCTGTCATAGGCTGAGAGCAAAACTTTATTGAAACCCTCATTGCGACTAGAACGCTCACTTGCGTCTCTGTTCGCGCGATCTGGATGGAGCATCGGTATTTTGCATATGAGTCGAAAGGGCTCTAGTTCGCGTGAGAAATAAGAGAGATTGTCTCGTAGTGCCCGCGCGATTGCACGAGGTAACATACATACATACATACATACAAGTAAAATAATTCATTATAAAAACCACGCATCACAATTTTTTACTTTTTTATTCATTATTATTTCATGTTTTATTAAACTGATTAAATGGCACAACAAACAATCATTCTATTTCATAATAATACTTTAAAAATCATAGTCAGCGATATTTCTAAAATCCTAACAAAGTCTTACAGGTTGTTTCTTTTATATAATACTTTAGATATTTAACTGCAATACTTTAATAATGTAGGAAAAAAATAAAACAGGAACAAAAACATTAAATATACAGCTATCTCTACACGGTCGCAAAAGACCGGGACGCTAACACACCGGGCGACACTTAGAGAGCCGATTTTTGATCCTAGCCGTAAAAAAATTCAAAGCAAAAAAATTACGTACACATATTTAAAAATCGTGATGCGTTTAGTTATAACTGACCGAATGAGCGAAGTGAACGAAAGGTCTCAAAAGGAGGAAAATCTGCTGCGGCGAATCTTGACGAAACTTGTAATACAGGTTCTACAATGTTTTCACCGACAACCTCTTCACCGATTGTGCTCATATTCAAAATTCTTGTTTAGAATCGAGTACTGAATGTTTATAACAAATATTATCAAAGTCAGGCGGTAAATGGTGATGCAGTAATTTTTTTTGCGGGAAATACTCAACCAATCAAAAATCGCCGACGACTTAAAAATTATATGAAATTTTAGAATTGCGATTGTCCAAAAAAGCTTATGGTCGCGAGGTCTACTGTTCGCAGAACTACTAGCTTATTATTAGCTAACCGTAATTTTTTAACAAAACATAATTATATAACGTTTGCCTTAATTAAAATACACTACAATAAATATAAGTCACATCTGGCGTCGCCTATTTAAAAAAATATTACCTTAAGATGAAAATAAGAGCCTTGTGCCCACCTGAGAGTTGCTGATCTAAGGTCACTCAAAGATCTTTGAAACTATGTATGCAACAAATACCCAACTCATCTGCCACCAAATGTATATAGCAGTCACAATTAAGTCTTTAATTTTGCGTTTTGAAACGGATCAAAATATTAAAATATTGATCGTTATTTACATAACTGAAGTTCTAGATACCAACATAGCCCCATGGATTGAATTTTAACTAACACTTTTTATCAAAAGCTGTGTGTTTTAGCTGTCACCAACAGAAACGGTGAATAGTTTTAAAAGATCTTTGGGGCTCTACAAAAATGTTGCACATTTTTATGATGGCACATACTGACAAATTCTTAATTTTAATGGTTATGAACATTATTTATTTTAATGACGACATCCTCGATCGTATTCACAGCGGCTCTACATCTTTTATTATTATGCGTGGAGCAAGACCATCTTGTCTTAGGGCCGGTGCTTCTACTAACGCCAAACGTGTATCCATCAACGCAAAGTAATATCTTTCCACGCTTCGATCTCTTGTATGTTACTAAAAATTAAAATAGTTATTAGAATATCCGCAAAAACTTCTGTAGTAGGCGTTTTGTAACAGTAGGGATGAAAATAGTAAAAGTTAGTTTGAAATAAATAAATAATAATAAATATTGGTGGACGTTCTGACACAGCGCCATCTAGCCCCAAACTAAGCAAGCTTGTATTATGGTAACCAGATAACTGATAGAATACATACATGCTTTTTTTTTGTAAATACATAAATGTAATACATAGAACTTCACACAAATGTTTGTCCTGGGTGGGAATCGAACCCACTACCTATAGATCAGAAAGCGAAAATCTACCCAATATTCGCACACTTTTTCCTAAAATCGTATGTTGCATCTGTTTACAGAAATATTCCGGTTATATTTTTTTTCATTGTGATATCTTATTACTTGAGGCTAAAAAAACATATTTCTTTATTTTTCAATATCCTCCCTTAGTCGCTAAGGGACTTCACGCAAAGTAGTTTTTGCCTGGAAGTGATGTTTTGTATGTGGCTAGGGGTTTCGGGCCAATTTTCTCATTCGCAGAAAACCAATTTTTGTTTTCTTGTTTGCACATTCAGTTTTTACTGACACAAGATGACTAAAATGACGGCAATATAATTTTATAATACTTTATAATAAATCTCTAAAATCTCTAAAAAGGTTCCATGAAAGGTTCCTGTTTTGAAAATGTTTTTTTATTGATAGAGACTGCTCGGCTTGTTGACGGACTACTTTTGACCACACAGCTCGTGTTATGCTCAGTGACGTAAGCTCATTTTGCTTGGTATCGGACAAGTAAAGTGTAATTTTTTTCCGTCACGGCATTTGTGGGGTTTTTTTTTTTTAATGCACCTCCATGTACTCCCCTTTGTCCACGGACTGCCTTTTGTTAACTTTACAATTTTTTTGTCAACTATTATTAATATAACATAAAACTTTTTTTTTTATTATATATATATATATATATAATATATATATTGTTGGGATTTTAATCCTGTGGTACTCGAACGCGCCAGCTTATAATCAGCATCCTTATAAAGTTTAAAAAAATGAAACCTAAAACTTATTGGCCATAAATAGCGTAAGCGCAGGTCACGGATACAAAATAAACTTATATTTAGAGGTAAATTAAGCAAAGTTAATGAATTATTTGAACCATTTAATAATATTATGTGAGATTGGTATTCTTGTACTAGCTCCGTGTGTTATTTACACAAAAATGTTGATTCCTAGAATTTTATTGACAAATGTTCACTTAATTTGTAGAACGGATTACTTCCAAAAGAAGTGTAAGTGTACAAAATAATCGCTTACAGGTTATGTTATTTTTATTAATTTTTTTTTAATTAATTCTAAAGCCACAATTTACAACATTTATTTTTAATAAATAAAATCTCGTAAAGTTGTATTGGACACGAAATAGAAATAAAAAATACAGATAGTCAATAGGCTCAGTAAATGTATACTATTAATCCAGTGTGGTGAGCTCGAGCGTATCTCCATAGGCAGAATGGTTATGAATATTATTCATTTTTCGGATTACTCCCTCGACCATAGTCACAACAGCTTTACATTTTTTTTTACTACTCGTAGAGCAAACCCATCGTTTTTTTGGACCAAAACTTGAATAAGTATGTAAATAAAACGTGTATCCATCGACACAGAGTAACTTCTTGCCTCTCCGCGAAATCTTGTATGTGACTAAAAGAAATATATAAGTATATTCACTTTTATTGTAAAGTAAGAATTATTACATACTAAGGGACTAGTTATAAAAATGCCCTAAATGCTTCGCTGCGGCAGGCAACCGACGCTGGGACGACGCGTTTGCTCGTTTGATAAGTTCCGATGGCAGAGCGTATGTATTCTGCAGGATAAATGATCGCGCAAGACGTGAAGTGATACGCTATTGACTTAATTTTTTACAGTGAACGCAGCTTTAGAGGACGGGACGAGCTTCTCTATAGCTGCGCGGGCACCCTAGCTATGCTTCGACGCTTGTTAATTGCGTACAAATACAGTTTTTGTTTTTTAAATACTTTTTCGAATTGGAAGCGTTCGAGTTGCCCGCTCATGCATGTTATAACTAATCCCTAACCGTTTTATTAAACGATGAAATATTAGAATAAAGCACAAAGGAATATCAGGTATCTATGATATTAAAGATGAATTTGTTTTTTAATACCAATATGAGTACTGTTGTTTTCCGGTCAAGATCAAAAAAATTACAAAAAAACAACGTTATCATTTTCATCATAGCGCTTTCGTAAAAGAACAGATACACATTAAAAAAAGTTATGATGCTGCTCTGATCCAGCGCGCGGGAGAATTTGATCAAGTAGCATATTTTTATCCCGCGTACTCGGCATACTGCCGCCTGTATTTCATGTAGCTCGCGAAGAACTGCAGTAGTTTGGTTGTGAAGCCGATCGTCGCCAACTATGTCAATAGGATGTCACTATCCACTATGTCAAAACCTTTTTTTAAATCAAAGTAGGCGTCGTTGACTTGAATCCCTGTGTCTACATTAGGGAGCAAGTACGCCGTGGCGTTTAAGAGATTGCTGTTCGTGCTACGAGCCGGTCGGAACCCGTGCTGAGCGTCCGAGAGATGAGCCAATATCTGCTGCTGCATGCTGCGCTGCCTGTCAAAAGTATCGCAGCGGGTTTGAATCCACTTATTTTTGAGCTGGCGTCACCTTTAGATATTGGAATTACCCTGGACAGCCTCCAACGTTCGGGACACAATATGACAATATAAATAACGACAACTGCTGAAAGCTATTGATTATGTTTATTATTAACTCGACAGATTACATCCTCAACCGTAGTCACTGTGGTATTACATTTTTTAGTATTATGCTCAGAGCAAATTTTTCGGTCTTGAGACAGAATTAGAGTGCAAGCAAAATGTGTATCCGGCAGGTCAGAGTTTTGAGTGATGACTTTATATATCTGCTAGCAGTGTGAGGCGAGATTTATCTATCTTTATCAATAGGTATATTTATCGAGCTCAATCAAACGTTCGATAGCATTGGATGCAAATGTTATATTTGTGGTCGTTGCAGACGGGCTTATGACATTTCTGACATGCTGATCTGGTCGATCGATCTTTGGCCCTTCCACAGTCGCGACATCGAGCCGTTTTAGTTCTCTTCCGCGGTGCGTCGTATTTTTGAGGCATCATATTCTTCTCATTTATACTTATATTTCCAGGCCTCTGATTTTGTGATCTTTTCAGTTTTGTCAATTTTGATTTATTAGTACCTAAAATGTCCAAAATACAAATTTTATTACAGGTAAATAAAACTGACAATATATTTATACAATTTTTTTTTTTTAACCAAATCATGAAAATTCCAACATTTTATGTCGAGAGTTACATTATACCAGCCACGCCCATGGGGCACACGTACGCACGTGTGCCCCATGGGCGTGGCTGGTATAATGTAACTCTAAAAAAAAAACTGTAAAAAAAAAAAATTTAACTTAAACAACTGAACTAAGGCTGTCATGTCCTGGAGGGCTGCCATAGTACCTTTGGCAGGGCCGTCCTGTGGGCTTATCCCGTAACTTTGAAAGCGATAGCGAGAGTTGCGCGAGCGGGAGGACCGCGCATAGTGCGACTAAGTCGGTACGAGCGAGATGGCATGCTCTCGCAATCAGAATCACAAACGTTTCAAAGTTAGAGGATAAGCCCGCTGGTGGTTCTGGTCGCAGTTTTTGTCGTATCGTATTGGTTTTCACCGATTTTTTAAACTATTATTAACATTAACCGGGACATTAATTAATGTAGGCAGGTGAGTAATATTATATAAACATAGCTAATTAATTTTATTTGTCACAAAAATGGCCTCCACTCAGCATAGTGCTGTTTACCAAACAGCGCTGATATTCAGTTGAAGCCGTTCATTAAAGTCACGAAAGCCTTACTAAACGTAGAAACTACAGTTACTATATTAAATTATACAATTCTAAAATTAAGTTGAACCTGTTTAAGGTTTGTTTGAACATTTTATAAGATAATGATTCCATCAGAAAATAAACAGAGTAAATAATGCTAAAGAAAGCTTTTAAATGCTTTATTCTTTGTATGTTTTTGACGTAAATGTCAGTAAGGAAGCTGCTGCCTACGAGAGGTTTAAGATGAATTTAAAAACCTAATAATATATGTATATCAAATACCAAGAAATATCTACCAAGTTAAACCAAGATTTATCCATTAAAATTATTTTATTGCACTGATAATAGGCACTAAAAATATTTGTTTCTAGGTGCTTGCCTCTTGAAAAACTCCCGTTTGCTGACCGAAATCACTCAAATTGTGTTTCATGGTTATGATTGTTTTGAACTTTAAATAGAACGTCATCAAACGTAATCGCATAGGCCTTACATTTCTTATTGTGGTGTGTAGAGCAAATCCACCGCTTTCTTGGACCACCGCGTTTTCTTAAATAATACGTATATCCATTAACGTAAAGTAAGTTATTGCCCTTCCTTGATCTCTTGTAAATCACTGTAACAGAAAATGATACACTCTAGTAGCGGCTTAATAAGGTTTGTTTTCTATATTAACAAAACAATGATGTCAATGTAATCATTTTACAGAATTTTTTAATCTTTACAGAAGAAATTGAAAATTACACAATCATTATTCTGCTACTATAAGAATACCGTTCTATGCGAATTCCACGGAGTCATTGCGGTCGAGTTATGAGTTTCAACAATGATACAGAATAACGGCCATGCTTTACTTGGTTGGTTCCGATTGTCCAAGAAGAGATAATGTTTTTGGAGTATAGGTACATTAGTATTTAGGTAAGTATTTAACATTTCCTAGTACGCTGGCCTGGCTATTGACATCTTTTGTGATGAGTATATTTTAATTGGCCATATTGGCGCTGATGGCAGTAGTGAGTGCAGATGATGGTAGGTGCTAATAGTAGAACTAAACATTAGTTCCGGGTACAGAGGTGGCGATCACAAGATTTCATTAAACGTTCAAAACAATATGACAGCCATGTGATACTTTGTTTTTAATGTTGATCCAAAACCATTTGGTCCTTATTTTGAATAGAAAGAATTTAATATTTAATGGGAATTAAAATATTCGATTTTATTTTTCCTTTTTTTTTCTTATTCTGGCATGTGGAGTGTCATTGTCTTGAAAGCATTGATTAGAGTGCAAATATATTTTTATTCTTCAATAATACAGAAATAGGATCCGTCAAAGTTGTTATTTTTAGGCTGGATTACACCATAATCCCAGTAAAAGTTACTATTATATATAGTTAACTGTAATAACTGCAGTTTAAACTCCTGTTAAGCAGAAAAATGTGTTGCACCATTTTAACTATGGTCAAAATGACGGATAACACATGCTGGCTAAACTTCATGGTTAAAGCTATAGTTAATTTAACACTAACTTTAACTGGTATTATAGTGCAACCCAGACATTTTTCTTACAGGATCAATCTTAAAAACTAAAGTACTTGCGATTTTGAAATTCCTGTGTATGAAGTATCCTGTACTGTAACAACAAATTTGAAACTGAAAACGCCTGTGAATAATTTAACTAAAATAAACACAAAAAAAATCTTTTACAGGTTTTTGTTATGTCTAGCTCGGAAACGAAATATATATTACAGGTAAATAAACATTTTGTTTTTATGAACTACGCACTAGAGGTGACACCGTATTACAGTGCGATGTTCCGTTCAACTAAGGCACATGTGCAACAATTCACTGGGTAACTTGCTAGAATCAAAAACATTATTAACATAAAATATGCCCGGGGAGAGTCATAGTTCAGTAAGCAAGTGAGCGTCTCGCGAGTAAGTATGGTTGCTCAACTGAAAAGGAACATTGTAATGAAGTGTGGCAGCAACTGTACGTAGTACATAGAAACGAATGTACCATGTACTATTGTACATTTTACAATGGTAGGTAATTAAAGGTTCTGTGCGTCAAACTTGGTGTGACTAAATAGTACAAATTCCAAAGTAAATAATAAAAAAAATACTACGCACAACGCGTTCACAATGTCCGTGCACCTCGTCGGAATGCACCATGTCGCACGCTCGCCCTGTCGCGTCAGTACGGTTCTTCTCTTTAGTTAGCACCTTTGTTAATGATACGAGTCTCGATAGTTTGGTTAGTTTCGTGCTATCATTATTTTGTTTTTGAGCGTTTGTTAAATTTGGATGACGTGATGTCATCGAGACGGGTTTTAGTCTAAGGTGCAACACGTGTCAATAAATAGGTTGTATCAACAAATCACACCAACCAAAAAATCAAGATGGAAGCTAGTTTAAGTACACTTCTCGCTAATCTAAAAACCAAGATGAAAATCAGCTTAGCGTAGCTAAACCAATATTATCTAGCTGATCACTTTAGCCGTAATTTCTTGACACAATCTATGTATAGTCGCAAAATTGGTTTCAATAATTCCACGTATAGTAATTAAACTGTCATTGACAAAAACGCAAGAAAATTTGAATTTTGACGCGCTGGGCGAAACGTTGCACCTCAAGAACTTTCTCAAAATATCACGACGGCTGCGGTTACGTTATTAAAGTGCAACGTTTTGTATTGTTTCGCAACGTTTTTATGTACCCACGATGAGTAATTAAGCTGTTATTGACAAAAAACGCAAGAAAATTTGAATTTGGCGCACTGTGCTAAACGTTGCACCTTAAGAACTTTCTCAAAATATCACGACGGCTGCGGTTACGTAATTAAAGTGCAACGTTTTGTATTGTTTCGCAACGTTTTTATGTACCCACGATGAGTAATTAAGCTGTTATTGACAAAAAACGCAAGAAAATTTGAATTTGGCGCACTGTGCTAAACGTTGCACCTTAAGAACTTTCTCAAAATATCACGACGGCTGCGGTTACGTAATTAAAGTGCAACGTTTTGTATTGTTTCGCAACGTTTTTATGTACCCACGATGAGTAATTAACCTGTTATTGACAAAAAACGCAAGAAAATTTGAATTTGGCGCACTGTGCGAAACGTTGCACCTTAAGTCCATAATGAGTTTGGATTCTTGCTAGAGTGATTATGTTTATTATTTATTTTGCATACAATATTTCCTACCATTGTTACAGCGGCGTTACATTTTTTATTATTATGCGTAGAGCAATTATACCGTTGCTTTAGTCCATAGTCTTTTTGCAAGCAAAATGAATATCCATCAACGCAGAGAAGTGTCTTGCCGCGCTGTGATGTCATAAATGACACTGAAAACAAAAGCAATTAGTATTAAACGATTTAGGGCTCATCATCTCCAAGTACATCATCTCTGTCGCGCGAAATCTGATTTGTAATCCGCTGAAACTGGGTCACCAAGATACAGGCTTTGCCTAGTTTGGGACCCATTAGTTCCACCACAGACTATATATATATATATTTATAATGAATTGTTTATAGTAAATATCATAGTAAGTGTAATATCATAGTTACCTGTGTATATGAAATAAATAAATGAAATAAAATGAAATGAAATATTTATATTGAATATTATTATCGTGGCATCTCAGTGGGAGCACGCTCGCCTCATATTCGTGAGGCTTCGAACCCGGGCGGGATCGTACCAATGAGCTCTTTGGAACTTACGTACGGATATACCACTGGCTTTTCGGTAAAGGAAAAACATCGTGAGGAAGCCTGCATATTTCCGGAGAAGAAATTCGATGGAGTATGTAAATCCGCCAACCCGCACTGGGCCAGCGTCGTGGATATTGCCTAATCACTCTTCGAGGGTAGGCTGATATCCCAGCGTGGGATGTTTAAAGGCTGATGATATAGTAGACGCTGTAATGATTAAAGAGGTTCAACTATATAAAAAACAGAGTCGATACAAAACGAATGAGTAAAATCATCTGATTGTTACCGTTTCCATATCCCATATTCCATATCCAAATCCCAGCAGTGGGATATATAAAGGTTAATAAGTCGTCTCAAAGTAAAGTATTGATATGCATTTCCGATTAGTGCTAATATGCAAGTTAAAGTTCTAAGTAACTTAAGTTTTTATTCAATTTATGTGAAGGATAGTGCTACTGCGACATTTTGTAACTAGTACAGTTTTACCTAATCGACGACTAGCTTACTTGGAGATGATGAAAGCAATACAAATTTAGCATTTTATTTGCGTCGAAACGCTATCCTATCTACTCAAACATCATCAAGAATGAGACTCTTATCGGAATAAGGCTGTGCGGCGGCTGAATCAGCAGAAGGCCAAAAGAAAAGCAGAAGAAGGTTGTTATATATAAAACGTATACTTAATACACTGATAGTTAATTAATTCAATTAGTAAAGCTTACTGAGATGGTTGTGTTTATTGTTTACTCTGATGACCATATTGGATACTGTGATGATAGCAACGTTACATTTTTTACCACTATGTGTTGAGCAAACCCAACGTTTCTTTATCCCATGATCCTTTTGTAAGCAATGAGAATACCCATTCACCCATAGTAGCGGAGTCCCTCGTTGTGACGTCGTGAATGTCACTGAAAATAAAAATAGAATTAGTATTGAGAAAGTATACTACACTAGCTGCGCCCCGCGGTTGCACCCGCTATTCTATAGAAACCGATTTTTTTTTCCGAGATAGAACGTACATACATACATATATACATAGACTGTTAAACTCAGAACCCTCCTTTTTCGTAGTCTAGTAAAAATAATTAGTATTGGGAAAATATACTACACTAGCTGCGCCCCGCGATTGCACCCGCTTTTCTATAGAAACCGAATATTTTTCCGGGATATAAAGTACACACATACAAACATACATACATAGACTGTTAAACTCATAACCTTCCTTTTTCGTATTTGGGTAAAAAATAATCTTATTGGGAAAATATACTATAGTAGGTGCGCCCCACGGTTGCACCCGCTATTCTATAGAAACCGAATATTTTTCCGAGATA
The DNA here is from genome assembly GCA_947579745.1 of Apocheima hispidaria. Lineage (NCBI taxonomy): Eukaryota > Metazoa > Arthropoda > Insecta > Lepidoptera > Geometridae > Apocheima > Apocheima hispidaria. Next base: position 12,501,616 of record OX388153.1, on the reverse strand, counting down.
TAAAGTACATACATAATAAATAATAATAATAATAAATATCTGGGACATTATTGCACACACGGTCATCTGACCCCAAACTAAGCAAAGCTTGTAATATGGCTGCCAGAGACTGATATACGTACATAGATATTTTTAAATACATACTTATATAGATATTAACACCCAGACATAGAACAAACACAGATATTCATCACATAAATGTTTGTCCTAGATGGGAATCGAACCCACGCCCCCAAGCACAGAACGTAGGTTCACTACCAACTGAGCCACCGGGGCAGTCAACTACATAGACATGGGACATAGACTGTTAAACTCATAACCCTTCTTTTTCATAGTCGGGTAGCGAGAATTAACATTGGGAAAATAAACTACACTAGCTGCACCCCGCATTTGCACCCGCTATCCTATAGAAACTGAATATTTTTCCGGAATAGAAAGTAGCCTATGTGTTAATCCAGGGCATAAGCTACATCCATACCAAATTTCATTTAAATCCGTTCAACCGTTACAGAGTTGAACGGGAATAAACACACGCATTCGCGTTTATAATATTAGTTCGATGCAACACATACTTTTTATTTACAATTTAAGGCCAGTTTACACTATAAAGTAGTTAACTAAATGTTTACCAAAATTTAACTTTAACCGTGCATTTAAAGAGTCAAGTGATAAGAAGTAAAATACTATAATAGGAAGGTTTTTGTTCAGCAGTGGAAGCTAAATGCAAAATTTATTGTTTTGAGTTAAAAACCCATGCTAATTCAAAAGTATACCAGATAAAAAAAAATGCCTTCAACAGATTTTTCCAAAACAAAACTTGTATTTCATAAGATACAAAAAAATTGTTATGTCAAACTATAAAAGATACAAATCATATCCAAAATGCAAATGTATACAATACTGTGAAAGTATAAAAATAATATTTCAAGCATTAAAATTAATATACTTTTAAATTAAATTACACGAGTATAAGCCGCCAAAAATCATCCTGTTTTGTTCTTAAAAAAGCACACACAATATTAGATATACTCCATAACGCATAAAATTAACTTTTTGGTTTTCAGTAAATTGCGCCAGCGCCAGGACAATAAAGTATATTATCTAATGATAAAAAATATAGAGTTCAAGTTCCAATTTGAAATGAAGTATCTTTTGAACAATTTATCATCATCGTCGGCCAGTATTGTTGAACTGCGATGAATAGTGTAAAAACCTCTTTTCCATTGGTATCTCTCTCACCCCCGAATACTGAAACGTTTGTTAAATTTGACAACAGATTAATTATAATACTGCCTTTATCTGGCACTAAGCAAATGACAAAGACAGCGATAAACTTAATCTGGCGTCAAAGTTAACAAACGTATCAGTATTCGGGGGTCAGAATCTAATGAAAGGGTTTTCTTGCAATTTTCCCATCCTTAATGTAAACCAATTGTCTTTGTTCTCACCAATTGATAAATATTTTAGAGTAAAATATATATTTTTTAACTATATTTTTTATGATAAATATAGAATAAGAGATATTATTATTTTGTATTTTAAGACAGACCTATTTTGATTTTTGTGCATCTTTTTATTTATTTATCATGGCCTCCGACATTGATCATTTGCAATCAAACTTTCTAGTTTCGGGAACTAGTCAAATTTTGATGAACCTTCATATTTACGTTTCAAGTAGCAATATATTGAATGATTTTATTGATTTTCTTATTATTATTCTCCGTTTTAAAAAAGAAAGACATTTTTCAGCTTTCACGTTGCGATTCGAATAAGTTATATATGTTTCATCAAAAATGGTTAAAAGGTAACTAGTTCGTTTGTATGATAATGACCCGTTGGAGACCATTAAGGGGACGTGGTTCTCACTGTCTTTTTCGCACAATATGAACATTAAGGTTAAGGAAAAAAAATAATGCTTTTTCCTTCTCCTTCGCCAAATAAAAAAGACAATAACATAAAAATTGTTAGACATTTTTTTTTAATTTCTTCGGTTATATTTATACTAAATTTTTTTGATAAAATGCAAACAAGACAGACTTCTTAAGAGAGGGCCCTTTGGCAGCCGCTGACTTATTAACTTCGAGCAAGACTAAGCTCCTCTTAAGAATAGCGGAATCTTTTTTTAGTCGGTAGTGTAAGTCGCTAAATAATCCCTTAAGACAATTAAGTGGTGAGCGCTTAAAACTGTTAAGCATCAGTATCCGCGACATCGTTCGCGTGGACATAAAAAAAATATCCTATGGTCGTCTTTGTGATACAGTAACTCCTTATCAAATTTTATCAAGATCTGTTCAGCCGTTTAGACGTGATAACGCGACAAACATCCAGACCGAGAGACAAAGTTGTTTCCTATAGTTCACTAGTTGGAGTTGATCCATGTTTGACATTTTGTTTTTTTTTTGACATTTTGTATGGACAGTTGTAATGTAGGGAGTTCTGAATCGCGCAAGTGAAGTTTTTTCCTCGAAACGAACGTATTCATTTTATACCTGGAAGCTTTATTGGTCCTGATACGACTGCGGCTATACTCCTCTGAATTATAATATTAGTTAGGATTCATATTTATTACTGAACCGTTTAGCTAAATGAGAACTTTGCTCGTGGTTATGAATATTATTTATTTTAACTATCATATTTTGGTATGTATGTACGTTTGCTCTACATTTTTTATGGTTGTGAGTTGAGCAAACCCAGCGAGTCTTCATGCCGGAGTCTGAAGTGGACTGGGCACAGAATCTGAACCCCTTCACACTAAGCAACGTCTTCCCGCGCTGTGACATTATGTATGTAGCTGAAAAAAATCATTACTTGTTAGTTTTTATATTAGCAAAAACTTGTACGAATAAGCCGGGAAAATTATTCCTAATTAAAATAGGACCAAGTCATTTGCGCCCCAACGTTGCTTAACCACTAAAAACTCTGGTTAGCAAAGAAGCAAAGGAGGAGTTGAATGATAAAAATAAAATTGTACTGTATTAGCGAAGGAGGAGTTGGGTGATAAAAATAAAATTGTACTGTATTAGCGAAGGAGGAGTTGGGTGAAAATATATAATTGTACTGTAATAGCAAAGGCGGAGGAGTTGGGCGATAAAAATAAAATTGTACTGTATTAGCAAAGGCGGAAGAGTTGGGCGATAAAAATAAAATTGTACTGTATTAGCGAAGGAGGAGTAGGATGATAAAAATAAAATTGTACTGTATTAGCGAAGGAGGAGTTTGGTGACAATATAAAATTGTACCGTATTAGCAACGACGGAGGAGTTGGGTGATAAAAAAAGAGAACTTTAATTACTATAAAATACAAAGACAAGGTCAGAGTGAATAGGTATCTTTTACGTCTGTGTGCTTTGTCTTCTACCGCATTGTCGCTTAATAACAAGCAATTTGGTGGTAACGGTAACGTAAAACGCGGACCTTATGACGATAAAAAAGTACGGCAATCTCTTGAGACTTGTGATTTAAATGACTATCCTCGGGTTTCTGTAACGTTTGTTAACTTTGACAACAGATTCATTCTAATGCTGCCTTTGTCTGGCACTAAACAAATGACAAAGACAGCAATAGACTAGTCTGTTGTCAAAATTAATCCTTAAAAATATTATATATCATTTCGGATGATGAAGACTCCACAGTGCGCTCTGACACCATTGAACAATTTGCGCTGTTTGGTGTCGAAGACCAAGATGCACTTTTAGGGTATCCTTGTATTTTGGTGCCGTAATAAGTATTTTATTAAAAAAAATACGTAATAGTAAGTATAATTTTAATGAAATAAAAAAAAAACCCAAAGATTAGATCCGTATCTTCATTGTTCATACCAGAAAATACATATGTACATGAGACAAAAACGTCTTAAACCAAATTACGGAGTAAATAAAAAAAATATCGATCGCGTATACAGGGTTATTTTTTAACTAATCTAAAACCTCTCGCTGCTTCCCTACATCATACTTAAGAACTTTGGTTTCATGACTTTTCACTCAACCCCAAAAGTTTGTACAGATTTTTTTTATCTTAGTATTTTTGGTGTAAATGTCAGCTAAAGCTATTTCCGAACCCCGCCTTTTTTTTATGAAACCGAGTAACTTAATGAGAAGTAAGGGTGTCTACACATGGCCTGACCTGACATCGTGTGAAAGGGACAGCTAGATTTGAATTTCACGGGAGATAAAGAAACAAACTATTAAGGTTATAATTTCTCCTTTTCGCTCACCCAGAAACTTATATATAGCCATCTCTTTCAAACGCTGTCAGGTCAGGCCATGTAGCGAGGCCTTTAAACAGCATTTTCTTTTTTTTCAAAGCAAATCATCAAAAATGTTATGGAACTTAAATTGTTATGTATGATGTAGCAGAGCCTGAAATAATCCTGTATTGGTAACGCAAATTGACAGGTCAGGTGTAGCAGATTGGTTGAGTCTACGCGAACTCCAAGCCGTCGCGAGAAAATATATTATTATCTCTTAGTATCGACGGTCAAGTCTCCCTTTAGACCTCCGCGTCAACCTAATTAAATAGACGTGTTTTTATCATGTTCATTAGGTGAGTTGGGAGTCAAGTACCGTGATGTTCTCATTGCGATGATTGCTAGGAGCCGACTAAAAACTTTTTTAGTTTTTGTTAGTTTTGGGGATCTGTCTACCCCTTCGAAGGATGATATCGGCACGGAGCGGCCCGCGTGTTTTTGGGGGAGGGTGGGAGTTGTAATGTCCCATGAATGTTGTCTGAGGCAACGTGACAGGCCTTCCGCCGGAGCACACAGGCCACTGTGAAAGACACAATTTCTTTAAACGTAATGCTCGCTCTAAAGTTTACGTGTTCACTGAGAACAACACACATTCGAATAATAAACCAAAAATTACTTTATATATTTTAAAAAAAAAAAAGCTGTTTTAAGTTTTACATAAGCCTGCGTGTATTGTACCGCTAGGAAAAATGTACACTAGCGTTAGTACTTATTGTATTTAGTTTAATGTTTAAATAAAGATGTTTTAAAATTTAAAAAAAACTGTGGGAGTTCTAGTGGGTATAATCCCAAATAACTCGACTGCACCCCAAAGCAGCTTTAGCAGAGTATTTTAAGAAAATATTTCTCGTTAGCTGCTGATGCGCGATCATGAACCCTATCGCGCAGCAATACGATTTGCGGTCGCGCCTTGTCAGCGTCTAAACCTAACAAGCATCACAATATGGACGTCACAGTACGAGTACATACCCTGCTCTATACAATAAAAGGTTTTTAATGAATATGTATCCCACGAACTCGAACTATTATACCATTGTAAGTATACACTGTAGCTTTACACCCTTTTCTACCGTGGGTGGAACACATCCATCTCAATTTGGCGCCTTTATAGTCTTTTTGGTAAAATGTATACTTCCCGATGACAAGCAGTGGTTTGCCTCTTATTGAAGTTCTTGTAGTGACGTGACAATCTGCAATAATTAATAATAATAATAATTGTTATCTGGTTTATATGTTTTAAATATTATTTTTATACTATGTTTTGTTACCACTGCCCGGAGAACAAACGCCGAAACTCCGACTTTGTTATCCCTAAGGGAGATCAGAGAGGTAAGAAAGAAAGTAAGAGTGCCTTAAAGTAACACTTAACAACTTAGCACCGACTGCCGCACTGACTGATAAAAGAGAGAGACAGAGAGGGAAATATATTTTCCTCTAATTTTCTCTCGTTCGTCTCGGGTCGTGTGCAGCACTATGCCCTACGTCCCCTGGAAAGCCAACGTTATTAAAAACGTCCTCCTCTCTTTGCCTCGTCCAAAGGAGCCTGCACGCGCCACACCAAAGCCTCCGTTACACAGGCGATGATTCTGGTTTCTGTGTTTAAAAAATCTGTTAAACCTAAATAAATGTCGTGTATATTTTTAACTTGAATACGAGTAAACTTCAATTTTATTTTCGTAGCGTTGTAAGAATAATCTACGGCTTTGTAGCGCGTAGGATGCGTAGCGCCTAGACAGCGTAGCACATCTACGAACGGGGAATGAGCTTTAAAAAAAGTCAGGCTCGCACAATTAGGATATCGTACTAAAACCACAAAAAAAAACATAATGCGATCAAAATTTTTTACTACCTACTACTTTTATTAATAATACTTTTTTCCCGCAACTGCAACATTGTCGAAAAACTTGCAATTTTCCAAGGTACGAAACTCAAAAAAACAATAACACTTTTTCTAAAGTAACGCATGAAAACAAGGATATATTCAAAGTATTTATTGAAGAACACACAAACCAGAAAAGCAAAAAAGGAGGAAAAAATTTAGTCAAAACATGATAGGCGCTTACAATATATGTTCGGTTATAAGATATGTTCGGTATCGAACATAGCTACAACTACAATTTTACAACAACACAAAAGAAAAAAAAAACATAAAAATTATTAATCAATTATTTAAAAATAAAAAACCGATGTGATATTTACTTATGAAATATTCTAGTAGCCTACTATGAATTCAAAAACATATTATCTGTTTATAATGATAATAACTACAAGCCTACAAGTTTATGTAATAATATGAATATCAATTATATATAAATGTAAACTATATAGTCTTCACAGTAACCTCCCCACTCCCCCACACCGAAACGGTGTGTTGAAACGGGGGAGATTATTTTAAATCTCACTCATCGCACTCCGCATTTTAAAAAGTACACAGTTCTACTCCATCTATTACCATTCCAACTTGTAGTATGACACATCCAAGGCAACTATCACCAGTACAAGCCCAAAAAGTAACAAAATCGATTTTTGAGTCGCCCCGCTTAATGTATTGGTATCCTCCACGAGTAAGTATATCGCAGCCTTCAGAATTTTAGAAAATGTATATTCTAACACAGGCTTATGGCTACGGAATGTAGGGCTTTTATGTGCCCTTGGTATCTCTTGATTTGTACCAGGCTCTATCTTGATTTCTGAACTAAACAATATATTTTATAAATTATTAATAAACAACGTTTTGCACGCAGGCATTGACTTACAAAATTTAAATTAGTAGTAACCTTCGTACAGTGAGGTAACAATTTAATTTTGCATTTTTATTAAGATAAGTTCTTTATTAAAAACATGAATGAAATTAGATTAAAGTGTAACTTAACCAAAAATAAATCTATTTAATTCTAAGAATTACAGAGTACAAAAATTACAGAAAAACAATGTCAACGCTAAGTATTCTATAAATGACATTAAAGATATATTCTTATTTAATCTAATGTATTATTGACTGATCTAGCTGATCAACACTTACTCTAAAGTATGTCCAAAAGGGTAGCTGTTGACACTGAAGTAAATATTTCAACCAACATGTAAAACACAGCTATTATATATATATAATTAAACTTAATACTTAATTACTTACTTATTACTCAATATATACTTTTTATGTTTTTTTTTTTTTTATAATCTAATAATTAAAAAAAAAAGTTGATTAAGAAAACAACGAAAATTTTCAGATAAACTATTTTTAACTTGCTATTTTTCACCTTCGTTTCTAATGCATGAATGCTCTTTTTTGTTCCTGATGATACCTTGATTTGATATAAGTAGAAATCCACAACATTGCATGTTTGAACATTGCCAAAAACTGCCTCCATATTTAGTTTCCCTCGTTTTGTTGTACTGATATCCATCCAAGTCCAACATCTCTTTACCAGTTTTCCTTTTCACGTAACTGTACTTCCTAAAGGATTCTAAACCTTCACAAGTAGTTTCAAAACAAGAATGGTCATTTTTCTTTTGGATAACTCCATTACTCAATAAAATAAGGGATCCATGACATTTTCTATCCGAACATCGCCAAAAACTGCATCCAAAGTTATTTTCGCTCGATTTGGTGTACCGATATCCATCCAGCAATATCATATCTTTTCCTTTCATTGTTTTTGTAACACTGTATCTTTTTGTGAGATGAACCGTTTCACTTGCACGTGGAATACAAGAATGGTATTTTTTCTTTGTGACTCCTCCATTGCGCAACAAAATAACGGATCCATGACATTTCCTATTCGAGCACCGCCACAAACTGTTTCCTGATTTCTGTATAACAGCTTTTGTGTATCGATATCCATCCTGAACTAACATATCGTAACCTTTTTTAGTTTTTGAGAAACTATATCCTGCAGCAGCGCTCGTAGATGGTTCTGAATCGTGTTCTATATCTATAAAATAAATACAAAAGATTAGTGTCAAAATCTAATTTTCATTGTATATTTTTATATTCGAAATTATTTATTCGAGAAATGGTACTTCTATGCTGTTCACATAATATGCATAATAGAAAAAAATAGATACACTTACACAAAGACATACACTTATACCATAGAGCTTATACTATGAAGATCTTTTACATAACACCTTATTTAATCGCATCACGTAGCCTAAAAATATTTGCACCCTATTTTGTTTCTTGCGCATAACACATAAAAGCATATTTTTTACTGTATGAGTATGTATTTCTAAGCTTGTGCCAAACTTCAAATTGTATTAGAGTTCGTTTTTGTAGTTCCTAAGACACATCCAGACAACACCGAAGTTTCATCATAAGGGTGCCTTTGTAGCATTTCTGTGTGGATTTCGGAAAATAAATTTCTATAATACGTCATTGCTCAAACCTCAAAAGGGACGCCTTAGCCCAGCAATGGAACACTTTAAGGTCAAAATAATAGTAAGTGTTACAAGTAAAAACCACTACTCAAGTACATAACTATACATATAATGATATCGAAAGAACGGCCAAATTAAAGCTATTTTACAACAAAATTTACTTTCTGTCCCAAACATTGATTTTAATTTTTTCCTAGAAAATTAAATATTAAAGTAGTTATATCTAATAAAATTTAATTTTAATTTATTAATGTTTTTTTTTTTTTTTTTTAATTTTAATTGTGTAAAAATATGCTATAATGAATTTACATACAAAACTGCCAACCGTGGTTATCTATGAAAAGACAAAAATAAAATAACTGCTTATATGTGGTAAGGGTTTTACATCGATTTTACCAGTAAGGGACTTGTAATAACAAGCGCACGAGGCGCGCACCCATAATGGTAAGCTTCGGGTGCACGACCGGCGGGTTACGGGCGCGTCTTGATAAATTGTTTGGTATTTTCGGACACCTAAAAAACCAAACGACCATCGCGGGACGCGGGAAGCGTGACCCGTTCTCTGTAGCCACGCGGGAGTTGCGCGGAAGTCTAGCGGTGGACACGCCAAGGTCACGCGAAGATCGCGCGAATGACGGGCGCCGTTGCTACTTAAACATTATTACATAAATTCATAAAGTTTTGAATATGAAGTGCCCAAGGCGCATATTATAACAAGGGCCTAACCTCGTTAACTCGTTATAGTAAGCGACTGTCAGTGTATAAGGGCTCAACGTTATAAACACTCTTACCTCGGGATTCTGAAACGTTTGTTAACTTTGACTACAGATTAATTATAATGCTGCCTTTGTCTAGCACTAAGCAAAAAAAAAAGTCAGCAATAGACTTAATCTGTTGTCAAGGTTAACAAGCGTTTCAGAGTCCCGAGGTTAGATACATGATTAGATTCAGTAAGCTAGTGGCAATGTGATACAAATCTATAATTTATTACAACACTAAAATGACCTAAATTATTCGTTTAAATAGAACTGGGAGAAATTATATATTCATATACTGTCTCATTTAATCATTATAAAATGAGAAAAGCAAAAAGACAATAGGTATATGAGACGTTTCTGAATGTACCTAAATATATCATTATGCAAAGCCAGTTGAAACGTTAACTCTGCATAGTCTTCAGGGATAGATTACAAACATAGAAATTTACCCAAATAAATCATACCAAGAGAACCCATTCATATCAAGATAGCAGAACCTGTTAGCACTAATGATCTAACATTTATATAATCATGATTATAAAGTTTGATATTCAGTATATGTTGAAACGGGCGAGATTATTTTTAATCTCACTCATCTCACTCCGAATTTTAAAAGGTACACAAATGTTCTACTTCATCTATTACCATTCCACCTTGTACACATCCAAGGCAACTATCACCAGTACAAGTCCAAAAAGTAACAAAATCGATTTTTGGTCACCCCGTTTAATGTATTGGTATCCTCCACGAGTAAGTATATCGCAGCCTTCTGAATTTTTTGAAAATGTATGTTCCAACACAGGCATATGGCTACGGGATGTAAGACTTTTATGTGCCCTTGGTATCTCTTGATTTGTACCAGGCTCTAACTTGATTTCTGAAATAAAAAATATATTTAATAAATTATTAATAAAAAACGTTTTGCACGCAGGCATTGACTTACAAAATTTTAATTAGTAGCAGCCTTCGTACAGTGAGGTAAAAATGTAATTTTGCATTTTTATTAAGAGAAGTTCTTTATTAAAAACATACATGAATTTAGTTTAAAGTGTAACTTAACCTAAAATAAATCTATTTAATTCTAAGAATTACAGAGTACAAAAACAGAAAAACAATGTTAACGCTAAGTATTCTATAAATGACATTAGAGGTATCTTCTTATTTAATCTAATGTATTTATTGACTGATCTAGCTGATCAATACTTACTCTAAAGTATGCCCAAAAGGGTAGCTGTTGACACTGAAGTAAATATTTCAACCAACATGTAAAACACAGCTATTATATACTTAAACTTACTACTTACTTACTTATTATATACTTTTTTTGCTTTTATTGTAAATTTTTTTTTTTGTTTTTTTTTTTTGATTAATCTAATAACTTAAAAAAAATGTTGATTAGGAAAACAACGAAAATTTTCAGATAAACTATTTTTAACTTGCTATTTTTCACCTTCATTTCTAATGCATGAATGCTCTTTTTTGTTCCTGATGATACCTTGATTTGATATAAGAAGAAATCCACAACATTGCATGTTTGAACATTGCCAAAAACTGCCTCCATATTTAGTTTCCTTCGTTTTGTTATACTGATATCCATCCAAGTCCAACATCTCTTTACCTGTTTTCCTTTTCACATAACTGTACTTCCTAGAGGATTCTAAACCTTCACAAGTAGTTTCAAAACAAGAATGGTCATTTTTCTTTTGGATAACTCCATTACTCAATAAAATAAGGGATCCATGACATTTTCTATCCGAACATCGCCAAAAACTGCATCCAAAGTTATTTTCGCTCGATTTGGTGTACCGATATCCATCCAGCACTATCATATCTTTTCCTTTCATTGTTTTTGTAACACTGTATCTTTTTGTGAGATGAACCGTTTCACTTGCATGTGGAATACAAGAATGGTATTTTTTCTTTGTGAGAACCCATTCATATCAAGATAGCAGAACCTGTTAGCACTAATGATCTAACATTTATATAATCATGATTATAAAGTTTGATATTCAGTATATGTTGAAACGGGCGAGATTATTTTTAATCTCACTCATCTCACTCCGAATTTTAAAAGGTACACAAATGTTCTACTTCATCTATTACCATTCCACCTTGTAGTATGACACATCCAAGGCAACTATCACCAGTACAAGTCCAAAAAGTAACAAAATCGATTTTTGTGTCACCCCGTTTAATGTATTGGTATCCTCCACGAGTAAGTATATCGCAGCCTTCTGAATTTTTTGAAAATGTATGTTCCAACACAGGCATATGGCTACGGGATGTAAGACTTTTATGTGCCCTTGGTATCTCTTGATTTGTACCAGGCTCTAACTTGATTTCTGAAATAAAAAATATATTTAATAAATTATTAATAAAAAACGTTTTGCACGCAGGCATTGACTTACAAAATTTTAATTAGTAGCAGCCTTCGTACAGTGAGGTAAAAATGTAATTTTGCATTTTTATTAAGAGAAGTTCTTTATTAAAAACATACATGAATTTAGTTTAAAGTGTAACTTAACCTAAAATAAATCTATTTAATTCTAAGAATTACAGAGTACAAAAACAGAAAAACAATGTTAACGCTAAGTATTCTATAAATGACATTAGAGGTATCTTCTTATTTAATCTAATGTATTTATTGACTGATCTAGCTGATCAATACTTACTCTAAAGTATGCCCAAAAGGGTAGCTGTTGACACTGAAGTAAATATTTCAACCAACATGTAAAACACAGCTATTATATACTTAAACTTACTACTTACTTACTTATTATATACTTTTTTTGCTTTTATTGTAAATTTTTTTTTTTGTTTTTTTTTTTTGATTAATCTAATAACTTAAAAAAAATGTTGATTAGGAAAACAACGAAAATTTTCAGATAAACTATTTTTAACTTGCTATTTTTCACCTTCATTTCTAATGCATGAATGCTCTTTTTTGTTCCTGATGATACCTTGATTTGATATAAGAAGAAATCCACAACATTGCATGTTTGAACATTGCCAAAAACTGCCTCCATATTTAGTTTCCTTCGTTTTGTTATACTGATATCCATCCAAGTCCAACATCTCTTTACCTGTTTTCCTTTTCACATAACTGTACTTCCTAGAGGATTCTAAACCTTCACAAGTAGTTTCAAAACAAGAATGGTCATTTTTCTTTTGGATAACTCCATTACTCAATAAAATAAGGGATCCATGACATTTTCTATCCGAACATCGCCAAAAACTGCATCCAAAGTTATTTTCGCTCGATTTGGTGTACCGATATCCATCCAGCACTATCATATCTTTTCCTTTCATTGTTTTTGTAACACTGTATCTTTTTGTGAGATGAACCGTTTCACTTGCATGTGGAATACAAGAATGGTATTTTTTCTTTGTGACACCTCCATTGCGCAACAAAATAACGGATCCATGACATTTCCTATTCGAGCACCGCCACAAACTGTTTCCTGATTTCTGTATAACAGCTTTTGTGTATCGATATCCATCCTGAACTAACATATCGTAACCTTTTTTAGTTTTTGAGAAACTATATCCTGCAGCAGCGCTCGTAGATGGTTCTGAATTGTGTTCTATATCTATAAAATAAATACAAAAGATTAATGTCAAAATCTGTTTTTCCTTGTATAATTTATATATTCGAAATTATTTATTCGATAAATGGTACTTCTATGCTGTTCACATAATATGCATAATAGAAAAAAATATATATACTTACACCAATACATATACTTATACCATAGAGCTTATACTATGAAGATCTTTTACATAACACCTTATTTGAACGCATCGAATAGCCTAAAAATATTTGCACCCTATTTAGTTTCTTGCGCATAACACATAAAAGCATATTTTTTACTGTATGAGTATGTATTTCTAAGCTTGTTCCAAACTTCAAATTGTTTTAGTGTTCGTTTTTGTAGTTCCTAACACACATCTAGACAAATTGACAGACACCGAAGTTTCATCATAAGGGTGCCTTTGTACCATTTCTGTGTGGATTACTGAATATAAACTTCTATAATACGTTATTAGTAAAATCTCAAAAGCAATGGAACACTTTAAGGTGAAAATAATAGTAAGACTTACAAGTAAAAACCGCTAGTGAAGTACATAACTATACACATAATGATATTGAAAGAACGGCCAAATTAAAGCTATTTTACAACAAAATTTACTTTCTGTCCCAAACATTGATTTAATTTTCTTCCTAGAAAATTAAATATTAAAGAAGTTATCTCTAAATATTCAAGTAGCCTACTATGAATTCAAAAACATATTATCTGTTTATAATAATAATAACTACTGTTCCGGACGACACGACGCAGCACATTGTACATAAATAAATAAAATTTTTCCCCGAAATAGTTAGATAAGTTAGGTTTTAATATCGCATAATTTGTTTAAAGTAAGATCTATTTGTAGTAACTTTATTTGTAAATAAATATATTCGTGTGCGTGTTTTCTTAACCCAAATACCGGCTCCAAATAGGTAGGAAACAGGGCGAGAGAGTTCTAAAAAATAAATAGATAAATAATAGAACGTTCCCGATTCCTCGCTCCGTCTTTGTCCCACCGCCTCCGTCCCGCTCGCACAGCCGACCGCTGCGGTTGGACGAACCGACTCGCGGCGCCGCGGCCAGCGCGCCGCGAGTTGCGAGTGGGGCTACGGGATTAAAAACGGAGCAGGATCGCGCGAAAAACACATTCGGGATCCAGACGCAGACGAAGAAAGAACACTCAAGAACTCTCTCAAGAACTCTCTCAAGCCCTGAAGAATCAAGATAGGACGCCTAATTGCAACTAATTGAAGGAGCGGTATTCGGAATCAAGAAAGCAAGCACCTCGAAGTTCCGAACAACACATCACCGTCGTTTCACTGGCAATCCCAGCACACCGTACTACGGACGGAGTGAATCCACACCTAGGCCGGCTGTTTCTTTGACGTCACACACATACAGTCCACTCTTGCCGGCTTAGGACATTGTGGTAGCCCCGTCCCGTATATTGGTCCTTCGTCGCCGGATTACCCAGTGAAACATGGTGATGACACGTTCGGTAGGGAGGGGTGCTGCGCCGCATCGGGGCACTGCCGACTCCGATGCTGGGACCGCGTCTGCAACCGCTCCTTCTGCTACGTCCACACCGGGTCCCGGATCGTCTGTACAGCAAGCGTCGGTCACCTCAGCGGGCGCCGTGACGAATGCTTCAAGGGCCGCACCCACTGCCGTGGTGCCGCCCCCCGCCTCTGCTTCGTCCCTCGTCGAGGCCCGCCGCTACACCGGAGCCGCAGCCACTGCCGTGCTGCCGCCACCGGGATCATCGCGCTCCACCGAACCACACCGTGGGGCCGCGTCCACTGACGCGACAGTCATCGGTCGCAGAGCGTTCGGATCACACGTCTACTAAGTCGCCACTGCCGAGTTTACGTAATTTCTTGAAGAAATTGTCGTCGACCGGGCCCGCGGCTACGCTGCGGCGGGGACTGCCTGCGCACAGCGGACTACCAGGTACGCGGGGTATGACAGCGGCCACCCAACCGCCCTGTAATCACCTTCGCGCCTAAGAGATCACGCCCGACTGTAATTCACAATACTGAAATCACAAAACACTGTAATCACAGTGATCTCGACCGCCATGGATCCGGGCGCGGGTCCATCGCGAGGCCCTTCTAAGGGCCAAGGCCCTTCTCAGGGCCGAGGCTCTTCTCAGAGCCCACGCTCAACCGTGCATCAAGAGACACAACATGAACATCAACAACAACAACAGCAAGCAGGGAGCAGCCAGGGAAAAAATGTGGGTAGTCCGAAGAAAATTCAGACTACCCCCAAGACACCGGAAGGATTCGGGCATGTGCCAGCGCACATCTTCGAGTCATTGTCTCCGAGGGGGCTTTACGAGCGTGATTTAATCACACTCGCCCGTCTTATGAAAGCCGGGGCCTTCTCCGAGGGAATGACTCGGTGGATGGCGCTGTACCTGCGCATGCAGGAGGCCGAGATCGAGGGCACAGAATTGTCGATTGAAGACAAGACTGCCCTCGAATTCGCGCAAAACGCAATTATTACGTTGCCGCCCGCGACACACGTAATGTTGCAACGCCGATCGACGCCGCCAGCCCCGAAGCAGGCCAAAGTGGACGAGAAAAGGAAGCGGCAACGCACCCGATCTCTTTCCACGAGCCCGCGGTCATCAAAGAGACCATCGAAAATTCAGAGTCCGCCTGCGCCACCATCATCGAAGACGCGTACGGAGCCAGTGGCAGCGATTCCGCTGCCACAAAGAGCTGCGAAGTCTTTCGCTAGGGTGGCGCAGAGCCCAAAGGGCTCAAAACCCGCGCAAGCCCCACCCGCCCGGCCTCAACCCCCCTCGTCCAGCAAGACGTCAGTGCCTCCGGGCCGGCAGGTTGCGAGACAAGGACAAGGAGAGAGGACAGCACTACCCCCCCCGCCGTCCGGCGAGACAGCCGCCCGAAAAGAGAGAGAGGGTCCGAGGTACCCTCCACTGATCGTCGAAAAGATCGAGAATTGGACGAAGCACTTCAAAATTTTGGGTGCTCGTCTGGGAAGGCCACCAAATGGGCGACCCTTCGGGCAAGGCATCCGCTTTTACCCGGAGGACGAGGTCGAATATCGATTGATACAATCATATTTGACCGGGCTAGAGGAGACGGAAAACATTAATTGGTTTTCGTACTCTCTACCCACGGAAAGGAGTTTAAAGATCGCGATTCGCGGACTCCCAACGGACACGGACACCGAAGAAATCAAGGCCGCCCTGGAGGCAAAAGGCTTCAGTCCCGAATACATCAAGAACATACAGGGCAGACAAGGACGCCCCGGCAGCGTCTTCTATGCCCTGATGAAGAAGACACCAACACTAACACCGGCCATCTATGACGTCACGGAGCTCTTGATGATGCCGGGCGTTATAATCGAGGCATGGCGAGGCAAGAAAGGGCCCGCGCAATGCCACAGATGCCAGAAATTCCGGCATAGCTCCCATAATTGCCATAGGGAGCAGGCTTGCGTTCGCTGCGGCGAACCACATAGAGCAAATGAATGCCCGCGACCGAAGAACGAGCCGGCAACATGCGCAAATTGCGGAGGACCGCATCCAGCGAACTTCCAATCATGCCCGGTTTTCAAGAGAGAAATCCGAAACAAGAGGGGAGGGACCCTCGCAGAATCCACGACGGAGAAAAGAAGAGGCCGAAAGGGAACGACGCTGGTCATACCGACCACGACGGAAGAGACGGCACCGACCTCACTTATGGCGCCGGCTAATCCATCGAAAGGAGGTAGCACCAATAAAAAGAGGCCGAACAATAAAAAGAGGGTAGCTTTGAAAAAAGCTACTGAAAATCAGGAGAAGCCGAAAAAGAAAATTGAAACCGGTCCCGCTGGCAGAGACTCACTCGGCCAGACGATCGGGGTACTGAAAGAAATTTTGGAAGCTGTCCAGTCCGGCACGGACGCTGAAACGGCTACCCTCATGGGTTTAATGCGAATATTGAACTCAAATGGGGGTAGATCTTAGAATCGTATACTGGAATGCCCAATCGCTCACGGGGAAGATTAAGATGCTGGCCGTCTTCCTCCGTGAGCAAAAAGTTGATATATTTTTGGCCAGCGAGACACAGCTTAAAGCAAAAACTACCCTCAAGATACCAAACTACATCGTCTACAGGAAAGATGAGGAAAGAGCGGACGGCACAGCATACCGAGGACTAGCGGTATTGGTCCACCGAAAGGTGATACATCAACTCATCCCCGTCGTAGAATTCAAATCGATACAAGCACTGGGAGTGCTAGTGAATGTCGCCGGTGAAAATAGAAGAATTTTCGCCGTGTATAAACCGCCGAATGAAGCCATCGATGTGCGAGAAATAAGATCGCTACTCGACCCCAATACCCCGACGGTCATAGCCGGCGACCTAAACGCTAAACACACGTATTGGAACTCGAATAACGTGTGCGCGAACGGGAGAAAAATATACCAGGATTCGGTGGACCACCATTACGAAGTCATAGGACCAGACACATGGACACATCACGATTACAAAGCAAGTGGTAACGTGATCGACATAGTCGTCTACAAGGGACTGAAGATGACACCGCAACTCACCGTCTTGTATGATCTGCCCTCAGATCATAGACCAGTCCTGCTAGTGCTGAAAGAACCCCTAACTAGAGTCGCCGCCCCCTCGCGGAGGCGGAAAATCTGTTGGGACGCGTTCCGTAGAGAAGCACAGCTGAGAATCACCACCATACCGATCGGGACCGCCGAACAAGTCGAACAGGCCACGGACGAACTAACCACAGCTATCCAGGAAGCACTCACAGCAGCTTCGCACACCACCGCGCCGGCCAAGAGAGACTCTCTACCGGCACGGATAAGGGAACTCATACGCGAAAAGAGAGTGAAAAGGAAGCTGTGGCAAGACACAAGATGTCCGCGCGTCAAGAGAGAATTGAACGCGCTAACCGAACGCGTCAAACTCGCGCTCGATGAAAACGCCGCAGAAAGCTGGGAATATCACATCAGCTCAATCACCGATGAACTACCCTCGGTTCATCGATTATGTCGACAGCTGGCAGGAACCACACAAGCAGTCCAGCCACTGATAGGGAGCGACGGACTTCTGAAATTTGAAGCCAAAGATAGGGCGGAAATATTCGCGGATTGCCTAGAAAAGCAATTCACGCCCAACCCGACGGACCTGGCCGAACATGTCGAGGCCGTCGAGAGAGAAGTGAGAGAATACTTCGCTGCGAACCCGACACCCGAAGAAGAAGAAGAAGAATCCAGGAATAAAATTTTCTGGAACCCCGGAAGAGTGATGAGGTGCATCACACGTCTACCCAGGAAGAAAGCACCCGGGCTCGATAACATCTCAAACGAAGCCCTGAAGAACCTACCGCCGAAGTCCGTCGTCGCCCTGACGAGAATTTTCAACGGAATTCTCCGAACAGGACATTTCCCGAAAAGCTGGAAAATAGGCAAGGTGGTGACGATCCCGAAACCCGGAAAAGACGCCAGAAAACCAGAGAGTTATAGACCGATCACGTTGCTGAGCACGATGTCTAAACTATTCGAGAGACTACTCCTACTCGAGCTGACGCCCCACATCACACCTAGGGCGGAACAATTCGGGTTTAGGGCCGAACATTCCACCACTTTGCAAGTAGTGCGGCTTGTAAACGAAATGGCAACAAGCCATAACAAGAAAGAGAACGTCGTGGCCGTCCTTCTGGATATGGAGAAGGCGTTCGACAGGGTATGGCACGAAGGGCTGCTATGCAAGCTATCGAAGAGCACAGCCCCGAGACAGATAGTCAAGGTTATCCAGAGCTTCCTGACAGACCGCCAGATCACGGTTGCGGTCGAAAATATCCTGTCAGGACTAAGACCCGTGAAGGCCGGGGTGCCGCAGGGAAGCTGCGTATCCCCACAATGCTATGCCTGGTACACCGACGACATCCCCGTCGTCGGACAAGCGAAACTCGCCTTATACGCTGACGATGCAGCCTACTACGCATCATCGTACAGGCCGGCCTTCGCGGTGAAGAGACTACAACCTTCACTGGATGCCTTGCCTGAATGGCTAAACAAATGGAGACTCACAGTAAATGTAGGCAAGACACAAGCCATCATTATCGGTAACACACACCTACCGACACCCTTGAAGCTGCTGAACGAGGACATCCCGTGGCAAACAGATGTGAAGTATCTGGGCGTCACCATCGACCGAAGACTCAGCTTCAAGAAACACATAGACACCACCATAGGAAAGGTGAAAGGAGCTCGCGCTAGACTTAACCCGATACTAAGATCTAAGCTGCCACTGAGAACGAAATTAATGCTCTACAAGACGTATATACGAACACGTCTAACATACGCGGCGCCAGCCTGGTATCCGTATGTGAGCAAAACGAACAGATCCCGCCTACAAGCACAAGAGAACATCACTTTGAGAGGGATAGTAGGAGCTCCGCGCTACGTGAGAAACTCCACCATTCAGAGAGACCTCAAACATGAAAATATTGAGGCTTTGGTGATACGCACAGCTACTCAGCTATTTGAGAGAGCTGACAAGTCAAGATTCCAACACATCACAGGAATAGCCCCGCTTCACGCGAGACCACCGGACACTAAGAAACCGGGAGTAAGGCGCGCCAAACCTTACTCCAGAGAACTGATAGCCACCGAAGAAGAAGAAGAAGAAGAATTACCATCTACATCAAAAACAACGGGGACATCGCTCTCGGTTGCCACTGTCGTGCCTGATCGGCTCGCTGGGCCTTCCCTGGGCAACCAGGGATCTCACCCGGCAGGGCTTGATCGCATTGACATATAAGTGGAACCGAAATGAAGTCCCCGTAGAAGAAGAAACCAAGAAAATTCAAGAGACACGCCCATAGTTATGGGCGTAGAAAAGCCAGGGCCAGGGGGCATTGCCCCGATACCCTTCCCCCACCCCACAAGAGGGGTGAGAAGAAAGTTCGACTGACTGACGCGACGCCGCCCCGCACCGCCACGCGTCATGCCGACGCACCCGCCGTGCATCGTGATGATGCACCACCGCCCCGGGCACGAGCCTGGGTGGTACACCTGTCGCCGCCGCGTTCACCGTCAAACTCGGTGACCACCGTCAGGGCGCCGCCGCCGCCTGCCGCTGCTGCCGCCCCTGCCCCAGTCGCCGAGCGAACGCGGACATTAAGAAGTATGTCTGCCAGGACCAGAAGCAGCCGAGCCGAGCACCGTCTTCGCCTAGCGCAAGCCATGGAGGAGCATGCGCGCCGGGCCCTCGACTTGGCTGCAGCACGCATCAAGGTCCTGGAGGCGGAAGAAGAAGACGACGACGATGCACGCACTGCCGTGTCGGACACGGACCAGTCGCAGCGCATCACCACGTGGCTCAGCGAGCATCATGAACACATCGCGGTCACAACACACCAGGAGGAAGGCGTCGGGGTAGCGCCGCAGCCAGCTGCGCTACTGACACCGCCGCCGCCGAGCTTCGGGGTAGCGCCGCAGCCAGCCGCACTACCAGCACCAAGCATCGGGGAAGCGCCGCAGCCAGCCGCGCTAATGCCACCTCCGCCGCCACAGACTGCGAACCAGATGCCGCAACACCAGCCGAGCTACTACTACGGGCAGCCGCCGCCGCGTCACGCTATCTACGTGCCGCCGCCGCCGCAGCCAGCCCAGACGCATCACGGGGATGCACAGCCGACCTCGTCGGGCGCCGTCGCACTGCCGCCGACCGCGCCAAGGTCGGACATCGCCGAGCTAGCCGCCGCCATCACCCTGGCCTCCCGACAAGGCCGATCATCACTTCCGCACAAGTACTTCGTGGACCTGCCAATCTTCGTGGGCTCGCACCAGGAGTGGCTGCCGTTCCGGGCCGCCTACAACGAGTCTGCGGGCAACTTCTCGGACGTCGAGAACACTGCGAGACTTCGCCGGGCGCTCAAGGGGAGGGCGCGTGAGGCAGTCGAGAATCTCCTGCTTCACTACACCGACCCCACCGAGATCATGCGCACGCTGGAAGCTCGCTTCGGACGACCAGAAGCCATCGCGTCCACGGAACTCGACAAACTGAGAAAGCTCGCCAAGCCCGCCGACACTCCGAGGGACATCTGCGTGTTCGCCAACAAAGTCTCCAACGTCATCGCCGCTCTCCGGGCACTCGACCGAGTGCACTACCTGTACAACCCGGACATCACGAGCGCTACATCGGAGAAGCTGCCTCCGAGCATCCGTCATCGCTGGTTCGAATACTCCGCCGCCCAGCCAGCTGGAGAACCCGACCTGCTCAAGCTCTCCAACTTCCTGCAACGAGAGGCGGACATCTGCGCACCGTACGCGCAACCGGAGCCCGCATCGACGACGCAGGACGGCGGCCGAGGAAAACTACAACAGCGAGTACACACGACACAGCAACAACAGGGAACACGCACATGCCCCGTGTGCGACGCGGCGGGACACGACGCCGCCAACTGTGAGAAGTTCAAGGGCCGAGACACCGACGGGAGGTGGGATGCGGCGAAAAAGGCACGACTCTGCTTCAAGTGCCTGCGACCGAAGACAAAGAAACATTTCTGCAAGGGGAAGAAGTGTGAAATAGACGACTGCGGCTACTTTCATCACAAGCTCCTGCATCATCATCGCAAATCGAGGGAGGAACATAGGAAGACTGAGCCTCCAGCATCACCTGCGGAGACCATCACCACCGCGCGGGCCGGATCGGCGTACCTGAAGATAGCGCCAGTGACTGTTTCCGGACCGGCGGGAGAAGTCTCAACGTGGGCGCTTCTGGACGACGGCTCTACAGTCACCCTCGTGGACAACGAACTAGCGAACAAAGTCGGCGCAACCGGACCTGTCGACCCGCTCCGCATCAGCACCGTCGGAACTCAGAAGATCGACTCATCGCGCTCGCGCCGCGTCAAGCTCACACTCTCCGGCGGCGGGCTCGAGCCACAAGACGTACAGCTGCGCACGATCGACCGACTGACCCTGGCCCCGCAGCGCGTCGACAGAAAGGATCTGGAAGAATGCGAACACCTGAGAGGGGTGAGTCACTTTTTATCGACACATGGTGGCTCACCTAAAATTCTTATTGGGCAGGATAATTGGAACCTGCTACTAGCGAGCAAGACACGTACGGGGCGCCGTGACCAGCCGGTCGCATCACTCACTCCGCTCGGCTGGGTGATACACGGCGCATCGAGAAGAGGACGGAATGTACACTACGTGTCTCACATCGCCGAAGAGGACAACATGAACGAACAACTGCGCGAGTACTTTTCCATCGAAAGTCTCGCGATCACACCGAAGATGCCGCAAAACGACCCCGAGCGACGTGCCGTGGAAATGCTACAGCAATCTACGCGACAACTCGAGAGCGGCCATTATGAAACTGCGCTGCTGTGGAAGGAAGACGAGAAGAAAATGCCAGAAAACAGAGAAGCGGCCCTGCGACGTCTTGCATCAACCGAAAAGAAAATTAGCAAGGATCCGGTCTTGGCGGATAAGTACCGACAACAGATGAAGGACTTAATCCAGAAAGGATACGCCGAGCCCGCTCCGCCGATGAAGACTCCAGGACGCACATGGTACCTCCCACACTTCGCAGTCTTCAACGCCATGAAGCCAGAAAAACTCCGCATCGTACACGACGCCGCTGCGAAGACACAGGGAAAAAGCCTCAACGACTTCCTGCTCACTGGGCCCGACCTGCTGCAGTCCCTCCCGGGAGTGCTCATGCGCTTTCGTCAACATCCCGTCGCCGTCTCAGCCGACATCAGAGAGATGTTTATGCAGGTAAAAATAAGACCGGAGGACCGCGACGCCCTCCGATACCTCTGGAGGGACAAGCCGGAGGACCAACCGAAGGAGTTCCGGATGACATCGTTAATCTTCGGGGCAACATCTTCACCGGCTACAGCGATCTTCGTCAAAAACATCAACGCGGCAAAACACGGCGAGGCACTCCCGGAGGCGAGCAACGCCATCGTGAGGTCGCACTACATGGACGACTACCTCGCGAGCTACTCGTCAGCAGCGGAAGCGTCAAAAATCGCGAAACATGTAAGAGACATCCACGCGGAGGCAAAATTCGAGTTAACAAAATGGACGTCGAACTCCGAAGAAGTACTTCAGGACCTCACTAAGGAGGAAACGTCGGACACCGTGACTATAACGGGAGGAGGAAATGAGAGAGTGCTCGGGCTAGTATGGCGGCCCGACGCCGACGTCCTCACCTTCAACCTGGACCTGGCAAGAGTACCGCAAGAGGTACTTAGGAGGGACACTCCGACAAAGAGGGAAGCGTTAAAAATAGCCATGTCCCTCTACGACCCCCTCGGCTTCGCATCACCGGTCACAGTTCAAGCAAAGAAGATTCTACAGGAACTTTGGCGCCGAGGGACACCGTGGGACGCCGCCATCGACGCGGACCTCTCCGAGCAATGGCAGACCTGGATGGAGCACATGAGGAGCCTGCGGGACGTCACCATCCCCCGATGTCATCTGGGCACATTCACCAGCGGCGACCTACTCAACCGCACCAGCTGGCGCGCCTCACAGCGTCTCGCCGACGTTTTCTGGACGCGGTGGCTGAAGGAGTATCTTCCGGAGCTGCAAAACCGGCGGGAGCCCCACGAACGCGGACCCGCCGTGAAGACAGGCGACATCGTGATCATCGCCGATAGCAACCTGCCCCGGAACACCTGGCCCCGCGGAAGAGTCGTCGCAACGTATCCGGGACAAGATGACGTCGTGCGCGCCGTCGACGTGCAGACCAAAGGGGGCGTGCTTCGAAGACCAGTAAAGAAGCTTATCGTGATCCCGACGGAAGACGTCCGTCACGACCTGATCTGCAGCGACCCGGCGGACGCTGCACGGCGGGAGAATGTTCCGGACGACACGACGCAGCACATTGTACATAAATAAATAAAAATTTTCCCCGAAATAGTTAGATAAGTTAGGTTTTAATATCGCATAATTTGTTTAAAGTAAGATCTATTTGTAGTAACTTTATTTGTAAATAAATATATTCGTGTGCGTGTTTTCTTAACCCAAATACCGGCTCCAAATAGGTAGGAAACAGGGCGAGAGAGTTCTAAAAAATAAATAGATAAATAATAGAACGTTCCCGATTCCTCGCTCCGTCTTTGTCCCACCGCCTCCGTCCCGCTCGCACAGCCGACCGCTGCGGTTGGACGAACCGACTCGCGGCGCCGCGGCCAGCGCGCCGCGAGTTGCGAGTGGGGCTACGGGATTAAAAACGGAGCAGGATCGCGCGAAAAACACATTCGGGATCCAGACGCAGACGAAGAAAGAACACTCAAGAACTCTCTCAAGAACTCTCTCAAGCCCTGAAGAATCAAGATAGGACGCCTAATTGCAACTAATTGAAGGAGCGGTATTCGGAATCAAGAAAGCAAGCACCTCGAAGTTCCGAACAACACATCACCGTCGTTTCACTGGCAATCCCAGCACACCGTACTACGGACGGAGTGAATCCACACCTAGGCCGGCTGTTTCTTTGACGTCACACACATACAGTCCACTCTTGCCGGCTTAGGACATTGTGGTAGCCCCGTCCCGTACAACTACAAGCCTACAAGTTTATGTAATAATCTGAATATCAATCAATTATATATAATTGTAAATTATGTAGTCTTCGCAGTAACCTCCCCACTTCCCCACATCGAAACGGTGTGTTGAAACGGGCGAGATTATTTTTAATCTCACTCATCTCACTCCGAATTTTAAAAGGTACATAAATGTTCTACTTCATCTATTACCATTCCACCTTGTAGTATGACACATCCAAGGCAACTATCACCAGTACAAGTCCAAAAAGTAACAAAATCTATTTTTGAGTCGCCCCGTTTAATATATTGGTATCCTCCACGAGTTAGTATATCGCAGCCTTCAGAATTTTTTGAAAATGTATGTTCTAGCACAGGTTTATGGCTACGGGATGTAAGGCTTGTATGTGACCCTGGTATCTCTTGATTTGTACCAGGCTCTAACTTGATATCTGAAATAAACAATATATTTAATCAATTATTAATAAAATACGTTTAGCAAGCAGGCATTGACTTACAAAATTTAAATTAGTAGTAACCTTTGTACAGAGAGGTAACAATTTAATTTTTCATTTCTATTAAGATAAGTTCTTTATTAAAAACATACATGAAATTAGGGTAAAGTGTAACTTAACCTAAATAAATCTATTTAATTCTAAGAATTACAGAGTACAAAAATTACAGAAAAACAATGTCAACGCTAAGTATTCTATAAATGACATAAAGGGTATATTCTTATTTAATCTAATGTATTATTGACTGATCTAGCTGATCAATACTTACTCTAAAGTATGTCCAAAAGGGTAGTTGTTGACACTGAAGTAAATATTTCAACCAACATGTAAAACACAGCTATTATATACTTAAACTTACTACTTAATTACTTATTTATTACTCATTATATACTTTTTTTGCTTTTATTGTTTTTTTTTTTTTTTGAATATTCTAGTAATGAAAAAAAAATGTTGATTAGGAAAACAAAGAAAATTTTCAGAAAAACAATTCTTAACTTGCTATTTTTCACCTTCATTTCTAATGCATGAATGCTCTTTTTTGTTCCTGATGATACCTTGATTTGATATAAGTAGAAATCCACAACATTGCATGTTTGAACATTGCCAAAAACTGCCTCCATATTTAGTTTCCCTCGTTTTGTTGTACTGATATCCATCCAAGTGCAACATCTCTTTACCTGTTTTCCTTTTCACATAACTGTACTTCCCAAAGGATTCTAAACCTTCACAAGTAGTTTCAAAACAAGAATGATCATTTTTCTTTTGGATAACTCCATTACTCAATAAAATAAGGGATCCATGACATTTTCTATCCGAACATCGCCAAAAACTGCATCCAAAGTTATTTTCGCTCGATTTGGTGTACCGATATCCATCCAGCACTATCATATCTTTTCCTTTCATTGTTTTTGTAACACTGTATCTTTTTGTGAGATGAACCGTTTCACTTGCATGTGGAATACAAGAATGGTATTTTTTCTTTGTGACTCCTCCATTGCGCAACAAAATAACGGATCCATGACATTTCCTATTCGAGCACCGCCACAAACTGTTTCCTGATTTCTGTATAACAGCTTTTGTGTATCGATATCCTTCCTGAACTAACATATCGTAACCTTTTTTAGTTTTTGAGAAACTATATCCTGCAGCAGCGCTCGTAGATGGTTCTGAATCGTATTCTATATCTATAAAATAAATACAAAAGATTAGTGTCTAAATCAGTTTTTCCTCATATAACTTATATTCGAAAAATGGTACTTCCATTTTGTTCACATAATATGCATAATAGAAAAAAATAAGTTTCGAATCTCTTATACCATAGAGCTTATCCTATGAAGAAAATGTTTCATATGACACCGTATTTGATCGCATTGCGTAGCTTAAAAATATTTGCATTCTATACTCTATTCTGTTTTATACGCATAATAATAAAACACATAAAAGCATATTTTTTACATTACTTATGAGTATAATAATACTATGTATTTCTAAGCCTGTGCCTAACTTCAAATTGTTTTAGTGTTCGTTTTTATTGTTCCTAAGATAATCCAGACAGATTGACAGACACCGAACTTTCATCATAAAGGTTTCTTTGACCATTTTTGTGGGGATTTCTGAAAATAAACTTCTATAATACGTCATTAGTCAAACCTCAAAAGGGACGCCTTAGCCCAGGAATGGAACACTTTAAGGTGAAAATAATAGTATGTGTTACAAGTAAAAACCGCTACTCAAGTACATAACTATACATATAATGATATTGAAAGAACGGCCAAATTAAAGCTATTTTTAAAACAATAATTACTTTCTGTCCCAAACATTGATTTAAATGTTTTCCTAGAAAATTAAATATTAAAGTAGTTATATCTAATAAAATGTAATTGTGTAAAAATATGCTATAATGAATTTACATACACATCTGACAACCATGGTTATCTGTGTAAAGACAAAAATAAAATAACCGTTTATATGTGGTAAGGGTTTCACAACGGTTTTACCAGTAAGAGACTTGCAATAACAAGCGCACGAGGCGAGCGCCCAAACGTACGCTTCGGGTGCACGACCAACGGGTTACAGGCGCGTCTTGATAGCTTGTTTGGTACTTTCGAATACCTCAAATACCAAACGAGCATCGCGGGACGCGGGAAGCGTGACCCGTTCTCTGTAGCCACGCGGGAGTTGCGCGGAGGTCTAGCGGTGGACACGCCAAGGTCGCGCGAAGGACGCGCGACTGACGGGCGCCGTTGCTACTTAAACATTATTACATAAATTCATAAAGTTTTGAATATGAAGTGCCCAAAACGCATATTATAACAAGGGCCTAACCTCGTTAACTCGTTATAGTAAGCGACTGTCAGTGTATAAGGGCTCAACGTTATAAACACTCTTACCTCGGGATTCTGAAACGTTTGTTAACTTTGACTACAGATTAATTATAATGCTGCCTTTGTCTAGCACTTTCATTCGACCATTTCTCTTTGCTGGGAGTGGACGTTTGTTAACTTAATAGCTAAATTGATAATATTTTTTACTTAATTAATATTTGTTCCGGAGTTCTTTTAAGCGCGATTATCGACTCCTCTCTTACTATCTTGCGGAGATCTCCATATACCGTGGCGGCCATATTGGATTGTGTATCCCTGCACTGTTCATGCGGGCCGAAGGCTGCATTTCCGAGGATCTGCGAGGTTAGCCGAAGTGAGCTGAGTGAGTTATATCTACACAAATATATCGTACACGGATTGTGAGTCATATAAACCAGCAAACCAATTTCGCGGTCACTTGGGTTTGAACCCGGCTGCCTGGCTTCCAAGCCGACCGATCTACGGTTGGGCCGTTTGTGACTGTGCGCCAGCGTCGAAATTCTCCACTATTTGCGATTTGTCTGTTGGCCGGTACCACGGCGCTAGCGATAGCTAAACGATACTTGTCATTTTCCTTGGATATACGAGTCTGCCAGGGTTGCACCCGGTACCACGATCAGGTTTTAAAATAATAATATTACATAGATATACGACGATGCATTCACCGACTAAAGACATGTCGATTGATCGTAAAAATACCGCTGTTAATGCGGGGGATTCTGATTCTAGTTCCTCGAGTGTGAGAGGAAGAAAAAGAAAACAACCGGACTGTGAGTTAAATGCGACGTTGAAAAATTTTGCTCAAAGCTTGATGACGATTAACAGCACCTTGTCAGACATGAAAATTGAAATGACAAAACTGGCCGAGAACTCTGCTGAAATAAAAAAAGATGTTAGCGCGCTGCGGTCGGCCCAGGAGGCGCACGACATAAGAATCTCGCAGATCGAGGTGAGACAAAACTACAATGAAGAGCAATACCAAGAACTTAAAGCTAACGTCACCGAGTTGGAACGCAGAGGAACGCTGTCGTCGCAAGTAAATAGTACTATGGTGTCTTTGGAAGCGAAAATTGATATATTGGAACAGCAGGCGCGGGCTTGTAACGTGGAAATTTGTAATGTGCCAGAGAGACGCGGGGAAAACCTATTAAACTTGCTGGAGTCAGTCGGCTCAAAAATCAACTTTGTCATTGGTCGCGGAGATATCATTGCAGTTCATAGAGTACCTCAGATGACTGCCACCAGTGATAGACCAAAGAATATAGTTGTGAGGTTTTCCTCGGTTCCTTTCCGTGACAATGTGATTGCTGCTTTCCGTAGGAAGAAAAGCTTGATGTCTGACCAGCTTGGTGTTTTTGGCACTCCTTGTACTGTCTATATTAATGAACATCTAACGCTAAAAAAGAAACTATTGTTTCGTGAGGCTCGTAGGGCAGCTCAGAAATATAACTATAAATATGTCTGGATTAAGCACTCGACTATTCTTACGCGTAAAACTGATACATCGGCAGTTGTGGCAATCCGATTCCTCGATGATATTAAAAAACTGGCCTCCGAGTCTCATGGCGATGTCGCCTCAAAACCTCTTTAGTACTTTATAGTCGTATTATATCTGTAATTATGAGTTATATCTACGTGTCGCTGCACCTAATGTATTTGAGATTTTTTTCGTTAAGTTTTGATAGTCGAGAGCACCGGGGTGAGGTTTATATTAAAAAACAAAAAATAACAATAACTTTTTCTATAATCGATATATATTTAATCTTTTTATTAATTGACGACTCTGAATATGGATAGTTTGTCCATATATTATCAAAATTGTCACAGTATTCGTGGCAAACTCCCGCAGCTATATATGTCAATTCTATCAAACTCATATGACTTTATAATTTTGACTGAGACATGGTTAGTACCGGAAGTGGCTGATAGTGAATTTATAGACCTGCGCTATATTGTATATCGATGTGACCGTGATAGATCTGGTACAGGCAGGTTAGATGGTGGTGGCGTTCTTATCGCAGTTCTGCGGACGCTTAAAGTTACCGTAATTCCAACATGTGAGTCTTTTAATTCTCATATTGAACAGGTATTTCTCCAATTGGCCAGTTCGGACCCCTTACGTTACCATGTACTAGCAGTAGTTTATATGCCGCCTTGGACCGCCGATGATGTTTATGAGTCATATTTTGAATACTTAAATTTAGTATTGAATGACAACGAGATTCAATGCTTTTATGTTTTCGGTGACTTTAATTTGCCAGACATAAATTGGTCTGATAGAGACAATTACAAGATTAGTTCTGGATGCAAAAAAAAGATTTCTTGCCACAAAAACTTGGTTAATACAATCTCAGGTTTGAATGCTACGCAACACAACCAATTTGTTAACTTTAAAGGTAAAATATTAGACTTAGCTATCTCCAATGCTGACTGCTTGCTATATCATCCGGTAGATACACTTGTGAATGTTGATGCTTACCATCCGCCGTTTTATGTAATAATCTCACCTGACTTGGAATTTTCGTATATGAAGAAGAAACCTATAATTAAACATAATTACAAAAAAGCTAATTATGACCTCATTAATGCCGACTTAGCAGACATCGATTGGCATATTTTATTAGATGGTTTAAGTTCTGCTGATGCTGTAGACGCCTTTTATAACAGCTTATATAAAGTAATCAAAATTCATACTCCTCTTATTAAAAATAGATCCAGTAATTTTCCTATTTGGTTCACTCCTTCACTAATTCGTTTATTCAAGAGAAAAAGTAATGCTTGGTTAAAATGGAAAACCTGCAGGAATTTATTGGATTATGAACAATTTTCTCAACTTCGCGGCATTTTTGATAAAGAATGCGATAAGTGCTTTGTTCAATATCGTAAATCTGTTGAGGACGGTATTCACACTAACATTAAATGTTTCTGGAACTACATTTCTAATAAAAAAAATAAAACAAATATTCCGTCAGACGTCCATTTTAAGAATGTCCCTAGTAGAAACCCTACTGATGTATGCAACTTATTTTCCCAATTTTTTAAGTCAGTATACGAAGAATCTACACTCGATGAAAAAGACTGGAAACCCCCTGATGACCTTCATGAAACGTGTGAGTTAATTAATAATATTTACATCAGTCCCCAAAAAGTTCTCACAGCACTAAAATCATTGGATCCCGTTAAGGGTGCGGGCCCTGACGGCATACCTGCTTTGTTCTTTAAGCTTACGGCGGATCGTTTGTATCATGCACTTAGTATTATATATAATAAGTGTATCAGTGAAGGTTGTTTTCCTGATATATGGAAACAGGCTAATATTACACCGGTTTTCAAAAAAGGCAAGAAAAATGATGTTGAAAATTATAGGCCCATATCAATTTTGTCGGCCTTGTCAAAACTTTTTGAAAGGCTTGTGCACAATGAAATATATCCAATACTACATAATCTGATAATATCGCAACAACATGGATTTGTTAAGAAACGGTCCACAGTAACTAACCTTACCGTTTTTCTAGATCAACTGTTTAAGGACATGGACAGTTGTTGCCAAACTGACGCTATATATACGGACTTTCAGAAGGCGTTTGACAAGGTCGACCATGAACTTCTTCTCAATAAAATTGCTTTTAATGGAATTCGTGGTAATCTTCTGCGCTGGTTTATGTCCTACATCACAAACCGTACACAAAAAGTAGTAGTCAATGGATATAATTCTGACTATGTGTCTGTTACGTCAGGGGTGCCCCAAGGCTCTATTTTGGGCCCCCTTTTATTTATATTATTTATTAATGACATTGATTCCTGTTTTGCTCATACAAACTTTCTGTTATATGCTGACGATTTGAAAATATATAAAAATGTAAAAAGTGTTAGTGACTGTTTACTAATTCAATCTGATTTAAAACGACTCACTCAATATTGTCTGGCTAACAAACTTAACCTTAGCTTACCTAAATGTCATAGTATTACATTTACCAAAAAGAAAATAGTAACTCATTTCCCTTACTCTCTTTGTAATATCCCTTTAACAAAGGTGTCACTTATTAGAGACCTTGGCGTTACGTTAGACTCTCGACTCCACCTTGATGTACATACAGACAACATAATTAAATCAGCCTTTAAAATGTACGGTTTTGTGATGAGGACTGCCAAAGACTTTATTAAACCTTCCACATATATACACTTATACATGTCTCTCGTTAGACCGTGTGTGGAGTATGCCACCCAAATATGGAATCCTTTCTATTCTAAATATAATGATTTGATAGAAAAAGTTCAAAGAAAATTTCTACGAACCGTTAATTACAGGTGTTATCATGCATATCTTGATTATGAAAGACTTCTCGCAAAATATAAGCTTATACCCCTATGCTCTCGACGATTATTCCTTGGTGCCATGTATTTACATGGTATAGTTCACAATAGATTTGATTGTTCTGATATCACTAATGAATTGTGTTATATTTGTGCCAGAACAGTTATTCGAAGGAGTATACGTGCTAATCCACTTCTTTGTGTTAAACCCTATGTAACTAGAACGAATGCTGGTATGCGTGTACCCTTACGTCAATTAGTTGACTCTTACAACTCTCATTTTGTGGACGTAGATATATTTAGACTTTCTGCGCCCAGATTTAGAAGGGCTCTTTTAGATCACATATGTAAATTATAATAATTTTATAATACTTATAAGAAGTTTATTGTTTCTTATTGTTTATCTAAATGTTTATTTTTGTAAGTAAGCCATTAGACGAACGTTTTTTTAGTTTGCTCATCCCCGGGGCACATAGCATAGATTACATAATATGTAACATAATACTGTATTACATAATGTTTTTTCTTTTTTTAATTTATTGCTACTATGTATTATTTAGTCCCGGTTCTGATTTTGATTTTGTTTTCAGGCTACTACCCCAGCAATGATTATTTTTAGTAATTGGTGGATAATGCTGTGGGTGGCGTAGTTAATAATTAATTTTTAGTTCTTTAGTTTTAGTTAATATACACTATGTCACTGTTTATTGTCCCAAATAAATAAAATAAAATAAAATAAGCAAAAAAAAAAGTCAGCAATAGACTTAATCTGTTGTCAAGGTTAATAAGCGTTTCAGAGTCCCGAGGTTAGATACATGATTAGATTCAGTAAGCTAGTGGCAATGTGATACAAATCTATAATTTATTACAACACTAAAATGACCTAAATTATTCGTTTAAATAGAACTGGGAGAAATTATATATTCATATACTGTCTCATTTAATCATTATAAAATGAGAAAAGCAAAAAGACAATAGGTATATGAGACGTTTCTGAATGTACCTAAATATATCATTATGCAAAGCCAGTTGAAACGTTAACTCTGCATAGTCTTCAGAGATAGATTACAAACATAGAAATTTACCCAAATAAATCATACCAAGAGAACCCATTCATATCAAGATAGCAGAACCTGTTAGCACTAATGATCTAACATTTATATAATCATGATTATTGTAGTGTATGGCGGTACCTACATTATAATGAAGATGATATGTGAAATAGAGGGTAGGTCGCGGCGGGCGGCCGACGACCTGTCATTCCAAATAAACCTGTGCTCACGATACCATTGTCTTACTTATACTCGCTCCCTGGCCCGGTATTTCCCAGTGGCGACGAAGGATTTTTGGTTAAATATCATTGAAAACAAAGTGCGTGACAAATCTAATATGCCGATCGGTAAAATCAGCGAGTTCGACGTCAAAAATGGAACATGGTCGTCGTACGTGGACCGCCTTGAAAGTTACTTCAAGGTCAACAGCGTGGGGGAAGATTTGAAATTACCAACGCTCATTTCGCTGATGGGAGACGAATCGTACGAGCTGTTGGTGAACTTGGTCAGCCCCAAGAAGCCGGGGGAGTTGACATATTCCGAGGCGATTGGCGCGTTGGGTCTACACCTCCAGCCGGCTCCATCGGTACTCGCGGAACGGTACCGGTTCCGACAGCGGAGACAACGGGCAGAAGAAAACGTGAGCGACTACGTAGCGGAGCTGAAAAAGTTAGCACGGTATTGCAAATTCGGCGTCATACTGAGCGAGAATTTGCGGGATCAATTTGTGTGCGGCATAGGGAGTGACGTCATCCGCCAACGGCTTTTCGCGGAGCCGGACACGTTGGCATTTGTGGATGCAGTGAGGATGGCGAACTCGCTGGAGGCTGCGGAGCGCGATGCGGCAGCCGTGGAGGCACGGGCGGTGCCGGAGGCGGCGGGAACCAATGCGGTGTATGCGCTGCGCACGACTCGCGGAGGACGCGCGCGCCGAGCGCGCGGGAACGGCGGCCGGCCGCACGGGCCGGCGGAGACGTCGGAGACGAGACATGCGCGGTCAGCGCTGTCGAACTGCAGGGGCTGCGGAGCCACGAGTCACGACTACGGGAACTGTAGATTCCGTGACTACGTGTGCAGCCTGTGCAAGCGGCCAGGCCATCTGCGGCGGGTGTGCACGGCGGGAAGCGCCAGCACGGGAGCCGGGATCAAGCCGCAGAGTGGAGCGCGGGGAGGCACCGGAGTCAATTTCGGGGGTACTGACCCGGATGAACAGGACCTATCTTGGGATGATTGTATAGACTTGCATCAGTTAAACCTGGGGAATTACAAGCCGGTGAGTTTGCCTATATGTATTAATAATCGAGAGATAATAATGGAAATTGATACGGGAACGGCAATATCATGCATAAGTGAGGCTACTTATATGAAACATTTCCAGGAGAATCAAATTATTCCTTATGATTTGTGCATAAAGTTCTACGACGGGTCGAGAATTCGTCCTCTGGGTATAATTAAACCGGTTGTTAAATATCGGGACACTGTAAAGGAGCTGGAGTTGTTTATTATTAGAGGAGGTACGACGTCACTGCTGGGCCGACAGTGGCTCGGCGAGTTAGGTATTCGTGTTCCTATTTTGAGTAGTTGCAACAAGATCGGTCGACTGGATTACGATAAGAGTGGAGAACTGAGTAATGACATAACTGTTTTGTTACGCAGATATAGTCAGCTGTTCGACGGCAGTCTGGGAAGGTTCACGGGGGGCAAGGCGACGCTCCGTGTGCGGGAGGGGGCGGTGCCGGTGTACCACCGCGCGCGACCAATGGCGTTCGCCACCCGGGATCGCGTGGATGCCGAGCTGGACACCATGCTCGCCGCCGGCATTATCGAGCCGGTCGACAGCTCCGACTGGGCCTCTCCGCTCGTCCCCGTCAACAAGCCCGACGGCTCGCTCAGGGTTTGTGTAGATTATAAGGCGACTCTAAATCCTGTTTTGCTGGTCGACCGTTATCCGCTTCCAAAAATCGAGGAGGTACTTTTTGCGTTGAATGGCTCGCAGTACTACAGTAAAATAGATTTATCTCAATCCTATAATCAGATTGAATTAGATGAGTCAAAGAAATACACGGTTATAAACACTCATCGCGGCTTATTTTGCTATAATAGACTAGTATTTGGATTATCGTCTAGTCCGGGAATTTTCCAACGAATCATGACAAATTTACTGAGGGGTATACCGAATATAGGTATCTTCATCGATGACGTCATAATAGGCGGAAAAACGAGACGGGAGCATTTAGAAGCACTCGAGGCGGTATTTGAGCGATTACAATCGGGTGGGTTGCGTTTAAAAGAAAATAAATGTGTGTTTTTGGCGCGGGAAGTCACGTACTTAGGTTATGTCCTGTCTAAGGACGGCATTAAGGTCGATCCGGCAAAGGTGGAAGCGATTGAGAAAATACCTAGACCGAAAAATGTTCCGGAACTTAGATCGTTTCTGGGCTTAGCAAATTTCTTCGCGAAGTTCGTAAAGAATTATAGTCTCAAGTTAGTACCGCTTTTCAATCTGCTGAAAAAAGGGGTAGAGTGGGCATGGACAGAGGAATGCGAAGGTGCTTACCGGAATATGAAAAAAGTTTTAGCTAGTTCACAGGTTTTAGCGCACTATAACCCCAACAAGAACCTTATTGTAACATGTGATGCCAGTCCAGCGGGGGTGGGGGCGGTGTTAAGTCAGATGGACGCGAGCGGGGCGGAGCGTCCGGTTGCATTCGTGTCGAGGACACTCACGAGCGCGGAGAAAAACTATTCGCAAATTCATAGAGAAGCATTAGCGATAGTATTTTGTATGAGGAAATTTCACCAATATCTATACGGTAGACGGTTCACTTTACGTACTGATCATAAGCCATTAGTATCGATATTCGGCCCACACAATAATATTCCCGTAATGACGGCGAGTCGAATGTCGAGATGGGCGGTTATCTTGTCCGCTTACACTTACGATATAGAATATGTCCGAACCGATAAGAATAGCGCCGACGGGTTGTCTCGCTTGCCCATGCCCTGTAAGGAACCGGTTTCACCTAAGGCGCCGGAACAGACGCATTTACATTTCGCACAGGATGCTTTGTTATTAGATTATAACGAAATAAAGAAATGCACCGCCCGCGATCCAATATTAAGTAGGATTTTAAGTTTTGTTCGTGACGGCTGGCCACCGGAGTGTGA
The DNA here is from genome assembly GCA_947579745.1 of Apocheima hispidaria. Taxonomy (NCBI): domain Eukaryota; kingdom Metazoa; phylum Arthropoda; class Insecta; order Lepidoptera; family Geometridae; genus Apocheima; species Apocheima hispidaria. The sequence continues at coordinate 12,465,704 of OX388153.1, read as the reverse complement.
AGTGGTCGGAATGCAGCCGTACTTTAACCGACGGACCGAATTATATGAGGAGTTAGGATGTTTGATGTGGGGTCACAGGGTTATCATCCCAGAGAAATGTAGGGAAAGGGTTTTAAAATTATTACATGAACCACACATGGGAATAGTGAAGTCCAAGGCCCTAGCGAGGAGCTATATCTGGTGGGCGGGCCTCGATGAAGCGATTGAAGCCTTGTGTAAGGGCTGTGAAACGTGCGCGGCGCAGGCGGACGCGCCGCCGCGGCAGACGCCGCGCCCTTGGCCCTGGCCGACCCGGCCCTGGTCGAGGTTGCATTTAGATTTCATGGGCCCCATATTTGGTAAAACATACTTAGTAGTCGTCGATGCGACTTCTAAGTGGTTAGAAGTGTTCCAAGTCCCTAGCACGGCGGCTAACTGGACTATAGATAAGCTGACGGAGTTATTCGGGCGATGGGGGTTTCCGAAACAGCTTGTAAGCGACAACGGCCCACCGTATACGAGTGAATCGTTCGCGGCTTTTAACAAAAGTAGGGGTATCGAACACATCTTTACCGCCCCATTCCATCCAGCCTCAAACGGAGCCGCGGAAAATGCGGTAAAAACGTTAAAAAGGGTAATTAAAAAAGCAGTTCATGAGAAGGAGGATGTCAACAGGGCATTGCACACGTTTCTCATGTACTATAGGAACACCGAACACACATCCACGGGAGAGAGTCCAGCGGTTCTCATGCTAGGTAGGAGGCTGCGCACGCGTTTAGACGCCTTGAAGCCGGACCGCGAGGCGCGGGTGAACCGTGCGCAGCAACGGCAGGTTGAAGATGCGGCCGGCGCAGAAAGGGTTATTGACCCCGGGGACGAAATCTGGTATCGTCAATACCTAAAGGGGGAAAAGTGGTTACCAGGCAAGGTAGAAAGTAGGCTAGGCCCATCCAACTTCAAGGTTATAGGACAGGGGGGAAATCAGTTACATCGTCATGTCGACCAGCTAAAACGTAGGAGTAGGAGTTCGCTGGTCTGCCCGAACCTCGAGCGTTCCCCGACAAGTGAAGAGGGTTTCACATCTAGTCCAATACCAGAGATTCCCACCGGGGCCACGGATAATTGTCAGACGGAGAGAGTCAGTCCTTCCATGCAATCTAGGGTCACGCCTGAACCCCGTGAACCTTCTCCAGAGCTCCCGCCTGTTATAAACACCCCCAAGGGTAGGCCCCAAAGGCTTTGTAGGTTACAGAAACCAAAATATCAACTGTGATCTTGTGTAATTTTATTATTGTATAAGAATTATCTAGATGTAGTAATGTATGTAGATGTAAACTAAGACGCTAAATTGATTCGGCCTAGATAAGTAGTTTATTATAACCTTATTGTATATACAATAGGCCGCCATACATCCATTCTGAATCTGTTCTAACCCTTACGATACTATATTAACTAATAACCCATCAGTTACACAAAGTTTGATATTCAGTATATGTTGAAACGGGCGAGATTATTTTTAATCTCACTCATCTCACTCCGAATTTTAAAAGGTACACAAATGTTCTACTTCATCTATTACCATTCCACCTTGTAGTATGACACATCCAAGGCAACTATCACCAGTACAAGTCCAAAAAGTAACAAAATCGATTTTTGTGTCACCCCGTTTAATGTATTGGTATCCTCCACGAGTAAGTATATCGCAGCCTTCTGAATTTTTTGAAAATGTATGTTCCAACACAGGCATATGGCTACGGGATGTAAGACTTTTATGTGCCCTTGGTATCTCTTGATTTGTACCAGGCTCTAACTTGATTTCTGAAATAAAAAATATATTTAATAAATTATTAATAAAAAACGTTTTGCACGCAGGCATTGACTTACAAAATTTTAATTAGTAGCAGCCTTCGTACAGTGAGGTAAAAATGTAATTTTGCATTTTTATTAAGAGAAGTTCTTTATTAAAAACATACATGAATTTAGTTTAAAGTGTAACTTAACCTAAAATAAATCTATTTAATTCTAAGAATTACAGAGTACAAAAACAGAAAAACAATGTTAACGCTAAGTATTCTATAAATGACATTAGAGGTATCTTCTTATTTAATCTAATGTATTTATTGACTGATCTAGCTGATCAATACTTACTCTAAAGTATGCCCAAAAGGGTAGCTGTTGACACTGAAGTAAATATTTCAACCAACATGTAAAACACAGCTATTATATACTTAAACTTACTACTTACTTATTATATATTTTTTTTTGCTTTTATTGTAAATATTTTTTTTTTGTTTTTTTTTTTTTGATTAATCTAATAACTTAAAAAAAAATGTTGATTAGGAAAACAACGAAAATTTTCAGATAAACTATTTTTAACTTGCTATTTTTCACCTTCATTTCTAATGCATGAATGCTCTTTTTTGTTCCTGATGATACCTTGATTTGATATAAGAAGAAATCCACAACATTGCATGTTTGAACATTGCCAAAAACTGCCTCCATATTTAGTTTCCTTCGTTTTGTTATACTGATATCCATCCAAGTCCAACATCTCTTTACCTGTTTTCCTTTTCACATAACTGTACTTCCTAGAGGATTCTAAACCTTCACAAGTAGTTTTAAAACAAGAATGGTCATTTTTCTTTTGGATAACTCCATTACTCAATAAAATAAGGGATCCATGACATTTTCTATCCGAACATCGCCAAAAACTGCATCCAAAGTTATTTTCGCTCGATTTGGTGTACCGATATCCATCCAGCACTATCATATCTTTTCCTTTCATTGTTTTTGTAACACTGTATCTTTTTGTGAGATGAACCGTTTCACTTGCATGTGGAATACAAGAATGGTATTTTTTCTTTGTGACTCCTCCATTGCGCAACAAAATAACGGATCCATGACATTTCCTATTCGAGCACCGCCACAAACTGTTTCCTGATTTCTGTATAACAGCTTTTGTGTATCGATATCCTTCCTGAACTAACATATCGTAACCTTTTTTAGTTTTTGAGAAACTATATCCTGCAGCAGCGCTCGTAGATGGTTCTGAATCGTATTCTATATCTATAAAATAAATACAAAAGATTAGTGTCTAAATCAGTTTTTCCTCATATAACTTATATTCGAAAAATGGTACTTCCATTTTGTTCACATAATATGCATAATAGAAAAAAATAAGTTTCGAATCTCTTATACCATAGAGCTTATCCTATGAAGAAAATGTTTCATATGACACCGTATTTGATCGCATTGCGTAGCTTAAAAATATTTGCATTCTATACTCTATTCTGTTTTATACGCATAATAATAAAACACATAAAAGCATATTTTTTACATTACTTATGAGTATAATAATACTATGTATTTCTAAGCCTGTGCCTAACTTCAAATTGTTTTAGTGTTCGTTTTTATTGTTCCTAAGATAATCCAGACAGATTGACAGACACCGAACTTTCATCATAAAGGTTTCTTTGACCATTTTTGTGGGGATTTCTGAAAATAAACTTCTATAATACGTCATTAGTCAAACCTCAAAAGGGACGCCTTAGCCCAGGAATGGAACACTTTAAGGTGAAAATAATAGTATGTGTTACAAGTAAAAACCGCTACTCAAGTACATAACTATACATATAATGATATTGAAAGAACGGCCAAATTAAAGCTATTTTTAAAACAATAATTACTTTCTGTCCCAAACATTGATTTAAATGTTTTCCTAGAAAATTAAATATTAAAGTAGTTATATCTAATAAAATGTAATTGTGTAAAAATATGCTATAATGAATTTACATACACATCTGACAACCATGGTTATCTGTGAAAAGACAAAAATAAAATAACCGTTTATATGTGGTAAGGGTTTCACAACGGTTTTACCAGTAAGGGACTTGCAATAACAAGCGCACGAGGCGAGCGCCCAAACGTACGCTTTGGGTGCGCGACCAACGCGGTACAGGCGCGTCTTGATAGCTTGTTTGGGACTTTCGAATACCTCAAATACCAAACGAGCATCGCGGGACGCGGGAAGCGTGACCCGCCAAGCGCCTCTGTAGCCAAGCGGGAGTTGCGCGAAGGTCTAGCGGTGGACACGCCAAGGTCGCGCGAAGATCGCGCGAATGACGGGCGCCGTTGCTACTTAAACATTATTACATAAATTCATAAAGTGTTGAATATGAAGTCCCCAAGGCGCATATTATAACAAGGGCCTAACCTCGTTAACTCGTTATAGTAAGCGACTCTCAATGTATAAGGGCTCAACCTTATAAACACTCTTACCTCGGGATTCTGAAACGTTTGTTAACTTTGATAACAGATTAATTATAATGCTGCCTTTGTCTGGCACTAAGCAAAAGACAAAGTCAGCAATAGACTTAATCTGTTGTCAAAGTTAACAAGCGTTTCAGAGTCCCGAGGTTAGGTACATGATTAGATTCAGTAAGCTAGTGGCAATGTGTTATAAATCTATAATTTATTACAACACTAAAATGACCTTAATTATTAATTTCAATAGAACTGTGAGAAATTATATATTCATATACTGTCTCATTTAATCATTATAAAATGAGAAAAGCAATATATATATATGTATATGAGACGTTTCGGAATGTACCTAAATATATCATTATGCAAAGCCAGTTGAAACGTTAACTCTGCATAGTTCAGAGATAGATTACAAACATTGAAATTTACCCAAATTAATCATACCAAGAGAACCCAATCATATCAAGATAGCAGAACCCGTCAGCACTAATTATCTAACATTTATATACATCATGATTATAAAGTTTAATATTCAGTATATGTTGAAACGGGCGAGATTATTTTTAATTTCAATCATCTCACTCTGAATTTTAAAAAGTACACAAATGTTCTACTTCATCTATTACTATTTGACTAGCCTTGTGGCTCAGTGGGTGGATTTCCGCCTTCTGAGCTGTGGGTTGTGGGTTCGATTCCCACCCAGGACAAACATTTTTGTGTGATGAACATGGATGTTTGTTCTTTGTCTGGGTGTTTCTATGTATTCTATGTATGTATTTACAAAAAAAAAAGTATTTATGTATTGTATCAGTTATCTGGTTCCCATAGTACAAGCTTGCTTAGTTTGGGGCTAGATGGCGCTGTGTGTAAATAACGTCCACCAATATTTATTTATTTATTTATTTATTTATTCCACCTTGTAGTATGACACATCCAAGGCAACTATCACCAGGGACCCTATTCCTGTGCGCTCGAGATCATCTCGATCACTGTCTCTCTAATTTTGAATTTAATAGGAGTGAGAGTGACTGAGATAAAATGTAATTTCTCCGAATAGGGGCCCAGTACAAGGCCAAAAAGTAACAAAATCGATTTTTGTGTCACCCCGTTTAATTTTAAATTTATTGTTAAATTTATTGGTATCCTCCACGAGTAAATATATCGCAGCCTTATGATTTTTTTTAAAATGTATGTTCCAACACAGGCTTATAGCTACGGGATGTAAGGCTTTTATGTGCCCTTGGTATCTCTTGATTTGTACCAGGCTCTATCTTGATTTCTGAAATAAAAAATATATTTAATAAATTATTAATAAGAAACGTTTTGCACGCAGGCATTAACTTACAAAATTTTAATTAGTAGCAGCCTTCGTACAGTGAGGTAAAAATGTAATTTTGCATTTTTATTAAGATAAGTTCTTTATTAAAAACATACATGAAATTAGTTTAAAGTGTAACTTAACCTAAAATAAATCTATTTAATTCTAAGAATTACAGAGTACAAAAACAGAAAAACAATGTAAACGCTAAGTATTCTATAAATGACATTAAGGGTATCTTCTTATTTAATCTAATGTATTTATTGACTGATCTAGCTGATCAATACTTACTCTAAAGTATGCCCAAAAGGGTAGTTGTTGACACTGAAGTAAATATTTCAACCAACATGTAAAACACAGCTATTATATACTTAAACTTACTACTTGCGTACTTACTTATTACATACTTTTTTGCTTTTATTGTTTTTTTTTTTTAATAATCTAGTAATTAAAAAAAAATGTTGATTAGGAAAACAACGAAAATTTTCAGATAAACTATTTTTAACTTGCTATTTTTCACCTTCATTCATACATGAATGCTCTTTTTTGTTCCTGATGATACCTTGATTTGATATAAGAAGAAATCCACAACATTGCATGTTTGAACATTGCCAAAAACTGCCTCCATATTTAGTTTCCTTCGTTTTGTTATACTGATATCCATCCAAGTCCAACATCTCTTTACCTGTTTTCCTTTTCACATAACTGTACTTCCCAAAGGATTCTAAACCTTCACAAGTAGTTTCAAAACAAGAATGGTCATTTTTCTTTTGGATAACTCCATTACTCAATAAAATAAGGGATCCATGACATTTTCTATCCGAACATCGCCAAAAACTGCATCCAAAGTTATTTTCGCTAGATTTGGTGTACCGATATCCATCCAGCACTATCATGTCTTTTCCTTTCATTGTTTTTGTAACACTGTATCTTTTTGTGAGATGAACCGTTTCACTTGCATGTGGAATACAAGAATGGTATTTTTTCTTTGTGACACCTCCATTGCGCAACAAAATAACGGATCCATGACATTTCCTATTCGAGCACCGCCACAAACTGTTTCCTGATTTCTGTATAACAGCTTTTGTGTATCGATATCCATCCTGAACTAACATATCGTAACCTTTTTTAGTTTTTGAGAAACTATATCCTGCAGCAGCGCTCGTAGATGGTTCTGAATCGTGTTCTATATCTATAAAATAAATACAAAAGATTAGTGTCTAAATCTGTTTTTCCTCATATAACTTATATTCGAAAAATGGTACTTCCATGTTGTTCACATAATATGCATAATAGAAAAAAATAAGTTTCGAATCTCTTATACCATAGAGCTTATCCTATGAAGAAGATCTTTCACATGACACCCTGTTTGATCGCATTGCGCAGCTTAAAAGTATTTGCATTCTATACTCTATTTTGTTTTATCCGCATAACACATAAAAGCATATTTTTTACAGTACTTATGAGTATATATAGTATGTATTTCTAAGCCTGTGCCTAACTTCAAATTGTTTTAGTGTTCGTTTTTATTGTTCCTAAGATAATCCAGACAGATTGACAGACACCGAAGTTTCATCATAAAGGTTTCTTTCACCCTTTTTGTGGGGATTTCTGAAAATAAACTTCTATAATACGTCATTAGTCAAACCTCAAAAGGGACGCCTTAGCCCAGGAATGGAACACTTTAAGGTGAAAATAATAGTATGTGTTACAAGTAAAACCGCTACTCAAGTACATAACTATACATATAATGACATTGAAAGAACGGCCAAATTAAAGCTATTTTAACACAATAATTACTTTCTATCCCAAACATTGATTTAATTTTTTCCCTAGAAAATAAAATATTAAAGTAGTTATATCTAATAAAATTTAATTGTGTAAAAATATGCTATAATGAATTTACATACACAACTGACAACCATGGTTATCTGTGAAAATACAATAATAAAATAACTGTTTATATGTGGTGAGGGTTTCACAACGGTTTTACCAGTAAGGGACTTGCAATAAACGTACGCTTCGGGTGCACGACCAGCGGGTTACAGGCGCGTCTTGATAACTTGTTTGGTACTTTCGAATACCTCAAATACCAAAACGAGCATCGCGGGACGCGGGACGCGTGACCCGTTCACGCGTCCACGCGGGAGTTGCGCGGAGGTCTAGCGGTGAACACGCCAAGCTCGCGCGGAGAATGCGCGAATGACGGGCGCCGGTGCTACATAAACACTATTACATAAATTCTTAAAGTTTTTAATATAAAGTGCTCAAGGCGCTTTTTATAATAAGGCCCTAACATTGTTAACTCGTTATAGTAAGCGACTATCAGTGTATCCTTATACACTGATAGTCGCTCAACCTTATAAACACTATTACCTCGGAAATCTGAAACGTTTGTTAACTTTGACAACAGATTAATTATAATGCTGCCTTTGTCTGGCACTAAGCAAAAGACAAAGTCAGCAATAGACTTAATCTGTTGTCAAAGTTAACAAGCGTTTCAGAGTCCCGAGGTTAGGTACATGAATTGATTCAGTAAGCTAGTGGCAATGTGTAATAAATGTATAACTTATTACAATACTAAAATGACCTAAATTATTAATTTCAATAGAACTGCAGGCCTAGCACGGGCGCTGGGATAAAGTTATGTCCACCCGTTTTGTCTTCGCATCAACGTGACAAAGCTAGAATATGGATACATCCGTCTCGTTCTCGCGGGATAAATATGGTGGACAAAATTTTATCCCGGCGCCCGTGCTTGGCCTGCTGGGAGAAATTAAATATTTATATACTGTCTCATTTAATCATTATAAAATGAGAAAAGCAAATTAAAGATAATAGGTATATGAGACGTTTCTGAATGTACCTAAATATGTCGTTATGTAAAGCCAATTGAAACGTTAACTCTGCATAATCTTCAGTGATAGATATATATTACAAACATAGAAATTTACCCTAATAAATCATACCAAGAGAATCCATTCATATCAAGATAGCAGAACCTGACAGCACAAATAATCTAGCATTTATATTCATCATGATTATAAAATTTAATATTCAGTAAGGGATTTGGAGGGAACCTGCATATTTCCGGAGAAGAAATTTGATGGAGTATATGAATCCGCCAACCCGCACTGGGCCAGCGTGGTGGATATAGCATAATCACCCTTTGAAGGCAGGCCAATATCCCAGCAGTAGGATGTTAAAAATGCTGAAGCAGAAGCAATTCGATAATCTATTCGATAAAACTTATATAGTTGTTTCTTTTTTTTCTGGGATTCCACGTTTTCTGTGCCTGTATAATGAGCTCTTCACGCTCTCCAAGCTTGGTGCTGCTTGTAGATAAGAAATCCCTTTCTCTTGTAAAGAAGCAATGAACTCCTTGTATATGGTTTTTATTGGCGTGTTTTCGGTGGCCGCTCGTTCGTGACATTCCGCCATCATTGATTTAATTTCGGCACCTATTGGATCCGACGGACATGAATGAACCCTTATAACCGATATATGTCCATTGTGAAAATTAACGACACCAGAGCACCGAAAGTTAGCAGTCTTTCTGTTAACGCAAGTCCAGTTAGAAGAACCATCATTTTTTCTCTTTTTTAAGCTGTACTGATATCCCTTATGTATTAGTATTTTACCACCACTGTAGAGTATTTTTCTAAAACAATATTCATCCGCGGTTGCATCGCTTGCTCCTGCAAACAAAACATATTTTAATAAAATAATAAAATCTTACTTATATTAATTTTATTTATATTATTAATTAATATAATTCTTAGAGGACGATTCAGTGCTGTAAGGAGACTGCTGTAAATATTTGAAATGAAAGGAAGATGTTAATTTAGCTAGGTATTTTTCTTTTAATAAGGTTAAATATTTCAATTTAGTTTATGTGGAGATATATATAAATATATTTTTTGGTCTCTTAAATGCGCTATGTGCTCTTTTACTTTAGGTATCCAAATTATCCTTATGCTCGATTAAAGCATCTATAATAATATATAATTTAATTAATTAATAATTATTAATTAATTATTATTTTAATTTTATAATAATCTATAATTCATTTTCGCGAAAAAAAGGAAATAAGGAAAAATAGTATAGGCACAAAAGGAAAGGCCAAAGAGGAAAGCCAAATGCTCAATTGACTCAACACACATTTAATACAATCTAACTTTTTTTTTGCATTGAACGCCACGTTTCTCCCTTTCTAATTCTATACAATGAGGACTTTATAGCATTAAAACTTGGCGCAGCCTTTAAATATTCTTCCCCTTTATTTCTCATAGCATCAAGGAACTCGGCGTATAACGTTTTGACAGTCTGATCCTTCTCGATAGCTACTCGCAGAAAGCAGTTAGCCAGTTGTTTTTTGATTTCAACGCTCAGGAAATCAGGAGTACATGTGTGTGGTTGTTTTACCGCCATGAATCCATTCTGAAACTTGGCGTAGCCGTGGCAACCTCTTTTCCAACGAATGCATCGCCAATTTGTTGTCCCGTTTTTGTTCCGTCGTGTCAAAGTGTATTCGTACCCACAGCTAATAAGTAAATCACTACCGGTTTGAGTTTTGGAAAAACAAAAATCAAGAGGTTTCTCTTCATCGTGTACTGCTGGAAAAAAAAACCCAGTTTGACATATGCTGTGTTTGTTGCATGTTGCATATTTTTGACTTAGCTTAAAACACCAAACCAAGAGAAAAAGCCAAGAAAGTATGAGTTCAATTTGAAAAAAAATAATGAGACGGGGATGAGTTTTTGTCACGTTTAGAAACCTTTGAAAATAAATCAAATTCAATTCAAATTCGTGGATCCACCTTTTATGCATGATACCATACGTTACGTAGACAATGGTGTCAATTCTGTCAAGTCACTAAACTTACACTTCTTCACTTTCATTTCAATATGGGAGAAAATTGGCAACGATTTTAGAGCTGTCAAATTCAGTTTAGTCTAGAAAATGGTACAACAGAATCGAAGCCAATATCTTTGGTGACGCATAAATAATTTTAATACTGATCAAAAGGGGTTAATAGGCAATTTATCACTTTTCATCGTGAGGTCCAGGGCTGTGTTCAGTAAGGTCGTCCGACGACGCTCCATGACATTACGAGTATGCTGCAAATGTCATCGAGCGTCGTCGGACGACCTTATTGAACACGGCCCAGCGGCCTCAGTCGCACAGTTGCGCCCCCTTGACTGACACCTTTTATTGTCGAAGACAATCGTGTTACTGTACAGTACAGTACAGTAACTGAGGTTGCGAGTTGTCATGAAGGCATTTTTTTTTTAAAATGAATACTTACAAGTTGGCGCTGTAAACCCGTAACCCGTCGTAGGTCGTCGAATGCGCATCGCGAAAAATTCCACTTTTTTGGCGTGCAAAAACAGGACATAGCTAAGGTTTTGTTTAATTTTTGCACGAAACTAAGAGGGGAGCAGTTTTTATTACGGTTTACATGATAGGCCTGCAAGCCGCGAGCAAGATGCTTCCAGCGCCAGCTCTCAAAGTACCTCACTCTTTGATTTTTGTTTTGTTTGGCACAGTCTATTATCTCACGAATCAAAAAGCTATCGACTTCAAATTTAGCCTAGACTCACACAATGTTTGCCCGCATGTGGTCAACATATAATATGAAAGGTCGTAGTTGAAGCAATTCAAAACTTTTTATTTCTATCATGAATGGTAAATAGTTAACAAATCATGAAAAAAAATAACTTTCTTTAGGGTAAGAAATTGTTAACATTTACAATAAATATTAAAGTATATTATAATTTTCACAAGCTTGGAAAATTACTCGTGAACTACGATGAGTAAATTACTTGCTTAGCCTAATGGGTGGCATTTGAAAACGAAGCCTGGATTGTTCAATTCGAATCCTACTAGATAACAGTTGGTTATTTATTTTTGTCCTAGTATATAGTATTTTCAGGGTTTCGTATTTATTTATAACAAGATAGCTTCGTAAACCTAGAAGAGCGAATATTCGCTTTTAGATGGATTTACTCTAGATAAATGAGGCCTTAAAATAACTATTAATTATATTATTTTAATAAAACTGTACGACTAATATATACATATAAATGATGTTTATACTAATGTATGTGTTAGGTTAGTAATAGTAAAGTAGTAGTCCTTACAATTTTGTATTTTTTGTAAAATTTAGTAAGATGAATATTCTTAAGATCACGTGTAAGTGAAAAGTTTTTCTACTAAACTAAAAGTGAAACTAATATTATAATGCAGAGGTATATAGCCGCAGTCGTATCAGGACCAATAAAGCTTCGAGGTATAAAAATAAATACGAAGAAACTTCGTTTGTGCGATACAGAACTCCCTACATTACAACTGATACTGTCCATATAAAACGTCAAAAAATGCACAAAAGTGGATCAACGCCATCTAGCGAACTATAGGAACTAACTTTGTCTCTCTGTCTGGATGTTTGTTGCGTTATCACGGCTAATAGGCAGAACGGATCTTGATAAAATTTGATAAGGAGTTACTGTATATCACAAAGATAGGCATAGGATATTTTTTTTATGTCCACGCGAAAGAAGTCGCGGGTAACAACTAGTTATTAATATAAGAAAAAAAACTGACTGCAAAATGTAACCCATGACACTAAGGACCTTAAGTGGAATCCAAAGTCACCTAAAATCAGTCGTTAAAATCGGTAACCGCTTTTACGAATGAAAGTAGGATTTTGGGTAATGTGTTTGTTTATTCCTATATAAAAACATTACCCTTTTGGGCAGTCAGTTCTAACCGAACTATTTAACTGAAACTATTAGCTATCTGTCCTTGAGGTTTGGGAGTGTTACTAATGATTCGTTAACCATGGCTTGCTATTCTATAAATATTTACTTTTCTTGCTTAGGAGTACACGTGTTCAAGCTACTTCTAATTTTATACAGAGAGGACTTCGCACCTTGAAAACTCGGTGCTGCGTTTACATAACAATCCCCTTTCTTTCTCAAGGACTCGAGAAAGTCAGCGTACAAAGTACGAACAGGTATAGTGCTGTCATTGGCTGCTCGTTCTTTGCAAATTAACCATTCTTTTTTAATTTCAGCATTTACGAAATCGGGTACACATGTATGCGATTTGTGTGTTGTCATTATCCCATCGCTACTTGTTCTGACGGAGCCGTGGCAGCCTTTGTTTCGACGGTGAGCGCATCGCCAATTAGCTGATCCATTTTTATTCCGAATCTTTAAATAGTACTCGTATCCAGAGCTAGTAAGCATATCCCGACCTCGTTGAGTTTTTGAAAAATAATATTCCGAAGAAATACTGGCTGATCTGTCTCCAACTTTAATTTCTGCAAATGAAGCAAACATTCCGGTGACACACCTACATAATATATGTATTTACATACCTTTATGTATTTTTAAGACCTTAAATAACCATAGAATAAGTTCCAGTTAGGAGTAGGATTTCCAGTTCCAGGTAAGAAGTTCGTTGGAGCGTTTGCCTCCAGCGGGTGCTATAATATTTCGGCCATATAGCCCGAAAGCCCTCTGACAATCTGGAGAAGCTAAAGGCACAGGTCGTATCCGCTCAACCTCGGGGCCTTTTAGAGTTAAAATTTGTTTTCAGAAAGTTTGCTTGAGAACTTTGGTATGAGATTACTCTTCTCTATCGAGATATCAATAGGTATCGTCTCGAGGGGTTATCACAGAAACATTTTGCTAGATTGTTAGCTTATTCCTGAACTGAGAAGCTAGCAGGAAAAAGATCTAGGGGACGCAGCCTGACAAGATGGTCCCATCAGGTGTCCAAGCAACTGGGCACGAAAATTACAGATGTGCTACACCAAGCCAAAGACCGAGAGCAGTGGAAGGGGCGCTATATCATGAGAAAGGGCAGGCACATCACGACGCTCCGCAGTAAGCTAACGAATCCAGCAGGTGGAGGAAGAATACACATAGATAAATATTCTATACAGAGCACTAGCCACCTCACCACTATCTCCCAGCTAGGGCACCTCTCAGCTCGAGCACCTCTAGCAGGTGTACTATAACTTTATATAATTCGTAAAAAAATAATAATAATAAGGGCTCCAAATGATAATAAAGCTTAGAAGCTGACATTTGCAATAAAAATACAAGAATAACATTTTTCCATACAAACTTTTTTTTTGTGTATGTAATAGTTTTGTTAAAAGTCATAGACAGAAAATTGTTAAGAAGGGTGCTAGCAAGTTGCCTGTTAGAGATGGTTAGCTAATAACCAACAATCCGATATATGTCTGTCATTTTTCGAATAAATTAGAATTATAAATAATGACCATGGAATATTTTATTATTTAAATTTAATCGGACAACTAACCGTTACGTAAAACTAAAGTACATAAGTGAGCCTAATACGCAAAATAATAGTCTATTATGATTTATTTTAAGAATTTACTGAATTAATGAGCAAACATACAAATTAAAACTTATTTATCCAGATCACAAAACCAGAAAGAAAGAAAGGCAATTGCCCGTTAATAAAATAATTATTTTAATTTATTTAAAAAGACAAAGAACAGTTTGTTTCATTTAAACTACATAGGTCTGGGAGGGCCACGGGCGATCATTTTCTCTATGAATGCATCATGATTTGCACGCAACGCTATGTCACTTCTAATTTTATACAACACTGTCTTAGCGCATTGAAAGCTCGGCGCTGCGTCTAGAAAACAATCCCCTTTTTGTTTCAGCGTCTCGAGAAACTCGCTGTACAGAGCACGAACAGGTATTGTCTCATTAGCTGCTCGCTCTTTAAAAATTGACCATATTCTTCTAACTTCAGCCATTACGAAATCAGGCGTACATGAATGAGGTTTTTGTACTTGTATCAATCCATCGTGACTTATTTTGATGATGCCGCGGCAGTCGACTCGACGAACGCATCGCCAAATAGCCGATCCATCTTTATTCCGGCGTTTTAAATGGTACTCGTATCCAGAGATACTGAGCAAATCACGACCTTTTTTAGTTTTGGAAATATAAAATTCAGACAAAGTACCGGCAGCATGTTCCTCGTCATAAACCATTTCTGAAAAGGAAATAACCAGTTAGCACACATAGATATTTAATCTGTATTTAGCACGTTTATTTTACGGTGTAGGTAAGCGACATGTAAGACCTAGAAGATATCTAATCATTCTTGCCTGGCATCTTGACATCTACCCTGAGCAAATTAAATCTGAAAATTAAAATTTAAAATTAATTTCAATTTTAATCTTGTTGTGTTGTAAATTGCAATCGCATACCCTGCACGTGTTCTTGCGTACAGAATTCCTTGAAAAAGATCACTGGATGTGATCTAAACTATTCGGAATAACTGTCTCAATTCAACGTGATATTCCCGTATTATTAAAATATAATTTTAATACGTTTCAGGCAAAAAATACTCCGATTTATTATTATGTATTATAATACATAATCACCACATACATCATAAACTGATCATAAATTACCTTTGAATATATTCAAAGGTAATTTATGATCAGTAGAATGAATGACATTTCAATAAGCATTTTAAGCGAAATACTTACTAAATATACTTTTTAATAAGTTACTGTTTTTTTTTATCAATAATTAATGTGTAAACAATATATAACGTATTTTTAATACAGAATAGGTAAAATACTTGCATTATAACTATACAATAATTATTATAAACTACATATACTGTAACCGGCGCTGTGAGATGAAGAGCGTTGATCGCTTTCATATCTAGTTGATGCGATTCTCAACTGCTTCTTAAGGCCTCGCTACATGGCCTGACCTGACATCGTTTGAAAGAGATGGCTATATATAAGTTTTTGGGGGAGCGAAAGGGAGAAGCTATAACGTTAATAGTTTGTTTCTTTTGCTCCCGTAAACTTCAAGTATAGCTGTCCCTTTCACGCGGTGTCAGGTCAGGCCATGTAGCGAGGCCTTTAGTTGTTGACGGCAATTGATAGAAAATTTGATTGTCGATTGACCATTGCTTATCGACCTCTTGAAAGTTTCTGAATGAGGTCTTAACCCCTTTATTGTTTTGTTCGCCATGTTTTTCCCCTTCTATTTCTGTACAGCGTGTCCTTGATAGTAGAGAACCTTGGCGCTGCTTTTAAATAACAATCCCCTTTCATTTTCAATATATCAATGAAGTCCTTGTATAAAGCCGAAATAGGTTTGGTCTTCTCTTCGGCTGCTCGCTGATAACAAATTGACAGTTCTTTTTTAACTTCAGCGCGTATAAAATCAGGGGAACATACGGTTGCATTATGCGGCTTTTTCATCGTGATTACTCCATCAATGGAATATATGACATAGCCCGTGCAGCCGTTTCCTCTCCGGGCGCATCGCCATACAGTAGATCCATCTTTATTGCGTCGATTCTTAATGTATTCATACCCCCCACATATTAGTAGGTCATTACCTTTTTGAGTTTTGGAAAAATTCAATTCGAACTTCAACGGCAAACTAGCAGAACCATAGTCAACAAACGTGATTTTTTTGTCTGAAACAAAAAAAAAAGTTGATCGCCAATTATTTTAGTCTTTTTACATTCAGAAGATAAAATATATTAGAACGCACGTCTACAACGCCAACAACTAAAGTCAAATGTAACTAAAGTCTAATATCCGAGGTTTAAACGTATATTTAATATAATAAATCGTTTTACCGTTTATTCAGATTTTACATTTTTCACTAACAAGAAAAAATCATAGAAAACCATTTAAATATAATTTAAAAAAAACATCATCTACTGTACTAGTCCAAAGATATTTAAAACTATTTTTCGAGTCAGCGCTGAAAAATGTTCGAACCAAAGGTAGACTGAAACCGTAGTAACTGTTTAGTAATCAGTGCATTTAGGCTAAAATTTTTGCTACCCAAATTTGACTTTGTCTCTTGTTAAACTACCACTTATTTAGGTATTTCTATTAGGGTTTTTTTATTTATTTCCATTTTAGGTAGATTTTTCAGTTTTTCGGTTTTTCAGTTTAGGCAGGTATTTCTAAATTTTTTTTATTATACCTACTCAGGACACTTTTACCCTGAATTTATTATTTTATTTTATTTCTAGACCCATAAGTACTCCATAGTTTTAAATATCTTTTTAAAGCGTATTTTTCGTTCTAATCAGTTTTATACGCCCTATTTAAATTTGTAAATGGTTTGGTGAATATCTTTATTAATTATAAAAAATACATATAACTAAAACACTCTACCCAACCTACATAGACTAGTTACTGATTTGTTAACACTGGGTTTACCTATAGACCTGCAAGCTCTTAGAGGCAATCCAAATGTTCCAAGACACTGCTAGTTAGCGAACCCAGCATGCTGGGAGTGTTGCACAAAGTACGACGTTCTTTATAAAATTGCTCTTGAAAGTCAGCGCTTTCGTCTTGATAACGTGTCGTATGCTGGTTATTGTAATAGACGACTGTGTTTCTGACCATCTGGACAGCTGCTTTGCATCGATACTTAGCGTGCGTCGTGCAGCGCCACCTAGTTTTGAGTGTCCCTCTTCGACCGTTTTGTCTAAATCGGAATCCATCGAATAATAGAATGTCGTTTCCTCTACATCCTGTATACATTTTTGGCTGTAACCCTGAGGATGAAAAATATTTCAAAAAAATTGAAAAGCTAGTCATGAAGTCAAACTTCTAAATTACGTTAGTAGCATAGATCAATAAAAAATATAGTAGATGAAGTAATAATACTATACAGAAACAGTAGATTTTTTTATAGAGAAAAAAAAAGAAAAACGCGATGAACATTGTATTTATTTTGATTTATTTAAAAAAGGTTACGATTCCAAAATGAATATTTTATTGTTAATAGAACAAACTAATGCGAGGTTTTTTTCTTCTGTTGATATTTTATCAATTTACTAATAATTAAATATATTCTGGGCAACAATTTAGAAAGCAGTAAAGTCAAGTAGACAGTAGTAGAGTGAAGTTGGATAAGTTAGTAAATCACACTAGTATTATAAATGCGAAAGTTTGTGTGTAAGTATGTAAGTATGTAAATGTGTTTGTTCTCGTTCAACTCTGTAACGGCTGAACGGATTTGGATGAAATTTGGTATGGATTCATAATTCATTTATTGCGTATATAGGTATAATAAGGTAGAATTAACATTATATACAGAGCGCCATATTCCGCCTTTCGGCATGCAAATATCTACAATAAAATAATTCAAAACATAATTCTGTGACTACATGATTTAAAAAAAAAAACATACACTAAAAAATGGAGGTAGCTAATTTCCTGAAATAACACAGGCTACATTTTGTCCTGAAAAATTTAACCGTTCCTGTAGAATAGCGGGTGAAACCGCGGCCCGCAGCTAGTAACTATATATTATACAGAGAACTCAGTGTACAATGTACTTTCTAGTAATCGGCTGGCTAGCTGCCAACCTCAAGTTGAAAATCTCTCGCCAAGCACCTCGCTTTGTTCCGGCAGCCTCACTTGAGAGCCAGTTTCCGTTCCAGGCTAGTTGTGCTTATCATCTTCAACTACACCGTCACTGAACATCAGGTGAGTTGTGGTCAAACGCGTCCACAGTAAAAATAAAAATAAACTACTTCAATATATTTCTCACATTGTTGCGCATACTTATCACCACTGATTATAATACATGTGCGAATATATTGCCAAGAATATTGCGTAATCCTTAAAAAGGACATTAAAATATGCATAAAAATCCAACATTTTTGAGAGCTGTCTTTGAGGCTTCGTGACCTGCTGGAAAACTGCTAATTTAAACTCAAGAAAAACAGGTGCAATAGGCTATTTGTCGGATTAAAAATATGCCACACATTAATGCCATCCCTGTAAGTTTCAGCGTGAAAACCAACTTTAATAATTACAATAAAATATATAAATAAGTTTTTTTTGCATGCGTTACAAAATAGTGTTTGGCGCGTTAATTTTTGCATCGATATTTTTCGAAATAACACTGATCTCGAGAACATAATATGAATGTACTATCCATTACATTTCATTTAATACTTTCGAAAAGTAGTTAAATAGCCTATTTGTTCAGTGCTGGCTCACAATATGACCATTTATCATAAAATAATACAGATAAGCTTTTAATTTTTTCTATCAACCATTTCGATACTTTAATTTCCATACATAAAACTATTCATAAATTTAATAACATTTACATAACATTGTGAGTACCTTTACAAAACTCAACCGAGTTGATAAATTAATTTAAATAATTACGTCTTTTCTAGATCGACGTACGCCATCTTCTGCCACACTGTAACTTACCATCAGGCGAGTTGGTGGTCGAACGAAGCTCGACATATATCCAAAAAAATACCTGGAGAAAACTTATATTAGTTAACAAACGATTCAAAGGTCACTTTTGTATTATTTTAATTAGTTTTCCAATTCAAAATTAGTCTGTTTCAATTATTTCCTTATCAATTCATCGAAAGACTGAATCAGGCGCTACTTTTCGTCTTTTAGATTCAATTTGTTTCAGAACTTTATCAAATGTTTTGTTTAATTAATGAGACACTTGTTTTGAGGCTATAATAAAAAATTGATTTGTGTTTCAGATTCGAGAAAGATTTGCAAAAAATGGCATTAATTGGCATTCATGGCTGGCTTCCCTGATTCTCACGATCTCATTCGTACTCCATCAATATTTTTTAATATAAATCATTATTACATTCCTCTCTGTGATAATAAATTATATATTTAAAAAAAATTGATGGAGTTGTGAACGAGATCCTGAAAATAAAAACATTTAATATCTTTAAAATACCATTGCCAGCATTTTATAGCAATTTTCATGTTATTTTAGCGGTTTTTTTTTAAACTCGAAAAATTCGCTGTTCTTTATAGATAACGAGAATCAGGGAAGCTGGCCCTTAATGAAATTATGGTGTACTAAAATGTTCCAGTTCATGAATAGCAAAATAAGTATGAAACGTTTAATTTTTTGCTGGCTCCAGTAAAAGGCTTTCTTCAAGGCTAACAGTGTGGTTATCAATATAGTATATGATTTCATTGTCGATGGTGTGTACTTTGGCTCGACACCCGAATTTCTCGTGGCTGGCGCATCTCCACCTCACTTTGCCGCCGTAGTCTCTGTTGATGCGGTACCTTATGCCGTCAATAATAAGCATATTCTTTCCTTTATAGTTCGTGTAAAAGTAAGGCGCCGTATTATACTTCACTGTAAAAAAAATAGCAGAAATTACACTCGTTCATACATAACATACACACGAAAAAAGAAAAAGGATTCTTAAAATATTTGAGCGACACATAAAGTGAAAAATAACATCCAAATGTTGAGGAGATAAAATATTATCACATCACATCATACTACTATTATAAATGCGAAAGTTTATGCTTGTGCGATAAAATCCGGAACGAGGATATTCGCCGAAGAACCAAAATCACCGACAAGGCTTTCAGGTTTTCAAAGCTGACGTAACAATGGGCAGACCATATCGCTCAAAGAACCGATAACCAATATGGAATAAAGTTTCTTGAGTGGCGTCCAGGCGCAGGAAGTGCAGTGTAGGTAGGCCTCCCACTTTGGATGTGAATGGCAGATTTTAGGTGAGAATGGCGCTCTAAGCCTAACAAAGGTTTTATTCAGCATAGCTCATGGGGTTTTCATAGAACAATTATGCTACAAAAGTAATTTATTATTATAAAAAACCGTTTGTCTTACACTTTTGTATAATAAGATTCTTTAATTTACATATAATATAGATTATTTAAAAGTAGTTACTATATAATGTATAAAAATAAAACTTTTAAAATATTAAATTAGTCTAGAATTGTATTAGTAAGGGACGCTATTTAATAGGTCACCTTAAAATTTCTATATTGCATCTGAAATGTCACAAATGTAATAGCCGCACACCAAAATATTCACTATTCACATAAAAAAGCAAATGTCCACGGCACAAATATTATAAGAGTTGAAATAAATAACAATACATTAAATAAAAAATAACCTATTCGTCCGGACCAATTCAATTCGATTTGCAAACATAGCTTAGTAACTGATGGAGACACATTGATGCGCACATAGTATTTCAGATGTGCAATTTATAATTAGTGATCAAACGAACTTACCCAGGTATGTGAAGTTCGATCACTATTATAAGAAGAACTTCATTCGACGCGATTGTGGAGACGAAGCCTTGGACTATATGCACCGGAGCAATGTAGTAAAATATATATATATATAGAAGAAAGAAAAATCGCGTCGAATGAAGTCGAATACAATATTCCATTTTTAAGTACCGGTATTTGGTTTAAGTCTAAAATATAAATTTAACTAGTCGATCCATATTACAAAGGGTCATGATAGTGTTCTTCGAAGGCTTGTAAAATCGTGTCGTTGAGTGTTCTAATAAAAGATTTGCACTTGCGTTTCGTGCAACGCCATCTTGTGTTCCTAGCTGAGTCCATAGAACCATATTCCTTGTAAAACTTAAACCCATTGTAAATTAACTGAGGGCGGCCCCTCTTTGATCTCATGAAAAGCGCTGTAAAACAAAAACTTTAAGATTACTTCAAGTAACTATGTTGTCGACTGTACACCCTCGCCAAGATAACACAAGAATACTTAAGAATAGAGTATACCACCGCCTCGTCCATACAAAAAGCGTAGTCTGTTACCCATACCTATACGTTATCCGATTTCGATATTTTTTTATGTTATCTACACAGTGAAAGACTATGCTTGAATGTTTGTTTTTCGCAATATCTGCGTTGCTATAGGCACTTAAAGTGACATTTTTTTCGTGTCGAAAATACGACGAAAAAAAAACTTGTTATTGAAATGCCATAAACATTTTTTGAAAAAACAAAACATAGCGGCATAGACTATGGTTTATCCAAGCCATTGATACCAAAAACAAAAGATTTTGTTAAGATTTAGAGGGTGATAACAGACTACCACCGAAACGCCAAACTTCATCAAAAAGTTAGGAAAATTCACTAACTCTCTATATTGCACGAGAAAACGAAGCGACAGCTATAAAATTTCAAATATCGAATTCACCAAAACCTCGCGGAAGGACTATCTATCCTCTTAAGAATTTAGTTATTTAACAATATGAAGAAATTGGGTAGACAAAAAAAACTAAGATTAAGAACTTTTTAATAACCATAAATCATGAAAAATATTTCAGGTTCCAATAAAAGCAATCTTTAGTTCAATCCTGAACATAGGTCTTTAATTTTCAATTCTGTATTTACAACAATTTTAATATTAATATATTTAATATTATTTTCTGTATTTACTGCATTTTTTTACAATTCGCCTTGCCATCAGTTCAGGTTCAGGCAAAAGACTTTCAAGAGCGGTTAGCCTAGTTCTACTAAGAGCTCTACAGGATGTTCAAAGACATCAGAGATTATCTAGGATATTGCTTTATTCATCAATAAGAACAACATTTATTAGGGAACCAATACTAAAAGCGCGATAAAATAAAACATCTATTCCATACATTTCTGTGAATGTTTGTTTGTGAATGCTTACGACATTAATTTTGAATATTCTACAACAATTCTTTAGTGTTCTATTCTAGAATATGTCCTAGTATAATACAACGATTTTTTTACATTTCTATCGCGACAGGCAATAAATAACTTTGCTGGACAAACATTAAAAATGTGAAGGCAGAGCCACACATGCGTAAATACGAGATGTTTCCGGTCCTCCGATTGGAATTCCGATTGGTAGGGGTGACGGCTTATTTTCTGTTTCTCTGTGTATTCGTACTGTCAAATTAAAAAATCTGGTTGTTCCCGGAATACCAATCGGATCTCCGATTGGTAGGAGAATATCGAGTAAGTATATTAATGCCTAATAGACGCCAGAGCTTTTTTTTTTTTAAACTAAATTAAAACGAAAATACCACGACAAAAATTAACATTTTTTTTAAATATGGTATTCGCTGTACAAATGAGATTAGCAATGAAACATAGCTCGACCGGTTTCAGGACTTTTTGGCATCTTCCTTCAAGGACGTGATGACGTAATACGCGCTCTCTCGTTCGCACAACCAATATTTTTATTTATATAAAATTACTGAGGTCGTCATTCAAAAATATTTTCTAATAATTTTCTTTACTACATCAGTTAAAAAGTTTAATTTAATTATTAATTCGATTTAAGCTATAATAACTTAGCACTAAAGAAAACTTTTTGTCATTCGTATAAATAAATGGAAAAAAAAATCAGTCAACTTATGAACCTCCTCCTCTTTTTTTTTGGAAGTCGGTTAAAACTTGCATAAATCAACATGAGAATTAGTAGACATTTTAACAAGACATTTTTTTTTTAAACATTTTTAAATGTCACCCTCAGTAATTTATACCAATAAAAATATTGATTGTGCGACCGAGAGAGCGTTGTATCACGTACCCGCATCCCTAATTAATATGTTATGTATAGTTTAATATACGTATAGTTATAGTATTAATCTATATAATAGAAAATAACAAGCCCTTTTCTAGGAATCTACGCACAAACCAGACCGCTTATGATAGGTGCACAATAAAAACAGGTTTTGCGAAATTCCACCTCTAAAGGGGCAAAACGGACCCCCAAAGTTTGTATGGAATTAAAATATTATTTCAAGCCAATGAATTATACTCTGTTTTTGTACTAAACATCCTAACTAATATTATAAATCCGAATGTAACTCTGTCTCTCTGTCTATCTGTCTATATGTGTCTCTGTCTGGGTGTTTGTCGCTTTATCACGGCTAAACGGCTGAACGGATCAAGCTGAATTTTCGCATATATATAACTTAAGGGTCGGAGGCGGACATAGTCTACTTTTTTATTGTAGGTCAACGCGAACGAAGTCGCGGATAACAGCTAGTGAGAAATAAAGAAAGGTCTCATGATTTTTCGAGAAAATTTTCCAGAATTTTTCCCTATAAATGGGAAATGGAGTGTTTAATTGGTTGTTTTCGTCTGTAGCATATGCGAGCAAAGCCTTACGAGCAAGCTAGTATAAGTATATATTATAGTTTTTGTTGTTATTTTTGTGTTATTGTTATGCCTCTCCCAGACTAGCATCTATCAGCCCGAATAATCGCAAAAAGAGGCGATATCCGCCAATCCGAGTGAGTATACTCGTCTCTGATTGGATTCTCGTCTGTGATTGGCGGATGTAGCCTCGTTCGTTTTTGTTCTTGTAACGAGGCGATATCCGCCAATCAGAGACGAGTATAACAAGGCGATATCCGCCAATTGGACGATTGGCGGATATCGCCCCATTACACGAACATTCGGCCTGCATGTCTGGGACAGGCATTATAGAGATTCACCATAAAAACATGGGTCTACATTCGCAAGCTGCGTCCGCCAGTCGGCGAATGATTATGCTTATTGTGCATCAACAGGACTTCTTTCTCTTGAGTGATGATGTAAGCAGCACAGCCTCGAGGTCTGCCAGTTGAGCAGTACCACCTCTTCTTCAACACTGATCGGTACGGAGCCGGTAGGAAGAAAGTGTAGCCGCCGCAGTAAAGAAGAAGCTTACCCTTCTGCGACTGTATTACCTGTACACCTGTAAGAAGTTAAATTGGTCATAGTCAATGTTTCGATCAGCGCGCAAAATTCAAATTTTCGCGGATTCATAAAAACAAACTTTGCGCTAATAAATAGGTTGTATAACCCCCGAATACTGAAACGTTTGTTAACTTTGACGATAGATTATGTCTATTGCTATCTTTGTCATTTGCTTAGTGCCAGACAGAGGCAGTATTCGAATTAATTTGTTGTCAAAGTTAACAAACGTTTCAGTGTTCGGGTGTAAATCACACTTGTCAAAAATCAAGATGAAAGCTAGTTACGCCTCTAAACCAAAAGCCAAGTCGAAAATCAGCTTTTTGACATTTTTAGCTAAACCGATGTTATCTAGGTGATCATTTTAGCCGTACTTTCTTTCTTGATACTAACCTATTTATTAGCATTCAATTGGTTGCGGTAATTGTAAAACAAATTAAAAAAAAAAAAAACAAAAAAAAAAATATATAATATTTATATAGGGTAAAATTTAACCTGAAATAAATGTTTTTGAATTTGAATTTGAATTGACAAAAAGCGACATAGTTTGAATTTGGCGCGCTGAGAGAAACGTTAAACCTTAATATAGAAATGAATTAGCAACATTGGCTTCTTCAAATATGATGCTATGACAATAGGCTATTATGGTAGTGAATAATAAATAAGATTCATCATCATCATCAGCCAGGATACGTCCACTACTGAACAAAGGACTCCTCATTATAGGGAGGGTGCCATAATCCCACGCTTGGCAGGCGGCTTGGGGATCGCAGAACGCTCACCGTTTACTGAGAGGACGCTGCTGGCCATCCTCCGGTGGTTCTGGTCGCAGTTTTAGGACATACTCGTGTTTGGGTAAATGAGATGGGAATGATAGTTCATGTACATCACATAGGACGCTAAGACCTAAAAAAACGTGTGTCAGGTGACGATTTAAAAAAATGACATAGAAATGCTCTTACGTTTATAACATTAAGTACAGTAACGTTTAATATCATAAATAACCGCGTCATTTTGATCTCTTTATTTACGATTATTGAATATATATTTAGGTAATTACTTATATTTTCTACCTTAAAATCGAAAAGTAAACTTTTTCTAACTGCCACATTTATGCTCCGTTAATTACGACCCTACAGTTTACAGTTTTAGTTTTACAGTTTAAGCTTAGTTATCATTTTTTTTATCAACATCGTGCAAGACTATGCTTGTATGTTTTTTTTTTGTTCTAAATATCGCAATATCTTCGTTGTTACACGCACTTAAAGTGTCAATTTTTTTTTCGTCGAAAATACGACGATTTGAAGTAGTTGTTATTAGAATACCATATATTTTTTATTTTTTTTAAATATAGCGGCATCTATATGAAAACAAAAGATTTTGTTAGGATTTAGGGAGTGATAACAGAATACTCCCGCAACGCAAATTTCAATAAAAGTTAGGAAAAATCACTAAGTAACTCTTTTTATTGCACGCACGAGAAACAGAGCGACAGCTATACAATTTCAAATATTGACTATCCTTTTAATGATTATGTTCACCAACTAATGCAACCAAGCTTTTGTTCAGAGTACGTGCAGTAGCCTGACATTGTTGTCTCTTTCTCTTAGAGCAGTACCATCTGCAAATCTTGCCATGTTTTATTCCTTTCCAGCACGAGTATGTGTACTGTCCCAAACGTAGTAAACAATTTTTATCAGTGGGTATAAATTCCATATCGGCCTTGCACGCGAGCAAATCTGTAAACATGAGATATAGTAGCGCACGACAAGAAATATAATACTTTTTTTTGAAAATTTTCAACCACACCGTATTTTAAAGTGCTTCTTATTTACTATTCTATCAATCAATATTATAAATGCAAAACTGCGTTATTTCGTTGACTTGTTTCTTTTTATCACACTACTCGTTTAATTGACCGAGTTGCCGTGTTTTTTTTTAATTACAAGCTTTCATTTTACTTGTAATGTTTGTATGTAAGTATGTATGTATGTTCAGGTCAAATCTTGCAACTCAATTTTAGACCAGTGCCCCTTGTTCAATTGAGTTGAAATTTGCATGCCTGTCAAGTTCCGATAACAATACAATATTATGAGAGCGAGCTGATCTGACGATGGAGACAGAAGGTGGAAAACGGAACTCCTCAGTTACTAACAGTAGATTGAAGGAGTTTGTACTCATTTTGATCAGTTTACAGTACCAATAACGGATTTTATAAAATCTTGTCTGGATTTTTTTTTTTTCCACAAAAACTTATTTTACTTTAGTGTGCATATAATTGTAGGACTGGAAAGCGACATGTGATACTTTCGGAATAACGATCAGTTCCTGCGGAATTTCCTGTTGTTTGATTTCTGTTTACGTCCGGAGTGCCATCCTACATTTTGCAGTCAGGTATTTAGTTTTACTTTTAAAAATATAACTTTTGAGAAGATACACATCATTAATTACAAGTGTTCAAGTTTGTGTGTAATTGCGTTTGTTCCCACTCAACTTCGTAGCGATTGATCGGATTTAGATATAATTTTAGTATAGGGATTATACATAAATACTTTTAATCTCGGGCGGGAATTAATTCATACCTTAATAAAATTATAAATTATTTCACTTATAGAAAATTACATTTCAATTTGAACAAAAACATATTAATGCTATAGTTATATACCTACCTATTACAAGATAAAAACAATACAAAAAACATACAAAGTACCTAAGCTACTCAGCCATATATATAAAACGAACAATTTGACTACCCACTGACGATTGAAGGTCTGAAGATAATCAAAATGTTAAAGGCCACTACCAGCCGAACGCAACCAGCATGCTGGATGGCAATGCTTATGTATTGCGCGATATAAACGCCAGCGTTTTGTGTATGCATGGCATCAACCAGGCCCTCTAACAGATTTTTAAAATGATGTCAACTCTCGAACTCCATGGACCAAAATCTCCATCCCAGAAGCCTCAAATAATGACCCCCCGAGATAAGCATATTTGCGCCGCTATTAATGCTGAATGACCCGCCGCACCATGCGCCAGCCCTGTTCCGTGTTTCAGAAAGATGTGAAACAGTGGTGGCGGCGCGCCAGTGTCAACGCAAGTTGCGTCTCACACAATGGGCCGCCCCAACTTTCAGGGCACTAGAGTCATACCTTTAGGTCTTTTACTATCGTCACGCGCAAGGCCACTCGGTTCGAGTGCAGCATAGAAAAATTAAAAAAGGATTGATAACTTACACATAAAGGTTAAGTTCAACCTCAATTAAAAACTCAATCGTAAGTTTAAGGCCGCGCTCTCGTCATTAGCACTTTCTCACATATTCAACATTATGAAGATAAAAAAATCGTTTATTGTTTTGAACAGGAATTCAATAATGTACTATTTATCTTTATATCGTTTCCAAACAGATTTTATCATACAGTTTGACAAACAAACGTTTGTATTTATTTAATTATTTCCAATTCACTATTTTTTTATTCTTAAAAAATGTCGTAAGTGCGCGAAAGAGATTACGCTCTAAAACACGACACTATCATAACATTTACCAAGTTTGGAAACACTAATGGGTATGATGACCTATCACACGGATTAATTCTTCATTTAAAGTATATATCTTGACTGGACAAGAACCCTGCCAGTATTGTGAGCAATACCAAAGTATTTTCTTGTTTTGATTTTTATCGTAATGTCCACTAGCCTTCCGGAAGGTATAGTTGTTCAACCTAATTATTTGGCCGCCATGGCACGTCGCGATAAACCTTAATTTATCTGAAAAAAAATATAGTTGTTAATATCTTTGTTTTATAATACTGACCCCCGAATACTGAAACGTTTGTTAACTTTGACGACAGATTAAGATTATTGATGTCTTTC
The DNA here is from genome assembly GCA_947579745.1 of Apocheima hispidaria. Classification (NCBI taxonomy): domain Eukaryota; kingdom Metazoa; phylum Arthropoda; class Insecta; order Lepidoptera; family Geometridae; genus Apocheima; species Apocheima hispidaria. Next base: position 12,437,703 of record OX388153.1, on the reverse strand, counting down.
TCGTTAGCTTAGTGCCAGACAAAGGCAGTATTAGAATTAATCTGTTGTCAAAGTTAACAAACATTTCAGTATTCGGTGGTGAATATCTTTATTTATCCAGTCCTAAGGTAAAGGGCATTGCACCTTCCACCATAACTAATAATAATAAATAAAAATCGAGCCAAGTCATCCCTTGAAAATTAAAATGAAAATGTATTTATTACAGCAATCATGGTCCTTAAGATGTTAGCAGAGAATAGCGCCTCACGTTTGGACAATATTAGTATGTTAATAATTATACCTAGTTATTTTATTAAATTATTATTTTTAACAATGTCCTTGAACTCGAAGTCACTGACTAGCCTTGTGGCTCAGTGAGAGGATTTCCACCTTCTGAGCTGTAAGGTTTTGGGTTCGATTACCACCTAGGACAAACACATTTGACATTTGGACATTTGTGTGATGAACATGGATGTTTGTTCTTTGTCAGGGTGTTTCTATGTATTATATGTGTGTATTTATAAAAAAAAATGATTTATATATTCTATCAGTTATCTGGTTCCCATAGTACAAGTTTGCTTAGTTTGAAGCTAGATGCGTCCACTGATATTTATTTTAAATTTATTTTATTTATTTATTGGTAGAAAATCTGCATGATACATAAGATATATATAGATTTAGGATATCTGTCCACCAGAGTAAAATCAAAAGTAGCGATGACTTGTGTTTAATTTAATGCTGCCAGCATTCTGGCCACACTCCCCTCCACCAAAGAGCTTGTAGATTAGGTTTTTGTATTTATTTATTTTTGTTTATAATTTGTTTTAATTTTAAGTAGCTAAGTAGGTAGGTTATATTTTATTGTTAATATGTATATATTTTGATTATTCAATAATTATGAGATATGTGCCTGAAACGAACGTTTTTATTACTATTGTTAATATTATTATAAGTACATAATTGAGGCGCCAATTCGAGAAAAAGATAGCTTTTGGTTGCAGATGAAAAGAGATGGTTTTAACGCGCAATAGTAAAAAATCAGCTTATTACTAATTACATCTAAACCAGGAAATCAATCATAATAATATTGTACGTTATCCTAGATATTAGTATATAATACCGCACTGTTAGAGAAATAATCACTTGAATATACAATAGGCGTTCAGAGAATTAGCGAAAAATTTGAGTAAATCGAGGGGTTTTTAACGTATTTTTTTCCTTAATATTTATGGAATCGTGAAACTATCGTTTAGCTATACTAAACTATAGTGCCAAAAACATTTCTCTCAACATCAGATCTCTAATCTAAATAATACTGAGGTGCATGAAATATAAAATATTTTTCAAAATAGCACCTTAAATATTTACCTTTACGGCAGGTGAAATATAACAAACGATTTGGACAAAAAGAAAATTTAATTCGAACTGAAACTTAAGATCAATCTAAAACATGCAAATCAATCCTACCTTAAACGGTTTATTTATTGTTGACAGGCTAGGCATTTGACTATAACTCTGATGTTAAGTGATAGTGTGGTCGAAGATGCCTGGAATGTAATTGACATTCAGAGAGCTCAATGATTATGGTTGCCTGAAATTTTGATCAGTTTTTGGTTTAAAGTATGCAGTTCCACTGGACACTTGGTGTTCCTACGTGAGCAATGCCAGAGCACGACCTTGTTACGGCCTAAGTAACGTCGTGGCGTGGTCCGAAAATAGGCTTTCTTGCCAATGCTCAGCAAGCTGCCACTTTTATTGTACTTTAGTTTTTCTGAAATCATCAAACAGTACCTATAAAATATACATACTCTACTAACATCATTAATTACATTACATTATACAGGGTAACTTTTTGAGTAGAGCGCAAATATTTATCAGTATCGTTAATGGAACATATTTAACCAATAAAAAAAAATCTTTTGTTGTTTTGAGTTTATTAATTTATTGACCACAAAATGTCGGATAATCTATAATACAATAATTACCAAGCTACTTCTTGCTGTAGCGAGCCAGAAGAAGCTATGTAGGTACCTAAACGTATTGTAGGTGTTCGTAGTACTGTCACGAATAGAGTGACCATGACTACAGCCATTAGCTACTTTCATTTAAAATTATTATGAAAATTTTGAACCAAGGTAGGTAAAACCAAAAAATACTGTGTATCCTTTATTTTTCAAGAATTCACAAGATTTGCACATTACTTAAAAGTTCAGGGTAACTTTTCAAGTACACAAGATTTGCGCACTACTTAAAAAGTTACCCTGTATGTAGTAGAAAAAAAAACTAAGACACTGGACAGCTTTGCATAATATTGAAAATAAAATAGTTAATCTGAACAAATCACAACTCCTCCCAAAGTCCAAAGTCAATCTAGTCATAAATATAGAATATAATAATTATATAAATATTAATTAAATAAAGTCAAAGTCTATGTCAATCGTCTGACAAAGCACCCAGTAGAGAAATTATACTTATGATTCGTTCAGAACAACAAACTTGCTAGAATTCGTTCAGAACAACAGAAACTTGTTGGATGTTCGGTTAGATGTCGAACATTTTCTCAAATATCACTTCGTTAAATTTTTAGTCACTTTTGCCGTGGGATGAGCCAAGAATAGCACTTGGGGCGATTTAAGAAAAAATATTAATTTACGTGGTGGGTTGAACTGGTAATACGTGTTTGGGATGACTCGAAAAATGGGATGAGACACGCTGGGACGAAGACGGAACAACCCAAAAGTTTTCGTGATTTTATTAAAATAAGTATTTAAAAGGACATAAATTTAAAAAAAACCGACTTCATCAGAGACATTTATTTAAATTTGCTTCGTTATAGTCGCTTAAATATCATAATCGAGATTATCTTGACGCCACCCGTGAAATACGTATCATTGAGGAGTTCCGTAGCCATCTGTGGTCTTCTTCATCAGTTCCACTTCACCGAATGATATTTTCTGAATTTAAATGCTTGACTTGTTGACGAAAATACCAAAATCGCTATATGTATGCCAAAACATTTGTGTAGTTCCCTCAGTTCCTCATGGATCCCATTATCAGAACTGGGGTTTGTTAAAAATAGGACCGACCTGGAAGTATCTATCACGTTTCAAAATACAAAAAGATTTTTCCAAATCGGTTCATAAATGACAGAGTTCTTTTTTAGCCTTTAGATATAACGCAAACAGACAATAGTTGGACTAACTACTTCTGTACAAAAACAACTGCAACATAATATTTTTTTTATTCCATTAATTTTGGTTTAATAAAACGGGAATACTCACGTTAAATTGAGTCGGTTATTCCGACTATAGTTTCGATTGCATTCGGTGACCTTTATTATATTTTTATTTATGATTATAAACTCTCGCATCTCGCAAACAGAAATAGCAAGCGCAAAATAGCAATAATCTTATATCTCAGGGTGACGAGCGCAGTGGTTTGATGCATGGTTTTGAACTGTTGAGGTTCAAAATTCTGGGTGGCACTGAACTGTTATGGGCAAAAGTGAAGCTTTAACATCATGTGAGCGACTAGCTAGTATCGTCACCAAATTCCATAAAACAAAAAGATACTCTCGTCGAGTGTGACGAAGTTATGATCTCAATCATAGCTTCGTCTTGCGACTGGCTTGTGGTGGGTAAGTTGTACTAAATATGTATTGTTTACTAGCTGCACCCCGCGGTTTCACCCGCTATTTAACTGAAACCGATTATTTTTCCGCAATAAGAAGTAGCTTATGTGTTAATCCCGGGTGTAAACTACCTCCATACCAAATCACATTCAAATCTGTTCAGCCGATACCGAGTTGAACGGGAGCAAACACACTTACACACAAACGTTCGAATTTATAATATTAGTGTGATTTCTACATGCGTGATCAACTGTATATCATTGGGTACAGTTACGAAGCCTTAGTGTCAGTGGTTATGTTTTCCGGCCATTAGTTTTAGTACGCCGTAGATGGTTTTTGCTTTTGCTTTACATTTTTTTCTCAACCTTTTCGAGCAGTACCAAGTTACAAGAGCTTTGTCCTTGTCTTTACATTTGGTGCTGTACGTGTAGTCACCGATTTTCATCAAATAATTTCCTGTGGCCAAAGCTAAAAAAGATACACAATTTTGCTCGTTTGTCTGTTGTTGATTGTCAAGCCATACCACCTCATCTGAAAACACAAGAGAAAACAATTAGTTTTAACTAAAAAAAGCATTGACATTTGTGGCTTTTTCCAGTTCTATCTAAGGAATTTAATTATCATTTTGCTACTTAAAATCAATTAGGACGAAATCAATTAAATAATGTGTGCATGGTTTCGGTTTATAGCTTTGTTTTTTCAAAGAATAGCAAATTATTAATTATTTGTATTAATTAAATTATTCAAGTCAAAGCAGCCACCTGATGGTGAGTGTTCACCACTCCCCAGAGACAACTTTACCTCTGGTTATAGCCGGGTGCGTTGAATTATTATCATTGTTTGAAATGGATTTTGTCAGCCTTACCAGCGTTTGCGTGTTACCAGATTTTTTCTGGCAATTCTTTTCATCTCTTAGATACATAAATATGTATTTTCCCCTTAATGCTCTTGAGTTGCATTTTCATTTAGTTTTAAGTTCTTTTTCGGCTCTTTGTAATATAATATTCGAACGCCCCGCAGTATCACCCGCGTGAAAAATCCCTCAGGAACCGTACATTTTCCCGGGTAAAAAAGTAGCCTATGTCACTCTCCAGCCCTTAAACTATATCAATATAAAATTTAGGTCGATCCGTTGATCTGTTGCTGCATGAAAGAGGAACAAACAAACCTACAAACATACTTTCACATTTATAATATTATTAGCGATACCTAAGTAATATCGAAACTAAAAAAAAACTACGTAAATTATATTGTACGTTTGATTAAAAAAACGTAATTTTAAACATGCCTGATGCATGGTTACTATGGATATTTGTAAAGGAAACGGGTACAGGCAGATGAGCTGGACATGTAATCAGCGATTATAGTCAAACCTAAAAACATCAAGCCGAATCAACCAGATTTGTTAATGTGTACAAACCCTAGCGAAAACAGGTTCTGGCAACTGGCCTCAGGGTGCCCAAGACACAGGCCCTAGTTTGGAACCCGATGCAAATTGTGTAATTTCTTTAGACGCTCAGACAAGACAGGACAGATCGAACATTTTCTCAAATATCACTTCGTTAAATTTTTAGTCACTTTTGCCGTGGGATGAGCCAAGAATAGCACTTGGGGCGATTTAAGAAAAAATATTAATTTACGTGGGTTGAACTAGTAATACGTGTTTGGGATGACTCGAAAAATGGGATGAGACACGCTGGGACGAAGACGGAACAACCCAAAAGTTTTCGTGATTTTATTAAAATAAGTATTTAAAAGGACATAAATTTAAAAAAAACCGACTTCATCAGAGACATTTATTTAAATTTGCTTCGTCATAGTCGCTTAAAAATATCATAATCGAGATTATCTTGACGCCACCCGTGAAATACGTATCATTGAGGAGTTCCGTAGCCATCTGTGGTCGTCTTCATCAGTTCTACTTCACCGAATGATATTTTCTGAATTTAAATGCTTGACTTGTTGACGAAAATACCAAAATCACTATATGTATGCCAAAACATTTGTGGAGTTCTCTCAGTTCCTCATGGAACCATTCCCATTATCCGAACTGGGGTTTGTTAAAAATAGGACCGATCTGGAAGTATCTATCACGTTTCAAAATACAAAAAGATTTTTCCAAATCAGTTCATAAATGACGGAGTTCTGCGGTAACAAACATATAAAAAAAACAGTGGAATTGAGAACCTCTTCTTTTGGAAGTCAGTTAAAAATAATATCTATAACGTTTACAATGTGTAAAACTTAACTAACTTAAAATAAATAACGAATAGCTATATTTACAAACTTAAAAAATAAAACAAATCTACTTGCCCCTTGGTGGAAGTAAAGGTGGCTAGAACGGCTAGATGGCAATACTGAGCTGATGCTGACCAAAATAAGCGTCAGCATTCCGGTCACCTGTTGCCTCCACCAATTTTTTAGCCTTTAGATATAACGCAAACAGACAATAGTTGGACTAACTACTTCTGTACAAAAACAACTGCAACATAATATTTTTTTATTCCATTAATTTTGTTTTAATAAAACGGGAATACTCACGTTAAATTGAGTCGGTTATTCCGACTATAGTTTCGATTGCATTCGGTGACCTTTATTATATTTTTATTTATGATTATAAACTCTCGCATCTCGCAAACAGAAATAGCAAGCGCAAAATAGCAATAATTTTATATCTCAGGGTGACGAGTGCAGTGTTTTGCCTTGCATGGTTTTGAACTGTTGATGTTCAAAATTCTGGGTGGCACTGAACTGTTATGGGCAAAAGTGAAACTTTAACATCATGTGAGCGACTAGCTAGTCTCGTCACCAAATTCCATAAAACAAAAAGATACTCTCGTCGAGTGTGACGAAGTTATGATCTCAATCATAGCTTCGTCTTGTGACTGGCTTGTGGTGGGTAAGTTGTACTAAATATGTATTGTTTACTAGCTGCACCCCGCGGTTTCACCCGCTATTTAACTGAAACCGATTATTTTTCCGCAATAAAAAGTAGCTTATGTGTTAATCCCGGGTGTAAACTACCTCCATACCAAATCACATTCAAATCTGTTCAGCCGATACCGAGTTGAACGGGAGCAAACACACTTACACACAAACGTTCGAATTTATAATATTAGTGTGATTTCTACATGCGTGATCAACTGTATATCATTGGGTACAGTTACAAAGCCTTAGTGTCAGTGGGTATGTTCTCCGGCCATTAGTTTTAGTACGCCGTAGGCGGTTTTTGCTTGAGCTTTACACCTTTTGCTCAACCTTTTTGAGCAGTACCAAGTTACTAGAGCTTTGTCTTTGTCTTTGTCTTTACAGTTGCTGCTATACGTGTAGTCACCGATTCCCATCAAATAATTTCCTGTTGCCAAAGCTAAAAAAGATACACGATTTTGCTGGTTCGTTTGTTGTTGATTGTCAAGGCATACTGCCCCATCTGAAAACAAATTGAAAACAATTAATTTTAACAAAAAAAGCAAATGACTTGTGTGGCCTTTTTCTCGATCTATATAAGGAATATATCTATTCTAAGGAATTTCATAATAATTTTGCTACTTACTCGTTCTATCAATTACGACGAAGTGATTTAGGTGTTTCTGGTTTGTAGTTTTCAAAGAGTAGCAAAGAGGAATTGTGGTGATGTTGGTGAGTGGTTACCACCCCTAAGAGAGAACTGTATCCCAAATGATTGCAGGTGTGTTGAATAATTAATATTATTTGAAAAGGGCGTTGTCGGCGCGTTGAATGACATGCTTTTAATTTTTTTCCCATAATTCCCGTGCGTCTCAGACGGTCAGTGCTGAAAATCAGTGCTGCGGAGAAATCCGCAGCATTATCGCTGAGCTTTTTTGTCGTACTGGACACTACAGCGATAACTGAACAAAATTATATATTATCATTTCTCTTCATTATATTTAAATTATTTTGTAAAGTTGGCGTTGTAGTGTTTTGTGCGTAAAATAAATGTTTTTCTTTCTTTCTTTCTTTTTCTGTTACAATTTTTCCTGCTTAAATATGTATTTTTATGTTGCATTTGCATTAATTTTTAAGGGTTTTTCGGCTCTTTATATTTTATGTACGAATTATTGTAACTAAAAAATACTACGTAAATTATTTTAGTTGTTATTGTTTGCTTAAAAAATGCCTGGTGCAGAGTTAATATGGAAATTTCTAAATTAAAAAGGTATATGCAGATTACGACATGTAATCGTAATAATAAAATTATGCTAATTTATCACGATTATAGCACATGCAAAAACATCAAGCGGAATCACAACTACACAAAAATTGAGCACAGCAACTTTTTAAATATTATATATTCATTTATTATTATTATTATTTATTATATAATTTAAGTATATTTATATAATATAATACAATTAATTTTAAATGAGATCACACAGTGACTGTTACTAGAACTTTTTGACTTCATGAACTTACTTCACATAATATATACTTTGCGCCGAACAAAATAAAATATTATACAAAATTTCAAATCAGCATTTTTTTCTCATTCCGATAAAATATCGGTTTTTATTATTGATTATAATGCTACGAATAATACTAAAATACATTAAATATTAGTTACTATATTAAATACTATACCGACGGGTTACCGAGTAATGGGGGCTCACCATTCTCATTCATTCATAATTTGGAAATTAATCCCGGAAAAATATTGAGTTTCTGTAGAATAGCGGATGAAACCGCGTAGCGCAGCTAATAATTTTTGGTTTTGTAATTAATTTTGCAGTCATGTATTTTGTTATTTTGAATAATTCATTTATTTTAATTTTCAGTGGGTATGTTCTCCGGACATTACTTTTAAAACGCCGTAGATGGTTTTTGCTTGTGCTTTACATCTCTTTCGCAACCTTTTCGAGCAGTACCAAGTTACAAGAGCTTTGTCCTTGTCTTTACAGTTGGTGCTATACGTATAGTCACCGATTTTCATCAAATAATTTCCTGTGGCCAAAGCTAAAAATGATACACAATTTTGCTCGTTTATCTGTTGTTGATTGTCAAGCCATACTACCCCATCTGAAAACACACGAGAAAACAATTAGTTTTAACTAAAAAAGCAATGACATCTGTGGCTATTTCCAGTTCTAAGGAATTTAATTATCATTTTGCTACTTACAATCAATTAGGACGAAATCAATTAAATAATGTGTGCATGGTTTCGGTTTTTAGCTCTGTTTTTTCAAAGAATAGCAGAATATTAATTAAATTATTTAAGTCAAAGTGAAGTGAAGTGAAGAAGTGTTCACCGCCCCCCAGAGACAACTTCATCCCTAGTTATCGCCGGTGCGTTGAATTGTTATCATTGTTTGAAACGGATTTTGTCAGCGCGTTGCATGATATGCTTTTAGTTTTTCACTGGTAATTTTTTTCATCTCTAAGATACATAAATATATATTTTCCCCTTAATGCTCTTAAGTTTCATTTTCATCAAGTATTAAGTTCTTTTTCGGCTCTTTGTAATATAATATTCGAGCTGCGCCCCGCGGTATCACCCGCGTGAAAAATCCTTCAGGAACACTACATTTTCCCGGGTAAAAAAATAGCCTATGTCAATCTCCAGCCCTTAAACTATACTATGCAAAAATTTAGTTCGATCCGTTGCTCTGTTGCTGCATGAAAGAGGAACAAACAAAGAAACATACTTTCGCACTTATAATGTTATTAAGGATACCTAAATAATATCGAAACTAAAAAAAAATTACGTAAATTAAATTATATGTTTGATTAAAAAATCGTAATTTTAAGCATGCCTGATGCAGAGTTACTATGGATATTTGTAAAGGAAACAGGTAAAGGCACATAAGCTGGACATGTAATCAGCGATTATAGTCAAACCTAAAAACATCAAGCCGAATCAAACCAAATTTGTTAATGTGTACAAACCCTAGCGAAAACAGGTTCTGGCAACTGGCCTCAGGGCGCCCAAGACACAGGCTCTGCCTAGTTTGGGACCCGATGCAAATTGTGTAATTTCTTTAGACACTTAGACGCAATTTAAAAATTAGATATTAAACAATTTGTCCTCAAGAAATTAATCTATTCTATTAAATCTTATTATCTTATTCTATTAAATAGTAAGTTAGTACTGTTGTTGCAAATAAATAAAATATGATTATTATAATCACAACTACACAACAAGTGAGTACTTAATAACTTTTTAAATTAATTAATTTAAAGGAACCACGCAGTGACTATTAATATTTTATTAATTTTGGCTTGCGGCGATCAATTTAAATATTATACAAGAACTGAACCGCGCCTTCTCCTGCAATACTGTAGGTTGACCAATGAGCAATTATGTCACATTTCGATGAAATATAGCTTTTGATTACTTATCAATGCTACGAGTATTACTTCCTCGTTTATAATTTACGTAAAGTATTATAAAAAAAAAAGTGACAATACTCCTAGTAGTGTTCCGTAATGGCAATTTATAATGAAATTTATACTGTTTCAGAAATGGGACATGATTCATCATGAGGTCCGCTTGTCTGTTTTCCATTCTAATACATAAATTCTAATACAAAAAAAGAAAAAAAAACTCTAGGAAGGTTTTGAAAAAAGTTTCTAAAAATGTTCTGAAAAAATCCCTATCCGACGATACTCCACTCGATGGGGGTAGGTTAACATTAATTTATATTTTACATTCTCTCTATCGTGTAAGGAAGAACAAACAAAATATAAAATTTTAAATATAAAAAATAATAATTTTCAAAACGCACTGATCCGAGAGTCAGTGGAGCAAAGGTAAGAATAAAAAAAAAAAAAAAAAATGTTTGTGCGAACGATAGACTCTACAAGGGAAGCGGGCTCTTAAGTAGAATTTGAATAAAGAACAAGTTTAGTGGTTATGTTCTCCTCGCAACATAGCCAGCACGCCTCTTACAGTTGTTGCGCGCGCGCCGCATTTCAAACTCATTCGTTTTGAACAGTACCAGCTACAGCTCTGCATTTCCTCAGGACTGTTATAGTTAGTATTGTAAGTGTAGCGGCCAACCATCATTAGTTGCCTTCCGGTATGTCGGGTTAGAAACACGACGTTACCTGAAACTTTAAAGTATAGAAACCGAAATATTCTGTAAATTTCACATTCTGCATTTTGGGAACGTTTCATGATGCTAAAGTACTTTGAAATGAGAATCTAATAAACGGTAAGAGGTTTTTGGCACCGATTGAAAACAAAAAAAATACGGGCGCACCAATCTGAAATGTTTAATTTGTAATTTTCATTACGAGTACCTATAACACAACAGACTAAATTTGATTTAATTTTGATTTAAATCATTCTAAAGCTTTTTCTACTTTTAACCGTACTCTTTATGCTGGAAAGTTCTATCTTCTTTTTCTTTTTTCTTTTGTTGGAGTGTTCTTCTATGTATCTTGTCTCAGAACTCTATTTGATTTTGCGCATCTACCTTTACCTCGACGAAATACAGAGCATCGTCGACAAAGGTGTTCAATCGGGTACTATTTATCGGCAGTATACTACTAATTCAAGAAGGTCGCGTCACTCTTATGGAGAGCCTGAAGCGCACGTTTTTTGAAAATCGTATATTTTTTGTTTTTTTAAATTTTCAACTTAAATCGACGCGCGATTCTTAGGATCTTCTTGAATCGGCAGTGTAGGTTGCCCAATATTCTCCCCCATTGGCCGAGGTGGTGCGACTCTGTTCTAATCAACATATCTGCACAATTGCGGTTTCGATGTCTTTCGATGACCTTTCCAACTTTACCTATCAATATTTCCAAGTTGTCTAGTCCTTTTTTGGCAATCTGGTTGGTCCGATGAGCTGTCTCGATTTACGCTAGTGACTGTGATATCCTGAGACAAGCATAACTTCTCCATACTTTGTTCTCACTTTAGCAGGACATAATCTGCTTTTCCTTCTCGAACAATACCAAGTACACTGGGTACCCTCTGGGTAGCTAGTATTGTACGTGTGGTTTCCGATCTTTAATAGGCGATTTCCTGTTTTTAAACGGATGTAACTTGCTCCACCTTAAATGAGATAAAGTGTTAAAAGTATCAAAACATTTCTTGAAGTTATTCGTATAATTGAAGTTTCTGAGGCAAAGTTTTGTCAAGCTATATTCAATTTGTTACTTAGTGTTATGGAAATTCATGCAATTAATTTTAATAGAGTAACGGCCGCAGCTCGTATCAACCCGGGACCCGATCGTCTACTCCTCAACTCAGTTCAGTGTTATCTGTATGAAACTACGCCGCGACGCAAAGTTATCAGCTTCTTAACGACATCACCCCGCGTCGGGAAAACCGAGTAAAGGTGAATGCACACTTATCCGCACCGCACGCACCACGCGCGCCGCATTCACTGGTATTAATACTACCCACTTACTAAGCTGTGATAAATTAAAATACTAAGTAATTAGAATGGATTCATGACTAATTAGACTGATCACTGAAGTCATGAAGTCATTTCGCGATCCTAGTCTCATAGATATAAAGCCTGAGTCTTGGTTTCACGCAACTGCGAAAAATTGCTTACTCCCCCGCCCTCTCAGTCGTCCTCTTGAATATACCTCTTTAATAGACTCGTCAATGAAATGCGTGTGGGCAAGCTGTACATTTGCACTGAGCACGCCGTGCCACGAAGCTTGTTTTCTTTGTGAACCATTTTAAAAATTTGGATTGTTTTAAGGTATTCGAGGTATTATTAAAATTCTCGAACAACTCGAGAAACTCAAATGGCTGTTGAGCAGTCTTGAATCTCGAGAAATAAAAATATGTCGAGAAATCGAATTCACTAGTGAAGCAGTCGGACTCTGTCAGGCGATCTGGTCGGTCGGGTCGCGATTTGAGCTGCGACTATAACGCGTTAAATTAATTGAAATACATATTTATATTCATTACGATATTCATCTACAATGTCGCCCATCGGCAAGTGACAGCCCGAAAAGGGCTTATAGTACTCATGATTATGAACAACTTTTACTATGGGACCAACCCTAAAATCGAGAAAAAAATCTGCTGTTCCATACATTTTGTCGAGTGTCATTGACATTTTTCTATTCTATGGAGTGCTAGGGATTTCCTAACCTAAAACGAAATTAAAAATTACTTTAAATAAAAATGAAATATTATATTAAAACAAATAGATCTTACTACATTATTTTTATGTATGATTATGTTCCTCTAATACATCGACGATTTTTCTGTCGATCGTTTTTACTTTGACACGGCATTTCTTGCTTTGTCTCTTGGAGCAATACCAGGTATTTCGACGTCCCAATTTGAAGTTGCAGTTGAACGTGTGCACATCCATCCGCAACAAAAACTTTCCAGATGGTAGTTGGACAAACTTATGAGCACCTAAATAAAAGAAAAAAAAAAATTAAGTAAAGGAAAACCATCATTACGGTTATTAAAGATAAAGGGACAATTAAAAATAATTGCGAACAACAGAAATATATCATTTACTTAATATTATCAACCGTATTTCTTAAATCTTAATTGGATACATATTTTAATTGCGCGCCACCGGATTTCCATACTTTATTTTTTCTCTTATGTTTTGGCTCTATATGTTGTGTATTTAGCCAGTGTCAAGTATTGTAATATTTCAAAGTGATGTCAAATATTTTACGATTAAAATAAGTCTCATAGTTTAAGTCACGGTCAAGTCCACGTCATGCCCCAGTAAAGTGGTGGAGACTTTACTAGAGGATTCTATGGAGTTTTGGAAACAACACTAAGAGTCACGTTTCACAACATTATACTATTCACCAACACTGGTGCACGTTCACGAACACTTAATGGATAAAAATCCACCTTTTTATACATTAACACTCGTTAAAACACAAGTTTTGGAAAATAATAGATTGAGGCGACATGACTTCTTCACGTTCCCGCCAAAACTCTCATTTTCATACTCACATACTTGTATATTGCTGATCACTACTAGTTAAAAAGTAAAAAACAGATTTATTTAAAATCATTAAGAAATTAATGAGCGAATATTAGGCAAGATTTTTTAAGCGTATCATAATTTTTAGGGTTTCGTAGCAAACTAAGTATCCTCATAGTTTCGTCGTGTTTATCAGTCCGCTAGTCTGTCTGTTGGTCCTTCTGTTTATGTCACGGTCTTAATAAGCAAAGGCAATTTCTATAGCGCTAAAACTTAGTAAAACGCTAAGGAAAATATCGAAACGTTATAAAATATATTTTTAGGGGTGCTACAGCAATCCCTTAAGGGGGAGGCCCATATTTACCAGCGGACGTCTTCTGGCTGATGATGAGCAATCCTTTAAAAAAAGGGTTTCATTGGGAAGAGAATTCAAAACCGACATTATAGCAGTTTAATTCTCTTTCTGTCTTTTAAGTCTCATATTTGAATATTCGATTTTCTACGTGTGGATTAAAAAAATCCGAAGGCATTTATCATCAAAATTAAATTTTTTTCTGACTAACACAGCTACATAACCCTACTAGGAGCGTTACGACAAACTCTTGACAGATTTTCTGGTAATATATTACTCATTTGACATCTCTGACATTCTTTAGTAATAATTATAACTACACAATTGTAATTATAACTCTCTCTAACTAAACTAGTTAGAGAGGTTAGATTATTAAGTGCGTTAGAAAGAAATTAAACGTTTCACAAATTAGAGATCAGGATATTTGGAGGAATTGGAGATCATCAGGTGAGATTGTGGTCAAACGCTTGACAAGTTCGTTTAAAAAAAATTACAATTCATTTTAATAAAAGTTATCTTTCTTGATAATGACGTTGTAAACAATAATATGTGAACACAAACACATTTTTTTGTCTTCTATGAAAATTTATATTTAAATGATTAATATTATATTGGTAACAATTTAAAATCACCACTATGTTCCGGATTGAAGAGCATTGAATCCAGGGAACACATCTTATATCTCACGGTGGCGTACGCATCGGATTGCTGCGGATTTTTTAAGCTGTTAAAACTAAAAAATCTGGGTAGTACTGCACTGCTATGGGCAAGCGTGACGTTCATCATCAGACGTACTTCTCATCACTCAGTTCCATAAAACACTAATTTGGTTGTGAATACTTATAAATATTAACATACAAGCTGCGCCCCGCGCTTTCGGATTCTACAGAAACCTAATACTTTTCCGAGATAAAAAGTAGCCTATGTGTTAATCCAGGGTATAAACTATCTCCACACAAAATTTCATTCAAATCCGTTCTGAGAGTTACAGAGTTGAACGGGAACAAACATACTTACATACTTACTTACCTTCTTACCTATTTACCTACCTACTTATCTACTTACCTACTTACTTATTTTTCTAGGAATCAACGCACAGGCCAAACCGCTCATGATAGAGACATGAAATTTGGACACAATATTCTTCAAATGGTGTAGGTGGACAATAAAAACAGATTTTGCGATTTTCCACTTCTAAGGGGTAAAATGGACCCCCAAAGTTTGTTTTTTACACCTATGAAACTCGGTTTGTAAACTGAGTACAAGGAATAAAGAAACACATGTCTAAGAGTTTTTCGTAAATCAACCCCTAAAGAGGTGAAATGGAGTGTTTAATTTGCCTCTGCGAGCGGAGCCGTGCGGTCGAGTTAGTACTATAATATAGATAAACCGATATATATTATCATAAATAAATAGATAGGTATAAATTAAAGATTATTTAAGGCGTATAACTGGAAGGATGAGTGTGATATGAGCCAACACTAATAATCTCATTAAAGTCAAACAACCTCAACTTTGCTTTGCATCCTTTCGAGCAGTGAGTAGCGCATCGCCAAGAAGTTTTTCTCATGTCTGGGCTGCGATAGTCCAAGTAGTATGTATAATTCTTGTAAACTATGTTGTCCTTGCCCGATTTAGACTTGATAACCGTAAATTCTAGAAGAAATGTTCGTATTAGAACGTCATTAGTACTCACGAACAAAATAAAAATAATACATAGCACAATATTAATAGTACATTTTATTTAGTAGTACAAAAGTATATCATAAAGTTAAACAAAGTAAGTATAAGGAATTTAATAATAAACCTTTAAACTAGCAAAAGCTCTTTAATTATCACTTTCCAATTCAGAAATGATGAACGTAAATTCTAGAAGAAGTGTTTATATCAGAACGTAATCGTGAACAAAAAAAAATGCTAGATCAAAAAAAAACATTTACCCACATACAGTCAAAAAAATATTAGAGAAGAGTAAATTTGACGCTCTAATTAAATATTTAATTTCGATGAAACACATTTATAAACCCATTTAATGTATAACATTTCATTTACAACATCATTCATTCATTAACATTTAATACTTTTATAAGGGTCCTTAGTACCTACCTCAAGTAACCGTTTTTCTTAAGTATCTTCTTCGTTTTTTCCAGCCATTCGTCTCTCTAGCACAGCGTTATAACTTCTATATTCATAAACCAAAGTGCATACATGACATTTATAACCATTTTCCTCCAGTAACCTTTTTCATTGTGTCCGGCCTTTCGTCTCTATTACAGCGTAATAACTATAATAATGTTTGATTCATAAACCAAAGTTCATAATGGCGAAGTTTATAATATTGGTATTGGAGACATAATTATTAACTAACGGGTTTTAAGGGTAGCTCCTATTTATGTGAAACGGAGATGATTTCACTGCACCCTCTTGTGTGGGGTATCGTGTGGATAGGGCTTTTAAAAATTAAGGTAAAGTACAACAACTTTTTTCACGTATATTCTTTGTGATATAAACATATATGCTTGTAAAAGTAGCTTGCAAGATGACCCTATTCTATTGTGAAGACAAACTTCTAATTTGGCTATTCGAGCTTTCTGAAAAGATGTCTAAAAACCTTATCGAATGCATTTCTCGACATAAGACAACTTATTTTCATTTTTATTGCAGTTCATTATATAAGACAATTTATAACTTATTGAAAAACACTTTCTTTCTTATATTATCCATCTTTCTTAAAACTATATTTCTATCAAAGTCTGTTTTACAATCTGCCGCGTGTGGCTTTTGGCCTATTATCTCTTTGCGGTGATTTAAAGTAAAGTTGCCTTTACAATCCTTTGTTGTGAAACATAGCCAAAATGAATTCCCATTTACGTAAATTTTTTTGCGATGGTAGCGACGGCCCTGATGCAGTAACAACATTCCACCTCTTCTTGTACTTACGAATTCAATTTCCGAATTCGTCGGAGAATTGCGTATTATATGAGAACCAAAGATAAGTTGGCTGCCGAATCCTAGAAGGAAAACCACATTATTGGATTAACTTATTATATATTTCTAATTTAATTCACAATTCTATACTTTTAACGACTCAAGCAATATCCCTAAACTAAATTTAGGGATATTGCTGTATTTTACTAATAGAAACACAAGAAATATATAGCATGCATTTTAGTTCTGTCAAACGAGTTTACCGATTAGAGCCGCGAAGAAAAGCGTACACTGGCGACACTTAAAGCTTCACACTAAATCGGCACCCGCTACGGACTCGTCTAAGTTTGTATGGAGAACTAAGATCTGACTAATTTGACAGCACTATAATTCTTGCTATCTCTATCTTGTGTTTCTATTTAGTAAAAGACAGCGATAGCTTAATTGCGTTTAGTGAGTGCACGGTGGAATTGACATTACTATACCATTAATTCGAAAGTAGGGCCCGTACCGTGAGTTGCTTATTGCGATTATTGTTAGGCTCAGCTGACAACGCTGCGCAACCATACACCTTGTCGCGTCCCAATAAGGTACGTGGTCGCGCAGCATCGTCGACTGAACCTAACAATCATCGCAATAAGCACTTCACGGTACGGCCCCAGGTCTGTCTTGCCAACTATTTGTTTGCAACCTGTTCACGACTAAACTGTTGAACCATCTTGTTGAAATTGAGGAAGCTGCGTTGAGATATTATGTCCTACACACTAAATGTAATAGGAGACCGAACTACAATGCGTCCTATTTAATTGTAGCAAGTAGAAAATCACGACCAAAGCAGCAAGGCGGAAAAATGAAACATATTTTTTTATAGTACAGAATATATTTACTTAATTAGGTTAGAAAGGTTTATAGTTAGAAGGATGCGTGTGATAAGAACGAATGTCTACTAACTCAGTACCATCGTACACTTTTATCGAGGCTTTGCATGCTTTTGAGGAGTGAGAGGTACACCTCCAAGAAGTTTTCGTCCAGTCTTCGTTGCGCTTATCCAAGTAAAATGTTTGATTTTGATATAGTAAAAGAGCATTGCCTCTTTTAGATTTAGTAAACGTAAAACCTGTAAATAAATTATTAATTCAATCAGCAACCCTCTCAGGGATGTTTGCTCCCACTCAACTACGTATTGGCTGAACGGATTTGGATTAAAATTGATATGGAGTTACCCTGTTTCTATATGATACTTTTTATTCCGGACAAATGTACGCTTCGTTTAGAATATTGTGTGCGACCTTGGCGTGCTGCTAGTAATCAATATTTGTATATGTTTATTATTGAAAAATAATGAATATTAACACCAAATCCAAGAAATAAAACACAAGACCATTAGTAAAACCACTTATAATCTTACCTTTTATAAATATACATGGAAAATATATAAAAATATTATACGTAGGTACGTAAGGTACGTAAACAGAGTGTGAGGAAGACGATAAAGAAGCTATTCCGAGAAATAGAAAAGTGTTCCACGCTTTTTAAGCGTCCGACGCTTAAAAAACTTTTATTGAAAACGAACAGATAATTAATTAAATAAGATGTGCTATCAATACGTTGTCGTGATAATTAAATCACATGTTTTGCGGTTCTATCACAATACCAGCCGCCACCGCTGAGAAGCACATCCACATAACATCGATCATTAGAAAACGCACACTGTGCGATTTACGCGATCCTTTTTACATCACACCTGCAAAATGTGGAATGAGCTTCCACCTGAAGTATTTCTGAGTAAGTACGATATGGGGTTCTTCAAAAGGGCTGATAATAGATCCTAAAAAGTCGGCAACATGTATGTGATGCCCCTAATCTCACAGGTGACGGTAATAGCTTACAATCTAGCGGCCAAGCAAACACGCTGATGGGCTGCCAAAAAAAACAGGCACAAAAAAGTTAAATAAATTATCAAAAAGTTTACCATAACTCAAACTTGCAATGAAATCGCCCGGATATTAGGACATTCTATAGAAAAGGTTATTTCTTATCACATACTTGCAGGACGGGTGTGTATGTTCGTTAGTTTGTTTCACAACAGTCGAGTTATTTAGGACCGATAACCTAGCGTGGCACTTTTTGCTAGCGTGAACGGAGCACCGCCAATGGGTAACGACCTTTGCAGATGCATCCTTTGGATTACTGTGATTACTATACGTGTAATTTTTGTACAGCAACAGTATCCCGCCGTATGAAGATCTCACAAATTGAATTCCTGTAAAACAAATTTCACACATATCATGATTTAATTAAGTAGCGAAGACATATCATTAATCTTACTTCACTTAACTACATAAACAGGAGAATCTCATTATTATGTATCTGTTCTGATAATTGTATTTCAGTCATGAGAATACAAAATAATAATAAATACTAATTTCATGATAAACATTTATTATTATATACAATGTATAATTATTAAGTAGGTAGGTCATCGGCATCTTCGGCTTAGCAACATCTACAAGAGATGATTTTATATAAAACAAGCTTTTTACCGTTAAAACATATTTTAAATAATAAATCTATTAACAATCCTCATAGTTATTATATGGAATTTGTAGAACAGATAGATTTTATACTATGTAGCCCGTCGGCAAGTGACCGCCCGAAAAGGGCTTATAGTACTCATCATTATGAACTCATCATTATCATATTTTACTATGGGACCAACCCAGAAATCGAGAAAAAAATATATGCTGTTCCATACAATACATTTTGTCGAGTGTCATTGACATTTTTCTATGGGACTTGCAGTTTTTTCTTTCAGAAATAGTTCTTAATACCGCTGTCGTAAAAATCATTGGAATGTAAATCGAAGTAACATATGAACAAGGCCATCTCATGCTCGTTTGACAGACTGGAATGGCGTAAGAAATGGTTATACCATCATATAATTATTTAATCGCAGCAAAAGTATTAGGATAGTTTTATAAGATAATTATTCCTTATAATATATTTATATGACGCATGTGTATGTTCGCAATTCTGCTTTATAACAGAAGAGTTTTCAAGAACACTTATTCTGGCTTTACACCCTTTACTGTTGTGCGTGGAACATCTCCAGTAGGTGATAGCCTTTGGAACTGTATCCCTAATAGATCTACCCTGGTGTCTATCCAAGCAGTAGGTGTAGTTATTATACAGCAAAAGTGTCCGACCACATTGGGACTTCGCAAATTGAATTCCTGCAAAACAAACAGTGACATTAAATGGAAGTACCCATCAACACTGATGTTTTCTTTACCTTGCTATAAAATTAAATTTTGCCATTACATAATTTGACAAACAATAACACATGTCATTAAAGAACCTCGTCATATAATGAATTCTCGTCGTAAAACACATTTGAAATACAACTTGAATTAGCTACAACTGTTGTGATGAAAACACAACACTGTTGTGTTGCTGTTTGTGGCGAAAAACAATGTTGTGTAAACTAGTAAATAAGTACCTTATTATTATTTTTTGCTTATGTGTAAATAATGTGTTTTTTCTCCAAAAATAAATATTTGTCTATTGTCTACTGATGAAAAACATTTCCTCACATTTATCGGTTTTCATATAGCTATTAAGCTATTGTGTTTTACGCCGCGTAGTCTTTTATAAAGTGACCACTAAAAGGAGACCTCTGGACTCGGGACGGTTCGAGGTGGACCTGCAACCATCCATGGAAAGAGGAGAAGAGTCGCAAAAAAATGGTTATGATTGATAGAGTCAATATAATAGTAGCAATTATGATATCTTTATGAATATACCATTCCTTAGAAGATATTTAAAAGGCGGGTGTATATGTCCTCTATTCTGCTTTATGACAGCAGAGTTATTATGAACAGTTATTCTAGCGTTGCACCCTTTGTAAGTGTGAGTGGAACATCTCCAGTGGGTAATAATCTTTGGAACATTAGATTTAATCAAACTATATGTGTAGTCATTGTAGAGCAATAATGTTGCACCCGATTGAGACACCACAAATTTAATTTCTGCAATTGAAAAAAAAAAACGTTGATTAAAAATTTCGTCTTTAAGCGTACTTTCACCAGGCTCATGCTGAAGTATTGCAACTAAACTTGAAAAATACAAAAGAGTACTGTTGATCTTACCACAAAAATAATTTAAAATAATGTTAAGACACCTGTTTAGCTAGACAGTGTCTTAAAGTACAAACGTTTAATTTCTCTTTTTAAACAAGGGTTTGATTATGTTTAAATTAAAACAATGGCTGTGGCATGTCTGTTTGTGGTACGAAATTTGTGAAATATATGTTCAACACGATAATTTCTAAACCGTACTTAAATCTTTTTGGCTTTTGTTTTGACAAATACCTTGCAAAAGCTTATTATAGTAGAGTTACTTCAATCTCAGGTTTAGTATACAGGACCAGGTTCTAATATAGTATTCAGTACCAACTGTTTTACGCATAATATTTTGACGACAACATGTAATCAGTAGCTGGACGTTTTATGCTATGTTTGCCAAGTTGTAATTTTCCTCCATGTAGAAGTCGTCGCCGTCATCATTAAGATATCTTGATGAGAGCAGCATTCCTTATAAGATATTTGGAAGAATTGTGTATATGTTCCATAACTTGCTTTACAACAGTGGAGTTGTCTTGAACAGTTATTCTGGCTTTACACCCTTTGCTATGGTGAGTAGAACATCTCCAGTGGGTTATCAGCTTTGGAACTTTATCTTTGATCAAGCTGTAAGTGTAGTTATTGTATAGCAAAAGTTTTCCACCCATCTGAGATTTCACAAATTGTATTGCTGTAAAAAACAATTTACAACGTTGTTGAATTAGATTGTGTATTAAATATATACCCAAGACGTACGCTGAAATAATAAAATCAATTAATAACATTTTCGTTCTACGTAATATTAATAGCATTGCCATAAATTATATCAAGACAATAAAATAAATCTAAAGATATAAAAGAACAATCCCTTTTCTAGGAATCATCGCACAGGCCAAGCCGTTCATGTTAGAGACGTGAAATTTGGTCCCGATTCTCTTCAAATGGTCTACTGGGTGGACAATAAGAACGTATTTTGCGAAATTCCACCGCTAAAGGGGTAAAATGGGCCAAAAAAGTTTGTATGGAAATAAATTTATTTTTTCACGGTAAGCCAAGCCAAAATAAGCGCAAAAAAATAAAGAAAAGCATGTCTCAAGATTTTTTGAAAATCAACTTCTAAAGAGTCACAAGGATTTTACATTTACTGTAGCCTAGGCGAGCGAAGTCGTGCGGGTAAGCTAGTAGTAAATAAATGGTAAGTTTTTTTGTTTGTTTATAGGCTTGCGTTTGAGTGCCATCACGTCTCATGTTAAACGAAGATGCAGCGTACGATGGAGCACGCTTGCCTAGAAGAAATCGATTCACTCGCGACTTGAAGACTCCACTGTGCAGTTCACATGTTCAGATTCAACTTATGTAAAAGAAGTGCACGTCAATTAAAGTATTAGTGTAAACAAAAACAGTTTTATTATGGAAGCTTATCATAGTAGCAATGGTTAATGCAATGATTAGTGGTAATGGTAATGGTTGGTGGTTATGGCCAATGGTGGGTGGGTTGGTTAGGTTGGGAATTTTAAAATCTAGGACCGGCTTAGTTTCAATTGAAAATTGAAAAATTGAAAAAGTTTTATTAACAACTATAATAGCTTAAGACACACAAAGTTACAATGAAATACAGCGTTTACAATAATGAATAATAGCGTTAGGATAATCTAATGAACACACCGTTTCTGATCAGATATTTAGAAAATGGGTGTGTATGTTCTATGAACTGCTTTATAACAGTGGAATTGTCTTTAACAGTTATTCTGGCCTTGCAGCCTTTACTACGGTGAGTGGAACATCGCCAGTGGGTTATGGTATTTGGAACTTTATTGATCAACCCGTAAGTGTAATCATTGTACAGCAAAAGTATTCCGCCCGTTGGTGATTTCACAATTTTGATTGCTACAAGAAAAAAACGATTATTCAGTAAATAAGCGAAATAACTAGAAATACATCAGTGATAGAACATTTTTTTATGAAAAAACGGTGACAACAAGTAATATTATATTATATTATAAAATACCCGACAGCAAATTGTAGCCGTATGTCACTCCGGACGAAAACAATTTAAAAAAACTACCAGTTGAACTTCGTTGTAATATATATCAAAACTCGAGTGAATATGCTTGTATTTTTTGTAGTAGAGATACAAGGTTGTGTCATTTGTACTACCAGTTCAACTACTCAGTAGTACTACTGATCAGGGGGGACAAAGAGTATTCCAAAGACACCTCATTTGTCAAAATCGGTCGAGCCGTTTAGGCTATAGGAGGTAATATAGAAACACTCAAACATACTTATATACTATATATATATACATAATTATACTCCAAAATATCACCTTCCTTCTTGGGCAGGCGGGTAAAATGAACAAGATAAGAATACTACGGTATACCTAAACCGCCTTATGGAACAGTGCCTCGTGACTGAAAACCATGAAAGACATACAAAAAATGCTCGAAAACATTCAGTTCACCATCGAACATTAAAAACAATTATAATTATGATAGCGCTCAACAGATAAATGAAGCAAATAATTACTGAAAACATTATTCAGAACATAAATGAAAAAAATAAAAAGTTTAGACGTCTTCTGCTATCAAGACCAATATAAAAATAATTGTTCAAATAAGAAATACGTAGTACATTATATTATTGTAAATAGATTTAGAAATAATGTTATTATAAGGATAGTAAATTTTATAATCAGGGCTTTTTAAAATTGATTTATTATTTTAATTATCTTAACACCAATCCTAATCAGACACAAGGCGGATGTGTATGTTCTATGGTCTGCTTAACAATAGAAGAATAGTCGCGAAGAGCTATTTTGGCTTTGCATCCTTTGTTGTGATGAGTGGCACATCTCCAGCGGGTGATATTTTTTGAAACTTCATCTTCAATCAAACTGTAAGTGTAGTCCTTGTAGAGAAATAAATTTACGCCCTTAGCCGATTTCACAGATCTTCGTTCTGAGAAAAAAAGACATTGATTTTAAGCAGTTTTTTTTAGCCCAATCAATTCAGCTTTTGACCCCGAAATAACTAATAACAGGATTTTTTTTCTGTATATAATTGTAGAACCAACCTCTCATATTAATACACAATAGTTAAAGCATAATGCGAATCCGGAACAGACTCACATTTTCCATTTTGCAATATCGTCTCTATTTGCGGTACTTTAGAGTCTATTTCAGATGACGATCGTAAAGCACGGGAGTGAGCGATAATGTATTTATGGCTCAAAAATATTTTTTTTTTCCACGTTCCGTACCTCCAGACTGTTTAATTTAAATTAATATTGACTCAACGTCAGCAATTTATACCAAACAGAATTTTATATTTATGGTTTGAACTATGTCCGGGTCCTCCATACTGAGTCCCGTAACTTGACTGGACTATTTTAAGGGAATTATGAAGCCCGTTGCTTACTTGATTAAATACATGACGTAAAAAGTTCTTTGTAAATTTTTATTTGTGTTTTAATTAATTGAACTTAGTAATAGGATATCAAACTTAAAAACATAAAAAAGCTTTCGAGTTTTGGCAAAACAAAGTTATATAAAAATTACACACTTGACTTTCAAAGCTAACACCGTTAACCTCAACAACCTTGACCTGAATAGTAATAAATAGATTTAAATATTTCGTCTCAATACAAAAAAATATTGCAAACTCTTTGCAATCGTTATGTCCATTATCTTCACAACGTGACACTTCAAGATATAATGTTTTCCCACATTTTTATATGTTCCCAATTATTTATATAAGTATCATTTTGCGGCGCAATTTTGAAAATAAAAAAACGAAATGGAAAAGGCCATTTCATTTTGCACAAACAATTTCAAACCCCTTTAATAAAATATATAATTAATATAGTAGATAATTTATACGTTGCCTTTCGTACATTTTTGCAGATCGTCGAAAAAAGTTTCATTATAGTCTGATGGGCACCAGAAAATAACCAGTACGTTTGTATGAAAATGGCCAAGGTTCAGGGTAGGGTCGTAAGCTAGTTTTACAAATCAATCATTTTTCAGCTCGTATTTGGAAGGCGGGTGTGCGTGCACACTAGTCATTAAGAACACTAATTCAAGACCTGCGTCCTCTATTTACATGAGTGGAACATCTACAGTGGGTGATAATTTCTGGAACTTTATCCCTATGCAAGCATAATTCTTATTCTATATTATATAATATTCATAATTCTTAGAACGATATAAAGCTTGTAAAGCAACAGCGTTCTAACATATCTATACATAACAAATGTGGCATCTGAGAAAGAAAAAAAGAAACGGTGTGATTGCTTTCCTGGTTTCTTTGTAGCATTATTATTATTTTGTGCTCTATGTTTTTCGCGACTTAACCCCGTGCCGTATTTCGTCAGTTACAATAATCACGATCCATAATATACAATGAGTTAAAATTTAAGGTGCTTTTATTTTAATTAGACGATCATTTTTTAATATATATTGAGAAGGTGGATGTATATGATCTTTATACTCCTGTATAATAACAGAGTTATTGTGAACCTTTATTCTTGCGGGACATCCCCTATTAGTGTGAGTGGAACACCTCCAGTATTCAGTGTTGGTTTTTGTAAGATGATTCCTAATCAAGCTGTAGGTGTAATTATTGTAGAACAACAACGTACTGCCCTTTTGAGATACCACGAATCTAAATCCTGTAAAAGAAAAGTCAATATGAAGATAACATTAAAAAATAAATAACAATAAGTTTATGCTTAGAAGTAGGTAACATTAAGATCATCCAATAAAAGCAGAGGCCTAATATTTGGACGCAGGAGTATATCCTAAGAGAAAGAAATGTAATTTGAAGTATTACGTGGTATTACTAAAAAAGGAAAATGACTAACCTCGGGATTCTGAAACGTTTTTAAACTTTGACAACACATTAATTCTAATGCTGCTGTTGTCTGGCACTAAGCAAATTACAAAGACAGATAGACTTAATCTGTTGTCAAAGTTAACAAGCGTTTCAGAATCCCGAGGTAAACTATATTATTTGCGAGCCTTAATGCATAGTCAGTTATTTTAACAAAAAAACTGAAAATTCACAATTTAGCGATCATTTTTCTCAGTTGAACGGGAAATATCAGCGTCGTAACGCAATAACCCGTTTTTTGTGTCTTTAACATGCAGTTGGGTTTTTCGTAAAATGAAGCGATTTTCCCCATGAAGCGTTGAAATTGGTTCGAATAAAGAAAACAAACAGCATATTTTTGTATAAAAATATTTATCGAGCATTTTCTCAGTAGTTAAATTGTATATTTGGCGAAGTAAATTAAGTACAAACTAAGGAAATGAAGACGTGCAGAAAATAAATAATAGCTTAGTTAGTTATACTAGTATTACATTAAAATTACGTACCGTACTACCAACAGATGCATTACCTATAGCAGTGCCTATAGAGATAATCCAAACGCTCACCATTCAGCAGCGTACCCTGAATCATGAATATGCGATGTTAGATAGAAGCCCAAACAATGTTTTATTTTATTTTTTTATGCATCTACAGATGACCTGCAAACTCATAGAATTTATAAGACAGTTATTCTTCAATACATATCGGGGAATCCTATTAATTAGTCTACACACATACAAATTGTGAAACGTATTCACAATTTTTGTACTAGAATATGAATTCACATTTTTTATAACAATGTCGTCATCATCATCAACAGCCTGCTGAACAAAGGCCTCCCCCTTAGACCGCCACAACCTATTCGAACCAACAACCAACTAAATTATATAAAATAGCCTTGGTGTATTGACAACCAATTTTGTGGTTTCCTGCAGAAAAAAACTCGAAACTCACTTTATTCGTCATTTTGTAAATCCTAAGATGGATTTGGCCTAATCACCCTTGGAGGGTAGGCCGATATCTAAGCAGTGGGATGTTTAAAGGCTGATACAGAAGACCCCAAATATTGTCTGAAAAGAATTTTTAATAAAAAATAAAAACTAAAAGCTAAAAATTATAAGCTTTAGCAAAACAATTTAGACGTTGCTGTTTTTTCTATTATGAAATAAATTTGATAACCACGGTATAATCGAAATGGTATATAATACACTCGATTTACGAGTAAGAAACATCTGAGTTATAATGCGAGCCAAACTTATATACAAGATTGTGTACTTTGTTTTTTAACTCATCCGGAGATCTTTAAGCTCTGACAAGTGTTTTAAGATATTTTTATGAGACGCTCGTTTCTCAACAAATATTTAAAAGGCGGGTGTGTATGTTCTGTATTATGCATCACAATAGTGGAGTTATTATTAAGGGTTATTCTAGCACGGCATCCCTTACTGAAGTGAGTTGAACACCTCCAGTTGGTTGTTTTATAGTTTTTCCTATTCAAGCAGAATGTATACCTCTGGTACAGCAAAAGAGTTCCACCACCTTGCGATTTTACCATTTTGATTTCTGCAATAAAACAAACAATGTAGTGTATGCATTTATTTTTTAAGAGTATACTGTCTACTTGTCCATACAAAAAAAAAAACGCAAACTGTTTCCCACCTGGCCATTGCCACTTCAGCTTGCAAACTCTGATAGTTATATCGGTGACATTGGTTCTTCGGCGAATATCCTCGTTCCAGGTTCTATCGCGCAAAGAAACCCCGCATAGCATTCTCCACTGCCGCTGTGCTATGGTGTCTTAAATTTTACCAATTTTATTACAACAATTAAAAAACAAACAGTCCTGTTTAAATTTATATTTAATCATAACCAATCGTAGGCTGAAATAAGTATCATATTTATATTATACAAAAACAATAATATTACAAAAATTATATTAGGTAAATTATGTAAGTGAAACTTTTAATAGAGGTAAAAATATAAATGTATAGTGTAAACCAAAGCTATATATTAAACTAGCATATTGAACTAAAATAATGGGAAAAATAAAATAATACCAAAATATCGGGAAATCAATAAAACTAAAAATCGTGGTAAATACCCCGTGAGTACTAATAGTTATGTACTACTTTTTCAAAAGATATCAGAAAAGCAGATACAGGTTGTGTATGTACCCCATTCTGCTTCAAAGAATTATAGTTAAGGTGTCTTTTGATATTTTTTTCAAACGATCATTTTTCAATAGATATTTGAAAGGCGGATGTGTATGTTCCCCAGTCTCCTTCACGAGCGTATAGTCGCTATTCACTGTTATTCTAGCATGACATCCTTTAGTAACGTGAGTAGAACACCTCCAGTGAGTAGTTTTAAAGTATTTCTTGTTCATACAGTATGTATAATTCTTGTACAGTAAAAGAGTTCGACCGGCTCGAGATTTTACCATTACTAATTCTGCAACAAAACAACAAACTGAGTAAGTAAAATATTGTCTTATCGACAAATAAAAAACGTTGTTAAAAATAAGTTTTTCTACTATAAACTAAGAAAAAAACATTACTTATACACACATAGCGGACAAAAATATGGTAACAAATAATAAGATAGTCTGATTCATTGCGGCCCGCTCATCACAGGCGATCATAAGTGACAAGTTTATTTTCGGTAATATACAGGTGTTACTTAAAGATGTGGTAATATTGAAAGGTATGTATGTACACAAATTTAAGAAAAACTTTTAGTTCGTAATTTTTTTTTATGTAATTGCAATTAGAATTGTAATTAATACTAGCTTGTTTATAATCTCGGGTAACAATAAGTTGTAAGTACTCGTGGTTCGTAGAAATAATAGAATGGTACATAGACAAGGGGTACAATATACAAGGCAGAAAAAAAAGTGCATCAAAAAGAGAGCCGTCGTGTATAACGGTGAACTAACATTTTTATTTGATTACCTGCCAACTTAGTAGTACCCGAGTACTAGTGAGAACTGAATGGTATTTACCAAGTATCAAAATTTTTTTGTCGTGCTGGCAATGACAGATGTGTGTTAAAACATTAAATTAGAACACGTGGGAAGTCAATTCCTACGACGCTTCTCTTCTTGCACAGACAGCTTTGTTATTTCATCCTATATAAACTTACGAGTTGAACTTTGTATCATGATGTTTAAATAGCAAAACAGTATACAGATTATATGTTTTGCTTCACAAAATTACTTTAATGTTTTGGATAAGGGTTTTTGATATATTTTTCAGACATTAATTTTACAACACTGTTTTAGACTTTAGTGGTTGTTTACTACATTACTATTACTACTACATAACTATTACTACTACATTACTATAAATATTACTCTCGGGATATTTACCACGATTTTTTGTTTTATTGAGTTCCCGATATTTCGGCACAGTTGTCGGTATTTAACTAGTAATGGGTACCCGTGAACATGGCGCTTCCAACTATGCCGAAATATCGGGAACTCAACAAAACTAAAAACCGTGGTAAATATTCCGTACTCATTTTTCAAAAGATATTTGAAAAGCAGATACAGGTTGTGTATGTGCCCCATTCTGCTTCAAAGAAGTATAGTTAAGGTGTCTTTTGATATTTTTTTCAAACGATCATTTTTCAATAGATATTTGAAAGGCGGATGTGTATGTTCCCCATTCTCCATAACGAGCGTATAGTCGCTATTCACTGTTATTCTAGCATGACATCCTTTAGTAACGTGAGTAGAACACCTCCAGTGGGTAGTTTTACAGTATTTCTTGTTCAAACAGTATGTATAATTCTTGTACAACAATAGATTTCGACCGACTCGAGATTTCACCATTATGATTTCTGCAATAAAACAACAAACTGTGTAAGTACAATAATTTTCTTCTTAACAAATTAAAAACGTGTCTGTTAAGAAAATTTTTTTTTAAAACTATAAACTAAGAAAAACTCATTTTGTTTTAATAAAACGGTTAAATTAAGTCATTGCTTATTACTCACCGAATGTGATCGAAACCGACTCAATGTAACGTGAGTATTCCCGTTTTATTAAAACAAAATCTGTCAAAACCACGTCAGTTTTCAAAAGAAAAGCTTATTATTTATACTGACAAAAAATAACGTATTACACACTAAGTTCTTTTAAATTTCTCGAGGTAGGTCCGCTTTTTTGGTCCAGTAGGTCATTTTTTAAACTATAAGTATAGTTTGCCTGCTTATATCGTAATTTAAGGCTCGAGTAGAAGCCAAGTGCCTAATACAAACGAGGCACACGAGTTATTAGGCAGCTCAAAATTATTTGTTGAAGTCCGATTCATTGCGGCTTTTGTCCAGGCGTTCATTTTTCAAAAGATATTTTATAGACGGATGTATATGTCCGCCATTCAGCTTCACGAAAGTATATTCGTCATTCACAGTTATTGTAGCACGACATCCGGTAGTAACGTGAGTAGAACACCTCCACTGGGCAGATTTAGCGTATTTATTATTCAAACAGTATGTATACTTCTTGTACAGTAAAAGTGTTTGACCGGCTCGAGATTTTACCATTAGTAATTCTGCAATAAAACAACAAACTGTGTAAGTCCAATGTTTTCTTCTTAACAAATTAAAAACGTAGCTTGAAAATGTTTAAAAAAAAAACAAAAAAAAAACTCATTACTTCATTACAAAACACATAACTGCCAAAAAATATATTTTACATTTCTTGGGCTACGCCCGCTATTTTGGAAAGCCCAGCAGGGCGTTTTTTTAAGTATAAAAAAATGTCCTGCTTGGTTCGCCTGTATTTTGAGGCCCGAGGCGCAGTCTAAGATCTAATAAAAACGAGGCACTTAAGTTTTTGGGCCGCTCAAAATTAATTGTTAAAGCCTGATTCATTGTGGCCCGCTTATCATAGGCGATCATAATAAGCTCCGTTATGAGTAATAGTATTTTGTGATCATAAGCGACAAGTTTATTTTCGGTGATAATTAAGAGCAGCCGCATATTTTGAAGGTCTTGGCAGGTGTATATGTTCGTTACTCTGTTTTATAACCATAGAGTTATTGTAAATCGTTACTCTGGCATTGCATCCTCTGTTACCGTGAGTGGAACATCTCCAATGTGTGATGATCCTTGGAATTTTTTCCTTTAGTAGGTAGTAAGTGTACTCATTGTATAGCAGAAGTGTTCCGCCAGCTTGAGATTTCACAAACATAATTTCTGTGAAATAAAACGAAATTGCATATATATAGTTAGTCATTATTATATGAAATATTAGATGATTGAGCTTAAGTATACAACAATGTACCATATTATACTTGTGTTACTAGCTTGACAGAATACAGGGCGACCGAGATTCAGATATTAGAAAGTCAGCACGGTTTGAATGGAGGTCGGGAAAGGGAAGGAGATAAATAACAGTACTGACATGATCAACGAAAAGGCTTAGTTCCAGCAGTGGGTTATTTAAGGCGATTTACATATAAAGAACAGTATTGTAAACTATTATTATTAAAAGAAAAACAAAATACCCGACTGCAAAATATAGCCTATGTCACTCCGGACGTAAAGAAAATATCAACAACATCTTACTCGTCGAAATAGGTCAAGCCATTTAGACTAGAGGACTTAATATAGGAACACACAAACATACTTACATACACTCCAACAACATTACCCTTCTTCTTGAGCAGTCGGGTAAATACACATCCACGCATAGAAAATTTCTCAACTTACTTATTTTTTAATATAACCTTATATTAATTCTTGGCGTTTTCTTAAGAGTGTTTTGGTCGCCAGGCAGCAAGATAGATCGACGATATTTAAAAAATGGCGGGTTGAACCTGGACCCGATTAGCACAGGACCGAGGCAGATGGTATAACAAGAAAAAGAGATGAGAGGAGAAGAAGGCTCTGGATTATAATGAGGTTCTTAGCATCTTCACTCTTAGAAGTACTTGAAACAAAACACGACACAATATATTATAACATGATATAATAATATATTCCGCCAGGTAAGGGACTATGGCGTCAGAGTGCATAAGCAAAAGCGAAAAACGTAATTCGAACGCTAGGCAATGATAAGACATGGCGGATAGTGACGTAAGCTGGTTCCATGGTCCGGAATGCTTTTTGACCATGTTTTTTGGCTTGGGTCATAGGTACCTATAACTCTAATGATTGTATAGTTGCCTGGTAATTTTGATACCTATTCGTAATTAGTTGAAAGTGTAATTTTTTTTTTGTAAATTCAACAGGATTAAAATCTTTTTTATAAATATTTTTCTGTAGTCATTGTATGTCCCGGTACCTATATAATCATTATTTGGCACCAACGCGGTACCCCCAAGAGTTCGAAATTCTGTAGAAAATGTCACAAGAAAATTTTGCTCACTGCCAAACAAAGTTGTATTGAAATAAAAAAACATAATTATAAAATGTAGTAATGTATTATATTAATATTATAAACTAAAAAAATGGGATATTACAGATAAAAAAAACATAAGCTTAGGAAAAGAAATAAATAATTAATTTTAAATAATAATATTATGTAAATATTTTAAAAGTATGACTAAGCTTCTTTTTTGTAATTGAAATGAAATACAATTTTTCTCAATCAAGAATTGGTTTCTGTCGATCCATAATCTGGGATGTAAGTTGGACCATAGGACTTGGTGAAACTCGGTTCGTGGTTATGTGCAGTAATTGTTATCACTCTTTTGTTATTGAAGACTGATATTCTTGATTTACAGGACGTAGGCAGTCTATGCTTAGTACACCTCCAATGTATCAAGTTTTTCGATTCGCATTTACGTATAATATAGTAATTGTAATTTCTGTAAACAAGCAGGGGTCTTCCGTTCTTCGATAAAACATAATGAAATTCTGTAAGCAAATTAAACATATTAATTTACAAAGCCTAAAGTCCGTTTATTTTTGAAAAAAAACTATATGTAGTATCGGACTATCAGAAATGTTGTAGAACAATTTCTCTTTGATGTCTTTTCATTTGATATAAAAACTTATTTTTTGTAATCTCCTCCTTGACGGAGATTGAGAGATGACTCTTCTTCGACTCCTTAAAAGATAAAAATGCAAATCTCTTAAAAACATTTGTCATCTTATCATAAACAAACGCAAAACATATTTTTTGGAAATTCATATAAAGTTATTGTATATCTTCATTATATGAAATTGGGCGACAATCTTGGTTTAATTAATAAATTTTAATTTAGACACGTTTTTATTTATTTTAATAAATCACACAGTTATTGTTAACAATCCACACCTCAACAAATATTTTCAATCTAATCTAAGGTTTTAAATACAATCATAAACAATTAATTTTTTGTACACACATTCAACCAGCATTTCAAGCAAAATATTTTATTAATCAACAAATTTTACATTTGCTTAAGACAAAATCAGTTGCGTCGATTCTAAATAAAATTATAAGCATTTAAATAATAAAGGGGCTTTGAAGATTTTGGCATATCCCCTGTCCGTCACCATGATCTTCTTCAAAGTAGCGGCCACTCGTAAAACCTATATGAATCGATAGTTGAAACGAATACAAACAAGGTTTGTATGAGATGAAATCTCCTCCAGCGTAATTTTTCCAAGATATATGCTTTCAAAGTTACCCTGGTAGCGCCACCAATAAGTTGACTTAGAACTAAACTGAAGATATAAATTGGCTCTAAAAGTATTGTTTTATAGTCTTTATACTAAACTAAAATATTCAAGGTTCTTTTTCGAACGATAACTAACGAACTCGTGTAGTCAAAATTATCGAGACTATGAAAATAAAATGGTGCCTACAACAGAATGTGTTTTTTATTTCATAATAATACTACTGCGCCCCGCAATTTCAACCGCTATCCTATAGGAATATTTAATTTCAGGGTAAGAAGTAGCCTCTAAGTTAATAGAAAAAGCTACATCCATACATAACTAAATTTGATGCGTACCTTTAATAATTTTATCAATAAAATATTTTGAATTTGTATACAAAATTTCGTCCAAATCCGTTTACCGGCAACGGAGTTAAATGGGAAGGAACAAACATACTTACACACTTGTACGTAGACACAAACCTTAGCATTTATAATAATTATTGGTAGAATAATTTATTTTACTATGAAAACTGACGTGGTTTTTACACATTTTGTTTTAATAAAACGAGAATACTCACGTTAAATTGAGTTGCTAATTCCGACTATAGTTTCGATCACATTCAGCCTTGCATAGAATAATTTATATTATTACAATCTGTAAAGTAATCCATCTACCACGGTATACTTAAGTGACGGGTGGTTGTGTGGAAATATGTCCTTAATGGTGTTGTCATGGAACAAAGTAATCCTTCCCTTGCAGTTAGTTTTCTTATGATGCGTCAAACACCTCCATTGAGTCCCTTTCTTCGTTTGTTTGGTCTTGTAATAAGTGTAATTTTTGCAAATAATCAGCGTTTTGCCTGATTTCGACTTCACAAATTCAAAGAATTCTCCTGCAAAGCGTACAATGATTAGAAACATTTTTCTATATCTATTAGGTACAAATAAACATAAGTTCAGTTACTCGTAATTACGAACTTGACAAAATGCAAAAAATGACATCTGAATAATCTTTTTCCCATAGAAGCTCTTTGTTTGGTAGTTTATTATCATTTTTAGCTTTGGCCCTAAAAGCTATTTAAAGCGCGTGGACACGGACAATTAGCGGTACGAACCTCGGCTTGGGCCGTCTCCCAGGAAAGGGATATCAGACTTGCCCTGGCACCCCAGAAGGGGTGTGCCCTGGGGCCCTTCGGCGCCTATACCATACATACCTACTATTTTAGATAACATATGTAAATTATAATATATTTAAAATTCGGGAGACACTCCATTTCTTTCTACGTTTTAGCAAAGTTTTATTGATTATTACTGTGATTAGATAGAATCTCTTTGATTTATGTACTTACTTTACGTATTATGTCTGTAGAAAACTTGTGTTTTGTAAAATCGCCCCACAGGAGTGACAATTTTGTTCATGTTTAGGCATTTTTCTTCAAAAAGATATTTTCGAACCTAGCTGAATTTCAGTGCCCATATCAAAGCCAATTAGTACTTTATTCCAGATTTCAAATAAATCAGAAATATTTAAAAACTACGGGGCTATGATTTGAGCGCAACAAAATTCCTTCACTATAAGAACTAGCTATATACTATGTCACTGTTTATTGTCCAAATAAAATAAAATATAAAATACCAAATACTGTATTATTTCTCTTGCCGGGAACTATCGGATCGACCTTGATCTGGTGATCAAGCGAGGCTTGATCACTGCTCTTACTTCATACAAATTGTCGCGATCGAATATGTAGACGCTATACTATAGCAAACAGAAATACCTTGGGGAGATCAATCAATATAATTATTGACTAGATCACTCCAACGTAGCCTTATAATTTTACCAACTTTTAATAAGATCATAATTTTAAGGCCGCTCTGGCCTTTTTA
Organism: Apocheima hispidaria; assembly: GCA_947579745.1. Lineage (NCBI taxonomy): Eukaryota > Metazoa > Arthropoda > Insecta > Lepidoptera > Geometridae > Apocheima > Apocheima hispidaria. The sequence continues at coordinate 12,402,458 of OX388153.1, read as the reverse complement.
TAAAGATATTTTATAAAAGCACTTACTATACTTTTTTTATTTTAATTTTGCAAAGTAAAAAACTATAAAACATAGATATATCTTTGTTTAATTTCGTATACTTATATAGTCTGAACACAAAAATAATTAAACTAAGCACTATTTAAAAAAAAGGTATTATATTAATATGAAGTGAGTTCCAAACTTTGCTGTGAATTGGGAATACCATACCATAATTGTTTATTATATAGCGATTCCTTTTCTGACATATACAGGGCTATAAAGAAAGGGTATGAGAAGCCGAAAGGGGCTCATAGTACTCATCAAAATTAAAAACTTCAACAACAATGGAAAAAATCAGCTGTTCCATAGAAAATTTAATTTAATATTTAATAGAATGTATATAGCTATAATATTGTAATTCAGACCTTGATCTAAAGCCGTTATGGAACTCGAAACACGATTCAAAATATTTCGCTCAATTGAAAAGTCTTGAATCATAAATAAGACTTTTATTAGTCTTCTGAACTACGGGTCCCATTTTTGATTTATCTTGCTCGGGCGCTAAATGTAAATTAATTAAAAATAAATTAAATTAATTAATAATAATAATAATAATTATTAATAATAATAATATTATATTATTAATTATATTATATATAATATATTATATTTTGATTATATTATATTATTATTAATTAATAATAATATTTATATTTATTATTAATAATAATTATTAATTAATTATTAAATTGACTTTGATGTTTACGTCGCAAAGAAGTTCGGATTGAATTGTTCTTTAAGTCTACGACGTTACAACCGATTTTTCTTTCAACAACTAAAATCGACCAGCAAATTCGGAACTAGACAACTTCTGATGACATATTATGAATACTAACATTATTAAGGTAACAAATATTAAATTAAACCCGACTGCGTCATGTTGCATACGTTAGTCCGGATATACGGAAAGAACATCTAACTTGTCAAAATCGGTCGAGCTGTGCATGTTGCTACATGAGGTAATATAGAAAAACACAAACATATATACTTACATACTTATACCCCAAAAATATATTCCTTATTTTGTGACAGTCGGGTAAAAATTACAAAATGATTTTTGGCAAAAGAGTTATATGTTACAACTTCCTCCGGCTCCCAACGTTCATATCAATACAAATACCTAGTTTAGTGTCAGCTATGTATAAGCTATGTAGATTGATCCGTTAATTAATCAAGTTGTCAAAATCAAGTTAATTAATCAAAATATGGAAGTTCCTCATGATAAGCTTAATTTAAACTTTATATACTTTGATATAATGTTTAACGACTGAGTAAGTTTCTGTTAAAATAATTCTTTTGATGCTCTGTTTGATTTTTAAATAGTTAGAATTGTTATTCATGTACTGGCAACTATTTTTGAGATAGCGACGCCAGGGTAGCACGAAAGGAAGGAGGTGTGATTGGGACGATGAGAACGGGAGTCGATTAAAGGACGTCTGGAAAGTATCTTCGTTTTTCTATTCCATCATCGCCTGGACCAACGTCGTAACATATATGTTAAGCAAATAAAGGAATGAGATGTGATAATAAGATGACAGCCACGAGCGTTTAATTTTTTTTTCTATATAACTGGATATAAAAATTGCATTTCCAGATCCTCAAACTAGTTTTATATATTGCCCTTCGTAAATGCAATACTTGGCAGGTGGATGCGTGTGCATGTTCTCCAGCCCGACTATAGCGAACTTCTCATCCAGCTTCAGTTTAGCATTGCACCCCCTGCAGTTGTGAGTGGAACAGTACCAATGGAAATTCTTAGTCTTCTTGCATTGCTTCTTGCAGTAGTACGTATAGTCATTGTACATTACTAAATGTTTACCGGAGTATCGGGATTTGGCCAAAAGGATGACTGAAATGCAATATTTGTGTTAAAAGTTATTCTTGAACTTTGTAACGGCTTGTACTCGTTATACAAATACAAAATTTCTTTATTTCCAACATTGACCTTTAAAAAAAGAAAAAACAAAAAAAAAAAAAAAAAACCTTAAAAATATCTGTGGGCTTCGGATCTCAGAACTAAGCTAAAGCTTGTATGTCAGAGATTCGTGCTCCTCCTGTTATGATGACTAGAAATAAATGTGGCAATGAATATAAATAAAATAAAATATTTAACCTAAAATTAATGTTGAACCTCAGATATTGCCGCAACTTACCGAGTTTTAGCAAAGCAGGTAAACAATTCGAAATGCATTTAGCTTAAAACAATAGGAATTAATATAATCAATTATTAAGTTAAGGAAAGATAAATCTCAAATAGTTATTTTAGTTAGCACCTTATAATTACCCTGTTAAACTTACAATTAATTTCTTAGAGAAATGAAGACTTAAAATAGCATTAACTTTATCACATGTATAACAAATCACCATAGTTCAATTGAGCATTATTTGTCCCGTTTCACTTTCAGTATAATCAGTGTGGGGCTAACTCGAGATACAGACAGCTCTATATACTTCCGGGCTTAGATGCTAGGAGACAGTATTAGCGCGCACTGATCAAAAAATAAAATAACTAATAACTATAACTAAACTTGGAAATCAATACAAAACTCTGTAAGAAATCCTAGAAGATTACCTCAATATTACAGTATAACCAACTGAATGTACCTATACTGCGTTTAGATCTGGCAATAAAATGTATTTAGTTGTACGTATATAAATAGCGTTGAAATCGACCTTTTTTTTATTCTAACCATGTATCCATTTTAGCCGTAAAACGATATAACCAAAAAATATTAGAGATCGCAGACTGTTCACCGTTTACTAAGAGGACGCTGCTATCCATCTTCTGGTGGTTCTGATCGCAGTTTTAGGACATACCTGGGTCACCTGTGTATTTTTTCTTAATGGTTATTAACATTGTTAATTTTAAGAATTATTATTGTATTGTATTGTCTACTTTTCAGAGTTTGTACAAGAGCTTTTCATTTTTCATCGCTGATTGTTATGAGCAGAGCAGACCCAACGAGTTTTGTGCGCAGTACTTTCTTCTTTCTTCTTCTTTTCCCAGTCTACCCCTTAATGACGCTAAAGATTCAGCATAAGCACATTAAAATCAACATCTCTATTAACAAGAGCGTGGCACAGAGAAGAAACTTTCAGTCTTGGCGGTCTTCTATCAGCGGTTTCAACTTTATGTACATGGCATTTGAGTAATTGCAATAAACAGTTTCAAGAATATGAACATAATATGAACATAGATTATAATTTCTTATAATACCCTCCAACGATTACGAAAGTAGGTGGTTGGTGACAATGGTCCAAATGGGCGAAATTCACGATTCTTTTCTCTACGTCATCTTTGTTTGTTGTGAGTCTCGCTTTGCATTGCTTGGACCCTGTGCAAGACCAGTTGTAGGTTTTATAGTTCTTTTTGTGAATATAGAAAGAATATCCATCTACCACAGCGACTTCATTACCGTTCTTTTTTTTATACCATTTTACTGAAAAATATAAGGATCATTTCAATGAATGTAACTCGTCCGTGAAAACTGTAGTTATGTTATTTCTAAATTAGGAGTAGATTTACGTTTTCTCTCGCTCACACAATCTATATTTTTAATGATATAAATAAAATATTCGATTTCCATCTAGGGCAAACATTTATGTGATGAACATTTGTGTTTGTTCTATGTCTGGGTGTTAATATCTATATAAGTATGTATTTAAAAAATATCTATGTACGTATATCAGTCTCTGGCGGCCATATTACAAGCTTTGCTTAGTTTGGGGTCAGATGACCGTGTGTGCAAAAATGTCCCGGGTATTTATTTATTTAAAATAACGTAGCGTGTTATTGAAAATTCTCCTTCGTGGGCAGTCGGATAAAAAGACACTCGCACGCACTCACTCATCTGGCGCATCGAAACGAAGTTGGTCTTGGCCACCGAAACCAAAGAACTCCATTAATCAAAGTAAAAAGTCTAGTCCGATTAGTTAAAAACTCACCGAGTGTAAATCATGAAATTATTAACAGGCATTTACTTAAAAATAACAATACAAATGTTTCAAAGCAATTTTCTTTTCGATATTTTTATTTAGACGAAGGAGACGGAAACACTCGAAAAACTATCTATATTTTTAAACATTACATTCTAATAAAGATTCCATTATTAATAATATATTCAGGAGGATCGTGGTAGTGCTCCAAGCACGTCTTGCGAAGCTTTCCACAAATGTTGATGAATCGCGCCTTACACTTCCTTCTATTGCACCGGTAGTAGTCGGTCCCGCGATCGTTTCCTCCCTCTCGGTAGAAGGAAAACCCATCAATGATTGCAATAGTTTTGCCAGACGCGTTCCTGGTCCACAAAACTGTAAAAAGCGTAGATTCCTAGTTGCGATAGAAATACTTGGCTACTAATTTACTAGAAAGGTAAATACTTGGCTACATTGTTAAAATGTTCTACTATTTTTTGATATAGACGCCATGTTTATTGATCATATATTGAGGAGCTTCATGAAAATGTTTTAAATTCCTTAAGGCGACTATTCCACAACTCATGACGAATCGTGCCTTGCACGTGTAGTATTCGTTTCCATGCTTTCCTTGGTCATTGCGATAGAAGGTATACCCGTTGATGATTGCGACCTTTCTACCAAATGTATTCTGTATCCACGTAACTGTAACAATAAATCGGCAACGGCATTATGAGCCACAGAAAGAAACGGCGCGATGAATTTTCAACTACCGTCAAGTTGAAAATCTTTCGCCAAGCACCTTACGGTGTGTTTCGGCAACGTCACTTGAGAGCCAGATCCCTTTCAAGGCTAGCTGTGTTTAACGTCCTAACAAAACCGTCACCTAGCATTGGGTGAGTTTGTGTTTATTCCTTAGACAGTCAAACAAAATAAAAACCATAAATAATTGCTTAAGCGAGTTTTGAAAAGAAACTAAATAACGGTTTTTTACTAGAATCAAAACTATCAAAAATATTATTTTAAATTTTATTATATCGTGAAAATATAAATACCAGCTTTTTAATAAGAATTTCACATGCTTTATAATTTGAGGTAAACACCGTTATTGATCAAATATTTATGTGCTTCATGACAATGGTTTAAATCTTTTATGTTGACCGATCCATGATTAATGGTAAATCGCGCCTTGCACTTATTCCCTATCGTACACCGGTAGTACTCGGATCCATGCGTTCCTCCATTTCGGCAGAAAGTATACCCATTGATGATCGCCACTAATTTTCCGGATATATTCCTTGCCCAGGTAACTGTAAAAATAAAACTCATTCAATAAAAATAACCATTAAACCTTAATACCGAAATAAAGTTTAATTGAAGTCGAATCAATGTATTGCAAAAGAAAAACAAATGCTTTTGTTTAAGGCGAGGACTGTTCGTGATTTGAAATGAGTATTGTCCTGCTCAAAGTTCTAAGGCAAAGTTGAAAATCGCATATCATACTTGACGAGAAAACGGTAAATTGTAGTTTTTCATTGCTTTTTCGCCGATTATCGAAAATATATAAATCAAATAAAAAAACTACCTGGTGCGCCGTATAAACCATTAGCCTGGATATTTAATTTGTAAAAGAAAATTTGTAGTTACCGCTGAAAATCCAGAGCATTTGATTCCAGAAGGGTTTTTCAGGGGGTCATTTTGCGATTTTTTATTTTGTAACTAAGACAGATTTTCGAAATTTTATTCGGTTAAACGTAAGTTCAGTTTTATTTTCTATCTGCAGTATTTTTTGCACCTGATTAAGTAATCTCGTCACTTCGAACAAAGCGCTGAAAAATGCTACTTTTTGTTGTTTTGCGATTGGACCTCGCCTTAAAACCTAGGCACGCCGCTGTGTAATATTATTGCTATTTTTTTTATTTTATTCAGACGGAAGTAATATGTATCCCTCGCCGATCGATTCATATTTGCTTCATGTAACTATATCAATTATTATTTTATTACATAGGAACGGAAAAGCACGTCATTTAAAAAACTGGACTATATATATAGGGGTCATACATTTATATTTTTTCAAACGTGGTATTTAAAAGCCGACGAAATAGCGAGAGACCCCGCACTTAATGATTTTATTATTTGATGAACATTATTTTACGCAAATTTACCTACAAGCTCAGGATCTTATGTAAAAATACTTCAATATTTTAAACTATTTTTGTCTTCTCTAATATATGTTATGTATGAAAAAAATTGAAAGTGTGTTTGATTGCTTTTCCTCAAAAAAATAACTCATACAATACAGTAATGCAATTATTTTATTATGCTATAAAAATAATTTATATCCTAATCCTAACTAATATTAAAATTCAGAGGCATATAGCCGTAGTCGTATCAGGACAAATAAAACTTCAAGAAATAAAAAATAATACGTTCGTCTCGAGGAAAAAACTTCGCTTGCGCGATTCAGAGCTCCCAACATTACAACTGTCAATACAAAACGTCAAAAATGCACAATAATCGATCAACGCCATCTAGCGAACTAAGTAACTTTGTCTGTCTGTGTGTTTGTCGCGTTGTCACGGATCTTGATAAAATTTGGTAAGGAGTACTGTAAATCACAAGACGGACAAAGGATACTTTTTTATGTCCACGCGAACAAAGTCGCGGTTAACGACTTGTGGGTAATAAAGTAAATTATATAACAATAATAGTAATATCTTAAAAATATTTTAATTTGTATCAATAAAATATATTTATTTCTTATAGTTTGACGTAGATACCATCACTAATCGTATATTGTGGAGGATCATGAGTGTGATTTAAATCCCTTACGGTTACTATTCCACAGTTCAGTGTAAAACGAGCCTTGCACTTATTTTTTCGCATAGTGCACCGGTAATACTCGGAGCCATGCTTTATTCCGTTTCTATAGAAGGTAAACCCATTGATAATTGCCATCGTTTTCCCAGCCATAGTTTTTGTCCACGTAACTGTGAAAATAAAACAGCTATATTTATAAGAACTTCAAATCATATCATAAAGAGGATTTCAGAAGCATAAGTTATTTAATCTTAAAAAAAATATGCGAAAATTTGTATTTTTATTCTTAATCGACTCGGCAATAACTGAAGTGATTTCATTGAAATTTGATATAGAAAAAATATCTTTCCGATGTTCTTAATAATGTGATGCTTGTTTATGCGCCACGTTTAGTTTGCCTAGTATTTATCTGCAGTAGTGTTCTCACGAGATGTAAACATTTATTCCGGGCCCAAAACATGACGCATGTTGATGAGTTGTTGAGTAAGTGACTTGACGACTATGGCTATATAATTATATTATTTATATTATATATATATTTATATATATCATGTTTTGGGGCTGGAAAAATGTTAGTGTTCTCGGGGAAATTACTGAGTTTGATGACGCCATTTTTGGCTACATAATGTAGCCAAAATATCGCTAAAAAATAGCCATAGTCGTCAAGTAACTTCTCAACAACTCATCAACATACGTCATATTTTGGGGCCGGAATAAATGTTTATATCTCGTGAGCAGATAAATACTAATATACATTTAAATTAAAACCTAATTGACAATGAATAAATCCATGTATTTATTGTGCTCGTGCGTTATCAGTTTGAGCAAACCCTTGTCCTGACAATTACCAATACAACAAAAAAGAAGTCATCCAAATCGGTCCAGCCGTCATACATGTGGCAATTGATTTTTATATTTTTATAGATAGATAGATTAAGTGAGTATATAAAAGGAATAACTGGAAAACCAAAACAAAGAAGAGTCTACAAATAACACTCAAATATCCTAAGCCTAACTAATATTATAATTCAGAGGAGCCGCAGTCGTATCAGGACCAATAAAGCTTCGAGATATAAAAATGAATACGTTCGTCTCGAGGACAAAAAAACTTCTCGTGCGCGATTCAGAACTTTATTTATTTAAATAAACAATACAAAACAAAATGCAATAATTTTAAGATTACTATTTACGTAACATTTTGTAGATCTGTCTCACATTCTAAAACTATGTATGCCTGCCTGCGTTACATTAAATTAATCTAAATATACTCTTACCACCACCAGAGCAATGGGTATAAAATTGATAAAATATGCGGAATTTGTTTTTTTTTTTTTTATCAGGCTACTGCCTTTATTAGCTAAGCAAAATACATACAAACTACAATTACCTAAACTACTTAGCTTCCTACATTACTATTAGTACTCACGGGATATTTACTACGATTATTATCTTTGTTGAGTTCCCGATAATAGTAATGTAGTAAACCACCACGAAAGTCTAAAACAGTGTTTACTTAGCTTCCCACATAAAAATAACAGTTGGATTATCCATTAAATCCATTTCCATTTAACCATTAAAAGTCTATTATTAATTAATATATAGTTCTTAAACCAGTGAGTTACACATAGTACACATTAGAAAAGTATAGATATTAATTCACAAAATTATGACAAATAGTTTTTAAATTAAAATTGAATTTCAAGTTTAATTGCCTTTGAAACGGATATAATTTCAGATGGAATATATCAATGTCTCTGCTAGCGACAAGGATCCCTTGACCCCCCACATCAAAACTATCAAAAAATGCACAACAATGAATCAACGCCATCTAGCGAACTATAGGAAGTAACTTTGTCCCTCTTTCTGGATGTTTATCGCGTTATCACCGTTAAACGGCTGAATGGATCTGGATAAAATTTTATAAGAGGTTACTGTATATCACAAAGACGGACAAAGGATACTTTTTTATCCACGCGAACGAAGTCGCAGATAACAACTAGTATTTCATATATAATTAAAGGTGAAAACAGCCCTATCGAGTGCAAAACTACTTATTTATTTGAGACATTAACCTTAGGATTTCAAAATCTATTGTCTATTAGGTATATATGTATCTATTGCTATCTTTGTCATTTGCATAGTGCCAGACAAAGGCAGCATTAGAATTAATCTGTTGTCAAAGTTAACTAACGATTCGGAATCCCGAGGTAAGTAAGTTCTCGCTGGTTCGTTCTCTATTTGTGTAAACTTTTAAACATTTTATTGGTCACACAGTGTAGGTGGACTAAAATAAATTTATGTATCTCGCCACATAATTCGAGTAGAGAAATAAAAATAAAAATATTTTTAACATGTTTTTGGATCCTAAAATTATTTTTTTATATTTTGATATAAACGCCATCTTTGATGATATATCGAGATGCTTTATGACAGTGCTCTGAACTTTTTATGCGGAGCGTTCCATAAGAATTGATTGAAAAACGCGCCTTGCAGTTCTTCCCTTTAGTGCACCGGTAGTACTTGTTACCGCAACGACCGTTTCCACCATCTCTATAAAATGTAAACCCGTTCATGATCACCAACGGTTTGCCAGCGACTGTTTTTGCCCAAATGACTGTAAAAAAAAATGTCATATTAGTAAACAAAAAACTATATACGTTGACAATAGACTATAGACAATCGTTTATTTTGTGACAAAAACATATAATTAAAATAAATTAAACAGCGAAAAGTAAACAAAATGTTCAAAGTTTTTTGCCACAAACCAGCCCCAACTCAGCAAGATACTTGTTGTACCCAAGTACCCAACCAGGCTGGTTGAGTAACGCCTTGTCAAATACTAATATTAGCATCAAACTACGGTTAAAGGGATTTCAAAACTCATTGGAAAAATATGATGTACATTGTATGAACCATGTCATTTAGAATTTCGAATAATATTTTTTTGTTTCATACTTTTACATCGGGTATTAGTTTTTGAACTAAGGGTGTCTACACATGGCCCGACCCGACATCGCTTGAAAGAGATGGCTATATATAAGTTTCTGGGGAAGCGAAAGGGAGAAGCTATAACCTTAATAGTTTGTTTCTTTTGCTCCCGTGAAATTCAAATCTAGCTGTCCCTTTTACACGATGTCAGGTCGGGCCATGTGTAGACACCCTTATATTTTATTTGACTCTGTACACAGTGTAGATGAACTTAAATAAATAAATAAAATTATGCACATAATAAGATTATGCTAATAAAAAATAAAACACTACAACATTTTTGTTAAATATATAATGTTTTTATAACTTGATGTAAACGCCTTTATTAATAATATATTTAGGTGCTTCATGACAGTGCTCTGAACTTGTTATGCGGAGTGTACCACTGGAGGTGATGATAAAGCGCGCTCTGCACTTTTTACCCATAGTGCACCGGTAGTAGTCAGCTTTACATTTGCTGTTATTTAGGCCGAAAGTAAACCCATTTATGATTGCAACATGTTTGCCCTGCATATTAGTTGCCCACGTAACTGCAAAATGGTACAGATTCAAGTAAGCCAGAATTCATAAACTAACTAGCAGCGTCCCGGAGTTTCATCCGGTATCCTAAAAGAAGCATACATTTTTCCTGGATGAAATGCCGGATAAAAGCAAAGTTTCCTAACGACAACCATTCATCTTTCTTGTTATCTTCCTTTCAGCCAAATATCAGCTCGAGCTGAATCGGTAGAACGGCGTGATCGACTTACAGCCAGTGAGAAGTTCTCTCTGCAACGCCCTTTTCACATCCCACTGCTGGGATATCGGCCTTTTCTCGTAGGTTCATATCCACCACGCTGCCACAGTGCAATTGGCTGATTACAATGTGGATGGCAGTTAGGTTAGAAATTAGTTGCTAAAAAACTTCTTAGCTAGGAACACCGCCGTAAGGTCTGCGAAGTGCAAATCTATCATTTTCTGAAGGATTCATTTCAGAGAATGTCCGTTGTTTTTTGGCGGGAACGTGAAGAATTAATGTCGCATCATTTTGTTATTTTCGAAAAATTGTGTTATTTCAAGTGTTAATGTGTAAAAACGGTGAATTTTTACCCGTTAAGTGTTCGTGAACATGCACGAGTGTTGGTGAATGGTAAAATGACGTGAAACGTGAATTATCGTGTTGTTTCCAAAACTCCATAGAAAGCTCTAGTAAAGTTTTCACCACTTTACTGGGGCATGACTTGGACTTGACCGTGACTTGCTTTGCTCGCCTTTGACTGTAACTATGACTTGTTTGATAATATCTAACAAAACTTGAAAATATATATGTATAATTAACACTGGCAAATGCATGAGACGTGCGACGCCAAAATACTCTTAGGAGGAAAGAGAAAAAAAATATGTGCGTTAGAGCCACACTACCTAATCCTGCCATCTTCTTTCTACTACTGAACAAAAATAATTTCAAAATAAACAATATCGTTAAAAAAACTACCCGACTACAAAATGTAGCCTATGACAATGCGGACGTAAAGAGTAATCCGATGACCTCACTTGTCAAAATCGGTCGAGCCGTTTAGACTAAAGGATCTCTTAACATAACTTAACACAAACATACTTACATACTCATATATACCCAAAAGCATTATCGTCCTCGGGTAGACGGGTAAAAATATAGCAAGTCAGTAAAATTATTTAAACCACAAAAAAGTAGATCCTATTTTCTACTTAGCTATATTACATTTCAGCATAATAAAATCAAGTATGTACTTTCATAGTAGTAGATTAATACTAACGTCAACCGTACTTATTATTACAATTGAGAGTAGCGAGCCGCGTACCATTGACGACCCTCGTCTTTGTAGTAAGGGTCGCTCAACAGCTGTACCGCAACGAGCTTTACCTGCCATCCTAACAAAAAAAGGGGAGACAATATAAAGAACGTGTTCTGGGGCAGTACCGTGAGGTGCTTATTGCGATGATTATGTCAGCTGATGACGTTGCGCGAACATACGCCTTATCGCACGGAGTTACGATTCGTGGTCTCGGACCGTTACCTGCTGAACCTGACAATCATCGCAGTAAGCACCTCACGGTACGGGTCGCCAAACGTCATACACGTTATAAATACTGTGTTAAAAACAGACAAATCATGCATAAAAAAAAAATAGAAACTCACGACCGACGTCTTGATAATTAAACCACCATAATTGCTAATTGCATAATTGCCAATTAGCAATATTGGGTCACTCTACTGTACACAATCACGCACTTTACACTACATCGAGGTTGTATATATTCATTTATTAGCATAATATAGATATATATAATATATAGTCAATCTTATAAATAAATGGTTTTAATAGTCCATATAATAATAGAAAATACACATCCACAACAAAATAAGGTGTCATTAGCATGTACCTATTTAAAATTAATTTTGTTATGGTTCACCCAATTTTGTACAGACGACCAGCGCGCGCGACGTTTACATCAAAACTGAATAATATTTTATTTAAGGTCGCGTTCTCACTCCGATCTATCTCTTTCACACATTTTTAACATTTTAAATTTAAAAAATATTACCAAGCGAAAAAAAAAAACACTGAGTTTATCTTAAGAAAACATTGCCAAAGATTAGAAGCAAGGAGTATAATTTTTTCTATTTTGACAAAAGAGAAGGAAAATAGTATTATTTCTTCTTCTTTGCCAACATTGCCCAAGTTATTCTAAAGATAACTATTTTTTTAATTTCCGATCAATTATTTTGTATATAAAAAAAAAGGACGAGCCTTAAGAGCTCTTAAGAGGGTTAAGCCCAATTTCGCTCTGTCCCTCGTATTTAATTACTGTGGGTGATGTTTGCAACGTTTCCGTTATTACAACGTTTTACATATTTTAGCTATTCATAATATTTTAAACATAAGATAATAAATTCCCACTTCACTTTCATCATCTTCCAACACTTATCCACTGAATCCTTGATTACCAAATCTTAATATATTGGAGACAGTGAAAGTAGCACACACATATACATTTACCGAGCATCACCGTGAGCTCAACTCTTACGAGGCTGATGCTACGCGGGGATGACTCCCAATACATACTTCACTTCACTACACAAATATGCACACACATGCACGCTGTACTCAACTATATTAAACATATATTACACATATATTAAATAATTTAAATTTTCAATACAGCTATGATATTACATAGCTATCTCTAATAAATAATAACAAGTTTATTATTCCATAAGTAAATTTTATACCGTTTATAATTATATAAATTCAATTAAATAAAATTCTTATTTTGTTTTAGGGTAACCATAGTACTTATATGAACCAATGGGAGAAGCCACTGTTTCCCGAAACACAGTTTTTACTAGTTCGGAGCCAGTGGATTCAATCAATTTTTTGTGTTAAATTCATTTGTACCCAAATAAAGTATTTGTATTTGTATCCCATTATGTGTGTATAGTATGAACATTTCCTCCATTCGTGTCTACCATTCGTCATATTTGAATTCTATTACTTTTTACTTTTTAAGCACTTCAGCAGGCCTACCACGGGGAACGGGATACAATTTCGTCCACCAAATTTATCCCGCGCGAACGAGACGGATGTATCCAAATTCTAGCTTTGTCACGTTGACGCGAAGACAAAACGGGTGTACATAACATTATCCCGACGCCCGTACTAGGCCTGCTGAGATAGATATAGTAGTCGTAGTGTTAAAACACCTAAAATTGAGACCCAGACACCGATAACAGCTTGTTCACAGCTTGCTCACAGATTAAATAATAATAATTACGAACTCTACTATAAAAACTGACGCGGTTTTGACACATTTTGTTTTTGTTTAATAACTCACAGGCTACTTTTTATTTCGGAAAAAATTGTTTCTTAAAGTGTTGTGCTTCTACTACTAGTTATTTTAAAATATACTTACATCAGGTGGGATGAAGTTGTTATATTGAATCGCAAGTTATAATGCGCCGTTCCTTTTTTTACACTTCATGTCATTACATTTCGTTCCTATCATCTAAAATAGGTGGCGTGGCATTCTTTAAACAATATCCTTCAACTTTGACATATACTACAGATTCCATCAACTTTGACCGATAATATATAACTATTGCCACGCCATCGACTTTGAAAGAAACTGAATGTAATGTCAAAAAGGAAAAACAACATTATACAGGGCTATCAGGAAGGGTATGCTAAGCCGAAAGGGGCTCATAGTACTCATGATTATGAACAACTTTAACTACGGGACAAACATTGAAATCGAGAAAAAAGTCAGCTGTTCTGTTCCGTACATTTTGTCGACTGTCGTTGACATTTTTCTATGAAACACTTGTTTTTTCCCTCGATTTCAGGGTCGGTCCCATAGTAACAGCTGTTCGTAATAATGAGTACTATGAGCCCTTTTCGGCTTTTCGGCTACCCCCTTTCTTTATAACCTTGTATAGCTTAAATTGACAATCACATTGTTGCAAACTAAATTAGGATCCGTGTATTTTGAAAATATTATAATCCAACTATGGTGTCCAAGACGTCACGACCAATTTTAGTAGTTCTAGCTATAAGTTTTGCATTTTTTTTTTCTGGTTATATCTTCTAGAGGACTCTCTGCTTTTCTTCTTTTTTTCTTTTTGTTGTTTTGGAGGCAATTCATGTATTGGCACAATTTTCCCGTTTTTTTTTTTTTAGATATCTTTCTCTTTCTTTGGCTTGCATCTGAGCATAAAGTTCGTGATTGTTTTTTATTTTTTCCTTCCTGAGACGCTCAGCCAACTTCTTTCTTAACTGTATTTCTTGTTTTGATAGTCGACCTTGCTCTTTTGCGGATTTTTTATGATCTAAAACCAGTTAATATACTAAAGCTCATTCACCCCCGAATACTGAAACGTTTGTTAACTTTGACGACAGATTAAGTCTATTGCTGACTTTGTCGTTTGCTCAGTGTCAGACAAAGGCAGTATTAGAATTAATCTGTTGTCAAAGTTAACAAACGTTTCAGTATTCGGGGGTCAGACAGACATTTATATCGATAACTTTAATTTTTTTCTCAATATTTTATAATATCAATTTTTTTTTTGCTCTGTCATTCGCATTTGCAGAAAACTGATTGAAAAACGTAAATTCTGATCAATTCTGCTACATTTTTGAATCGATTGTAGCTGATAGCCTAAATACTAGTAAAATTGTTGAGTAAAATGTTTTAAATCATCTTTTTACAGTGACATGGTAGAACTAAAAAACTTGAAAAAACTGTTAAGAAAACAATATTTCAATAAAGCCTCTTATAGAATAAAGAAAAAAAAAGAACTCGTGAAGATATAGGGAATAGACTAATTAGTTTGTGGGGTATATTAACACACATAGGGTTTAAACTTATCCGGTATTTAAATTTATTTATAACTACCTACTAGACATAAGATATTCCTATTATATATCTAAGAGATGAATTAAGATCTAAATGTCTAACCGCGGGGTTCTGAAACGTTTGTTTACTTTGACAACAGATTAAGTCTATTCCTGTCTTTGTCTTTAGCTTAGTGCCAGACAAAGACAGCGTTAGAATTAATCAGTTGTCAAAGTTAACAAACGTTTCAGAATCCCCAGGTAAGATAGACTAGACTAGAGTTTTCAAAAATGACCAAAGGTGTCATCTTAACACGCTTAGAGCATAAACTTATTCTTTATTTAAATTTATCTTTTTCCTTTCAAATAAACACATTTATTCTCATTAAACAAATAACGAACATCTGATAAGTGCATCAGTTAATTTACCACTAAATAAATAAAGAAATTCTAATTCAAATAAAAAAAAATTAAATGTTGCTCAGTTGAACATCTAAGTTATACAAATTTTATAACGTCGCATTCTAGAATATACAGGGTTATAAGGAAAGGGTATGATAAGACGAAACGGAGTAATAGTACTCATGATTGTTAACAACTTTTACTATGGGACCAACCCTGAAATCGAGAAAAAAAACAGCTGTTCCATACATTTTGTATATACATACACTCGGTCATTGACTTTATTGTATGGAACAGCTGATGTTTTTTTTTCTCGATTACAGGGTTGCTCCCATAGTAGAAGTTGTTCATAATGATGAGTAATTACTATGGCACCTTTTCGGCTTAGCAGAACATTTTCTTGTAACACTGTATAATAGTGTTATTTTAACTTGGGAAAAAATAACATAACTTCCCTAAAGGTTTTAAGGAACGTTCAGAAGATATTAAGTTTTCCTTTTATAGTTGACGCTTAATTTCCGTCATAGGTGTTGTTTCAGATGGTAGTGTAGAGTCGTAGTAGTGTTTTGACATTTAATTATTTTTTTACAATATTTACATCTAGCGTAGATTCCGTCCTCTGTTCGCAGGTAAAAAGGCCAAACGGCTGATTGCGACTTACGATTGCCTTTGTCATACTCTTTGAATACCAATTTCTTGTGCTTCGTGACTTTCACTAGATCTGCAAAGTCAAAAATAATTTAATAACACCCTTTATGCTAATCTAAAAAAAAAAAGCGGTCAAGCGTTTTAAAGTTTTAGCGAGGCAAACGAACGGCGAGTCATTTTAATAAAATATATATAAAATTATACATGTATAGATAGAATAGATTTGTGACATAATTTGACAAATTGCATACTTTGATAAATTATACTTTATTATGTAACTTTTTATGTTGACATTTATAACGATGTACTTAATTTTAAAAGTGTTACTTCGTCTTGGCTGAGCGGCCAGCCCTAGTGTAATCCACGCTCGGTTCCTGCTTCTGATGCACTTCGATTACTCGTAGTTTTACACGGAAATCTAATCTCAAAAATAAAACTTTTTTCCCTAAAATATGGTTATAATATTCTTCTGAATAATGAATTACTGCAGCAACTGACTTTATCCTTCAACAACTCAGGTATCATTTTAAGCTCACAAGCATTTTAAGAAAAGTAATTAATTAATTAAAGCGAAGACGAGACGAGAAGAGTGGAGATGTGATAGAAACATCTAGTCTGCTACGGTGGAGACGGTTGAGCGGAGAGGAGAGGTCTCAAATTTTTATAGCGTAAACAAAACAGAGATGTGAGCTTTGCCTCGTTAGCTGGCGACAGTGCACAGCAGAGACGAGAGGCGGCGTGCGGCGAGCGGCACCGCTAGTTCCTCCGCGTAGCACAAGACGCCTCTCAACCCTCGCTAGTACAGTGCCGCCCGCAACTCAGCTCCGCTCTAGCCATTATGGACCAATCAAGTTAAGGGACTTAGTATGGAGGACCCGTACATAATTCATAACAGAAACATAAATTTTATTTTTGTTATAATTTGCTGACGTAGAATCAATATTAAATTAAATTAAACAGTCTGGAGGTACGGAACATTGAAAAAGCATTTATGCTTGAGCCAAAATACATTATCGTCGCCGACGACTCACTGCCGTGCTTACGATCGTCATCTGAAATATACTCTAACATAGCGCAAATAGAGACGATATTGCAAAATGTTAAATTTGGTCTGTTCCGGATACGCCTTTTTTAAAATTATTGTATTTTAATATGAAAGTTGGTTCAACAATTATATACCGGAAAAAAAAACCTGTTATTAATTATTTCCAGGCCAAACACTAAAGTGACTGGGATATTACACATCTTCGCTCCGGTCTAGCCAGTACGCATCTTCGCATCGGTGGAGACACCCTAGCTGTTAAACATCTCTTCTCGTCTCCTCTTCGCACATCTCCGCTTCAGTGGAGTTTGGGCCTAATGGATGCCCCCTAAAAGCTAAGTGATAAAAAGCTGTTTTACTTTGTTTTTTAATACTTGTTGCAGCGATTTCGAGTTTTATAATAAATGCCGTCTATTATTTGAAAATGAGGAGCCTCGTGATTATGTTCCTGTTGATATTTTATTACGTAGTATATATTTTCAGCGAGGGTCGAGAACCGCGCTCTACATTGTCTCGAATTATGCGAGCATTGCCAGTTGACAGTGGTTCTAGTTTGCCCACTTTTGTAGAAACTGTAGCCTTGTATAATTGCAAACTTCGTTCCTTGATGGTTGCTGGTGTAAGTTACTAAAATTACAAATAAATAAATGTTTAATTAACAGTTGCTGTTCCAGACATATATATGTATATACGTTTCTGTTTGTGTGTTACATATTCCTTTATAAGGGCACACCCCGTCCCTTACCTCTTCCTTATAAATCCTCTTCATGCTAAGATTGCCTGGAAGAGATCGCTTTAAGCGATAAGGCCGCCAATTGTTACACTAGTTTTAAGTAGATATTTGTATTACGCATGTAACTTCTGGTTTGAACAATAAAGAGTTATATATCTATATATCTATCTATGCACATTACAGACCCGACAACAGTCTTGACCCATAATTATAATGTTAGTTTCTCTACGTCCGATTGCCGCCAAAGCTCTAGTACTTTTCACACTCACACACTCACACTCAACAAACACATCCTCCCCATTTTGTCGGCTAGTAAACCACATCGCTCGAGTCTAAATTTTGCAAATTTTGACTTAATCTTATATTCGTGCTACAGTCATCTTACATTACATTACATTATCAGCCAGAAGACGTCCACAGCTGAACATAGGCCTCCCCCTTAGACCGCCACATCGACCGACAAATTCATCTTACAAATTTGCAATTTTGCAAGTTTCTGTAAAAAGTATGTATTTCCAAAAACGGACCGTTGTATCTTCTTATGAATGTATGTCTTAAAATCCCTAAAAGTTTCAGTGTTTTTTTTATATCAGTTAATTTGACGAAAGATAAAAAATTACGAATTTTGTCCATGATATGTATTTGACGACGGATATCTAAAAAAGAAAACGACAAAATTTAATAATTCATAATTAATTAATTTTTAATCTTTTTAATTTTCGCTAAATGAAAACTAAAATTTCACTAAAACGTTTGAACTTTAATCATAAACAGTTACAACATATAATGTTGGTGATTTTATATCTTTAATAATGTGAAAATGCGCGAGCGAGATAACTAATGTCGCGAACGATGCTAACCGACGATTGGCGATTATTAACGCAAAATATCTTATTTTTAATTTAACAAGAACAAAACACTCTAAGTTAGAAAGATTATTAATTCGAAATATTTATGTATGAACACGCTAAACTTTTTACAGGCTCTACCATTTTTTTTATTATTTTTTTTATATCGAACTAGTCAATCGTTTGACCACAATCTCACCTGATGGAAAGCGACGATGTGGCCGAAGATGTAGCACGCTTGCCTAGGAGGTACCTTTTCACTTTTGTTTAGAACAGGCCCGGATTGTATCTGTTCGGAAAGACAGACGCAGGTAATGAGTTCCACACCTCTGCTGCGCCTACTAGGAAGGTGGATATTGGTGTTTTAAACAAGACCACATCTATATCCGTTACTAGGTAATTGTTGATTATACCGATCATAAACCTATAAGCATAGACATAACATAAATAGTAATAGTTGACAAAAACATTGTAAAAGTTGACAAAAGGCATAGACCTCGGGGTCCGTGGAGCTGCAATAAAAAAACCTAATAATAAAAAAAAAGGAATATTCAGCTAGATTATTTACAAAATTTTGTACTCTGTGATATATGCCATTGACGATTTTGTAAATAGGAGGCGTATGATTATGGTCTGTATTCGACCTTATTACGCATCGGTTGCCTCCACTGAGTTGTGAACCGAGCCTTACACTTCTTCTTAGCATTATTTCTAGTACATTGCCATTGCAGAGTAGTATTGGAGTGACCAGAATAGTAGAACGTATATCCTTCCAGATTGCCAAGCAGTTTCCTCTCCCGTTAGATATATAGGTCACTGGAATGATTTTAAACAGTAATTGATACATAAAGAGTAAAACCTTGTTTTATAAGGTACGATATAATCATCATCGGCTTAAAGACGTCCACTCCTGAACAAAGGCCTCCCCGTTAGAAAACGGGAGAGGTGCCATAATTCACACGCTTGGAAGGCGGCTTGGGAATCGCTGAAAGCTCACCGTTTACTATGAGTACGCTGTTGCCCATCCTCCGGTGGTTCTAGTCGTGGGCCCACTCTGGTTAAGATATAGATTTATTGAATTTTTTTTTTTTCAATTTGTGACCAGACTTGCGATTAGCCCCCCTGATAGTAAGCTCTCACTTGCCTATAACAGGTAATGCCACTTAGAATTTTGAACTTTAACAGATCAAGCCCTGCACGTCAATGCACTGCGCTTTTCTTGCTGAGATACTAGATGTTAAATCTTTTTATTATTAGTACACTTACACATCATGAGGAAACCTCCATATCTCCGGAGAAGAAATTCGATGACGTATGTGAATCCGCCAACCCGCATCGGGCCAGCTTAGTGGATATGGCCTAATCAAACATTCGTTGTCCCAGCAGAGCATGTTTAAAAGGCTGATGAAATTACACTTTCACTCCGGAAATTCGGTTGAATAACTGCCTGTTGTTCTTCATCAGGCGGGCATCACAAGAGAGTCCTGCCACTACAAAAAAGTACGGTTTTGGAACGCAAACTTTTTCAATAGTTTGAGCCGGAAAACTGTCGCTTACCTCGGTCAAAGAGAAAGACTGACCATTCAATTCTGTCCCGAGGTAATATCGCCAGTTTTTGGGCACCGTCCCTGCAGAGTGAGAAATAAATGCGGGTAAAAAATAAATGTTTAAATCTAATTTGAATTTATATTTCTGGTTTATGCTAAACAGCGTTGTCATAATTTTAATTTGAAATTATACAAAATAGACGTATTTATTAGCATCAACGTGCTTAAGTTTTAGTATGTGCCAAACAAATATATTTAAAGTGATCATATCGTATAATCATTTAAAAAATAACATTTGACTCTTCTTCAACAAAAATTAACAACATTTATAATAAATATGTAAGTACATTCTATACATTTCTACTTTACAGTTTATAGTATATGCCGTCGACAATTTCGTAACTAGGTGGTATATGATTATGTTCTATATTAGCTCTCTTTATGCCTTGGTCGCCTCCAGAGAGTGTTGTGAATCGAGCTTTACACTTCGTAGTACCATTGTTACTTGTGCATTGCCACTGAACAGTAGTTTTACAATGTCGAGCATAGTAAAAAGTGTATCCATCAACGATCGCCAAGTACTTCCCTTTATTGTTGGCGACGTACAGCACTAGAATGATCAAAGACATATTTCATGAAAAAGTGCCTTAGTGTACATTATAAATAAAATGGAACGAAGAATTATAGACATACTAAACGAAATACAAAGAAACTATGGGCGGGGTGGGCGGCTTGGGGATTGCAGAACACTCGCCGTTAACTAAGAGGACGCTGCAGTACCGTTTAAAAATAAACTAACTTCAAAATATGTTTCAAAATGTAAGCTGTACCCAAACCCAGAACAACCGTACAGTGTATGGAATAGAACTTATTATCAATACAGTTCACAGAAAAGGAAATTAAATGTTTGAAGATTTAAACTAGGGTTGGTTTGAAGATTCAAACTAGGGTTGGTTTGAAAATTCAAACTAGGGTTGGTTTGAATACATATGTATAATATATGTAGAGCATTTTGTTTTAATAAAACGGGAATACTCTCGTTAAATTGAGTCTGTTATTCCGACTATAGTTTCCGTCACGCGCGCGACGCGCCGCAGCCCGCAGTGCAAGGCAAGACGAAGTCGCGCGCGTGTCTCGCTTAGCATTCCTTGATAAAGGTCACCGAATGTGATCGAAACTATAGTCGGAATAACCGACTCAATTTAACGTGAGTATTTCCGTTCTATTAAAACTAAATGTATCAAAACCACGTCAGTTTTCATAGTATATGTAGAACACTAAATGATATCGGTTTTTATTTTCGTTCCTAAATAACAAGATTAAAAGATTTCAATTTTAAAAAAAGTACTCTGCTAAAACTATATTTTACAATAGATTCCATTAAGGATCGTGTACATTGGAGGCTTATGGTTATGATGCTCGTTGATTCTTATGATGCAGTGGCCGTCGTCGGAGAGGGTAGTAAATTGGGACAAGCATCGCTGCCCGCTCATGGTACATCGCCAATTAACGGTTTTCTTAAACTCTCTGGAGCGATAAAAACTATAGCCTCCCATGATTGCCAACGGTTTTCCTCTGCCGTTTACTAAGTAATGCACTAAAATTAAACTGACGGTTAGTATTTCTTATTTATCTACTCGTACTTGTATATAAATAGGGCTCAAGTTTGACCTTGTCTCACCTAAGTGTAGGTTTAGGGTGAAGCAAGCTTGCCCAAAAGATACCTCACCTGGAACCCATAGAGTTACAAGAGGGCCCCTCGGATGGTCCGTAAGCTTAATTATATTTGATGAATGTGTATATTATTGGTAAGAGCTATATTATGCCTCACCATATTATCTTTAAAGTTATAAATACTAAGTTAATTGATATCAAAACTCCTATTGAATACATTATAATTGAACAGACACGAGTTTTTCTGTCGTTTTTAATGACGGGTTTTAATGCTACACGATGCAATACAATATAACTTTTTGACATACTAAAAATATCTTGACATCTGACAATGACATAATAATAATGTATTCTTTGACATTTTTTTTTTTGACCTATCTGTAAAGTTATTGTGAGTAAAGTTTTTTTTTTTTAACATTTATTAACTATGAACAAAGTAACGATTTCTATGTAAATATTAGGTCCTTACATATGAAATTGGCGTTTTGTACGGGAGAAATAAAAAAACATTTTTTTTTGTAAAATATATTTAATTAATCAAAGTATGCACCGTTGTTATCTATGCACTTTTGCCATCTCATAGGTAGTTCATTGATCCCTTTACTATAAAAACCATGGGGGTGATAATCAATAAGCTCTGTGAAGGCGGTTTGGACTGCCGCATCGGAGTTAAATTTTTTTCCTTGTAAGAAGTTGTCCAAATTCCGGAAAAAATGGTAATCTATTCGAGCAAGGTCCGGGGAGTACGGTGGATGTCGCAGACATTCCAATTGTACCTCATCTAACTTAGTGGTTGTTTGTTGTGCAGTGTGCGGTCTTGCGTTGTCGTGAAGCAGCAGTGGCCTAGAGCGATTGATCAATCTCGATTGTTTAACAGCTAGTTCTTTCTTCATGGTTTCCAGTTGCTGATAATAGATATCTGCCGTAATCGTTTGGCCAGATTTTAGAAAGCTGTAGTGAACGACACCGGCGCTAGTCCATCAAACACAAGTAAGTTTCTGAGTCAATTTTCGTTTAGGGCAGGATTTGGCTAGCTCTCCAGGGTTCAGCCATTGCGACGAGCGCTTCCGATTATCATACAGTATCCACTTTTCATCACAAGTAATGATTCGATTTAAAATCCCTTCATTATTGTGTCTGTTGAGCAAAGTAACACAGCAGTCGACGCGTGTTTGCAAGTTCGATTCACTCAATTCATGAGGTACCCATCGTTCAAGTTTTTTTACTTTCCCGATTTGCTTTAAGTGGATTAATACAGTTTTATCACTTACCACAAAGCCTGCAGCTATCTCTGAAGTGCTTTGTGATAGATCTGCTTCCACATTACATTACATTATCAGCCAGAAGACGTCCACTGCTGAACATAGGCCTCCCCCTTAGACCGCCACACCGACCGACAATGTGCCACTTGCATCCACCGGTTGCCCGCGACTTTCACAATGTCGTCGTCGTCGTCGTCCGCTTCCACAACAGCCTTTAATTCTTCATTTTCCACTTTGGTCTCCGGCCGTCCACGGGGTTGGTTCTGAAGGTCGAAATTTCCAGAACGAAAACGTTGAAACCAAAAACGTACCGTGCTTTCTTTTGCGACACCAGCGCCGTACGCATCATTAATCCTTCGAACTGTTTCTGCGGCACTGGTGCCACGGTAGAACTCGTACTCGTAAATATACCGATATTTCATGTTTTCCACTGTGCGGTAAAAAGCGACGCAAAAGAAAAAAAAAAATGAGGAAAAAACAAATTAATGACTGTTTTCAAAACTCAAATGTACCAGCTAAATGAATTTATAAATTTGAATTTGAAATTCTTAACCAAAGAGGAGATATTTCAGATCAAAGTGGTCAGTACGACAAAACGCTAATTTCATATGTAAGGACCAATATTTTTGTACGTCAGAAATGACCGAATGTAATGGAACATTTCAAACGCCAACACCCTGCTTACCTGCATTCTGGCAAATAAAAACTAATTTCATTTAATTTCAAACAAACCTAAGCTTAACAAAAGATAATATCGGGCAGTCTTATCACTAACAGCGATTTCATCCGGGCCACCTTTGATGGATGAAATGAAGAAAATTTGGGAAAATGTTATCATTAACAATTATTCTAATTACTCTTCAAAAAATCATAGTTTAAATTTTTAATATTTAATTAGGAAAGTTTATGGTAAATTCCTTTTACAACTCCATAGACAGGCGGCTGGTGATTATGTTCCGTATTCGCCCTTATAACGCCTTGGTCGCCCACGGCCAAAGTTGTGAACCTCGCCTTACATCGTTGCCCATTCATGGTACACTGCCAGTTAATAGTCGTCTTATGCTGTCTACAACGATAAAAGCTGTAGCCCCCCATGATTGCCAGAGACTTTCCTTTGCTGTTCACAACGTAATTTACTAAAAATAAACACACATTGAGAATAGTACCATAGTATATTTATATTGTAGGTACTTGTTGTTACCCGCGGCTTCGTTCGCGTGGACATTAAAAAAATATCCTATGTCTGTCTTTGTGACATCTCAGTAACTCCTTATCAAGAGCCGTTCAGCATACGATAAACAACAGAGCAACAAACATCCAGACAGAGATACAAAGTTGCTTCCTATAGTTCGCTAGATGGCGTTGATAGTACAAGCTTGATTAGTTTGGGGCTATATGGAGCTGTGTGTGAAAAACGCCCACCAATATTATTATTATTACTAAATATTTTAATAAATAACATGCTGCTACAAGTGAATTGGTGCAATTAAAATACATAGAGTTTCCCAGTAGTATTTTAATGATAGTATAATAAGTATGAATATGAAATAATAATTATAATTTATTCA
Organism: Apocheima hispidaria; assembly: GCA_947579745.1. NCBI lineage: Eukaryota > Metazoa > Arthropoda > Insecta > Lepidoptera > Geometridae > Apocheima > Apocheima hispidaria. The sequence goes on along the minus strand of OX388153.1, from coordinate 12,377,618 downwards.
GCTTGAAATTGGAATAAAAAAATGAATGAATGGAAAATCGGCGGTTGAGAAGTTATAGGGGTCGCAAGACCTGTTCCGCGCGAACTACTACTATATAGTACAACAGGGTAATTTTTAATTTTACTTTAAACCTCTCGGACGCAGTTTTGCTACATCATTCGCAAAATCTAATGCCATTCCCCAAAAAATATTTAAAATTTGCACGGTTTCTTTTTTTATCCTTGTCCTTTTTTGGTGCAAATATCACCTTCTAGGCTTTGCCCGCGCCTCCGCGTTCCTTCTTATATCCCTGTATTGTCTTTTAGAGCCAATAGAGATAGATAGAGAGCTAATAGAGAATTTAAATGTTTTTGTTTTTGTCTATGGAACAGCTGATATATTTTTTAAAGTTGTTCATAATGATGAGTACTATGAGCCCTTTTCGGCTTAGGATAACCTGTCCTGATAATCCTGTATATATTTTCTAAATAACACCCGTGCGAAGCGAGGACGGGTCGCTAGTACAATATATTATACTTGAATAATTATGAAAAAGCTTTTATGAAAATAAAATTAATATAAAACGGGAATCTGTATCAGCCTTAAAACATGCCACTGTTGGGATATCAGCCTACCCTCGAAGGGTGATTAGGCCATATCCACCACGCTGGCCCAATGCGGGTTGGCGGATTCACATACTCCATCGAATTTCTTCTCCGGAAATATACAGGTTTCCTCACGATGTTTTCCTTCACCGTAAAGCCAGTGATAAATCCGTACGTAAGTTCCAAAGAAAACGGGAATACTCACGTTAAATTGGGTCGGTTATTCCAAACACAAAAAAAAAACAAGTGTCAAACAAAACCACGTCAGTTTTCATAGTAAAATTAATATAGCCTGTGATACATTCCATTTATGACCCTATAAGGAGGAGGTGTATGAGTGTGTACCATATTTGCCCTTACAATGCGTTGCTCGCCCTCAGCGAGGGTAATAAGTCTTGCTTTACATCGTGCTCGCAGTCCATTCATGGTACACTGCCAGTTGATGGTTTTCTTAAACTGTCCAGAACGATAAAAACAATAGCCCCCCACGATTGCTATCGGCTTTCCTTTACTATTCACTGCGTAAATCACTAAAAATAAACAGATTGTGAGTTGTATAGAAGAAACAAATAAAAAACCTCGGATAATTTATTGATATAAAGCAAAATGGCTCCATGAATCGAAAATTTGAAGAGCTTTTGTGCCTCATCATTATTTTTAACGTAAAACGTACTTTGGTATGAATTGAGAAATGCTATTGAATACCTGCTAACCTACATTAATAAAAATGTGATTTTTCTATTTAGCGCCCCTCATTTATTATGTAGATTAACCCCCGAATACTGAAACGTTTGTTAACTTTGACAACAGATTAATTCTAATACTACTGCCTTTGTCTGGCACTAAGCAAATGACAAAGGCAGCAATAGACTTAATCGGTCGTCAAAGTTAACAAACGTTTCATTATTCGGGGGTTAAAGTCTTATTTTCGAAATAATATATAATATAGAAAAATGTCAATGACACTCGACAAAATGTATGGAACAGCAGATTATTTTTTCTCGATTTCAAGTTTGGTTCCATAGTAAAAGTTGTTTATAATTATGAGTACCATAAGCCCTTTTCGGGCGGTCACTTGCCGATGGGTGACATAGTATAAAATCTATCTGTTCTACAAATTCCATATAGTCATTATGAGGATTGTTAATAGATTTATTATTTAAAATATGTTTTGACAGTAAAAAGCTTGTTTATATAAAATCATCTCTTGTAGATGTTGCTAAGCCAAAGATGCCGATGACCTACCTACTTAATAATTATACATTGTATATAATAATAAAATTTCTGTATAGCATGAATTTAGTATTTATTATTATTTTGTATTCACATGACTGAAATACAATTATGAGAACAGATACATAATAATGAGATATATTTTTTGGTTCTGTAATCTAGTATTGCATGACGGGAAACATGATCACATGACATTTTTCCGTTAAATAAAATCATTGCAACGACCTCGATTTACACACTATTTCGCTGGCGCTCGGAGCCCCTAGTGTATAAACAAGTGATTATTACACTAACAGTAAGGAAATAATAATATCTAGGTTTGCATGGCTGAGACTTTAAATTAATTTCCTGGTTAATTAATAGCAATTAACTGGTTCTTTGATTAAGCCGTCTCTTTTCATCTGCGCGCGATCTCTTTATATAATAAACATAGACGATAAATTCTATCGTATTTTAATGATAAGGAAGGATTACATCTATTAAGATTGTAGTAAATTAACTTAATATTAGTTTTAGAATTAAAAAAAAAACTTCACACTTATAACTTCCCACTAGGTTTTCATATGTCGGGAGTGCAATGAAACACACACACCCAAAGACACGCACTTCTAACACTTAGACCCAGAGCAGATATTTGAATTCATCTTTCAAAAATCTGCCCGGCCGGGAATCGAACCCGGAACCTCCTTCTTATAAGGCAGTCACTCTACCGACTAGTCCTGGACGCTCATCATTATAACAAAAAAATATACTAGTAATATTGGTGTTTTACATAATACTTAATATTATACAAGGTGTTACTGAGAGGTGCATCAATATTGAAAGATATTTATGTACTCATGATTATGGAAATCGGGAAAAAAAAAACAGCTGTTCCATAGAAAAATGTCAGTGACACTCGACACAATGTACGTTTTTTTTCCGCGATTTCAGGTTTGGTCCCTTAGTAAAAGTTGTTCATAATGATGATTACATACATACCTTTCAATATTGTAGCATCTTCCAGTAACACCCGGTATATATAAATATTAGTTACATAACACTCACTGAATTAAGGTACTAAATTATTTGAAACAAAATAATTATGAGAGCTTGTGATAAATCCCATTTATGATCTTATAAACGGGACTCTTATGATTATGTTGCGTATTTGCCCTTATAACGCGTTGGTCGTCACCGGAAAGGGTTGTGAATCGAGCCTTACACTTTTGCCCATTCATAGTGCACTGCCAAGTAATAGTCGACTTGGTTAGTCCAGAACAATAAAAACTGTAACCGTTCATAAGTCCCACTTGCTTTCCTTTACTATTGAGAACGTAATTAACTAAAAACAAAAAAACAGATACTATAATAAAGTTAACAATAAAATAGAATCAGCCTTCTAAAAGTGTTAAGCTTGCCGTCCTCTAGCCCTAAGTGGACCGCAAGCCTTAAACATCCCTGCACTGCCACCTCGGCATTGTGAAATGAAGAGTTTCCGATTAATAATAAGCTATTTATCTCATAACAATTTATTGGTTCGAAAATATAATGTACAACAATGTTTAGAACTTTTAATTTTATTACTAAGAAGAACGTGTTAAAACGGGCTCATTCGCGAGAATTATCTTATGATGAAGCAGGACGGGAACACGATTAGAGCAGCAGTGGGCGTGAGATGGAAACGTTTCTATAAAGAGGTAAGGTTATTTGTGGCTTTGAGTATTAGAATGTTTCTAGGAGTAATGCAATACCTAAAACTACTGAATCGGTTCTTGAAATTAAACCTTATCATAACGTTGATTCCTGAATGTAATAAACTATGTTTCGTTCATTACACTGCGAGCGAAATTGCTGGAAAGAGCTCATCTTATAATAAAATCCATCAACAATTTTGTAAGCAGGGGGCTTATGATTATGTTCATATTTCTCACTTATAACACGTTGGTCGCCACCTGCGAGAGATGCGAACCTAGCCTTACAACGTCGTCGTACACTTCCTTGCATAGTACACTGCCAATTTTTAGTAGACGTATGTTGTTTGGAACAATAAAAAGTATAGCCTTTGAACACCGCAACAAGCTTTCTCTCTTTACCTCTAACAGCGTAAGTCACTGAAACGGAAACGGTAACAATCAGATGATTTTACTCATTCGTTTTGTATCGACTCTGTTTTTTATATAGTTGAACCTCTTTAATCATTACAGCGTCTACTATATCAGCCTATAAACATCCCACTGCTGGGATATCAGCCTACCCTCGAAGGTTGATTAGGCCATATCCACCACGCTGGCCCAGTGCGGGTTGGCGGATTCACATACGCCATCGAATTTCTTCTCCGGAGATATGCAGGTTTCCTCACGATGTGTTCCTTCACCGTAAAGCCAGTGGTATATCCGTACGTAAGTTCCAAAGAACTCATTGGTACGGGCCCACCTGGGTTCGAACTCGCTACCTCAGGAATGTGAGGCGAGCGTTCTCCCACTGAGCTACCACGGTCTTCATTACAGCGTCGAATTGTTACAATTGTCAACAACGCCAAACTCATCCAATAGCTAAAGCTGCTCAGCATGCGCAGAGACATTGGGTCTCTCCTATCTATTATAGCATTTACAATAATGAGTATTCTCAAGAATTATTCGACCTGATACTGTCGCAGTTCTTTCACCGCACCAGCTACCATCGCTTATATGCTCATCCACATTATATCGATCTTTCGTAATCGCACACTATGCGTTTTAAGCGTTCCATTTTGCCTCACACCTGCAAAATGTGAAGTGAGCCTCCACCGGCGGAATTTCCGAGTAACTACAACATGGGGTTCTTCATAAGGATTGTTATTGGAGTCTTAAAAGGTCGGCAACGTATCTGTGACACAGGTATTCATGGGCGACGTTGATCGCTTACCACCAGGCGGTCCGCTGGTTTGCCACATATTGCATTTTAAAAACTGTATCAGTAGCTGAGAAATTTTCGCATTTATACTTGCCTGATCAAACATGTGGACGATATAAAAATTACAGGAGTTATTCAACCACTGAAGCAGATAACATTATTGGTTTCATTTCAACTTATTAATTATTATTTTTGGAACTTATTAATTTAACGGAAGTAGTTTGAAAACACTGGGTATATTTTACTTCTGTTCCGCAATACGAATGCATTAAATTCTAATTTATAGCCGTGTGTCTACGGAAAAAAAACTAAAACTATAACTTATTATATCCATCGATAATTTTGTACAAGAGGGTTTATGATCATGATCGATACTAACGCTTTTTACGCCTTGGTCACCTCCAGCGACAGTTGTGAACCGTGCCTTATACCACTGCCGTCACGTGCTCTTGGTACACTGCCAATTATTAGTGGTTTTATATTGTTTGGCACGAAAAAAAGTATAGCCATTCAAGATCGCTATGAGCTTTATAGCTAAGATAATGAAGTCTGATTATTCTAATAAATAAAACATTAATATTACACCTCGATCTGTGATAATTTTATTTGCTTATAAGGAAAGAGTATGCTAAGCCAAAAAGAGCTCGAAGTACTCATCGTTATGAACAACTTTTACTATGGGACCAACAATGGAAAAAAATAATAGCTATTCAATAGAAATTTGTCAATGATACTCGACATTTTTTATTTTTTTTTATTTCATTATTGATCCTGTTTGTATCGTTTTGGCTTAGCGTGCCTTATTGGTGATAACGCCATGCCCAAATACGCTCATCTCGGTCACTGCCGCTACCACTACTGAGCAAGGTGCCTTATCATAGTAAACAAAGACCATCGCCACCAGAGTTACATGATAAGGCCCCAGGTCGTGGCATGGACAACGCTCCGCTCGCCGACACCGCTCCGCTTGCCGCCCCGCATTTCGCTAAGAGCACCGTCGTGGCCAGGCCGTTAGGCGGTTTCCTCTTGAAATTGACCTCTTCATCTAGTGACTACTTTTGCAAATTACCACCTCTTCAAAAGTGCTGCTATAATTTATAATAAACTCCATTTATAATTTCGTATACGGGAGGTTCATGAGTGTGTTCTGTATTCGCCCTTATTAGACGTCTATCGCCTCCAGAGTATGTTGTAAACCGTGCTTTACATCCACATCGTTGCCCATGCATAGTACACTCCCAATTAATAGTTGTTTTATTTTGTCTGGCGAGATAGAAAGTGTACCCTCCCAAGATCGCTATGGATTTTCCTTTGCCTTTTAAAGCATATTGTACTGAAATTAAAATATAAGCAGTGAGATTATCTTTTTAACCGACTTCAAAAAAAAGGAGGAGGTTCTGAAGTCAACTGTTTTTTTAAAATGATTTTTACCTCAGAACTTATTTATAAACCGATTTGATTTTTTTATTTATTTGTAATTAGATACTTACAGATTGGTCCCATTCTTATCAAAATCCAGTTGTGATGATGGGATCCATGTGGAATTAAGGGGACTCTTCAAATATTATTATATACATTATATTAGGCACACATATAGCTATTTTCGTATTTTCGTTTCATTCATTCTCACCGATTTCAAAAATAACTGATTGTAAATTGTAAATAATAAGAAAATCTTGATTGTCCTTAAATACTCTTTGCTTTGAAATAATTAAAATATTATTTTCTACTTTTTAATTAAGTTTGTACATCTAAAGGTCTTGAAGTCTGTATTCTTTCTACTTTTTTTTCCTAAAAAAATATCTTTCGAAGAACTGACTAGTTTTGTATCAAATCAATGAATGTATCATCAAATCAATGTATCAAATGAATTTTTGCATTTATATGTGATAATAGTATTAAGTTATATTTTCCCGCATCTACGTACCTTATACCTTACAACACACACAATAACACAAATGTGCACGTGAAATAACACTAACGCAGATTATAACTATAATGTAACTTTATATTACCAAAATGTTGTATTTATGTATGTCAAACACAAATCTTGCAACTGAATGTTGGGCAAGTTCCCCTTGTTCAATTGAGTTGAAATGTCGCATGCCTCTCAAGATCCGATGACAATATTATGACAGTGAGCTGATCTGATGACGGATACGGAAGGTGGATACCGGAACTCCTCATTAACTAACAGTAGACTAAGGGAGTGTGGGCTCATTTTGATCAGCGTACAATACCAAAAAACGGACTTTTTAAAAGCTTGTCTGGAAAAATATTGTTTTACACAAAAACTTATTCTTGTTGTAGTACAAGAAGATTATGAAATAAAAATGTCGATATCTTTATCGACATTTTTATACGCTCTATTTTTATACGGCCGACCGCCTAATGGTAGCCGCTAAACGTAGCCTATCTTTTATTGTACAACAACCATATTATATAAGACAAATGGAAGGAACTAACTACCAAGACACGGGTTTTTAACACCCAGTTTGACGGTTAGGGACTGTAAAAACGTGAATCCTTGAATAAATTATTTTGTATTTGTATTTGTAAGTCTTTATTTTGGATAGTCCCATGTTGTACTTCCTCATAAAAAGCCGCGTGTGTTCGTTCCATATTTTGGCGTTGTAAGGTAAGGAAGATAGCGTTAGGCGCACAGTGTGTCTTTTTCTTAATGTGAATGAGATTCGCGCGGCGGCTAGTGCAGTGGTAAAACCTCGACGCCTAAGTTCTTAACAGTTCTTCAGAACATGCGCTACGTCTCTGCGCATGCTGAGTCGCCATGGATCTTCGTTGAGCTTTGGGTCGTCGAAAACTCTACATCTTATGATATATTCCATCGATAATCCGGTAAGAGGGAGGAACATGACTATGTTCTGTATTTGCCCGTATAAGACGTCGTTCGCCCATGTATAAGTATGAGTCAGTTGTGAACCTCGCTTTACACTTTTGCCCGTGCATAGTGCACTCCCAACTGATGGTAGATTTAGTCTGCCTGGAACGGTAAAAGGTGAATCCTTCCAGAATCGCTAAGGGCTTTCCTTCGCTTCTTAACACGTATTGCACTAGAATTGAAACATAAGCTGTATCAATTAATAAATAATATTATTCTACCGCGCTCAGTCGGTAAGAATAGTACTACTTATTTAAGATTATTTTATTATCTAAAATTATTGTAGGTACTTACTATATGAGAAAAATTTATATACATACTGTCTTATGCTTAATAATAAAATAGACAAATTATAAAAATAATACCAAAGAAAATATAATTTCTCTGTGATAATGAAACAATAAATCTGTTCGATTGAAGTTACTCAAAAAATTGTTTTAAATTATAAATTATGGTATTAAAAATTTATTCTAGTTTATAATAATAGCAATCAAAATATAATTATAATACAAAAAGATATATATCTTTCCTACTAAATTATTTTCGATCTGAAAAATTCACGATAATTATGTTTGCAAATTGTAATTTGGCATTGCTTTATATTATATAATGTACAACCTGTATTTTGTGATGTGGACATGCGACATCTGAGTGCGACAATGAACTTGAATACCAACCCACACTACGCCACGAACCCTGAAATCAGGAAAACAATCAATTGTTCCATAAAAAAAGGTAAAAGACAAACGACAAAATGTACGGAACAGCTGTTTTTTTATTTGTTGTTCCGAGGATTGTTTAAATGGTTATTAGCACCTCTATCTCTCAGCTGCCGTAAATCCACGTCCCAAAATAGGCCCTGCAAAATATCGAAATAATACGTCTACACAGCTAATGATAAATAAAGGTACAAGTTGCCTTTTTTTTAACGGCCAGTGGCTTTATTAACCCTTGGCGTGCCTGGTGGGTCTGATGAACCCGTATTTAACTTTTTTTTTACATAAAGTAATATCGTAAGAATGTTAGATTGCACATTTACAGTTATTTTAACATTATATCTACTAAAGATATAGGCTAAGGGTGGTCGAATCCACCCTTAGCCTGCCACATAAAAATAACAGTTGGATTTTATATCAATATTTTTGTTATATTTTCATTTTAAAATAATATTTTTTAGTATGACATTTCAATAGTATTGGTAGTAAGAGTATCTCCAAACCTATCCTTCTTTTCTTAAACCAGATTTATTGTAATGTATTGTTAACGTTTTGTTTGAGTGTAAAAAATGTAATAAAGGCTATTTTCATAATCGTATTATTTTTATACCATGCGGGTTTTTGGCTATCCCAATTGTCACACCGAGCTGTACTCCTATTTATAAGCCTTAATTACTTTTAGTATAAAAGTAATAAAGGCTTATAAATAGGCTTATAAAGTAATTAAGGCCATTTTCATAATTCGTATAATTTTAATACTCAGTTATTTTTTTATTCCGTCCCAGGGTGGATCCCTAGGTCGGAATAGTGGAAAAAAAACACATTTTTTTTCGCTCGGTGGGATAAGTGGAATAACTAGTTTTTTTAGGATCTGCTTTCAAATTATTTTTTTTAACTTATAATAAATGCCGTCAATAATGTTATAGAGAGGAGGGGCGTGATTGTGTAGTGTATTCGTTTTTAAGATGCTGTAATCATGTGTCGATGTGAATCTCGCATGACATCTCTGCTGCCTGCATTGCCAGTTCAAGGTCTGTCTGCCCACACGGCAGCAGAAAAATGGGTATCCGTCGATGATAACTAACCTCCTCCCTTTTTGGGTACTGGCGCGGATCACTGAAACATACGTTTGGATAATTTCTAAAAAATTCGTTTAATTACCCTAAAAAATATAGAAAAAATATAAGTATTTTTATAAACCAAAAGATTTTTAGATCAAAGCCAATTTACTTAAAATAATAAAAATGTTTTAAGTAATTTTATAATTATTACAAATTATGAGAACTACCCTTATTTGTGCCATTCTCTAAAAGTTCACAAACATAAATTGAAAAAAAAGGTATTATATACTCTAGGAGTTTTTGCAGACTCCGTCTGGGGAAGTACTAGACCTTTGCCTATTATTTACCCGCCAAGCAGTAGTAGTATGCGAACATTACTGTTTCGGATAGCACAAGTTTTTAAAGTCTTTTTCATATATATGCAAAATTTAGTGTGAACAATAGTGAGTATATCTATGTATTAAAGAGCAATCTTTCCCGTGAAATAGCAGAGTATAAAGAGATTTGACACCTAATGTCTGCGGGTGACGAGCGCAGTGCATGGTGAAAAGTTTAAAATTCTAAGTTAATATGAACTAAAATTACTGTTACCATCAGGCGAGCGACTTGCTCGGCTAGTCCACTCAGTAACATAGTAGAGTTTATGTTAGTTTTCTTTAATTTTGTTTTCTATTAGCGTATTTTGTAACAAATTTTAATTTTGTATACAACGTAATAAACGTAATACTTGTAGTAGGTGAGTAGGATAGGGTATATAATTGTATTGTGGCTATGGATCTTTGTGATCCGAAATAAAGTTTTATTATTTTTATTATAAAAGTTTAAATTAGACATCAATTTATATTTAAGTATTTACTTACACAAGTAGTGTATTTTATTTTGAGTCAACAATGGAGTTATGTTGTATTCCTAAACTAAAAATAAATACTGTTTTAGACTTTCGTGGTGGTTTACTACATTACTATTAGTACTATCGGGAACTCAACGAAAATAAAAATCGTGGTAAATATCCCGTGAGTACTAATGTACTAAAAATAAATATTTTTTATAACAACCCCGAACCGATCGTATCTTTACTTAGTAATAATAAAAATAACTATGAAACGATAAATCCGTTGGATTGTAGTTCATCACATAAATATTTATACATTATTTATTATATGAAAATAGCCTTTATTACTTTTACTATAATTAGGTTTTATATTTAAAGAACTTTATTATAAACAAAGACAACATTGTCACTTATGTGACAACATAATTTAGCTTAGATAGGTGTTCGTCGTCGTATTAACTAATTTAAATAAAATTTACAAATAAATAAATGCTGAAAGTAGGTAGGTAGGTATCTATAATTTGTATTACTTTTATAACCAGCTGTCCACCCTGGGACGGAATAGTGGAAAAAAAACACTTTTCCCTTCCAGGTGGGACAGCTCGGTGGGACAAGTGGAGAACCAGATTTTTTCTGAGTCTGCTTTTAAATTTTATTTTTTAACTTATAATAAATACCATCAATAATGTCATAGAGAGGAGGGGCATGATTATGTAGTGTATTCGTTTTTAAGATGCTGTAATCATGTGTTGATGTAAATCTCGCCTTACATCCCAGCTGCCTGCAATTCCAGTTGCAGGTCTGTCTGCCCACACGGCAGCAGAAAAATGGGTATCCGTTGATCATAACTAACCTCCTCCCTTTTTGGGTACTAGCGCGGATCACTGAAACCACATAATCATCTGAAACATACGTTTGGATAATTTCTACAACATTATATTTACTATCCTAAAAAATATGGAATAGATATATGTATTTTTATAAGCCGTGTCGTATTATTGTATCGCACTTATAGCCGTTTTATAGACCGTTTGATTAAAACAAAATCTATTAAAACCACGTCAGTTTTCATAGTAGAACACATAATACCTTTAAAGCTACTTTACCTTACCATGCTATCATTATTTTCATCCTAACTTCCTAACTAAATAAACTAAATAAAAATATAAATGCGAATGTAACTCTGTCTCTCTGTCTATCTATATATCCGTCTCACTGTCTCTCTGTCAGTGTGTTCCCTGACAGAGAGACATAAGAATCAGTATATAAGAATCAGTTTCAGAAATCCTAAATGTTATATCATAAAATCTTAAATGTTATATCATAATATAGACAATTTTGTAAAAACATTTTTTTATTTTATATAACGTAAATAACTTTAAATATACACTTTGTCACTCTAAGGTGCAACAATATTGATAGGTATGTATTGATAGGTATGTATTGATAGGTAGGTTGATAGGTATGTTGTCATGATTTTAAGCAACTGTAACTATGGGACCAACCATGAAATCGCTGAAAAATAACAGCTGTGCTGTGCGACATTTTATCGAGTATCATTGAATTTTTTTCCATGGAACAGCAGTTTTTTTTGGCAGATTTTTTTGGTCCCATAGTAAAACTTATTCATAATGATAAGTACATATAAACCTTTCAATATTGCTGCACCTTTCAGGAACATCTTGTATTTCATCTTTCTTTCTTTTCATTATCTTTTGGAACATATTTTTATTGAATGTGCGAGCAAGATAAAAATAAAATTGGCAGCTCCTGTTTCTGCTCTGAAGACCAAGATTATTACATAAAACTGCGCCATTGTTCTTTGTGTACCTTAACATAAATCCCATTAACAATATTGAAAATGGGTCGTCTATGGTTATGCTCTAGTTTCGCCCTTATTATCTCTTGATTGCCATTTATAAGTGATGTAAACCGCGCCTTACATTTACTTCCAGTCATGGTACACTGCCAACCAATTGTCGATTTGGTCTTCATATGGTAGTAAAAAGAGAATCCATCTATTATAGCTAACTGCTTATTATTCTCGTTGCGGACGTAGAATACTGAAATATTTAAGTTCTAATAAGAGATGATTCTTATTTGTAGCCATAGAAAGCAAAAAAAAAATAGTGAAGGTAAGGTTCTTGTGTTAAAAACCGATATATAGTATGCTAACAACGATTTTAGTTAAAACTTTACATACATACTTAATTAATTTCAAGCACAGTTAAAAGAAGCTACGTTTAATATTTGTAGGTATAATCCATACACAGGGTTATAACGAAGCCGAAAAAGGCTAATAGTAATCATCATTATGAACAACTTTTACTATGGAATCAATCCTGAAATCGAGAACAAAAACAGCTGAACCATAGAAAAATGTCAATGGCACTCGACAAAATGTATGGAACAGCAGACTTTTTTCTCGATTTCAGGGTTGGTCCGATAACAAAAGTTGTTCACAATCATGTACTATTAGAGCTTTTCGGCTTAGCCTACCCTTTCCTTACAGCCTAGTATATACAAAAAAAGAACAAGCCTTTTTCTACGAATCAACGCCCAGATCAAACCGCTTATGATAGAGACGTGAAATTTGGACCCAATATTCTCCAAATAGTCTGAGTGAACAATAAGAACGGATTTTGCTAAATTTTAACTTGTTAAGGGGTAAAATGGACTACCAAATAAACCACCAAAGTGTATATAAAAAAAAATACGTACAACGACAATGAAACTCTATTTGTATACAGAGTACAAGAAATAAAGTAACACGTGTCCCAAGATTTTTCGAAAATCAACCCCTGAAGCGGTGAAACGAAGTTTCGATAAATGTAGCTTAATGGGAGCGAAGCCGTACGGGCAAACTAGTCAAACATAAATCTCATTGAAATATCTGAAAGAGGGATGTTTATTGTTTATGGTTATGATCTCGTTTCCTATTAACATAAATGATTGTGATGCGAATCATATCTTACAGCAATCTGCCAAATCAAGGCGTAAATAATGCCGCAGAGAGGACATCTTTTTCTACATAGGAAGTGGTCGAAACTAGTTTCTGACGTCCTGCCTTGGGTCAGCCAACCCCATTTCTCATCACGCCAAAGACGGTTGTGGTCGAAAAATGTGATGAAGCGCTTTGATGAGGTCATTCACAGTGCCAGCACACCGAACCAAGGATCACTTTGCTTCTTTTATTAGATCCAATTTTCCGATTTAATCTTGACTATGGATACAATGAGTATCCATAGTCAAGATAAATATGTATGGTGATCGGATCATTGCATTCCATAATGTTTAGTAGATTGGTGCATTATCATATATCATTTGAAATTTTAAATGCGTCGCATTGTAACGTATGAGTTGAGCGTGTGTGAGTGGCTCTTGGTAACAGCGCGTCACGTGATATCCATGTGCTGACGCGGATCAAACCATTTAACTATTTTAAATGTTCATTTGCCCGGTCCTTAAGAAGACATATAATTGTCAACAGTATCCATCGATCGCTGTTTCCCATTCCATATTCGACACGTAAATTACTAGTGTAATATCATTTCGTATACAATAAGTACGAAAGTCGAGTTCGCCAATGGCGTGGCTGAACGGTTCTTCTTTTATGACAAGGTAGCATTCCGCTACGGATCCCGTCCGAAGAATAGCCAGATCGTCTGTTGCTTCGGTGATCTATTTATTTGAATTCAAATGTCAGCAAATGTCTAATGTTTAAATGTCCCCTTGATCCAAACTGTGTAGCATATTCCATGCAAGCTTACTTTAAGTGCGTATAATTTTTAGTTAATATTTAACGTAAATCCCATCAATTATACCGAAATAGGGGCGTAAATGGTTATGGCTTAGCTTTGGCCTCCTTATGACTTGGTCGTTAGCCGCAAGAGATGTGAACCGCGCTTTACATTTACTGGACATAGTGCACTGCCAATTAACAGTTGACTTGGTCTTGAGGTGGGCGTAGAAAGTGAATCCATCGATTATAGCCAGCAGCTTACCCTTTTTGTTGGGCACGTAAATCACTGGAAATATTGTAAAATTATATTTATTGTTCACTTAAATCATCGCGCCAAATTAAAATTTTCTTGCGTTTTTTGTCAATTACAGCTTAATTACTCATCGTGGATTTATTGAAACCGATTTTGCGCCAATAAATAAGTTGTTTTAAGAAATTACGGGTAAAATCATCACCTAATTAGAATCGGTTTAGCTACAAATCTCAATAAGCTGAATCTTGGTTTTTGGTTTAGTGACAAATGAACTTATACTAGGTTTCAACTAAAATTTTTGATTAGTGTAATTTCTTGAAACGACAGAAACTGCAAGTGCAAGAATAAATTAAAGCGAAATAAGAATTTTTTATGGTGAAAAGATTAAAGTAAGAATGAATTAAATTTTTGAAATTAAATTTCTACTATCAGCACATTACCTTTTTTTTTTTTTTATTTTACATAATTTTAAAAACTAGTATATTTTTATATCATAGCTTATAATAGATCCCGTTTATTATGTTGAAAACGGGACCCTTATGGTTATGTTCTAGATTCGCCCTTATCACGTCTCGGTAGCCTGTCGTGATTGATATGAACCGCGCCTTACATTTCCCGGCCTTGGTGCACTGCCAGTGTGTAGTCGCTTTCGTCGTGGCATGGGCGTAAAAAGTGAAACCATTAATTATGGCCACCTGCTTCCCCTTTGAATTGGGCACGTAGAGCACTGAAAAAAATATTACATAGTTATAACTATATAAATAAAGAGCTTTATTTCAAAATCGCACCGTTGTTTTTTTTTTCACATTCTGAGTTGCACTGAACAGTTATCGGCAAGCGTGACGCTTACCGTCACAAACTATCATTAAAAAACACGCTAAAAATTAGGTTCGCCTATGAATTTTAGTTAATTTTTGACCACAATCAATTCAGCCGATCTGTTTGCTGAACACGGCCGGTTAGAACACGGACTCGCTAAAACTTTAATTGTACGTGGATCGACCTCACTTTTGACCTGACAAAAAAACATAAAACAGCGATATAGATTATGGTTTATCCAAGACCAAAACCATAACACCAAAAACAAAAGATTTTGTTAAAATTTAGGGGGACTACCCCTAAACTACCCCAGAAACGCTAATTTATTCAAAATGTGAGGAAAAATTTCTCAAACTCTCTCTACTGCACGCACTAGAAACAAAGCAACAGCTATACAATTTCAACTATCGAATGCGCTAAATCCTCATGGAAGGACTATCCGCTTAAATTCGAATGAGTTAAGAATAGGTCTGATGTTTGGGATACATAATGATTTTATACCTAATCGACTAATGGGTGATACTTAAAGTGGGTGATGAAGGGAAGGCCTTCGTTCGGCACCGGACGACTTCTGGCTGATGATGATGAGGCTGTTAAGTCAAGCTAAATGAAAAATATAATTATAAAAAAGTCCGTAGGATTGATTATTACCCCATTCTTAAAAAAATATAATAGAGAGAGACTTACAATATTTTAACCAATTATTGTATATTTCAGAGTCTTATTTTAACTCTGTCTAAAAATTTGCTAGTAATTAGTCCATAAATTAATTAATAATTGTTAAAGTTATTCATATGTCTGTTGCGTCACATTTTTTTATTCCGTTACTACAGCCAAACTACAGCTATGTAGGTAATTAGTGCTTAAATTTGATAAATGTGGCTATATACATAACACTAAAATATGATACATGTGTGCTATGTTGGTCATTACACTCGAGTCGGTATTATTCGATAAAAGAGCCGAGAGTGTAATGATCACTGCACACACGTTTCACACGACGTTTTGCAACACACTTGCGAGGAAAAAATAAACATGGAACTTAACTTTAAAAATGTCGTAGGCCGCCAGGTATTTCTCTCTAGATTTTGGTGACAGCGCTTTCACTCGCGTATATTTATGGATAATGGTCTCTATTTTTACCGCGCCATGGCAGCGTTGCGCGCGCAGGTATTAAAAACTATTTTAGCCGCATAACTATTTGTAAGTACATTTTGATTTGATAAAACGGGAATACTCATACTCAACGGGAATTATTTGTAGGTATTTAAAAAAAACTGTATTACCCGGTTACATTAAAAATGCTTCGTCTACATACGTATAACTTGCAGTGAGGTACAAACTTAACTTAATCGGGTTAATATCATTATAGCACTAGTGCGGTAATGTAAAATAAAAAAACAAACGTTTGTAATAACTTGGATTATAAACCTTAACTGCGATGAAATAAGATCCACTTTACGAGCAAGTGTGTTGAATTTTTATTAATTCTGCTACGAGAGGAAAAAGTTGAACAATAATTTATTATATAGCATGGCTTCGGAACCATATCACAAGCATGTCAAGACACTCACTTAATAATTTAAAAATAAATGATTCGGATACTGCTCGTCCAATTTTTATGAAATATGAACTTATGGCAATATGAACTAACTGATAAGCTGTTAATATTTGTAAAGACTTACCTTTCATGAAAATTGAAATTTGAATTTGGTTTTCAACAAATAATCCGAAAAAATATTCATATTTTCCAGCTAATATTCACATTATTAGTTACCGAAATTTTTATTAGTTCATAATTATAAAAACCACCGGGGAGCCGTTAATACTAAAAAGCAGCACCTATAAAATTATGATTCACACAGATAGGTTCCCTAGGTTTTCCCTGTGTCGGTGATGACAAGAAACATGCACAAACACATGGACAACTAACACCATCTATAAAACAAATAAATAAAGATTCACACACATATGAATAACAAAGAGTTAATCACAATAAAGAGGTAATCTATCTATCTATCAAATACTGCGGCCACATACTCGACGAGTACCGAAGAGAGTAGCGAGCACAGATAAAAGGTAGCTAGGGAGTTTGTCCACATTACACGTCCTGAGGCTCGTCATGACACTCGCCTCACCCGCCGCACTCGATTTTGTACGTTTTCTGGACCAGCGAGAGAACCGACCAGATACGTAGAGATTGAGCGATGTTAAGGCCTCAGACGTAAAAAGGATGATAGTGCGAGTACAGCAGAGTGTGGCACTCGCGGCTAGGAGGAGCAGCGCGAGGAGCATAGTGTGGCTCCAGGAAAGGTCCACTAGATTCATCTGTGTCGGAGATGCCAAGCCCCGAGACTCGGACAAGAATCGAACCCTGGACTTCCTGCTTCTCCTCCTGTATCTGCTGTTCTATAAAATACAATACCTCTACTTTGTGTAATCTAGTTCTGTATTCGCCACTCAAATTCTAGAACTTTAACATGATAATGACACGATTGTACGTACGATCTCGATTTACATCTTATAAAACACGCCGTTCATAATCGTGAATCTAGGTGGACTATGATTATGTTCGAGGTGTGAGTTTTTGACGACTCCATCTGAAATAGTGAATCTCCCCTTACAATGCTTGTGAGACATCCTGCACTGATAGTACTCGTTCGACTTGTGTTGATTGTATTTTACGAAACAATATCCTAACACGATTGCTAGTTGTTTCCCTTTGTAGTTGACAACGAAATGCACTGAAATAAAAAAAACCTAATAAAAAAATTACAAATGATGAGATCTCTAATTTACAGAGTAAAATCAAAGCCTTTAATTTTAAGGGGCATATTGGTGCGCCAAAGCTATGCGACATAGCTGTAACGCAACAACACCACAAACACACATTTGCATGTTTTCGTAGATAGTATGAATTTCCGCCATATTTATCCCGCGAGAACGAGACGGATGTATCCATATTCTAGCATTGTCACATTGACGCGAAGACAAAACGGGTGCACATATGTTTATCCCTGCGCCCGTGCTGGCCTGCTGGAGTGGGAACTTCCTCCTCTCGAACACCACCAACTCGTGGAGTTGATATTCTTTCGACTACAGTAATAGGTATAGCCACCTTACTTCCTGACACCTTAGACGTATACGTTACTGAAAATTGAAGAGTACCTTTTAGTTCTGTTAGATTAAAAATTAAATTAAATTTATAGAATGGTACAACAGGATCGTCGTCATTGGCATCAAATACGGTATACAATTTTCTAAAGATTCTAAACTAAATTTTCACTTCTTAAATGTTTGTGATTCTATAAACTCATGCTGACATGAAATGAAACGTAAATAAAACTTTTAGTACTGTCAAATTAGTTAAGCTTATTTTTAATTATAATTTTATTATAATATAATTTATTAATTACATAACAGTGATACAAAAGACTCGAAAAAGCTTTTACTCAGGTACTTACAGCGAAGCCAAATTTCCATTTGGTATTGAAGCTTTTCACAGAGTTTTAAACAGATTTACATAACTGACCTATCTCCAAACACTTTAATTACATTAATTACGAATATTTGTATTGTATACAACACGTCACGCCACGACGCGATACGACACGATACGACACGAAACGTCACGACACGGCACGGCATTGCATGACACGACACGACACTACATGACACGATACTATATGATAAGATACGACACGACACGATTCGATACAATACAATACAATAGTTATAATAACATTTTATTTTAATAAAACGGGAATTTATAATACGTTGTCGGATATGGCCCAATCAGCCAATCACCCTTCGAGGGTCGATATCCCAACAGTGGGATGTTAAAAACTGATGTAGACTCACGTTAACTTGAACAGGTTGGACATTAATATTTTACTTAAAGAAAGACGCGTTATTTATTTCATATACATGCAATGATCTTTAATCATATTTCAATTAGTGCCATATTTATTACACTTTACAATAAGTGCCTTGGAATAAACATCATTATTTAGAAGGGTCGTTTTGTCATTATTTGGCTATAGTGAGACAAGTGAAATGACAATTCCTAAACATTCAAAACAAAACAGTTTTTTTCATTATTTAAGAATTCGCAATCATTTTCTTAATATTAAAAATAACGAAAATACTAGTATTAATAATTTTAGTGCCTTCAAATTAGATACTCAAACAGTTTTAATTCATTTACGAAGTCATATATCAATTTAAGGAGAAACGCTTAATTTATCTTATTTAAGTGCTGAATAATTACTTTTCTATTGCAATATGTGAGAAAATTATGCCAAACATTACAAAAGCTGTCGAATTTAGGTGAAACAGTATTAAAACATAGTCGAAGATATTCTCTTACAATTTATAATAAACTCCATCGATAATTTCATGGTTCGGAGGTAAATGGTCGACGTGCGATAGATACGACCTCTTTATTCGGCCATCATTGGAAAGTATAAACCGCGCCTTACACTTCCCAGACTTAGTACACCACCAAGATTGACTATTAATATGCTTTCTTTGGCAGTAAAACGTGTAACCATCGATAATTGCTACCGGTTTACCGGACCACTGTTTAAAAAAAGACACTGAAAAAAAAGTTGCACGTGATCAAAGAAGGAAAAAAATGAGCAGGACAGAAACAGCACACGCGATTAAGAAGGATGAATCTCGGCGGATTGAACTATCTAATATGTACACAAAATAAACAACGTAAGCGTTATAAATTAATCTATTTATTTATTTTCACTTTGCATCACCAACTTAGTTCACAGTAAGAATTTCATTCAATTCAACAGTTATATCGAAAGCGACATACCCATAACGGTAAGGAATTCATGATAAACAAATTAAGTGATTTCTTTACCAATCAGATCTTTCCATCAACGAGTTTGTGTTATGTAATATTTTAGGACATTTAACAACTTTATTTAATCGAGGTCGAGTCACTTTCATTCATTCAATTATAATTTTCACAATTTTTCAGATACATTACAGATCATTTATTGCTTCCATGAAGGTGGTAAAAACATACATTGTCGTAGTACAAAGTTTCATATGGAGGTTCCATAATTAAATAGGGACGGGCAAAGCAATTTTTTTTTTTGTATGTCCCCGCTGTTCCTAATCTGTAAATGCCAATATATTTTTTTCATAACCATCCATGGATTTTCAGATCGTTTTCATATTCTATCTTGTATAAGCATTCCACAGTATCACACTAATATTATAAATGCGAAAGGTTGTTTGTAAGTATGTTAATATGTAAGTAGGTAAGTATGTAAGTGAGTATTTGAATGAAATTTGGTACGGAGGTAGCTTACGCCATGGATTAACACATAGGCCACTTTAAAACCGCAGGGAGCAGCTAGTAATATATAATAATTACATTTGTTAGCAACCTCCTAAAGTCATTAGCAGATTTAAGCATTATTTTACTAGCAGCACAAAGAGACTGACGCATGGATTTTATTATTGTCGTCGGAGCGCCAACATTCTGCTGGTGTGAGTCATCCTGAGCGGGGACGAGAGGTTAACTGAGTGCTTGTGAGTTGGAAACCCGAACTTAAGGTACTGTAAGGCATAAAATCCCCATTTCTTTAAATAAATTACTCATAGTCGTTCTAATAAGTTGATTTCCCGAACCTGGTGAGCAATTTAAACATTGAACAGGGATTTTTCTTTCAAAATATAATACTGGAACCAGGGGCCTTATCCCGTAACTCTGGTGGCGATGGTCTTCGTTTGCTATCCTGCTCGCTCGCATGGTGCGAGTAAGTGGGACGGCACGCGATGACCATTGCCACCAGAGTTACGGGATAAGGACCCTGGTCATATACGTTTTATTTCAACAATAATGTCGTTCCTAACACATTTTACAATAGACTCCATCAACAATGACATATTTTCCGGCGACATGATCGTGCATAGTTTCCTTTTTTAGGATGATGCCACTATGGTTGAGTAAGATGCGCGCCTTACATGTTTTACCCATTGTGCAATACCAACTTAACGTAGACTTAGATGTGTATTTTAAAAAAAATGTGTAACCATCCCACATTAACATATGTTTTCCTTTATTATTGGTCACGTACTTTACTGAAAGTAAAACAATTATCGTATTAATTTATAATGTTATAAATAATTAATATAATTAATTTATACGCTGTGATTTTTAAACTACTTTATTAATGTTACTTACTGTTAATGTTACTTATTACGCTTCGCTCGTTAGATCGACATATGAAATGTTCATTCTCTATATGCTCTAATAATATATTACATTATAATTTGTTATGAAGGATGTGCGCCATCATGCACATACCCGTCCGTCTGTACAGACAATACATTGACATCTACATGTACAATCGCAAGCGCTAGTAGAAACAACCGGTTCGGAGTGGCTGTGCATGGCCTGGCCTGGCGTCGTGTGGAGGGGAAGGCTATATATGGGTTTCTGGGGGAGCGAAAGGGAGAAGCTATAACCTTAATAGTTTGTTTCTTTTGTTCCCGTGAGATTCGGGTCTGGCTGTTCCTTTCGCACGATGTCGGGTTGGGCCATGTATAGCCACTCTAACTGCCGCTTGTTGTTTTTTATTTTATTTATTGGAGCACTTTGTATGTTACTTTGTTAGTGGTGTTTTTTAAAGCGATATTGTTTATACTACTTAAAATAGAATAGACCTATAATTGGCTGTTTTATATAATGTATCTATGTTCTTTATTTTGTATTATTGTGCTGTTGGTCTTAAATAAATAAATAAATTATTAATAAATAATAATTATAATATATTATTAGAGCATATAGAGAATGAACTTTTCATTTATCGAGGTAACGAGCGAAGCGCAATTCCGTGCATGGTTTTGAACTGTTCATGTTCAAAATTCTGAGCGGCACTGAATTGTTATCGGCAAGCATGACGCTTACAATCAGGCGAGTGACTTACTCGTCTCACCACTCAGTTACATAATAAAATATTAATACAAACTACCTAAATTATTCACTACGCTGAATGGCAATGCTTACGCGTTGGGCCAAATAAATGCCAGCATTTTTGTCACACGTTGATAACAGGCGTTTATATAGATTTTTGAAGATTTTGTCAAATCACGTCATCTGCCGCTATAATTATTAGAGATGTTACGATTGAAACAACAACAATTTTAACAGTTTTTTGTTTAGATATAGACTTACTTAACTTACTTCCTGTAACAGAATGCAGGAATGCAGATAGAACGTATAGTTACTGACCAGGGTTACCTTTTTTGCACTGGGTAAGTCCTAAAATTGCGACCAGAACCCCTGGGGAACAGTAACAGAGTTATCGCGATCCCCAAGCCGTCTGCCAAGCGTGGAGATTAGGGCATCGTCTGCCGGCTGATGATAAAGAGAAAACTTCAATGATTTATCTTCACACCATTGATAGGATTGCCGAAGGATAAAATAAAAAAAAAATGAAGTTCAACCTACCACTAGGTAACGATAATTGTGTTAGTCGCATGTTAGAATTTGTGATATACGCCGTTAATAACACGATATGTCGGGGGATCGTGGGAGTGTTCTGCATACATTCTTAGTATTTCACCTTCGAGGTTAACGATGAACCGAGATTTGCACTTACTGAAACCCCTCGTACATTTCCATATATTCGTACTTTTAGAATTTGAATTACGATAATAGGGATACCCATTTAATAGGGCTGTTTGTTTTCCATTTGCGTGGGTCACAAATGTAACTGAAAAAATAAAAGAATTAAAGTTATTTTATACTTATGACACCTTAAACTAAGAGCCTTAATAAGTAATTGATGACAATATTTCAAATAAAAAAAATATAAATTCCAGTTAATCCTCGCAAACGTAGTTTAAAGATTTTGTTTACGGACGGTGGTATAACTACAGGATACAGAGTATGCTAAAAACACACACGTATAAAGAAAAAAATAGTATATTTTTTTCTTTCTTTCTTTCTAAAGTCTTAAGACTTAACTTTCAGTGATCTTATAATTTTGAACAACTTTTAAAACAGTTCGATTCCTGAAATAGTGAAATCAAATCGGATGTTCCATACAAAAGCATTACCCTCCTTCTTGGGTATCGGGTCGGGCAAAACGGAACAACTTATTACTTGAATTATACCTGAAATACCGGGCTAACACATATTTACATACTTAAAAGCCGTGCAATATAATATTGTAGTCTAAAAAAGCTACACTAAGCATAAGGTGCAGTAGTAATGTATAGCGTTATTGGTGTGTAAGATACACAGATCACACTAGATACCGCATTACGAGATTCGTTGTTCCTACAAAAAGTCACCAAAGTTTGATGAAGTCGCGGGTCGCGACCAAGCGTTCTCATTGGCTGTCACAAGGTTACAATCAACCAATCAGAGTAATTTCTTATAAGTGTATTTAGACTGATACGTGGTGCGCTTCGAGCGTCCTGAATGCAGAATCTGGGGTGCGATCTGTGGTAAGATACCAATCACCATATTAAAACAAAACACGTGATGAGTTTTGGCGGGAACGTGAAAAAATCATGTCGCGTCATTTTATTATTTTCCAAAACTTGTGTTATTTCGAGTGTTAATGTGTAAAAATGGTGAATTTTTACCCGTTAAGTGTTCGTGTACATGCACGAGTGTTGGTGAATGGTATAATGTCGTGAAACGTGAATTTTCGTGTTGTTTCCAAAACTCCATAGATGGCTCTAGTAAAGTTTTCACCACTTTACTGGGGCATGACTTGGACTTGACCGTGACTTGATTTGCTCGACTTTGACTGTGACTATGACTTGTTTGATATTATTTAACAAAACTTGAAAATATATAAATATCCTTGACACTGGCGAATGCATAAGACGTGCGACGCCAAAATCCTCTCAGGAGGAAAAAAAAAATATATACTTCATAAACCATATCATTTAATCGATAGCTATGAGTATGTAAAGCTTTTTCGTAAGTTTTATTACGTTATACTTAAAACACTAAGCCATGAAAAACCCAAGAACACTATAGAGTCGTGCCACAGCTATCTCTTTCACACATTTATCATACTCAGAACATAATTATATTTTTTAGATAATAACATTTAGTGATTTTATTTCTTAAATAATTTCTATAATAACTGCTGGCCTTTTGTAGAAACTCAGAGTCACACAGCGGGCAATGGAGAGAGCTATGCTCGGAGTTTCTTTGCGCGATAATAGCCGAAACGAGGATTCTCGCCGATGAACCAAAGTCACTGACATAGCTCTCAGGATTTGCAAGCAGAAGTGGCAATGGGCAGGCCACATCGCTCGAAGAACCGTTACCCGATGGGTAAGAAAGGTTTTTGAGTAGCAACCACAAGCTGGTAGACGCAGCGCAGGTAGGCCTCTCATTAGGTAGACTGACTTCATTTTCAAGATCGCGGGTAACCGATGGATACAAGTCGAAAGTTGTCGTTCAGTATGGTGGTCTAAGAGGGAGGCCTTTGTTCAGCAGTTAACGTCTTCAGGTCTGTTGATGAAGATGATTTTAAAAAAACGCGAGCGAGACCACCGTGGACACGATTAAAGGCCTTAATCTGACTTTGCTCCAGCTAAGCTACCCAAAGTGGGTTCTGACCTCCGACAGTAGAGGATCGATCTCCGATCTCGGTTTCTTCCTCTGTCTCTAATGATTACAACTTATAAAATACTCCATCAACGATTTTGTACTTCGGAGGATCGTGGCAATGATTAGGATTGGCCCTTCTCATCACTCCATCACGGGTCAGTATGAATCGCGCTCTACATTTAGGGTACAACGTGCACTGCCATAGATTCGTTGTTTTAGATCGCGTTCCAATGTAAAATGAATAATTGTTCCACATAGCTCGTTCCTTCCCTGATCTTAGCGCTACAAATGTAACTGTAACAAAAATAAAAACTACATCAAAACATATTAAAGTAAAAAAAGTATTCAAGTTTGTATTATAGTAAAATATTCAGGTTTGAAATAGTATCTAAAAATTACGAAAAAGATCACTTTACTTGACAATCAATGATAAACAGCTCGCAAGTACTTTTCATCCCGGAAGTTATTAGCTATCTGTGGGACTCGTATGGTATATTATAGGAATAAAAATTCATTCATTCATTCATTATTTAAGAGCGTAGCTCTTGTCGGCGGAGTAATTTCCATGCTTGATACTATTTAATTTTCAATGGCTTATTTATGTCCTCAAACTGCTAGTCGTAGTCTTCGTTCTGAGATCCCTAAGCCGCCTGCCAAGCGTGGGAATTATGGCAGCCCGAAATGGGCAGGTCTTTGTTCAGTAGCGGACGTCTTCTGATTATGATGAATATATTTATCAACAATCATTTAAAAATCGGTTTCAAAAAAAAACTATACCACGAGTGGAATGAGACGTTTCCCATTAGGTATTTATTTAATTTGTATGTTTTGATAAAAATGTTCATTAATTCTTTACATTAACAAAATGAACAAAATAACTGTGAATACATTTAATATGTATTTATTACTATTGAAAATAAATAAAAATATTTTTTTCAGAACAGTAGTGTAGAAATTTAATATTAATGACACAATTTTAAACTATAGTTAGCAAAAGTAAACATTTCTAGAGCTGATAATAAATGTGTTTGTGGAAGGAAATATAATCATAGTTTACTAGTTCAAAAATAGCATCGAACCAACGCTAAATGGTAATTTATCAACACATAGTTAAGATAGTAACTGGTACCTACTAGTTAAAAAATATCTTGTTCAGTTAAATCCTAAATGTGATTGATGCTTCAACTATTTATCAGAACTTGGTTGAAATTATTATATAATAAATAATAATAAATATCTGGGACATTATTGCACACACGGTCATCTGACCCCAAACTAAGCAAAGCTTGTAATATGGCTGCCAGAGACTGATATACTTACATAGATATTTTTTAAATACATACTTATATAGATAATAACACCCAGACATAGAACAAACACAAATATTCATCACATAAATGTTTGTCCTAGATGGGAATCGAACCCACACCCCCAAGCACAAAACGTAGGTTCATTACCAACTTAGCCACCGGGGCAGTCAATTGTACTACTAGAGTTACTACTAGTTCATAAATAGCATCGAGCCAATACTATATATGATTCAAGAAATACATTTATTTATAAGAACTTGTTAGATACATGCATACAAAGTAGCATACAGATCTTAATAATGAAAAAGATCGCATGTCCACTGTGTGGTACAAATATAATGATTGAGTATTAGAATTAACGTTTTTATAGAATTTAAGCAAAGTATGTGTATTGCACTTGGTAATGAGGTGATATTACGTTCATATCTCGCATCATCAATCAGTAGCCAGGTCAGGGCCCGTATCGTGACGACCTATTGATAGGTCGTTGATATACGTGATCGTTAGGTTCAGACGCCGACGTTGCGCAACTGCGAATCGTATCGCCACGCGATTAAGTAGCGTAGTTTGCTTTACCTAACAATCATCGCAATAATGACGTCACGGTACGGGCCAGGACCCCTATTCTTAAAAGGTGAGATTCAATCTCATCCCGAAAAATATGTCGAACTTCGAGATTTCTTATTCTCATCGCTATTTTTCGAGATATTATCTATGGCTAGCTTTCGAGATACATCGAGTGGTCGAAGGCAATCGAGACGAGAGACGAACGAGATGGCAATCTCGAAATCGACATCAATTTGTCATATCTCTGAATAGGGCCCAGGGGATCGCAATGCACCTATGCTTGTAGCTTTAGCTCCGACATGCCGCCTAGGCGTCAGTCGTTTCGTGCAGTCTGCTAGTAGGCGCCGCAGCGCAAGGACGAGGTGCAATATGTAGTCCCCATATTCACATAATAAGTAAGCAGCGGAACTAATCTTCATTTATTTAATTACATTGCAATCAATAATAAGGTTTTGTTGCAACACACACTTTCACATTAGGTTATGAAAAATTTAGATTTTAATGTCTGACATAAAAACCATTGATAATTTTAAACATTGGCGGGTTGTGATTATGTTCTATATTAGCTGCAAGCATTTTTCCGCAGAGGGTGAAAATTAATCGCGCTCTACAGTTCACGCGGCTTCTACATTTCCAAGTTTGAGTCGTTTTCGAGCACCTCTTATTATAAAAAGCATAGCCATTCACTATAGCTATATCTTTTTTCGATGAACCTTTCTGGGAAGCAAATGTTACTGAAAATTAAATAAATAATATCTTATAACTTGTTTTTCACATCTCACGATATTTTTTATCTGATCGCACTAATATTATTAATATTATTGTGACAGTTTGCGATTTGTCGAATGTGTGCGTTCTGTCTTTTACTATAATATTAACCACCTTAACATTTAAATGATAGCCTTTCTTTATTAAAAAAAAAGAAGCAGTGTTTGCATGATATGATAGTTAATGAATTACATTTAAATTAATCACTTTCTCATTTAACTACTCATAATAATTGTAATACAAAGATAACGCCATTTTGACATTTTAATATTATAGATTCGAGCTTTTTTAAAGTTTAACATAAAAACCATCGATAATTTTAAACATTGGAGGTTCGTGGTTGTGTTCCATTTTTGCTGCAATTATTTTACCGGTGTTTGAAAAAATGACACGCGCTCTGCAGTCCATGCGGCTTCTGCATTTCCAAGTCTGTGTCGTATTCGAACGATACTTATTGTAGAAAGTGTAGCCATTCATTATCGCAATATCGTTTTTTGATTTCGTCGATCCTTTCCGAGACACAAATACAACTGAAAAATAAAGTCATAATTTAGGTGAGTGCGTGAAAAACTATAACTTAATTTTGTAACATCGCCATTCTAATAAAATATAATCCCTACGCTTGGCGTGCAGCTTGGGGATCGCAGAACGCTCACCGTTTACTGAGGACGTTGCTGCCCGTCCTCCGGTGGTTCTAGTCGCAGTTTTATGACATACCCGCTACAGTTTTCATAATTAATTAAAAATAAATATTTGTGTCCATTCTGTTGCGCAATTATCTTATTTATACTGAATTTAACAACACTAAAATTCTTGCTATTCTTTACTCACATATTGAAATTAAAAGAGATACAAATCATTTTAGTTCTTTCGGATTAGTTAGTAGTACAAAATAATCGACGCCATTATATGATGAGCCAATTTATTCAAAATTTCAAACCGATTAATTCATCAATCCCCTGTATATTTTTTTTTTTAATTCTTATCAAAATATTTCAAAAACTTATAAAGCATGCTATTTTTCATATCTACCTTCAGTATGTATACTAGACAAGTATTAAAACAGCCTGTGGTAAATACCATCTATTATTCTATAGTTCGTAGGAGGGTCGTGGGTGTGATTCGAATTGACCCTAGTCACCTGTCCGGTGCCGCTCTGCACTATAAACCGAGCTTGACATTTTGAACATCTCCAGGTGATAGTGGTCTTCGTCTGTCTGTGCATATAAAACGTGTATCCGTTTAACAAAGCTACTTTATGCACTGATCCAGCTTTTGACAGAATTCTCACTGGAACAAGTATAATCAATATTTACATAAAACAAAGTTAGTTACACCATTTCTGCTTCAGCCTTTAAACATCCCTGTGCTGAGATATCAGCCTACCCACGAACGGTGGTTAGGCCATATCCATCACGCTGGCCCAGTGCGGGTTGGCGGATTCACATACGCCATTGAATTTCTTCTCAGAAAAATATGCAGGTTTCCTCACGATGTTTTCCTTTACGGCTTTTTTCCAGTAACGAGACCAGCAAGTTGCTCGCCTTATGGTAAACGTCACGCTTGCTCATAACAAGTCAACCACCCAGAATTTTAAACTTGAGCTATTCAAAACCACGCGCGGCTATGCACTGCGCTCATCACTTTGAAATTAGATGTAAAAGCTCTTTCTGCCCAGAAAATTCACTGGTAATTAGAAATACAGACCAATTGCGCAGTTGCATACAATCCATTAGTATACATATAACATACATTGACAAAATAAAACACGAGATCTCAATCATTTTCTTTTTGTTTTATGTATTTATGTCATTTCTGATGTGAACAATAATAAAGAGGAATCTATCTACTGAGAGTTCGGTTTAACTATAATAGGCATATTTTAGTAGTGTCTGTTATATTCTAGTTTTAAGGGGTTGGAGTCCCATGGCACCGTTTCTCCGTGGCAGTGCGGTATGCGTGCGCATTTCTCCACATCAAGATAAGGTAGGTATTTTGCTAAACACAGGAAAAAACATTAATTATTCTAAGTTATTTTGCTAATTCCATTATGCTCCAGCATTATGTTTTATTTCTATTTTTCTTACATTTAGTTTGTATTATGTCATTAACAATCTGATAAGTGGGTGGCTTATGATTATGTTTTAAGTACGCATGTCCAACTGTCGTGCCATCGAAGGACATCATAAATCGCGCTTTGCATCCAGATCTTGCTGGGGCGCATGACCAGAATTGTCTTTTGCTAGTGACTTTCTGCCGGCGAAAAGTGTAGTGGTCTATAAGTGCCACTGGATTTCCGTTTTCGTTCTTAACAAAGATTGCTGAAGCAATAAACAAGTAATATTACATACGAGTACAAATGGATTACATATTAAATCGTTAGGTAATTCATTCAGGCAGAAAATGCATATCTTTTAAGGGTGCGTTTACATGATAGCGTGTATTACGCTCTCGCTCGCACAAACGACATTGTTATTTTTATAGATTTTATTTTATATTATATTAATTTTAAAATGTTTCTTAATGATTTTCTTTATTGACATTTAAAACGTTTTTTTTCCCCTATTGACTTATGCAAGTTTTAACTTATTTAAACGATTTTTTCTATTGCTAAGTTATGTTAAGGATCTTAGACATGTATTACATTTTGAATTAAAATAACTTAAATAAAAGTCCACCCGCGTGAACAGTTATTATAGAAACAATAACTAGCTACGCCAAAGTATTAGCACAGAAAATATAATAGTAAAACTATTAATTAAGATAGCTTTCCGCACTACGAGCTCTCTCGCTCGCACAATCATCATCAGCTACATTAAATTACTACGACATTTAAAATGTACATTTTTGATATTTACGTGAGAATGAGATAGTAACACACCATAAATAAGATACTTATCAGTAATTAAAGTGTCGCAAAACTTTTTTCATTTGTTATATCGTTAAAAAGATTAAGCGTGCGAGCTAGATAACGAAAACGAATGTAAGCTCTCGTCATAACGAAGACATAAACTTGTACGAGAATACCTTACAAGGTACGTGTTTACAAACTATTAATATACTTTCGTTGTCGCTAAAAAAGCTTAGTCCAAAACTACAATAATAAACGAAGCAGCAACAGCTCAAGTGTAAGTGTAAGTGAAAATAAAAATAAAAATAAAAGCCGCACTTTTTTTCATCTCTTTCGCACATTTTCAACTTATTTGGAAATAAACATTACTGAGTGGTAATTTAAACAAAAGTCAGATATTTTTAGAATACCATTGCCAATGTATTATAGCAATTTTCATGTTATCACTTTTTATTTTGGCTTTTCAAAATAGAAAATATTAACAGTTAAAAATAGTTCAGTTATTATTATTTCCTCCTCAGTGATTGCTTAATCCTCAAAATTTGTTTAAAATATTCTTAAAGAGGCCGCTTTCTATAATTTAATATTTTATGTATCTCCCATTGACGATCATATGTCTTAGTGGTTGGTGGTTATGTTCCGCCGACAGTTTCTTAACTTGTCCATCGAGTAACATTATCATTCGCGCCTTACATGACCCTCTTCCAGATTGAGTACAAGTCCAGTATTGAGTCGTTTGCGTTTTTCGTTTCCTGTAGTAAGAGTATCCGCAAACAAGTGCTATCTTCTTGCCACTTGCGTTTCTTACGAAAAACACTGCGACAAAAAATTACCATATTTATTTGATATCAGCCTACTCTTGAAGGGTGGAATTAGGCCTTATTCACCAGCTGACCAAATGCGGGTAGGTGGATGCACATAAAACATTTCATATTCTGGACCGGACATATGTAGGTTTCCTCACGATGGTTTCCTTCACCGAAAAGCCAATGGTATGATTTTAAATCCGTACATAAGTTCCAAATAACCCAGTGTACGTGCCCATTAGGTTCAAATTTTACACATTTATTATTTAAGAAATAAATAAATATAATAAATAAATCAAAACATAACAATTTTCCTCCTTATAACTATAGAAATCAATATTCTTTCTTTCATTTTACACAATTTATGCATTTTAATATAAAGATAAATATATATCGTCTAGTATAATATAATGTTTACCAACCTATTTACTTTCAAGAGAATCATCAGAGTCTGAATCAAAGCAACGTCGGCGTTTAGTTATATTTTTGTGGGCCAATTAATATTTTGATAATCGCTGCCAAAGCTACTGTCATGAAAGATCTGCATTTGTACATTGTTCCTTCTTAGGAATATATTGTTCAATTATACCTGCATTTTCTTGATCAGTCTGTGTTTTTTTATATTATTTTCTGTAGGTTTATCTCTTCTACAGATTTCCCGATTCTACAGATACTGGCTGTTTACCACACTTTTCATTGACATAAAGCTCATCTCGTTTGTTCCTTAACGTAGTCTCTGGCACACCATATTGTTTTGAGGCTCTGTAAATGTTCATGCCTTGTCGAATTCGTGAAAGTGCATCAGCCATCTGATCATCAGTATAACACTTGCGCTTCTTTTGATTTGTTATTCGGTCATCTTCGGTCATATTTTCTGCAAGAACAGAAATAAAAACTAGTTTTAACATAACCTACATCTTTGACAGCGCGGCTTGCTCCGTCTTGCCTGCGCAGCTCAAAACTGTTGTCGCGACTGTACAAAAAAACGGAACACGGTCACAAATGCAGGTGAGCTAGTGCAAACTGGACTACACTAATCGCATTAGTGAAATCGCAGCTGGAACACGTTCAACAAAACCGTATTACGAAAACACAAGCCGTGTTTCTGAAAATTGTATAAGCTATCTTCAATCCAAATTGAATCTAAGCTGAGCAGTTATTATAGCGTGAAGGAAAAACAAACAAACAGCTTTTACAGCGCGACATCAAAATAATGCAAAACCTCTGAAGGGGTCTTTGTACTCCTAATTGTAAACAACTTTTTCGATGGGACCAACACAGAAAACACAAAAATATAAATTGACTCTGTGTTAGATTGTAAATGCCAGATATGTGATGAAGTAAAAGAATTCAAATTAACAAATTCCATTCGGTGTACTTAACTAACTCAAAGGAGAAAAAAAATACCGTGGTATTTATGATTATGACCGATTATGTCTACCGCAGTAATTGGAGTAATTGGAGAGTTTACCTTACTATGTCTCTTACTACAAAGAACAAAATTATTACAGAACACTATTTTAAGTGAGTTCAATTATTTATTGCAAGTACAAGTATTCCAAAGTATTGTAGAAAATATATAAAGTCTTAAAAAAAAACTGCACCACGAACGGTATTATAAGTCAGAAGTTTTCCTAAATGCATTTTATAAAAGTTCCGTTAACTATCTTATGTCTGAGTGTATAATGATTATGCACGTTTGACAGTTTTAAAATTTTGCCTTCATGTGACATTATGAAACGCGCTTTACAAGACCTGCTTGAAGCTTGAGTGCAACGCCAGTGTTGTGTAGCTTTCGTTGTTTGTTGGTGGTAGAAGGTGTATCCACAAATGACAGCTAAATTCTTTCCATTAATATTTCTAACAAAATACACTGCAACAGAAAAACGGATGACGTAACTAATATACTTAAACAATAAAATTAAAATTAGTACATAACATCACACACTTTAAATCAAAGATTAATTTGAGAAACGTAGTTTTTTTTAGAAAAACTACTATACCCTATGTTAACAGAAATAACAGTGAAATAAGCTTCACTTAAACAGATGTTTAACTATGTATACAGTTTATGGCAGCAAGTAAATATATAGTAAGGACTCTCTTTCTTATTCAGCTATCTGTTTCGCATTTTTTCAAGATTCAATAATATAAACATTATATACTGAGAGTTAGTTAACTTGAGTATCACTTGTTGCGAATCTAGTGACATTGTTTCGTTTTATATAGCGTCTTTTTAATATTGTAGGTAGGAAAGGTTCCAAGGTCCAACCCCTTGTATCTAATTCTTTCTAAAGTATTTCATAGATTGCAGCAATCGGTGTTGTAGGATCACTTTCAAGAGTTTTACGACACAACTCTAATTCCTCTTTAATACATTTCGTTGCTGCAGCTTGAGGCGGGTGATTGTGACTTATTAGATTGATCGTAGACAGCGATAAGTCAAAGTCAGTTTCTAATTTTATTGACGCAAAACACGTCGTATTTTTTATGTTTCATAATTCTGTTCCGTCCTTATTCTTTCTCTTGAAATGGTATTCATACCCATCTCGTTCAAAAATATTTCGTCCTCTTTGTGTCGATCTTAGTTTGAACGAACTTCTGTAACTGTGAACCCTGGATATAAAAAGCTGTTTCTTATGATGGAGCATTGTTTTAGACTCATTACCAAAAGAGTAAACAAAAAATATGAAGATTCGTGGTATATAAAACACAACAAATTTGACAAAAAAATTGAACTGTTGGTACTCAGTTGCCTAGGATTGCTTAATATTGTTTCAAACTGGTCTATTGACGTCTAAAAAGGAGAAGATAATCTCAATTCGATTGTATTTTATGAAAACAGATAATCTATTAGTATTCAAAGTCACTGATAATATAATTAGCGTTGTCAAAAATAAGTACTAGTAAACTCTACAGTCAAACAAAATCATATAAATGACTATAACTTTATTAAGAATAATAACATTTTTCTTGGCTGGGCTATGAATATTCAAGTGGCCTCAACAACAGTCAAAAGTTAGGTTACTATGAAATTAAACAAATATAAAAATAAGACTATTATGCAATTAATGCGACCATTGGAGGATGTCGTAGGATTGATATAATATTTTAAAAAATATATTCATACTAAGTACATAATTAAAGTTAATTTTAATTTATTCACTAAGACATTAAAAAACTTTAAGACACTAAAATAAAAGTAAAACAGATATACATGAAAATGAAACAATAAATTCCACGCCTGACCTACACAACTGCTATGAAAACTATTATCGCAAAATACTTTGAACCATTACATTACATTATCAGCCAAAAGACTTCCACTGCTGAACATAGGCCTCCCCCTTAGACCGCCACCTCGGCCCACAACGTGCCACTTGCATCCACCGTTGGCCCACAGCTTTCACAATGTCGTCGGTCCACCTAGTGGGAGGCCTGCGTAAGCTTCGTCTTCCGGTTCGTGGTCGCCACTCGAAAACCTTCCGCATCGGTTATTATCGGTTCTTCAAGTGATGTGGCCTGCCCATTGCCACTTCAGCTTACAAACTCTGAGAGCTATATCGGTGACTTTGGTTCTTCGGCGAATATCCTGGTTTCGGATTGTATCGCGCAAACAAACTCCGAGCATAGCTCTCTCCATTGCCCGCTGTGTGACTCTGGGTTTCTCCAAAAGGCCAGTACCCACATTGGTTGAAGACCCTTGTCTTCAGGCACTGCGGGGTTTTGGACGAGAAGATATTACGCAATTTCCCGAACCATTAGGTGTAAATAAATGTATCTATGCCAAAACGAATGGCAGGAATCACATGTAATACTTTCAGCAGTATGCAAGCGAACTTAACGGCACCCGAGCTATAAGACTGCAAATTTAAAATTGTTACACCTTATAATAAATTCCATGCATAATTCTATACTGAGGGGGCGCATGACTGTGCGCTGTGGAAGACTTGATTATTGTACCATATTTGGACAGTATGAACCGCGCGTTACACTTCGGGGTCATAGTGCACCTCCACCGGTGCGTGTTCGACGAACCTGATGTATTGTTGTAAAACGTGTATCCTTGGAGAATGGCCAGCCTTTTGCCAAGCTTGTTGTTCACCCATAGTACTGAAATTACAAAGACTGGTAAAGATGCGTCATTACTCTTCTTCATGCGTGACGTAATAAGATACATTTGAAACTCGCAATTATTATTTATTATCCTGGTCTGTCAGGGCCAAATTTTTGGAGTTTGATATGACGCCAATTCGAGAAAAGGGTGGCGACTCCCGCTAGCCTCGTTCCTAGGGCAAGGGATGGCCATTAACATTCCTGGTAGTAATGCGGTCAGCATTTCAGGCACCTTTGCACCAGGAACAATCAGAGGCTTATTTGAATAAAAGTTGTGCAACATTTTATTTCGTCGTTTTAAATTGTACATATTTAATCATTTACTTAGGTACTTCTGTCAATACTGTACATTTTGTATAATTTAATAACAATATGTAATAGTGTGTTTCAAAAAAAGTTAAATCACATTAATATTATAAATACGAAAGTTTGTTAGTGTTCGTTGTGATTGTTTCTATTCAACACCGTTATGGCTGAACCGTTTTGGATGAAATTTGGTATGGTGGTAGCTTATACGACAAGCTGCTTTTTGTACCAAAAACATAAACAGCTCCCGTAAGATAGAAATACATAAACAGGTGTGTTTCTCTACAGACAAAAAGTTTTCTTTTTCTTTTCACTTTACATAATCCAAAGAGAACCTACTACATTTACCCCCGAATACTGAAACGCTTGTTAACTTTGGATAACAGATTAATTCTAATGCTGCCTTTGTCTGGTACTAAGCAAATGACAAAGGCAGCAACAGACTTAATCTGTCGTCAAAGTTAACAAACGTTTCAATATTCGGGGGTTACCCATCTAGAATTAAATTATACTCAGTTGAAGACAGAGACACTGTCTTAGAAACTAGCAGTAGCAGCTTTATGGTAAATTATGTTATATCTTTAATTAGATAAGATGATAAATATTATTCCATACATAATTTTGACTACAACTTAATATAAATTCCGTTAATCATTCTGAAATGCGGAGGTTTGTGGTTGTGTTGTAAGCATGTTTTTGGAGATGGTTTCATGATTCCTTCTGAGGTCATATTAAACCGCGCTTTGCATTTTGGCGTGCATGTGCATACTAACCGCAGAACATTTTGGGTGTAACTGTTATTGTAAAAACTATATCCATTTAGAAGAGCTAGTTGCTTTCCGAGCTTGTTTTTAACAAACCGCACTGAAATCAAGATACTTGTTTACTAAAAGTATGTACTTACACGGAAAATCTATTTATAAAAAAGAACAAGCCAATTTCTAGGACTCAACCCACAGATCAAACCGCTTATGATAGAGATGTTAAATTTGAACGCAATACTCATGAAATGGACTATGTGAATAATAATAACGGACTTTGCGAAATTCCACCTCTAAAAGGCGAAAATGGACCCCAAAAGCTTGAACGTAAAAAATATATTTCATGCTAAGCCAATGAAACTCGGTTTGTGTACTAAGAATAAAAAATAAAGAAAGGCATATCTCAGTTTTTTTTTGCAAATCAACCCCTATATAGTATACACCTCTATAGAGCTCTATATCTATAGACCTCTTTCATCATCTCCAAGTAAAGTGGCAAATAAGCTACTCGGCGGTTAAATTTGCAAGAAACTATAGTATTCGTTTCTAAATATCGGAGTAGAATTCACCGTCACATAAACTGAACAAAATCTAAATTTACTTGGGACTTTATTAGCACTTATCAGAAGTACTTTACTTCGAGATGATAAAAGAGGCCCTAACATATATTATAGAAAAACAAACTTATCATACAAATGCAATCAGTTTGGCACCAATCACCAAAGCAATTTATAAATGGTCACATGGTATTTACAAACATTAATTTCAGTTTTAAAGTCAAAAAGTACGCTTTATTGTGTTCAGATTGTTCGTATATCCCAGAAGCAAAATCTTAAATTACTTAAAACATCACTCTATAGTTAATTAACATTTAAAATAAACACCATTAATAATTCTATAGTTCGGAGGTTTGTGGTTGTGTTCCAAGTTCGCGTTTTTCATAATTCCATCCGCAGTGAGAGTAAATTGTAAATTGTCATATGGTATTTAAAAACATTAATTTCAGTTTTAAAATCAAAAAGTATGCTTTATTATATTCAGATTGTTCGTATATCCCAGAAGCAAGATCTTATAGTACTTAAAAC
This sequence comes from Apocheima hispidaria, assembly GCA_947579745.1. NCBI lineage: Eukaryota > Metazoa > Arthropoda > Insecta > Lepidoptera > Geometridae > Apocheima > Apocheima hispidaria. Next base: position 12,340,425 of record OX388153.1, on the reverse strand, counting down.
ATCACTCTATAGTTAATTAACATTTAAAATAAACACCATTAATGATTCTATAGTTCGGAGGTTTGTGGTTGTGTTCTAAATTCGCGTTTTTCATAATTCCATCCGCAGTGAGAGTAAACCGCGCCTTACATTTAGAATATCTCGTGCATACTAATCGCAGTACATTGGCTACATAACTGATATTGTAAAAACTGTGTCCGTTTACAAGAGCCAAATTCTTTCCATTAGAATTTTTTATCCATTGCACTGAAATCAATGAAACATGGTACTAGAAGGATTTAATACAACAATTCATATTTTACTATCTTTTACGCATTCACGCATCGTGTACCCGATTGATTAGAAGACCTTTTTTTCCCTAGAGCGAGGCTGAAGGCCTAGCAGCAATACGGAGAGGCCTGTGTACGCGTACAATGTTGTGGTCATCGGCCAAAATCAATAAATCTTTACAGCAATGTCATAGAAAATATATTGGATTTGGTTTATTAATAACTTTACTACAAAGGCTATGAACATACGATATGATATTACCTATCATAAGAAAGTTATACACTAAAAAAGTATATACTAATCAGAAGTTGCGCCTTTGTTTACTCGCACTTTTCCTAAGTCAAATCACACTAATATTATAAATGCGATAGTTTGTGTGTAAGTAGGTAAGTAGGCGCTGCAGTACCAGCGCAAACCACTATTTATCGTGTGATAAATGCTTAACATGACAAATGTGCTGTTGTACCGCAGCTGTACCAGTTAAAGTATTTATAATACGATATTGTTAAGCGCCCTGTATACGTGTTGTGGCATGTGATCTCGAAAGTTTTCAGACGCGCAACTTGCCACACGAATCTACATCTACAGCATTGGTAAGGCGCATAACAGCGTCACCACATAAGTCTACACCGACAATTACTTCAATTTTCAACAATAAAAACAAACGCTTCCTTATTTATTATATATATAATACATATAACTAATGAAGAAAAAGAACATAAGGATAGAAATAGACACTAGATCAATTATTACATTTCTAAAACTTATAGTAAACACCTTTTATAATTCTATATTCCGAAGGTTTGTGGTTGTGTTCCAAAGCTGCGTTTTTCATGGTATGCCCAGTCAAAGTAAACCGCGCCTTACATTTAGGTTGTCTGGTGCATACTAGCCGCAATATATTGTCTTGGTAGCTTATATTGTAAAAAGTATATCCGTTTAAAATAGCTATTTTCTTCCCGTTCCTATTCATAACAAACTGCACTGAAATTAAAAATAAGGTGCCGTTATAGATTCATTTGTGAATTAGAACCTGGAACCGATTAGCACAGGACCGAGCCAGATGGCACAGCAATTAATCACTTCTAGTTGTCAGTTATCTTACTCGCGCGTTTTCACATTATAATTATATAAGATATATTTATAATCACTGAGTCTGGATTTCCAAATGGTACATGTTTTACCTGAAGAACATTATAAAATGTTTAAAGAATTTAACAAAACACTTTTCGATTTCTGCCGTCAAAATAAAAGATACCAAAATGAACTTTTCTAATCGACTAGCCTTGTGGCTCAATGGGAAGATTTACACCTTCTGAGCTGTAGGTTGAGGATGCGACTCCCACCCAGGACAAACATTTGTGTGATGAACATGGATGTTTGTTCCTAGTCTGGGTGTTTCTATGTATTCTATGTATGTATTTACAAAAAAAAGGATTTATGTATTCTATCAGGTATCTGGTTACCATATTACAAGCTTGCTTAGTTTGGGGCTAGATAGAGTTGTGTGCGAAAAACCGCCTTTTTTTATTTATTATTTTAAGTATTATATTTGTGACATTCGTTATGTACATATACGCCTTTTTTTTTCAATTGGCACAAGTTGTGACATCTTTCAAATGTGCGAATGAGAGATATAGTTTTGGCACTACTATAATGCCGTTATAGTCATTATTTTGTTTAAACAGGAAAGCTTAGTGCAATTTTGTAGCAATATAGTAAAACACAAAACGTACATCACAAAACATTAACTTCACATCTAGAAGTACATACATATGTTCCTAATTTCAGTATGCAGGTACATTTTAATTTCAAACTTAACAAGACCCAACTAAGTTTTACAGTAAATCCCATCAATAATTCTATAGTTTTGAGCATCATAGTTGTGTCCTAAACTCACGTTTTTCATTATTCCATTCGCAGTCACAGTAATCCGCGCCTTACATTATGATCTAGTGCATACTAACCGCATTACACCAGAAAGAAATGACAATGAAAAGAATGACAATCTCATACAAAAAGTGTACCCCCGGAAAAACCGCTTAAAACGAGATGGTGACATTTATCTTTCAACGATATTACTTGTTATCACTGATTTAGTACACTAGAATTATTATCAAATTCAATTAGCACGAATATGAACATTTTAAACAAGAAATATTGTCAAAAAATTTAGTTGTAACCTTGAAATCTGATTATAACCGAACATAAACCTCATTTACTATTTTGTACTTATGAGGATCGTGGCTATGTTCCAAATTCGCGTTTTTTATGATTCCATCCGCGGTCATAATAAATCGCGCCTTACAATTTCGTGATCTGGTGCATACTAAGCGCATTACATTGTTTGTATAGCTATTATTATAAAAGACGTATCCGTTAAGAAGAGCGAGTTCCTTCCCTTTGTAGTTTTTTACCCACTGCACTGAAATTTAAATTAACAGAATCCTTAGTGTATTATGTTACGTTTTTTAAAATAAGTTTTAGGAATCAATGGTAAAAATAGAAGCGAAAAAATAAAATTGTAATATAGAAATACATTAATCGATACATTATGACTTTACTCGTTGGTAATTGCCACTTATATTATAAATGCGAAAGTTTGTGTGTAATGTAAGTGTGTTTGTTCCCGTTAAACTCTGTATCGGCTGAGCAGATTTGGATGAAATTTGGTACGGAGGTAGGTTATTCCCTGAATTAATACTTAGGCTATTTTATCCCGAAAAATTGAACCGTTTCTGTAGAATGGCGGTGAAACCGAAGGGCGCAGCTAGTAAACAATATAATTCATAGTTTTTCTTGGTAATTAAAAGTTACAACATAAAGCGGATTGATGATGATCATTTATTTCTAACAGCTACGAAATCCTACCATGAGGATGTCACGGCACGCACTTGACAGTTTTTTTGTGTTTGTTTTTGTGGTTTTTATTTTCTGAAAATCGCTCTATTTTTGGTTACTCGCCTGCTGGTAAGTGACGGTTCTTCGAGCAATATTTACAAATATGCCTACTAATAAGAAAATAATAACATAGTAGTTTTAATTATAATAGTTTAATTTTAATTAGATAAATTAGACATTCGTAGCCAACAAATTTTCAATATTTAAATTAGTACTCATGGGATATTTACCACGATTTTCATTATTTCCGCTCCGGATATTACAGTCTACCCATGAATGACGCATGCAACTGTGTCGAAATATCGGGAACCCAAAAATGAATAATATCGTAGTAAATATCCCGTGGGTACTAATTTAAATACAAGAAGTAAACAACCGCGAAAATCGAAAACTGTATTTAAATCCTTTCTAAATCTAAACCTGTTTTCTAAAAAATTTCACGGACAAAGAACCTTTGATTGATCGATTCTAAGCGTCAAATGCTATGAACAACAATAATGTAGTTACTATAACTAGTTAGTTCTATCCAAAATTAACATTTAGCCCAGTCAAGTTCGGATGTATGGATATATGTATGTATGTATGTATTAAGTATTATATGTGCGAAACCTATTCCAGACACCGCGCGTGCGCACCGACACAGCTCAGTACGCTCCCACGACCCGCGCTATTAATCTGCTCAATAATCTGCTTGCTCACGATCCAGAGATAGATATATTTGGTGGAAAAATATCAATGTTTTTGCACGCTGTGATAGCTTTCTTAAGTAACTAGTCTTTTTAAGTCACACTATTTACTTAATTGTGTCCGCATACTATGTATTATATTTTTATCTTTTTGTGGTTTTGGTTTCTGTGCGCTTTGGGAAACTGTGAGCACAGTAAGTGTTGGAAAATAAATAAATAAATAAGTATGGAGGACCCAGACCTAATTCATTGCATAAATATAAAATTGTTATTACTATAATTTTCTGACGTAGAATCAATATAAAATTAAATTAACCATTTTTAAGGTACGGAACATAGTTTTTTTTTATAAAGAAAGAATATTTTTTTTCCTGTAAGCATATGATCGAGCGAAGTTTTTTTTTTAAGAAAGAATGATTTTTTTTCCCTGCATATGCTATGCTCAAGCCAAAAAAACATAAAAACAACAAAATTGAGGTAAAACTATGTCATGCTTATTAGGTGCTAACATTTCAATTTTGCATATATTGTGTTCATAAATATAGTAAAATAGAAAAATGTAAATTACAAAATATTCTTCTAATATAATTTTGGCCAAGACACCTTTAATTTTGACACCACAATTGAGATTTACAGTATTAGCTCTAGACGTTTTTTAAAAAATACTCTATGTAAAAATAATGCGGCTGTTGCCGATACGCTTTACTTTTAATTATTGTGTATTTATAAAAGATATTTAGTAAATTTATTTATACCGAAAAATATTTATAGGAAAAATTAATTATATAGCTAAATTTTATTTATATTAAATTAAATTATATCTAAACTTAAATATACAAACTAAAACTAAAACTAGATACAAAATTGAAATAAATACTTAAATTAAATTAAATCTAAAATATCTACAAATAAAAAACCGCATGTAGGTCGCTGTCCGCGGGTAAAAGATTTGTTACATTATTATGTAAAGAAAAATAATAATCTTGTTATTAAATATTTTCGAGTCAGAAGACAAATTGACTGGGCTAATTTACAAGTCAGATATATCTCATATCTTGTAGTAGACCCCGTTCTTTATTAGAAACTTAGGCGGCTCATGGTTATGTTGCAGGTGGAGCGCCGTGAACTCCCCAGTGCGGGTCGAGATGACCCTGGACTTACATCGGCCCCATCGAGTGCACCTCCACAGAATAGTCTTCACACCCCTGGCGGCGCAGTAGAATGTGTAACTGTTCAGGATACATATTTGCTTCCCCGATGAATTGTTCACAAATGTACCTGAAAGTGAATATTTACAGAGAATAAGATATAGAGCGGTCGGTTCTGAATATATTAAGTCGAATAGCTCCACGTACCTGATCCTAATTGTACCTGGACAGTTTAACTGTGCTAACACTCGTAACAACTTGGTCAGTGCCGACCGCCGTCTAACAAACGAGAGAGAAATATAGTGCAAGGCAAGACGAGGTCGCGCGCGTGTCTCGCTGAGCATTCCTTGATAAAGGTCACCGAATGTGATCGAAACTATAGTCGGAATAACCGACTCAATTTAACGTGAGTATTCCCGTTTTATTAAAACAAAATGTATCAAAACCACGTCAGTTTTCATAGTAAAATATATTTTCCTTTTTTATTTTATTTTATATAGTAATTCAGAAAATTGGAATTGCACGTTTTCACTATTGCCTTAAAACCTATATTAGGTTTATCTAGACAATTCATGTTCTCACGTTTCTCTAGGGTTCGTGGTTGTCAGGTGTGTTAGGAGTCTCAAATCTACTTGATAGTTTGGTTGAGGAGAATAGATCAGTTGCCGTATTCTCAGCACAAACGGAACATTTCGATTCGAGATCTGCACTCTCTATCTGCGTCATCTACAGTCAAAATGACGAAGGCAGGGAGTCCTCTCCGAATGTTTTAAGAATATGTACGAGACAAGGTATATATTTTAGTAAATAAAACGCGTAACTAAATTATGTTTTAAAATTTCTTCATCAGGAATCTACATATTTTTTTTGCCGTTTTTTTTAAATTATATACATAGTAAAAACAGCAATTACAGTGACTGATATGCTTTTTAACTCTTTTTTTTTCGCCATTACATTATTTTTTTTTTGTTGGTATACTTCTATAGAAAAAGCAATAATAGGCACTACTTAATATAGGTGATTTTAAAAATTAATCTTAAATCAAATAAACAAAATAAAAACAACAGAGCACAGAAATTTAAAACTAATGACAAACTTCACGAGACAAGTGCCTTGCGTCCTACTCGTAGTTCAAAAAGCCTTATTGGGCTTAAAATAGTTTTTCGTTCTATACTGTAAGATTTAATCTTAATGATGACAAATAATTAAGCTTGCAGCACTAGTCTAAGAGCACATATTACTAAAACAGATCTACGGTTTTTGTCTACGATTGGCTCGGATTTTTAACAGCGTTAATAAGAAATCCATAGATTTAAATATCTTTGCAATAAATCATAAAATCTAACCAAAATATAAAATAAAAAGATGTAAAAATTCCAAATTTATTTTAAAATTAAAATAATTTTATTTAGGGACGCGCAGTAGCGCTCGCCATTGACGTGCACACTTACTGGTTTTTTGTTTGTTTTTGGAAACCAGTAAAACGAATTTTAGCGTTCGTACCCAACGGGCAAAAGGGATTGCTCACATTTGCATTGATCTTATTGCTGTCACTCTGATGTCCGTCCGTACGTACGTCACGTTTATCTAGTTCGTAAACGGAATGAGTTAGAGACCTGAAATTTGGATATTTTGTGTAGAATGTTTACCCAAAACCTTGATATTCAATTAAACTATTTTTCATGGGGGGTTCCGTACTTGAAAAGGAGCCGATATTTTTTTTTCATCCTGGCGTGTGGTGGTCTGGTGGTATGGATACCCGGCGTTACCTAGGGTACAAATATACTTTTTATTCTATTCATCTTAAAAATAATTGATGCCGGACAATCGCGAGTTAGTTTGCCCGGCCTTTTTTATTTGTATTATTTTTATCGGAAATGAAAATGTTTTGCGAAGTACATACATTTAATGTCTCTTAAATTCTATAAGACAACGACACCTCGAGTCTTTTTAAGTTAAGCTCATTAATTTTTATAAATATAGTTTAATATTTTTTAATTTATATCATGATACAGAATCCGCATAAGTGTGTACGATCTTTTGTTTCATTCACAGGAGCGATTACTCGTAATGTTGCAAACTATATTTTTATGCATTTTTGATGTGAGCACTACAGGCTGTCCATTAATCATGATTGTGAGAACCAGCAATTTTGACAATTGTATCTTGTACAGTCATTATAGAAGCTTTGCATTTGATTTTTTTCTTAATGCAGCGCCACCTGACCTTGTGGCCCAAATTATAATCCATCATATAGCCGTAGCTGCCGATAGTCAATACCCTGTTCCCGCGAGAATTGATAATATACCTTGGTGCTGAAAAAAAACACATTAAGGTGTATAGGCTTCTAAAATACAATATTTATCATTTGTGATCCGAAATTACGACCCCAATTTATTCCTAAGGGCCATCAAGCCTCAACGCTATCGTGCGGTGTTACACTGGCAATGCTATAAAAATAAATATTAATACTGCAGCGCCAAATTACAAATTTCTTGTCGCCTTTTTATGTAAAGTAAAGAATGTAAGACTAAGCCTAAGTCTAATTGTCTTTTCAGTGTATTGGTGTATAATAAAGTTATATTGTACTGTATTGTATTTAACATGCGAATATGCCCCGAGGTGTAGCTTGGTGAAGCCTCGATTCTCGCTAGAGCTATCTCTATCGCACATTTTAAACCTTTTTGAAGATGGTGGGATAAGGAAAAAAACCACCTTATCCTTATCCCACACCAAGTGGGATAAGGAAAAAAAACTCTGTAAAATAAATATTTTAATTCTTCGCCAAAATAAATATCATCATTAAAATCACTTTAAAACCTTTGCGATGTTATTCTAAAGTTTTTTTTTCTTTTATTCTATTCTTTTATTTTCTTATTGCGTTTTTTTCTTTTATAATTTTAATAATGTTGAAGATGTACGAAAGTGTAGGTCCTGGCCAGGAACAGACCCTTAACTGGTACGAAGAATGCAAGTAATTTTAGATGGCTGCCATGTGGTAAATTATAAAATGTAATAATCAAAACCAATTTATTCAATCAAAGAAAATACGATATATTCATTAGGATATAGAAATATATTAATCTATACGCCACTAAAGACACATTTCATCTGTAACATTTTCATCACATATTGATCCAAATCTTTTATCCATTGAATCTTTACATTATTATTAATATCAAACTCTACATATAAAATTTACCAAACATATCTTAAGACACTATCACAATAATTGAATACATAATAATATTATTAACAGTCCTTCAGAAACGTTTTATACTTTCAACATAATACTCAAAAAACTCTCCTTTGGTATAAATCTATTAAAATATTAAATAATTTACTTCAAAAATCGTAAATCTCTTATTTAAATGGAATGCTGATATTAACTTAATAAACATCTATGTGTATAATTTAACGAATCCACCATAGAATTAGTACGATAAGTAATCAAAACTTTAATTAGTAATAATAATTAATATGCTATTATTTTTTCAAATTAAAATGTAATATTACGTAAAATCTAACATTTGAACGTTAAAACATAATTTCATTATTAATATTTTTAAACAGAAAACACGAATAATATTCTAACAAAATTATCTCTTTCAGAGTATATTTTAACATACGGAACCAAATATAATAATTATAAATTCTATGGCTAACAATAATAAATATTACAATAAATTTAGTAAGATTTACTAGCTCAACGTAATATATTCCGCAATAAGAATTATGCGAAAGAAAGAATATTTGATTATCGTTCATAAAAAAATAATATATTATCTATCATTCACTTTCATATTGTTATGATCTGGGTCCTAATCGTGTATATTAGATATACGCGATCAGACTCCAGACCTGTATTAAGACCTTGCATGTACAAGTCCAATTCTTTATTTCATTGGTAAAAATACTATTACTATTGTTAACTATAATATTATTACTAGTGTTAGTTATAATAATATTACTAGTGTTAGTGATAATATTTTTATCAATGATATAAAGAATATTCTTTAAAATATAATCACGTGTCCACAATGAAATTGTGACTGATTGATTTCACTTTAAAAAAAAAACGTCAATTCTCAAAAATTTACAAAAGGTATTCTTATTGCGGCTTTGTGTCAATAGTATAATTAGTTTATTTTTCTGAAAAGTCGTGCCATAGCTATCTTGGTCGGTTTTTGGGAAAAGTGTAAATTTCCAAAAACTGTATATTGTAATGGTCTATTATAACATCAGAAATATATGTTTTGATAAATTTTAATTTGACGATGAAGATGGAAAAAAGCAATCTTTATGTTTATATATTTTTTTGATTTATAATATATAAAAACGAAAGTTTTTTTTTAATCCGATCAAAAACAGACGCAACATACCTGACCTTTTGTAAATTCAAGTGAAAGTCTTCAATAGTGTAAAAATGCGCAAGCGAGGCAGCTGTGGTTGCGACTGAGGTCTTTAATAGAAAGCGACGTAATTCGAGAAAAACTTAGTCCCGATTTCAATCGCTACGAGTGCGAGTGGACGCCAGTAGTACTCACTATAATGCCGTCTATAGTAACCGCTGCAGCCTTGCACTTGTGCTTATGTTTTTTCGCACAAGTCCACCGGATCCTGTTCCCCACGAGCGACCTCGAGTGCCTGAAGAACTTGTGACCTCCGATGTATATATTAGTGGTCTCATTGTAGAACCGAGCTCGGAGCAATGACGTCATGAAAGCTGAAATCATTTACGTGTATGAACTGTATGCAATGAAAATAAACTTAATTACTTTGAAAAAAAACTGTGTTACGATACTTGAGTTATTTTCTTTTTGATACTGAGCATAGGGGGTGGTATAACCTGAAATTAATTTATCAGTTTGATTGTTTATTTTAATATTTCGTTATCATCATCATCATCATTGGCAGCCTATTCAGCCCAAATCAAAGCATAAAGATACAAGATCTCGGGCTCCAAGATACAAGCTTCGTGCTTAGTTTGGGGCTCACTGGCTAATCTTGTACAGAGTGTATACTAAGAATTCCGAAAAACAGTTTGTTATAACTAAGATTTTTACTTTTATAATTTGGCTTCTTTGTATGTTCTTTATGTTGGAATAAATTATCTTATCTTATCTTATCTTATCCCTCTTTCATCAATTTTCCCTGTTTTGTGCAAGTCTCATCCAGGTGACCAAGATTTACTTAAAAAAAAAAACATGAAACAAAAAACCTTCCATACTAAAAAAACGCATTAATTTTGATATGGCTAATAATATATTAATGAATCAATTGGATATGACTATCGATACAAATAAACAATTTACTAAGGAGAAAACGATAGAGACTAAGAAAAACTACATTATGTTAATAACATGCTAATAAATAATATAATAATAAATAACATGTGGATTTCGGAAGATTATTTTTAATTATGTTATAATGACTAATTGATTGATTCATATTTGTAAGCCGTGATTGTTCTGAGTTATAGTTTCATAGAAGTATGCACTATTTATAGTTATAATTATTTACATTTATATTACATAATAATATTTTAGACATCGATATCTTCTTAATTTTTAACAGTATTTTTTAATCAATAATAAGAGATGGTTCCATAACGTGTGGCTGCACTTGCACTGTCTTTAGCCAGTTGCCTTGCCAAGGAGAGCCAGTTTTCCAAGTAGTGCAACTTTCGCTATGCTCATTGTAAGAGAGCAGTATCTTATCGACCGTGATGACATTACCTCTGCAGCCGTTGTTCCTCCTTACGCACCTCCAGTAAGTTTTACCATCGCGATGCCCATGACCCCTGTTGAACCTGCAGCCTCGGAAGATAAGGACTAGATTCCCTCGGCCGTTCACTTCAAATGCCAATTCTGAAATTTAATATACTTAAGAGATAAGTAACAAAATAAAGAAAAAATTACAACTATATATCTACATTAAAATCGTAAAAATAGAAGAAGAATTATTATCTGAAATGAAACAATTTATAGCATAGCTTGTCCTGTAGGCTATTTCAATGTATGATGTTTTGTCCAAGATTTCAATAGATCAAGTAGTGTAGCAAAGAGGTCAAAACTAAGATCAAGTATAGGTAGCAAGCTACCTATATTTAAAAAAGAAGTTTATTCGATACAAAAAACAACATTTTATGTATATTGTAAAGGCCTCTCTACATGGCCTGACCTGCCAGCGTGTGAAAGAGATGGCTACGTATAAGTTTCTGGGGTAGCGAAAGGGAGAAGCTATAACCTTAATAGTTTGTTTCTTTTGCTCCCGTGAAATTCAAGTGTACCTGTCCCTTTCGCACGATGTCAGGTCAGGCCATATAGCGAGGCCTTAACGTGTATAATTGATTTAAAGACTAGGATACTTTTTTTAAAACTGTAAATATGTTTGCGTTTGATCACACACTGACGCTCACCTAGAACGAATCTGTTTACTATAATTATCTAGGCCTAGCTAACCGGCAGGCGGCAGAATATAGTTTTAAAATTAATCAGCTGGCATTGTAAATAATTGAATTGTGTTATACAATTCCAGCGCAACGAAAATTGTGCTATATTCCACCGCAACGCCTTATTCATGGTTATGTGCATGATTGAAGCATATCATTTGATCATTCAAAGTAATAATATTCGCTTTGCAACCCAAAGGCTTTCGTTTGCTGCACCTCCATATTGTCTTTAGGCTGCCAGTTCGATCCAGAAGCTGGCCTTTGTCTTTGTGAAACTTGTATTTACCCATGATCAAAATCCTCTGTCCACGACGCGAATATTCGAAGTAAGCTACTTTTCCTGAAACTGTAAAAAAATTAAAACGATGAAATGAAATCATACCCAACTTAATATTATTCATGCGGAAGTTTGTGCATAAGTATGTAAGTGTGTTTGTTCCCAGTCAACTCCGTTAGGGCTGAACGGATTTGGATGAAATTTGGGTTAGTGGTATACCTTATACCCAGATTAACAGAAAAGCTGCATTTATCCCGGAAAAATATACTATTCCTATAGTATAGCGGGTGAAACTGCAGGGCGTTGCTAGTATACTACATAATAGTATGCAATGAAAAATATATTATGAGGAAAATTACCCACAGAATAATAAATTATGTATTAGAACTATTTGTAATATTTTGTTACAATTTCGGCAATAAGTAGAGCTTAATTGCTATATAATAAATTTATGCAAAACGTACTATTTAAATATCACAAATGATTAAACGACTAATAGATTTATTTAATTAATAAATCACAAATACCTGCTACTGAAATCATATTTTAACTATGGAACTATTACTAGTAATACTTTTTCCAAAAAAAGTTTTTCTAATATTTTCGATAATGATTATGACTTCTACTTCAGGAATTTATCATAGTCAGCAAATATCATGTAGATTTGCGATGCGGCTCTCCCGAGAACCTATATTTTAGAGATTATCCGGACACAAAGAGATATTCTAAAGACGGTAATCCGAACATTGCGTCTCATTTTGTTAATTGTAGGTGTCATCTTTTGAAATCTCTAATAGCAGCGTCGTCCAAAACGTGTGTCAAAGGCTCTTGGAAGCAGCGGGCGACTCCCATTCGCTATTACTGGGTCCCCAACGACTGAGATCACAATGGTGCGCAGTATACTTGTAAGCATCATGAAGTCGGTAAAATTTGCAATGTTCATTCGCCCGATCCAGCGGGCTTATCCTCTAACTTTAAAACTTTCGTCATTTTGATTAAGAGCTATGCCATCCCGCTCGTACCAACTTGGTCCCGCTCGCGCACTATCACTATCGCTTTGAGAGTTACGGGATAAGCACACTGGACAAGAAGATTTTGCAATACGGGCAGCATCTTTACTTATCTCGTCTCATCTTAAATTATGCATGATTATGGATTTCCCGGCACTTGATGATGATGTTATTAATCGTGGTGACGAAAGCCGCGCAGCCGGTGGTCTTCCTAACACACCTCCACCTGGTCTTTAGACCCTCATGCTGGTGAAGGGTATACCTCTGGGAGCCAATTTCCAGGCACTGCTTGCCTGATGAGGTCATGCCGAAGAAGGCTAAAAGGGAAAATAAAGTCAAATCTGAACTTATTCAAGACTTTAAATTACATTAGAGACAGTTCCCATTCCAGGCTAGGTGTATTTACGACACGGTCACTTAATATCTGGTGAGCTGTGGTCGAACTCCTAACCTGTCAATCAGAAAAAAATATAAGAAATGCAAGTTAGACTTGCGATGGTTCTGTTCCGTTATTTATTTTCTTAGGTTCGCAACAACACGTAAAATTATAAATAAATATGTTTGTTTTGGTCTGAGGTCATAATTATGAATCAGCGTTTTTTGTATTTGTTGTTTAAATACTAAAAACTATTACACCGTAACAAAAGGAAGTTTTGGAAGTTTTATTTTAGAAATAAAAAACCCCTTTGAAAAACTTTAGTTAGGTACTTAACGAATTGTAGACAATCAAAAAAGTTATAAAATAGATAGCGATATTTTTGGTAACGTAGGTACTTGGTACTAGACTAACACAAAATATCCCAAATTTAAGTTTGTAAATGACTTCGTTTACTAGCTAAAAACCCTTGACATACGGACAGTAAAATAAATATCCTTGTACATTAGGTAAATAATAAGGTGACATAGTAATTTCATATAATTTATTTAATTTAATTATTTTATAACTACAAAATAATTTAATGTAACATAAAACAAATAACAAAATTACAAACGAAAATCATATCACCATAGTTTAGAAGTAACCGCATGCTTTACAACTAATATTCGTATAAACCGAAGATATTTAAAACTATGGATATTGAATCTAGTACCAAATATAGATAAGAAAGGTTTTTATTTTATTTTACTCGTTGACGAGACGAGCAAGTCGCTCACCTGATGTTAAGCATCACGCTTGCCCATAACAGTTCAGTGCCACCCAGAATTTTGAACTTCAACAGTTCAAACTATGCGCGGTAATGCACTGCGCTCGTCACCCTGAGATGTTAGATGTTAAATCTCTATATGCCCAGTAATTACGCTGGAAACATTTCCCTTCAATCCGGAACACAGTACTGCTTGCACACTACTGTTTGGCGGTTAAATAACTGGTAAAGGTGTCCTGAGAGTGAACAAAAGAAACATTTTAGAAATGTCAACAAAGTAATTAAAACCCCACGTTGTCATAAAGTCACAGCATTTTCAGTCTAAATGCACAAATTACTACATTTTTCAGCACTGACTGGAAATCCATACTTTAAATATATTTAGTACAAGCTATAGTTAATTACACCTTATACTTAATTATTTGATAATTAAATTCGTTTTGTTGACTCGGCAGTATGATTATGCTCTCCTGTAATTTTCAGTACGCCCTCTTTATGTGTTAAGACTGTTATTTTGCATCCATTATTCTTCCTCTTGTTGCAGACCCAATGTACATGGTGTCCATTAGCCCAATACTTGTTTCTTACAAATGTGTAGCCATCCAGTAGGAGTTGTTTGCTGCCACGCTTCGTTACAACCATCAATGCATCTGTGACAAGTAATAATAAAAATATGCAAATTATATTATATATATATTATAAATATATATATTATAAAAGTATTAAATGTATTAAAAATACAATACTTGCGGGTAAAGTTACCCACATCATGAAATATGAATATACAAATAAGCAACGCTTCTATGCCATGGAACACACACAAAGACATGGACAACTAACACCCAGACCCAGATCAGATGTAAATTCATTATTCAAACATCCACCTGGCCGGGAATCGAACCCGGGACCTCCTAGCTGACGCGCTACCTACTAAACCAGGAGGCTCGTCAAATATGATTATATATTAAATTAGATACTATAGATTTTTTTTATAGTGATATTATATATATATATATATTTTTGTGCTCAAATAGGGTAAAGGTAAGTAATTATTATAACCTATAAAGCCTGGTTATAATAATAAGAACAATTTTAAAGTGCAAATATTTATTAGCAAACCAAATAGTCACATTGCTACGCCTAATTCTACTAACATCCAAAAAGCACACCCTACCATGTTTAACTAAGCTTACACTCAAACTTTGTCTGTAATAACCAATCTGTAGTATATTTCCACTGCGATCGCGTCCAGTGGGAACAAGGGATTCAATTGTTTGTCCTTAATTTTACAAAGAGTATTTTATTTAAAATAAATTAACATAAACAGTATTTTTTTTTAAATTAATAGAAACGAGAAGTAATATAAATAACTTGAAACTGTTATTAGCCCTGAGACGAGACCATAGAGTAGCACTGGCCTCCTACGGCAAAGCACAATTTGCAATAAACTTCCGCAAAGTAACGCCTGAATCAATTAACTACCTAAGCGTACACTTCTAGTCTAGACGTATAATGTTGCTCAATATAAATATTCAAAAGTCCAATCCAGAAGAAAACGTATTCTCAAAACAAAAACTGTTTTTGCACAAACATGTGTAGAGCCAATCTATATTCTATGCCATTTCAATTAATATAAAAAAAAAAAAATGTTCAACTATATTACAGGATCACGTAGAATTTTATCTAGTGTAGCTTTTTCCCGCGGCTACCCCGAGCAGTAAACAAAATATTCATAGCCTATGTCACTCAGGGGTAGTGTATGTATTAGTAAAGGAATTTGTTCATTAGTTCCAGAGATTACTTCCCACAAGCAAAAACAGAAACAAAATTTCATAGACCTCTGTATAATATTAGTATAGATTCAAACGGCTAACATTTTTAGTCCCTTCATAGATTATTTATGTGAATTCTATTCGGAATGTTAAATTAAATTCTTAGTTATAATTATTTAATGTTAACACCAAAGAAACAACTAAACGAAAATATACACGAGTAAATAACGATTATTTTTGTATTTTCCAAATCCAAATGGTAATCCAAATTAACTGGACTATTAATAACAAAATAAGAAATAATTATTTTGTTTATTCATTATCTGTGTTATGGCGCGACCATCTTGAATCGTGCTAATCATGAGTAGACCGAAAAATGACAACTCTTAAAAATCTGCATAAATATCTAAGATAGTGTTTTTGTTGTCATATTACGAAGATCATTGCTGTGAAGATATCATTATAAAACATCGTTGTAGTGTATATCTATTTTTGATTTAATTTGTTTGGCGTATCCTACTGTTAACATTATTCTTTCGCAGAGTAATTTTTCGGAGGATCGATCCTTCGAATTACTTCATCGGGCATTAGTAGTTCGAACCTAGGTTACTCTTATTCGACATTGTTAACTTGTAATTAGTTTTATTTAGCTATTTCTAAAATCCCTCACACACAAGCCCTTCAAGCTCGATAAGCTCGCTTTCAATAATCTTTGTGTAAATTTTTCTCCATACCCAAAATTTGTATTTTATTTGAAAATATTTTTTGTATTGTATTTGTAAATTTCACTCGTGACACCTCTTGTCAGTGCGAAGTTGACAGATATTTTTTTTATACAACAGATTATCTTTCGAGCATTTTGCATACGAGGGAACACTATTATCTATTATCATAAATTAGTCACAATTATCTCACTACAGCGCAAATACCACTTAAAATCTAACTTAAAACTTTATACCAACAAGAAGCATTTTACCCGACAGCAGCCAAGCTAAAAGGAGGGTATTGTCATTCACGGATATGTATGTGTGTTTCCACCGTAATCTCTCAATCGATTTGATAAAGGTGCCGATAGATTTGTCTAAATTCAGGGCAAGTCACCGGATAGATGACGTTATCATAAATACAAAATGGCGACTAGAAAAGTGCGAAAAAAAATATTTGGCGGTTTCTTTCAAAATTGATAATTGTACCAGGTGTAATGTCTGCAAAATACGTCCATCCTTTTTTCTTTCTGTTTCTAAACTTTTCGAATTATAAATATCTTAACAATAGTAGAATAATAATATGAAATGCCATTGTCGGGATTAACCTTTAAACTTGTTATTATTATAATATTATATTAATGGTTGTGACAACTTTTGATCTCGATGACGTCGTCGCCCAGAGTGACTATAGAGGCATTGCACCTCTTATCTCGTCTCTTTGAGCATCGCCAGTACTCCCTGGGGCCAGGTCGTTCGATTCGCTTGTTGTACCGATACCCACCAAGTTCCACAGCCGGGAATCCACGAAGAGAGTTTATAAACTTAGGCTTCATCTCTGTCAGGGCGAGCTCTGAAAACGACGCGAGTGTTAGTTATCATTATGATATGAAAATATGTGTGTGAAAAAAAAAAACGATTTCGAACCGTAGACTTTGAATAAACTTATATTAGTCATTTGAACTGTAGTTTCTATGCACACTATAATACGGTAGACTATAATTTTAAATAATGATGATTCAAAAGTAAAACAATGTCAGAGCGGCAAACAGGCAAATACTTAACGTAGCAATTACGTGGAAATATAGTTGATTATTGCAATTCAAAATCTTAAATTTATTTTACTGTGGAAATGGTCGTAAGTATAATAAAAATTACGATAAAAAATATACGTTATTGCAATAATACTTTATTATAATCAAACAAAGATAATTTCATGAATTTTGGTACGAAATAAATTTTAATTTTCTTAAACATACCAATGAATAACATTAACTATTCTATACAATACACACAAACAGTAAGATTAATTCACATTAAAGTTATGGTAATAATACCTATTGTTATAGTGCGAACACGACTTGTAATGGAATGAATGCTCAAAGTCGATATAAATTAAGTAAAAGTCAAATGTAGTATGGTAATTTAATAGTCAAATATATTTCTGACGGTAAACAAAAGTCCAAAAGACATTATACATTTTATAGATAAAAACTGAACTAACCTTCAAAAATGCGCTTCTACACAAAGTATATTTTAGTAAGTTGACATATTGATTCTGGAAATATATTCATATGTAATTAATTATTTACGATCAAAAAACCGATGCGCAACCTTACGTAACCGCCATATTTTTGATCCTCTAAATGCGACTCTATAGTATACAGAACCAGCCTAATAATCGACTGCGGTAACAAACGCGCTCGCATTACCTACAGTCAGATTAAAGAGAAAAACATAGTAGCAAAACTACATCTGCAGCCACATCCAAACTTCTTAAAATGGCCGTGATGCAATTAAAATATAAAATACCCATGTCGCAATTTAAATTTCACTAATGGTTATGATTATTTTTTACTTTGACGACCTGATCATTGATAGTTACCACAGTAGCTCTGCAAGTATCCTTTTTAACACAGACCCAATTGCTTTTAAGGCCTTTGCTGTCACTTCTCCTGTTATATCTATATGGTCCAATGAACATTACTGGGTTTCCGAAACGATTTAATTCAAACCGTGCCGTTATATCTAAATCTGTAACGTTATTTTGTTTTTTGAAATTGAACCGTAGCACATAACATTAATGAATATTATAGTTCTCAGGGTTCTCCGTAAAACCATACACACAATCACACAATACACATTAAAACTGTGTTTATTGACAAGTAATATTATTATAACAAAAACAAAATAGCCGACTACAAAATGTATCCCATGTCACTCCGGACGTAAAAAGGAATCCAATGACACATCAATCGTCAAAATCGTTCAAGCCGTTTAGATTAAAGGAGATACATACACCCCAAAAACATTACCCTCCTTCTTGGGCAGTCGGGTAAAAATGTTACGCATGATGTCCGAAAATGGGTAATGAAGATATTTTGCCTGGAGCGATACTCTTAAAAAAAACGTCAACTATGGTGAGGGATGGTCTTGTATGACTCATCTCGTCAAGATTTGATTTTGTATTAACTACAATTGTGTTTTCTACTTCCAGTGACGCTCAGTATAATATCATCGCCCAGGTTCTTGGCTGTGAATTCGCAGACTTCCTGGTGCAAGAGCACCCAGACGTGATTTTTCTCCACTGTTTGTAGTAGAGGTAATCGTAAGCAGCGGATTTTCGCAAGCCGAGGAAAATTGAAGTTCTATAGTAAGTCAGTTCGTACCTGCCCAGCTAAGGGATGAATGTCAGATTTCATAGCCCGATCCTGATATTATAATTGTTATAGCTAAATCATAAACTAATTTGATAATAGTGGTGATGGTCATTTTTAATTTTGTATCTAAGACATGATTTTTTTAAATATCATAATTATTACTTCGAAACTAAAATTTAAATTATAAACTAGCACAAACTTACAACTAATTAGAGATCGTTGAAAGTATCTATAATATGTACAATATTTGGGCAAAATGCAAAAAAAAAAACGTATAATTACTATATACGAGAGTTACAATTAATCAGCGCTATTAGCTAAAATTATATTTTATTTTGTTTCATCAAATTAGGTAGTTATTTTTTTTGTGGTTAATGATTATGAGTTCCAGTAATACAGAGCACTGCGTTTTCTGAGGTCTTAATGGTAACTTTGCAGAGCAGGCTCCGTTTCTTTATGCAAGTCCACAAGGACGTTTTGTTGTCCTTACTCCAGAGTTGGTTGTAACGGTGACCATTCAGAAGCAAGGTCTTCTTTCCGCGAGCCGTTGTTGTGAATTGAAGTTCTGAAATTACACTTCAATTAATAGAATACAGAATGATGATCACCTAACTTATAATTTCCCTCCAATAATGAGATTTTTGTAACTGAGTAACCCCCGAATACTGAAACGTTTGTTAACTTTGACGACAGATTAAGTCTATTGCTGCCTTTGTCATTTGCTTAGTGCCAGACAAAGGCAGTATTAGAATTAATCTGTTGTCAAAGTTATTGAATGTTTCAGTATTCAAGGGTAAGTATTTTAGTTTAGTTAAGAGTAGATAAGTAAAATTCAAAACATTTTATTTTACAAATTAATGACAGAAAACTATGTGGTCGTCGAAGTAATTTCAGTAAAAAGGTTATCGTCACATTCTTTGTGTTTCACAGAAATTGTGTTGTTGTGTGGCCATATACTGTTAAGGAGAAAATTGTGTTTCACCAGATGTGAAGGCTTTGATAGATCTAAACTTACTAAAAATATAAGTTCAAAATCTAAAACCCGTCTAAAAGTATGAAACAAGAAACTATTATTCGAAATTCAAAATGGCATAGTACATAGTGTTTTGCCAAAAAGATTTAAAGTCCCTTGCCTTGGCATGAGGCAGGCTGCACTGGTTTTATATTTACCCAACTGCCCAGAGAGGGCTGTTAAATTTTCAGTTTTATGTAAATCTGTTCGTTTTTGTGTTTCTTATAACCTGAGGAGTAAACGACTTGACAGATTTTGGAGTGTAAGGTTAAGTAAGGCGTAAGGTAAGTTGCACAATTTACAATAGCGTTTTTTTTTTTGTCCAAATAAATATTTGTTTATGATGCTAAACGCCATACTTTCTCGTAGATCGCATTTGACACCTTGTCCTGGGATATAACAACCCCATCAGCTCCTCTTTGTCCTTAAACATCAGGAGTAAATGGACTGCACTTAACAATAATAAAGCTGCTAAAATCGGTATGAATTTATTTTAATGATCTTTTAAAATGTTCGACCAAAGTAAAATAAATGGACGGGTCCCAAGTAAGAAAATTTTGAACACTTTAAAGTCGCTCTCAGACTGTGAAAGGTGCGAGACGTATGATGGAATGTCAAACGGTTCGAGAACAACTGATAAACACTTCCCTTTTTCTCGCGTACATATTATTTTCGCTATTTCTTTTTTGTGACATATGTACTATACCTATTGGTTAGGGCCCGTCCATTCGTTTGATTTTGGTCGAAGTTTACAAAATGTCTTTCATTAAAACATGGTAGACATAAAGCTTTTTTACATTGAGAACATCTGGTGTGAATTTTTTTAGATCTCCGTCCAGCAACAACGGCACAATGTGAAATCCGCAATTTTGTGTAACATCCGACACAACGTTTTCTTGGCCCGCCCTTAGCAAGTTCAAAAACATGTACTAACTTAAAAAGGTTTTCTGAAAATTGAAATGTCCTTCATTATTGTTCCATTATGAGAAATCAGTCTTACCTAATTTAGCCTGATTTTGCGTGATGGCAGTCAAACGCAAGCCTATAAATAATAAAAATACAAAAAAAAAAAAAAACTATCTGAATTACCTGCAATACTTAGTCTACCGTACTTAATTAGGGATGCACCGTCCATAGATGCCTCTATTATTTAATCCCTTTGAACACTAAGTACATTGGAAATGCTTGGATCTCTACGCCAAGTTTTTTGTGAAATAATGGAGCAACTAAGCCACTTTTGGAATTTTAAAATTATAGACAGAGGATCAAGCCTAAGCTTTATCAACTTCAATTAAGGGACTTCTGAATAAGCTAATATAAAAAGTTATTATAATAATTATTTTATGCTTAGATATCAGGTAAATCAAAAAATAAAGTATTTTCGCCTAAATATGTCGTTTGTCTTCTGGGTCCAGCTTTATTTGTTGTTAGTTGTAATGTAAATGTAATGTTTGTTTGTCATTGGAGTTTAAATGTATATTTAATCACTATTTCCTGGGTGCTTATATTATTCACCTTATCTGGAGAAAATATCTTTTAATATTTAGGTATTTATATGGATAGGGATATTATCTCACTACACAAAAAAGATAATACCTGTTAACCATTCTTACTTATTATTATGACTAACTTATCGTACTGTTTAAGTACTTTTTTTGTTCCTGTACATTTTTTTAGATGCCTAAAAATAAAAATAGCGAACATAGAACAGGGCTGTATAGAATTTTATTATAACTTTAACAAACAATTCGATAGCATAATTGTTTTAAAATTAAATAAATCGTCTTTTTTGTAACATTTACAAGACTTAGTAAAGTATTAATAAAGCAATCCAGACACATTTATTCAAGTCTAGCAGCGTCCCGCGATTTCATCCACGCTGGCCGTGGCTTCTTTTTTCATAAAACACCCCATTATTGAAGCAAATAAAACAAAAATAATTATTCAAATCGGTGGAGTCATTTTCGAGTATTTGCGACACTAACGCACGGCAATTGATTTATTTAAAGGGTGTGTCGTAATGAATGGATAAATAACCCTTTATCTGCGGATAGGGGACATCATGACTATTTTTTATTTTTTTTTATTTGTTTTCAATAAAAACATTTTCAAAGTCTTTTTTAATGAAATTTGGAGCTAAAATAACCAAAAACTCGAAAAGTTTGAAATTTTGTACCACTTTAATTTTCTGCCAAATTGAACCTCCGGAAATTGAATTGTCTGCGGGAAACCCGGAGGTAACGGGTTATCCTTTCATTACGACACACCCTGTTTATATATGTATATATACATATAAGCTTATTGCAACAACTGGTGTAAAATACAGATTTTTAGAAAAAACCTTTGAAAAAAATATGTGGGGTAAACAAAACACGTTTTTAGCCATCGGATTCTGTTGCGATAATTCCGGCCTTTTTGTTGCGATCCTTGTAAAAAAAAAGTAATCTACACTACGAGAACAATTCACATACAAACTAAACACATTATTATTAACGACACTCGACGGACGGTTTCTTTTACTATCCTTACCCTAGTTCACGATGGCACTTTTATAATGAAAATGAGTAAAAAAAGGCAAGCAGTCTAAATCAGTAAATAAGCCAGTCAAAAATAGTATATTCCTATCAACATCAACTCGCTTATAGATCGTGGCATGATATACAACTGAATTTCAAATCGCAAATGCTTAAGCATGTTATGAACACTTTACGTATTCGAAATATATCATTTTAAAAGCTGCTTGACACGATATACGAGAATTGCTGGGCGCGTACCGTGTCTTGCTTATTGCGATAATTTAAGGTTTAGCCGCCGATGCTGCGCGACCACGAATTGTATCACTGCGTGATAAGGTTCACAGTCGCGCAGCGTCGGCGGCTGAACCTAACAGTCCTCGCAATAAGCAAGCAGCCTCGGTAGCGGCTTGGTGCTTGGCTTGGAACTATTAGGTTAAAAAGAACGCTTTTTAACCTAATAGTTCTTATGCGTATGTCTAGCGTTAACTTTGATAGGCTCTCCATCATACGTGACGATGGATGCTGGACACCTCATGGCGGTCCGACGGCTGCACAGCCACCAGACCCTGACTCCTGATCTCTGGTTCCTGGAGTAGCGGTATCCATGGTGCCACATGAACATGTTATTGCTGCCTTCTTCGACTGTCGGTTTGTTGTCTGTAGGATAAATAATACTTTTGATGTAAACATTTATGTAAGAAAATTGTACACAATATAATATAGAACAAAATTCGTTAGTTACCTTGGTGTCCATCGGGTGGTGTAATGGTAGATTGTATGACAAGGGAGGAAAATCATATTTTGAGGCGAGGACGCTATTTTGAATCCAGAACGCTATTTTCGGTGTCTAAAATAATTTTAAATTTCTAATTACTATTTTCAAATTTAAAATTTCAAATCTCAAATTAATTTCAACAACCTTACGTTTATTGTGCATTTACCTACTCTAATAATAATCTATACAAATCTCTTCGATTGAGGACGTCGGGTAATATTCTATGAATATGTATATTCTAATTTAAAAAAAAAATTGCTCGCACTTATTAAAACCCTATTGGAGAAGACCTACTTTGCTTCCACTTATTGACGAAAAAAATAACACTTTTCGAATAGAGGGATGAAAATACTTTACAACTAGGTAAACATTCAGTTTACATGATAAGCAAACCCACTACTATCAGCATAATAACTTTTTATTTGATTTGTTTCCTATTTACCTAGATGCCTACAACATGGAAGTTTGTGCATTAGACGCAAGTGAAATTACATTGAAAAAAACTATGAAAATCTCTCGCCAAGCACCTACGACGTGTTCAGACAGCCTCACTTGAGAGCCAGTTCCCTATCCAGGCTAAATACGTTTACCTTCTTCGACCACAGTCACTTAACATCAAGGGAATTGATAACTTAAACGCCTAGCATATCCAATATAAAAAAAAAAAAACACGCACGAGATTTATTTAATTAAAGTTTTACACATAAAATATAAATACAAAAATGAATAACTGATCTTATTCTTAAAATAACGATGTTAATATGTTAATACCAAACACGAACACTACAGTTATGTTAAACATCAGCAAACAGTATTTTAATACATTTTCATAAAATATCAAGAAATAAAACAAATAAATACTGAAGAATTACCACAAATATTGTATCACCAATATTATAATTAACTAGACTAGAAACATATCTAGACTTATATACTAGCAAAAATAAATACAATCACGAGATTATTAGAAGTAGATAGTTAAACATTTTAGTCGTTAGTCTATTCATACAATTGCACACTATCATTTTGATAGATTCCTTCAATATAGATTAAAAAAACTGCCCACCTAATCGGAACTACAATTTAAAAAAAAAGGCGCAAGGATGAAGAAAATTATTAAACATGTCGATCCCAGACAGCTCTTGACAATAAAATTTTATTGGACGGCAAACTACCTCGTGTCGTCCCTGTAAACCAAAACTTAAAACTCAACGAGCATGTAAAGTTTGTCATTGAAAATTCTGCACAGAACGTGCCATGAAATAGAGTTCACATTATACTGACCAGACACGGTTTTTGAGAAAAAATTAAGTAAACTGCCGATTTCAGTTGTGCAGGATTTCTTCGTATTTAGGCAATTTCCAGGCAGCAATTCAGGGTTACTAAGACTAGAAATAAGACTGTGTGAAATGCATTTGTTACGCTCTGATTTGACATACTCCTCCTTAAGTAATTATATTTCTATATTACTATATATTATTGTTCATAATGATTATGAACTAAGTAGGAGTTTTCCAACACATAGTTCTTTAAGGTGATTCTCGCGTTGCAGCCTTTTTCTCTCCTCACACAGTACCAGTAGGACTTCTCTCTATACCCCGATTGTTTCTTGAATCTGAATCCGTTCATCATCACGCCTATGTTACCTCTTTGGTTTTTAATGAAGCACACTGGAAACAAACACTGTTATTATACTTTGCACTTTGTAAAAGTACTTATAACATTGCTGCTAAAGTTTTGGTTTACTTAATTAAATAAAACAATAAAAGTACAATTATAGTAACAAGTTTTTATAAATATCTGGGACATAATAACGTTACATAATAAGTTACATAATAATTGTAAGTATCTGTAGGCAAAGGAAGAGCACTAGACTCGGGACATTACGATAGCGTTTCTTTTTGTTCAACTATTCTTTATCTCGAAACTGTACTAAATGCGATATCTTTTTAATATCAGGTATCATCTCAGGTGAAAGCCAGTGGCCTAATATATGATTGTTTGTTTTAGTAATATTTTCATCGAAAGTCACCACAGACGCTTTGCAGTTGAATTATTTTTTGATCTTTTGCTACGATTCCGCCATATTTTGTGACCGCGAATTTCTTTCCTGGTATATCTAAACCATATATAAAGTGGGAGCCTGATATAAACGAAACACGAGAAGTTTCCAGAGAGATAGAGTTTATTTAACACAATGGGGTACTGTTATGCAAAAAAAAGAAAAAGTTGGTAGGTTCAAAAGAGGCCACCGTGACACACGGAGACATAAGTGACATAGAGCCATCGTGCCAAAGATACATTATACCTTGAAAGTCGTGGTAATAAACTGCAAAAGGTTTTAAATTAATATTCACTCTAATATGTAACTATATGCATTCGTCTATTCCATACAAGCGTATTCTCCTGTCACCTCCATTAATAATGTTTTACATAAAACATTTTTTTGCCATACAATTTATATCTACCACTGACATGCCCCTATGTTTTTTTTTCAACAGAGTAAAAAAAAAACAAAAGGCGAGCGAGGCTGTGGTAGTCGCATACAATAAAGTTAAGTAGGTAATCAAAGATGTCTGCGCCCCGCGGTTTCATCCGCTTTCTACAGAAACCGAATATTTTTCAGAATAAAAAGAAGCCTACGTGTTAATCAGGGTATAAGCTACCTCCATACGCAATTTCATTCAAATTCGTTCAGCCCTTACAGAGTTGAACGGGAACAAACACACTTACATACTTACCTACTTACGTGTGGTAATATAAGTTGTGATGGTGTAGTAATATATGTAGTAAGTCTAATACAGAGCGAATCTTGAATGTAGCACCTTGTGTACTCACGACAACACACGTATAATTTTATATACCTTCAAACATATTTACAAATCTTCTTCATAACAACTCCCAAGCGTAACACTACCTGTATGAAATTTAACTAAAAAATATATTAAAATTAATTAAAAGCGGTGATAATAACTCCTGCCAGATTTAGGAAGTGTGGACGGAACTCCACTCATACCAGTCTCTGGGGATATTTTAAATCGATTCCTTTGTCCATGTCTCGTTTATGTATTAACTGTAGCATTATCGATATGTTTATTTCGACATATATGTATTTTTTGGTTAGTTTGAGTGATCCTATCCTTGAAAGTCACGACAGCCGCTCTACAGTCGGAAGAATATCTCTTGCTGCAGTTCCACCATATTTTGTGATCGCGACCTTTGTTTCTGGTGTATCTGTAGCCGTCGTACCAGAGATATCTCTTGCCTCGAAAGTCTTGGTAATACGCTAAAAAGGTTTAATAAAATTAATATAGACTTAAATACTATTCACATTTTTATTAAAATCTTAACATCTGTAACATTTTAGAGTACGTGCTTGTGCAGACACAAAAATATTATAGTTTTTATGAAGATTATAGTATTATTTGCTTCTGTATATATATATATATATTACAAATAATACTTTCTTAACATCTGTAACATTTTAGAGTACGTGCTTGTGCAGACACTAAAATATTATAGTTTTTATGAAGATTATAGTATTATTTGCTTATATATATATTACAAATAATACTTTCTTAACATCTGTAACATTTTAGAGTACGTGCCTGTGCAGACAAAAAAATATTATAGTTTTTATGAAGATTATAGTATAGTATTATTTGCAAATAATAAAATTAAATAAAAATACCAAATAAAAAAATAGTACTATACTATAATCTATCACTCGACGTGACAGATACCATCGCGTTCGTAATTAGGCCAGGGCCAAACTCTTTAAATTTCTTTAAAAACTTCCGAAATGCACTCGGATACAAAACTTTAAAAACGCGGTAATTTCGAACTAGCAGTTGCAACTAGCAATGGTTTAAGTTGTGGTACCTAAAATAGTACCCCGGGCGTCAGACTGATGAAATTGGACTAAGTGCTGGGCTGTAACTACTACTTTGTTGATGTACTTTTTTAAGGACCGTGGGCGGTACGAGATCAATTTGAGTGATTTTATCCTTGAAAGTGATGACAGCCGCTCTACAATTGCTTTACAGTTGCATATCCTGTATATCCTTTGTTCTGTCAAAGGACTAGAGATCTTTCTGGCCTTAAAAGTCTTTGTAATACGCTGAAAAGGTTTAAAATAATATAAACGTAAGTACTATTTACATGTTTATTACAATCTTAATATCTTTAACATTTCGGAGCTCGTGCTCGTACAGACAAAAAACTATTATTATGTTTCGTTTCTATTGAGATTATTGTGTAGTATTATGTCATCACAAACTTGTGCAAATAAAATTGCGCGAAGCTCCAAAGGCGCACCTTGCTGAGGAAAAGCGTTAACAGGCGAGTTGTATCCGAAGAAATCATTTTCGAAGCTAAAAAAATAATATCTGGGACATTTTTGCACACATCGTCACCTGACCCCAAACTAAGCAAAGCTTGTAATATGACTGCCAGAGACTGATATACGTACATAGATATTTTTTAAATACATACTTATATAGATATTAACACCCAGACAGAACAAACACAAATATATCACATGAATGATTGTCCTCGATGGGAATCGAACCCACGCCCCCAAGCACAGCAGGTAGATTTTGTTTTAATAAAACGGGAATACTCACGTTAAATTGAGTCGGTTATTCCGACTATAGTTTCGATCACATTCGGTGACCTTTATCAAGGAATGCTCAGCGAGACACGCGCGCGACCTCGTCTTGCCTTGCACGTGTTAACGTGAGTATTCCCGTTTTATTAAAACAAAATGTATCAAAACCACGTCAGTTTTCACAGTAGATAGGTTCAATACCAACTGAGCCACCGGGGCAGTCATCATACCAAAAAACCATCGTACCAAAAATCCAATGTATGACAGGTAAACGATAGAGCACCTCTCGTATCAGTCTCGGGCATTACATCACTTTTCCTTTTGTACTCCTCTCTTACGTTTAATTGTAATATCGATTTTTTCTTTTCCTCGACATTTATGTACTTTTAGGTTCGTTTGAGTGATCTTATCCATGAAAGTGACAACAGCCGCTCTACAGTCGAATGCATATCTCTTACTGCACTTCCACCAAATTTTGTGGCCGCGACCTTTGTTCCTGGTGTATCTGTAGCCGTCGTACCAAAGATATCGCTTGCCTTGAAAATCGACGTAGTAAGCTGAAAAGCGAATTAAATATTATCCTTAAATACAAATACAATAAACCATTCGGTATACACGCATCGAAGCACAGTGGATATTAAACAGTAAGACCGGTTTCATGGTTTAAAACCCAAGAAGACAAAAATAATACAGTGCGATATTATGAATGTATTTATTTGGACACGTGTGAAGAAAGAACACAAAACTAAAAAGACATACCCAGTCTACTAAAGCCTTAAAATGAAAACTATATATTTAGAAGCAATTCATTATACCCGCTACCCTACGAAATATTTCTTATTCTTTAATTTATTTTGGGTCTACGGGCTGTTTTTCCATCTGTCTGCTTATATGAGAAGTAGGAATTAAAAAAATTTGTTTACCTACCGAATGTGGAGTCGTTAAAAAGGTAATTTGAAATCATTATGTGGTTACTTGAAAACGCAATATCTTAAAGTCCTATAAGACCTTAACATCAAAAAAATAGACTAGCTTTCTCCATAACTTCGACCTGTAATTAACATTGAGCTTTTTATACAACATATTTTGTGGAATGTATCACAAAAATTTAAAACAAAATCATTTTCTGTATTATATTTATTTTTAACGCGTATTCTGAAAAGTTTGTATGAACTTTTGAGTAGACTAATTAATTTAATTAAAATTTTATAAATCAGTTTTAAAAATTTGATATACACTCCTCAAGAGTAATGCACAAATAGCATTGAGACAACATGGATTTCATCGAAACTCTTTTCTTGAATACCCTTTTTACCTTTTATTCTTTTTTTATGGGAGCATTATATTCTCTGAATTAAAAAAAATAAACATCTGGGACATTATTGCACACACGGTCATCTGACCCCAAACTAAGCAACAGATATACATGATATACAAACAACATATACAAACATGATATACAGTCAGGCGCAACTTGAAAATTGAAGGTTTTCTGAATTTACTCTGGATCCCTTAATATTAATCAATTGTTAATTTGATGTATTAAAAACTACTAAAGTAGGTATAGCATTTATTATTGACTTTTAGAATGGACTTTATTTTTCTGAAATTTCACTACCGACTCAACTAAATCAATAACTTATTCGAAAACATAAAAATAAAAACCGACTGCAAAATGTAGCACGATACTCCGAACATAAAGAATAACGACACTACGCAATTCAAAATCTGTTGAGCCGCCTATACACTGCTAGCTTGTACCCGCGGCTTCGCTCGCATGGACGTTACGTAACAAAATAACCAAAAACTATTCTATATACCCGTTTTGAACTTAAAATATTATCCGGTGAGGTCAAAATGAACTGGTAACTTGTAATAAATGGAAAAACTCTACAAAACAAACATATACATTCTGTTTTTCTAGCGCCTCGCATTTTCCGCGACAATGAGACATTAATGAGGCAGAAATGGTTAAAGAAAAATCGAGTCTCAGTATCATGATTTTCGAAAAATCCTGAGACATGTCTTTAATTATTTTTTATGCTCAGGACACGAACCGAATTAATTTTTACATTGGCACAGAATTACTTTTCTGAAAGTGTCTTATGCTATATTTTTCGTAGTCGGGTTTATTTGTTTTTCTTTTAGCATTTTAGTATCTGATAATTATTA
Organism: Apocheima hispidaria; assembly: GCA_947579745.1. Lineage (NCBI taxonomy): Eukaryota > Metazoa > Arthropoda > Insecta > Lepidoptera > Geometridae > Apocheima > Apocheima hispidaria. The sequence goes on along the minus strand of OX388153.1, from coordinate 12,310,314 downwards.
TTAGATACTAAAATTATTAAGTATTGTTAGACAAGTGTTATCCTATTTAGTATTAACGTCAGATAACTGTTATCTGTGGAATAATATGGCGTTTTGACATATTTTTTATACAAAAGCTGTCAATCCACTATATTATTCCTCAGATAACAGTAATCTGACGTTGTAAAAATCAGTCCTTAGTATCAACTTAGTCCAAACACAGCAGTGCAGAGACCACAATAACCGGTAGACAGCTCGTAAACTCCTCACTTATCAAAATATTACGCGCAAAATAGCATAAACTCGTCAATTGGATCGCATTATGCTTGGCGTCTCTAATAGCTATATTAGAGCCGGCCAATCAAAGGCACGAATAGAATGAATTTTGAGTTGGCCTATCAAACTTTAGATCCCGCTGCCCCTCGCTCAGCTTACATGCTGTAGGAATACATAAGTATGCACATAATATCATAGAAGATTTATGTCTGTGATAATATAATAGGAACGATTTTGAAATAAAGGCGTGATAACGCAGCATGGTGAGGTCTCAGTTCGGGGCGAACTACTGGTAGATAGCTTATTTTTAATTTGTTAGAGACACGTATACGTTTGGCCACATCCTGATATTAAAGAATGATAATTATGCTCTAAAATGCATTCTAGGGTCGACAGTTGACATCTACGATCTAGAATTGATAGTTGTTCGCGAGAACGAGACGATAGTTGGTCGTCTCGTTCTCTCGGGTACTAAAATAATGCATAACATCGGCGCGAGTGTTCGTGCTAGAAGGGAATATAGGAACAGATACACGGCAGACAAGTGGCATAGGAAGTGTATGACTAACGTACTAGTACACATGAGCCAGTCGGGTAAGCTACTCGGGTGGATGCGAATGACATTGCTTATGTAAGTTTGTTTGAGTGACTTTGTCATCGTAAGTCACGACAGTCGCTTTGCAAAATGCAGACGTCTGGCTGCAGCAGATCCACCATACTTTCCTACCGCGGTCTCGGTACTTGATATATCTGAAGCCACTGTACACAAGATAGCGCTTGCCTTCATAATCTTTGTAGTAATAAGCTGAAAAACATGATTATTAATAGTGACATAAAAAGAAAATATTTTATTTGGTAGATAAATCGATGTCTTCTGATTTATATGAAGTGCGTAATGAGAGAAAAGTCCTGTAATATGTAGAATGTTACCAATCTTGACTTTAAAATGTATTATTACTAAAACAAAAGATATAGAGAGATTTATTTGCATCCCTGTTTAGAGTATTAAAAAAAATAGCAAAAGTTTTTTTTTAAATTTCACCAGCCTTGAAATACAAAAACTTTAAAGTGATAATGCTTTTATTCATAGATGTATATACATTAGATGTACCTGAAAGTTGAATCCACGAAAAAATAAGGACAACTTGTTTTTTCTTCCGTGCTTGAAACTTTACGCGTCTGCGTTGCGGTCTTCTTGTCTGATTCTACATAAGGCGAGTAACCGAGGCGGCTCGCAACGGGCAGCACGGCGTGTTGCGAAACCGCTGCGCAACGTTCAAATTCTGGCTTAAATTTGAATTTAATTTATACATATTCCTTATTTTATAAGACCGATATTTGATAGTAAATACCTAAAATATTTGATCTAGCAAACCATTTTTCTCCACTTCGTCGTGGTGCCTCGCCATAACGTAAGTGTTCAATCTGTAAAACATTTTTTAATTAAATACTTACATCTATTTTAGAGCTAAGCCTATATAGTTGGCAATCTGGCATAGCTAGCGCTGACGCACGCTTATTTAATATTTCTCTGGCTTATTCATTTTAACATAACCTGGGGTGGTTGTGTTCGTTCAAGACTTTTATTACTATTCCCTGGAAGGCGACAACTGAGGCTTTACATTTGTATGGTCGTTTGCAGCAGTTCCACCAACTCTTCTGATCTCGGACGCATTTCTTGCAGAATTTATGACCATCGTAAAAGAGAAAACGTTCGCCCCGCACAGCTGCAAAAGTAAATTAACATCATCATCTCAATAAAACAATCTTCAATAATATCTATACTTTTTCGAAAGTGTACAGCGATTTTTCTCTCAGAAAATGCACTGATATTGAAATGAGACCAAATCTGTAGCTATCAAATGAGATAGTAATTCCATCATATCAACAAATATAGTTTGTAAAAAAAAAACTATTTTATTATGTTTTTATTGAAATCAAAAACAGGACACTGGCCGTGTTACATGAAGTAAAAAATCACTTCTAAAACAAAACACTATGAAAACTGATGAGGTTTTAATACAAATTTTGTTTTAAATACATGACTCACGCATATAATACTCCTCGAATAATATCACTGGACATGATGGAAACTATAGTCGAAATATACGACTAAGTTTACGTGAGTATTCCCTTATTATTAAAATATAACACAATTCGTTTATATACTTAAAATGTTGCACAAAACTTTATAAGCCGGAAGTAAGTAAGTAGTCATGAACCCATTACTACAACTACTACTCATAACAACTAGATACTTAATTTCATAAAACTGTAACTATGGTAATTCGAGCTATGATCCTCTGATCTATATCGGGTATGGGAAAATGTTAACATTGGGCGTTGCATCTGCAGAAGTCCTCGGATGGTTGTGTTCGAAATTAAATTTCACAATTTCTCCCTCGTAGGTCGTTAGTGATGCTTTACACTTGTTTTGTGTACGCCTTTTACTGCAACTCCACCAACATTTGCGACCTAATTGAGTAGATTTGAAGAATTTATACCCATCGTGCCAGAGAATACGATTTGCGATAGCCGCTGTAAAGTAAATTATCACAGATTTAGGTACTTTTATAACAACATAAAACTGAAATTCAAATCAAAGGTCGAATTTTCTGTCATGTTTTATTTATTCAGAAGTGTTCCCGATAGTCACAGAATTCTCCTTATGTCTTTGCCAATAGTACTTTCAATGAAGAGGTAGACGATATCACTCCTAAATGAAATAACAACTGAAAAACAGGCCATGTCCAAATCGCACACGCACGTCAAGAGTTAATATTATTTGAATATCATTGGGTAGGTAACTTTATAATCATCATTGTTGAAGATTTCCATGAGAGGCAATGATTCCGTCAGCTTGTTGATATTTTATACGCTTGTAGTCGAACTTCTAGAGCACTGCACACTTATTAATTACTGATTGGATTTGTTATTGAATGTATCATGATATTATTCTCGGTAATGTAAACTTGAGGCATTATAATGGTCTTGATAAAGGGAAATAACACACACCTTAAACTGTACTAAAACAAAAAATATACCTATGTATATAACTTGAGGTAAATATCCAAGATTTATAGATTTTTCCTAATTTTCTTCTCAAAAACACTTTAATTTAGCGTAATTTTATGTCAGCTAATCGAATCCTCGCCATGTCTTATTTCGATGGCCATGAAATTTACAAGACTATTGCAGTACAAAAAGTTCATCTATAAAAAAATGTCATATTTCTTACCATTCAATACCAAAGTAGTAGTAGTAGTCATTAGATATTATTTCAAAGCAAGAAAACACTTGAATCATCTCTCCTCTTCTTCGAAGGTGTACTTTGGCTATCAAATGAGATGCTTTTAAGTAATTCAATGCTATTAAAAAATATAATAATGTAAAAAAACTAAGTTTTTCATTAGTTAAAGAAAGTAATAAAAATAAAATATATATAGGGAAGGCTGCGTCTAGTAGTGGGCGTCTAAGTTTATTATGATTTTATTGAAATCAGAATCAAACACGAGTCTTATGACACTACGACTATAATACTACTATAATAAAGTATTTAATAAAGTACTACAAATACAATACAACATTAGGGCAGATATTTAATTATGTGTTGCATATAATACATATTTTATAATTCACTCTTAAAACAAAACACAACAATCCTACTCTGAAAACTGACGTAGTTTTAACACCAATTTTATTTTATGAATACAAGACAAGATGAGGTTGCGCGCGCGTCACGTTTTTAACACTCCTTCGAAACTATAGTCGCAATAAGGACTTAGTTTAACGTGATTATTCCCGTATTATTAAAATAACATCAATTGACTCAAATAGTTTAAAAGGTGCACAAAACTTTATATACCGCTAAGAGTTATTCTAAGCCATTAGTATTAGTACAAGCATACAAGCAATAATAAGCCATAAAGATTTGGAGATTATACATATCACAACTCACTTCATATTATTATAACTTTAATTATCGTAATTCAAATTATGAGTATTATTTAGATTACATAGATGAAAAGGCTCGTCACCCCTGATCTATACCGGGTACGGGAAACTTTTAACATTGATGTTTGCGTCTGCAGAAGTTCTCGGATGGTTGTGTTCGTTATTGACTTTCAGTATTTCTCCCTCGTACGTGGTTAGTGATGCTTTACACTTGTAATGTGTAGTTCTTTGACTGCAACTCCACCAACATTTTAAGCCTAATTGAGTAGATCTGAAGAATTTGTACCCCTGGTGCCAGAGCATACGACTTGCGACAGCGGCTGCAAAATAAATCGTCGTCGATTTAGGTATTTGTATGACAACATAGACAAAGACAAAGGCAACAAAGAGATTTGACATCTAATATCTCAGAGTAACGAGCGAGTTTTGAACTGTTAAGTTCAAAATTCTGGGTGGCACTGAACTGTTATTATCAAGAGCAAAATCACACAAAATCAAAAAAAGAACTCAAACTAAGTCAAAGTCACTAAGTCATTAGTCAATTGAAAGTATTTTTTAAAAATTTAATACTGTTTTATTAAATACTTTCAAAGAATTGGGAGATGATATCACTCGTAAATTGAGTAATAAATGTTAACTGAACGTAATAAATTAAACGGGGGAAAAAAGACAAAGTTCAAGTTTGTGTTAATAAAACATTTATTTTTGCCTGCGATTTATTAGTATTTTTACTAACCAAAGAGAACACTCTTGAAACTTGAACACTCTAGCCGCTTAGGCTACAAAACACACACACTTTCATATACCCAAAAATCACCCTCCTTTGTCTTGGTCGTGGTCAGTCGGCTCAAAATGTTTTTAAAAACAATCTTAGATTTAAACTGTATCTTAAACAAATCTAGTGTTTTTCAGCTGCAATATTTATGGCGTCTAGCAAAATAAGAATTGGGGATCAATTGTGTATATTCTTTCACTTTAAAATAATATAAAAGTAATATTCGTTATCCTAATCTAAAATAAAATTATTACTAACATAACATAATTTGTAAACATTAACGTATCAAACCTTAATAACACTAAATTGAAACCAAAAAATAATAACCCGAAAGAAATTTTTTATTACTTGACATAAGATGAACTTCCGCAAAGTAACGACCAATTCAATCAACTAATGTTAATTTGCGTATTCAAAATATTAAGCATGAAAAGAGGCGCTGTTGACGATTTAGGCTTTCTTAATACAATCAAGCGAATGGTCGAAATTTTTCTTAACTATTTCTGCATCACACGTGACTAATGACGCTTTACAGCCGAGGGACACTCGTTTGCTGCAAGCCCACCACTTTTTGAAGCCTCGATCTCGGGTTTTATTGAATTTACGTCCCTCATACCAGATGAATCTAGCTCCGCCTAAAACAAAGCAAAAATGACATAGGCTTGCTTTAAAAAAAAACTTTCTTAAACCGTTTCCACAGTTTAATTATGTTTTTATTCGTTCTTTTCAGTGGCCATGACCGAAGGGTGAATAAATTTCGTCGTGTAATACATGATTTTATCTTAGAACAAGATCGCAGAGAGTGAATGTGAAGAATGATTATTAGCATTCTTTTGTTTTAGTTAATTGAATTCCGGGGATAAATTATTGTTGTATGAATGATATTAGAGGCACAAATTAAATTCCACAAAAAAAAAAGTAAGCTCTATCCAAATTCGTTACTGGTTAGATTAAACAGATGCAATGACAATGAATCTCGAAACAACCAACCAATACCCAACCAATATTATTACCATTACCTATCAGCCACTGCAGTGAATCTAAATTTCAAACCAAGAGAGTATTATTTGGCGCGTCTTCGTAGCTCACAGACCGAACAAACAATCTAAAAAATTATTGTGTACAGAGCCATACTGCTGTGCTAAGAAGGAAATGCTTTCCTCCTTCTTAGAATCACGAAGACTTCGTGATGCAGAATATGTATTTAACTCAACTTTGAAAAAAATGTTAGTGTGCCTTTTCTTCTTAGCACGGCAATATAATGGCACCATACAACAAAAACTACAGTTTTTTTTTTAGATTTCAATATGAAATAAAACCAACCTTTAGCTTTTCTAGAATAAAACAGCAAAAAAATTACATAAAGGGGACATGGAACCTAAATGTCGGTTTTAGTTCGCGCGCCATCATTTTGCTCGAATTCAGAACATTTTCGATATAACTGAAAAAAGATGTGAAAAAACCGGGATGCGCTTACCCTCTCATTAATAAACGCAGAGAAACGTCGGAGCAGTTGCTCAGTCTTCTGTCTTTTTCAATCGAGTTCTAATTTCGAAAGAGCGAAAAGGACTTTTTTTTATGTTACTCGGTGACTAGACGAGCAAGTCACTCACATTAAGCGTCACGCTTGCCCATAGCAGTTCAGTGACACTCAGAATTTTGACTTTCAACAGTTCAAAACTACGCGCGGCAATGTACTGCGCTCGTCACCCTGAGAAGTTAGATGTTAAATCTCTGTATGCCCAGTAATTACGCTGGAAACATTGCCCTTCAATCCGGAACACAGTAATGCTTGCACACTACTGCTTGGCGGTTGAATAACTGGCAAAGGTGTGGCCCACATCCCCACTTTATACTTCCCCAGGCGGACTCTGCAAGAAAGCCCTACCACTACAAAAGTAAAAGACAACACTTTATAACTATTCCAAGGGCACTCCGCGCTTATTAATACGGGGGTTAGAGTATTGAAATAACCCATTATTCAACTTTGACATATAAATGGTTGTGGAATTTATTATGCGAGTGCTGAAACTTGCTGATGACAACTTTCTCTAAATACGTGACGACTGACGCTTTACAGCTGCAGCACGCTCGTCTGCTGCACTCCCACCAGGTTCTCAAACCGTCTACCTTATATTTTGTGTATTCATAACCATCATACCAAATGGTGCTTTTATGGTAGTTTACTGAAACAGTATCCAGTATTTGGTGGAGAGTTTAAGTGACTTTGGACTCAAATAAATCGACGCTAAGCGCAATGTATAGATATTTAGAATTTAGGAATTAAAGTCTTCGCTTCTGTTTTAATATATTTATAAAGATATCATACTATCAATACTCGTGCATACCATGTTAGCGCAACTTAATTTAAAAAAAAAACTGGAAACATAAGGAAAAAATTGACGCAAAAGACTTTCCTTTTTTCTTTTCTTGAATCTTTTTCTGATATTTCCACAAAATTTTACAAAAAGTTTGAATGGCTTATGCCACGCCGCAGAAGTATTTAGCAGCAGATTATAATACATAGCATAATTTTAACATAAGTTTATTTCGGTAGGTACATGTGGTTCCCTAGCTCAAAAAATGTCAACACATTCTAATGTGAATGAGGTCCTTTTACGTTTATAACGTTGTCGTCAGTTTTCATATATTTATAAGCATATCATTCTAAATGAATAATAATTCATACTGTGTTAGCGCACATTCATTTAAAAAAAAAACTGGAAACATACGGAAAAAATTGCCGCAAATACTTTTCTTGAATCTTTTTCTGATGTTTCCACAAAATTTAACAAAAAGTTTGATTGGCTTATGCCATGCCGCAGGAGATTTATCAGCCGATGATAATACATAGCATAATTTTATTTTACGCGTGCTTTAAGATAAGTTTATTTCGGTAGGTACATGTGGTTCCCTAGCTCAAAAAATGTCAACACATTCTAATGTGAATGAGGTCCTTTTACCTTTATAATGTTGTCGTCATAAGTAGTAATGGAGGCCTTGCATTTTTTACCAGTTTTAATACAGTACCAGTAAGCACGTGAGCCGCTCTCACGAATTAAACTAAAATGGTTACCACAGTAGATAAGAAGGCGCTTCCCAGTCCGTGTGTAGGAAAATTGCAATTGTGCCCCTGTAACAAAACCACATATTTAAAATTTTTAGCATCATTTGTGTAGACTGTTTTTTGTAGTTTCTGTAGTTGTTTTCACTGTTAATATATATATTGTTATGTTTGTAAAATATCTGTGTTAAAAATGTATTAGTATGCGATAAATTCATCTTTTTGAGGATCCATTTGGAAGTCGACGTAAAGGACCTAAAGTAAAAACAGACTAATATTGTATGTAAGCTTGTTTATTACCATTTAATGGTTTACGAATTTTAAAGTAACAACCTAATGTACCTCTGGTACAAATGCCGTGGGTAAACATATAAGAGCAGGTAAACCACAGATCGTAGAGTAACTGATACACCATTCCACATTAACGATTGCCTTTAGTCTTAACAAGTTGTAAAGAGTTGCGATAGTTACTTTGCATCGCTTAGGTTATTGATTAGAGAACCAGTGCCCTTATTATGAACGTTCGTGATTCTGATTGTAATAGCGTGCCATCCCGCTCCTACCAACATACTTGCACTGTGCGCGGTCCCGCTCGCGCACTATTATATCACGTTCAGGAACATCCATGATAAGGGGGCAGGTTCTTTTTCCTTCTAAGAATTCACCCTTTAAGCGTATAATTCCCATTTTAAGAATTCTAATGCCTCGTGTGTTCTAAAACTTCAAGCATAGTTCTAAAATAATTCACAATAATATAATTATAATTAACTAATAAATAATTAAAATTAATAATATAATTACAATAAAATTATTAATATAATTACAATAAAATTATTAATATAATTACAATAAAATTATTAATATAATTAATTAGATTAATTACAATTGTTCTAGTCAAACTCAATAAATTCACATGAATAACACATTATTTTCTAACGGTATACAACGTGTTACAAAAAGGTTTAGTAGTACTCAGTGTATGTACTCATCATTATGAACAACTTTTACTATAAAACCTACACTGAAATCGCGAGAAAAAAGTCTGCTATTCCATAGAAACAAGTCATTCACTCTTGACGAAATGTATGGAACAGCTGATTTTCATTTTGCTCGGTCCCATAGAAGTAGTTGTTGATAATGATGACGACATATACAAGGTTATAAGGAAAGGGTATGCTAAGCCGAAAAGGGCTCATAGTACTCATCAATATGAACAACTTTTAGTATGCGACCAACCTTGAAATCGCGGAAAAAATATCAGCTGTTCCATAGAAAAATGCCAATAACACTCGACAAAGTGTATGGAACAGCTGATTTATTTTTCGCGATTTCATGGTTGGTCCCATACAAAATACAAATACAAAATACAAAAGTTGTTCATAGTGATGAGTACTATGAGCCCTTATAACCTTATAGCCCTGTATATCTTTTAGTATTACTACACCTTTTTGTAACACGTTGTACATTACAAAACATGTTTTAGGCAAATTGTCGTCTAAGGTCCCGGCGGCCTTTGTTAAGCAGTGACCGTCTTCTGGCTGTTGATGCTAAACAGTTTTAATAAAATGGGTTGGCCGGACGATTGCCCCCTGAGTGCGTGTGAAATCCATTAACGCGAATTACATCCTCTGCGTAAGTCGAAATTGTCACCTTGCAACCGTAATTGAATTGGTTACAGATCCAGCTTCTTCTCAAACCGTAGTCATGCTTCAAAACGAATTTATATCTGTCGATATGCAATACGCTCTTGCCTTTTTTGCTTTTTGAGTACCATACGTTCGGTGCTGAAAAAAAAAAGCTTGTTAAAGTTCTTAATAAATAATATTCAGTTGTAAAATTCGAGAAGATACCAGCACTATAGCGATGGTAGCTCAGTAGTTAGCGCGTTCGGATCGCACACCGCAGGGCGTGGGTTCAAATCCCAACAATGAGTTTGAGCTACAGATCGAGGAAAACATCGCGAGGAAACCGTAGCATGGTGGTAAAGAACTATAGTTTTCGGCTGGCTAGCTACCACCCTCAAATTGAAAATCAATCACCAATCAGCTACGGTGTATTCTGGAAGCCAGAAGAAGTCCACTGCTAAACAAAGGACCCCACTTAGAACGCCACACTGGACGACAATCTACCATTTGCATCCACCGTTCGCCCGCGGCAGTCACAATGTCATTCGTTCTTCTAGATATCTACCAACACTGACTCCTTAATGTTATTGAAAAAATTGTTTCAATATTAAAACTTACGTGGTTTGACAAATATTTTGATAAAACGGGAACACTCTCGTTAAATTGAGTCGGCTATTCCGACTATAGTTTCGATCACATCCGGTGACCTGTAGTTAAAACTATAGTCGGGATAACCGACACAATTGATTGACTGTTAATTTAATAAAATAAATAAAAAAAAACTCGTAAACACGATGAAAATAAACGTTTTACTAAAAGGGGTTGGCCGGACGTGTACCGGGTGAGTGCGTATGAGATCCATTTACACGTATTACTTGGTCTGCGCAGGTCGAAATTGTCACCTTACAACCATTATTAAATTGGTTGCAGACCCAACTTCTTCTCAACCCGTAGTCATTCTTCAGAACAAATTTGAAACTGTCGATATACAATACGCTCTTGCCTTTTTTGCTTTTTGAATACCATATGGCGGGGGCTGAAACAAGAAACCTCTTTGGCAGTCATATATTTTCAGTTTCGGTATTCTGTGCTTATAACTTATGACATTATGTATTGTGAACCATTGGGTATATTGGAGTTATTGATTTCAACTCATATATTCTGAACGTATTTATTTTAAACTTATTTATTTTGATACGTATCATACATATATTTTGATAAGTACCATACATTTTGATACGTTTTAATAAATAGGTATACACAATAAATAACAATAGAAATCAATAATAACACTTAGAAATATAGTCAATTAAAATTACAAAAATTACTCACCCCTAACTGTACCCGGCGCAAAGGTGCCCATTACGCTGGCCGCATTGCCGCGTTGAAATTTACTACGCGTTTTAATTACGTATTGGAGCCTAAGTTCGATTGTTTTGAGTTGTTATTTTTAAGGAAGTTGTGTGGTTAGGGCCCGTCCATTCATTTTACTTTGGTCGAAATGACTTGCAGCCCCTATTAATAGCGAAAAATAGTAAATCTTTTATGAATAGAGTATACCGTCGTTTTGTCCATACAAAAAGCATAGTCTGATACCACCCCTAAATGTTATCCGATTTCGATGATATTTTTATATGTTATCTACACCGTGGAAAACTATGTTTTTTTTTGCTATATCTCCGTTGTTATAGGCACTTAAAGTGACAATATTTTTTTCATCGAGATATGATGAAGATAATTAGCTGTTATTAAAATACCATAAACATTTTTTTTAAAAGCAAAACAGCGGCATTAATTATGGTTTATCCATTGACACCAAAAACAAAAGGTTTTGTTAAGATTTAAGGGGTGATAGAAACCTCTGAAATTATAATTTCATTAGAGTTAGGAAAATTAATTAACTCTCTCTATTGAACACACGAAACAGAGCGACAGCTATACAATTTCAAATATCAAATGCGCCAAAACCTCGCGGAATGACTATCCTCTTAATCTCTTATTATCTTATTCTACTTATTCGTGTTTCAAGGTTTTCACTATATTATTCAGATTACACTTTTCATCGGCGAGATTTTCAAAAATTGGTTTTAAGGGCGGTTTACAAATTCGTGGTTATGAGACCCGGAAGTACGAATTATATCTTCGCCATATGTGGAAATTGACACCTTGCAACCTTTCTGATGCTGATTGCACACCCATCCTCTTCTCATACCGTAGTCATTCTTCAAATTAAATCTATAATTATCAATAAGCAACACATATTTGCCTTTTTTACTTTTCGTATACCTGACGAATGGCTCTGGAATAAAAAAATATATATGTGAAGCATAGAATATTTGAGATTGTACAAAAATTAAATAAGTGAGTTTTATTCGGAAACCCATTCGAATCATGGCCAGCGGTCGCACGCTGCAAATAAATAGTCACAGCGACTAAACTAATTGAATGTGTAGATATATGGTTATATTATTATCCCGCAGTGCATGAAGCCAACGATCTTCAAAGGTCCAATGTCATTTAGGTCAGTTATGACATGGAACTGAGACGTGTTCCTTAGCTGCTGTCCTTTTGGAAACTTAGAGTCACACAGCGGGCAATGGAGAGAGCTTTGACAGTTTCTTTGCGGGATAAAATACGGAACGAGGATATTCGCCGAAGAACTTAAGTCACCGACATTAGATTTCAGGGTTTGAAAGCTGAAATGGCTATGGGCAGGCCTCATTGCTCGAGGAACTAATAAACTATGAAGAAGAAAGGAAAGAAAGGAAGAAGGACCCGGAAGACGCAGCGTAGGTAGGCCTTGTTAATAGCACGTTTCGCGGATCCGAAGGCACTTCATGGCCTGCACCATCTTGGTCGCGGCTTTAAATCTTGTTTCTTATTTAATATTTAGGACACAAAAACTTTAAATGTAGTATTCCTAACGTCAACTTCCATTTTCATTGCACCATCAATGAAACCAAACGTAAATTTTTATTAAAAAAATGTTTTAAACCGATCGGACTGATGTTAACAGGGTGATTTAAAAAACGTTTGCTTATGCTTTGCATATTTATGAAGAGACGCGTAATTTTAGTTTAAAGATATTTAAAAAAACAACTATGAAGTACATGTATGATATCCTTTGCAGCAAGCAACAGCGTCTCCGTAGGTCAATACTGTCATTCTGCATCCTTTTCTGACATGAGCACAGGTCCAATTCCTTCGCAACCCAGCTTCGCGTTTCAAATGAAATTTATGATTGTCCATGTGCAGAACGTAATTACCAAATTTAGTTTTTGAAAACCATACATTATTGCCCAAATGTAACTCTAAAACAAAAAGAAATATGATTAAAAGAAAAACAAATACCGTTCAAATACCTCATTTATCTAAATCGGTCAAATCGATGGTTTGGCTTTAGGAAGCACTAAGAATAGGAACACACAAACATACTAAGATACAACCCAAAAACACCTTACATCCACACATCCTTCTTGGGCAGTCGTGTAAAAAACCTATGTAATACACGTTTACTGTGTGACATAACTAAGTGTCGCTGTGCTCACCTCGCACAAGTTACAAGACGATTTAGTTTTCGTATTTGTTTTACTTTGTATAAATTTAATTTCATAAGTAAAAACACTTGCCCGGTAAAAAATAAGCTCGACGCAACTTTATTTCAAAGTAGAAATTCTTGTATTACAAAAAGCTTAAAATATTAACCCTTTTTCTTCTTTTTGTTTTTTTTGTGCTGATGGAGCTTTTTAAGTCTGATAATTTCGTCTTTCACTGTTGTAATAGACGCTCTACACCCCGCCTTGTTGCACTTCCAGTAAGTACTTTTCCCGTGATTAGATATCAAATTGAACTTATTACATTGGAAATGCAATACTCGTCTACCGAAACGCGTAAATGAAAACAACAGCATTGGTTTTGATTCTGAAACAATAAATAAATTATTTTCGTAAGCTTGAAAATTGTTCAGTTAGTTGCATGGTAGGCAATCTTTGGGTGTTGTTAGAACTTTTTTTTAACACTTTGATGGATTAAATGCCTAGAGTCAGATGTCGAATTATTCAAAAAATATATTTAAAAAAAGCTATGTTTCCCTGTGTCTCAGATGTCATGCGAGAGCAGATATTTAATTCATCATTCAATTACCTACGGGAATCGTACTTGGGACTTTGCTTATTAGGCAGACGCGCTACCATGTGACTTACAAGCCTATTTTCATCGGACAAGTGCCTTTATTAACTAAACAAAATACAGATAAACTAAAAATAGCTAAGCTACTTAGCCTACAACATAAAAGTAAAAGTTAGCTTACCCAGAGACCATTAAAGATCTAAAGATAATGCAAATTTTCAAGCCCACTACCAGTTGGCAAAGTGGCCAACATGCTGACGGCATTACCATGCAGAATGACAATGCTTATGTGTTGCGCCAAATAAAGACCAGTATTTTGGACACACGTCGCATCAACCAGGCGCTCTGATAGGTTTTTAATATAAATGAGATGAGCTTCTGGCCCCCATGGACCTATTGTCCCTACAAGACTTGGCGGCAAGACGAACTCAATTTTTGACTTGCTGCATTTGTCGCGGTCGTTCATTTTCATCAGCCGCGACAGTTGTATCAATGATTATGATGATTTCTAGTCGTGATGATGTTACCGTCAAATGTGATAACGACCTGCCGACATCCTTTTGGCGCTTGATTACAGCTCCAAGACAATCGGGGCCCGTTGGCGTATCGTACGTTTTACTTGTATTGCCCTATACACATCACTCGGTTGCCTTGCTTTGTTAACGAGTACTTAACTGTTGTTGCTGGAATATAGACGAGATTCAGCTTTAAATAGTCATTTTTCAGTCCCGTATGTATATCAAGGTTTTTGAATTCAGAGATTATATACGCTTAAGTTTGGTACAGTTAGAGAAAAATCAGCAACTTTTATATTTTTTTAAGAGTTTAAGACCTAGTGAGAAAAATGGGTTACCTCGAGTGGTATCATTGTTAAGGGAATTTAATAGCTTAAGGTTCCGTAAACAGCTTTTCGAAGTTGTGCCCCACTGTTGACATATTCTTTTACAAAGTTATACTATTTTAGATTCTATTTCGTGTCTCTCAAGATTTCACCCTGAAAACATTTTCAGAAAAATCAAAAAAAACAACTAGAAACATACATACACAAACTGATATTACCTTAGTACCACAATATACTGTAGTTGAGAATAGTTTACGAGATATAACAAACCAAGTTAATACTATGTAGAGTCACAGTACATGCCTATAACCTGTGCTTCAGTAAAAAAATCTGGAAAAACCGCAAATCAGCTTAACATACAAAGATTCAACCTTTACTGATGGTTAAGCAATCCTATAATGAGCGTGTCACGATTTGGTTGAAGTAAATATTACTTAGATAAACACAGGAATGGTTATGCGCTACACTTAAATTGATTCGTATGTCTTAAAATCTGGAATAAATAAGTTCTTTTTAGGTAAGCGACTACTATCGTAGACCGATAGTTAATTAAACATGATGTGATCAAATCGCTGAATTAAAAACAGTTGCACTTGAAATGACAAAACATGTAATAAAATGCTTGGCGTCATTGAACTCGCCACTTTACATATTACATAAATAATTATGTAGCTTTTCACTACTTTAAGTAATATTTACACAAATGAACTGGATTGATAGTTAAAAATTGTTTAATATTAGAAATTATTACAATAAAAAAGTTATTCAAATGCAACAACTGGGTTATCCGTAACCTTATAATAAAATAAAACTAGATTACTATCTATGCGAGACCAAATTCAATTTATCAAAAGATTTATATTTACATAGCTTGAATAAAGTAAATTTCGTTGCGTTATTAATTTTATAGCCAACATTTATATTATTGCTCATATTCAAATTCAAAATATTTATTTTGCGGCTGACCTAACTAATCAGCTGAAGCCCGCGACTCCTACCGCGATTTATGGCTTGAAATTTTGAATAGAATTTCATTGTATATGTTGGCAAGCACTAAAGAAAGGAAAATTCATACCCTATGAAGATTGAAATTGTATGGAAGTTCCTCATTCTTACTTTGTACCTATTTGCGAGGCTGATGACCGAGCCTCGCAAATACATAGGTGCAATGAAGTGCTCGCCAACATATACAAGGAAATTCTATGCAAAATTTCAAGCTTCCAGATTCACCAGCTATGCGTTGTGTGCTTGTCAGTCAGTGAATTTTATTTGGCATAATTATGTGGTAAATAAAAGTATTATGATTAAAGAACATATTTCGTTTTTTTATGCAGTCTTGAGAAACTTTACTTCTAATGTCAAAATTGTATCAGATTATTCTTTTAATATCCGATTCTCATCGATACATTTGTTATGTGTATATACATACACTTGAATAAGTAGGGTGCTATTTAATTAATTGTAAATAATAATTGCATTTTCAAAATGGGTATTAGATAGGTACCTAGAATAAGCAAATTCATAACTACGAGAATAAAGTTTTAAAATTCACAATATCGGTGCACGTCATTATATTCAGTTGGAAGAATATAATCATGTTTGTGAATATGATATGCTTATTTACTCAGAGACAGTAGCTACCGCTAAATTCGCTGTTGCGAATTCGCTGGCCTCATGCAAACCACCCCCTAAACTGACCAATGTCACAGAATGTTCGCCAATGTCCAGTATATTTTCCATACTATTTACACATGTCGTGTAAGCCGAATGGTTAGATTTATCCCTTTTCAAAGCCATATTTAAATTCAAATTACTTGCTAATTATGATTATGAAAAGGTTTTAACCTAACGATCTTATCGTTGATGGTTAATAAAGAGGCCTTGCAGCCTTTAGGTGCCTGATTACAGGACCAGTTCAGTCGGTTGCCGTTTGTGTGTTTGAGGTTGAACTTATAGCGGTCGAACAGAAGCAAGCGTTTCCCACGAGTCGTGTATGAGAACTTTATTTCTGGCTTATCTAGGTCTGAAACAGAAATTTCATAGTCAGATACTAAGTAGAACGAGTTTTACGATCTCGTATCGTATTGGGATCTCGTATCGGGATCGTATTGGCAATTAAAGGTAATAGGGGGTTAGTGGGTATGATCCCACATAACTCAGCTGCACCCCAATGCAGTCGGGAATCTCGTGAAGATTTACCCCTCCCTAAAAAAACGGGATGGAACTTGGTAAGTAGGAACATATAGAAGGTACGTATAGCTATTAATGGAGTGTTGCACCCGAACAACATAATCTTTATGGTAGTAACATCTTCAACTTGCAACGATAATATTTTTATGACCTTCTTCTGTTCTATGTGTAGATATAACGGACCACGTATTTTCTGTTCGCACAAAGATTTCTGCTTCTTCCGCGTTTTTACCTTCAGTTCTCTTTCTTTTGGTAGCTATTTTGGGTACACTATCTGAACAATAAACGAGAACATGAACATAATGATGACTTACCTGAATTTCATTTAATGTAACCTGAATTTCGGTAACATATTAGCCTTCTTAGTTTGGAATAAGGTATCAACGTATTTAAGTTATTAATGACTAATTAAACTTTCGTCGAAAGTTGTTTAGAGATAAAACATGACGTAAGGCTATAATTTAAGAATAAAACATGACGTAAGACTATAATTTAAGGATAAAACATGACGGAATGCTGTAATTTAAGGATAAAACATGACGTAAGGCTATAATTTAAGAATAAAACATGACGTAAGACTATAATTTAAGGATAAAACATGACGGAATGCTGTAATTTAAGGATAAAACATGACGTAAGGACCTATAACTTAAGTAAACGCCATTTTAGTTTTTCTTTTGTAATTCATAATGATCATGGATTATTTTTGTTTATCATAACATTATAGTATTGAAACAATTAAATTAGAGACAAAACCCAAAATCTGATTGTGTGCTATTAATATTATGGATATAATACGTGAAATCTGTTTGTGTGCTACCTAATTACCTATTATTAAAATTAAGAACATTTCTTAAAAATATAATTTTACATTTTAACTTTGATTAACAATAATAGCAGCTCACAGTTTTATAATACATAGATATTAAGTACATAGTTCATTTTACAATAAAATTATCTTAGCTAAGAGATCATTCAAATCTTATCTTATCACACCAAGAACTTGAGTTGATACACATCAGGTGACATTAAGTAACTACGAACACACTTATTACTCAATTAATAAAAAGACAAAACAAGAATATAACTCGCTTGCATAAAGTTACAGTTAATATAATAACTTTACTTTTATGTTCATCGCGTCAACATCTCAACTTTTTTTTTTGTTCTTTACATCTTTGAATAATTGTTTTATACAAAAACTAGTTGTTACCCGCGACTTCGTTCACGTCGACGTAAAAAAGTATCCTATGTCCGTATAATAACTTCACTTTTATGTTCATCGCGTCAACATTAATTAAAAAAAAGTCAAAACAAGAATATAACTCGCTTGCATAAAGTTACAGTTAATATAATAACTTCATTTTTATGTTCATCGCGTCAACATTTCAACTTTTTTTTTTTGTTCTTTACCTCTTTGAATAATTGTTTTCTACAAAAACTAGTTGTTACCCGCGACTTCGTTCGCGTGGACTTAAAAAAGTATCCTATATCCGTCTTTATGATATACAGCAACTCAACAAATGTACATAACAAACATAATTTTGGAAAAAATAGCATAATGTGTTCGAAGAGTCTCTTAATTCAAGTTTTACATATTAAGTATCTTAAAAAGCTGTTTGTTTGCGTACTAAGTAAGAATGATTAAAGAATCTTTCGTTTTACCTAAATTTAAACATTTATATATATTTTTTACATTATTACTTAGGTAATGAATAACGTTAACATCGAAATTTTGGTAGTTACTTGAAATTTTCTAAGGCGGAATTATCAGGTTCTTATTTTGTACAACGTTAACTAGTATGGTCAAATACTCTTATTCTTGGTTATACATTAACACAAGTAAAATCACAACGCACGTCAATCGAATATATATACAACTTATCATCTTCATATGACTAGATCTCTTGTTTAGTAGGTAACTTACAATTTATATACATACATTACAATTAATCTTAATTTTACTTACAAATAAGCACTTTCACTGTAATTGTTTTAGTGTTCTGTTTCAAATGGTCCACGATTTGATTCTGCTAACGGCCAAAAACTACTAGCCCATAAATCAACTCAGATGTTCAAGCGTTAGCCATTCACTCACTCGCACATTAAAAATAAATTAATTATAAGAATTACCGAGGATTATTTTTGAAAATGTTATAGCGACATTTTCTATTTAAAAATATAACGTTTTAAATTTCAGAAATTATATTTAGGGTTCGGATGTGTCGGCGATGCTTGAAATTAATTTAATTATTTTAATATCTACACTAGGTCGACTATCCCGACCTAGAGTATATATTTAAACGTCTCTTTTATTTAAATATGTATCTATTATTAAATTATTCAATCCCTAATAAGTTTAAGTAAACTCTTACTATATGTAGTGTGGTTTTTACATAAAAATGATAATAATTACGAATCAAAAATCTGCATATATAAATATATTTATGAATATCTATTGTACAAGTCTTTGTCGTTATATTTATGTAGCATGTCTTTTTTTTTCAGTGGACTAAGCATTCGTTTGACCACAATCTCGCCTGATGGAAAGCGACGATGTGGCCGAAGATGTAGCACACTTGCTTAGAAAGTACCTATTCCCTCTTTTCTTGAACAGTCCCAGATAGTATTAGTTAAATTATAACAAACGAAACCAAAACATTTTTGATTATCTCTCTGTATTTTTTATAATTAAAAATATTGAACGTGCGAGAGAGCTTGTCATGCGGCATACCTTCAGTAGATTTAACATTGAAAATCCTACGGTACATCACCAACCATTTTAAATTTGCATTTGCCATTACATGGGAAATACATTGAAGTAGATGGTTCAGATTCGGAAACAGAGTCAAAAGTTTTATAGCTGCAGCAGTAGTTTGATACCGGGCGAATCGATAAATCAGGGCAATAGAATAAATCTGAAGTACACTTATCCTTGCGGGCTTTACCGTCACCAGAGGCCTTCAAGAACGGAGAAGGCAGCGCCGGTTCTTCTCACTTATGATTGTGCTTTCCGCTCTGCTTGACAACGGTGTCGTCCCATGTCGTCACAGCCATGTTACATCCCAGCCTGTACTTGCTGCAGGTCCAGTAGCGTCGAGATCCTCGGTCGTTTTTTAAGAAAAAGCTGTGGCCGTTAAGAGTTAGCAACGGTTTTACAAATTTTGAAGCTGATGATGATCCTGAAATATTAATTGCGATGTAGTTTTCGAATATACGACTTAACTCTTACCTCATAATGTAAAAAATTAAGTACTTCCAATAACATAAAAAAGTTTATTAATAGTCGTGTTATATTTTGGTTCCTGCTAGAATGTAAAGAGTACAGAGTAGCACAGAGTAACTACAATGTGGTCATGGACGTAGTTTAGGCGATACAAAAAACAAAAATGTTAGCTCTATTATGGACATGTCTTTTTTTATTATGAATGAACTTTAAGACTTCCATAAAAAAAACTGTTAACATAACTACTCGTATTGCCAATATATTTCAAAATCTCATTTACCTAATTTAGCAAATAATATTTATAAAAAAAAACGTATATTATATTATGTATGTGTCACTGCGAAAGAACAAACAATAAATCTATACCCAATCTCCACAAATACAATGCAGATTTCCGAAACGACGTAAACAATGTAATATTAAGGAACCAACAACCTCTCCCAGGTATCATCATTACACCACACCTATATACACTTTTTTTTTCCACAAAAAATAAGAATTTGAAAGCACAAAACAAAAGCTGATATTTGCACTAAAAAAATAATATTGTTTCCCATTCAAACTTTTTTTTTCAGTATGTATTAGGTTTTGTGAAAAGCCATAGAACAAAAGTTGTAGGAAACGACTAGTATCAGTTGTCCTATAATCGGACTCATGAGACTTCTCAATAGTCACTAGTTAACACTATTTATTTTAACACTTTTTTTAAATATTGAAATTCAGTTTTAAACTGCGTGCAAGAGATTTTTGGATGATTAAAAGAAGCACTATATTATAAACACTTCCTTAAAACTGTAACGGTTTTGTTTTTTAGGAGCTCTCTAAAACGTAAGTAATAAAAAACACAAAATATTTGTCGATCACTGATGCCCGTCTGCACTAAACTCTGATGGCTCTTAAGTTCATACTTAACTCTCTAGGACGTACCTAATAGTGGAAAATGCGTTGCACCAAACTTAGGAGGTTGCCTAAATGCGTAAGACATGTCTTAATTTTAAGATACCGATTTTGCATGTCATTAAACAAGAGCTTAATAAGTGTCAATGTCAAACAAAACTGTCTGTCATAGATACCATAGAAATGTATCATTCTTTCATTGATTTCATTCAGACGTCAGTTGTAGGAGTTACTTAACGTGAAACGTTTGGTGTTGAGGAAGATTTTGGCATCCGGTGATGCTTAGCTAAGTTTTATTTTTGTTGACTTTAGTGCAGACGGGCTAAAGGCTATTTTAGCTTAGCTTCTTTTACGCTTAAAAGAAGATTACATTAGTGGTTATGGTCAGTTTTCTCCTTTAAGATAAGATCGTTCAAGGTCGTTATACTAGCTCTGCACCCTGAGCTAATCCTGCAGCAGGTCCAAAGTGACTTAGGTCCGTTTGTCCGGTTGTTTTTGTTGAATCTATATATGCCCTTCTGAATTGCCGGTTTTCCAAAACGAGTGAGAACGAATCGTGGTGCTGTAATTATAATAAATCCGATGTTATACAATTTGTATGCTGGCCGCGCTCTCGACCTGGGACGCTTTTCCTGTGCGCACGAGATTATCTCGGTCACTGTCTCTCTAATTTAGAATTTAATGGGAGTGAGAGTGACCGAGATAATCTCGAGCGCACAGGAATAGGGTCCCAGGGCTAACTCTTCCACACATTTACAAAATTATTGATGATAAACAATCACAAAAGAAATAAAAAATATATATTAGACGTGTTTGAAATATCATTGCCAATGTTTTATGGCAATTTTCATGTTATTTTTTTCTTAATTTGGCGACGGAGAAGGAAAATCCGTTTTTTTTTCTTGTTTTGTTGTTATCTTAAAGATAAGTAGGTATCTTTTTTAAAATTTACACTCAATGACTGTGAAAATGTTTGTGATTACCTAAAGATTTTTTTACGATACAGCAGTGTATCGTAGAAAAATACTGGAAACTATAGCGACAACTGAACATAATTATATATATTATGATCCTTTCCCTTCATTATATTTACTGTATTTTGTGAAGTTAATGTTGTAGTGTTTTGTGCGTAAAATAAATGTTTTTCTTTCTTTCTAATAATGTAATCTCGGAAGGCACTGGATCTCACGACACAGGACTCGTAGTGTGAGATTCAGGGTTCACCGCTATGGAAGTATTTTACAACTACATATGTAATAGACATTTTTAAGTACTTCTTAAGCTTTTTTAACAGCTCTAATAAACGGCATTTTATCATTTATTTTTTATTAATGATTATGTTCATTTTTATAAAATATGATAATATTGTCATGGGTTTTAACAGATGCGGGACATCTACCCTCCTTCCTACTCCGGCTACAAAACCAAGTGGTGACGGGTCCAAGCGAACGATTATTTTTGTAATACTTGTAGTTACCGACTTTCATGATCGTCGATGGCCGACCTGAAGCTTCAGAATAAAGAAACTGCACTGAAAAGATAATTTATATAGAGTCAATTTAACCAAGAAAAATCAGCTTTGTACTGTCTGGTGTGAACAATAAAGAGTTTACCTATCTATATTTCATTAATTAAATAATTAATAGTAACATAGTCAAACTTAATTACAAATGTCCACTGCTAACGCGCAATGGTGCCCATTTCGCTGGCCGCATTGCCATGAATAATTAATTAATATTTTTATTATTATTATTATTATTTTGCCGCGAAAGTTTCAAACATAGTCGGTAATTGACGCTCCAAGCTTCGCGTCATCCATAACAATATTATAATTCAGAAGATTATAGCTACACTCAAAATTGGTCCTAACCAATAATAATAATAAATAAATATGTGGGACATTTTTGCACACATGGTCATCTGACCCCATACTAAGCAAAGCTTGTAATATGGCTGCCAGAGACTGATATACGTACATAGATATTTTTAAATACATACTTATATAGATATTAACACCCAGACATAGAACAAACACAAATATTCATCACATGAATGTTTAAAGGTGAACACGTTTGTCTCGAGGGAAAAACTCAGTTTGCTTGTAATTTCAAATCACACAGCAGTAAGAAGCAAAAATAAGTTTGCTAGCATTGTAATATCATAAATTGGTGCACAAATCATTTTTAATCATAAAAGCGCTATACAATAAGGGCTTCATGAATTGAGTTATGAGTACAGAGTATATCACCTCTTCAATGGTTGTGTTCATTTTTAAAGCATTTGATATCATTTCCATAAGCCTTAATAGAGGCAGGGCATTTATTCTGATTTCTACTACTGGTACAGTACCAAGTGACAACAAATCCAGGCATTCGGTTTTTTCTGTAGTATTTGTAGTTGCCGACCTCCATGATTACCGACGGCCAACCTTTAGCATAAAGAAAAAACAATGAAAACACATATCACACACACACACACACTGAAAAAACACATAATTATTTTATTATTATTTTTTTAGCCTATAATGACTGTTGGTCAAAGGCCTCCCTTCCCTCCTTCCAGACTTCCCGGTCCATTGTTTGTCAAGCAAGTTGAGCTCGTCACGCCACCTTATGTCTGGGTCGATCCAGAGGTCGTTTTGATTTTGGGACCCAACATGCGGTGAAATCAAATAAAAAAACTACCTGGTTTGCTGTATAAACCACTAGCCTGGATATTTAATTTGTAAAAGAAAATTTGTAGTTACCGCTGAAAATTCAGAGCATCTGATTTCAGAAGGGTTTTTCAAGGAGTCATTTTGCGATTTTTTATTTTATAACTAAAACAGATTTTTGAATTTTTATTCGGTTAAACGTAATTTCAGTTTTATTTTCTATCTGGAGTATTTTTTGCACCTGATTAAATAATCTCGTCACTTCGAACAAGGTGCTGAAAAATGCTACTTTTTGTTGTTTTGCGATTGGTCGCCTTAACTTGCGCGACCGCAAGAGAAACGAATGGATTAGGCGAAAAACGAAGCTAAGAGATGTGGTTGAAGTGTTTGCGGAGCGAAAATGGAATTGGGCTGGCCATATAGCTCGTATGAGCAGTCGTCACTGGACGCATCATTGAGTGGAGACCGTGGGCAGACAGCAGACCACCTTTTTTTTAAAGGGGTAAAACTGCACTCAATTTTAGACAGACTAGAACAATTTTAGACTCAATGAAATCTCAGATTCAAAATAAAATATAATAATTACAAGGTGTTTGAAGCGACGGCTTACTGATTTTTAGCACCTTTCGAAGGTAAGGCGCCATTCGGTTGTTATGAAAATGGTTGTTACATGGTTGTTTCATGTTTGACACGAAAAAAAGGAAGTTACTGAAGAAATAGAAAATTTCAACAATGTTCGTAATATTGCAATTCATTAAAATAAATTAAAGTAAAACTTCACTAATTATTTGAAAGATTAAATCTTTAAAGAATATTCATATTGAGAATATTAATTCCTACAATTTTAGCTGCTAATAGTATTTTAAAACAATAATTTTCTTATAAAATGGTACAAACTAAAAACACAAATAGTGAAATAATATTTTTTTATTGTAGTATCTAGTTAGTATCTAGTATCTAGTAATAATTAGTAGTTAGTGGTAGTATTAGTAGTTAGTATTAGTTGTTAAAAAAAAAAGATTAAGTCTTTTATTTGAAGGAGACAACACCGACCATAAAAAGTAAGTACAAATTTATTAAAATATTGAATGATGTGAAAGGTTTGCAGAGGGCCTCAAACTAGGCTATGTCTATATCTAAGGCACCTTAAGGTTTTACAAACTTAGATTAAATTAAAGAGCGCTGAAAGATGTAGTAAACAATTTCCAAAAGGTTCAATTTCCTTATTAAATTTTTAATATTATTAGTTATTGTTAGTCACTGTAGTTAGTAGGTTTTAGTTTTAGTAGTAGTATTTTTATATTTAATATGTACCATATTATATAATTTATATTCAATAGTACATAGTTTACATGAAAATATTGAGCAATTTAATATTTATGTTTGGTGTAAATATAATATCGTATAGTTATATTCAATAGTATTTCGTTTACATGAAAATATTGAGCAATTTAATATTTATGTTTGGTGTAAATATAATATCGTATAGTTATATTCAATAGTATTTCGTTTACATGAAAATAATGAGCAATTTAATATTTATGTTTGGTGTTTTATACAGACTGACGTAATGCGTAACCACATTTTATTCACCTTATCAGTGATTGTGCTCATATTTGTAGCATACGATCTTATTGTTATAGGTCTTGACGGAAACAGGACAGCTTCTCCTCCTACGGCTGCAGTACCAAGTCGCTGAGCATCCAACCGAACGGTTATTTTTGTAAAACTTGTACCCATCGATAATCAGAACCGCAGAAGACCGGCCTTGATGATCTCTCGAAAATACAACTCGCACTGAAAACAATTTACAATGAGTCAGTGCTGAATCATTTTCCAAATGCTTACTCAACAGGATTCTTACATGATTAATGTTATAATTTTTTTTAAATTGTAAATCGTATAAAAATCGACACTAAATCATTTTTTGCATTGGTGCGGGGTATTCCATTAGTTTATATAAATAAGAGATTTGACATCCACATTTACTGTTTTAATCACAATTCAATTTCACAAATATGCAATTGTAAATAATTGGTGATATTTAATTTTTAAGTCTAGCGGCCTTACTAACAATTTCTTCATAAACATTTAGTTCTTTTTGACGTAAAATGCTATTGTGGGGGTAATGTCAGAAATAAATTAATACCAATAAAAAAACTATATTCCTATATTTTATAAATATTTAACTCAGTGGGTGGATTTCTGCTTTCTGATCTGTAGGTTGTGGGTTCGATTCCCACCTAGGACAAACATTTCTGTGATGAACATGGATGTTTGTTCTTTGTCTGGGTATTTCAATGTATTCTATGTATGAATGTATAAAAAAAAGTATTTAAAATGTATTCTATCAGTTATCTGGTTCCCAGAATACAAGCTTGCTTAGTTTGGGGCCAAATGGCGTTATGTGAAAAATATCTAAAAAAAACCGGACTATCCGTGACTATTGATACACTTAACTACAATTTTATTAACAAAACGAATTTAGTTTCGCTACAGATACGCAATAAAAGGAGAGGAAAGTTATTGAAATCTTAATCAAGATTAAAACAATTTAGTCATATTATTACTAGTTTGTGTGTATACCGCAAGCAACACCCGATCACAAGTATGACACGTGCCAGCCATCGCCCTCCTCAACCATATCTTAAGGAAAAGAGCGAAAAAGAGCGAACCGAGACACGACGCCGCCGCAAGGAGGCGCCTTCGATGGTGAGCATGAATGCTCGAAGCATACACACAGTCCTTATTTCTAAAGCTTTCTTTTTAAATTTTAACCGCCTCATCCCTGCCCAAGGCCTCCATCACTGCCGCGTTCCGATCTTTGATGGCCATTTTGATCGTTCTTTGATATTCTACTATTTAACTTGAGGACTTTATGAGGTACAACACCTTATTTTGTGATATATTTATCGAGATTTAATGGTTATGTTCACCCTTGAAGCATATAATAGTATTTTCGAGGGCTACGAGTGAAGCAGGGCATCCTTTGCGATTACAAAACCATGTAGCCTTCGGACCTTTACAACGATTGTTCCTGTAATACTTGTACTGATCAATCACCATAGTTCTTCCGGTCTTGGAGTAGATTACCAACGCTGCAAAATGTGAAACTTATTATGGGTGCATTAAAATTATTGAAATTATTTAAAATTAGTACATTACTGTTTCGGTCTGTAATAACTGCGTTGCTAGCAGCGATGCTGATGGCCGAAACGCAGCGTAGCACAGGTCCGCAATGATGACCAATCAAAAGGTCTGCAATGATGACCAAGCTTGAAGGCCGAAAGCGTAGCTAAACTTAGCTCGAGGCCATCATGCCGTGGCCAGCAGTGTAGTCATTGCGCACCAAGACTTGTATAGTGCTTTCCTCAATCAATGCGAGTACTTTAAATAAAACTTTATCCTAGTAAAAAAACATTTAAAGTAACAATCGGTTTTTTTCTTCTCCGTGCGGCTCTTTAGTCTCTTCCCTGCGCTTTATTTTTATTTAAATAAAAGGAAATGATGCTTGTTTTGCCTATACCTACACTGCGCAATTCAGATATATTTTTTTGTAACAGACTATTTTTTTAATAAAACTCGACCATAATTGATTTGCAAAGGAAATTGCTTGTGGCTAAAACTCACCAGCAATTAAATTCCATACAACATTGCCGGCGCCTATTCGAGTAGCACGGAAAGTTCGACTTTGCTCAAGGGTTAACCAAATAATGACTACATTACAAGCATTTTTGAATAAACTAAATACTCATATCAATTTATCAAAACCAGAAAGACGCACAAATGTATTTTTTATTATTCTTCAATACCAAAAACCTGTAATCGTAACAATAGGTAAATAAATGAACAAATAACGTTCCACACTCATAGCTAGGAATCCTACACTAACTTGCATTATAATTTCTCTGAGCTGGGGATGCAATCGAACATACGCACATACAGAACAACTAACACTGGGACGCAGAACATACATTTAAATTCATCATTCAAACATCTGATCACCCGAGGATCGAACCTGGGAGGTTGCAATATATGTAATGTGTATAGCTAAATCTAACAAATGCAAAATACAAAAATGTGGACCAATGTTTTTTGACTCAACATTTTAAGGCCTTAGTGCCTTTATTAACAACTAGATGCGGCCTAATTTATTTATTTCTATCGTCACAAAAGAACAGTCACCTTTCCGCGACCAAAGTAGTCTATATTAAGCTATGATAGCTTATATCCTGGATTCTGGAGTCCAATTCCAAATCCGTTCAGCCGTTTCAGCGTCAAGTAAAAAACAAACACCCTCACAACAAACGTTTGCATTTATAACGTTACATTAATATATAGCGTGATATATTAAAACATAATTTAATTACATAGCCTAGTAAATGAAAACACATTTACATTACCCATAGACCGTCGGAGTTGCCAGCCAGATCACTGGGATACGCTCAATTAAAGAAATTGCCATCTTTGCCAGACTGGTGGTGGCCCAAAATATTATAAAGAATTTATCACGTGATACATTTCTCTGTTTCATATTCATATCTTTGTCAATGGTTATGTTCATTTTTAAAACATACTATTTTATTATCGTAAGCAACGAGTGAAGCGTGGCATCCTTTCCGTCCACAAAACCAAGTGGCCTTCAGTCCCCGAGAGCGGTGGTTCCTAATGTACCTATATTGACCAACCAGCATAATACTGTTGCCAGCTTTGGAATAAACAACCCGCACTGAAAAGTTTTAAAGGTTATATTCGTATAGCAATAATATGCAAAATACAAACTACAAATAAGGGAAAGGGCAAATCCCTAATTGTGGATGTTACTGATTGCGATATTGTGTGCGAGCGGAAGCGCGCAAGGTGCGAGTAAGTTGGTACGAGCGGGATGGCATACTACCACAATCAGAATTACGAATATTGTAATATGGGGGCAGATCAAATCATCAATAAGAAAAAAATAAGAAGACAAAATTAAATTTAATCATAAATTGAACATAAATATCGGATAGCGACACTTCAAAACTAACATTTTCAATATTCATAATGGTTGTGTTCGTTTTTGAAGCAAATAATTTTATTTTCAATCGCTACAACCGAAGCGTGGCATCCCTTACGGCCACAATACCATATGGCTTTAGGTCCCTGCTTCCGATTAGTCTTATAGAACTTGTACTGACCGACCTTTAACACAGTTCCACTAGGTTTACAGATAATAACAGCCCCTGAAACAATTGAAATAGATTTTATTACCGTTGTCTACGAGTATATACTTAACAAAATACATACTTAAATAGTTGGGTTACTCACAGAACGTTCTAAGAATAAAAATAATAAAAGTTCTCAAGCATATTACCAATACTATTGGCAGTATAACCACCATGCTGGCAGCATTATCACGCTGAATAACAACGCTTATGCGCTGTGCCAGATAATCGCCAGCATTTTGATCGCCAGGTACTATGATAGACTTTTTAAAATAAGTTGTAAGAGACATTGGGAGAAGGGAGTACCCTTCCCCCAATGTCTAAACTCCAAACGGCTTAAACTATGTTACTACTGCTGAGGCTACCATTGCGTGTACACGATAGGTCTCCACACTACAAAACTATGTACAGTGTTTTTGTAGTCTCTTATATTCGAAGTAAATAGTTTACATATGATTTACTAAAAAAACACTTAATACCTGTTTACGTATTTTTTTATGGGAACATTGTCAGCCATGCAAGTATTAAGTGTTGGTTCACAAACAGTACCTTATCATCTAATTCATATTTTAATCATATATTAATGGTTGTGTTGATTCTTGAAGGACATAATTTCATGATCGTAGGTCATAACTGACGCAGGGCAGTTCCTTACATTGAATTTGTACGAGCAAAACCAAGTGGCTTTTGATCCTCGTGAGCGGTTATTTTTATAGAATTTGTAGTGGCCAATCATCAGCCTGGGGCGACCCTCGTCACTGTAGACAATACGTGCTGGAAATAATTTACAAGATTAGTATTTTTTATTTGTTTTTATTTTTTTAATTTGATGATATCTCAACAAACCGTTACACTTATACCTATCTTATAACAATATATACAACATATTATGGCAAAGTTGTTGAACCAAAGATTCGAGTAATAAATAAGCTGAATTCAATACTTTACAATTTATACCAAAACTTTGTGAATAGGTTCGTGAATAATTATCTTAATTCGCTCGGTAGTAATTTTAAAGCGATTTTTGTTCATATCATTTACCATTTTTCACCCATTGTTGAGTATAAGCCTCCTCATCGTTATTTCCGTAAGCTTTTAGTTCGGTTAGAAAATGGTAATCTTTGGCCCGGAGACAGACAAATTTTGTATTTAGAAATATAGTATTTTTCTTTAGACTATGATCGTAGCAATATCTACAAAAACCACAAAATTACACAGTACTAGTACGTACATAAGCGTAGCATGTCTACGAAGTCTACGAAAATCCAATCCGAGTCCGTAGCAGTGTCTACGCGAAATACGTAACTGTACGGTCACACAAATAAGCAATTATAATGTAGTAAGTGTCTTGTTGCATTATCTTAATGCTGGGTCTAGTAATTTCCTTAATAATTTAGTAGTAATACCAAAGAAAGTTAAAAAAAAAACTCGATTATGTTAAAATGTGTTGTTTCTCTTTATTTCGAAAATCGGAATCGCATCTTCTCTTATTTTTGGAGTTTTAATGTTATCTTATGAATTAATTAACGAAATAACGGCATATATCTTTGATTCAGATTCCTTGTCTTGATAAAGATCAAAATCTTATTGAATTCTTGCAATCACCACATTCTCTTATTATAAATTACGAAACAGATCGCCGGCAATAGCTACGTATAAATTAACCGATCTATATCAGCCTTCACTGTCATGTCTATAGCCCATTTCTTACGAGCTCGGTACGATGTTACAAGAACCCTTAACACTTCAAAAAACATTACCTATTGTTCTCCTCAACAATAAGCTTTTGTGACAATATCAATACGCTTTTCTTACAACGGCAAGTGATAAAGATAACACAAACCCGTCTTCTGTACGTCTCCCAAAAAGCGCACTTTGGGGGAGACAAATAAAATACGTGAGAAAATGTTAGCAACAATTTTAGAGCTGTTAAATTTAGTTTAGTTTAGTTTAATGCCACAATAGTTGAGCCATTTTCTAACTAAACTAAAATTGACGGCCCTAAAACTGTTGCTATATCTTTCTCAAATATTGAAATAAGAAGAGATTCAGATAATTTAAGTCCTGTTAGATTAGTTTAACTTAGTGAGTAGGACAACAGAATGGACGCCAATATTTTATGTTTTTAACGAAAGATTTTTTTAGATACACTGTATACAATGAATGATAATATAAAAGAATTACTTATCAATACTAAATAACACCCTTGAAAGTGGTTCCACTTAACACCACCTGTATAGTATTTTTAAGTTGTGTCTAAAAGTTGGAAACAAACTTTTGGACACAATTAGCATTAATGGTTGTGCCAATTTCTACTCATGATAACCCTGCCGTCGACAGTCGAGACGGTGGCTTGGCAGTGTATGACGGTGCACAGACTGCACCGCCACCTCTCCACCGGGCCCACGGAAGCGGTCCTTTCGAACTGGTAATCATCTACTTCTAGATACAGCTGCTTACACTTAGACTTGATCTTCACTGTAACAAAACCAATGCAATGTAGGCCTGTATCATTTCTTTAAATGAAAACGCTTCCTGTGCCTATTTTTCTTAATACATTCGGAACCTAAGCCTCTTAAGTGCTAAAAGGCTCGAAAAGCTAATTTTGTAAAAAAAAAACTCGCTGGTTTAAGCTTTTGGTGCATAATAGGGCAAGAGTCTTAGGCATAAAGCACAGAGCCTGTTGGCGTGGGACATTGTCAAGCTGAACATGTTGCTTACGCAGTTTTCTGCCCTTATCCACCAAAATAAAGGTGTTGCGACACCTACTTTGGTGGCTATGGCTGCAAATTGTACCAATAAAAAATAAAAAAAAAATATATATATATATATATGCAGTAAAATTATTTTTAATTCAATGAGATACAATAGAATACAACTATATTACACACCAAAAAATATTTAAACTCAACTTAACTTTGATATCAATGATTATGGGTTTTTTTCGTGGAAACCACGACGTTTTGAAGGGTGACGATGGCGGCGCGACAGCGACCGTGCCGCCAGCGCGTACACCTCCAAACAGTTTTGGTGCCATACGTCTTATGCATGTTGAAATTTTTACCATCAACTATGATTACAGGTTTTCCAAAACGCGATAAACTATAACGCGCCTCTGAAATTAAGAAAATGTGAACATGATAACTTACATTATCATCATCAGCCAGAAAACGACTCCTCTCAAAAAAGGCCACGCCCTTAGAGCGCTACACTGAAAGACAATCTGTCATTTGCATGATAACTATACTAGATTATTTTTTTATCTTATTCAAATACTTGTCAAAATACTGTATACTACTGTACTGTATCATTTCTCTAAATGAAAACGCTTCCTGTGCCTATTTTTCTTAATACATTCGGAACCTAAGCCTCTTAAGTGCTAAAAGGCTCTAAAAGCTAATTTTGAAATATAAAACATATAATCTCGCTAGTTGGGTTTATAACATAGATTACCTTTTGGTGCATAATAGGGCAAGAGTCTTAAGCATAAAGCACAGAGCCTGTTGGCAGCTCAAATGCTGCATTAGAATATAAATCTAACTTTATGGTTGCAAAAGTAAGAAGATTTGTAGGTATATATCAAGCACTTTTATAATTTAAAAAAATAAAATAAAATTAAGTGATGTTCCAGGATGAACGCCAAACTCATATTTTTTCATATACTATAAAAATATTTCGTAATAAAAATGCTTTATAGTATTATTTTCAAAATTGTATTTATTCGTATTAGTTTTAGAACCAGAATCACAACGAGCGAATGGAATTAATATTTTTTTTGTTCCTGTTCTTCCCCCAACACAAGTCGTGGGACATTGTCAAGCTTGGACAGCGACATGTTGCTTACGCAGTTTTCTGTTTTATTAAAATCAATTCGGCCAGATTAGATCGCCGTTTAGAAATCAAATGATAATATTAATAATGATCAATATTTCTAAACAATAATTATAATATTTTAGATAAATAAGTATTATAATATGTTAATAGCTGGCATAAGTTTTTTTTTTTTTAACCTATATTACTTTATTTTGCACAACGTATAAAACAGACAGACAGACATCAAATCAATAATATGCTGAAGTCGCGCGCGCGGCACTCTGCCAACTATACCAGGCGGTTCATTTTTTGTTAAGCCGGGAGACTCGTATTTGATTTTTCGACAAGCACCTGGTATCCCCATCTCTCTTCATCTGATCGGAAGTATATTGCGTCTTTTTCTTGAATTTCAATGATTGTGATCCTTTCCGAATTTAACGATGCGATCGTAGATGGTTTTCAGGGAACTCCTGCAACAGCCCCTCCGCCACCGCGCGCACCGCCAGGTCCTCTTCTGTCCAACCTCCAAATGTAGATCGTATCGGTTATCCTTATAATAGAGTACTGGTCTCCCGAAAGCGGATATCGAAAATATTATCTTATCTGCAAGCTCAGGGATTCCTGGAAAAGTAATTTAACATGAAAATTGACATGTATACATCAAACACATTTTAACACGCTGGCGCAGCTTGTTTTTTGCTTAGAGCGCCACACTTAACGACTTCCGGTTCGTGGTCGCAACTCAAAACTTTCTTTCACTTCGATTATCGGTTCTTCGAGCGGTGTGGCCTGCCCATTGCCACTTTCAGCTTGCAAACACTGAAAACTACGTCGGCGACTTTGTT
This sequence comes from Apocheima hispidaria, assembly GCA_947579745.1. Lineage (NCBI taxonomy): Eukaryota > Metazoa > Arthropoda > Insecta > Lepidoptera > Geometridae > Apocheima > Apocheima hispidaria. Next base: position 12,276,844 of record OX388153.1, on the reverse strand, counting down.
TGAAGCATTGAGTTGGGAAATTTAAATCACTCTTTATCATAACAGTTAAAACACTCCAGTTGCTCTAGTTACGGAATGATTTAATATTTTTGTACCAATATTTGATAGCATTATACACAGCCAACCGATAAATATACAAAAAGTTTTTTTTTTTTTTCAATAGTGAAAAAGATTCAAATCATTATTCTAAAAACTAATACTTGACGTAATATATCTCAGTGTGATATTTACATCGATAAGTACTACTCATTATTTACTTAAATATTAAATTACTAATATTATTATCATAAATTATTTTTTCTTAATTAAGTACATATACTTTAAAAAATATGTGGAAAAAGGTTAGCGAAAACTTTAGCCCTGCAATCGGGAAAAGGAATGTTCTCGATACATTGACATTTATATTCATTTTGGTGTCTAAATAATATTTTTGTTTCACAAATATAATATAACATAGGTACTTACTTTTAGACATGCGACACAAAATTACATTTTCATACTTATATATACACGTACCGAGTATTCTTTAATTATTATTTTTCATGATACTCGGTGACGAGACGAGCAAGTCGCTTATCTGATGTTAAGCGTCACGCTTGCCCATAATAGTTCAGTGCCACCAAGAATTTTGAACTTCAACAGTTCAAAACTATGCGCGGCAATGCACTCTTCCTAAAGCGATTCTAAGTTACAACATTGTTTATTGAGGTTCGTAAGTTCTGGTACCTTCATGTTCACTTCAATAAAATGACAGGTTATAGAAAATACATGAAAGGATGCCCCACAGCAAAATATAGCCTACTAGTTGTTACCCACGACTTCGTTCGCGTAGACCTACAAAAGAAAAAAGTAGCCGATCTCCGTCTCCTACCCTTAAGCTATATCTATGCAAAAATTCAACTCGATCCGTTCAGCCGATTAGCCGTGATAACGCGACAAATACCCACATTGAGATACAGACAGACAGAGAGACAGTATTACATTCGAATTTATAATATTTCTAAAATATGCTCTCTAGCCTTAAAGAGAAATCCAACAACACCTCACTTTTCAAAAATGGTGAAGGAGTGTTTACAGAACTACAGGAGGAACACACAAAAACATACTTACAAATTGACATACATACTTACATACACTCCAAAAACATAACCTCCTTCCTAGTCTTTCCCAGTCGGGTATTATAAAACTACAGCTATAGTTAAACTTTAGATCACATTAATTATAAGCTGTGTCGCGGTGTACATTAACCCTGAGAATAGCATCCCCTGAAAAGGCCAGCAAAAGTGCTGTGAGAGCAGCACTTAAGGTACAACCCGGCCGGCCAAGTCTTAACCTAACCCGGCGTGCAAAGCTGATCTTTCTATAAAATATTGATAAGCCGCAAAGGAAGTTAAAAAAATGCTTCTCAATCATAGCGCTATGGAATACACACAAAGTCTTGGACAACTAACACCCGGGAAGCTCCTGCCTATATGACAGATGCACTAATAATTAAGCTAGAAAGCAAGATGAGATCTTTAAGAATATTTTTATAAGGATCCTGGACCTGCATTTTAGTTATTTTTATAATAGCAATCAGAAAATACAAATTCCTTCTTCATAAAAGGCCTTGCACTGTTTATAGAAGAGCAAGGCTGTTTTTTTTTAGCAGGGCGTGAAAACTTGTTCGTTAGAAGAGAGCAATGATTGTGATTGCTTCTCCCGATGTGAACAATTACGTCGTTGATGGTAGTAAGCGAGCACCTACAGCTACCGTCTCGCCAGCGCCAACATCTCCACGTCTTTTTAGGTCCCTGAATTCGGGTTAAGTTGAATCTGTAGTTATGGAACAGTATAGCTGGTTTGCCGGTACGAGTCGTCGTGAATATCGGAACTGGAAATGGAAAATCATGTTACGTACTTATTCAAATACGAAAATTTTAAAATAAAAATAACTTAGTAACTATACGTAACAATTAAACTTTCGCGATTTGAACACATAATTTAACGTTTGTTGTAAGGACTTAACCACACTAAAAACTAATTCATTTATTTACCTATGAAATAATATTATGAAAGACAAAACTAGAGTAAGTTGTTATTGTTCCAACAACGACACAAAAAAAGTAAATCACTGCAGAAAATTTTGTATATTTTATATTATAAGTCTTTACATTTTTATATCAACATAACAATGTTTATTTTACGAGCAAGTTGATAATAAACAATTTTTTTTTTTTTTTGTAGATTTGGACATTTCGCAACGTTGCTGGTTATTAGACGCTGCTATTACTAAAATTGTTATTGACGGGCGGTTATTGACATTGTCAAAACCGGCTACTACGCCAAAGCAGGTTCAAAATTGTTAAACGAGCTTTGCAATACACTACGCATGGCAGCACCGACATAGGTGCCTACGTCTCATCTCGCGGCTATTGCAGCTTCTTCGAAACGCGACGCCAAACTCATACACAAATACATAAATGTTGCCGATCAATACGTGTTTTGATTTGATCCTTACACGGTATAACATAAAATACTTTTATTGACTTCACCATCAGCCAGAAGACCTCCACTTTTGAACGTAGGTCTCTCCCTTAGACCGCCACACCAACCGACAACTTGCCACTTGCATACCGGTTAACCGCGAGTTTTACAATGTCATCGGTCCACCTTGTTCGGAGCCCTGATTGCGCTGCCTTTGTTGACTTATGACCTCTAAACCTTGACCTCGGCCTAGAGAATAAAATCAAAAAATAAGCAGCTTTTAAAAGCTGTAAGCTGCTTACTACCGGCTATCCAATAACCGGCTTCGTTCCGACACTCCGGCTGCCAGCCACCTGCATTAAATGTTTTTAGTTTTCATATTTAGTCGCGTTTATTTGGCTCTTACGTCAATTTACTGCTTAATCTACCCTTGAGTAATTTAATGCTACCTTGGCTAAATAGATGCCAGGAAGGTATACAAAATAAGGCCAATAAATTATAATCTAATAATTACAAAAATAAGATGAGTGCCGAGTTAAAAGTTTATCTGTGGTGTCAACGTAACTTTTTATTATTTGATTAACATTTTAAAACGCTTTGTCCTGACTGACTGACGTATAAACAACGTACAGCCTAAACCGCTGGACCAAGCGATTTGAAATTTTGAGGGTATGTTTATTGAGGAGTGTAAACGCACACTAAGAAAGGATTTTTCGAAAATCAACCTCTAAAGGGGTGAAATGGGGTGTTAAAGTTTGTATGAAACTTTTTATTCTCTGGTTCGATTGATACCAAACTTGGTATGGATACTCTACAGGAAAAATAAAATGATACGGGTATCACAGTTTTTACAAAATCCGCTCCGTTAGCATAAAAAATATATTTAAAAAATTGGTAATAGTATGTTTGTTTCTTTTTAACTTTGTAACGGCTGTGCATGTTTTGATGAAACTTTGAGGTAGCTTATGACATAGATTAACACATAAGCTATTTTTATCCCGGTGAAGTATATAGTTTCTGTGTGATAAGTATAATTATAAACCGCGGGCGAAACCCCGGGCAGGAGCTAGTCACTACTATGCCTGTCAGTCATCGCACTTAAAAAAATAACATTATGAAACTCATTGCACTGATCAGTTCTTCTCCGGGCAATGTTATATGATATATATGATGTTAATGATACTAACTATGCGTATGATTAGATTTTATAATAACAATTTCTCCTTGAAATGTTTTTATGCAGGCTCTACATCCGCTAGACCACCTGGAGCAGACGAAGAGACTTCTATGGCATCTGCTAGAGCTGTGCTGATTAAACCGGTAACCACCGAACAGGATTATCGGTTTACCATTACGGTTCACACCAAATATTGGGCCTGGAATGTTAACATTTAAAATAAAAAAATGATATTTCTGTGAAAATTAAATGATGAAGCAAATATTAAAGAAAAGCCGTTGATTGATTGGTTGATTCTTAATGGTAGCCAATGATTTACCTATGTAAAATTGTAAATTTTAATTTATTATTAACGCTAGGAGCACCAGGGAATCCCAATTTTTTATTACCTCGTAAAATAAACCTTATATGGTATGAAGTTAAGATTTGAATTTCAATTCAAATTGAATTTGAATTCGATTGAATTTCGATTGGATTTTTTTTGATTTCAATTTTTTGAATTTTTAGTTCAGAAGTCAGGAAAAAATCAATTGATATATATCAAGATAAAAATCAATTGATATTTATCTTGACACATATCCGCTGATATATATCGGCGAACCCTAGTTTTACATAATCTTTACTAACTATCGACATGTAAAGACTTTAAATTCTTTCTTTAGGAAGTAAATTAATGCCATTGAACACATAATTTAATGTTTGTTGTAAGGACTTAACCACACTAAAAACTAATTCATTTATTTACCTCGAAGTTTCGGCCTTATTATAAAGCCGTGGTCACGAGCTGACTAAATGAAATATAGTTTTTAGCGTGTTTAAGTCCTGACAACAAACAACAAATTACTTAGTCACTAATTAGTTAAACAAACTTATTAAGATGAGATGACGATGAGATGATGATGATGTTTGATTAAGATGTAATATTATGAAAGACAAAACTAGAGTAAGTTGTTATTGTTCCAACAACGACACAAAAAAAGTAAATCACTGCAGAAAATTTTGTATATTTTATATTATAAGTCTTTACATTTTTACATCAACATAACAATGTTTATTTTACGAGCAAGTTGATAATAAACAATTTTTTTTTTTTTTTTTTTGTGGAGATGGACATTGCGCAACGTTGCTGGTTATTAGACGCTGCTATTACTAAAATTGTTATTGACGGGCGGTTATTGACATTGTCAAAACCGGCTACTACGCCAAAGCAGGTTCAAAATTGTTAAACGAGCTTTGCAATACACTACGCATGGCAGCACCGACATAGGTGCCTACGTCTCATCTCGCGGCTATTGCAGCTTCTTCGAAACGCGACGCCAAACACATACACAAATACATAAATGTTGCCGATCAATACGTGTTTTGATTTGATCCTTACACGGTATAACATAAAATACTTTTATTGACTTCACCATCAGCCAGAAGACCTCCACTTTTGAATGTAGGTCTCTCCCTTAGACCGCCACACCAACCGACAACTTGCCACTTGCATACCGGTTAACCGCGAGTTTTACAATGTCATCGGTCCACCTTGTTCGGAGCCCTGACTGCGCTGCGTTTGTTGACTTATGACCTCTAAATCTTGACCTCGGCCTAGAGAATAAAATCAAAAAATAAGCAGCTTCTAAAAGCTGTAAGCTGCTTACTACTATCCAATACCGGCTTCATTCCGACACTCCGGCTGCCAGCCACCAGCCAGCCAGCTACTTTTCATATTTAGTCGCGTTTATTTGGCTCTTACGTCAATTTACTGCTTAATCTACCCTTGAGTAATTTAATGCTACCTTGGCTAAATAGATGCCAGGAAGGTATACAAAATAAGGCCAATAAATTATAATCTAATAATTACAAAAATAAGATGAGTGCCGAGTTAAAAGTTTATCTGTGGTGTCAACGTAACTTTTTTATTATTTGATTAACATTTTAAAAGGCTTTGTCCTGACTGACTGACGTATAAACAACGTACAGCCTAAACCGCTGGACCAAGCGATTTGAAATTTTGAGGGTATGTTTATTGAGGAGTGTAAACGCACACTAAGAAAGGATTTTTCGAAAATCAACCTCTAAAGGGGTGAAATGGGGTGTTAAAATTTGTATGAAACTTTTTATTTTCTGGTTCGATTGATACCAAACTTGGTATGGATACTCTACAGGAAAAATAAAATGATACGGGTATCACAGTTTTTACAAAATCCGCTCCGTTAGCATGAAAAATATATTTAAAAAATTGGTAATAGTATGTTTGTTTCTTTTTAACTTTGTAACGGCTGTGCATGTTTTGATGAAACTTTGAGGTAGCTTATGACATAGATTAACACATAAGCTATTTTTATCCCGGTGAAGTATATAGTTTCTGTGTGATAAGTATAATTATAAAACGCGGGCGAAACCCCGGGCAGGAGCTAGTCACTACTATGCCTGTCAGTCATCGCACTTAAAAAAATAACATTATGAAACTCATTGCACTGATCAGTTCTTCTCCGGGCAATGTTATATGATATATATGATGTTAATGATACTAACTATGCGTATGATTAGATTTTATAATAACAATTTCTCCTTGAAATGTTTTTATGCAGGCTCTACATCCGCTAGACCACCTGGAGCAGACGAAGAGACTTCTATGGCATCTGCTAGAGCTATGCTGATTAAACCGGTAACCACCGAACAGGATTATCGGTTTACCATTACGGTTCACACCAAATATTGGGCCTGGAATGTTAACATTTAAAATAAAAAAATGATATTTCTGTGAAAATTAAATGATGAAGCAAATATTAAAGAAAAGCCGTTGATTGATTGGTTGATTCTTAATGGTAGCCAATGATATACCTATGTAAAATTGTAAACTTTAATTTATTATTAATGCTAGGAGCACCAGGGAATCCCCATTTTTTTTTACCTCGTAAAATAAACCTTATATGGTATGAAGTTAAGATTTGAATTTCAATTCAAATTGAATTTGAATTCGATCGAATTTCGATTGGAATTTTTTTGATTTCAATTTTTTAAATTTTTAGTTCAGAAGTCAGGAAAAAAACAATTGATATATATCAAGATAAAAATCAATTGATATTTATCTTGACATATATCCGCTGATATATATCGGCGAACCCTGGTTTTACATAATCTTTACTAACTATCGACATGTAAAGACGTTAAATTCTTTCTTTAGGAAGTAAATTAATGCCATTGAACACATAATTTAACGTTTGTTGTAAGGACTTAACCACACTAAAAACTAATTCATTTATTTACCTCGAAGTTTCGGCCTTATTATAAAGCCGTGGTCACGAGCTGACTAAATAAAATATAGTTTTTAGCGTGTTTAAGTCCTGACAACAAACAATAAATTACTTAGTCACTAATTAGTTAAACAAACTTATTGAGATGAGATGATGATGATTTTTGATTAAGATGTAATATTATGAAAGACAAAACTAGAGTAAGTTGTTATAGTTCCAACAATGACACAAAAAAAGTAAATCACTGCAGAAAATTTTGTATATTTTATATTATAAGTCTTTACATTTTTATATCAACATAACAATGTTTATTTTACGAGCAAGTTGATAATAAACAATTGTTTTTTTTTTTTTTTTAGAGATGGGCATTGCGCAACGTTGCTGGTTATTAGACGCTGCTATTACTAAAATTGTTATTGACGGGCGGTTATTGACATTGTCAAAACCGGCTACTACGCCAAAGCAGGTTCAAAATTGTTAAACGAGCTTTGCAATACACTACGCATGGCAGCACCGACATAGGTGCCTACGTCTCATCTCGCGGCTATTGCAGCATCTTCGAAACGCGACGCCAAACACATACACAAATACATAAATGTTGCCGATCAATACGTGTTTTGATTTGATCCTTACACGGTATAACATAAAATACTTTTATTGACTTCACCATCCGCCAGAAGACCTCCACTTTTGAACGTAGGTCTCTCCCTTAGACCGCCACACCAACCGACAACTTGCCACTTGCATACCGGTTAACCGCGAGTTTTACAATGTCATCGGTCCACCTTGTTCGGCGCCCTGACTGCGCTGCGTTTGTTGACTTATGACCTCTAAATCTTGACCTCGGCCTAGAGAATAAAATCAAAAAATAAGCAGCTTCTAAAAGCTGTAAGCTGCTTACTACCATCCAATACCGGCTTCATTCCGACACTCCGGCTGCCAGCCACCAGCCAGCCAGCTACTTTTCATATTTAGTCGCGTTTATTTGGCTCTTACGTCAATTTACTGCTTAATCTACCCTTGAGTAATTTAATGCTACCTTGGCTAAATAGATGCCAGGAAGGTATACAAAATAAGGCCAATAAATTATAATCTAATAATTACAAAAATAAGATGAGTGCCGAGTTAAAAGTTTATCTGTGGTGTCAACGTAACTTTTTTATTATTTGATTAACATTTTAAAACGCTTTGTCCTGACTGACTGACGTATAAACAACGTACAGCCTAAACCGCTGGACCAAGCGATTTGAAATTTTGAGGGTATGTTTATTGAGGAGTGTAAACGCACACTAAGAAAGGATTTTTCGAAAATCAACCTCTAAAGGGGTGAAATGGGGTGTTAAAATTTGTATGAAACTTTTTATTCTCTGGTTCGATTGATACCAAACTTGGTATGGATACTCTACAGGAAAAATAAAATGATACGGGTATCACAGTTTTTACAAAATCCGCTCCGTTAGCATAAAAAATATATTTAAAAAATTGGTAATAATATGTTTGTTTCTCCTTAACTTTGTAACGGCTGTGCATGTTTTGATGAAACTTTGAGGTAGCTTATGACATAGATTAACACATAACCTATTTTTATCCCGGTGAAGTATATAGTTTCTGTGTGATAAGTATAATTATAAACCGCGGGCGAAGCCCAGGGCAGGAGCTTGTCACTACTATGCCTGTCAGTCATCGCACTTACAAAAATAACATTATGAAGCTCATTGCACTGATCAGTTCTTCTCCGGGCAATGTTATATGATATATATGATGTTAATGATACTAACTATGCGTATGATTAGATTTTATAACAACAATTTCTCCTTGAAATGTTTTTATGCAGGCTCTACATCCGCTAGACCAGCTGGAGCAGACGAAGACACTTCTATGGCATCTGCTAGAGCTGTGCTGATTAAACCGGTAACCACCGAACAGGATTATCGGTTTACCATTACGGTTCACACCAAATGTTGGGCCTGGAATTTTAACATTTAAAATATAAAAATGATATTTCTGTGAAAATTAAATGATGAAGCAAATATTAAAGAAAAGCCGATTGATTGGTTGATTCTTAATAGTACCCAATGATATACCTATGTAAAATTGTAAACTTTGATTTATTATTAACGCTAGGAGCACCAGGGAATCCCCATTTTTTATTACCTCGTAAAATAAACCTTATATGATATGAAGTTAAGATTTGAATTTCAATTCAAATTGAATTTCAATTCGATTGAATTTCGATTGGAATTTTTTTGATTTCAATTTTTTGAATTTTTATTTCAGAAGTCAGGAAAAAATCAATTGATATATATCAAGATAAAAATCAATTGATATTTATCTTGACATATATCCGCTGATATATATCGGCGAACCCTGGTTTTACATAATCTTTACTAACTATCGACATGTAAAGACGTTAAATTCTTTCTTTAGAAAGTAAATTAATGCCATTTAATTATATTCATCGACAGCAATTCATTAGTGATAACAATTAATATATCATTGAAATAATTATGACAAGCATGACCAAAGTTAATGATTATGTTCTGTTTTCGCATCAATTATCACCGTCTCGAAAGTTTTAAGCCTAGCTTTGCACCCGTGTCGCGATCGCCTGCATACGTAGTATCCTTTCGGCCACTTGCTAGAACTGTGTTGACAGAACACGTATCCCTGGTAGAATATAGTCGGCTTGTAGTTCTTATTGACTGTAAATACCGGTCCTACAAACACGAATGAACGAATAAATGAATGAATGAATATTATTTAGTCAAACGGCCATAACAATTTAACAATATAAAATATTAAAAATGCTTCTATTAAGGACACAGCTACAATGGAAAACAATATAGGATTATAAGGAAAGGATATGCTAAGCCGAAAAGGGCTCATAGAAAAATGACAATGACAACCGACAAAATCTATGGAACAGCTGTTTTTTTTCTCGGTTTCATGGTTGGTCTCACAGCGAATATTGTTCATAATCATGAGTACTATGAGCCCCTTTCGACTTAGTATACCCTTTCCTTATAACCCTGTATACATAATGCCTTAAATATTTTGTGCTTTTTGTGACATTCATTATTTTACAAACTACTTTAATATTCTAATTTACTTTATATTACTAATTATGGGGGAGGCTTCGGCACGTAGTGGACGTCTAAGTGGATCTTTGATAAGGAAACTACTTTATAACAACCTTTTATTGAACTTGCAATGTTTGTTTGTAAGTATGTATCTTCGGGTCAAATTTTGGAAATTAATTTTAAACCAGCTCTCCTTGTCGATTTTGTTATCGTCCTGGCGTTGGTTGAAATATTTAGGCCGGTTTGCACCATCTAGGTTAACTTTAAGCTACAGTCATAACTGCAGTTAAAACTCCCTTTAAGCAAAAAAATGTGTTGCACCATTTTAACTACGGTCAAAATGACGGATAACACATGCTGGCTAAGCTCCGTGCTTAAGGTTAAATTTATAGTTAATTTAACTATAACAGTAACTTTAACCTGGATTATGGTGCAACCCAGCCTTAATGACATTTTCATTTGGACGTAGAATATTACTCAGATTATGAGACCACATTTTTGTTTGTGGACTGTTGTTAGCATTATTTTAGTGTTGCATGTAGGAATGTAAAACATAGAACTATGAATTTTCCTTTGTACATTTTACAGGGTCTTGGTTACAAGACCCTGTAAAAAGCTAAAAAGTTAAAACACATACTGCTTGTGCCAGACAGGTGTGACGCTTCTATACCAATTATTATAACAGTCATGGTTGATATTTATAATATGTTGTAAGATTATGAATTAACAATGAATTATATTGGCTGCTGTATGTTATAACGCTCACTTGTAGTGGTATATAAAACTGTTCACTTAGACTAGAAAAGGGTATATATATAATTATATATACCTACTCGTATAATAGTCACGCCACAGCTATGACACTCGCACGACTATTTGAAATCTTTTTTGTAGATAGAGTATGAATTGCCAGAAAGTATTCTGTTTCTGTCTATCATACAATATTTTAAAGGAAGTATGTTTCTTAATTTGATGGAAGATTGAACGAAAATCTGCCATACACAATTACACATCCATCGGCTGCTCGCTACTTTCACAATGTCGTCGGTGAACCTAGTGGGTTTACTTACGCTGCGTCTTCCGGTTCGTGGTCGCCACCCACAACCTTTCTGCCCCTCGGTAATCGTTTGTTCGATTTTTTAAAGTAGCTAGATCGTCAAATAACGATATACGCTAAATCCTGTGAAATTTTACATGCACATACAATATTGAAAAAATATATTTTCTTAGGGTTAGCTTAAAACAAACCTTTATGACAGACAAAACAGGGCATTTATTAATTTATTTACAATGAATTATTTTTTTATTTTTTATATCATATACCAATTAAACCTTAATTTGAACGTTAACTCAGTTTAACCAGATTCTTAAGGATCGTTAAGTAATTTGAAATTAAAGATCCTTATCCTTAGTTATGGAATATATAATCTAAGAATGATTATGATCACCTTTTATATCAACTACGGCATCATTTAACGTCTTTATTGAAGCTCTGCATCCTGCCCCAGTTCTGGTGCAGACGAAGAGGGCTTTAGACCCCCGGCTGCTGCTGTGTCTGTTGAAACGAAACCCTTTATAGATGACAACAGGATTCCCGTTCTTATTCCATACAATCACTGGGTCTTCTGAAACTTCTGAAATGTAAAACGAAAGGATGTTCTTTGTTTTTCTGAACATAAATGTATCGATTTTACTGGAACTTACTTCTGGACTTAATTTTCACCGAATGTGATCGAAACTACAGTCGGAATAACCAACTCAATTTAACGTGAGTATTCCCGTTTTATTAAAAGAAAAAGTTTATGAAACTATAGAAAAAATACAATTTATTAATATGGGTTTGATTTTTTATTTGGCAACACAATGTGTGCTTCGTTAAACTCAAGTTCCTAGCGTGTATCCAAGCGTTAGAGCGTCGCGTTCTAGCGCTGCTGTCTTGTATGTCTCAAGTTTATATTTGTCAAACAGAACTACGAAACGGTAGTAGAAGGCGGCGCTCTGATGCGACTTAATGACACGATGTTGTTTTTTAACAGTCTTTCAAAAAAAAAGGAAACGGTTCTCAAGTCGACTGAATTTTATTACAAAACAGTTGAAGAGCGTTAAGCCGCGACAACGTCTCATCCAAACACACGACGTTCTTTACACGCCTTGATGAGATTTAGTTTGTACGTAACCACCAAAATGTAAGTACCATACGTTGACGTGAGTTCAATGGGTATGCACATCGTTAATATTAATAATTACATCGTTAAACAGGACAATTTGTCCCCGACACCCAGTACTCCACTTTGTGCACACAAACCGACTCTTGGGTCCTTGTCGTTTACTGTATTCGTTATATCGATTCTGATTGAATATTATAACCCGCCCGCCTCTTTGTGATGTTGAGAACACAGGTTTAAAATGATCTGAAAGTTTAACCGAATATAATATCTTTAAGAATACCAACTCCGACTTTTACGCTGTCGTAACTCAAAGAGCGTATTTCTACTATTATTTGCATACTTTCCGAAATTATTAATCACTCTATGTTATAGCGGAAAGTTTCATATTTGAATGGAAAGGTTTTTCCATTCAAATATGAATAATAGAATACTCCCTGAGGTTTCAGAAGTGCGTGATAATGCTGCCGGTTGTTACTCTAGTTTTAAATTGATTTTTGTCTTATGTATATCATTTCTGGTGTGAACAATGAAGAGTTGTTTATCTATCTACTGGGGTTAGGGGACTAAGAACACAATTTTTTTTTCTTTCCTGGAAGCACTAAAAAGCCTTAATTTGATATGTTTGATGCCAAAAATGTTGCTTATTCGGGTTTCAAAAGTCCACTTGTCTGATTAATTCAATGATGTTGGCACATGACTGTGATCGCCTTTTATACAGACGACCTGATTTTCAACGACCACCACCACAGCCCGGCAGCCTCGGTCCCAGTGGTTGCACCTAAACATCTTTTTAATGGTATTCTTGTCCTTCAGACAGTATCTGTGCCCTCCGTACAAGACCATTGGATTACCGTAGCGTGACACGGAGAAAAACACTGAAAATAATAAACAAGTAAATAAAATAATAATTTTTAGTACCTTTTATCAACTAACTATTACACATGCCATTGGTAGTAGCTACTATTATTCCACTACACACGCGTGGTATCATTTTTTTTTTCTTTTTTGTTGTCATAATTATAATAACTATAAAAAGTCTTGATATGAACAAATGCACTGTTTATTTTGACGACTCACAAATACCATTAAAAATTTGTTTACACACATTAACGTAGAAATGGTTCACTAAAAGTTATTTTTTGATATTTAATAAATTGTATAAACTTAGTTTTAAAACCTGACATTTTTTATTTCTTGTGCTATTTTAATTTTTATTGTGAATTTATTATTATTATTTTCCTTATCATTGTGAGATAAATGTAATTGATTATGTCGTTTTTGTCTCAATAAAGAAATTTAATTTAATTTTAAATTTGATTGCAACAATTACATTACAGACTTAACGAATAAAGTAATACATAAAGTCAAATTGTAGTAATCTATTTTTTACCTTCCAGAATGCCTTTTAGTAACTTACGTTTACTTTCTTCTCGCCTGATGCTTACAAATTTCTCAATTCAAAAAAAACAGTCGACTTGAGAACCTCCTTCTTTTTTTTTGGAAGTCGGTTAAAAAGTACGACGAACGACGAACCTACATGAAATACTCTTGGCTGGTTGGCTGCGGTTCCATGCAACTTGTAGGTTATTAAATACTCTATCTTTCAGGACCTCTCGTGGTTCGTATGGAAGCGGTTAAATTTAATAATTGTTTCTTCCAACGTTATAATAGAAGCTCTGCATCCGTAGCTCCATTTAGAACAGATCCATCGTTTTCTCCCACCACGGGTGGAGTTCAGGCTGAATGTGTGGTTGTCGTACGATATATTCAAATTTCCGTGAGACGACATCACGTATCTAAAACCTAAAATTAAATCAAAATTAGAACCTTATGGGATTTTTACAAAGAAAAATGTGAGGAAAATTAAAAATCAAACTTTATTTAAAATGGCGCAATATTTTTATTTATTCAATATCCCACGTTTATTTTCCGTAATTAAGTGTTACAGCGCTACGATTCTCGCTAAAGCAAACTCGTTAACACCACAACTCGCCCGTGACGACACCGGTGTAACCGGTGCCTATCGGTGCTCGGATCGTATCCCACTTGATAACAGCTATTTTTAAATTTGTGTTGTTCGTGATTCTTTAAAATACGACTAGCGGCAATCGTATTACCTTTGCTATCGTGCTGGTGTCAAGAATCAGCGGCGAAGGAACGTAGGCAATTATTAAAAGAAATCAAAATACCCAAATGCAAAATGTGAGTAGCCTATGTCACTCAAGACGCAAAGACGAATCCAACGATGTCAAAATTGGTCAAGCATGCAAACATACACCCCAAAAACACCCTCTTTCTTGGACAGTCGGCTAAAAAACAATCATGTTTATTTTTCTCGTAATTTGCCAATTTATGAAAGACCATGACGTTTTGCAACTTCTTTTTATTATTCCTGTAAACTTTGGATAATTTTCCGATGATGAATTCAGTAACATTTTTCCCCCAGCAAACTTTTACGAGTAGGTAATAAACATTCAGGGCTAGTAAATTGATGGGTGGTTTTTTACTTTTAGTTTGTATGGAAGATGATTTGTGTGTACTTTTTTACATTTAACGATTTGATCCTCTACGGTCACCAAATATGCTCTGCATCCTTTGCCCCACGCATTGCAAAGCCAACGTTTCTTTCCTGTTGTGGTCGTCCGATTGCGTCTGAATTTATGGTTCTCATATATTAACATAGAATTGCCGAAGCACGACTGCACGTACTGAAAATCTAAAAAGTTGAATACTTTACTTAACATTTACGAAAGCGAATCATCACATTCAAGTTTCTGGACAGATTTTATTTGTGTATGGCCACAATAAAAAGACTAAAAAATTTAAAAGATGATAATTTTTTTATTTTTTTTATCATTATTTTATTATCTACTTACAGCCATGACATTTTCGTATTTTAAAAATAATAATATACACTACTACCTGTTACCCGCGACTTCGTTGGCGTGGATCTATAAAAGAAAAAGTAGCCTATGTCCGTCTCCAACCCTTAGGCTATATCTATGCAAAAATTCAGTTCGATCCGTTCAGCCGTTTAGCCGTGATAACGCGACTAACACCCAGACAGAAAGACGGATAGACAGAGTGACAGGGTTACATTCGCATTTATAATATTAGTAAGGATTAGGTATAGATTTAAACGAGCCTGTATTCGTATTTTATAATTTATTCAATTGAAACGTAATATTCAAATTTCAATCATGCGGTTGGTCCATGACTATGAGTAGTGATGCTTGATGCTATAATTTCGTTGTTGATAGTGATAAGATAGGCCTTGCAACATTTACTGTTCAACTGAGAGCATCTCCACTTAGCCTTAGCCCGACCTTCATCACGACAATACTTGTTGTATCTGTAACCGCCCATTACTATCACAGGCTTACCGAAGCGTGATGTAGTCATAAACGCACCTGAAAATATTTCAAATTTAGTAATTTTTAATCGACTTCCAAAAAAATAGGAGGAGGTTCTCAAGTCCACTGTTTTAAAAAAAAAAAATAATGCTGAAAGATAAAATAGTACATTTTATTATATGGAAGCAAAATAATATTATTTTATCCAGGGAAGAGCGACCGATTCTAAACTAGAATCCCTCAATTAAAGTCCACCTCAAAGGTGAAAGTAGCTTACGATCGTATGTGAAAAGTAATATCTAATCAATTGAATAGAATAAGTTGCCAGTGTCGCTTTTTTAACGCACCTGAGAACCACGGGTGGCGGACCAACGAGAAGAATTAAGAGGAAAATATATATCTCTCTTTCTCGTTAGTTAGACGGCGGTTTGCGCGTACAATGCCCGCAGCATTATTAGCACGATAACGTTTTTTACATTCAATAAAAAATGTGTGTTTTCAATGATCCATTCTTAAACGCAACCATTTCATCGTTTAGGGAATTAACTGGGGCTTTGCAACAGGTGCCGACCTTAG